>JBBDHG010000133.1:3233818-4555137 GCA_037951165.1 Lophius americanus | reverse complement strand
TATTTATACATATATATATAATATATATACACACACATACATATATACGTATACAAGTATATTTACATACACATATAACTATATATATATATACTTAGCATTGCTGCTAGCTTGCAGTGCAAGGGTTAGCTTCTAGTTAGCGGTAGCTTAGTAACATAAAGTATTCGCTCACTTCATTTTATGAACACTTGAGCAACTCAATGTACAATCAAACATTTAAAATACATATTATAAGTGTAACATACCATTTGATGTAAATGAAAGACAGTCTGATTGAGGATTAACGTCAGAAGTAGGCGGAGCCTAGAATAACCACCGTGTTGTGGATCACTGCAGCTGGCACGTGAGGAAAGCGTCAGAAAAGGGGCGTTCAGGTGCGCGAAAGAAAATTGTTCGTTTCATTTTTTGACAATTTCTATTAATAAAATTCAAAACAGTGTGATAGAAAATAAAACAAACAGGTGACTTATAACATATATTAAATCTATTGTTCATTTTACAACAGCCGGGCGGTTTATCACACCAAGTGGAATCATTAAACCCGTTAGACCTGCTCTGCCTTAATCGACTCTGTCCCCATGAGGTCCAAAAACCTGAACCCCAGTCATGGTTTAATGAGGGTGCTCGGGCCCTCAGACTGAAATGCATGAGTGCAGAATGGAGATGGAAGAAAGACAGAACCTCACGAAAAAGCATTTTCTCTAGTTATCAGAAGGGAGGCAACAAGGAACCAATATTTGAATTGACTTTCAATACACAACCGTTGACCAAAATTATCGTTCCAGGGTAATAAATTCTGTCATTAATCAGCCTGCCTCTAAGTTCAGGTATGCCTTCTGCACCTTGCCCTCCGGTGACAGCTCAAACAGCTCAAATCGGACTCCCTTACAAATTGACCTGAATAGATTGAAACCAACTCAATGCAACCCTGAAATCATTCCTTCCACACTCTTCAAAGAGGGTTCTGCTGCTTTTGTACGTAGCATTTCCAGCAATTATTAATAGCAGCTTGGGGAATGTTTTATTCCCAGCGTATTTCAAACACGCAACCGTTCGCCCTCTCTTAAAGCAGACTAATTTGGACACTACCGACTCTTCAGTTTCCAGAGTTATGTCAGTACTACTTTTTCTGTCTTTTGAGAAAGTGGTCTTACAACAGCAATGCAAATAATAATAATACATTAATTTAAAACGCAGTGAAAACATGACCAAAAAGCAGCAATGATAATTTAAGTTATAGGTTCTGATAAAAAGGACAGATTTAAGTCTTTTTTTAAATGTGTCAGTCCTCTGTGGAGCCCTCAGATGGTCAGGGAGGGCATTCCACAGACGAGGGGCAGCAGAACAGAAGGCCCGATCCCCCATGGTGCTGAGCTTAGTCCGGGGAAGGAGGAGGCGGTATGACTGGGTAGAACGAAGGGATCGTGTCGAGGTCAGTGGGGTGAGTAGTTCTTTCAGGTAGGGGGGTGCGTTACCATGGATGCACTGGTGAGTGAGGAGAGAGATCTTATAATCAATCCTGGTGGAGATGGGAAGCCAATGAAGGGAATGAAGAACAGGGGTGATGTGTTTGTGTTTACGAACTCTCATCAGGATCCTTGCAGCACTGTTTTAAACATACTGAAGTCTTTGAAGACTTTTATCAGGGATCCTGATGAGAAGTGAGTTACAGTAATCCAGTCGGGAGGAGACAAACGTGTTAACCAGCTTTTCAGCATCACTCAAGGTGAGTGAAGAACGGAGTTTGGAAATATTTCTGAGATGAACAACGAGAGACTTTAACTTGTGAAGGCATCGGTGAGGTTTTACAGCCTCTTTTCGAGTTTCAATACTCAACAGAATCTCAGTTTTTTTAACAGTTTTTAATGACCTTGAAATGAACCCAGATGGCGGTGATTGTGTTATCCAGTTTTTCCTTTTTTCCTTCGACACAGTGGATCGTGAGCTTCTGATCTCCCATCTTGACAGGTTCGCTGCACTGTTCCAATAATATTAGCTATTCCCTACTGGGTAGAGTGTGATCAAGAGGTTTCACAGCGATTCATTTACTTCAGGAAGCTGCCGGAGTCACTATCCCGTACAGACAATAGACTTTATAGGAGCACCAGTATCAAACGAGAAAAATGTGTCAACATCCTCACGCGTGATGAAGCAAGATCTCCAACATCCTTTTGTGATTGTGGGCCAGGCACACACAGAACTCCTCCGGACACACTGCAGCACAAACACACACACCGCTGTGTCCGACAGATGGAGACCTCCGTCTTCTCTCATCCCTCTCCTCTTGGGATTGCTTTCTATCGCTCTATCCTATTCTGTTTATCCGGGAAACTTTGCTCCCTGATAGAGTCACAAGTCGCGGCGTGAATTCTCGCCGCTCTTCTCCAAGCAGATCATCACAAGGCTGAATGTAAATTTGGAGCCATTTCTGGCTCTTTGGATAAATCGTCCAGCCTCTCAGTGTCAGTTAGTTTAAACCAAAACGGAAACTAAAGTGAAGATCTTACAGCCTCTCTGGAGTGAGTCGGACAGAAGTGAGTTATGAGGTGCTTTGGCTTTAATCTACTGCAAAACCAAAAGAAACGTCGGCTAACCTTCATTTCTCTCCCTCTAACATTCTGTTCTCTGTGGTGCTGGAGCTGGATCTTACCCATCATGCTCCAACCCTCCATCTACTCACTCACTCACTCACTCACTCACTCACTCACTCACTCACTCACTCACTCACTCACTCACTCACTCACTCACTCACTCACTCACTCACTCACTCACTCACTCACTCACTCACTCACCCACTCACTCACTCACTCACTCACTCACTCACCCACCCACTCACTCACTCACTCACTCTCAGACTCACTCACTCTCAGACTTACTCACTCTCAGACTCACTCACTCTCAGACTCACTCACTCTCAGACTCACTCACTCTCAGACTCACTCACTCTCAGACTCACTCACTCTCAGACTCACTCACTCTCAGACTCACTCACACACTCTCAGACTCACTCACTCACTCACTCACTCACGCTCTCTCAGACTCACTTACTCACTCACTCACTCTCAGACTCACTCACTCACACACTCACTCACTCACTCACTCATTCACTCACCCACTCTCTCACTCACTCACTCACTCACTCACTTACGCTCTCTCAGACTCACTCACTCACTCACTCACTCACCCACTCACTCACTCACCCACTCACTCACTCACTCACTCACTCACTCACTCACTCACTCTCAGACTCACTCACTCTCAGACTCACTCACTCACACACTCACTCTCAGACTCACTCACTCTCAGACTCACTCACTCTCAGACTCACTCACTCTCAGACTCACTCACACACTCACTCACACACTCTCAGACTCACTCACACACTCACTCACTCACTCACTCACTCACACACTCACTCACTCCGTGATGCACAAACCTTTTGAGGTTCTTTAGACATCAGGATGTTCTTTGCATAATTTATCGCAGGTTCCATCACAGCACTAGATAGAGAGAGGAGGAGAGTCTCTGCCTCAACTTGTTCTGGACATTCATTCAGTCACCATTTTGTAGGTGTTTTAAAGATCCAGTATGTGAAATTTCGGGAGGGGGGGTGGAAGTTTTTTTCCTAAGCCGACCAAGATCCACTTGCACTGCACAACCACATCGGAAATGCGACCAGGGAAGGGGCGCTCCTTCAGGGCAGGTCCATCGAATTCATGGTTGAAATCAACTCCACGGGCCAAAGACGGCTAACGGTCCTCGAGGGATCGCTCCCAGGGAGGAGGGATGGCGCCCTCTCTGCCCACGAGTCAGCTTCCTTCCCTGTGCAGCTACAGGGAGGAGGTTGGCGGCGAAGAGCTGAGTTTTATCCTACAAGGCTGCCTGACCACTAAATGGAAACGTCATGTTTATTCTGACGGCGAGGCTCGGCGCTCTGTTGCTTTTCCTTGTTCTAAATAATAAGTAAGTTGCTGCATTTGTCGAAACACAGAAACAATAGCGTGAAAACGTGAAATCCCTCCCCAGAAGCCTCAATATATATATATATATATATATATATATATATGTTTATATATATATATATATATATATATATGTATATGATATATATATATATATATATATATATATCATATACATATATATATATATATATATATGTTTATATATATATATATATATATAAACATATATATATATATATATATATAAACATATATATATATATATATATGTTTATATATATATATATATATATATATATATATGATATATATATATATATATCATATGAAGATAAAACTGACTTTTCTAAAAGAAACATTAATACTTAGTTTTACTTTCAGCTGAAAGTACCCATAAAAATGATGATTACTTTACTACATTATTGAAAGAAATAGTAGAGACATTTTAAACACTTGACTGTTAAAACAAAAACAGAGACGTTAACTATCGGTCTTTACATTTCTACGTTTTCTCTCAACTCACTCAATCTGTGGTTTAAGCCTCTGACATAAAATCCCGTCTGAGCTTCTGTCCCTTTCGGGAATCCGATCTCTCTGCCGCGACGGCTTTTCCGTCTCTCCGTAGATATGAAAAGAGCAAACATGGTGTTTGTGTCAGGCTACTAAAGATTTAACATCATTATTCCTAATTGCAATTTTATGTTCTCTTATCCTGATCTTTAACTCCCCGTTGCTTTTACTCTAATACGCACCTCAATTAAAATGACACTCAGATGGAGCGTCACGAGTAATGGTGCCATTAGGAGAAGGTTCTTCTCTCTGTATGGATGACAGCAGCAGCCTGATTTTATCACTGCGCCGCAGCTCATACACTCATGATGTATATTTCTAACCTCGCTGACAAGAACCTCGATTATGGACTCCATATTTATTTTATTTATTTAATAGGTTAATTCAAGTCTATCTCTGAATATATAACCAAGAGCGTCTCGACTTCATCTAACGTCCGACGATGACGGTTTTCTAATGTTCTTTCCTCTCCTAGATGATCTGGATGATCTCTCTGAGAAGACTGAACGTTTGCTTAGGGCATTAAGGTCAGGAGGGAGGGGGGGGTCAATAAAATATGTCTGCTCTGATAGAGAGAGAGAGATAGAGTGGGCGCGAGATAGAGAGAGCGATGCAGAGCTTCACATGAATGTATGGTCAAATAAAAGTCTCAAAGTTACATTATATATATATATATATATATATATATATATATCTTTTTGCAGTGGAACCCTCTTCCTCACAGTGTGTGGGGTCATTTTGCGGACATGTCCTCTTCCAGGCGGACTTTTAACAACCCCGATATCTTCTTGATTATTGATCTAACCTGTTGAAACTGGCGTTTTTATCACAACATTGCTGTGTTCTCTGGTCTGGTCTGGTCTGTGTCACCTCATATCTATACCCCAGTAGAACAGTAGGTCATTATTCAGCAGCTCAGAGTTCCTACTCACACAGGTGAACATAAAAATAGAAAATAGGAAATAGAAACATGCTTAATGTTTCTTTTAATTACTTTGCTTGAGTTCAAGGTTAGATTTTTGTTGATAATCTGGATTAGAGATCTTGGGTATAGACAATAAAGACATTTTTTGTGTCATTTTATTCATTTTTGATGACTCCGTATAAATTGTTCAGTTTATAGCCATAGCCCACAATTTCTCCCTGAGATTTTCCAAAAAGCCAGTTCTGATTAAGAATTCATCATGACTTAACTGAGCAAATATAAGAGCCAAGCAAGAGTACCAGTACAAAAACACATTTCCCAGGGCCTATTTGTCATGTGTTCCTTTATTTCAACACAGGCGTGCGTTTATTTTAACTCCCATTAAAAGTACAAGTAAAACTACTGTTTTAAATATGCACTTAATCTTGATGAATCACAGCCTGTTATTGTGATGATTAAAATTCTTAATTGATTGACACCGCTATTTATAATTACGCAGTGCATTCCGACATCACTCACTTTAATGTGAAAGAGAGTCGGTAAGCTGACGGATAGGGAGTGAGTAATGCAACCGTTAAGAGAGTATTTAAAAAGTACTTTCATTTATGCCGATGACATCTGTCGTTGGTCATCCCTGAATATTCCTGGAAAGGGCTGCAGCTCTGACACCACGGCATCACGTAGAAGCACCTCCAAACCATTAATATGAGAAAGCTATCTGCCATAACATTAAAACCGGGGTCCTCGTACTGTATAGGTGACCTTTTTGTTGCCAAAACAGCTCTTCATCGCATTTTGTATGAAGACGCTTTTCAATTAAAGGCCGCATTAACTGTTTAATACGTAGCATCCTCAGACAGAGGCAGCTTTAGCTCGGTTGGTGGAACGATCGTCCCGCAAGTGGGAGATCATTGTTCAATCACAGCACTTGATGCTACATGCTGTGGGGTCCTTTAGCAGGACTCTGCAATTTGTGAGGCATTTCACTGCACCCTTAGGAATTCATGCAATACTTTGGATCAAGATGTGGCCGGTTAGCTCAGCTGGTTAGAGCGTAGTGCTAATAACGCCAAGGTCACGGGTTCGATCCCCGTACAGGCCAGGTAGTTTTGGGCAGTTTTAGCACAGTTGATAGTGTGTGGATTCAGTCCCAGCCCTATATGTCATGGGTCCTTGAGCAAGATCCTGAAACCCTAACTCCACAGAGGCTTTTCCCTCTGGAATGGGTCCAATGCAGATAATAGATATCACTATGTTGTCCCGTGTATGACAATTGATCAATTAAGTATTCAATACTATATACTGAGACAGTAAATAGTATCCATACGTCATCTCTCACTGGTTATAATGTTAAGGTTCATTGGTGTGTAGTCAGCCACAACCTCCGCAGCGAACTCTGTTTTGTTTTTTTGCAGATCAACTCCAGTCTGTTCTTTCTATGGTGACGCTGCTTCAGTGTGTTCAAACAGAGTGTGAAAAAACCCCAAAAGAACCCCAAGAGATTTGATTTTCTCATGATTAAAGCCAGAATCCATTATATAGTAGATACTTGTCTCACATCATACTGTTTCCAACTGCATTAGAAGTTTCTACCAAAAGCCCAGAAATGTTACCGGCTAAATTGTCACCATTGACTGTTCTGTGATCTACTTTGACTCATGAAGCAATTCTGTTTTTCTCTGTTTGAAGAAGCCAGTTTGTGCTGGCTTGTCAGAGGATTCCCTGGTTTCTAATCCGCCTCAGGTCTTTGGCCTTTCTGTGTGGAGTTTGCATGTTCTCCCTGACTTTGTGTGGGTTCCCTGCAGGTAGTATGACTTCCTCCCATAGTCAATAAACATAAAATAAAGCTGAATTGCTGATTCTTAATTGTCCTTTTCTTAGTGTGTTGGGTCATTTTGTAGACATGTCCTCTTCCATGTACATTTTAAAAGTCGTTACCATTCACCGTTTTGTGATCTAGTTGTGACTCATGAATCAATTCTGTTTCTTTTATGTTTTAAAAAGCTAGTTTCTGCTGGCTTGTCAGAGGTTCCCGGTTTCAAATCCACCTCAGGTCTTGGAGACTTCCTGTGCAGAGATTAAATGTTCTACAGGTGAGTGTCCTGTGGTTAAAATTACTTTTTTCCCACGGTCTAAAAACATGGAACAGAGCTGAGATGGACACTATCATTTCTTGTCCCGCTCCCAGTGTGTGGGGTCAGTTTGCAGACAAGTCCACCTCCAGGCTGATTTTTAACATCTCAAGTCTCTTTAAACTTTTTATTCATTGATCTAATTTTTTAAACGGACATTTTTAACCGTTGAGAGCGTTTCTTCTTCTTCATCCATTGCCAGTCTTAGCGCATGAATGTCTGTCGGTGTCGGCCTTGTGATGAACTGGTGAATTGTCCAGAGTGAACCCCGCCTCTGGCCCAGCGTCAGCTGGGACAGGGCTCAACCCACCCTGTGGCCCCGAAAAACGACGAGCGGTCACAGAAGATGCATGTCTGCGCTTGCAATCTTAAAACACAATGTAGTCGGTGTCCAAGGACAGTCTGACGTTGTTGAAAGGCTCTGAAAGTTTTGGCTACCTTATGAATTATTCATGTTATTCAATGAAATATTGATTTCATTTTTATCTAGCCTCCAAAATCGGAGATTTTTTGTCTTGCATTTTGGTGAAAGTAATGAGTGCGAATTCCTTATTCTCTCCTATAAAGGGGAGATTGTCAGGAGGTTTTGATTGTCCTTAAACGGCTCTCCTAAAACACGAGCGGGACTCTCAATGCCTCATCGGCAGGATGGTGACATTGATGCCCAGGCGTGCCGTCCCTGCTCCTCCTGCGTTATTACATGTCCAGATACCATCTTTAATTCTACTTCCTTTAAACAAGGTTGAGGCAAGGGTCATTAAACCTCCATTCACGGCGTTAATTACCTGATAAGACTTGCTGAGGTGCGATCGACGGGACGGCTTTCAGCTGAGGAAGAGCAAACGCACCAGCTCTATTCTCCAGCCCCGCTGCAAATATATACCATCATCCCACTTCGTAAAAAGGTCAACTTACTTAGTATATCTGAGTCTCCAGAGCCGGGCATAAATGCATAATTCTATTAAGAAATTCTTCATAACTAGCGTAATTAGATGATTTGTACGGAAATATCAGTTGTGCATGTGAAGCACGGGCGTGGACTTAAAATGTGTGCGTCTTCAATTTAACGTGAACAGTGCAGAGAGAGTTTTTCGTCCCCCACCAATTATAATTGGAAAACTAGGTTTTGCTTTCTCCCCGGACAGCAAGGGTAAATCACCGAAAAGCTACCAATCCCCTGCATTTTACAAGCCATGCCGCTGATTGAACCTCCTCACATTAAGTGTGAAGTTTTGTCTGAAAACAGTGTTTTTCATATAAAAATATGACAAGATTAGTCTTCAAGTTGATTCATATGAACATCATTTGGAGTAAATCGGACCAACGTAAGTAAGTTACGTCACAAATACATGTTTTTTTTAATAAAAATGCTAAAAGGAAATGCTTTGCCTAGTGAGTAAAATATAATATATTCAGTACAGAGTAGAATTGCGTTGCGTAATTACTCTAATATTTCATATTTTATTCAACAGAAGGAGCTTTTTATGAAAATCAATGTTTAATGGACATACCGGCCACAAATGGGTCAGAAGTCAGTGTACTACTAGTGCCGGTCCCAAACCCGGATTAATGGGTAGAGTTGATTCAAGAAGGGGAATCGGCGTCAAATCTATCCCAAATCCGTAACCGATTTAGGGAAAGGTTGGTTTTATTTTTCCGACACTAGAGGGAGCCTTTTTTCCATAAGGTTTCGGGCCATATTTGGTCAATCGTTGGTCCGATTTCCCCCAAATTCTGTGCATATGAATCGACTTCAGGTGATCTGTCTCTGTTTGTCATGTTTTATCTACTGGTTCTTATTTCACCCACTAGGGGGAGCATTTTTCGAAAAAAAATACTGTTTTTGGGACATAACTTCACGTTTAATTTGAGGAGTTCAATCAAGGGGATCTCCTGTTCAATGCAGAGGACTGGTGGCTTTTGGGGGATGCATCCTGTCTTTTGGAGACGACAGTGAAACCCTAACCTCAGTAGAAAATAAACAATGCTGAATTATCTTTTAGGCATCATAGGAAAAGCAAAACTTTGTGAAAGACAGGTTGAGAATATGATATTTAATGGAAGAGAGCGTTACAGAACAGTAATTCATTATAAATTGCTATTTCAAATAGACAATTGATGGGAAAAAAACAAGCTGTGATAGAAAGAAAAATCCTAAAGACAAGTGAGAATCACAAGAAACTAAGAATGCACTTCCTGCTGTCTCATTATTTCACCAGGACACCCAGAGGGTTGACCAACAGGCCTGCAATAAACGTTAATGAAACATAAAGCTAATTCCATCAAGCCTTTTCCCCTGGCGGCGTTAACGCTGCGATACAGCTCCGGCGTTAAGCAGGCTTCCTCGCACGTCAAGAGCGAGCCATCTGCTCTGGCTGCTGTAGTGGATAAAGGCCCAGCAGAGAATTCCACCCATAGGACGCCATATTTGGCTGAATGGGATAAAGACAAGATGGTCAGAGGCTCAACAACGGTCAAATCATCCTTCCAGCGAGTCACGATTCCCCACCTTTAAAACAGGAAGTGAGGCATTTCTGTCCTTGCAGCTGCAACCCGACTTTGACCTGGATACGACCCACGTCTTTGGGGAGGAGAGAGCCAGAAGCTGCAGATGATTTAGGAAAAACTCTGAAATATTCTTCTTTAAATACTGAGCCAAGAAGAAAAAAGAGATTTGTTCTGTTGTGTTTATGGTAATTCTCTTAGTAAATCAGACACAAATCCATCACACAGCTTAAACTCCACCTACAATGCCAACACACACACGGCTACACGGACGCTCGATCGTTTCCACTTTGATCCGCCCACCACACACGCACACACAGAAAACTACACACATACCATAAGCCCAAAGTTAAGTAGAATTGAAATAGTTCAGGTTGAAAATGGGCAAAAGGTGCAATCAGTGGAAAGGCAGGGGGGAGATTCAATTATATTTCTCACTACAGAGATAACGCCGTACTCACAACGCGCCCGTCTCTGTTCGCTTTCCATTATGCTGTCACCAACCATGAATTACAATCAAAACATCTTCACAACAGCTTTGCTCATTCCCGAACAGCTTCGCTTTTTTTTTCAAATTATATTTTCCTAACCCCTGGCTACGTTTTTTAGTCATAGGAGCTCTCGCTTTGATTCTTCAACCCACCGGGAAATCGTTTCATGGTGAGATGGAGGCATTCAAACACATTTTTCCAATACCGTTTCAGGTGGTTCTTTCAATCCTTTGGTGCAGGAGACTGGGGTTCGATTCCCAGTCAAAAGAGGGCGTCGCGGAAATCAAGTGTGGACCTTTGGGGAAGGCCACCAATCCGCCCATTCACGTCTAGCGCCGTTTCCAAGACAAGAAAAATGGGAGGGTTATATCAGGAAGGGCATCTGACGTAAAAACCTGGTTTGCCAAAACAATATGTGGAATCCGACGATCCGCCGTGGCGACCATTAGAAAATGGAAGGAGCTGCAGGAAGTTGCGTGCTTGATTAATAGTTATATACAAAAAAAAGCCTGGGATATAATTATCTCAAAAAGTGTTTGGGCCATAATTGCTAAAGTCTAATTCAGTCAAAATTCAGCGCATATGAATTGACTCAAGGAAATCCATGTGGCATATATGGGTTTGACTCTAAAAGAGTATATTTGACTCACCCGGGGGAGCCTCCGGCGAAAAACCCTTTTTCGGACATCTCTTTCTAACCATTGGGCCGATTTTGGGGGATATGAATCGCCTCGAGGAGATCTATCTTCTTTATATCAAATTTTACTTATGTAGCTCATACTTTACTCACAAGGAGGAATTTTTCTATGAAACACACCGTTTTTTAGGATATCATTTTGTAATCGATGCGTATGAATCGAGTCAAGGAAATCTCAGGGTTAGGGTTACATAGACAGTATCGTATTTTTCTCATTAAGGGAGCTTTTCTGTGAAAAACAGTTTTTTTGGTCATAACTTTCTAACTGTTATTCTTATTTTGTCCAACTTTGGTGAGTAAGAATCATCTCGAAGGAACTTATCTTGTATTTATTATCTTTTACTCACTAGGAGGAGCTGTTTTAGGAAAAAAGATTTATTAAACATTACTTGACATTTTATTACAGAAGTTCAACCAGGGGGATCGCTTGTACAACGCAGGGGATCAGGGACTTCTTCCTGTATATACTTCTTCTTGTCGGCGTCGTGAACGTAGTCTTCTTCTTCTAGGCTTTGTGTTATTGCATGAAAACTTCCGCTTTGTTTCAAACCCAGGGGTTCACAAGCCCTGGGCCTTTCCCTGACACCAGACTGTCACCAAGAAGGTGTTTGTGTCTCCACATCCACCGTTAAGTGAAGAAAGGATATGAGAAAAGTATTTCAAACACAGAGTCAGAAATCCCTGAGGACCGTCAGTCAGACGACTGAAACACTTAAGGACTAAAATAGAGCCGGGCAAAGAGCATAATTAGGCATTTTAGGTGCTTTACATAATACAGTCAGTCATAATGAAGGCCCTGTGGGATCAGGAAGACGGGCGACTATTGTCATTCTGCTGGAGGAGCGGCATTCAGAAGGAGGCTGGAGAAAGATGGCCGGATAAGGGGAAAATGGAGAGGAGGGAGGTAATAATGCATTAGGAAAAAAAAGGGAAAAGGTTATAGCTACAAAACATTTGAATTAAAATAGCCAAGTGTAATTAACATATATTTCCATTTGGAAGTGGAGAAAAGAGCCAAAATCAATGATTTACTTTTTTTTATCAGGCTCCCAAGAGTCCAGAGGCACGTCTAGACAAACATGAAATAAAATACATAATATGCTGCCTTGAGAACATCCTCCCCTCTTCGTCTTCCTCTCTTTCTCTCCCTCTCTCTCCCCATCTCTATCTGTCACAGTTTGATGGCTGCGCCACTTGATGTTGACAGCCGATTGATACAGCCTCTTAATGAATGATGTTTTATTAATGGTCCCATAATCAGATTACCTGCCGGCAGACAGACTCCATCAATCTTTCTCCTAGGAGGTCGAAACAATGAAGAAAGAATAACACAGAGACACTTGTCTGGTCCATTTTTAAAGGTAATCAGCTGCGGGAGCGATGCTTGTATTTACAGTATGCAGGATGCAGGAGACAAGCAGAGTGTTTGTAATAATCATGAGCTGGAATGCTCTCTCTCTCTCTCTCCCTCTTTCTCTCCCTCTCTCTCTCTCTCCCTCTTTCTCTCCCTCCCTCTCTCTCTCTCTCGCTCTCCATCTCTCTCTCTCCATCTCTCTCTCTCCCTCTCCCCCATCCATCTCTCCCTCCCTCTCTCTCTCTCTCTCTCTCTCTATCACTCTCTCTCTCCCTCTCTCTCTCCCTCTCTCTCTCTCTCTCTCTCTCTCAACCAAACCTGTTGAAGAGTGAGGTAGAAGGAGCTGCTCACCCTGAGCCAGGGTCTGGGCCAAGGTCCCAACCGGGGATAGGAGGTATGATCTAGAACCGCTCTTTTTTGGAACTGTGAACTTATGCTACGATTTGGGGCCATAGAAGTAAAATTCAAATTACTTAATGATAAATCTTCCAACCATGGAAACTACCTGGATTGTTATTCAGTTTGGAGAGTTTTGGTCCCCAGAAGACAAAACTATGGTGGCCAACAGGGGCAAACCGACTCCAAACATCAATTTGACAACATGCTTATGCTGCAAACAAATAAGAACATCTTCCTAAAATTGGAAAACACGCATGCACGCGTATAATAAAGAAAACGTCTTCATCAATTTCACAACACACGCAGGCTGCAAAAGTCACAACACAAGGCAACACAATTATCGGTGTTAGCTTCCCTTAACTTCCCGCTCATGCAGTCATGTGACTAAGAATAAATCTTTAATCAACGACGCAAAAACAACAAATACAGTTAATACTGAGCCTAAGACGCACGGTACCAAAAACCATTTCATTCGATTTTCTATGTGAGATTCTGACTGTTGTGTACACGTTGCCATGGCGACAAGTGAAGTCAGTACGAGCCATGGTGGTTAGGAGTTTTTCATATTTCATGAAAATATGATCAAATGTTTGTGCATTGTATTGGTTTTATTCACTAAATGAAGCGATAAAAGAGGGCGTCCAGGGATGCATCACTTCGAAACAGACCAAAGATCAGGTATCAGGTCATCCCATGTTCTTCTGCCTTTCTGGGGTTGTTTCATGTTGTCAGCAGACTAGACTTGAAATGTCCTCAATAAGAACAAAAAAAAAGGTTTCTTTGCATATTTCATTTCATTGGGGCATTTTTAAGACACTCTTAGTTTACTGTAAAATGACAGATCGATTTGTCAAGCATGTTTTAAACAGTAAAAGAACTCAGACAGACTTTCTAGCATATGAATGGACTGGAGGAGAAGTGTTGTGTGTACTTCATATTTCTCTCTCGTCCATCATATATTCACTCTATACTCACTAGGGGGAGCTCATTCCATATTTGATCATTTTGGGAGTTTAATCAAGGGGATGCAATGCAGGGGATTGGGGGCTTTTTCGGGGATATGACCTTACCGTCGGGGACGACAGCGCAGGTCTAGTTTAAAGATATGGAATAAATACCCCAAATATATATTTTTTATTTTTTCATCTTCAAGGACATTGAAGGGTTAAATAATAATTTATTATTAAATATATCTATGTGACGTGATCTGTGTGGTGAAAAAGTCGTCCTGATCTCAGTGAGTTTATCTTTTTTTTCAAAAAAGGACTAAACTAGAATGGATGATTCCGATACATTAATATTTTCACGATGGCAAGTGGAATAGAAACCCTATTTATTTTTTCCTCATTCAAACCACATGCTCAAATATTGGGACACTTTATGACTCTCATCAGTTTTCCAATCTTCATCATTCATCAGCGAACTGTTAGCAGTGATTCCGAGACAGCGGCTCAGAGAAACATAGATCTAGAGCCGGTAGATTAGTCTTTTACCAGCAGCAGATATCGTTGCCACTCATGACCTGATATGAAATATTCTTCAAAGAAACTCTATTTTATACCATTATTCTTTCAAACCCAAAGAATAATGAAGAGTCAACACGGTTCCGATCTGCCGGTTCCGCTGCAGCACCTAAAGGTGAAGGTGCCTTGTTCAAGGGCAACTCATTACTATCCAGGGAAGTGAAGCGGTGACCTTCGTATCGTAGACTCACTTTTGCGAACCTTAGATCGCACTTTTTCTTTTTAAATGAAATACCTGACAGATATATCTCTTTTAACTAGCGATAGTGAAATCCTTCCTTTAGTCATTAGACCAGATGTAAGGGGTCGTTGTGATTGAGGTGACCAGAACGACCGCCAGCGTTCACCCCCCCCCCACCCTAAAAGTAAAGCAACCGTTGGATCTGGTTATTAATGCAGGTACAGCGGTATGCAGCCACCGAGGGCGCCCAGCAAAGGTTAGATTTATCATAGTGACATTTTACTTGGTTTACGCACCCACATCCTTACAATGTGGGTGGAGGAGGTGCAGGGTAGTATCTTCCAACTCTAATCCAAACGCAAGAAATAATCAAATCAAAGAAATCGCTGCAATCTCACCCAGATATGTAAATTTGTTTTCACCTCCACAAAAAAAAAAAACAGTAAAGGAAACATCTAAAAATGTAAAAATGAAATGACTGTCATTTTATCGTATGAGTTTTTTTCTTCTGTCTCCAATCAATCCACAAAGATTGATAAAAGGTGGAACTGAAGAATAAAAGACTGGTTTTTCAAAAGGCTGAAAGAAAAAGCCAAATATTCTCATTGAGTCACTTTAAATGCAGTCAAGAAAAAAAAGCTAGGATTTTTGTGATGTTATTTAACGCTGTTTGAAATGAAACAAACACGCAGGAAAAAAGAGCTCCGTCATGTACTTCACCTCAGATTATCTTTTACCTGCTGCGAAACACACTTTTGTGCACCTCATTGGATGTGTGTGTAGCCTGTGTGTATGTGTGCGTCTGTGGCCGGGACATTATAGTCCTTGCAGCCAGATGGAAGAGTAGGAAACAACAACAACAACAACTCTTGGAGGCATTCATTACAAGTTCAAAGAAACTACTTACGCCTCCCAACGGGAAAAAGAAACTTAAAGCACATGAAATGAGTCATCAGTGAACAGAGGGGACTTCAGGTTACCTGATAGTGTCCCACTATTAAGAGGGCGGTCTTTTCAACCCCTTTAAAATTGATCCAAACCGTTTCCAGGGAAACCAGAATCAAAGGCCTCTACCTCGATGTTGGGAGACCTCGACGTACAGATTTTGAACTCGTGCATTGAGCCGTGACCGAAGGATGGAGCGTTTTTTTCCCTTTGTGTGATTCACTGGATCCGACACCTCGGGGTTAATGTTCTACTAGCGTGTGGGAGGCGGGCTCTTGGGTATTTCCGCATGATAATCCGGACTCTGCGGAGCTCAGAATTAGAGGCTGATCATTTCTTTTTTGGTTGGAGGAATCATGCGGGTCAGTGGATGCCCATGGATTTCCTGTGAGATATGATTGGATCCCGTTCCGGGCCGTGAGGGGGTCATCTAAGGAAGGCAGCGGAGATCGAAATAACAGAGTACAGAAATATCTACGTGCAAGTCGTCCGGAAAGCCTGGGTATATCCCCGAAAAGCTCCCAATCCCCTGCATTGTACAACCAGTCCCCCTGATTGAACTCCTAATTTTAAATTTGAGGTTATGTCTGTGTTTTTTCTTGATATTAATCTCCCCCTAGTGAGTAAAAATATGAACTACAAGAGTAAAATATGATGTTCACAACATAAATCTCCTTCATCTTCGGTTCATATGATGAACCAAATCTAACCGATGGTTATTAAGTTATCAGTGTTATAAGTTATAGGTGAGTAAACATGAAGAAGAAGATTGAAATATGATTAATATCAGAGTTCGACTAAATAGTTCCGACGGTTGAAAAAAGATTGCCCAAAAATATTTGGAGGTAAAGCTCCCCCTAATGTCGGAATTATATCATTGACCTTTAACAAAATCAATCCATTTCTTCCTCGCTCTAAAGTCTATGTGGATATAACATTTACAAATGATCCATTGAATATTTTTTTATTTATCGCGTTAATACGAAGGATCTGCGGCGACGATGGCCATTCTAAGTAATACCTAACTTTCCGGGGATATGAATACGCAGTTCATGAACGGCCGTGGACTTTGCTTTGAAGACAATCAGATCATGATGTCTTTCTTATTTCGTTAAAATCGATTCTTCGGGTCCATATTGCTTGCAGTCACATGGGCAAGGCGTGACGCGGGTGGACTGTGGATTGACGCGCAGTCGATCAACAAATAATTCCAGGAATGGATGTGAAGGATATCATGACAAAAGCAGAGGAAAAACATACTCCTGTGTCACGCTGCACTCACGTTTTACTCCCAACGCACGTTTAAGAGGATGTAGTTAAATTCTTCACGCTTCTCAAGATTGATTTGTTGACTCTTTCTTTACACTGAAGATGCCTTTCCTGAGAAACCGTTTTTCCTGCGGGGCATGACCTGTCACTGTGAGGCATGCAAATTCCTCTGGTGGGCTGACATGAATCTTTTTTCACCTCTGCCTCACCCTCTACCTAATTCCACCTGAGAAGACCAGCTCATGTTTTATGCATGCTAATTCACGTGCAATGAAATGTAGAATTTAATGTGTTTAGGCAAAACAGAAAAAAAAAAAAAAACAACACCATATTTGGAGTTTTCACTTCAGTCGAGATAAATTAGCATTTTTTGAAACATGAAATCTACTTGTCTGTAGATTATATGCGGATATGAGGAATGGAAACCGTCCAAAGAATGACAATCCTTATTCCTCACAGGAGTAGATATTCACACAGACGCACACACATGAATTTACGACTATGTGAAAATGAATACATTTGCAATCATGTCACGTAAACACAGATAAGACGACACACTACTATCGCTTCCCGGTTCTAATGTTGTGGCTGGAAAAACTTATTTTTTCATTGTTATTATTTTTTTTAGATATCCTTGTGAAGATTCCTATGAGCCAATTTGGACATAAACGGATGTATGGTTGGGAGGTAACGGTCAAAAAAACATTTTTTCCCCAAACAAAAAAACCCTAGTCAGTGAAAAATATGAAAAATTACAATAAAATATGATAAAAAACTATTTAGAAATCCTGCGTATCTAACTCATATGAGGTCAATTTTGACTAAATAGGAACAATGGAAAATAATTGTAAACAGTGTTTTTCATAAAAAGGCTCCCCCTAGTGAGTAAAATATGATTTACACAAGGTAGATCTTATGTATGTATGTATATATAGATATATATCTATATATATCTATATATATAGATATATATCTATATATATAGATATATATAGATATATATAGATACATATATAGGATATTCCCTTAACCCTTAAGGAACCATGGTGACAGAAGTATCAGGAATTTTTAAAAGCAATTGAAAATTCCTTTTCTTACTTAATTTTAATTAATAAATCTAATCGGGGAACCACAATGAAATCAATATTTCATCTGCTGGTGCAATTTGATTTTTGATTTTTAAAGCATGAACTGCAGAACTTTGTTTATGTATAGCTTGATTTTATCTCTGAAGGTAAGTTTCAAACCATTTAACAATTCTAATTCATCAACAACATGTTACGTATTACACTTTATAAGTTTTAACTAGATTTATTGAACACATTTATATAAAATCAAGATAAGGTGAGAAATCTGTTTTCTATTTTTTTTTTTAAAAAGCAGTTTTATTTTAAAGGGGATATTTTAATAGGGAAAAAAATTTAAAAAGCATATTAAATAAAGTAAAATAAAATCAAACTATAAAAATCAGAAATGATTTCATGATGAAATATTACATTTCATGAGAAAATGTAACTATTTGATGGTAATTAGACATTTTGGTTCCGATCCAGTTACATAGTTCTGTTTAATAAGTCCTCACATGCCAAAAAAAAAAATCCTACTTTTGGATTTGGACTATCTCTTTACCCAGTGTTCCTTTGTGGCCCCTTGGACCCGCGGTGTCCTCCAGGGCTCCATCCTTGGCCCCCTACACTTTAGCATATACCTGCTGCCACTATTACAAACAGGTTCAGTCACATTTCAAAAAAAAGGAAGTATTGACTCAAAATAAGTTTTGATGTTTACGTTCACCGGCTGAGTAAAAAAAAAAACACTTGCTCAAGGATAAGGCAGGTAAAGGAGAAGAAGTTGAGAATCCAAGGCTACACTGCGTCGGAACCCGACAGATCTGCTGTGTTCCGGCCCGCCAGAGAGACGGTTGCATTGAAAGCTCAGAAATGAAGAGAGATTTCCCACTCTGTTGCAGGAAACAGGTTCAGTGGAAAAGGCATTTGACCCTGAGAGCACCTTTTCATTACTTACAGGTGTTTGGCGGCCGTGTCACATCTTCAGACGGCGAGGGCGAGCGTTGTAGCAGCTGTTAGAAAATTTCCTGTTTAAATTCTGCCTAGTGGCGTTCCTAATACTAGATTCGCTGCAGACTGAATTTAGTGAAGCTTTTAGAAAATGCTACGCTCTCCCGCTCAGTCTAAAAGTCGACATCTCTCTCTTTCTCGCCCCTTAAACAGTTTTGATACCAGTACATATACATATATTTATATATATATATATATATATATATATATATATATATATATATAAATATATATTTCTTGCGCCACTTTTTCTGTGTATCTTCAAATCATAACATGCTCTGATTAAATCCGTCGTTTCTCTTAAATTCTACCCTCATATCATTAATATGTAGCAATCAATAGCGAGGTTAGCTAAGATCATTTTAGAAAATAAGCTCCTAATAACTATAGCAGAAAGCAAAAATAATTCTTTTTTTTTAAGAAACTTTTTAAAAAAAAAGAAAAAAAAAGTCTGCTCCTGCAAGAATACGAGAGTTTCACCATCTAACCCACATTGGCGGGTTGTTATTTTTGCTTTCATTTTATCAGCCTGCTGGAGAGCACTAAAGTGTAATTTTCTCCTCTCATTCAGAATAAAAGAATCCCACTGAGATAGCCACAGGTTGCGGAGACCCTTAGTAAAACGAAAAAGTTATTCACTTACTGGTTGGTATTAAATAAAAGAAATCACCGCTACATGAAAGAGCTAATGCACATTTTTTGGAATTGTGGGGGGGAATGCAGGTCTTGCAATTATAGAAACGGATAAAACTTAATAATAAAATCCTTGTTGAAAGTTTTTTCTACAGCAGAGGCATTTTTAATTTATATTATCTGAGCACCGACATTCATTTGCATTTACATTTGGAAATGACAATTCCATAATATTGCTGACTTTTTGGGGATATAATTAAAAAGTCATGAGTAACCGTAGTTTTAAGAGTCTGCATCCATTCTCTGTGAGACTTTATTTAAGACCACCAGTGCTTCAAGCTAAAAGCTAATGCATTCCGATGCTAACCTGTAAGCAGTGATTAAATGTTTGAATGCTGGCGACAGGTTCAGTGTTCACGGTGATAAGATTTGAGCATGCTAACGTTTGTTTATTTCAATCAGGAGGGACAGAGACTGTGTAACAGATAATATGTGATGGTTAGTCCATTAAAAGGTCACTGGCACTCAGTCTCTTCAGGAAGAAAACCCAGCAGCGTGGAATATCTCGCCTTGGAGGCTGGGTACTGGTGGTGGTGACGGCTGATGATCCTGAGACTGATGAATAATGAGGTTGAAGGATCTGTGAAGGCTGGGTGGAGATGTGGAGTGATGTGTGTAACCTTTGATTGATGCCCCAGACCTTGAAGCAGGTAACTCGGACCATGTTAGGAAGGTGAGAATGATAAAGTCGTATGAACCGAGTGTGCAGGTGGATAGTCTTCCTCACTGAACGTTTGATATCAAATTTCAGTGTTGCAACTTTTTCCCCATCCATTTGGTGAGATCAAAATCCTGACAGGATATGAAATCATCACCCTGTTTGATTCTCTGCACCACACCACTAGACTTTTAGCAGGGCGTCATCATGAACTGTCATTGTTGCGTCATTTCCTGTTTCTGGCAAGTGCAAAACATCAAAGGAACATGGCACACCAGTACCCAATGTTTAGCAAAAATAATATACTCTGTAGCCGGTCGTATCCTGCTTCATCCACTTCAGCGTCTCTGTTCAGCCCACTGAGCCCCCGGCTTCAACCCATAAGGATAATAAAAGAAAACAAAGGCATTAGAAAAAGGCACTATTCGACTGAGCCCCCAGCTCTACCCACCAAGGAACATCAAAGGAATAATGGACACAGTTTCAAAAGAGTGCCTCACTACTTTGTGATGTCACTACTCCATACTCCACTAACATATTTTATTTTGTTTTAGTTTAAAATTTTAAACACATTGAAGTTTTCCCGACTCATTTAAAGGAATTGATTCGAGCATTCAGGGTTTACAGTGCAGCCTCAGAGGTGGCTTTGATGTTTTTGTCGTAAGTCCTGGCTTCGATGACGGACTAATTTCCACGGATCATTAAAATAAATAGCAATTATTGTTATTTAATGCCCCCCTGTTTCTATTGGTATGAAAGACATGGAAGAGTTGGGTGAAAAGTTTTATAAAAACATATCATAAAATAATGACCTCTCAGAACTACAAAAAGTCAAATATGAATGTTGCTGCAAACAAACTAGAAACTTTTCACATTAGTATTTTAGACCGAAGTCTAAATAAATTTATTTATTTCATGTCCTAATACCTAAGACCTTGGGTTCGGTCCAGTCCAGTCCGAAACCCGTCCAAACCCTCTTTTAATTGGAGAAGAGGGAAGCAGGAGAGAAACTATTCTTACTGATTTCGTTTTCGGATGAATTCTTGCGGCACCTCTTGATTTCTTAAAGGCGAAGTCGTGTGAGCAACAGACAAAACCGACTCAATGCCGAACCGCTTTAACAAACACGACTGCATAATTATGTTTCGGTTCTACTTAATTGAGCCAAATCAATTGTTTTGGTCGTACCTAGGAGAAAAACATGAAGTGATTATACGATGCTCACTCAAGCAAGTTTTCAGAGCTGGGTGAATTGATGTTTAATCCTGGAAATGTTAAGCAGGGAGTGCAATATGTTCCTTGCCCCCGCGCCTCCGCCCGTCAACACCGCCTCCTCCTCCTCCTCCCCCGAGGCGAGTTGGCAGCCATGAGGCTCAGCGTAGCTCCAGTCGGGTCCTGTTTACTTGAGGGGTGAGCGAGGGGGGGTGGGAGAAATCACAACACAAACGTCAACTGTCTCCAGCAGTTATTTTATTAACTCTAAGGCAGATTACAGAACGAGATCGCCGCTCCTGTAATCGTGCGAGGATCCAGATGCATTGTGGGTTCACATCCTTGGAATTACCTGGGGAACTCCTCGTCAGGACGACGGGCCGAGCGGAGACGACAAGCAACGGCACAATTTAGCAGTTAGAGACCGATAAATATTTATTTGGACCGCATTAAATTAGCAGGGACAGGTTAATGGAGGAGAGGCGGAACTCCGGGAAGTTACAAAAGAATCGATATTTTCTAAATCTGGTGCATATTAATCAACTTCAATACATCTACCTTTTATATCGTGTTTTTTTTTAAACTAATAGTTCCTATTTTACTCACTAGGGGGAGATTTTTACGGAAAACACTGTTTTCCAGGCATATCTAAAAAAGGGGACAGTTTTTTGTTTTTTTTTGCAAAAATAAATGTGTTTGAGGAGTTCAATCAGGGGGATTGCATGTACAATGCAGGGGATTGGGTACATTTTGAGGATATAACCCCTGCTGTCCGGGATGACAGCACAGGTCTAGTTAAGGAAAGTCTGGCTTGACAGACTCTGATCGCCTAAACTGGTGTTAAATGTTAAACAATGACTTTGTGAATCGAATGTTTCACTTTTTGAAATACTTGCTAAATGAAATATCATCTCACCCGTCGGCTGTAGGACCGTAGATCCGTAGGTGATATAGAGTCGACCACGCCGACCCGCTTCTCCAAGCAGTTCAAGATGACGCATTAATCACCGTGACAACACAACGGATAAAGTATTCACTTTTCATACTACGGGTCAATCAGGACGCTGCACCAGACCCAAAAGTTTTCCTCCTGAAGGAACCCGGATGAGACCGGTACTCTGGGTTTCAGCACAGCCCTCAGGAAGGAGGAGTTCACCCGACCAGTAAATCAGAAGCAAAGAGGTTATTATAAATATGATTTCATTTTTATCAGCAATAAATTTGACAAACAATGTCAACTAAATGATTTTCTGCTTCATCTGGAGAAAATTGTCCAACAAATTTCAATGGAAATTAAATCTGAGAAAGACTTTTGTTTCATTTTCAATGGATGTTACTGAGTTGAGATTATGTGGAGAGGGCTAAACTATAAACACATATATATAATATATATAGAACATATATACACATATATTCATATAGAACACATGCACATAGAACATATACAAAGAGAACATATAACCATAAAACATTTAAACATAGAACACACACATAGAATATATATGCATATACAACATAGACAGAGAATATAAACACATAGAACATCTTCATGTAGAACCTATACACGAAGAATATATACACATAGAACATACACATACAGAACATTGACAAATATAACATATACATGTAGAAAATATACAGAGAACATATGCAGATAATATATGTAGATAAAATATATAGAGAGAATATATACACATCAAACATATACAGGTAGAGCATATACATATAGAACATATACACACAGAACATATACAAATAGAACATATACAAATAGAACATATAAAAAGAGATCATATAACCATAAAACATTTAAACATAGAACACACAAATAGAATATATATGCATATACAACATAGACAGATAATATAAACACATAGAACATCTTCATGTAGAACTTATACACAAAGAACATATACACATAGAACATACACATACAGAACATTTACACATCGAACACATGCACATAAAACATATACACCGTATATATATACCCAGAATATATACACATATATCATATATATAAAACATGTAGACAGAACATATAGACAATTATAGACACAGAACATATACACAATATACACATAGAACATAAACACCATATCACCCATATACACAGAATATACACACATAATATACATACACATACATATACACATGTACTCACGATGTTGATTAAGGTTTTACTCACATGACGACACAACCCGGTTTGTTGGAGTTTGATCTATTTGCATGTTTTTCTTCAGTTGCAGTTCGTTTGCCGGTTTTGAACACCGTAAATATACCGGGGAAATAATAACTCTTTGCAGTCGTACATAAACTTCTGAAGCCGTGATGATTACGCGGCTGACATCCTCACATAAAACTTTGACTTCTGGGAAACATCGTCCGTCAGCTTTGACTGAGTTCCAGCACCTTTTAGTCTTTTAGCCGAAGTTAAAGGGTTATTAGGCTGAAAACTTCATGGCCATGCACAGAGTTCCATGTCAGAAGTTTCAGAAGAGTTCCTTTGGTGATCATAATTGGTGGTGTGTTTAGAAGCTGTTTCCAAAGTTTGCGTTTTCATGCCCCCGGGAATGTTGAACGCGAAAGAAAGGCCAAACCTCAACTAAAGTTTACAAGTTTCTGCAGAAAGGATTCTGGTGAGAACGGCTTTTCAAATTGTTGTGTATTGTTAGCTGTGGTGTTGGAGTGACTTTTCCAAAGCCTGAAATAATAAACCCCGATGATTACAGCGTGGAGTCACCAGCTTGAGTTTTTTTATTTCATTTTTTATTTTTTTTGATAATTATCCGTCACTTTTGAGTAGCGCCACTTTATGAAGCACCGCTTAGACTGGGAGATGTTGCCAAACCTCAGACAGCCCCTAAAACCTAAACAATAAAAGACGAAGAAATGTTGCAGCCAAAGTGAACCAGTGAGGGAAAGCAGACAAAACACTGGAGACCGTCGTATCGTCATATCCAACCTTCACTGTAAAAAAAAAAGAAAGAAATACTGTAAAAATTAAGATTAATGAACTGTGTATTCAACTCATAAATTACAGTATTGTAAGTGCTGTGATTACTGTGAAAATCACACTAACAAAGTCACAACTGTATTATATCACATATAGAATATTTCTACTGTAGTAAATTACAGTAATAAAGTAATAAACTGTGAAATATCTGCAAATATTATTGTACTGTAGTACAGGAAAAGCGGTTATAGATAATCAGTAAATGAATTAATGAGGTATTCGCTGTGATTTATTATACTTTAACTTACTACTTACTGTCAGTTCATTACTGTGATTTATTTTACAGTAATACAAGGTTACTTGTCGGCGTTTAATTAATGTAATGTCATATACAGGAAGTTAGTGACAGCTTGGGGCCAATTAATTACTGTTATTGTCCTCGCAATATTTTGCTGGTATTTGCTGCTAGTAAATTAAAATGATTAATTCTAATGGAACTTAATAACTATTTGCCGCTAGTTAATAAGTGCGATTCATCAATCGTCATTGCTGCCGCCGCTGCGACCATTCTCAGATTTAGTAGCCACATAGACCGTAGTGTGAGGAAGAACTGGAGTGTTTTGGGGGGAGTTCCATTCTACATTTATGACACTAGGGGGAACTTTATCTTCAAAATTTATCAGGCCGTAATTTCTCAACCGTTGTTCCGATTTTGTCCAGATTTGGTGCAAAAGAATTGATTCAGGGAGATCTATCTGGATTATGTAATTTTCTACTCTAATAGTTCATATTTTCACTCACTAGGGGGAGCTCTTTATGAAAAAACACTTGGTTGACATAACTTCACATTTGTTTTGTGGTTACTTGTACAATTCTTGCTGCCAGTTAATTACTGATTTTTTTTTATTTTACAGTAACTTAACGGCTTTCTACTGTCAGTTAATTACCGTGATTTATTACGTAGCTTACCGGCTACTTGCTGGTAATGAGTGTTTTAATTTTAACGGTGTGTTTTCTCTTGAGTGTTCATCACAGACACCGCAGAGATTCAGAAAACGGTGCTACAACATACAGAAAAATATGATTTTCTTCCACTTTCTTTTGCTGGTAGTTTGCGATTAAAGACAAGGAAACAAACAAATGTCGGCGCCAGCAGACAGACCGAATATTTTGTGTGTGTGTGTGTGTGTGTGCCTATTTGCATATGTATTATTTCATGTGCGCATGCATGATGTGAAAGTACGAGGACAGATCAGTCCAACAGAATCGCTTTCAGTCGCTCTTTATAATCCAGCTGGCCCGTCTTCCAGCCGCTCACACATACCTGTTTATCTGCTACAGTGGACGCATGCAGCTCCTCACCTGCTAGCACATTTCTGATGAGCCGTAGCTGGCAGAATTTGTTCCCGCTGCCTCAAAACACCCCTCTGTTCAGCTGGTGTGCTCTTTGTTAAAAAAAGAAAAAAAAAGAAAAAGGCACCCCTCTGCGCCCCTGGAACGGTTCTTATTTTGGACTCCATCTCTCTCCCCTGTTTCGTTTTTCCCTTTCTGATTCGCATTGTATTGCTGCAGCCATTTTGGCCCTCCACCATCCAAAGATGAAAAACGCTGGAATCGAAATGACACGATTGTTTTTTTCCATTTAAATGCCATCAAGCTTTTGACGACTCCTCCTTTGATTACCGGCTCCTTCTCTTCTGCCAATATCTACTGTCACAAACACCGTGTTCAAAAGTGACTTCAGAATGAGGAGCTTTTCTTTACCTGCCAGTCTGTCTGACCCCCGGTTTTCTATTTAAAACAAAACAGCGCCTGATTCCTCCTGATAGACGGAGATCTTGATTGAGAATTCTCCTGGTCGGATCGCCGCTCCGCAAGCGACATGGAGAGCTTTAAGAGGATTATATCGGCGACGCTCCATTTTCCATCCGCATGGTAAACCATTTAACGTTAAGACCACTCTTCCACGTACGCGGCTTAAAGTCTTTTAGCGAGGCTCTTTCTCATGCTTCCTGTGATGAAATTAAGGATAGAAATCAGCGGGAGAAAAGTGGGCTCTTTTCTCTTTGCAGCGTGAAGAATTGGTGTGGAGATGTGATTTGCAGACATGGCTGTCAAATTACTGCTTCCAGCTGTGGGACCGGAGAGGCCGTGCTCTCGCCGTGTTTTCTATCACACAGAAAACATGTGTTTTGCCATTCTGCAGGGTCGAGAGGTGCAGGGCATCGGCCACTTCCCTCTCTGCTCACGGGCAGAATAGCTACACCATCACACAAGACCCATTTTGTGCAATGCCGCCTACCTCTTCTTCTGCCCCCCTCCCTTTGTCCTGCCATCCCACATCAATTAATCTGAGATGCTTAAGTGACCCTGAAAGAGGCCGCTGTGCATGACTGAAGTTACCCCCCCCCTCTCTCTGCAGCACAATTTACAGCCGCTGATGACCCTTACACCCATTTCTCTCTCTCTCTCTCTCTCTCTGTCTCTCTTTCTCTCTCTCTCCTTGTCCTCTAAAAATGTAGATCATGTGTTTTAATTAGATTCCTTCTCGTCATGTTGTTGTCCTTTTCGCTGACACACACATGCACACGGACAGACCGTTAAGTTTTCGCGCACATGCATAGTCACGTAATCAACAGCATGATTGCAGCCCGTAAAATATTTACTGGTGCTTTTTAAAATGTTATTTGCCGGCTCGAGGAAAAAAGCCTCGACAGCCACAAAAGATGATGCCCGCCACTTAGTGGCAGCAGTAGACGCTCGAATCAACGTTCAAGCTTTTGCTAAGCAGCGAGCGAGAGGAGGGTGGGAATAACACGTATGTTGGACCGGGTGCAATTAATGCTGCGTCGGGCCGAGTCAGTCAAAGTTCAGCCGTTAAATCTGCCTCCCTGGAGGGTCTGAGGGTTCCTGACTCTGCACAGACTTTCTGCAAGCCAGCGTTTCTAGCTGGACTGCCTCCACTCAGCAGCTGCAGCCTCTGAGCAATAACCCTCCACATCCTGCAGGGCTCATATACCCACTTAGTTAACGCTCTCAAGTTACGCCTCGTGCGACACCGCTCTTCATCAGACCTAAGTGACACTGCACAACGCCGCTTTATCTACACATGCAAACTTCAAGTGGGGGTTGAGAGAGAGCGAGGCACGCCATGAGACGACGCGAGGGCGCTAAGAAGGAGCAGCTAAGTCTCTGTTACGTTGGGCGGCTGAGATCCTGGAGATCAGGTTAACACATTTCAACAACGTGGAGAAATAAAGGTCAAAGCGATTACGATCAGTGGGCGTGATCATCTCTACCGCACAAGTAGACCGAAGGATCAGCCACAAGGCGACGCGAGAGTCGGCCTTTAAATACTGCAGGCTGGTGGATGGATGAGAAACAGGTGACCTGGAAGTCCCAAAATACAAACACAAGGGAAGGGATGGAACATACCAGAAAAAAGAAATATAATTTCTCTACTCTCTCTCTATATATATATATATATATATATATATATACAGGTATATGAGAGCATAATATTCTCTCAGCACAGTGTTATACAAACATCATACATTCATTCAAATGAAAGCATAGACAAGTCTATCAATCCAAAAACTCCATCTACCAAAGTGAGTTTTGAAGACAGTTTTTCCAACCAGTCAACAGACTCAGTGGATGTGACGGGAGGAGGAGGAGGAGGAGGAGGAGGCCGAGGGGGGTTGATCAATAGTTTAAGTGGGGTCGAAAAACATGTAGTGAACTTTGGTCTTGAGTTTGGTTTGTGGTGCAGTGAGCAAGAACTGATTGGATGACCTGAGGTGCCAGTGAACTAAGCCATGAAGTACTTTCTAAGTGATTAAAAAAATCTTGAAATCCATTTTGTACTTGACTGGCAGCCGGAGCAGTGAGGCCCAAATATAACATCTCCAGTTACGCCCAGTTAAAAGACTAGGAGCAGCACTGTGGACCAGTTGAGGATGTGTCAGAGTGGTTTGAAGAAGGCACGTAAAAAAATAAATAAATAACGTTACAGAAGGCAGGATGGGATATAAATGGGGAGAAAAAGGTACGACAAATGCAATCAAGTTGGGAACTCATGCCCTGATTTGATTTTTAGATAATTCTAGGGTGAGGGGAACCGTGGTTCAGTTTAATAGTTAAATAGTTTAGTTGGTCAAATATAAAATCAGGGTCAAATGAAACACAGAGATTCTTGGCGTAGAGTTTAGTAGGCGGAGAAGAAAGACAGATTTAACGAAGAATGTCTTTGACTTTCTTGAGCGAATAATGAGAAGCTCAGTTTGTTCGGAACTGAGTTGTAAAAGACAAAACCCAGCCACTACAGTCACACAAGACAGTGTACTTCTAGTGGTGGTCCCAAGCCCGGATAAATGGGGCTTTCTATTTTTTTTGCATAGAAAGCAAAATAATGTAGATTTGACATAAACGAGACTAACCATCTAGATACAGCGCATCTATGTTATCTCTTATCTATTTATCTCCCTGCGAAGTCGGGGAGGATGTGGAATTGTCTTTGCTGCTGCAGATCATTCGCGTTAGCATGAAAACTCAAAATTTATTTTATGGATCATTTTCCAATTTTGTACGCAGATATACCTGGTGTAAGGAAGAACTGGACTGATTTTGTGGAAGGAGGGTTGTATATTTCTGACACTAGGTGGGGCTTCAACTCCAAAACGTTTTAAGGCCATAATTTTCAAAAAACAAAATGCTAAGGACATTACATTCATTTTGAGAAGTTCAATCAGGGGGATTGTTTGTACAACAAAAGATGGAGACTTTTCCTGGATACACCCTTGCTGTCAGGAAAAAAATGGTGCGACATTATGGAATCAATATGGAAAGTGCTGTGCCATCTTTAAAAAGGTTCTAACACCACAAGAACACAGAACCGATAACTGCAGGTTGTCACAACAAAAGCTGAATGTGCGTATTTCATGTAAGCCATCGGGTGACAGAGTGTAAATCGGGAATAGCTCATACTTCAGGCGATGACGGTTGTACCAGACCTTGGCCTGGCTGATTAATCACTTTGAACACTTTGTGACAAAGACAGAGGCAATGTTGAAATTAAAGATGTCACCATCCGGGCGTTCATTCGGAATTAATCCAATGAGGTAACTTCTTGAATCTATCTCTCAAAATCCGTTGGTTGAAAAGTCTGAGAGATGGCGAAGAAAAAAATTAATGAGGTGTTTTATTATTTTCCAGCTTCAGCTGGGCCACCTCTAGAGTTAATAAAACTGTCAATATTAAAATCCTGTCTCACGGTGCACCGGATTTATGTCACTGTTTAGTATGTGCTTATTTTCCATGTGTTATGTCTCCAGTTTTTACACAACAGTCTGAGAATGCCAGGCAGATATGGAAATGTCTGTGAAGCAGTCATCGTGTCAATGTAATAACGCGGCGTTTGAGTTATGTGTCTGGGGAACACAGGATGGCAGCCCCCCCATTACCTCTACTCCCCACCATCTGTGCCACATCTCACTCCATATAGTCCCGCACTGCCTCTCCGTCTCATTCTCCTTCCTCCGCGTCTCTCATTTTCATTCATTTGGTGCGACAGTCAACATTTAAACTCTTTCTCAAACAGGATTTGGATTCTATTAAAACCTCCTGTGGCTGAGCAACGCCTCCAAAAACTCGTTTAGATTTGTCCCCAATAAGGTGAAAATCAATCCAGGCCGTGTCATCGGCTCGGTGTCGCATTGTTTGGGGAAGAGTTTTGGAAGGATAACTTTCTCTCTCTCCCCAGAACACTGAACGCCCTTTGTGCGGCGTAGAATGGATGGTTGGCGTTCGCTCGGGAGACATTATGGAAGGAGTCACAACTGACGGATTCCGCTGTCAAAAACGAATTAGCAATAAATCAGAGATAATTATTTTTTCAGTCATTATTAATTCTAGATTTGATTTGGCAAATAAATTTTCGTCTTTGGATTGATGTCCGAGCGCTGTGTCATGAAGAGTTCATTATTCAAAAATGAGACTCCGGCGAGAGAGGAATAGTTTAAGAAAGCTCCTCTCACGTCCATTTATATCAAAAGTTTTTTTTGTTGTTGTTGGGTTGTGGGTTTTTTTGACTGTTAGATCACAATCAAGCGTATCATCGCAGAAAGTTATGCCTCCAAAAAGTAAGAATGTTATGGAATCGTCTGCTTCGTGTCCGCCGCCACAGATCTTTCGTGTTAACGCGATAACTCAAAAACTTTTGATGGATCATTTTCAAATTTTATAGCCACATAGACCTTAGTGCCCGGAAAGGCGGCTGTCAATTTCCAACACCGGGGGGAGCTAAATCTCCAAATGTTTTCAAGGCCATCATTTCTTAACGGTTGGTTCGAATTAGTCCGATATTCGGTGCGAATGACTCGACTCAAAGAGATCCATCTTGTGTAATGTTTTACCCCAATACTTTATGTATGACTCACTAGAGGGAGCCTTTTTTACACGAAAGCTTTTTATTTCAGACATTATTTCCTAACCGATGGTCCGATTTAATCCTAGTTTGGTGAATTTGTATAGAGTCAAGGAAACCTTCTTATCTTTCATATATCATTATATTACTCCAATAGCTCATATTTTATGAAAAACACTACTTTTTAATCATTAAAAAAAACACATGTTCACATATAATTTCAGGAGTTAAATCGGTGGGATTACTTGTACAACGCAGGGGATTAGGGGCTATTTGGGGTCAGGGACCCGGTGGCTTGGTCTTAATTGAATCACCTTGAGTTTTTTCCATTCAAATCAGAGAACAAGGGAGTTTCTGCACTACTCATGTCACACTCAAACATTTCTTTGGCAGGGAAATCAGTGTCAGCAGCTGCTGTGTATAAATTCTGCACTAACCTCATAAGAAAATCATTTCCAGAATAATTAATAGTAACAATTTCTGGATATGGTGCATAATCAGAGACATTTGTATCATTATAATGAATGCCTGTTTGAGCCAATGCAAACACTGATAAATTCCACTACACAACACATCTTATTCACTTTTGCGTTCGGTGCTCCTCGACTCGAGTCCCTCTGAAGGAGCCTTCGGTGTTTGTTGATCCTAGCATGCAGTGCATTTATTACAATATATCAAAAGCGGTGATTGAAGTCAGAGTCCCATCTTCACTGATGTCGCATAATTGGGCTGGGTATTTGTTGTCAGAGTCTGATGAAAGATCTCTTCTCATCCACAGCTGCTATGCTACCTTTGATAGCACTTGTTTTAATCTTCCTAATGTCTCTCCAAACCTCTTTTTAAAGCTGTGTTTACTGATGAGGCAGGACAAAGGTAAAAAAAAGAGTGGCTTCTTGACGTCTTGTTTTTTTCTTTTTGCAAGTGTAATGATTTTTGTTAACTATTTTTTTTTTTTTTGTTTTTTTTAGCCAAAGGTCGAGATAGTTTGAATTCTCTCAACCCTCGTTCTGCGAAGGTGCTTCCACTACGTCTGAGAGTTGAATGGGGAGTTACGCAGTCTGCTCTCTCTGGAGGGGTCAGATGAGTCCAATATCCGCTCAAAGCTGATAATGCATTTTCTGCGTTGAGACAGCTGGCGTCGGCATTATTCTGGCCCCATTATAAGGGCTAATAATTAATCCGAGACCCATGAAGAAGAGAAAACTCACTGGGTTAGGCAGGTCACATCCTTTGATGACCTTTCCTCATCCAGGTACTGAAAAAAGTTTCGAGAGAGGAGTAAATAAAACAAACTTGGGTTAATGAGAAGAGAGTGTGGCTGTCCATCACTTGTGAATGACAAGACACTCAACCTCTCTTCACCTTTTATGTGCTGCTCAGCTGTTTGGTTGAGCACATTTTGAGTCACTATTTATTATTGAAAAATGTTTGCCACTTGACTAAATCTGTTGACAGCAAGTATATATATATATGCTTAAGAGTAAGGGGCCACGGATGGAGCCCTGAGGGACACCACAGGCTAAAGAGGCCACTGAGGAGGAGGCCTCACACATGCCTTACCATAAATATATTGGTGTAACTGGCATTTGTCAACTTCCAGTGGAGTTTTGATGGTGCTCCCTTTTCGATACTCATATTGGTATCAGCCAGTTTTCGTAAAGCATGTTTTACCAAAAGACTGAGCTAATGAGGTTTTGTGTGCCTCGTTCCTGAGCACACAGTGGGACTTTGTTTACCTAAAATAGTTTAACAAGCACATTCATTTTGGTTTGAATTGTTGAATTGATGAATCGGTACAGTCACTGCAACTTTGTAAAAAATATTTTTCATGCTTTGCACTTCTACTACAATATTCTATTGTATTACCGAAATTCCATGCTGTATAAATGTATTGTATATCGTTGGTTTGGCATGTTTGAAACCGTATCCGATGTTACTGGAAACCTGGATTTCCCTCGGGATCTATCATTTATCCATCTTTCGTGATAAGAAAATTGTCTTAACAAAGAATAACTTAAACAAAAATCTATTCCATGCATTTCCATGGACTTTATTGTCAACTAGGACTGATTTTACTGGATATGTTTAGATATAGGTTGCATAAAATAAACAAGCCCATCGTATCCCATGTCATCCCCGACAGCAAGGGTACATCCCTGGAAAGCACCCGTTCCCCTGTGTAGTACAAGCAATTCCCCTGATTGAATTTCTCAAATGAAATGTGAAGTGATGTCCACAGTATTTTTCATTAAAAAAAGCTCCTTCTAGTGAGTGAAATATGAATTATACGAGTAGGAACTGATACGTACAGGATAGATCTAATCCAAGTTGATTCATATGCCCCAAATTTGAATAGTGAATTCAACCATGCCCACCCATCCTCCACATTGCCCACTTTCACCCAGTATGTCACATGCTGCACCAGAGACAATAGGACACTGGACTTGTTTTATGCCAACACCAAGGAGGCATACACCTCATCACCCCCTGGTCCTTGGTCATCTCCGCCCGCTGGTCAGCCCGTCGATGGACCCCCTTCAGTTCGCCTACCAGTCTAACATCGGGGTGGACGATGCCATCGTCTTCCTTCTCCACCGAGCTCTCTCTCACCTGGAGAAGCCTGGAAGCACCGTGAGGTTCACGTTCTTTGATTCCTCCAGTGCTTTCAACACCATCCAGCCCACGCTTCTGAGGGACAAACTGGAACTGACCGGAGTGGATGAGCACCTCGCTTCCTGGAACCTGGACTACCTAACCAACCGTCCACAATATGTGAGGTCTTGGACTGTGTGTTGGACGTGGTTGTCTGCAGTACGGGGGCCCCACAGGGAACGGTCCTGGCACCGTTCCTCTTCACCCTCTACACTGCAGACTTCTCATACAACACACCCACGTGTCACCTGCAGAAGTTCTCTGATGACTCTGCAATCGTCGGTCTCATCACAGACGGGGACGACAAGGAGTACAGAGGACTGACGCAGGACTTCATGCACTGGTGCCAGTGGAACCACCTCCAGATCAACGCGGGTAAGACCAAGGAACTGATAGTATTGACCGGAATTGACCGTAGGCACATTATCTCCCCCCCACACCGGTGAATATCCAGGGAATGGACATTGAGATTGTTACATCTTACAAATACCTTGGTGTTCACCTGAACAACAAACTGGACTGGACTTACAACTCCACGGCAGAGCCGACTCTATCGGCTGAGGAGACTGAGGTCTTTTGGAGTGCAGGGGGCGCTCCTGAAGACCTTCTTTGACTCTTCGGTGGCGTCGGCCATCTTTTACGGAGTGGTCTGCTGGGGCAGCAGCATCTCGGCTGCTGACAGGAGGAAACTGGACAAACTAATCAGGAAGGCCAGTTCGGTCCTGGGATGTCCTCTGGACCCAGTGCAGGAGGTGGGAGACAGGAGAATGATGGCCAAGCTGTCATCTCTCCGGGACAACGTCTCCCACCCCATGCAAGACACCGTCTCTGCACTGGAGAGCTCCTTCAGACACAGGCTCCTTCACCCCAAGTGTGTGAAGGAGCGATATTGCCGATCTTTCCTTCCTGCAGCGGTCAGACTCCACAACCAGCACTGCTAGTAACACACACACACACACATGCACACACACATGCACACACACGCCTCACTTGCACTTTGCACTATGGGACAGTATAATATTCAACATGTTCACATTTCAAACTGCACATTTAATTTAATTTGATTTAATATAATGTTATTCTTTATTCTGTAATATGCTCTTTGCTGTTGTAACACTGCAATTTCCCCGTTGTGGTTTATCTTATCTTATCTTATCTTACGTGTAATCTTAATGCATTATTGTCGCCCCCCTTCAATTAGCATTGTTAATGTTTTAACTAAATGGAAAGGAAATTATAAAAGACATTTTACCTTGGGTAATGGGTGTAATGTCTCAAAAATCATTCCAGTTGCTTCCGATCCAACCTTTGAATATGACCATGACCTGGATGAATGAGTGTAGACATATACCAGCTGACAGTCAGAGGAATGTAGGCGTGCTAATAGGACTTGATGTTTAAATCCCGGTGGAAAGTTGACACTCTGAAAAAATTGGGGGTCATCAGTTGGGCACCCTCTTAATTTATGTTCTACCCCCAACGTCCGACAACTGGGCAGTTGAAATTGGGGAGCCAAAGGCCAATTACTTGTTTTCCTCCGCACTTCCCGAACTGTCATCTTTGTCTCCATTTAGTTTTACCTCCCTTTGTTTTTTGTTTTGTTTTTTTAAGTCACCCAATCAAGTTTGGATTAAGTTGCCTTTCAGGATAAATCATCAGTTGTTGTAGAAATACAGTCAAAAGAAAGCACTAAAAAATAGGCTTTTGTTTTTTTTTTCCATTTTCTCCATCCTTGGCTTTGTTGGCTCATTCCCATGTTGTTGTTTTTTAACGAGTTATACAAACAAACTCTCTTTAAGTTGATAAAAGATGTTTCTGAAAGACTGCGTAACTCGTTAAAAGACTCGAGGTGCAAACCCTCTCGAGTCGTGGTCAAACAGTTTTTTATGCCCCTCCTCTTTAAACCTTTAATGTCCTGCTCATCTGTTTGGTTAAGCACATTTGGAATCTCTATTTCTTATTGAAAAATGTGACTGTACATGTTTATAATCTAAGTGTTAAGGCATTAAAATGTCCATTAAAAAAACAAAAATGTATCTCTCTGTGAACAATGAGATATGTTCAAACTATTTTCTTTCAGTTACGTACCAATCCTAACAGAAATGTTATTCCAACTTGAAAAAAACTAGAAATCGTCTGGACTCTTGTTTGCGATCAAGCGGGGATGTTGAGAAAATGAGAAAATGTATATTTTATCACAACGTTTTAGCTCCGAGACCTTCTGGAGTTAAAGAATGAGAATGAAATGAACTTTTATTCAACATCATTTAAAAAAAATTCTTCTTCTAAATCTAAACAGAATTACATAAATATATATTATATATTACTGAATGACTCCAAGTGTCCGCATTCAGGTTTTACAGCCGCCTTCTGCGGGTCCATTATAAATCCATCTCCTCAATTTGACATTGTGACAAAGACAACTGGGTGGAAGTTGTTGTTTTTTTTTTTGCATATACTATATTTATCATGCATCTTGTTGACTGAGCGAGCGTCCGTGCATCTGGAGTTTTGTTTCAGCGTTTGTTGCGTCTGACATCGCTAGCCACAGTTGTCATCTTCCGGTTAAATGATGCGTGAAAGTGAATATCCATCTTCTGTGATCAAAACTGTTATGCGATGGCAGTACGATACATGAATTATAAACATCCTGGCTGCGTGTGGATGTGACACTACCACACTGGCCGCTCTCCCAGCTTTTTCTTTCAGGTATATAAGATTGGGACAAGGTATTTTGAAAATCCCTGTTAGCGCTGTGTTCTTTCGGCCGATCCGTTAACTGCACCCAACCAACAAGGCTTTCCCTGACAAAGGAACCTGGAGAAATGGACCGGGCCTGCAAACCTCGGGTCCCTTGATCACCTTGAGCAAAGAAATAAAACCTTGAGCAAAGAAATCAAATGCACGGCTGTGTAAAGTATGGGAGCATTATGTGATGTAACAAGCTTATTTGTGAAACCAGTAGTGCTGAAGCTCGGGGTGAGTCAGAGGAGGGGTTGCAGCATTTAAGTGCACAGCAAGAAATCACTCAGCCTACGTGAAAAAAAATCTCCAGGTGGCCAACTCAGCTGACTGTGAAGAAATACCGCCGCCATTAAAGCCCTCTCAACACCTGTGCCGATTTCATAAATTGAAAACGTCCAAGTCTGGAGAGTGAAAGAGCAGCGAGGGACGGTGGGGGGTGAGACAAGAAAAGTTCGGACAAGAGGGGCGAGACGGTCGGGCAGCCAATAAGAAGTGAAGACAAAAGAGAGGAATGCCCCGCTGCTGCTCCCCATGATTACATCGCCAGTATTTAAATGTCAGTACCCGTCTGTCCCTGTGTCAGTCCACTACGGCGCAAATTCGTGTGGGCATCGGACAACATGTTACCGCCGACTTTATTTCCACTCGTTTAAACGAGGGAACAAAGACCGAATTCCAAAAGTATAAGCGCTTTTGCATTAATTTGTGTGTACGCGTGGTGTGTGTGTGTGTGTGTGTGCACGCACAAGGGCATGTTCATGCATGTGTGAAGCAAATGGACAGAGAGAGAGAGAGACAGAGAGGGAGAGAAAGAGAGAGAGAGAGAGAGAGAGAGAGGCAGAGAGAGAGACAGAGAGACAGAGAGGGAGAGAAAGATAGAGCGAGAGAGAGAGCGCGAGAGAGAGAGAGAGGGAGATAGAGAGAGAGAGAGGGAGAGAGAGAGAGAGAGAGAGAGAGACAGCACATATCTCAGTCCCTCTGTTGATGCACACAGAACAAGGTTAATTACTTTTCTGACCTTCTCTTGAAGCTTAAAGAAATATTCCAGTCATAGTGTGAATAGATAGAACAATCAGAGATGCTGAGTCAATGGCTGCTGAAAGATAAAAAAACACTGCTGAATATTTTAAAAACAGCTTTATTTACCTTCACTGCTACTTATAGAACAGAACCGCGCTGATTTAGAGGCAGAGTGGAAAAGCCGTTTTTCTACAGCTGAAGAAAAATATATTCATACATTTTTACAATGTTGCATTAAGATTATGCATTTTTTTTTTTTGCAAAAGCAATGCATCATCATCAACATATTCCATGTATGATATATTCTCTGACATAATCTAATGGGCAGTATTTGATATGGAGGCCCCTCCGTACTTTAAAATACTCTGGACTATTGTAAAAGCTTTATAATTCTGATTGTGATTCTGACACACCCATTATCGGTTTTACTAAGTTATATGTTTTGCTTCCAACGGGAGACTCAGTTGAAAGGGCGGTCTTCCCATTATCTGAAGGTCATTGGTTTGATCTCTGGCAGCTGCGGTCCACGTGTAGAAGTGTCCTCGAGCGAGATACTGAACCCCAAGTTGCTCCCAATGGCCGTTCCATTGGTGTGTGAATGATGGCGTGAATGGTTGAATGCTGGCGCGCATTGTAAAACGCTTTTGAATGGTCGAGCAGACTAGACGCGTCGTATAAGTACAGTCCATTTACCTCAAACTCAGGTCAGCCTGGCATGTCTTACCTTTGATGGCTTTTAATATTAAAGTGCCGTGGGTTTAATTTGCACTTAATTGGGGAGGGAGGGGTTCTAAGTCTAGTGAGGCTTTGCTCTGATCAGGTACTGAACCACCAAGCTTCTGTTCCAGAGGCAACGATTCATAACTCAAAAGCATTCCACTTCTTATCCAGGGTTGGGGTCAGAGTGGCAGAAGGCCAAGAAGGGTACTCGAGATGTCCCTCACCTAAGTAACTCTCTCCAAACGATCCAGGGGTGTTCCCAGACCAGATGAGATATAATCCCTCAAAAGCGAGGTTGGGGTCTCCTGCACCTAGAAGGTACTGGAAATCCTCCAAAGGGAGACATCCTAATCAGATGCCCAAACCTACTGGCTACTGGCTCAGTTTGACGTGAAGGAGCAGCAGCTCCATCCCGAGCTCCCTTCAGATTTTCAAATTCCTCACATAATCTCTACGTCTTACTCCAGCCTACAAAGGAAGCCCATTTACGCCGCTTGTGTCCTTGACCTCATTCCTTTGGTAAGTACCCAGAGCTCGTGACCACAGGAGAAGATCGGAATGTCCGTTTACCCGTCACTCGTGAACAAGACCCGGAGACATATAAGTATGGTCCCTCAAAGCCATCCAGTTAAAACAAAACCTCTCTGTTTATTCTGATTCTTAACGAAAACATGTGTGATCAGATTCCTTACCGATCTAATCCTGGCCCAATCCTCAGGCATCTCAAGTACAGTACCTCTTTGTTGAAGCACTATTTCTCTTGAATTCAAACGAAATATTCAGTTTCAAAAGTAGATATTTAGTTTTGGGAGGAGGTCTCCTTGTGACGGCTTCTGACTGGTTAGCCAAACTTAGGGTGCCACTCCAACAGCTAACGCCTTAAAGGAAAGGATCCAGTCACGAAGTGGGGACCACAGTCTGTACAAAAAGAGCTTCAGAGAAAAGGGAAGTTAAATGCACTAAAAAAAAAATCAAGCACTCTTGTGGGACATTTCAAGTGCTCTTGAGTGGCTCCTGGTGGCCAGACGAATCCTAAGCAGCCAGTCACTCACATTTTTCCCATGTGGTTAAGTCCATTTTGTAGCTATAACGTTATGTATGTTCATTAAAATACTCAGGGACTCTTAGCGCATGAGGGTCACTTAAGACGAAAGCAACAAAAATTCTTGCAAGGCAATAATCTTTCATGTTCACAGGAGAGTAGGAGGAAAATAAAGGCTGCTGTTATTTACGTGATAATTTAACATTTTTACCGTACAATATGGCATAGCAGCGTAAAGTTAAATCAACATCATACTGAGTTGTAAATTCTAAACTTCAATCTTGATTTTGAGACGAAATTTATTTAATGACTGGAGTAATTTTATTGAACCTGCAGGGGATGTTTGTTATCAGCACAGAAATGAATATTTATACTTTACAACGAAAAATAACAGTGATTTCTGAGCTGTGTAATTGAAGTGACATTGTTAATTTTCGGAAAAAACAAACATTTTTGAATATATGGAGATTTGTGACTGTCATTTTGGAATATTGTTTAAAATCAGACTCCTGATTATGACATTCACATGTTTGAAAGTTTGAATAAACATCTTTTTGTTTTTTTGAGCCGCCCTAGAGAAGAGAATCAATCTGAATCAATAATTAAAAAATAACTGTCTCCTACTCAAAAGGCTTTCAGAGCACTAAACGTAATATAAGGAGGAAAGCAGCTTATTTTGATGAGCGGCTGTTTTATCATTCCTGCGCGTCTAGAATCTGTACGAAAGCGTGTTTGAATGAAGCTAAATTAGTTACAGGAACGTGATCACACCATCCATACATCCATTTAAGTCGGCGCCGCTCTCAGTGTTTGTCACGTTGACTCTCCATTGTCGGACTATTTGATATGCATTCATCCGTCGTCCTGACTGATCCGTGTTGGCAGCCACCCACAATCTCTCCGAGCTCAATTTGATCTCCAGGATAAACAAACCCGCCACAATTAAAAGAGATATGAGGGTTGACAAAATAATTAACATGGGGCCAGTGTGAATCTGGGGGTGGGGGGGATTGTGTGCAGTCAACAAAAGACGAATAAACAAATAATCATTTGGATGGTTGAGCAATGAACATATTAATTGTTTGCGCAGCAGAAAAACTTAGAGAAAAACAATCTCCACAGGAATAGAAGTCCGGAGTCGTCCTCCCCCTCCGCAAACACGAGCATCACGTTAAAAATAAACATTGGTGCTCGACTCATTCATCATTATTAATTCTCTGATGATAAAACGGGAAGCAAGTCATCACTGTTAAGTAGAAACAGACGCCAATCTCTCGCTCTCTCCCTCACTTTCTCTTTAGTCCAAGCGCGTACACACTCATTATAGAGGGATTATTATTGCTGTTTCTCGATTTAGAAAAAGTCGAAACCCACCGCCGCGGCCTCCTCCTCAGGTGAACATGGTAAACACCCGCTCTGAGACGTCAGTGATTTTGGTCATCATGCTCCAGGCTTTGAATGATAATTATGATTGCTAGAACTCCAGCTAGTCAACTATAATTGTCAGAACAGTTAACAAACAGATCAGCATGACCTTTAAAAAGCTGTCAATATATATCTTAAAACTAATGTGTCCATCCAAATATTATTCAAGGAAGAACAGGGCTCAAGAAAAAAGAAAAAAAGGGGAGCGAATGGATCTTAAACCCAAAGTATTTAGAAGCCAAATTACATTTTCAGGATCCAAAATATATCCATGTCAGAGTATAATGTTAAATGTCTGCCTTAACCTTTTCTTTCCCTTCTGTACCGTCTGCCTTTGTTTGCCTTGGCTCCCTTTGTTTCCACAATGTATTTTTTTGCATAATATGTACCATGTCCAATATGCTGAAATCTTGTTACCATAAATACATAGATTCAAATTGAAATCTTATATATATATTTTTTTTTTAATTGAACTATGTACAATTATTTGCTTCCTCCATATTCAGGCTCTGAGTTTCTATGTCTATGTCTCCCACCCACACGATTATACAATCCCTGGTGTTCTTAAGTTTTTTGCTTTCGTCTTGCTTCTTTACTGTTTATTTATTTAAATGATTGGAACCGCTGTTAAAACTCACGCACTGCTCTTGCCTCAAGAGAAAACGTCCCCACTGCTGCTGAAAGCAGTAGCCTTAATTTAACTTAATTATCATTACGAATGAATTTTCGTTTCATGATGAACCGATTTTCTCCTCGGAATGCTGAAAATAATCCAACTGTAGCAGGCAGCAGTTATGGCGAGCAGACTGACCGTTGACGTCATTAGTAGGGTGGCCACCATTATAAAACCAAAAAGGGGAACTATATGCACGACTCAGCAAATTATTGCTAGTATCGCATTATATGTGACCAAATACCTCGATATTATGATGATAATGTGGACAGGGGAGGAAACCACATTTCAGGTGTCAGACTCAAAAGGGTAAAATATTCTAGCATAAACATTTTTTAAAAATCCCCTTCTAATAATGATTTGATATTTCCATGAAAAATGTACAAAAACTTGTATTCAAGTTTCTCAGCAAAAACTCAATTTAAGAAGATTAAATTTGAACATTTCCTGATGAAGTTCCAATTCTGCTTCGCCCGAAACCGAAAGTTACCGAGCAGACAGTGAATGCATCATGCAATGTATTTCAATGCAGTAAGTTTGCAAGCTGTCCCGCTGATGCCAACAGTAAACATTTGTTTTATTGGCTTTGTTGTTCACACTTAAGCCTTATCAGAGTAACTAGTCTCTTTTTAGGAAGGAAATTAGTAGGAAATAAGTGGAAAACCATAAATTGTTTGTATATTTGCATCTGGATGGTCTTCAATGGCGACTGGCAGAAAAAAATCAGGTCGCAAAATTAAAAAGTTTGTCGCATTTGCGACCATTTTAGTCACCATCTGGAGCCCCAAAAGAACATTATCCTGCATGGATGGTGTGTTATTACATGCGCACAAAAACACACAGAGACAGCTATTGCATGCTGAAATGAGGATATTTCTCTGTGTTACCCAGAGGTGAGAGTCAATGGGGGTCAGCTTTTAGCAGCTGCATGTGTAAGTGCCATGACGTCCCTTTGCTGAATGTCGGTAAAAGCAGTGAACAGAAAATGAGGGTGCAACCATTCCAGCCATTATGGACGAGATGTACCGCTGGTTATCAAGCACAAAAATAACCCGAGACTTCCCAGACAAATTTCAAACGCATAATAGTGGAACACATTGTGTAAGCCTCTATGCAAATTCGGTTATAATGTGCATGCACGCCGTCAGGTGCACTTTTCACAGCTGCGCTAATCCACTTTTTCATTTTAAGCTAATCCAAAGCATCTCATCTTCCAAAACATTGTTTCAGCTTCCATTTATCCTGTTTCGGTATTAGCTAGCAGGTATTTTTGGCTAAAAAGCTGTGAAATCTCTTACAAGCACTTCACCACAGGGGCCGGCAGGAAACGTTGGCAAGTGGCTGTTGAAGAAAAAAATTATTGCTTGCATGTCACACCGTGTTCTCTTGATTCCTTAGTCGGCACCAACTGGCTAACATTTCTGCTCCCGAGTTGCCAAAAAAGAGGATTTTGGCAGTTTTAGACAACAAAAAAGACGAAAGGTTTTGTCAGATGTTGGACTAAAGTATGAATAATTTCCACCACATGAAGAAAAAAAAGTCTTCAGGACTAAAACATCAATTGACACATATTCTAGAATATTCCAATTAAAGATTTCTTATAAAATCACTGCTACTTATAAAACAAATATATATCTATAAAATAGAAAAAAAAAACTTTATTATGTATATTCTGCAATGAGGAAGAGGAAGACCAGATGAATTTGTTCTTCTACTGCTCATATGTTGTAGAATTTTTTTTATTGGAATTCAAACCTAGGAACATTTTGTTGGGAGTTCTGGATGAAGACTGCCCCAACTTAATTAATATAATTATTCTTATCGATAAGATCTTTATACAAAAAGCTCAATCTAGTGGTTGCGTGAATTTAAAAGCAAATTGCTTTTGTAAAAAATTATTGCAATAAATCCAGACAAAGTAGCACAACCCAAAAAGAAATGGGAAAAAAAATCGGTTGGATTGAAAGTGGGACTACATGAAAGAATATATAAATCTATTTCTTTCCCAAGGTCCTGAGTATATTGTTAATTTTACTCAATCTTAATCTTAATCTTAATCTTAAAGTGATCAAATTAATGAACGAGCCTCATTGTTTTTAAAGTTTATTTTTCTTTATTTTTGTGGTTAGCGTCCTGTCTCTGTTTGAATGCGTTATGTTGGCAGAAATTTCATATTTTTTCTTTTTGATATAGTTATATATTTCTACTTTTTGTGAAGTCAGGTCAAGAACAAAAAAACATGTCCCTGAAATATCTTCTGAGGTGGAAACTGTGACCTCATCCCAGTAAGAAAAATGACAGTTGCAGAGAAAGTGAGCATTAGTAAACCTTTGATAATGACCAAAAGAAACTTAACCTTGTTTTGAATCACCACCACTGAAAATCTCAATCAAACTCCCTAAATCATAATTAACAGCGGGGACATTTTTTCTCTGTACGGCAGAAAGTGAGGCTACTGTTATTGAGAACTGGTGACTTATTGCATAAATCTCACTTCTTGGATTCCCACAGGATCGGGCGTCTTCCTCTTCATAGTGTGGCGGAGGTGTCTTGATTGTTCTTCCTGCTGTTACCTCCAGAAGCGGCGGTATTGCACATGAAAGGAGCTCCCCTGTTACATCCAGCCTGCTCCTATCCTCGGCCCTAATTTGTCTCCTCCAAGAACCTCCTGACTGTGTTGCAACTTCCTTTTTAAACCCACTAACCCGTACTTAATCACTCAGATACGCAGACCAACAGGAAACAACAGCGTCCTCGGGACCAGAACCGAATACCCATCCCTGTGTTGATAAAGAGAAAATGCACGGCTGCTTACGATCATCAGAGATAACCGTCTTTATGAAAAAAGATCCCCTCGGGCGGAGAGCACAAAGCTTCACATCATGATCTGTTGCACAGATTAAACTTAAAAGCACGTAGTAACTCCTGATACTTTTAATGTTCCGGCAGGGCAATGCATTCCAGCTGCGTCTATCTTTGTGGCAGAGAATTAGATATTCATTTTGTTTTTCTATCTCAATGCCTGTGAGAAAAAAAACTGCAAATTTGACACAAGACAGCCGCCGAAATGAATCCTTTTCACTCAGGGTTAGATTGCATTGCATTGCCGCCATGAAGAATCCTTCTCTCGTTTGTTTACGCTGAACAAATTGATGAAGGGTCAGTGCCACACCGATATGTCGTTTGAAATGAAGAGCTGCGGTTTCCACGGGCAAGAGAGGCATGTGTGGAAGTATCGCTCAACGCCAACCAGGATCTGTGGCGACGTCTTAAATTAACACTCTCTAAAAATACGAATAGCATGGAATAAACTATAATTTCCTTTGCGTGTTACATGGCTATTGATCTTGACCTCAGCTTAGAGGATAAGTAGCTCCCAGACGTCACGCAGTCATCTCAATTAAAAGACGGCAAGAAAACCTTTTGTCGGCCCTTGATCTTCACCCGAAGCAATTCCTCTATCTCCTCTGTGATGCTCTACCTCAAGGAAGACGACCTGCTGATGCCCGGGGGCCACTTTTGCCTCCTCCTCCTCCTCCCTCAGGGTGCACAATGCTAAAAATCGTGGTAAAGTTTTGACGATCAGGCAACCTCGATTTTTTTTTTCTCCTCAAATGCGACGATGTAGCGATTTGACGCTACACTTGTTCTGGCTAAGTAGGGCACCCTACTGTACATGATAGTTTTATCTTCCATGATGGTCTTTCAAGATTCACTTTTGTCAGATCAGACGATGGCGGAGCCAAACATTTGTGCCGCGTCTTGGTAAGGAAGGCTGGCAACAGGACAAGTTTGACACGGACCGCTCATCCACGTCAATTGACGTAATGCGATTGATGAGGCGTGTCCATCATGGTAACGGTGCTTCCGTTGCTTCGGTTCTCTTGACCTTCTTTCTCAAACAAACGCTCTTCTATAACGCTGTCCGTGTATTCCTTCAATCAAACATCGAGCACAGACGGTTGTTGTATCCGCATTTCAGCAAGCATGATAATGTCCCACTTCACGGCCTGATGGTGGACGTAGCCTCCACGGGCTCAGCAGAAGGAATTAGTCATCGATGACGAGATCGGAACCAGGCATTACTGTTACGTTACTGTTACGTCTATCTAAAATCAAGCTGTATGATCTTCAACAGATCATACAGCTTCAATCTTAGCATTAATCTTCAGGCTAACGTAATAACATTCAGGCTCTAAGGTAAAGCAGTTTTCCATGTCCTTAATGCCTTTTGCTCAAACCTTTTTCTTGAGCCCGAGGTTGTCGGTAAGCCCGTCTGCCTGCATCCTCCAGCCCATCCAACCCATGCACTCAGGATATCAAGTCAAGGACCTGAAGTATAGAACACAGGTGAGTCCGCCCAGCCTCTGCCTCTCCATCTACATCCTCCTGTCTTTACTCAATAAAGACTCATAAAACCTTTTTCCAGTATTGCTGTCCCGCTTTTGGTCCCCGCCATTAAGTCTAAATCATAACACTAGATTGCATTAAGTCTTCTGATTGTGGGCTGCGCACATATATCATCAAAATGCCCCGGTCCAGTCCTGCTTGCACTCATGTTTATGTAAATGTCTGATTCATCTCTGTCCCTACTTACACGGCTGTTGGAGGTGGAAGTACTCAGAGATTCTATTATGCCTGTGATGCGATGTAGACTGAACAGGCTGGGCAGCATTAAGACACAATGCCGTGTAAGAGGGACCATTGAGCAAGAAGTCGGGTGTAGCCTGGATCAAAGGCCAGTTCATCACACGACCAAACTCCTCGAAAGTCAACCACTAATGGTGTGGGAGGAAGCCAGAGCCTAAGGAGGGAAAAACACACGGACACAGGGAGAACGTGCAAACCCCTCACAGAAAGGCTTCAAGTCCTTCGGACTGTGAGGCAGCAGCGCAGCATGCTGCTACCTGCAGGAGGCATCATAACAGAACCAGAACTCCCACTCACGCACGGTTAAAAAGGGCCTCACTAACCCCGGCTCTCTCTCTGCTACTATGATTCTTTGTTTACTTTTAATTACGTGGATGGCTTTTAATAGAGGCCACCAGTCATTTGTTACTGCATGACCTTGAATATTATGCAAAACTGAACAGTGACAACATGCGTGTGTGTGTGTGTGAGTGTGTGTTTGAGAGCGTTTTGACACGTGCGCTTGTGTGGGCATATTATCCAGGTCCTCCGGTCCTCTCCTCAATGTCTGAAGCTTTTCACATGCTCTCATCTGTTGGCTGTTGTCTTGTAAGAGCCCCCCCCTCGCCCCCATGCCCCGAGTGGTTTGGCCCCAGCTGCAGAGCTGGAGATCATGCTGAGCCACGAGAATCGCCCCCTGAGGAGGTGTGAGGTAAACCAGGGTTCAGCTGGGGCAAACACAGCTAAAAGCCTCGGGATGGTCAAGATCTGACAGGTTGGCTCAGAGGAAGAAGGGAGGAAGTGGAGTTTGTATGTGTTTGTGTGTGTGTACGTGTGTGTGTGTGTGTGTGTGTGTGTGTGTGTTTGTGTGCATGCGTGTGTGTGTGTTTCTGTATATGTGCCTATATGTGTGTGCGTGTGTGGGTGTTTGTGCATGAATGTGTGTGTGTGGTTGCGTGCGTTTGTGTGCGTGTGTTGGTGTGCGTATGTATGTGTGTTTGTGTGTGTGTGTGTGAGTGTGTGTGTGTGCGTGTGTTGGTGTACCTGTGTGCGAGTGTATGTGTGTGTGTGTGTGTGTTGTTGTGTGTTGTGTGTGCGTGTGTGTGTTTCTGTATATGTGCCTGTGTGTGTGTGCGTGTGTGGTTTTTTTTTGCATGAATGTGTGTTTGTGTGCCCTTTTGTGTGTGTATGTGTGTGTGCGTGTGTTGGTGTACCTGTGTGCGTTTGTATGTACGTGTGTGTGTGTTGTTGCGGGTTGTGTGTGCGTGTGTTTCTTTGCATTTATGTGAGTGTCTGTGTGTACGTGTGCCTGTGTGTGTGTGTGCGTTTGTGTATATGTGCATGTGTGTGTGTGTATGTATGTTTGTGTGGATGGGTGGATGCAGGGAGCCTTTTAACATCCACAAATGTGGGTCACATAGGACAGAGCAGATGGAAGCAGATTCTGAAAATGTGCGGAAAAAGTATAAATTAGCACTACTGTGTTCTTCATACGCTGTAAAAAAAACATCAACAAATAAAAAAATCAACAACTGTTGATAACCTCTTCAGATATTTCAATAGGCAGAATTGAGGTAGATTAGCAACAGCAGAATTTAAGCAATCAAATAAGCAAATGGGAACATATAATAATTATTGATAATTAATGATAAGACTCGTATGAGTAAAGAGAGAGAGAGAGAGAGAGAGAGAGAGAGAGAGAGAGAGAGAAGACAACTGTGGAATCAGGGGCAGCAGGGGACGAGTTTGGCCAAAAGACGTTAAAATCTGATAACAAAATGTGTGAATACTTTTGAGTCATCCCATTAACTCAAGGTAGAATAAGTACCGGGAGAAGAAGAGGCATCAGTGCAGATATCATTTCCCCAAATTTACACTTTGATCTCTCAACATTCTGCTCTTACAAATCAGATCAAACTATTCTATTTCACACATCTTATTAGCTCTCTGTTGGCCTGCTCATGAAGAAAAGGGATTTTCGGGAGCAGGCTTAGAAGAAAAAGAAAACTTGAGCAGGCTGTGTCGTGGAATAAATGGCAAGATTCATTTTAACCGCTGCATCGGTTGATAGTTTGTAAACAAGATTCAGTTTATCGGCTAGAATTACCAGAGTCACATTCAACAACCACGATTCCCCAATACTACAATACTACCACTAGAATACTACCTGTTTCTAGAACGCTTCATCCAACCTTATGTGAGTTTTAGGGCCTTGTTAGCGCTTGCTTAAAGGTATTTCAGTCTCCATGTCGTTCTAAAGGATTCCTTTGTAAACATGTTGCGGTGCACTTGTAGATCCCATGTATGTATCTACTGACTTATGTTAGTGTTTGTCGGTTTATTTATGTGACAACATTGTTGTGCTTGGTCTTACTAGAGCTGTTGACCAATTAGAGGCTCAATCAGAGTCATGTGACACACCTGGGCCCGGTGGGCCTCGTGCACAGAAGCTGTAGCAGCAGCCATTCCGGACCAGATACTCTTCTTCAAACGAATCATGTGGTTTGATAAGACAATTTTTTTTTTGCTATATTTGATTTTGTTCTTTTTGGGGTTTTTTTACGTCGGCCAAGGAGGTTATGTTTTAAATCAGTTTTTCACTTGCCTAATTAATGTTGTCAACATTTATATGTAAAATAAAAAGAAGTTAGTTTTCGGCACATTGTTTTACTCTCCGCTCCACATTCCTAGACTTTGAGTGGGGCACTCTCAAGAGTGTGACATCATTTCCTGTTTCTCTCCGTTATAAAACATCCAGAACGAGGCAGAACAGTACGCAGAGGTTTAGGAATCATTCATGCAGATTTCTCTATTCATGTCTGAGTTATTGCCAGCCCCGAACAAATTCTCTGAGTGTCTCTCAAATACTCTTGTCTCCTGCGCCTTCCACTTCAGCGTCTCTGTTGAGCCCACTTAGCCCCCAGCTCCAGCCCCAAAAGAGCATCGAAGGAATCAAAGGAACAAAGGCATTAACAATGGACACAGTTTCCAAAGAGCGGCTCGCCACATTGTGACGTCAATACTCCAGACCGCTTATTATTTTATTTTTCATGCTGCAAAAAAATGACATTTGTCTGTCTGTCTGTTAGTAATCTTGCTAACAGACAGACAGACAAGTGTGAAAACGTAATCTCCTTCCTTGGCGGAGGTAAGTATTGCAGGTTAAAACGGTGATGTCACCAAAATTACCGTCTTCTTTAACGTTTTATAGTTGATCTGAACGTCCTCTTTGGGCCTGTGCAAAAGAAACGACAGTTGGGATTATTATATTTATTTCAACATGTGAATATAGAATATGCCGATACGGTACTGCAGGCTGAATTTACCTGGGGGGCATCTGGGTGGGCGGAGCTAGAGGTCAGTTGTAAATGGAGGAAGGCAGGTGTTTGAGAATGAGTAGAGACGAATGGTTAGAGAGTATTTGAGAGATATGGAGAGAGATTGTTTTTGGTAGATTTAGAGGCTGGCAATAATAATAATATATATAACAATTAATGGAAGAATTGCCATGAAATATTCTTAAATAAATTGATCTAATTGACGCCAATCATAATAATGTAATGTAATCGGTTACTGCTGTGACTGGGCGGAGGTTCTCTGAGACACCGTTGTTTGGTTTACCCGTGGGTCTCCCAGGCTTTGTTACAATCTAATAACTGGGCTGTACCGGAATGTATACTGCTCAAAATAACAGAGGAACATTCTGTTCCCTCCATTATTAAAGCAGAGTATTTGCTGATTTTTTTTTTTTTAACATATTTACAATTCTGAATATGTTAATCCAGACTTGGAGATCGTTTGTAATCTGTCAGCTGTCGTTAGATACACACACAGGTTCTGAATAGACATTTGAAATCATATTCACGATCATTCAAGCGTATTCACTAATATCTGTAGGCATTTAGAGAGTCGTTAACGCGTTTACTATATCTATTACACATAGATAGAGAAACAGCTGCACAACTCTCAGCACACATTTACAAAAAAGTTTCTCTACAAAAATGGCTCCATGTGTGCTCAGTTCATCCATCCATGTCCGGTAATCGCTGATCCTGTTCTGGGTTGTTGGGGGGACGGGGGGCGCTGGAGCCTAGCCCTGATGACACTGGACAAGAGGCAGAGTGCACTCTGGACAGTTCACCAGTTCATCAGAGCCAACACAGAGACGCACAACCGCTCACACTCACTTTTATGTACTCAGCTTAGACAGAACAAATGATGCCGTTTCAACCTGTTCATGTTGTCGGGCAAACTGTTTGCTTCAAGTTCCCAGTATTTTGCACATGACTCAAAAAAAACACATGCACACACACACACACACACATACACACATACACACACACACAAGCACACACAGACTGACAGGGAGAGACAGTTATCGTAGCACAGCAGGCGGATTGGTGTGAAAATGCAGCGGATCAAAACAGCGATGAGATTTCAGATAGTGTGAAACAATCTTGACACACAAAAAAAAACCCAGAGACCACCACAAATGTTCCTGATCGGTCCCAAAACAGCACATTAGTCTCCTATGCAGTCACATTTGTGTGACTTCAAAATGAAGCGAAGCCTTTGCTATGAATTTGAGAGACGATATAAAACTCACTCAAGTAAAAGAAGGCCAGTCAAAATCAAAACTTAGAATTTAAAATTTTCTGATCTCGTATTCTTCTCTTTAAAGTTTCCTCTGCTTCTTTCTCTCGCATCAGACCTTTGCACCGACTCTCAGCTTTGCAGTCACGTTGCCCGGGGGGTAGTTCAAGAAGCGGACTTAACAAACTCTGAGTTGGTGACTGAGCTCGAGTTTGACCAAGCCTGAGATGAGAAACTCGGGATTTCCGGTTTCAGAACCTCTCAGCTCCCTAGAATCAGGGGAAATAAATGAATCACGGACATTAGAGTCTCTCTTTGACAATATTCAATGTAGGCCAGTTCATGAAAAAGTGTAATCTCACATTAAGGGGATATTTTAGGATAATATTTTAAAAGAAGTAGTCAAACGTTAAGATGATAGGCACCTCTAATCAGCTCTTTAAAAATATAGACAGCAGACAAACTCTCCTTGGACAATCATGGATCATCAGCATAGAAAGATAAGGCTCACAAAGGCATGATCAGATGGAGGGCAAGGAAAAGGGGGAAGCGGCGTCTTTTTTTAAAATCAAAGCCTCCACCTACATTGGAAGTTGGAGAAGCAAAGAGGCAGGGAGGAAGAACAGCAAACAACGAGACTTACAAATACAAAATCCATTCTATTGATGTAGATTTTGCTCTTTGAACATTCTGTGTGATGATATGGATGAAAGGATTCATCAAACGGGAATGCGTTTGTTTTATATCCGTTTAGGGAATAATCTGGCCGTCTTCGTTCAGATTGCGGCCGTTTTCACATGAGGAGCCACTGCTACAAACACGGCAGTTAAAATCTATCATTTTAAATTTGAATTCATATGAGGCGGCAGTCCTATGTTTGAGACCCAGAGCCGCCAACTGTGTTTGCCTCAGTCTGTCTGCACGCTCATCGTGAGCTCTACTGATAATCTCTTTCCTTAACTACCACCTTACGTACACTGAACGCAACTCCATCCCCAATGTTTGTACATTACAACTGTTTTTTTCTTTTTCTTTCGTTGTTTACGCTGCTGGATTTGCACCTCTGTATGCTGCTGCTGCTATGACACCTTCATTTCCACACGGCGATTTATAAAGTTGTCTATCCATCACGCCATCCATCATTATAACCCACAAAATTCAGTTGTGACAAATAAAGCTCCTCTCATCTGATGATTGTATAAACATGATGATCTCTTAATTCCTTTTGAACCGTTTCCAAACATTCAAGATGTCCGATTTTTCCTGCGGATAAAGCTTCAAACAAACAAACAAACAAACAAACAAACACATAAGATGAAGGCATTTATCTGAAACCTCAAAGGAGGATTGGCACAGGGGGTTTTCTTTCTGCATTAGGAATGACTGCAGACTCCGTCACCGTCTCTATACATCACTTGTTTGTTTTTCATTTGCTTCGCCGCGGCGTACAAAGGTGGAGGAAGTCCGACTAATTAAAATATGCTGCGGAATATCAACCCTCATTGTGACTTTGAGCAGGTGAGGCAGGCACAACAAAGCTCTTGGCACTCAGTCTTCTTTTCCTTTTGTGCTGTGATTGTGAATGCTCTTATTTCAAGTCGAATCACTTGGCACATATTGTATTCTCCTACAACAATACACCACGCAATTTCTGACTTCTCCGTTTTACATGTCTAATTTGCTTTGTTCCCCCTTTTGTCGTTCAAAATCGTGGCTACGCTGTTTAACATGGACACTTTAACCCAGCGAATGCTTTAAAATACGGCGGCGATGGGATGAAAGCCGCGTCTACCTTCCCTCCAGGCAGTCATTTAGCATAAACACTCAAAAATATGTCAATGCCGAGTGTGTTTTTTATCTGTTTTTAGATCGTTTGGGGATATGAGTGATAAATGTGTCATGGCGGGGAATTATGTTTTTATCATTGCAACATTTTCACCAAAGATGATTCTTCTTAATGCCGCTGCTAAGGAAGAGTAACTTAAGATTGATTTGTTTTACTTATTCATTTGTTGCTGTTGGACATATTATACTTTTATGTCATATTACGCAAACAAACACATATGAATAGCGTATGTTTGTGCGTGTGTGTGTGTGTGTGTGTGTGTGTGTGTCTGTGTGTGTGTGTGTTTGGTGATCGGTTCATCACAACCACATTTCGCTCAGGGCACCGGGGGGAGGCCCTGGGGCCAGCCTATGTTGTTGAAGGTAGTATAGCACAAACTGCTAAAATAAGACCTATACAAAATGTGGCAGTTGTTTTTAAATGTCATGGTGGATCGGTGTTGATGCAGGCATTAAGGCAAAACCATAAAATTAAGTTCAATCTAGATGATGAAGAAAAATACCAGTCCTGTTATCGGCTGCACGCACCACTGCATGCAAGAATTGTCCACTCTGTCAGACTTGTGGGAACATTCATCCTCGGCATGGTTTGGTGGCCGGACACCATCTTTAGGGCTTTTTGTATGTCTTCTTGCATTTTCTATTTAACTGTCAGTACCTTTCCTGTGTGACGTCAACCTCTCGTCGAGAGACAGATGCGTTCAAACTTCTAACCAGACTCCGTCCTCTTCCTCTCTTCAAAGCGACAGAAACAGAGTAGTTACCGCGGGGACGGGGAGCCGTCAGCTGGTTGACCCTGCAGCAGCCCCAGACAGAGGCCCACTCTAAGCCGACGCTCCTTGACGCGGCTGTGGCCCCAGACACAAGGTTCTTTCCCTTACAAGCACCTGTGACACCGCTAAAAGCCTTCACCTGACTGGAGGGTCAGTGTTCATGGGAGTTTGGGGAAAAAAAAATAAGATTTATCAGTGAAAAGAAAAACACCGTGATACAGCAAATTGTCTAAAAAGCAGCCAAAAGACCCACTGCTTGAGATTAGTGAGTCATCTGTTTGTTATTTTAGCTTTCATTGTATATAATTATTATATCCCTGGAAATTCAGGGGTATTATGGTATTGTCATCGCCGCCGCAAATCCTTCGTGTTAACGGGATAAAAAATTATTTCATGCATCATATTCAAATTTCATACCCACATAGCCGTAAATGTGAGGAAGAACTGGATGGACTTTGGGAAAGGTAGGTTGTATATTTTTGACACTAGGGGGAGCTTTACTCCCAAATTGTTCTCGGTATAATTTCTCAACTGTTGAGATATACTGCATTTGAATCGAGTGGAGGTATATCTTTAATGTATCATATTCTACTCAAACATATTCTACGTTTTACTCACTAGGGTTTGTTTCTCTGACATAACATCCCAACCATTAGTCTGATTTATGCAAAATGTGGTGCATATGAATCAACTGAGGATATCTATCTTGTATATATTTCATATTTTTACTCGAGTTATTCAGATTTTAATGCTTTTTTTTCATGTAAACAATGTTTTTTTCTTCATTTTGATGAGTCCATTAAGAGATTGATTATACGACGCAGATGGTTAGGGCGTTTTCAGGGATGTAGCATCACTGACTGGGACGCCATCGCAGACCCGGTGCCGGTTTTAATTATATCCTGAAAAGTAAGGGACATTATGGAATCACCATCGCTGCTGCAGTTCCTTTGTGTTAACGAGATAACTCAAAAAGTATCTCATGGATCATTTTCAAATTTGATAGCGCTATATACCTGAGTCCAAGGACGAACTGGAGTGATTTGGGGAACGGTTGGTTGTACATTTCCGACAAGAGTTCTCTAGACATCATTTCCCAACTGTTGGTCCAATTCACTCCAAATGTGGTGCATGTGAATCAACTTGTGGAGATCTATATTACATATATCACATTTTACTCTAACAGTTCATTTTTTAGTCACTAGGGGGAGTTTGGACATAACTTCCTAACCGTTGGTCTGATTTGGTCAAAGTTTTGTACATATGATTTGAAGATGATGAAGATTTATGTCATATATATCAAACCTTACTCTGGTCATTTAGATTTTACTCACTAGGGGAGCTTTATTACAAAAAATATTTTTTTGGAACATGACTTGACATTAAATTTGAGGAGCAGGATCAGGGGGATCGTTCGTACAACAGAGGAGATACCCTCACCGTCGGAGAAGACGGCGTTGGCCTGGTTTGAATTATTACATAGTGCTGCATATCAACCTATCAACCTCTTCATCATTCCGTTTCCGACTTTGGTTCCCTCACAGAAAATAAATCACACATGTCACAGACATGTGTGATTTAGAGTCTCCTCATGCTTGTGGCTTAGAATCCATGGCCCAATCAATCAGTGGCATGTAAATGATAAAAATAAACAGCAAAAAAAATATCTAAAATTATTAAAAAACAGCAACTTATTTGTCATCTTCATCCTTCATCCTGTTTAGTATGACGGAAGAGCAGGGAAGATCTGAGGACATTGATCTTGTGTACACCACATCAATCATTTTCCATATGTGCCATAGTTTGGTATCTTTTTCCCTCTTTTTTGTGAACACCGTATCACCTTCGTGACCTTTAATTATTTCCTCACTGTAACGTACTGTATTAAAATACTGAACCACAAAATATGCAAGATTAGGATTAAGGTTAGAGTAAGGAATCTGAAGGTTCCAGAGGGTTGAATTAGTTTGCTGGTGCTGTGAGTGACCCCATCATCATCCTAAAGGGAGCTGTTGATGTTTCACCTTTACATTTCATGAATCAAGGATGTACCTGACGTTTAGATGACATCATTTCCCACATTACGCCATTTACATCCAAGCTTGGTTTTATTCCCACCAAATTTCTCTGAGATGTTATTGACAAAGTTGGTTGGTCAAAGTTTTATGATTTGTGGTTAGCTCCCCAGCAGAAAGAACCTCTTCATCTGTTTTTTTAAAGCGCAGTGGTCCAACCTCTTCTAAAGCAATTAAAGGCCTACTTCTAAACTTTTTGTATCCCCCCAAGTGGTAAAAAAACATCTTGAGAAATTTCATTTTGGTTTTAGAGTTCTGTTAATTATGGAGGTCGCCTTCCTGATGGCGATCAATGATCTGTTTTGGTAGCCAACAAGGGGCAGAGTAATATTTTAATTATTTTAGATTTTTGACACAGTAGAAAATTCATTTTAAATGAATACATCAACTACTGGAAAGGCTCTCAGAAAAATACACTTGGTTGTTTTTTTCCCCAAAACTTCTCCAAAGCTGTGTCGAACCCTAAATTGAAGAGCCGAAAGAAGAAGAAGAAGAAGAAGAAGAAGAAGAAGAAGATACAACACTATAGACACTCAGACGTACCTTCCCCTAAGACTTACCGACACAGAAAGCCTGGCTGTTGTTTCGGACTGCGTCAAAGACATCGACCGTCGGATTTCATTGACAAAGTCTCAAACTGTGCAACGTCCAACAACTCAACATGGTCCAAATCTGAAATAACACTCTTGAGTACTCCTGAAAAAACCTCACCCTCATTCGGAATCATCTCGGCCCATTATCCTCTATTAGCAGTCCTCCTTCTCGGTTGACTATTACCACAAGGGCTTCCAGGCTTCATGCAACACGGCCAGTGTACACTGCACAATAGGAAATTAAAGAGAAAAAAAAAGCCTTGCCTCTCGGAAATGTGTTGTAAAGCGCCTTGCCTCTCGACAAGCTGGCTTGTGTTGTAAAGCGCTTTGGGTCGAGCAGACTACAAAAAAACTCTATGAAAATACAGTACATTTACATTTAAAAGGTACAATGCTGGTTTGCATGAGCTTCCATCAGGGGAACAAGATTGTTTTTCTCCATATTTTATGAATAAGAAAATTCAATTAAAAGAATGATTTTCTTATTATGGGTGGATGAAGGTATCGATTCTTTAAATCAATAAAAAATACTCATTTTAATTGAATAGATCTTAAATAAATTACTTTTCATTGCTTGTTATTAGCCAAACTCGTTCGGGCGGCTGTAGCTCAGTGGGTAGAATGGTCGTCTCCCAGTTGGAAGATCAGTAGCTTGGTGGTTGGAGCCCAGCAGTCTACATGTCATAGGGTCCTTTGATCAGGACTCTGAACACTAATATACTCTGTGGAGCTTCACAGGAGCTACCAACTGCTCTAAAATGCAGAGATAAAAGCTTACTTTGTTGCACTGTGTATGACTAAATATGTGATCCCTGAAGGAAACATTATTGTATTTGAGCTATTTTTTCTAGCAGTAATTGTGTTTCAATGCCTGCGTTTTTTTTTTTAGCCTTTTTTAAGTATTCTAGCTGAGACAAATTAGATTACCACACCGGCATCAGTTTTTGCTCATTTCAAGCCAATTTCAGAATCAGAATCAGCTTTATTGGTCTTGTATATGCATACAAGGAATTTGACTCCGGTTAACTGAGCTCTCACAGTACGAATTCAGGAATATTTGGCTTCTTTCAAATAGGATTGTTTTTGCAGTGTATTATTTTCTTACGCATTCTGAAAGGCAAATTCAGTCATTTCTCTTCAATTTTGCGTTGTAGATTTTCAAATTTTAGATTGGGCCTGAGATTTGAGATTGGATTTTGCCATTGAACAGGCGTCAGGCTGTTTATCAAAAAGTAAAATTCAATAACTGCCATGGTACATGAAAAAGAAAGTGAAATTCCTCCTACAAATACTTCCTGACTGCAGCTCATCTCTTTATGGCCGTATAACTTTAAAACGATAAAACCCAGATAAAGTCTTATGCTGTAAAGCCCCCCCAAGGTCAAACTAAGTGCTTGACTAAAACATCCTTTAAATTCACTTCTCCTTCATCTAACCAATCATCGTAACGGTGATTTGATGTTTACACTTGGTGACAGACAAAAACAGTAGCTGCTTTTCTCTCTCAGCTTTTCAGATACTGCGCTTTGGCTTTGTATGGTATAATACTGCCAATGGGAATGTAGCAGTAAATAGGTAGAATAAATAATACCAGGGTTCAAATATAAAACAGCATTGATGCAGTCACTCAGTCTGTGCACAGGGAGTAAAGGATTTTTTTATCTACCGTGTGCTCCAGCTGGCCCTGGGGACCCTGACTCGATGGGAGCAACTCAAACTGCAGCAGTTATATTGTATGTTTAGCTTCTCTGTATGCAGGGCTGTCAGATATATTGCAGAGCTGTTTTTGTGACTTGCCAATCACCTTCCCTGCAATGCTAAGAATTTTGGAGAGTTTGCGTTTGAACTTCACCCTCAAGTTGCTTTCCAGGCTGTTCTGTGAAATCATGTCCAGCTTTCTGCCTTTCAGACTCCTGGATCTCTTCAAATTAAAATTGTGCCCTACGATCTTAATCCACCCCGTCCCATTCATTGGGGAGGGCTTGACCCCAGCCGGCTCTGCTAGAGAGACAGAATGCGCCGTGGACAAATCGCCAGTTCATCATACGCAGACAAAAAAAACACTCATACATAGGATCACCAATTGCGCATGTTTTTTTGGGCTGTGGTGGGAAGCCGGAGTACCCGAACATACCTCGAAAATTATTTCATGGATGATTTTCAAATTGTATTCTCCTATAGACCTAATAGCGAGGAAGAACTGGTTTGATTTGGGAGAGCTTTATCTACAGAATTAGCCATAATTTCTCTACCATTGGTCCGATTTAGTGCACGTTTGGTGCATATCTCCTTCTCTACTCCAATAGTTCGTATTGAACATAGTTTGTTGAGCTCTTTTTTTAAAAACAGACTTCGGACAACCTTTCTGTCGGGGACGAAAGAACTGCCCTGGTTGTTTTTTTTATTTTTCTCTTCTTTTTTTAAGTATGTTGAATCACATATACAGTTTCTACTGTTAGCTGTGAGACACACTACAGATTACAGAAAATGTACAGTTATTATAGTCTTAAAGTAAGGGAACGGTCTGAATAAAGTGACTTTGGCCAGCGAACAGCAAAGGCGACGTAGAAAGGGACCTCCTTCATCCCCGCCGGCGCTCCATAATGAGAAACGGTTCATTGATAAGGAAAACAGCCGGGATGTCCGACAACTATGAATTCAAGAATGTTGAAAAATCTGCACGACTCTATGAGTCTGTCGATGCAAAGGAGGCTTTTATGTATATTAACCCTGTGAAGCAGCCTCTTTAAATTCATGAGAATCCGATAGTCCCCCCCCCCCAACCAATTCAAACTCCCTGTGCAACAAATAATTTCATCCCATTCTTCACTGACACTACAGGTCCACTTTCACTCCAAATGGAAAAGTTTCTCACTTCCCTGCCAACCTTCTGTCTCCTTCCCGGTGTAGTAGATAATGTTTGGAAAGATGGCGTATAACTCCTGTAATGAGTGGACGTTTCTCTACGTACATAAGTGCTCCTAAAACTGCCTGGTTTCCTGTTTTTTGGGGTAATTCATTCTGCTTTTCCATCTCCGCGACGCTCGTCCTCCTCCGAGCCCTTCTAACAATCCATCCTCCTGTTCTCGTTAGCCGGTGGGCGTGCGATCCACAGGAATGGTGACAATCAGAAAATTGTCATATTTGTTTTTTTGGAGGCGAAATAATGAGGCACAAAACCAACAACAAAAACAAGCAAAGAGCCTATTGTTCCGGCTTCTCCGGCGGCTCTGACAGTGAGCAGAGCCAGAGGCGACTCCTCTCACTGCTAATTACCGCGGTGTGACATCCATGTGGGCAGCGGGGTCGCTAATGCCAAGAGACCTAGGGGCCTGTTGTCCTTCCCCGCAGAGGCGATGTGTTAATGATACACGCAACAAACACTCAAAGAAAGGACAACGTAACATGAGAACTGGGTTGCGTGCATGAATTATGCATGACAGCCGGCAATCAATTGAAAAATATATCAAGATAAGAGGAGAGTGTGTAGGAGTGTGTGTCGGTGAATTTTCAGCAGATTCAAAGGTCTTATAGGCAGAATAGACAAACCATAACCTTGTCAGTAAAAGTATGAGGATTTTCTCTCTCTCTCCCTCTCTCTCTCTCTCTCTCTCAGTCTCTCCCTCTCTGCTATGAAGGAGGTTTGGGTGACCTTCGGGGAGCAGGTGTTGGTGGCAGCGTTTACTCTGTCACGGCACCTTGAGCAGTACTTTACAAACACGCACGGGAGCGGAGGCAGAGATGAGCGAGGGAGATAGAGAGATATGGACTGTGTGAGAGAGAGAGGAAGCACATGATTGTGTATCAAGAGGATTTATGGAGCCAGATGTACTTGATCACAAAAGAAGACGAGTGACGCAAGGACGAACTCTCAAGTTAGATCGTCAATTCTGGAAAATAAGAACATTTATACAAGGGCTGCACAACGAGGGTGATTTCAATTTAATGCTGAAAGTTGTGAAAACAACTTTCTTATTCCAGTTTTAATTACTAATTTATGTTTCTTCAGTTACTAATACATGCACCAAAGAGAGATTTGCCTTTAAATGTATTAAATATTTTTCATTTAAATGACAGGTTATAATGTTTTATTCATGTTCCATCGATTGTTTACATTATATATGTTTGTTTTATATTTCAGGTTTCATAAAAAAAGGTCAGTAATATGTCACGGTTAAATTTATTTAAATAAACTTTTAAGTTAATAGCCCTCAAATGTCTTCTGTACGTTTTCTAAACAAGTACTAAATGTGAAACTGTCATTTGTAATGGATTACTTTTATATAATAGTATTTGTTTAGTTAAACAAATGATCTCCCTACTTCTTCTAAACAGTAATATGTGTTCAAGTTTGGTAAAATGTGATTAAATTAAACTCTATTGAAGGTTCAGTCAGGAAGAATATTCCTTTTCACACGTATTATTCTAATATATATGCTGTTCTATGTACATCTAATTAATTCCAGCTACTTCATCATCCATCAGTCACAACAGAGTCATCAGCCACCGCCACCAATGTATAAACAGCAAGAGGGATATATCACAATCTTTCCAAAGGGTCTGTTCACTAAAGACTTTCTTAAAGACCAATTATTAAATACCTAATGTTGTTATAAACATCATCTTCATTTTGTTTTTATCCTCATAAAGAGAGGAAAAGGTTCTTTAAGTTCTTGGATGGAGGGCCACAGAGTTCCTGTTGTGCGACTATGTAGTCATAATAATCTATCGATTGTAGCTGCTGATGAAAGAAACAGATTAAACGCAGAATCTGTAATAATAATTAACTGAAGTATCCGTGGACGAGAGTGTGGTTGTAACTCGGAGCTGCAGTAGAGAGAGAGAGAGAGAGAGAGAGAGAGAGAGACAGAGAGAGAGAGAGAGAGAGAGGTGTGGGGATTCGGCTCTGGGGAGCAGGGCCGGGTGTGTTGATTGATGCAGCATTTTCAGGTGAGTTAATCAGACTCTCCTTTATCTGCCGAAGCCTGACTGGAACCAGAGGAAGAAGATAACCAGAGGATGAAGAGCTGTTTGTGAAGCAAGCCATCATTTCTCAACAGTTGCTCTGATTTAGTCCAAATTTGGTGAATATGATCGACTCCAGGGGATCGGTTCTATATATTATCGTATTATAGTGAAGTAATTCATATTTTGAGGAGCTTTTTTCTATGAAAAACACACATTATTCGACATAACTTCACATTTAATTTGAGGAATTACATTAGGGGGATGGCTTACAAAGCAGGGAATTGTTCTGTTTCTTAGATATTCACTTGCTGTCGGGGTCGACAGCGTAGGCCAAATTTAATGAAATGGAGATATCACAAAAAAAAAAAAAAAATTTCTGGTAGTGTATTTGTGAATTCACAATTACACTAAAACCTGTGAGAAACAGATGTTGTCCATGTTGTTCTCCAGAAAATCACAACCTCGGAGCTGCGCGAGTTTAACTTTGAAAACAGCACACCAGAAATGATTGAATGTAGATGAGCAGGTAATAGAATTCACCATTCCCATCCTCATTATTTAGCAGCATGGTTTAGAGGGATGTTTTACAGTCACTGCACAGGTGGTTTATGGGTAGAAAGAACATAGCATCTGTTTAACATACGAAAAGAATCAGACAGCGTGTTGTGTCAGACCCAATTGCTTTGCAATTTTTCCCTCAAACATTTATCTTGACTATTGTAACAAGCAGATCAATAGGGGTAAATAAAGACAGAATACTGTATGATAATCATCCCAGCCAGCCACCGATAATCATTCCCATAAGCAGAGCCTACTTTGTTTCCACACTGTGCTTGTTCGATAGCTTTTTATCTGTTACGCAGAAAGAAAAATGACTTATTCTCAACTAAAATGAAGCAGTGTGCGTGTTTCTCCTGCACGAATGTCTGGTAATGTGTGTGTCATGTATGGAAATGTGGGCAATGTACTGCACGTTAGAGCTTCCGCACTGCTTCATTCAACACAGCAGCCTCTGCGTTGGAAGCGTAATGAGATTTCTGGTTTCCGCTAATCACTTCATGTTTTTCATGCCATTGTCGAGAGAAGGAAACAACATTCTCGCACAAATCTGTGTTCAAGAACAGATCAAAAGCATCTGTAATCTCTCGTTTAGGACGCAGATCTGGGGAAAACTGATTTTCATGCACAAAATGCATTTTCCAACTTAATTATTGCAACTCCAAGGACAATTGGCTGCATTGAGCAAAGGAGCAAGAGAAGGAGTAGTTGCTGCAGGTCATTTGAGTTGAGTAGCTTTAGGTAAAACTAAAACAACTCTTAACCAATTAAACAAGTCTGTATTTGGCGCAAATCCATAGTCTGAAGTGGCATGAAGCATTTAAACCCTGCAAACTTGTGACAGCCAGCTGTAGTTTGTTTGAATATGTTTGTCTACTTTCTGGTATGTGAAAACTAGTTTGAGAGTGAAACCTCTTGTTTGAAATTTAGGATCTATGATAGAGGACAGTTGTCAGCAGAAGGGGAGTAACAGACTGATGAAGATGCTGGACAAGCATTGGCCAATCCAGGGGTTTGGGATGAGGGCTGGCCTTCAAAGCTCCTTCCCAACCAAGGACTCTCTCTCATTTGATCTCGTCTATGACAGTCGATCATGACCTTAAAAATACAGGTAGAATGAATGAATGAACTGGAAAGAGGCATCTTTCTTTTTTTACTTCAGCAATCATAAATCCAAAAATGTATCACTGATGTGATTGTTTTTGTTTTTTCTGCTTCTACAACTGAAATATTCAAAAATAAAACATTCATTCAGTAGTTTCTTATAATAAAACATTTTCACAGCATCATTTTTTAGCGTAGGTTTCGGGAATACTTGACTGTATTTAAAGTTAGCTACACCAACCTGCCCCTTGGTAACTACTACTACTACTACTCCTCTGAGAAATATACGAAGTTCATCACTTAAATGCTCTTGAAACTTTGTAACAAAGTAACTCGGTATAAAACATATAATCTTGCAGTTTCAACATCATGAACTCCATATTTCTCCATGTGCAAAACAGTATTTCAGCAGAACGGGGAAGATATCGAAACTATTAATGTACTTTCATGTCCTATTTATGAAGCATTACATTTAACCTAATCAGGTTTTCATTAAAGTAAAAAGTTTGAGTTAGTGATTCACTGAAGTACCGAGTGCAGAAGCCCAAAACCATCTGAAAGTCAAATATGGGATTACGTCATTTTACTTTGACCGATACGATTGTGAGACAGGAGCTCAAATGACCTTGTTGCAGGGTCGACCTGCTGGCTGGTCTCGCTCTTTTTGTCGTAGAGATGCTAGCAAGCCATCTGTAGCATTTAAGCTAGCTGTCTGGATGGATAGCAGTTTTACTATATTCTTTGATAAACATAAATTATTCAAATTAATCAAACAGAGTTATTTTTTTTACATGTTGTTTAAAGTCCACAAAGTGGATCATATTTTTACCAATTACTAACATTAATTAGACCTACTAGACCTTAAATATTAACTATTAGATTAAAAATATGTTATAAATAAGATATATCTCATCAAGTATATGCACCAAATTTGGACTAAGTTGAATCAATGGTGAAGAAATGATGGCCTAAAAACTTTTGGAGGCATGGCTCCCCCTAGTGTCAGAAGCATTCAGATGACTTTTCCCAAAATCAATCCAGTTCTTCCTTCCACTAAAGTCTATGGAATCAAAAATGATCCATAAAATAATATCAGTTATCGCATTCACACGAAGGATCTGCGGCGCCGTATATGATGACTGTCCCCGACTTTGCTGGGATACAAAAATAGGATAAAGCTGAAATGAATGAATGAAGTGACACGATGCTTTCAGTCGGTCTCTCGGCATAGCGTCTGAGGCGGAGGCACGGATTGGACGTCCACTTAAAAAAACGCCACTCAAAGGTTCCTAGCTGCGTTTTGAAGCTCAAATCAATAATAAAATAAAATAAAAAATGAACCAATGCAGTCACCAGTTTTAGGTGCGCCACACAATTTATATTCTTTACGAGGACTTCCGTGTGTTAGCATGTTAGCTTTAGCTTTGTGCTAAGTGGTAGTCGTTACGTGTGTTTGCCTGGCGTTGCATTGGTATATTTTGTAGACACTCTTTCATTTTGTTTAGTCCTGTTTAGCTTCAGTTCATTGAGTTAAGTTCAATGGATGTCTTTTTATTTTATTTCTTTTCATTCCAGGGTACAAAAGAGTTTGACGGTGAAGTTAGCTTGGCTTGTGTTTTGTCGTTTTGACCTTTGCGTTTTGACTCTGAAGTCAGAGCGTCATCGTGTTAATACTACCTTCACAGCAGCACAATAATTATTGTAATCCACACTTGACTTTGTATTGTGACTCATTCTAAATAATATTACTATATATGGCGGTAAAATGTCCATATAACCTTTACTTTCTCTGCATCTCATGCTGTTGTAGGAACGTGTATTTTTTCATACCAACGTGAGGATAAGCCTCCGGCTTTACGTCCAAAAAACGGAGATAGTTTTTGAGTTGGAGCTGCGGCGCCAGTTCATATGTCGCTGATAGAGGCTCAGTAATTACACACTGGCGACTTTTGTTCTAGAACAATGAATTAAATGCTGTCAATTTATTTTGCGTTAATTAATTTGTGAGGTACCAAAACACCTCTGTCGAATCTAAAGGCGCTTTTCAACAGGAACATGTCAATTAATTTTGCTGTACTCCACAATACATTTCATTATTTGTTGTTTGTGACGTGTGTGCAGAGCCTAGGGCAAACATCCACCTCCTGAAATATCGTGTTGGGATCGGTTCAGATTTCCCACGGCACGGTATCGTAAATGCCGTTTTTATAAATCAATAATTACAAATACATGTCTTTAGTCTCTGCAGCAAACCTCAACTCTGGGGAGACGGATGAAGGTTGACGTTGATGAATTTGCAAACACCGGGTAGAGGTAAGGAGGTGGAGGGCATGCGTACCATGAATCAACTAGATGATTGGAGGGAATCATTTTTAAAAGATGGCAGAGAGATGATGGGCTGACGATGGAGGAGTGTTACTGTGATATTGAATAGATGTTGCCGGCTGATCTGCACAGCTGATATCAACTGACACTCTGAAGCAAGAAGCAGGTAATTGAGAGTGAGCGTGAGTGAAAGATGTGAATAACAGAGAGGTATGAGGTTTGGCTGTGCCACGAGTGTGCAGGAGGATAGTCTTCCCAGTTGAAGTTTCACTTGAGCCTCATATCAAAAATAAACTTTGCAAATGTTTACTTCAAGGACACACACACACACACATGCAAAATATCTATATAATTCGAATATATCCGAATTAAACCTTTCCGAATTGCAATGTTGGTCGCCTGTTTACATGACCTGTGATCTTTTCCGACCCGGTGTTTACATGCATCGACTCATCCAAACGGAAACAGCTTTCAGATATCAGATAGCAGATGATCCACACTCGGGTTCGTAAGGTGGCGATAATGCTACGATGCGCTGGGCACCAAACGCAAATTATCGCCAAGAAGAATATTACAAAAAAGAGGTCATGTGCTGAAGTGACTTTTCGTACATCTAACACTCCAACTGCGTTAAACTCTTACAAAGTTGCGATCAATAAATTACTTTCTGATGTAGACCGGTACTGTTTTGAAGTCGCCACATTCAAATTGTGTCGCGGCGCTGAAAAAACTCAGCCTCAGCATCACGTCACGACGCCGGGCACGTGCAGATACAACTCAAACAGAGACTTGTCCGAAACAATTTTTACATGCAGCGACCGGCTGTCAGCAAAGCTTTTCCAAAAGGACTTAGACTACCTCCTTGCAAAGGAAGGAAATCTCATTCGGAAAGGGTATTACATTCAGCAATTTCTTTCCGATTTGGCGTCTTTTCCCAATCCATTCAGAAATAAGCCGTCCACGTCAACCCACCTACTGATAGACCTTAGTGCGAGGAGGGACTGGATTTACTTCCGGAAAGGTTGGTTGTATATTTCCACCACTAGGGGGAGTTTTATCTCCAAAAGTCTTCTGGCCATAATTTCCCAACAGTTGGTCCGCTTTAATCCAAATAGGGAGCATATAAATCAACTTGAGTTGATCTATCGTGTACATATATCATATTTGCTCTTATAGTGTATATTTTACTCACCAGGGGAAAGTTTTGTTTTATGAAAAACAGATATATATTCGGATATACCTTGCAAACGGGTTGTCTAAATCTGATGCATAAGAATCGACTCGAGGAGAAAAAGTCATATTTTACTCTAATGGTTCAGGTTTTATTCAACAGTAGGAGTGTTTAAATGTCATTGGGGGTGACTTTAACTCACTCTGCAGGATCAGGAGATCAGGGTTCAATCCCTGCCCTTGAAGCTACGTGCTGTGGGTTCCTTGGGCAAGACCCTGAAACCCCAGCTCCCCGTCCTCCGCCCCACAGGGGATGTCCGCTGCTCACTCTGGGACGGGTCGGTAAGAAGTATTAGTATTTACTTTAAGGGGTCGGGGGCTTTTTTTGGGACATACCCTTGCTGTCAGGGTGGACAGCGTTAGCTTAGCTATACTTTTTGTTTTGTTCCCATAGCATCTGTCCTTTCCAGGTTGTGAGTCTGTTTATATGAAATGGGTCCAGTTCTTGTACTTATTAGCTGATGTGGATCCACAATGAGATAAAAAGCTATTAGCGGTTTGACCCGATTGAACGTTTCTTATCAACCCCCCCCCCTGCTCTATACCTTCATCCTAATGGGGGTTGAGACAGTTGAGTTTAAATTCAGCCAAGATAAAACTTCAGAATCAAAACTCATCAATCAAAATTAGCTCAGTGAAGCATATGAAGCACAAATGTTGATGTAGAATTGATTACGCGGATCAATTCTGCAGCATTATCCTCTTTTCTTTCTCTGTTTTTGCTGTTCAAAGGATGCAAAACGTAAATGAATAAACCACCTGCATATATATTTGATTAATGACTTTGATTAAAATTTCAATCATTTCAATAACTGTGAACACACCTGTGCCAAAGTGTTGGAGGATTGAGCTTCTCAGTCAGCACAGTGTGAGTAGCTAGTTTTAAGAAGCAATCATATCGCTGAATAAATTTGTCATGAAAACGATTCAAAGTCAGAAAATAGAGCTGCATTTATTCATTGTCGGCATCACACCGCGTTGTGTTGGTGCGCACTGAATGGTAAAGAGATGCCAAAACACAGCAGAGGCCAAAAGATGAATATCAAGTTATTTGGAAAATGTTTTTCGTCTCCTGACTCTGTTTATCCGACTGCAGTGTTTGTTTCTTTTTTTGCAAAAGGAACAACAGATTTAGCAAAGAAATTAAGCAGTCAACCCTCACGGTTACAAAGTGGTGATGGATGACGACATGCCCTAAAAACACTATAAGAAGTAACCTCTGCTATGGCAAATCCTGTTCTTGCAAATAAGCAGCAACCATTTTGAAGTTCTTGACACTCAAAACAAGCAGAATGCTATTTGTCACCGTCGCTGATAGTGTTACATCCCATATTACACTTGCTTCATCATCTGGACGGCTCGTTGTCACCCGGCAGTCAAATTAATAATGCAAATGGCTTTTTCTCCCCACTCTTCAAGGGGAAGAGTATCTTGTGAAGGATGTATTGAAAGTCTGGACAGTGTTCAGATAATTACCTTCTACTTCAGTCAGAAAAATCCAATTAAGTGGATCTATAGCCTCTGGACAATTTCTTTTTTTAAACATTTTTTTTTTAACAGCCGTAGATTCAGAGCGTTTCATTGCACGCGTAGTCAAAAATGGTGATTTGTGTTACAATGTCAGAATGTTAAGGCATGGCTCCTTTAAGCGTTGCGTTTCCTGAGAAGAACAGCTCTGTGTGCCTCCGGTTTGGTGTGAAGGGATCGTCGTTCGATCGATGAAGGTCCTGAGAGAAGCCTTAGCCATACGTCTGAGGTGGACCTCTGTTAGCCTGTGTTTGGATTACCTACTAAATAACATCTGTGTCTCCTAAATGCCACTGAACGTGGCCTCTGAAGTGTCTCAATTACCACTGATGCCATCACGGCCTAAGTGGGCCAACACGGAGCGGGTTGCGGGGCATTTGTTAAGTGGGCCTTTGTCGTTGGGTTTCAGAGTTGATGTGAAGTGTGAGCTAATCCACTGGCCACTCAATAGCTTTAACAGTGCATGAAATCTCTTTTGTTAGTCAACCTCGTGCTTGGGGCCATATCTGAAATTGATCACTGCTCCCCCTCCCTCGCTCTCTTTACAGCGCTTTCGAGGAAGTATCGACAAACGTCCTTCTCGGAGGGAGATGGAGGAGGAACTCAAAGAGAGGAAGTAGGAATTAATACTGTGGGAACACATCTATCTATCCATCTATCCATCTATCCATCTATCTATCCATCCATCCATCCATCCATCCATCCATCCATCCATCGAACAGGATAAGCTCTTAAGGATGATGAATGGATGAGTTCATATTTTACTCAATAGCGGGGGGGCTTTTCTTACGAAAAACAATGTCTCTCTGACATAAGTTCCGAAACATTGTTCCGATTTCGTCCAGATTTACCTCATATGAAGCGCTGAAGGAGATATAACTTGTAATTTTTCAAATTTTATTGAAATTATGCATATTACACTAACTAGGGTTTTTTTTTTTCGTTGCCAAAAAGGTTTTTTTTTTTTACAATTACTTCCCACCCATCTGTCAAATTGCTAATTTAGTTCAAATTAACTAATCGCCCAAAAATCTGTTTAAATATGTTTGATTTTGTACACAGTTATAACATCACTTCAAAAGTCATTAACATGCTTTCATTGGTATTTTGAGAAGATATAAGAAGGATGTTGAAGGTTGGACTGAAATATTCTACAGAACCGGGGTTAATTCTGCTCAGGTGTCACATAATAGATGTAATTTCCAGCTTTTTCTCTGCTTTAAATGGCTGTTCATTAAATATCTTCTTTATGGTCTGAGTGAATTTGATTCCGTTAAGACGTAACTTATGGAAAGAGCTAAGGATGAGATGTCCTGACTCAATCTCATCATAATATTGTTACTCAAAACCTTTTGATCCTAGGGGTCCCAGACATTCCTCTATCATTAATATAAATTCTATCTCATGACCTGATCTTGTACGTGCTTGTTTCTTCTCCAAGCCCCCGCTTTTCAAAGGTTTTCTCAGAACCTACGTAAAACATCGAAAACCAAAGCTGACACACCAATTATAATTTGTGTGTTTATAATTAAAAAACACTACATTCTACAACATATTTCTAGCACTTCTTCTTCTGATGAGCAAACTGATTCGCATTAGTGACTTTTTAATTGAACAAATGTCAGAAATATTGATTGATAAAGACCGTCATTACTTGCAGATCTTGATTTTAACATTCATGATTTGTTTTGTATTTGACTAAAGCTCCAGTAAGATCTGAATGGCGTAACACGATGCAGGATTGGGCAGTAACTTAACCAAAATCAACTCCATTGCATTGCTTTCACTGTACTTACTTTCATGGATAAGGAACTGTTATTTTTAGCAAATTTTTAGACAATTGATGATGTAGAAGATTATTTGTAAAGCCCTCGGGACACAGTTGAATCCGCTAAAAGAACAACACATTGTAATTACAACATGAGAGATACGCAAACTTTATTATTATTATTCGATTCTGGAGGAATTTTGTGGAACAGGTCAGGAACATGGGGTTTTATGAAATACGATCACATGAGCGCCCATCGTTAGAAGTTAAGGTTGGCGTTCGTGTGGTCGGCTATTATTCTAATGATTCTATAAAAGTGCAGCTGTGTTCATTTCCAATCATTTGATGTTCCAACAAGAAGAAAAAAAACTATTGAATTTATTTTATTCAATATCTCAGACGCTCTAAATTTACCATAAAATGACAGAGTAAAAAGAAAAATTCAATAAAACTTACTTTGCAGGGAAAATAGTCCATTTTACTTAGATTAGCTCAACCTTTGGGTAAAGAGTTATTTTAGAAAAACTACTTAATCCTTATTAGACTTTGTTTTGGCTGTATAAAGTTACATAATTCTGTTTAATAGGTCCTCACATGCTTTAATATACCCCCTAAAAAACTACTTTTTGTATAGAGCTTTCCCAACAGCCATGGTTAATGACTCCTCCTCAGTGACCCCTTTGCGGTGTCCTCCAGGGCTACATCCTGGGCCCCTTGCTATTTACATGCTGCCAATTGGTAGCATAATGAATACGTTAAGTCAGGTGGCCAACGTTTTTCAGGAATAAATAGTGACTCAAAATGTGTTCAACCAAACAGTTGAGCAGGTATACCCTTCATCTTAAAAGTGATGAGCTAATAGTATCCAGACACATGGAAAGTCGGATATTCATAATACCCAGTAGTTTTGTCACATTAAATAGTGATATCATTCTGATGAGGCCGTTAAACCAAAACCTATTCATCGGATTCAGCAGAAATCAAACGGAATGAATATTTGTTTTTCTTTTCAAACGATAAACTATGATTATCGTGCTCGTGTAAACAGCTGCTATATTTGTTACAGTTCTACCCCTACATGTTTGTTTGGTTCGCTATGAACTCAGACACAAACCAGGGAGTGCCGAACCGTCAGACCTCCACATTCAGTGTTGTTTGTGTTATTATGCGCATTGTTCTGCCTAATTTTGTTCCCATTTTATAGCTGTTTCATTTTCCCATCATTCTCTCTCCTCTTAATTGATGTTTTGCCAGTGACCACAGAGGCAAAACCAGCAGATGTTTCCAAGGCCACTAGAGTGAAACCAGCAAATTTCATTGTTTCATGATTTCTTGGCAGCAAGCAGGACTTCTGCACGCCCTCGGTTTAAAAGAGCACAGCAAGAAAACTTTTTCTCTCTCCTCGAGTGGTGGGAGGAATGTTAAATCCTGTGGCTGGAACTTCCCGGTTTATTACGTGCATTCCTCGGCAATCTGACGGCTTTGAGATTTTGATTGACTGACAGCTGATGGCGCATTGTCAAACTTTTAAAGATCTGTCTGTCTCCCGAGTGTTTCTGCTGTGTATATGTCTGTCCTCTCATCGCCAATCGGCCATGTTCTGACTATGATCTCCACAGCTCACTTGTACCGTGTCATCTTCTGATCAGCGGCAGCCTCGGAGCAGACTGCTATATGTGTGTGTGCCGGTGGGAGGGGGGTTGGCTGCCGGGCTCAGTGACACATGACAAGAGCTTCAGCTCTGATCCATTTCCTGTAAAGAATCATTAGCTGCAGAAAACTCAGCTGAGTCACGCAGGTTCAGAGCTCAATCGCTACGATCCGTCTCCCTGCCAGGATTCCTCCCCAGAGCTGGAGGAGACAGAAGCGTCTCCCTGCACTGTTTTTCTCCCTCACACTTTCCATTACCAGCCTATTTATTTCATTCTTTAATGAGCTGACCTTAATGAGCACCGACAGTCTGTCTGGCATCTGGGGCTCGTCGTCACTGTCACGAGGATGACCTCCTCCCAAGTGACAAACTTGTGTCTAAATGGGGATGTGAGGAGCTGCTGGGCTATGTTTAACTAGCAGGGTAACTACAGAGGAAACCTTTCCTAGGAGGTTGGCTTTCAGGTTCTCAACACTGTCTCTTCAAGTCTTGTTTTTTTTTTTTTTTTTGTCCTTGTGGTAGATCGTGGAGAGATTTGGGGTACGAGATGAAAGCCCGGTTGTCAAGCTGTCGGTTTTTACTGCCTGACACACGCTTGGAAGTCGGTGGGTCGGTGCCATACCGGGGGCTCTTCTGATGTTACTGACAATTGTACCGTTCCATTTCTCCGTGTCATCTATCCCGCTGTTTGTAAAGACAGCTTGACCTGCCTCCTCTTCCTCTAAGAGATGTGGGACTTGATGTGGATTAGCCCCGCCTCTCACAGAAGAAAACAATCATGCAGAAACTAACGGGGAAGTGGATCCCAGCAGTCTCATTTTTGGCCGGCTGAATCTCATAAGGTTACAGACGGGGATAGTTTGTAGAGGGACTGGTGATAGACTATCTGTCTGAGTTACCTTACAGCAGAGGAATAATGATGCCTCCTAGTAGAATTAGACTGATGAAACCATTAATTCTGTAAACACAAATTGCACTGAACTTTTCAAATCCCCAACAAACTACGATGGCAAACACTAATGAACAATTTATCTCAATGAATTCATTTGTTTCTCATTAGTCAGCACTGCAGTCAGGGTTTGGGTTTTCGCATGCATATTGTGTGAGCCTCTCTCTCCTGGGTACTTACAGAAATTGCTCGCGTTCTCTTTATCCGCCATTATCAGCAATGCTTTTCTGCGGTAAAATGTGAGTTCTCCCCTTAACCCGAGCTTTGAATGACTAACGAGGACTGTGTTTCTGTAAAATGAATGCTTTGTTAGACTCTTTTTAGCGATTACAGCAAATACGCAAACAGAAAAGTTTCACACCGCTATACCAGTCTGGAATTCTGAAACAGAGATAATGATCGACCTTTACTGCTCATGGAGAGATTATTCTGTTCTATGCGAAGAGCTTAGATCATATAATGTATTTCAGGTCATATACCTGTAGGTTGCGTTTTGAGGAGAGTACATATTTGCTTTTTTTGATGAAAGTTCAGAGAGGGGAGCAGTGTCTGTAATTTACATACGGTGTATCTGGTGCCCCCTGCTGGATTTGTGTATTTAATAACCTTTTCTTTGTCTAAATTGTGTCAAATTTTACACAAAATAAAGGTTTTAAACTAGAAAGTAAGCGAAGGTATCCGCCAAGGCGCAACAGTTGACAACATAGACATTATAGCGATCAGAATCAATGACATCCTTTATGTAGGATTCTTTCTAATTACTTCTTCTTCTTACAGCTATCACCTTTAGAGGACGCCACCGCGGTTCATCCGTACGCTTTCTAATCCCATGGATTTTAATTTATGAAGAAAGTTATGTAAAATGCCGTAGATATTATTCAAGATGCGGGCTATAATGACGTGATGCGTCCAAGTCAATCGACCATAGGGGTCAAGATTCCCCAAATGTTATCATCTCTAGGATATGCCAAAAACTTCCTCTGGGTAAAATTTCAAGCAAATCCGTCGATTAATGTTGACAACAAAAATGAAATGTTGGTTCATAAAACGTGGTGACTTCACGTCTCGATGTCATTATATAACATGACCAAAATGAACTTATCTCCAGGATATGCCAAAACCTACATCAGGGCAACATTTCAAATCCACCCATTAGTTTTTTCGTAATCTTGCTTACTAATGACAAACAAAGGTAAAAAATAGAAACGTCCTTGTGAGGGTAATGACAAAAGTTCCAAAATACCTTCGATATTATGCCGAATGCTCATTCTGGAAGTCGCAAAAGATCCAAACTAAATATGCAAGAAACTCTGTGCCTCTCTCACTCCAATAAAGGTCAATGTTCACGAACAGGCAGGAGCCCCCGTTTGACCAGAAGAACATTAAGGCTCATCAACTTACCTCGATGATGCGTTTGGGAGGATAATCTTTGGCCCGATAAGTCAAAAGTTGAAACGTTCCTGTTGCATCTGGTGTAAACAAAACACAGTATTCCAAAAATAGAACCATTATACCTAGGAAGGAGCACAGAGGTGGTAGTGGGGGAGTAATGTGGGGATGCTTAGTTGCTACAGTTACAGGACAAACTCTGCTCTCTGCCAGAGCATTCTGGGTCACGCAGAAAGAGAATGATCCCTAGCAGAAGACTCGCTCTCTCTCTGAGCGGCTGAAAAGAAATGAAAATGCAGTGGCGGGATCAAAGGCAATCAAGGCGATTCAACCTGATCTCCAGTTATCAGAAGCATTTTGTCGCTGTTATCGATGCTTACTAGGTGGAGCAATAAAACGTAGCTCCGTTCAGGGGCGTGAATACTTTCCCATCCTGGTGATTTAGGTATTGGATAACCTTTCACCTCATTCAAAATAAAATAATCATTTTAAAGTTTCATTTTGACTTATATGCTCAAATTAGTTTGAAAATCTGACAGTTTAGTCTGAAAATGAATATATGAGACGGTAGCGAAGCTTGGCAATAAGACTGGAGGTAAGGAGAAACGGTTAACCTGGTTCCATAGAACGGTAAGAAGAAGACCAACCAACAGATCTGAAGCTCCGGAAATATCGTTTTATGTCTCCTCTGCTACGGTTCAAAGGGAGGTTAAGTGACAGACTACTTCTTGGCTGGATGCAGTGATTTTCTGGGGTGTTGTTGTCAGTGTGAGGCTGTCAGACAGACATAGACACCCTGCTCTATCGATATAATCCATCATTCTTCTCCTCTTAGCATGTGCTTGCTTATGAATAAATGTCTGTGTCATAAACTATTTACTGTCTCCCGGTGATTTGTTGAGTTGAATTTTAACCGACTGCACAGCTTTTCTTTGACTTGCGTTTCCTCATCGACAAGAAACAAATATTCAGCATCAAACAAGTCGTTAAATTCTTTTTAAGCTACTTAACGGCAAAAAAAACTATTTAGATTACCTCATCCTTTAACATCTAATGCAGTGATAGACCTTCACGTTAATGCAACAGGAAGAGGAATCCAAACATAATAGTTAAACACTGAGCGGGACCAATGAGTACTTTAACTTTAATAATTTAAGTATATTTTGCTGAAAATAATTCCATAATTTGCTTCAGTAACGGGTAGCACTTTACATTACAGCACGGTAATAAGATAATGCTAATAGGGAGATATTAATTATCTAATATAGTAATAACAATTGGTATATGTCATTTTCACTGGAATTTATGTAACAGGGCAATAATAGAGCAAAAATGAGCGGTAATAAGGTGGAAACCCAAATTTAAAGATGGAAATGAGGTAAAACTATTTGGTAATACTGCAGTAATACTCTGGTACAATGCTAAGTTTATAATATTTGGATTCTAAAATGGTACTGACAATAAAATTATGAGGTAGTAAAGCTATTTGTTTTCACAGTATTGTGTGCAACTATGAGCGTAATACTTTCTAAATAAAATTACAATTGGTAAACACCATATTATAATACTGACGTTCATCCAACCTTAATGAACCAAACATCCCTTTTGTTTCAAGGTAATCCTGTAAAACTGTTTGTTTAATTACCTGCAAACATTTGTGGTAGTTCCCTTATAATAACCACTTAACATGGTATTACATATTTATTACCTCTTTATTACCACACTATAATCCCATTATTTCCATTTAATTAACATGCTGTTATTACCAAGCTATTACTTAATTATTACTTTGGTAATTAAATGGTATTAAATATGTATTACATCTTTATTACCACAGTATTATACCACTATTATCATCTTACTAACATACTGTTATTACCAAGCTATTACTTAATTATTACTTTGGTAATTACATGGTATTACATATGTACTACCTCTTTATTACCACACTATAATCCCACTATTACCATCTTATTAACACGCTGTTATTACCAAGCTATTACTTAATTATTACTTTGGTAATTGAATGGTATTACATATGCACTACCTCTTTATTACCACACTATTACCCCATTAATACCATCTTATTACCATGCTGTATTGTAAAGTACTACCCAGCATGTTTTGAAAGCGCCTCTTTTGTTAGTAGTAGATTATTTTCATAGTGTGTTATAAGGACTTTCACTCATGCAAAGCATCTGAATACTTCATCCATGACTGGTAATTACTCGGTAGTCGGTGGATGGATTTCCAGATACACACACGGTTTGTAGTGAGGTAAATGAATGGTTGGTTGCAGAATTCTGGGTCTCAGTAACATCACAGTCTCAGAGGGATTTGTTGTACAGCCTCATTGCCGTAGCGTTCTGTCTCACACTGTGGGGGTCTCAGTCTGCTGCTGAAGGAGCTGCTCAGAGCTCCAACAGTCTCATGTAGGGGGGGGGGGGGGTTGTAGTCCAGGATGAATAGATGGCAGCTTTGGTTAACATCTTCCTCTCACCCACCTTCTCAACAGATTGCAGGGGACAGTCCAGGACAGAGCCGGACCTCCTGACTAGGACTCTGTTGAGTCTCTTCCTGCCCCTCTCTGTGCTTCCTCAACCCCAGCAGACCACAGCGTAGAAGATCGCTGATGATACCACAGTGTCAGGACCTCAGTCTCCTCATCATGTGGACACGACCTTGGCCCTTCTTGTACAGGACATCTGTGTTGTCCTTGAATATAAGTCAACTTAAAAAAGCATTTTCACAATCCAAAAGCAGATGATAACGCCGGAACAGGGATATGAGCAGGCATTGAGAAACAACGGAGTGATTCCTAGACATTAGGCAGAGCATCTTCTATTTCCTGAATCAGGATTGCGGTCTGCATCTGATTAAGCAGCGTGTTGAACTCCATCTGCATAATTTACATTTACAGATTTCGCTTCACTTATGCTTCATTCACTTGATCTAAATTCATTCCACACAGTTGAACTGTAACCTGCCGTTGTAGCATGAAAAGTAATTGGAATAAACTGCTGCAGGCAAAAGAGTCGATACAACGGCAGCAATTACGGTCAGACTTAGAGCGGCGGAGCATTAGCACGGTTTGTAGTAGGTGTCATTGATTCAGTATATAACATATACTGTTCTGCATACATTTGCACAGGCACTCCAACAACTTGACAAAAAAAAAAATCATAGGATCCAGGTGGTGCATTATTATTCCTGCGGATATGAGATTTAGAAATCAGAGGAAATAGTGGGGTAACTCCGTCTGGCCTTTCTTAAAGGGTCGAATCTGTTCAGACAGCTATTTGTGGAGGAGGTAGTAAGAAAACCACCATGGTGTGTCGAGCAGTTAATGGGGATTATACAACATATTGTGCATTGGTGGGCTTTTAATACAAGTTTGCCGTCCTCTGCGTAGAATTTCAAAAAAAAGATGCCCATAAGCCCAAGAGAACGAGCGCTTTAAGAATAGCTTACTTTGTGCGTTATGAACTACTGGTCCAAACATTTACAGAGAAGATGAGCAGGGGGCTGCTTTTTATGTCTGCTGTTATCAGCAAAGTTTGTGTGTGGATTAGTTCTAATCCCCAGCCATTATGGCCACAATGGTTTCATTAAATAACCTGACATATTGTAGCAAGAAACGCCATAATGAAACCACCAAGGATACGCCAGCAGGGTGCAATGAAGAAAAGCAAAAGTGTGAGGTGATCATTCAGCCTGGGTTTGCCTAATAACACACTGACTGGACTTACTGTTAGCCCCCAGGTTATTACAGGAGCAGGACGGGCTTTTATTCTCTCTGGTATTATTAAAAGATTAATTAAAATTCACACAATAGCAAATGTTTAAATGAAGGCCATAAATAAATAAATAAGACGAAGCATTAAAGAGCATTTAAGCTTCAGTGTAGCCAGCAATTTTCCCAAAAATAATGACTTTACTAAAGTAATATGCTGTGCTCCCCGTATTGAAACACTTTTAATACGCTTAGCTGAAAATATGTCGTCCTCTGTCTTTAAAAGATGTGAGTTTAAAGACCTGTTCACCAAGCTGCTGAGAGTGATTTATTAAGGAACGGGGAGAACTCTTGTTTAAAGAAAAGGCTAAGGATGATGTCATGTTTCATCAAACTGTGGTTTGCTGTTCGCTGTTTGTGAATTTATGATAGAAATAATCTAGTGGATAAGAGTCGTTTACGCTCGTAAACTAGTTACTACTCTATTAATCCCACACTGGGGAACTCCACATGTAACAGCGGTTCCAGAGAAGACATATTAAACAGGAATTTAACCCCTGATGCCCTGACCCGCCTCAAATCAAATGTTAAGCTATGTCCAAAATACAGTGTTTTTCATAAAAAATAGCTCCCCCTAGAGAGAAAAATATGAATTGTTGGACTTAAATGTGATCTAGTGATCTTCCTACTGTTGGACATATACAAACAATCTTTCCCAATATCAATCCAGTTCTTCCTCGCACTACAGTCTATGGGGGTATGAAATTTGGACTGTATTCGTACAATAGTTGAGAAATTATGGTTCCAAAACTTTTTCTCGTTAAAGCTCTTCCTAGCGTCTAGTATAAGCAACCAATCTTTCCCAGAATACAATCCAGTTCTTCTTCGCATTAAGATCTAAAAATAGATCCCTGAAATGGTGTTTAAGTTATCACGTTCACAAGAAAGATCTGTAGCGGACGCGGTGATGACTCAATATTTCCGATTCTTTCGGGGATATCAATAAATAAGTATTACAATATACATTTTATAATATTTCTAAGCACTAATTATGATTCAAATTTAAGTGTTAAGTATTTGCACTACTGATTTAACACAGAATAAAGAAGAATAAAGGCAGTGTCTAACGTGTGACACAGTGCGAGCTACTTCAAAGCTTTGTAAAATGCTTTTATTGTAAGTTAAGAGTCCCATTAGTTGCGATTGAAACGTCCACTTTTCAGAAGAGTCAAGCCTCAATCAGAAAGTTAGGAGCTACTGTATGGTTGAAGAAGTTTTGTGAATCGAGGCCTGAGCACACGCCCTCAACGGCACCCACGACCCCCTTTGACCTTAAGGAGGTCATGGGTGACCTTCAGTAGTGCAGTCTCAGTGCTGTGGGATTTCTCCAACACAGACTGAAACGTCTCTGCTTGGATATCGATCCATAACTCTGAGGGAGAGCAGGATCAAGTGCAGGGGTTTTTAGCAGCGGGGACACACAGCCCCTTAAAATAGTCGTAATAATAATCGGGAAAACGACCATTTCCCAGAGAACTGTTAAAAAAAAAGTAGAAAGTGAAAAGGGCGTAAAAGATCCTATTACCTAAAATATTACCTTTAATGTTGTTGCATTAAGAGGGCCAGAGGACTATAATAATAATGTTTCTAAAGGTTCAGACGGTGTAAAACGGGTTCAAACGGGTTTCTGAGGGTTAGTGGCTCTAAATTTCTGGACTTTCTTAGTAAAACAGGATCCAACTTTTCATGATGACTTTCAGCTGGGGCACAGCGAGACTTTCATTGACCGTCATAAATAAAACTTTAGGGTTGTGTTTATGGGCAGTAATAAGTGCAACAAATAGAGTGAGCTGGCATTTTAACCATATTATAAATTAAATTTAAAAAAAGGGGAAAAAAAGAAAAAACGGAACGTTCCTCACAAGGAACTTAAATTAATTTGCAGCTGAAGCTCAATTTGAAGGCCCAGCCCGGCCCGGCCCGTCGGGCTTCAGTCAGGCACCCTCTCTCTAATGTGAATAGGGCTTATTGCTGTCTCTGTTTAAAATTATTCTGAAGTCCCAGACAAAAATTTAAAAAGAACAAAACGATGATAAATTTAAAGCAGGTTGTGTTTTTGGAGCGCTCTGACAGTCGCCATGTCTGCAGACTGACAGACTCGACGGAAGCTGGAGATTGACCCAGAGATAAAAACAAATGTATTGCTTGCCTTTAGTATGTTTAGAACTTACTGATAAAATCACATATTTCTGATTTATTGGCGATGTTGTTGGGGCCGACGTGAGTGAGAACTTTTCTGGCGTGGGCTGGCGGGCTCAGAGAAGAGACTTATTGAACTAAGTCCAAAAACCTCGGCATCAGGGAAGCATTAAGTCGTGACCATCTTTGGATCAATGGAGCAGCTGCTGCAAATACATATGCTCCTGCAGAGACCCGTGGGTCGAGGTGTTACTAGAGGGAACATCTACAGGCTCAGAGACGTCCTCTCCTCTCACTTACTTCCTCTCTCTCTTAGATTTTAAAGAAAATGTTCACAACGTCTCCACCCGCGACGCAAACTCAACAATTTTCAATTGGTTCCCGTAAATTCTGGAAGTTGCCTGGTAGAAAGAATTTTATCTTTTAATGTGATCATGTGGTCTGGAAACTTGAATTTTGAAAGATGGGAAAAAGCTGCAGAAAAATGTGAACTCGGCCTCCGAAGTCTTAGGGAAACCACAAAAAGCTGTTCAGTAACATGTTTGATGAACTTGTGATATGCAAAGCTGACAGAATCATGAACGACCCGTCTCATCCGGTGTGCAGGGAACTTTTACCCTTGGGAAGACGCGGTAGATGGCAAACAGAGATCTGCTGTTCCTAAAGCTGACAAAGCGAAAAATGAATGTAGGATTACATTTTTTCCAGTACTCTACTCGTTCGATAGATCTGTCAGTGAGAAAGACTCCAGAAAACTAAAGGACAGTTTGGATGAAGAGGTAGGTTTTGGAATATCATACATGTTTTTACACTTTGCTGACGTTACATGTTTCGCAGCATTTAAAATAAAATAAGCCGTTTGGACTACTGGCATCACAATGTGGCTGTCGATGCTTTTGTTCCTTTTATTGCTTTGAAGGTCCTTTGGGGTTGGAGCTGAGGGGTCGCTTGGCGGAACAGAAACGCTGAAGTGGAAGGTGCAGGACGACTGGCCACAGAGTATCAGTGATTAGTGAGAGATAGTTGAGAGAGTTTGTCGGAGTTGTCCGTAGATTTAGAAGCTGGAAATAACTCAGAGTGTAAAGGAGAAATCTTCATGAATACTTCCGAAACCTAAGGAACTGGACGTTGTCATAAACAGCGTCTGTTTATGACAATGCCCCGCCCAGAGTCCTGGAGTTTTGAGCCGAGAATAAAACACCGTGCTGAACACATGAAGACAATGAGAGAGGAAGAAACAAAGTAGGTGCAGAGGTAAGTTTTGGCCCTGGCCGTTGGTTTGCACTCTCTGAGTGAATTTTCTACTTGTGAAATAATTTTCTAAGCTCTCTCTCATCATTAGTTGCTTTAATACTTTGGGCTCAACTTCTGCCCTGATTTAGCTGCATGTTTTAATCTGAAAATAAGTCAGTCGGACTGCCACAAATTGCAACTAATGAGTTTCTAGTGCTTTTTCTCCATCCGTCTTCAACTTCTCATCAAAGGATGTTAAAGGAAAAACACCCCACAAACAATTTCTAGTAGTAAAAGATAGCACCAATCAACATATCAATTATTCATTTTTAATTATCTAAAAGAGTGTTAGCTTTGATTTCTGGTGTATTCTGGTGCATTCCACTCACTTTTTAAGCGTCATACTGTTACGCAGTTGGCAACATGCGGAACATGGCAGCTGGACAACGACAATAGCGGCACGTCCCTTCAATTTTTGCCAAATACCCACAAGTCCAGTAAATTCAGTACGCGGTCCAAAAAAAAGAATCCTCTTGCCTCCCCAAATGACCGATTAATCTTCCATTATGGAACGGACTGCATGCTCACAGAATTAGCAGGTCCAAACGGAGGCACAGGGAGACAATCGTGGTGCTGTCACATGTCCGTTTATTCACACTGTTCGTCTGCTGCAACGCTAGCATATGAATAATGTAAGCCGTTTTGTTCGCTGTATGAATTTTTGATATGTTGAGGTACGTTATGCTTCATGTGCAGCATTATGTTTCAAATCTATTTTGATTCATGAAAATGAAAGTGGCCAAATATTTAGATTCACCCCAGTTCATATACATATTGATTTAGAAAAGAGCAAGTAGATAAGTGAGAAGTCTAATTTCATCTGGGGCAACATGTCTGCCGACCACAGTTTATGCGTCTGTGTCTAAATCCAATCCGTCATTTTACAGAGTTAGGAGTACTGCTGCCACACATGCGTTGTGTGGTCCGTTGTGCAGTCCTGTTTCTCTACGACTATTCCCGCTGGTCCAGACTTAACCGTATCAGACTTATTGTATGCTGCTGCTAAAATAAACATATAGTATGTGTAGGTTCTGAAAGTTTCAGAAACATTCAAAAAGGTGTATGAAGAGAGTAAAATATGAACTATTAGAGTAAAATACAATGTGTACAAAGTAAATCTCCTCCAGTGGATTCATATGCATCAAATCTGCTTTCCCAAAATCTATCCAGTTCTTCCTTGCAGTAGGGTCTACATGGGTGTACTTTTTGAAAATGATCAATGAAATAGTTTCTCGCGCTAACATGTATGATGTGCGGCGGACGCGGCGATGACGATTCCGTTATATCAAACCCTGAAACAAGTAATAAATGAAGTTTAAACATGCGTTTATGAGCTTTGGGTTTGTTGTTGCCTTTTTTATTTTTTATTTATTTATCTGACATCACGGGCATATCCCCGAAAATCACCCACTCCCCTGTGTTGTACAAGCATTTCCCTTGATTGAACTCCTTAAATTAAATGTGAAGTAAAGTCCAAAAGTTCTCCCCATAGTGAGTGAGTAAAATATGAACTATAAGAGTAAAACACATCGCATAAAATACAGATCTCCTCCCGTCGATTCGTATGGACTACATTTGGAATAAATCGGACAAACGATTGAGAAGTTATGGCCCAAAAACTTTTGGAGATAAAGTTCCCCCTGGCGCTGAGATATAAAACCAAACTTTCAAACCAAAATCAGACCTCTTCTTCCTCGCACTAAGGTCTGAGGGAATAACATCTGAGAAGGATCCATTAAATAGCTTTTGAGATATCGCGTTAACACAAAGGATCTAACGCAGCTGCGGACATGGCGGCGGTGATTACGATTCCATTACATCCCCGACTTTTCACGTACATAATATTTAAGAGACTAAATACAACTCCTTTGCTTCTTTTGCCTTACCGTGCATCCAGACACAATATATCTAGCTAAAGCGAGCTGGGCACGCCCCAACTGAACTTGCAGCATGGACTTTAGCTCACTAGCTTGTTAAAGAGGACCCAAAGTCCTAATACTAAGACGGTACAGATGGCCGTCTGCGCACAGACCGATATTTACCTGCAGATGTATCACTATAACACGGAAACAAGGGCGTGAGTCACTCATAAGTTGGTCTCAGCTCTCAAGGTCATAATTAATTGAAAGAGAGAGGGAGAACGTGGGACCGGTTGCCTCGATTCGAACGCCGGAGTCCACACAGCTCTAGGTCTATGCCGCTGAGTTGCTAACTAGTCCCCCAATTACTTGTTGAAGGTTGTGAGCCAGGGAGGCTAGAGAGACGCGTTGCGAGTGAAGACTTTTAAATGAGATAGATAGGGCAACGGAAGAATCTCCCGGGTCTAAGTAATTGACAGATCATTCATTATAAGCCCTGAATTATACTAAGGCATTCACTTGAACTCTTAAGAACGCCGCTAAATGACATCACATTTGACAGCTCAGCTGCGCACATTTGCAATAGATGTAGAGGGAAATTACAGAGACACACATTTACAAACACATACTCACCTACTCCTGCTCCTTTAATAGGACATCCATTCTTGCTTTATTACACGGGAGATTCTCAAACAGTTTGGCCTCAGGGCGACTCTTGGAAACTGACATGGGGCCGGGGGCCAGTTTAATACAATTTTTCTGTTTTTGGCTGTCAACCTCTTAACATGTTGTTATAATCACTGTCAGAATTGCAGGGCATGTCATCCCTTGGGGTGGTACTGACATAAATCTAAGTAATCATACACATAGCATTTTTTTTACAGCAGCGTTTGATTATTTTACTTTGCATCCCGTCACGTTAGAGAAAGTGACATTCGCAGCAATGATATTCATGAGTGCAGGAAATGAAAGAGCCTAAGTTTCTGTTTCAGAAGTAGGGCAGCGCTGTCATCCACTGACAGCAAAGGTGCAAGGGGATGTGCCCGGAAAAGCCCCCCAATGCCCTGCGTCTTACAAGCAATCCCTCAGATTGAACTCCTCGAATCAAATGTGAAGTGATGTCTGAAAAAAAGTTGTTTTTCATAAAAAAACTCCCTCTAGTGAGTAAAATATGAATTAATATAGTTTAATATGAAATACAGAGAACTTTGATGACACGAAAACTTTAAAACAGTCTTTTTTGAAACAACAAAAGCCCCTTAATGAGTGAAATATGAATAAATGTCAGTAAAATATGAAAAACAGTCAAAGTTAGAAATCCTTGAAGCAGTTCTTATTGGTTACATTTGAACCAAATCGGACTGACGGTTAGTAATTTATGTTCCAAAAGGAGCGTTCTTCATTAAAAAGATTGTCCTAATAAATATAATATGAACTATTAAAGTCAAATATGATCTATTTAAGATAAATCCCCTCAAGTCGATTCATATGCACGAAATTTGGGCTAAATTTTGACCAGCTGCTACAAAATGATGACACAAAAACTTTTGAGATATCAATCCAACAAGTCACATCTAGGATCAAATAGCATAAACTCTCTTCTACAATAATAAATATTATTGTGGTATTTGGTTTTCAAAACCAGGAATGTTAAAGTAGAAATCAAATATTCTTAAATACAACCAAGATGTCTCCTATGTCGCTTGCGAAACATAAATCAATCATTGGGATAATGCACTTTTGTTTGGATAGACTTCTTAAAACTAGCAGCCACTGGACTAGATGATGTAAGACCAAGGTCTTTAAAAGCAGACAAAAATAAATCAATCAATGAAGAATTATATTACTGTGATTATGTATTTGTTACCACTTCTTGGTGCTTTCATTACTTTAGATTGTCCCTTTTTTTCTTTCATGTGTAATTTTTTTCCCCAACAATTCCTGCTGTTGTTCCCATGGCACCGTTGTAATTGGTCAGTAATTTTCACCGGTACCTGCTGAGCCTCCCGGGTATTTAGTTTATGTGCTGGCCCTTTTTCAGTTGTCTTTGTTTCCCACTCTCTCATTGGAGTTATTCTCTGTTGGACTGACCTTCCTGGTCATTTCTTTGCCTTTTGTAATTCCGTACATTCTGTCTCTCAAGTACATGTGGAATTCATTTTTATCCTTTCACTCTCCTTGCGTCTGCATTTGGGTCCTTCAATCTGAATGGAACAGGATACGTACTATACATCCACGAACCGTCAGAATGTGGATGATTTTACTTTTTTTTTTCATCCGTGCTAGTGGCATTGCTCTATGCACCAGCACCAACATCTTAAGAAAGGTGTTCTTCAGTAGCTCTTCTGTGGGGTTGGACATCATGGGCTGGCCTTCACTCGCATCAGTGAGCACTGGCTGCCACTGAAAGGAAAAGACGGAGCATTATGTAGGCGAAAAGAAGATAGAAGAAGAAGAAAGAAGAAAAGAAGAAGTTTTAACATCGATGCAAGCCTGTGGTCGAGTTTCTCTAACATGTTTATTCTGTGTTTCGCTCTTTCACATGTTTATTCTGTGTTTCGCTCTTTCACATGTTTATTTTGTCGTCTTGGATCATCTGTCATGTCATTAAATGCACCGATGAATAAAGCAGGGGATTATTTTCTTTAAGAGTTATTGTTCCCATCGTATAGGCTGGAGTTAGTCTTGGTAAAATTGGAAAGCACCAAAATGAGAAAAATGATTATGTTTGCTGAAATGTAAGAAGTACAAAACAGTGACATCGCTTTAAATGAATAAAAGAATATTGAAATAAAGACTAAAATCCTGGAAATTGAAGAACTGCTACAAAGTCTATGGGATTTCTTACTTACCACCTCTGAAGAAACGTACGAGGAGCCCTTTGGAAAGTTCTTGCCACATATGCCTCTAAACGACATTTTAAAAACCAGTGTCCAACCTTTCATCACATATTTACAGCAATATTTATGAACTTATGTTTAGTAAAATCTCTAACTATTGAATGAAAATCTAAATGTTATATCTCCATGTTAAATCTAAATCTAAATGTAAATGTAGATTAAACTTAAATTTCTATGTCAAATCTTAATATTACATCTAAACCTATTTAAACATTTAAATCTAAATCTATATGTTGAGCCTAAATATTTAGCACAAAGCTTCTATTTCTTAGATTTAACAGATTTAACATTTAAAAACATTTAAAAAGATTTAACATTTTGATTTAATGTTTGGATAGATTTAATATTTACATTTAATAATTACATTTAGATTTAACATTTAGCATTTAGATTTAACAATTGGATTTAATAATTGGATTTAGATTTAACGTTTAGATTTAACGTTTAGATTTAACGTTTAGATTTAACGTTTAGATTTAACGTTTAGATACAACGTTTAGATTTAATGTTTAGACTTGATTATTACATTTAGATCTAACATTAAGATTTAACATTTAGATTTAACTTTTGCATTTAACATTTAGATAAAAACTTACATTTAGATTTAATATATAGATTTAATAGTTAGATTTAGATTATCATTTAGATTTAACATTTAGATTTATTGATTGTATTTCGATTTAACCTTTAGATATAGAATTCACATTAGGACGCAGCATTTATATAGATATAGACTCAAAAGAAACATGACACTGCTTTTTAAAATGTTTGGAGCTAAATTGAGCAAAAAGTTCATGTTAATGTAAGAACGTACTACTTTACATATGGAGCCCCAAGGAAATGGGCAATTTTTGGACTAAAATACAGAAAAAGTCATCTACACTTTCTTTAGGGAGTCCAACTTTAAAATCTGGGACAGAGCGAAGGCGGAAGAAGGACCATCAACAAGCCCCGTAATAGCCTTTCCTTAGAGATAGCATCTGGCCACCTATCTGCGTGCAAGACAAGGATGGACAGGTGCATGCTGGGAGACTCCATAGGCCACCAGTGGGACGCCTGCTGTGAGACGTGTCCCCTTGTCGGGACTCGTGCTGTTTGCCCTTGATATGAACAGATCCGTGTGAGAGGTGAGGCAAATATTGTTTGATAACGAGAAGAGCTCTGTAGTGTCCCCAGATATTCTATGTATGTATAAATGATCGCAAAGAAGTATAGAAACATTTCTCAACAGAAACAGAGAGTTAACTTGAAGCCGCTCTGGATTCTAGTCATGCTATGCTACTTCACATAATCAATTACACCACATTTTGCGAATCAAATTGATTGTGGAGGCTATTTAATCTCACAATGGCATTGATTAAAAACTGATTTCTGAAATTGTCTGGCAGGTTGTGTGATGGATTTATCATCAACGGCCGCTTGTGTAAAATGGTCTCGTAACGTTATTGACTCTCAGGAGATTACAGCTCATAACATTAAAGTTTGACCAGCGCTTGTAAAGTTTAGCTTTTCAAACCCAGCCGTATTTCTTCTTTGTTGACCTTTAGTGCTTTAGTGCCTGGTAGAGTTTGGAACGAAACAAAATTGATTCCAAGATTTAAGAAGGGACAAATGTGATGAAGAGGTTTTCCTTTCTGAAGTCTTCCTCAAGCCACCTTAGATTGGAACATTTCTGTATTTATTGTTGATAAGCATGATACAAGATTTTAGAAATTGGTTGCTTTTTATACCGTCTTTGACCGGATTAAGGATCTTCAGCCATCGGACGCTCGGTTTATAAGTTTTTATAACAAGCAGGGAGTCAAGGCCATGGCTCCTCTTCCTCGTCTGCTGGCTGCAAGAGCTGTCTCGCAAAGAAAGTCACTGAGACGGAGGAAAGAATCCATAAACTGTACCAAATCCAGGAGACCGAAAAAACTCCCGGACACAACGGTCGTTGGTGGTGCTCCACACATCTTCATCTCCGGTACTGAGGAACAGGGTATATTCTGAACGTCTTGGTGCATTACCGCAAATCCACAGCAGAACCTCTAACTCGTGTATTTGAATGTCAAACTTTGTATCTCTGTCTAAAGAGTAGCTTCAAATCACTTATATATGATAAATGCTAAGAACATTAGTAAACATAATATTTTTTTCCTCGTGTGTTCTATTCAAAGCAGCTGAACTTCTGTTTCAGCTGGAAGAGGGTGATCGTACATTTGCGATTTAAGTTCCAGTCATCCATTCATTTTCTATAACCGATTGCGTGGGGGCTGGAACTGGTCCCAGCTGACGTTTGCAATACACAAGCTACACCCTGGACAGGTCGGCAGTCACTCACGGGGTTTTTTGGAGACATTTTCCAATAAGATACCATTAATACAGCAATCAGCCATAACATTAAAACCACCTACCTAATTGTATAGGTGCCCTTTCTGCGGCCAAAACAGCCCTGTGATGTATTGTGTGTTCTGACACCTCCCAATCAGAACTCGACATGAGACAATACACACATCTGCCACCATCACCACCATTTATTGCAGTACACAAGAAAAAGAAAGACAGGGGCAGATGTGACCAGCAGTGGCAAAAACACGAGTTTATTGTATAGGGAAATTAAGGTGTGTTCAAAATGGAGATTAAGAGAGCAATTCAGTAGTCCAAGAATGAGACATAGCAGAAAAGATAACATGTAGGGAGTAAGGAATCAGATAAAGACACCCCAAGAACAAACCAGACCAGTCAGTTGCTGTCAGTAGTTAAAAGAGTATGTTGGATTGTTCATTTCCTCATTTCCCAAATTACTAATTTTTTAAACAGAATAATTTGATTCTAATCAGCCCTCTTCCACAAACCAGCACAAACGTGATTTTTGTGTAATGTAGTCTCTTTTAGGTGGTGTTTTCTGGAACGCATATACCGTCACGAACAAATACACAAACTGAAACAGACACACGTACAAACGGCTTCCCTCCTTCTGTCCACACAAAAACAAACCAAACACATCCAGGGAGGAGCTTTCACGCGCTGGACGTCTGGCGGTTGTTACATTTTTCAAACAGGGAAAACTTTACTCATGACTCAGCAGATTGTTAGCATACTTTTGCTATCAGCATCTTGACATCAATCACCTTAAAACAATGGCATCGATCCATGTGGCATACTGTAGAGATCATGCCCTTAAACCTTGGAGAGAAAAAAGGAGTTGCGTAAGACCCCCGCCTCACATGAGTTCTGGCTTTGCGCTGTCTGCACTATCCGCCTCCCTCACCGTCTGTTGTCTTACCAATTAACTTAGACTGATCCTCATGCGCTTCGCCCTGCAGAGGCTGCGGATGAAAATTAAACTCATCTTTCCACCCTGCCAACCCCTTTCCCAATAATTCACACACTCCTTCCAAGTTCTCCCAGTTGGCACAAGAAACAACTGACTTACAAAACCGCAGAGTCATAGGACCTTTAGTGCAAAATCTCAGGTTTCAGGGACGTCGGGTTCAGACACAAAATTAAAGGCCCAAAGTCATCGTATACAAAAAAAAAAAAAGGTAAGATTTTACAATGCAGATTTAGAAAAAGAATCCTCGGCACCAGGTTCTCCGAGACCCAGGACAATGATGAAGAAGAAGAAGATAAACGTGGATCCCTGCGCTGCGATCATATGAGTTTTACTCAACCCCAGATTCCCTGGCATGACACGGCCTCCAGTGGAAAATAAAATCACTTTTTCAATTACCCAAATCACAATACAGCTATTCTCTACAGGTGTTTCTTTAAAAAAAAGAAAAAAGAAAAAAGAAAAAAGAGCATGATAAGCTGTTGTTTTTTTCCCCTATGAAATGGAACAAGGATATTATGTCGTAAGATCGGGTATGCAAATTGAGCGAATAGTAATTGCGGCTCTTGATTTAGTTTCCCCCAAAACAGCTCCCTTGGCATATCTAAAGCGAACATTTGTCACAGAGTATATGTTCTATGAGCGTAGGATGAGGGATCCATCTGGCTGTGCTCAAAGAATGAGTCACAATCAGTGAGGGACTGAGCCTCCTGACAAACCCATTAAAAGGATAATGGATTTACCTTTTGTTGCCGTTGTTGTTCGAAAGGAAAGTCTTTAACATTACAATTTACTTTTCTTGTAGACTCTTCAACTCTAAACCAAGATTTAGGCAATTGTTACATCCCCAAAACGTTGGGGGATAAAAAAGAAAATAATTCTTGGCCTTAGTTTTCTCAACCGTCGGTTCTATTTAGTCCAAATCGGGTTCATTTCCATCAACTGGAGGAGATTTATCTCGTTTATGTCGTATTTGACACTGATAACTTTCTTCTTTTTTTTTACAATAAATACTGTAGAAATAGCTTCACACCTCATTTCAATCATGGGGATTGCTTGTACGATGCAGGAGATTGGGGTGTTTTAAGGGATTCACCTTAAAAGCCTAGTAACTTTAAAGAGTAGCAGGAAAAATCTTATTTATATAATTGTTATTACATTTTATATTTTGAATTTGCAATTATCCGAGGCTCTTAACAGGGGGGGCCGTTAGCACATTTCCACTTTGGCTGGTTTCTAGGCCGGTTCTTAATTTTGGATCATAGCTTGTCCGCCATGGACGAACTGACCCGGCCCGGAAACTGAAGAAAAAAATTGTTTTTAAATATATAAGTTCGTCAGCGAAGCAGCAGCGGTCATGGAGAAGAAAACAGAGTGTCTCTGCTCGTTCAGTCCATCCACCCATCCATTTTCTTCCATCCCTCTCCCCAGCAACGCTCTCCGGCTCATCCGGGGGGATACCTAGGCGATCCCGGACCGGATTAGAAATATAGTTGTTTCTTTTAAATGTCGAATTCCAACTTTTTTTCTTTTTTAAAAAAAAAACCCGTTACACCTCTAAATCACACCTACAGGAAATCATCCTATATTGTATATCCTTGGACTGTGGGGGGAAAACGGCCCACCTGAAACAACCCCTGGCAGACAAAATAAACCAATTCCACGAATAAAGGTACAAGACGAATCCACAGATTTGAACCAGAACCAGAACCTCTCTGGCGCCTACTGTGGCCGCAGGTTTTAATGGTCCCTCACTATAACATAAACCATAAATATGACTTACTGTAGAGCACTGTTGCTAATCCTTACGCTCTTGGAAGGGAATACGGGGAGACGCGGACGTGATTTTCCTCATGAACAATTGCAGAAGCGGAGACTTTTTATGATGTCATACAATTTTAAAATCTGTCTGGAATGTGTGCAATATAGGGGCGATGGTCTATAAACCCTTCTGTCCTCCAGTGTCCGCTCAGTCACATCTGCTCATTTAAATCCCAGTAACTCACTGCTTTTCCTGGTCGGGCTTTCAATCGGAGCTGAAACGGAGAGAAGGAGCCAACAAGCCGATGAGACGACAGAACGCCGAGGCACTAAACTTATAATCTGCCAGGTATCAGGAATTCATCACCATGAACGAGGGGCCAGATATTATCAAACCAGGACGGGCTTATTAGCTCCTATTATGCATTGTCAAGGTCCGCTAATGGGCTGATGAATACATAATTCATCCACATTGGGATGAATCATGTATTCATCTTGTTTCTTGTTACCGGATTAAAACCTGTAATGTGTTTTTTCGTTTTTCTTTACACTTGAAACATTAGAGACGACCTTCACGCAGCCCCCTTGTTATTTTCCTGAAATCCATTATGTCATTAACATCAATTTATAGGCACAATTTGGGAAAAGGTATTAATTAATAAAAAGAAATGTTATGTTATGCAATCCAAAACAAATATGTTGTTCGAATAAATGACAGACAAAGTCAGGAATAAAAATATATTTTCTATACATATATATATATATATATATATATATATATATAAAGACTCAACAGGCTGAACACAATATTTACTGATAATTACCATCGATGCTTTAGTAAAGTATTCTCATTTTGATCAAATATGCAGTATTTAATGTTGTCATATTAAATACATTGGGGTAAACATTGAGTAGATTCCACCGGTAAAGCTGAAGTGGAACTCAGCGGTGTGGTGGTACTGGAACGAGACTTTTTTTCCATAAATTATATCGTCGGAAAGTTAGGGATATCATGGATTCGTTATCGCCACTGCAGATCATTTTCTCTAACATTTTAAGAAGAATTTCTATACATTTTTAATTATATATTTGTACACCAACAAAGGCTTTAATGGGAGGATGAAATTGATTTTTATTATGGGAAAGGTCAGTGACATATTTTCACCACTAGGTGGTGCTTTATCTCTAAAAGTTTGCAGGTCATCATTTCTCAACTGTTGACATTTGTCTGATTTGGATATGTATATATATATATATATATATATATATATATATATATATATACACATATATATGTCCATATATGTATATTTATATACATAAATATGTATACATTTATATATAAATACCTATACACAATATAAATACACTATATATAAACATATATATTTATAAACACATATGTATATATATCTTATCTTCGAGGATATTGCTGACTTCAGAAAAGTACTTCGGTTGGGACCATATGGACTGCAGAAGATTGTAATTATTATTAATTACTAATTATTGATGAGTCTCATTTCATTTGAGGAGTACGGTAAGGGGGTCTCCTATTACAACGCAGGGGATTGGGGGGCTTTGAAGGTCTTATTCAATCAAGTGACTAAATGCTTGCTTGAAAATACAACACATATCTAATAAAAAATAGCTTGAATTGAAAGAATCCGGCTCTATGTTTTGTTCTTGGCCGAGCAAAACACTATTTACCTAAAGCTGTTTTTTTTTATTTCACCAGATTTGGAGAACCAAAATGAAAGTGTTGGTGAGGAGCTCTGGCGGATTACATTTTCTGATATGAGGAGTGGGAATTTATTCTAAGGCTGAGCTTGATATCTTCAGTTTGGGTTTGTTCTTCTGACTGCATGAAACTTCCAGCCCCCCCGATCGCTGACATGTTTACCAAAGACATGCCGCTCTGCTCCGGATGGCAAGGGGAGTCAGTGAAAACAGGAAATACAAAACGGCCTCTCTGCAAATCTTCAAAGCGAATAATTTCTGCTCGTATCAAGATGGGACGCGCCCGGCGGGTTTGCATACCTTTGAGGTTTCACTTGATAACAGTCATCCGTTTTTATCTATAGCGGACCACTGAAGTGGAGGAGCCCCCCTCATAGTGACACCTCTGCTGCAGTTATCATTCAGGCAGATGCATGACAAACCGAGCGAAATGAGAAATATTCTGACGGATTCATTTTCTTTTCCGTTTTCCGTCACCGGTCAGCGGTCTGTGACAAAAGCCGGTAAATACACGAGCCACAGCGGTTTTATGAGTCACATCTATTCTCCGACGAAGCAACTGTCATCAAAATGTCAACGTGGAGAGACTCTTACGACGTCGGGCACTCAGGCAGATTAATCGTTCTAAGAAGTTTTCCGGCGCTTTGTCTCATAAATCCAAATCATTTCAGTCTTAGATGTATTATTTTGAACATTTACAGACTGTGAGGGTGTAATTTCCCAAATACCCTGTCATCCTTCCAGGAACTGGACGCCGAAGGTACGGGAGGTGGACTCACGGCCACCGCTCCCTGTGACTGGAGGCACCTTCAACGCGGTGAGTGTGCAGCAAGTGCAGGTTGTCTGGTGGTTGCATTGGGTCACCTTGAAGATGCAGCTGAGGTATTAAGAGATTAGGGACAGCGGCTCGCCCCGAGGAAGGTTCTGGTGCCAAACATAAATTGGTGGCAGTAAGTTCCCCGTCACTGCTGTGCTGAGTGTGGTTCAAGGGTCAACCCAATCCTGTCGTCCTTGCTGTCAGCCTGAAGGTCAACACAGTGAAGCGGCGTGGCAGGAGGGGTAATTCTCAGCCCCTCACCACAGAGTGTTTACAGCCTCACCACAGCGACCGGTGGATGAGGCATAAGGCGGAGGAGGTGAAATAAAGAGTTTTGGAGGAGGTTTTCTGGAAGCTTCCTGGTTCCGTGCTCCATTCTCTAACCTCAGAGTCACCTCAGACTCAAAAACGTCTGAGGTGACAGACTCTCATGGCATCGTCAGCTTTGTGCATTAGAGAGTCGAGTGGAGACTGCATCGCATTATATTAACGGGTAAACAGCATTGATAACTTAACAATTAAAACCGCAGGAGAAAGTCGTGACTATAAATCAGTGATGGACTTTTTGCCTGCAGCGTGGTAGAAAATATGAGAAGAAGGAGGGAATGGAAGATGATTTCTCACGATTCACAGGAGACCTGTGTGTGTCAAGAGAAAAACAGAGAGAGGTTTCCCAAAAGGGCAACTTTAAAAAAGAAAATCACATTTATATAATTAAATGTCCCCCTCAGACGTATTGTGTCACACACAGAACCTGGATCTGGTTGCAGACAAAGATAGGCAGCGTAGCCGAAGGGGTTTCGCCAGAATGAGACAAAGGTTTTTCCAGCTCTGTTGATTAAAATGTTGAATCAAATGCTGCGCTGGCATCCCCTCCATCTTTTACAGCAGCTCTGATTCGGAAGCAAGAACAAAAACATTGCAATTAAAAAATGAGCTTTTTTTTTTCATCGTTTATTTGCTTTTGGACAGGTTGGCCACAGTTAATCTATATCAAATAATATATGTTCATGCTGGGCTTTTTACTGTTGAATTGCTCCAGGCTACTCTTCTAGAGTGCTTTAACCTTGATCGAATTATAAATGAATCAATGAAGCAAACATCCTTATAAAAGGCTGTGGATTGTAAGTCCACTGGACAAGCAGCATGACTTTTTGGATAATGGAGAAAAAGATTAAAACACTACAGAAATCACAGGGAAACATAATCAAATTGTTTATAACATATTATTAACCTTCATTCCATTTGTAACTTCATGGAAATCTGAGAAAATCTCTATGTCTGTATCCTCCCAAAGATTGTTTATGCAAAAGAAGCATCACTCTGTAACATTACTGTAAAACCACTTCTTTTAGTATTATTTGAGATAATTAGTTTCTAATTTTCATGAGAAAAACACAAGGTCCTTTAAAACAGAGATCAGGATTACTGATCAACATCACATTCTACTTGTATCAAGGTCTAGAGCCAGCAAAGATTCTATTGTGTCTTGTTGTTAAAATCAGCCCGCATTTACAGGACGGCAGTAGTTATTCATTCTTAAGGGTGTAAATAACCAGTTTCTTCACGATATGATATTATTAAGTACCACGATACGTCATAATATAATTTATTGGATCATTGTTCCATGAATCGATATACCGATCCAGATCGATGAATCGTTCCACCCCAATTCAAAGTATTCCCTGATTCATGGTTCTGGACAACTATCTAATGATTCAATGAAATATCGTTTGTAATCATAATGTTTCATCGAGCCCCAACCTCATATTTTTCAGTGGAGATAGTCCTGTCAGCCGGTCCAGCAGGGATCGTTTACAATATGCAAGAAAAGAGGATAACTTTTTCATGGAAAAAGCTCCTCCTAGTGAGTAAAATATCTGCTATTGGACTAAAACATCATATAAATACAAGATAGATCTCCTCAAATCAATTTATACGGAACACATTTGGACAAAAACAGACCAATGATTGAGAAATTATGGCCCGAAAACTGATTTTGTAGAAAAACTTCCCCCCCTAGTGACGGAAATATGCAACTAAGCTTTCCCAAAATCAATCCTGCTCTTCCTCGCACTCAGGTATCTATATATATATATATATATATACACACATACAAGTGCCATATTAACAGACATACCACATATTTTTATACATCTTCTTATGTGAAGTGTTCACATATATATTTTTCTCCTCTGTTTATAAGTTTCTCCATTTTCTATTCTTTCTCCGATTTGCATTTTGTTGTTGATATTGTTTCTCAATATTGATTCCGCCTACTTTGCTTTGGGGCTAATTTAGGTACATCTTATCTTATATAAATAGTTGGGGAAAAACTTTATAAATCTTCTTTTTACTTTATGCCAACAGAAATAAATAATAAATTCTCCTCTCTCGACCCTCATTTCTTTCTCTCTCTCTCTCTCTCTCTCTCTCTCTCTCTCTCTCTCTCTCTCTCTCTCTCTCTCTCTCTCTCTCTCTCTCTCTCTCTCTCTCTCTCCCTCTCTTCTCGCATCACACATAAGAGAGATTTATACGTTTCGATAAGGCCGTCGAGAACATACGGGGGTCTATCATTCAACACCCAGCAACAGTTTGGAAAAAAACTTCCGCCTATTTTCCAGACTTGTGAAACGCTAAGCAAAGCTCTACATAAACAAATACATAGACACATTAAACACACCTTTATTAGTCCACGTTTATCTATTCCACAGAATAGATAAAGATGATACAGATCATTTGTGTTCACTGCTTTATCATTTATCTGCAAGCCTTAAACATCTTCAGCTGAGAAACGACAGCTGAAAATGAAATGGTCATATAATATGGATTTAACTACGACTTAAATATATAAAAATGAGGGTTATATATACATTCATTTATTGGTGATCTTGTCTACATATCTGCATATATTCAACGGTGGAAAAATTCAAGTCGTTCCTTGTTGTCACTTGAATCATGAAAGATCCAGGAAAAAGAATTTAACGGGTCGGACATGTCGAGATTCCATGAAGGTCAGCCGGGGAGACCACGGTAAACAAATCTACCAAGTGGTCCTTTCGGCTTCTTTCCCCTATTGCTAATCAGCTTTTCTTTCCTTTTTCAAGTACCTCATCTTGTCCTTCACCGTAACAATGTCTGTCAGCCAATTATTCTCGTTTAATATCACAAGAAGGGAAGTTTAATTAAAGTCTTTAGACAACTGACTCTTCAAAACCATAATCCATTTGCCGAGTGGTTTCATATTTTTGAACCTGTTGGGAACATCCTGCTCCTCTGCCCTTGCTATGATTTGAAGAATATAATCAGAGTCCACGTTGCCGTCACATCATTTATTTTCCAACAATGTTTTTATTCACGCTATCAGCTCGGCTCAAAGGGCGGCAATGTCCTCGTTTTAAACAGCCGGACGTTTGGTCAATCTAGACGGAACCCGCACAACTGAATAAATACAAAATGAAATGTCCTTTCTGCTCTGATCATCGGTGCCGAACCAATAAAAAAAAAACATCAAAACATAAGCAGCAGCTGGAATAGAAGCTCTCAATTTACAGGTCCGTCTTTGTTCCAACGCTCACCTGTGGTCATGAGTTCTGGGTCGTGACCGAAAGAATGAGGATACACCCCCTTCATAGGGGGGGCTGGACTCAACCTTAGCGATACGGTACCAGACACACTTGTCACAGGATGGATATGTATGTAATGGCAGCAAGTGGGAATTTCTTTACATTTTTTAGAAAATGGCCTGAAACAGTTATGACAACGGTTATTGCGCCGCTTTCGGTTTGGCGGTGATGCGTTTATTTTTTGGTATATATCTGACGACACCCTTTCTTTAAAACGAGGCACTTTTACCCCTCTGAAACCCCAAACCCTCTCTCAAGACTGAAGAAGAATGGATCGAAGTTTTAAACTCTATCTAATTTGTTTGCGCTCTGTAGAGAACCAAAGTTTTTCTTCAAAGTACGGACACCAAACACAACGGCGAGTTTAAGAAGCTCTTTTATCAATCCTGAAATATATGGAGGAAGATAAAATACTTGATGTTAGAAATTGAAATGCCTATTAATGTAAAATATTAATGGAGCCCTCATTTCATCCTTGTGCGCTATCAGATCAAAGAATCCTGACTTTTATGTTATTTCTTTGTCAGAAATACAGAAACCTCGCCTCCTGCTGGTGTTACACACATTAAAAATATTTAATTGTATTATGATGCTCATAGTCCGACAATGTCTGCGCTTGAACAGAAAGATTATTTAATCTCTTTGAAAAAATCTCAACACAGTCAACGATACATCGACTGGTTTAACTTTTGAATCATTTAGGCATTTTCCTGAAAATAACTTTCCTGGTTGGCTTTTTATGATTGGTTTTAATGTCTGCGCCGTTGCAGGGAGCCAGTTTCTTCAAATATTGAAGACGGCGGGATCATTTACATTAAACGGGCTAAAAGTTCCGCTATACACTGTCTGTCAGTTTTTATATCAGCCACTCAAAGATGATGGCGGTCAGAGCTTTCCAGAAAATGCAGTGTCGAGCTTTGTTTCTGCTGCCAAGTGTCTCCTTCAGCTGCTCTCTCTCGGAGTGTTAATCAACTCTGTCGGAAATTGCCGCTGCTGGACTTTGAGCTGGTTGGAGATGGCCGGAGGGACCAAGGCTTCTTCTTCATCTGAGAGAGAGAGATGATGAGCGGATCTCTAGGCCTGAAATGATTCACCGTGTTACTGGTATTATTGTATCCTTTACAGCATTTTGACACACAGGTCTTCATCCAGTGTGTCGATGGTTTAAAAATGCCGAAGTGGATGAATGTTGGACCTGTGGACTCACCCGTATACTTCAGGTGAAAGGACTATTTAAGAAGAAGTCCAACCCCCATGTCTTTAAAAGGGTCACATTGCACACACATAATCCAACTCACAGGATTTAAGAGATGAGGAAGAATATTTACGTATATATAAAAATGTAGTGCCCAAAGATGTAATGCACCAAACTTCACTTAATGATGATGATGATGATGATGATGATGTCTCCACAGCGGAGGATCCTTCAGCTCCAGTAAGAGAGCTGATGTGTCAGCCAGAGAAGACCTAAAAGCTTCAGCCCTCGATCACTTCTCATTGAAGCTGTAACCAAAACATATAACCACCGAGAATTATTAATCAAGATGCACCGCCACTGTTGTTGAGGTTTAATGTTAGCCACTCAAGGAAGAAGATGATATCATGTGACCCCAAGGTTTATCTGAGGCTTAGCTCATTCTTGGTGTTAGGTAAATCGTATTGCAGATATAATGGTGGGCCCTGAACATTCATTAAATATTTGCATAAACGCAGAGTACGCAGCCGTACAACGACGGGACTCTATAAAATGAAGGTCACTCTTTTCTTTTCCTACTCTGACATCCGACGGCACAACAAGACATTTTTCTGTAATTCCGTGGATCTGCCGTCTCCCGCTGTTACGAGGAGCTGTTTTTCTGCCAGCAGACGGAGGGCGCAACTTCTGGTGACGTCGACTCCAAAAGAGTCAATAAGGGTCTCAAAGGTCTTATTTTTGTATGCCTAAGTAGGATCTCGAACACTGTGAGGATTAAACCTGGTATCTTTTAATTTCTTCATGTTAATAAAAACGCCTTATATCTCCTGTTCCTACCATTTCACAAGAAGAGGCGACAAATGCAGGATATCAACCAGCTCACCACTCCTCCAGCTGGAAGGGATTAAATGAGGAAAAGATAAGCCATTTAATATGCAGAATATTAAGTCAAAATCTATAACTTTGTACTTAAAAAAATATTTGTATCGATCATATTATACTCTTACATCTCGCAGTTAGATTGGTTGAAACCAGCTGTGGAATATCTACGTAATGAAGAAGGCGTAAGTGCGGGTCTATTTTTCGCAACATTGAGGAGAGGAAGTATCTACCCTCTGGCAAAGCTGAATTAAACATTTTCCGGAGACACCCGGCCTGTACAGGATGGATTGCTTTTACCAATCTTACCTGAGCTTTCATCCAAGCTGCGCTGCCTTAATCACATTACTGACTGACAGTCAAGAAGTCTTGAGTCAATTTGCTACACCCAATTCATTGTGTTCTGCTTTCAAGGTGCGGACGGCATATTTCCCCAATCAGCATCCTAGTAGGAAATGATTGGCACCACAATTTGGGTTATTTTACATGAAAGTCCTGTTTGAACTGGGTTCGCCTTTCGTTGGGCCACTCTCAGTCATAATTTAATCACACACACACACACACACACACACACACACACACACACACATACACACACACACACACACACACTTAGTCCTGACGCAGATTAACTTTAAGTTAAAACTCTGAATCCGTTATAAAGTCTCTCTTTTCTCAGGTTTTCCAGCGTAGCCAGTAAATATCTGGATAACCGATAGCTATATCTTACGCTAGTCCTTGTTTAGTGTCCGTTTAGATATTTGAAATGAGAAACTGCATTTCAGCTATTCTCTATAAACAGATACACGTATATGAGGGTATAAACATATTTCGATAGCAATGAAAACAAAAATAAAGTATAAAACCGTTATTAGATAATGGCCGCTGGGTTAGCATTGCACTTCAGACAGTGTGTTTTATCCCACAAGGCCTGACAAGTTAAGAAAATAAGAAATATTGTGAATTTGTTTGCACTAAATTCATGGTTTATACTAAGTTCAAAATATGTGATGAGGTTAAAAATTAGTAATAAATAACATTAGAATTTACTCAAATATATAAATAGAAAAAATGTAAAAGAATTTGATTCTTCATTATTTCTTATGCTACGCATCAATAGACCACTTATTTAAGTTTTCTAGCTTTTGTTTTTCTGAGATTTATTAATTGGTCTAAATCTGACAGTTTCGGTTTGAATCTATTCATCTGAGATCCATTGCTTCTGTCTCTGCCCACACACGCCGGATGTATGGCGGTAAATCCTTATTTCCACTAAGGTTGTCGCTGAGGAAACATCATGTTCTCACTCTCCTGATTAGGGCGTTCAACAAGCAAAGAACCTCAAATATAATCGCTCAATGTGACTCGGGCCGTAAACAAACTACAAAATGAAAAACAAGAAAAATCTCTCGCCGATAGATTTTGTATTTGCATGCTGGTATGTACTCATGGGGATAAATTCGGTCTGATGGGTGGTAACGACACCAGCTGCTGTGCAGTCTGACCAAGATCGTCATTGACTTTATATCACAAAGAAGAACTCACTCACACACATACACACGCACACACATACACACACACACACACACACACACACATACTCATTTGGCGGTGGCAGAGGCCACCAGGCAAAGTTCCACCTGCTCACTAGGAGCAATCACACACCAACGGAACATTCACTGGGAGCGTTTTGGGGATTCATTGTTTTGGTCATGGACATTTAATGAATTGAGTCTTCTTTCAGCTACAACTCCTGAGCAGCAGCCGCCCCCCCGCCCAAAAAAAACAGAAAGCTGTCTTTGTTTTTGTTAGCAGAGTGTTTTTGCAGTTTTCAATTAATTTTGATCAGACTGGTATGGAGGTGGTCCTGGGAGCCGGGGAGAGGGGTCAAAAAGTGAGTGGTACCTGGCACTGATTGCTCATGATAGATAATAATAAAAGGCCTGATGCCCTGAGTAACAGCAAGATCAATCCCACCGTGGACTCCAGACTCTGGTGGTGGCGGCTGATGACTCTGCTGCGGTTGACGAAATGACTTAAGTTGGTGATTCTGCAAAGTGTGTGCCGAGCCGAGAGAGAAGTACAGAGTGAATCCTAGTTAGAAAACTCCAAGACGACGTTGGTGTGGGTCACTGTTTTACAAGACGGATGTGACCAGATGTTGAGTCTGTGGAATATCTACAGTCAAACTATGCTATATTCACTTTTCCACTTGTGTAACGTAATTAACTGTATTAGCTAATTAATGGTTGATGAATAAGAAGGCCATCTATTCATCTATATTAATGAGAAATCCATGTTGGATTTTCTTCTCGTCCCTTGAGTATCATCTCACAATGTGCCGTTAATGAATGAAAGCTAGTAGCGCTGCATTCAAAATCGTTGCTAGACAGTGAGTGAAGGTTTCCCCAAAGAAAATACATTTCAATAACATCATGATCTGGAATTCCATATCCAGCTTAACAGCAGCTGCCGAACAAGAGAGATACCCACCAGCCGCCATCTTCATATTTCATTCCAAGATTATGTTTGGGGCGCCTAATTACGACACTCATTAAAAGCTCCTATTTTGAAACAGCCTCAAATGGGGAAAATTTCCTTGGCTGCAATTCAACTCATTAACATCTGTGGTGATGCTTCATGCGATCAGCTTTTTTTTTTATAAAGAGAAACCGCTATTTACTTTACAGCAGAATATAAATATTACTTTAACAGCGTATAATTATATTTGGGTTCAACAGTTCACGTGAGTCAGTGAAGGAGAGGCCGTTTGAAAAGTGGGATTTTTGCCGTGCCATCAGTCGGCGAGGTCACTGGGAAGTGTGACAGCTCCCGCCTCGTCAACTTGGTCATCTGTTATTTTGGCCCTAATATCAAAATGCTGACTGTGAATGTGACATTACAATACTTGGCTCACATTTTGGCGGAAAACACTGTAGAGCAAACTCTAAATTCTGGACGCCTGGTGAGGTTAAGGATGGGGGTCACCAAAAGATTTCAAAGACTCAAAGGTTTCATGTATTTTTAATAAATGACCTCCCCACATGCTGCTTTAAATAGAAAAACAGATTCATGCCATTATTAAGTTGACAGTGTGACACCAAAACTCTTTAATGGCTTCAGTCATTAGATTTTTGTAAGTGAAAATAAGCCCTAGCATGCAAAGGTTCCAGTTTGGTCCAGGTCCAACTCATTTATCCTCAGGGAAATCAGCAGTTTGTATTTAAAAAAAATATGTTTTTCTGTCTGCGACGATGAGTTTTTTATAATCACATAATATGAGCCCCCATATTCATTTTTTCTGACTTTTTAATGCTGCAAATTGAACCTTTACATTCAATAATAAAATGTTTTAATATGTTTGATCTCAACATGTTAAGATTCAATGTGATATTTTAGAAAAAGTATATTTTTTATTAAGACAGTTTTCTTTTTAAAAACCCAGCAGGCTAGGAATACGGGAAGAGGCCTACTCAAGATGAAACTAACAGCATGAGTAAACACCCCACAACATCCAGGGAGCGCTCTAAGTGCTTTATAATAAGGAGGATTTGTGAGGGAAAACTGCCACCAGAGGGTCAGGCTGCCTCCCACTTAAGCCCAGAGCTCCTCTGCTGCCAGAGTAGTCAAAGATGTGGGAATATCACAACCAAATTTATCAAGAAATAAGACAAATCTTTCTCAAAAGCCTTTTGCACACATATACATGTGTATTTTTTAAAGGTGCGTCTATGTTTCTGAGTTTGGCTCTGTTACTCACATGCAAAAACTATAAACGGATGCTTTGAAAAACTGCTTCCAAGGTGAAGACTTTGAGACTCAAAACTCTCTTGAGTTTTGGACCGGTTATATCCGAGGCTATCTGCATATTTACACTATGTTTATTTACACTATGTGATATCTCATTATGGCAGACGTAGCTATACGTCTTGCTATGATGACTTTGTATGTGTTCACAGCTTCGGAAAGTACTTTAGTTCTTTACGAAGCAAAAGAGAGGCGAAAAATCTCAGATTTTGAAAATTCCTGTGTACGTATAGACTTAGCCTAAAGCCAACCAAAACACAAAGATTCAACACTATGGATGTTAAAGGTAAAGGTGATGTGCAAAGGTAAAGGTGATGTGCTGCCAAACGTTGGCATGTTTAATATTATTTACTTTGGTATAAATGCTTAGGGTTAAGCCTAACCCTAGCCTGAACTCAGACTCCAGGGAGTTAGTGTGAAAAAATGAATTGGCCGAGGTAATTTAATCCATTAATAATATGTTCGGAATAAGAAAAATTAACATAAAACAATTATTTGGAGTCAAGAAAATGACTGTCGGCTGGAATTGGAACGATGCTTGCATCACAGCGCCATACCTATAAAAATGTGCTGGAGAGATCAGTCCATCTATTTTCTGCATATCCTGTGCAGGGTTTTTTGGGCCTGGAACCTATCCCAGCTGAGATTGGATGAGAGGCGGGGCAAACCCTGAACAAGTCAGGACTGACAGATGGAGCCGCAAACCAACATTTACCCGGAGCCAGTAGATGAAGCCAGTTTATCCGGAGAGAACCCACACAAACTCATGGAGAACATGGGAACTCCACAGAGAGAGGCCCCCCCTCACATCTAGAAGTAATAAACATGATGCAAACTCTCGATGCATGAGCAGATGCAACGCCTACAGCTCACTCACTTGCAGCAAAGCAGAGCACTTAAAATAATTACTTTTTCAGCTGGAAGCATAATGAAAGCCAAATGAAGTAGCAAGTCAACTTGAGCCGGCCTACGTCAGTGGAAAGTAAGCTGAGTAAAGCCGAACGAGTAGCTCTGTGAAGTGGAGATGATTCAGTCACGTTGCAAACACAGAAGCGTAGAGACATTTGTCCAACCAGTTATGCATGGCAGTAATCAACGATGCATAAAATGGCAAGAGTACAAATTGTAGTACCTGGGAAAATGGGGCACGAGGAAACAGAACGTCTCAGCCAGTAATGTCAAACAGCGTGATACATCAACACCTAACAGGGTGCCATGCCAACATTAATAATGCCAGATTCCTTGAAGAGGAAGGAAATCATACGAGGAGGGGACACTGACTGAGATATCCAGCTTTGTCAGCGCCACACGGCAACCAAGGCACAGCTCAACACCTGACAGGCTGATTATAGTCGGGCAGAGAAAAGGTAAAAAAATATTCTTCTACATTACCTCAACATTGAAACTGAAAACCGTGTGCTAGCTGTCTGCTGTTTTAAAAGAAATGGGCCGTCTATGTCAATTTAAAGCAGTCAAATCCATGTAGGAAAGTTCATGTCTTTGCAGGGCATTATGGGTTATTTCTTATCCCGGCGCAGTGACTGGGGTCAAGTTAATTTTTATTAAAATGGCCTGATATGACAAACTTGTCTCAAGAGGTTTTATTATCTACACAGGATATGAATCCTTCTATCGCCAGTCGCCCATTCCAGATAAAGTTAGCCCTCCAAAAATCATTAACCTTGGAAAATACTTTTATGCCCAGAGTAGAAATGTTCACCTCCAGGAAAAACTGTGTGCACGAATAGGAACAACTTATCAAAACCGCAGCATGGGAAATGAGGATTAAGACGTATAGTGTGAACAAACATGTGGAATATGGATACAGGAGGATGTGAGAAAAGAAACAAAGCTGTGAATAAGTATTCAGCCTTCCGTCTAAATTGTCCGTCTCCTTTGACACAACACAGTACTTAGGACTATTGCGTTTTTTCAATTTGGCCTTTCTTATTTATGTTGCATCCAACGAGTTTTCCCTTTTATGCAGGGGTCAGTGTAATACCACTCCGTTTTTATGCATCCAGATGGGCTTTGCAATTCATTGTGGCGAGGAAATACAGACGTATGGGTGTTTGGGTAAAAGGGTGAACGCTGGCTGGTTTTGTAAAGCGCTTTGATTGACTGGTCGAGCAGACTAGAAAAGTTCTATATAAGTAAAGGTCCATTCACCATTTTACCTAACACAACCTTTTATTATTATTAATAATCAAAGCAAAGAAAAATCAGTCAAATATGAGGTCCTGAACAAACCATTTTAAACTTAATCTCTTATACACCTCTCTAAATCTCTTTCATACAGCGAGAAGTTCACCTTCTCTCTTGATCCATTATGATCCGCTTTCTTTACAGCTGCAGAAAATAAAGTTTGCGTTTCACATTAAATAGCAGTAAACTTTGCTTTACCAAAGAATACTGTCTAGATTGCACGCCGGAGGCTGCGGGAGGATGCATTCTTTATTGTCCAAACGACGCTTATATATATTATTTTCTCCTCCTGTGGCAGAATTAAAGACGAGGGGGCCTAGAGTCAGCACCTCCAAATCTCAGGCCATGGTTCTCTGCCAGAAAACAGTAGATTGTCCCCTCTGGGTCGGGGTTGATTTACTGCATCAAGGGCATAAGTTTAAAACCCTTTAATATACCAACGTCACCAAGAAAATAGTCGAAGGAGAAATTACTACTTTGGGGAATGTATTCATTTAATATCTTGGACACTCTAAATAGACCATAAAGTGACAAAACTTTCAGTTAAGCAGGTTTTTAAACAGTAAATCAAACTAATTAAATTATTTTATGATGAAATAACACTTAATGTACGTACATGACAGCAAAGATTTATCAGTATTTCATTGAATATATTAAATATAGCTCACATTTACTACCTTTACCATACAGCAACAACTCAATTGTTTGTTAAAGCATGTTTTTAGGAAGTTTTGCTTCTTTTGGTTCGTAGAAGAAAAAGAAGAACTAGATGGTGGAAACGTGCCAGGAGACAGCGAGAGAAGAGGAGAGCCAGGAATGTGAAGGTGAGTACAGGAGCTTTAAATGTTGTTATGACGACAGGCAAAGGCAGAGAGCTAGTGGATAGCATTGAGAGAAGGAAGGTATATATACTGTGTCCAATAGACAAAGTGGAAAAGCAGCGAGGCGAGAAGCATGGGAGGAGCGTACAAAATGGTTTTTCATGGTTTGGATGGGAGGATAAATAGGGTAGGGTTGATCCTGAAGGAGGAGTATGTCGAAAGTAGCCTGGAGGTGAAGAGAGCATCAGAAACTGATGAGTATGATGATAGAAATTGTAGGTGTGATGATTAACGTTGTAACCGCTTGTGCCCCACAGGTTAGTCGTGAGTTACAGGAGAAAGATCATTTCTGCAGTGAGTCAGATAAAAGTGATGGAGAGTATTCCCAAGGGTGAGAGAGTGGCTGTTGGTGAAGACTTCAATGGGCTTGTTGGTGAAAAGAACAGAGGAGATCAGGAGGTGAAGGGCACGTATGGGGTCACAAGCCAGCATGCTTCTAGTACCGGTCCCAAGCCCGGATAAATGGGTAGGGTTGGATCAGGAAAGGCATCTAACTTAAAATATTTTGTGGAACATGTTTTAGTAGCATCATTATGTCTTTAGTGAATTTTTTTCTGGCTTTTCTGTGACACAGTGTCATTTAGTGGATATATTTAAGCATAAGGTACCTCAACCGAGTAGTAGAGAAGCTCCAACAGGTGAGGTCACATTTTCAAAAGGGAAATAGTAAAGACTCAAAATGAGCTTGACCAAATAGCTGAACAAGTGTTACGTGTCTTTGTACCTTGCTCTTGAGTGATGGAATAATGGACCATGAGATGGACAGGGGTGGTGTTACATCAGCAGTGATGTGAGTGTTGTTTCGGCTCATTTTGGGAAGAAAAAGCTTAGTCGTAATGCAAAGCTCTCCATTTACCGGAACATCTATGTTCCAACCCCCACCTATGGTCATCAGCTCTGGGTAGTCACTGAAAGAAAGAGGTCAAGGATACTTGCAGGCTAAATTAACCTTCTTTGGAGGATGGCTGGACTCAACCTTAGAGGTAAGGTGGCAAACCTGGACATCTGCACTGGATCCGCTACTCCGTTGCGCAAAGGGAACCAGTTGAGGTGGTTCAGGCATCTGATGAAGACGCCTCCAGGGCGTTTCTCCTTGAAAGATTACCAGGCACTTATTACCAGACCAATGGCATGAAGACCCCAAAGTGAACCCAGAAATGACAAGAAGGACTTTATATCTCATTCGACTTGGGGACACCTGGCCCGACTCCGTTAGACCATGTGCATGTAGATTACAGCAGACAGTACATCTAAATTGTCCAATTTCTTGCAGGTGTAGAGAGTACAGCTTAAATTGTCAGATTTGAAATTGTCATTGTCAGATTTGTTTATTTGTGTCCATTTGTGTGTTTCTTCTTTACTCACTGGCATCTTAAAGGCTAAGGACCCACAAACTGGAGTCTTTTGCAACAGCAGGCTCCTCATTCACGGGGTCCAAGTGTCAAAAAAAGCAAACGCAAAATGCATTCATATTTTGCATGTATGAGTCTGCAGGGTTGAGGTTCTGGCTGCGGTATTTTGCTTTATATTTGCCTGCGTATTTGGTTGACTGAATGTATTTATAAAAGAGAAAGAGAGAGACCACATATCATCTGTTGTCATCAGTCTGTGTGTTTATCTGTGATTAACTAAAACACATGCACTGTTAAGCAATGCCAATCTGATTTTGCTTTGGCTGCAGATTACAATAGTCCCACCGTCAATTGTTTCTGGAACATGCACACAGACTTCATATCAGAGCATGCAGAGAAATGCAAAAAAAAAAATCCATTGTTTCCCTGGTGATGCGCTTTTCAGCATAGGGTGATAGACTATGCTAGGACGGGGATTGGCAGCATCTCAAAATGCCTTTGAGGCTTCTCTCGCTGCAACGGTTTATGGTTAAGAAGCCAGCAAATTGGGAAAGTGGCTTTATCTAATTAGAAAACACACTCCTTTAGCAAGCAGTCCCTCAGGCGGAATCATCATTATTTTAGCTGCCTGGCCGTGAGAGAAGCAGCAAGCGGCAGTCAGATACATATCTAATACTCCCGAAATGAAATGATAATGTGCAGCGGATGTGCTCATCGTACAGTTATTGGACTTTTTATTCTACTTATGCCTTCTTTTCCCTCTAAGTATAATGTTCTGTTTCTCCATCACCACTCTTTGTCTCCTTAGTCACTCAAATCTCTTTTGTATATTAAAAGGGCTAAGTAATAATTATCTTAGTGCCTTTTCATTAGAGCATTTTCATGCTGTGGAGAAAATGGTCTTTCGGATTGTTTCAGTGCGTTGTTTCCCCACATTAAAGACTGGGGATTGGTGCGGTGGGCGTAGCAATCAGCAGAGGAAATTGGTCCAGAACCATTTAGTTGCGTGCCGCTGTGCACATACCACTGCAAAGGTAGTCATATCTTGATCTGTAATCATATGCAACTTTAGAACATTTAAGTATCTAATGGTGACGCAAGGCATCACAACTGAAGTGCATTTTAAATGCCAACCATGGGCCAAAAGTACAGCAGGATTAAAGAGAGGAAGCCTAAAGGACGGACGCTGAGTCATACCGAGGACGACACAGCATTGTCTTAACGAAACAACGTGACACACGCTGTAATGAGCTGCGTTCAATGCACATGGCCTCATGGCTGTATTTTGTTCGACGCATCTCCGTTCTCGTCTTCATGTGTGTGTGTAGTTGTGTGTATGTGTGTCTTTGTATTGCCCACTTTGAAGTTTCTCTTAGTACAGTGAACAGTGTTTTGGTGTCTAAGCCCATTGTGAGCCCTCCTATCGCCCAGCACTGTTAATGAGGCCTTTGGGAACGGACATGGAGGTGTGTGTCAGCACATAAATCCTTGAAAGTTTCTCAAGTCTGTTATTGTGTGACAGAGACAGAGAAAGACAGCGATCAAGGGCTTGGGTTAGCTACTTTGGGAGTTTAGTGTCCCTCCAAAGCTCCAAAGCAAAGACGATTGTCATTATCTACATCTGCAGTCTTACAATCCTTCCAGTTATGTACATACTGTATTTCCATGTATTATCTTTTCTCTTAACCTTGACCCCTGGGTCAAATTCCGCCAGACCATTCTTCTGTTGGTATAGCTAAAAGTGGATTTTCATCATATTTGATGACATCATCGAGACCCCTTTCAATAATGAGAATTCATGTGATCAGCTATATTTACTTGCAAGATATCTTGAAAGGTTATCAATGGGTTTTTTAATCAAATTCAGTGTCAGGGTAGAACATGGACCAAGGATGATTTTAGGCGGATTCAGGATTACATGTTCTTTTCTTCAAAGTTTTAAGTCTATATATGTCCCCGAAAAGTCGGGCATATCATGGAATTGTCACTGTTGCTGTCTCTGCCGCACACCCTTCGTGTAAGCGCGATAACTCAAAGACTATTTCATGGATCATTTTCAAATTGTAAACCCTAATAAATCTTTGTACGAGGAAGGAACGGATTGATTTTGGGAAAAGTGAATTGCATTATTCCGCCACTAGGTGGCAGAGTCTCTAAACATTTTCAGGAAAGAATTTCTCAGCCGTTAGTCCGATTTAGTACAAATTTGGTGCTATAAATCAACTCAAGGAGATTTATTTGATGTAGGACTTATTGTTTTGGTTCATATTTTACTCACTAGAGGGAACTTTTTGAACGAAAAACAGTCGTTTGGATGTAGATCCTAGACGTTGGTCCGATTGAAATGCATGATCTGCCTCAAGGAGATGTAACTTGAATTTGACGTATATTTTACCACCTGTCCATCCCATAGTCCCTTTTCTGTTGAATTTGTGTTTTTATAACGATGATCTGGCTTCTCTTGACAAAATTCCACCGTACATTTTACCAGGTATGAGCACACTTTCATGGTAAAGGAACCTTCCTATGATTTTCATGACATATATTTATAATGATTTCTACTGCCGTCAGATTTTTACTTTAGTAGAAAACTGGGCCCAATAGGGAGATGCTGGGTTTGCAGACAAACCCAGATAAAAGATCGTCAAGCTCTAGATCAGGAACTTTCTCCTGTGTATAAAACTCTCCTCACATTCCTCTCCCGATCCATTCATCCATCTCAGTACTATTAAAAGCTCGGTTGTCATTCCTTTCTATTAATCCCTGTAGGCAACATTTTCACAACAGCAGCCCGCTCAGACTTAACCAATGTCTTTCTCTAGATAGGACGCAGTGGGTCAAACATCGCTGAGAAGGATGTAGGTGGACGATGTTTTTGTCTTCTGTGTCTTCTGTTCTTCTCTGTTTGTACACAGTTAAATACATTTTTTTCCCCGTGAATAAGAAAGATTCTTTTTCATTTTTGAACATGCTGCAAAAAACACTGCATTTGTAAATTTCTCCAGCTAAAATAAAAGGTCATGAAAACCAATTATTATCCAACATGATTGAAATGTTAGAAATGTGCATCTTGGTATACACCAGAGGTCTTACTCAATTGTTTATGAGGAAAGGGAAAACTGTTCCAGACAAATTTTATAGAAAATTCATGTCAATATTTTTATGCTTGTAAATTCAGATGGATTTATTTACTAAATTCTGACTTTGCTTTGTTCTCAGATTTGATGGAGTCACCCCTGCATGAAATGAAAATGTCTACAAACTGCAGAAAAGTCAACTGTCAAGACCAGAAACATCAATTAGATAGGGAAAATAATGCAATACAAGCACATTCTGTCCACTTGTTATCTATATGTGCTTGGAGGACTACTGATTCCCAAGCTGACAGGTTGGTTCAGACATATTTGACAGGTTGGTTTAAATGCATTTCCGGAAAGAGCTGCTCTTCCTGGAAAACACCTTGAGACAACATTTGTTGTGAATTGGCGGAATATAAGTAAAGATTGACTGATTTATTGACATTTAAGAAAAATGGGACATAGGATTGTGACGTTATAGTAAAAAAAATAGTTATTGTGCAATATGTGAACAATTACAATGTTATTAACTAATGAGGGTTAAATATCCTTGAATCCCAGCTGACACTGAGCAAGAGGCGAGGTACACCCTTGACATGCTACCAGTTCATCACAGGGCCAACACATAAAGAGACAACCATTCACAATCCCACCTGTAGAGTCACCACTTCACCTAAACAGCATGTTTTTGGAACACGCACACTCTCACACACTTTGAACCTCAAACCTTCTCACTGTTAGGCGACTGTGCTACTCTCCGCACCACCGTACCGCCCAAAAGGTCAAACCAAAACCATATTCCTTTGGTTAAAGTTATTTTCGAACACGCTTACATGCAGGTTTTGCCGTTTTGCCGGAGTCAAAGCTCTCCTGATGTTTTCTGCATATATGGTGAATAAGTTAATGAGAAAAATCCTCAAATATACACATAATGTAGAAACAGTGCAGCAGAGCAACGGGGATGAGATGGGTGTTGAGATATGCGCAGTACCTGAAAGTAGTTTCATCCTATTTAGCCAGGATTTCCATGACGACGGACGCAAACCAGGCTTGTGTACAATGAGCTATTTTAAGTCAAAGGAATTAATTTGACAGCCCGCTGCTAGAGTCCTACGTCACTCCTCTTTAATTCATATTTTCTGAAAAGCATTAATTCAAATCATTCTCGTCTGTGTGTAATAGAATTAACATGCAGGGAAAATTAATTATGCATCACCATGATGGAGTTTTTGCTTTTAATCATGACAATTTCAGGCTTGACGAAACTTAGATTGGCCAAACTAAGAAGAGGTTAATGGGTTCTTATTATGTTAGATATCTCATTGCACAGTGAGAGTGCCGAACAACAAGGAGAGCCGGATGGACCTCTGATCTGATAAAAGGGGCTACTGTGAAGCTCGTTTTTTTTTTACTGCAAAGATCGCTGAATTATCTTCGTCTAAATACAGAAATAGAAAATCATCTTAACATTAATTAGCCATGTTTGAAATAAAAAGTGGTGCTTGACTCAGAGGATAGCTATTATAGTCTGGTGCCAACTGCTACCAACTGGGTTATTTTGTGAAAGCATGACCAATTGTGGGTCTCTGATGCAAAACTGAGTCTCTGGTCTCTCAAATATTTTTTTTATTCTAGACACACTAATATTCCCTATGTGATATATGACTTTGGGCTTGACTCGGGGAACCTGAATCGGAGTCTGGGAGTCCGTGAGCTGCTAAAAGCCACGAGCTGAAGAACTGCTTCAATTCCCCCGCCGGACCAAAGTGGTTTGATCTGAACAGCCAGAAGATTTATATCCAAGATTTGGAACTCTGTACTCTTAAGGCTAATTACTTAGTGTGATTTATTGCTTCGAGCAAAGAGAAAATATCTATATTCCCCCTGTGAACACTCCAGGTGCAGGCAGTTAATAGAAGTTGAAAGATGCTTTTTTTAATTCAGCATTTTTGACATCCATACAGCACAGGAATCAGATGATGCTTTTAATGATCCGCAATTTTGTGCGATTAATATTATCATGTAATTATGTAAGTATATTTTATCTCTGGTGTTGTTTATTTCTGCTGCCCGGTTCTGCAGTGAATGTGTTCTCGGGTCCTGAGTGTGTTGATGAGAAATTCTTATATCCATAAAAACTCCACAGAGATCCTTCAAGGTTAAGATAATTCCTAAAAAAAAACTATTGCATGGATCATTTTCAAATGTGATACCCCCATATACCTGGGAGTGTGGAAGAACTGGATTCATTTTGGAAAAAGTCAGTTGCGTATCTCCAACACTAGGGGGAGTTCTATCTCCAAAGCTTTTTGAGCCATAATTTCTCAACTGTTGGCTCCAAATTTGGAACATAGGAATCGACTCGTGCTTTTTTTTCTTTTTCTTTTTACAAATAACGTAACTTTTTAACAGTTGGACCGATTTGGTCGAAGGAGATCTAAATTTATTTTGTCATATTCTACTTCAATTGTTCATATTTCACTCACTAGGGGGCCTTTTTGCAAAAAAAACATTTTTTGGACTGATACTTCTCAACCATATCTCTGATTATGTCCAAATTGACTCATATGAGTATCTATCTTGTATACATAAATATATATATACGTATTATTTCACTATGATAGCTCATATTTTACTCACGAGAGGGAGTTTTTGATGGAAAACAGTATTTCCTCTGTATCCTCCCAAGCATAAGTCCAGTTGTGTCTAAATTTAGAATCAAGTCCCCTCAAATTAATTGTAAATGTTAATCTCAAAAAAAAAAAGATAACACTGTAAACAAAACCCAGCGAATCCGTGAATGCCTCTTTCTATGCTCACATCATTATGTCTACCCCAGTGTCTCCTCCATTATCCCAGCAGTAGAAATGCACCTCCTCTTAATCCGTTTTCTAGCTTGTGTTCAGTAAACTAGCTAAATTTCTGTTAAAAGGTTTTTGATTTTGCTTTAAAAAAGGATCTGCCTTCAGTTATTACATTTTATAATGTGAGACTTAAGAAGGAGAGTATTGTGTGTGATAATGATGAGCTTTTTTAATACCTATTATATGTCTTTCTCCAAAACCATTAATTTGTTCCCATTTTTCTGTTTTTAATATTATCTGTTGTCTTATCCCAGTAGAATGAGTCCACTTGGTTCTGTTCTGAATACTGCATAGAGTACATGCTCCTCTCATGCAGTCAGGTTTCCATTTTTTTCCCGCATAAATCTGGTGTGTTATTCTCAAAGTCCAAGACTTTGAGAAGTCAAAACGTTACTTTTGCAAACGTGTCCATCAACGACAAACATGCAAATCGAGAGATGCCCGCTTCATTTTGAAGGTGGGATTAAAACCTTTTCAAAAGTTTTGTCTGTGCGCTCACGCAGCCCACGCAACGAATCATTCACCCACATGGGGTGAAACGGTGACCTGTGATAAGAGGATGTTACTCCACTCAAGTCATCTTTCTATCAAACTAATAAATTGCCACCCACAAGCGGCATTTTTACATATGAAAGGAGAGAGCGTGAAACGCATCTGAATCCACTCCACTGGACTTATAGAAAAACATTAACTGCATCATTTTGAAAAAAAAAAAAAACAATGGCAGATTTAAAGTGCTTCTCAAGTCTGGAAAAAACAAGCCTGTCACAGTAACGGGAATGAAAGGAGAAAAAAAAAGTTTGTAGGTTGTAGAAACTATAAGACGAGACGTGAGATGATAGACAAGTTGACTTAACTTTTTTTTTTAATTATCAAGAAATGTGTCACTTAAAGTAATTCAGTAAATCATTAATTATAAATTATCAATAATTTAAATTTTTATGGATCGTTATTAATGTTTTAAAACAGCAGTCAGATCATCTTTGTCTGCTTCAATATGACAATCCTGTAATACTTAGATCTCAACATTTTAATTGTATTTTGAAAAAGTAGCGATTAGTGAACGTAAAGCATGACACAGCATAAAATCCAAAGCTGTCTAGGACTACTGACCTCCAACTCGGGAGGACGAAGAGGGAAATTTGAATAAATAAAATTGGGGTGAAACACACGTTTTCAAATTTAAATAAAGCTATTTCCGACTCACTCTCCTGTGCCATTAAAGTAAACAGTATAAACCTTTTAGCTACTGCAAACTGGCAAGTTAATGGCTAAGGGCAGTTTTATCGAATGCTTTTTTTTAAACAGCTGTTTCTGTTTAACATGAAATGAAAGTTAAAAATCCCCCAATTTCCCTGAATAAACTGAAGTTATATCCGAGAAAACAGTATTTTAATAAAGAAAGAAGGAAAACAGCTCCCCCTAGTGATTAAAATATGAACTATTGGAGTAAAAAAACTCACATCTTAAATTAGGATCTGCAACATTTGGAGATAAAGCTCCCCCTAGCGTCTGAAATATAAAACCGACCTTTCTCACAATATATCCCGTTCTTCCTCGCACGAATGTCTGCGATGGTTTAAAATTTGAAAATAATCCATGGAATCGTTTTCTGAGTTATCAAGGTTACCGCGGACGCAGCGGCGTCAATGAAAAATTCATAATATCTCCGACTTTTCTGGGACGTAATAATAAATAAATAAGATAATTTATTTTTTTAAATTTGTGATAAACCCTTTAAAGTAACTGACCACTCGAAGGGTGACTTGGGGTGACATGGTTTTTTGTTTCATGTGTGTAACAACAGCACAGCTGAGGAAAGTGCTCCAGGATTGAGTGGGAGCTCTGCAGCCACAGAAGCCACTCAACAGGCTGCCTTGTAATTCTAGGGGCCCATTGTGCACCATCAATGCGGCACCACTTAAAATGTTGCTTTTGTCTCCGGCAGGTGAAAATTGTTGTCATAAGTGAGGAGACGGAGGATGAAAGATGAAGAGCTTCAAAAAAATTGAGGAGGGGACTGAGGGAAAAACTTGTCGCAGCTCAAGACAGACATACTTAAAGTGTCCGGGGCGGATATCTCACCTGGATATTCTGCACCGCGCTTTGTCAGAGGACTCCCAACCTCCTCTGTTGGAAAAGGCAGAGCTTACGACGCTCAAACCAAAACCACGACTCTTATCCTAGGGCAGTAAATGGTGAAACATAACAGCGTAGGACGTGATGATTATCTTAGCTCGTACCTGGACGGTGAGTAATTACATTATTGCGTTGAACCCAATGCAGAAATGTTGTCTAACCTAAATAAAATCCAACAAAAACTGGAACCTAACTCCTCTGATAACTGGAGATTATCAGAGATAATTGGTGCTTCTGCTCTGGATCATTTTGTTCTATGACCCGGTTCTGCCTGATCTTCAACTCACAGACTGATGGCCTCAACGTCAAAGTCGACGTGCAAAGTGTCACATTATCAAGTTCGCCGATGAGTCCGTCAACAGTTAGTCGTCCCTCTTGGACATTGATGCGTCAAAAGACTGAAGAGGGGATTATTATATACCCGAAAAGTCGGGGAAATTATATAATCGTTAGTGCTACCGTATCTGCCGCTAGAGATTCTTCCTTTTAATGATCTCAAGAAACGATTTTGTGAGGAAGAATTGGATTGATACGGGGAAAAGTTTGGTTGTATATTTATGACACTAGGGGGAGCTTTATCTACAAAAGTTTTCAGGCTATAATTTCTCACCCGTGGGTCAGATTTAGTCCAGAGTTGGTGCGTAAGAACCTACTGGTGGAGATCTATCTTGTATATAATGTTTTAATTACTGGGGGGAGTTTTTACTTTATTCAAGAAAGCTCTGCTTTTTGTGATATAACTTCTTGACCGTTGGTCTGATTTAGTTCAGATTTGTTGCATGAGAATTGAGGCAAGGACATTTGTCCATATTTTACTCTAATTGTTTATAATTTACTCACCACCTGGAGCTTTCACATGAAAAACTGTTTTTCAAATATAAATTAATATTTAATTTGAGGAGATAAATCAGGGGAATTGCTTGTACAACGCAGGAGATTGGGGGGTTTTCTTCGGGGACATCCCTTGCAGTCAGGGATGACAGCACAGTTGACCTTAGGCAGAGCCCAAGAAGCCCCTCATGAATTAAATATTATTAATTAATTATCGATTGATTGTTTTCAGATTCAAACTTTTAATAGAATGTTTTCATTTAAATACATAAGAAATGTATTTAAATGGGTTATCACCAAAATATGTATTCTACTCATTGCTGCAGGAGGAGTCTGCTGGCTTCATTTAAAACAAACAGGATCTCATTGATGCAAAGACGCTCAGGTATCCTGCCAATAAAGAGAACTGAAAGGCAAAATGATATTTTCTGTCATCCTTTCAACAAAAACTGTCAGAAAATGAAAGGAAGAGTTTTGGTTTCTGCCAAAAAGGTTTTCTTGCCGACTACAGAGAATCGAGATTTTTTTTATATATATATATATATATATATACATATATATATGTATATATATATATATCTTTGTTATTATTGATCGGACATGAACACACTTTAAAACGTGTAGCTGTATTCATGGTCCAATTGACGGCAAGTGTTTCTCTTATTTATCCACTTATTTGCTAGCTTAGAATTCCTGGGTCAGTGGAGCGCAAGATTGATGTACAAATATATATTATTGTATGACATAGGTTTCATTTTATGACTGAAGTTGTTAACACTCCGACCTGAAACGCACAGACAAATCCTACGCTTCTCAAAACAGAGGGCTAAAATTTACTGTTGATGAAATTCATCTTATCTGCCGAGGTTTTCCGCATCAAAAATAACCAGTATTACTAGTACTAGTAGAACTTCATTGAAAGTTACAAAAATATCATTCTGTCAGTTTGACCCTTTGGTCCAGACTGAAGAACCCGGTGCGGTGAAGAAATGGAATGATTTTGGGAAAGGTCAGTTGTAAATTTCTAACACTGGGGGGAGCTTTATCTCCAAAAGCTTCCAGCCCATAACTTATCAATAAGTTGACCATTTTAGTCCGAATTTAGTGCTTATAAATCGACTTAAAGAGATCTATCTACTACGTATAAGTTTCTACTCTAAGCATCATATTTTATTCACTCGGAAGCTCTTTCTTTATGTTTTTAAGAGAAACACTTTTTTGGAAATAGCTTTCCTAACCGTTGGTCTAATTTGGTTTAGATTTGGTGAATATCAGTGGACTTGAATTGGATCTATCTTCCATATATCATTTTTCTAGTCTAACAGTTCATATTTTACCCACTAGGAAGATTTATTTTTATATTTTTATGAAAAATACTTTTTTGGACATAACTTTCCTGACCGTCGGTTCAATTTTGTGAATATGAGTCGACTTGATTAGATGTTTTTCTTTTTAAAAATTTTTTTAGTCTAAGAGTTCATGTTTACATACCTAGGGGGAACATTTCCAGGGAAAATGCTCCTTTTTAACCTTTTTCTTACATAACTTCCCATTTAATCTTAGGAGTTCAATCAGACGGAATACCTGAACGGAGTGCATCGGAGGAATTCGGGGATATACCCTTGCTGTTGTAGTTGAAAGCGTAGCCCCGGTTGAACTTGATGTCATGTTCAGTGTTACAAGGTGGGGACGTCCTTTCCAGTAAGTACCGTCTATTCAATTTGAGAAAACACTACACTGTTAAAATGCATGCGCCACAAACGTGCAGGTGTACTAGATTTATTGAGTGCACCAAATGTGGAATATTATTCAAGTATACTTAGATATAGTATACTACATGGTAGTATACTAACAGAGTTACTACCATACTTAATCTTGCATGGAATGCTGGACCCTCACCCCAAATGGTTGCCATCTTTGTGCAAGCAGGGGAGCTCAAACTTCTTTTTTTTTTTTAATATTGGCCGAGGAGTAGACAGTTATGGCGGAGAACAATAATGCAACACATGAAATCAATTTCCATTTCAAATTGGATAGGGAACGAGGAGTGCATTAAAGCATTAGTCTATTCAGTTAAGTGGAAAAGCAGGATAAATTTGAAAAGGACGTGACGTTCAAAGTTTTATGTTGGCCAGCAGTGTCTGAATCGAGAAAGATTCCACAATGTTTAAATTCACGCACAGTGCTGGCAATAATATTTCAATCTTTTGTGCCGCATTGTACTAGACTGAGATTTCGTTCAATCAAATTTATTGACATAAATTAAGGATGGCACATATGGAAGCTTCCCAGAAGCTAATACTTTTCCTCAATTGGTTTCGGTCATTTAACGGTAGTTTTTCGAATTATACTACTGTACGTTTGAACGCCCATTTTTCTGATAGATTTAGTTGAAATTAGTTTATGCCATGTTAGTGCGTGTCAGGTTAGGACCAAAGTTAAAAGTACTGTCAAAAAAAATAAGGGCAGAATGATATATATGAAGACATTACAGTGTCACGGATAAGGAAGCGTTTTGCCAGGAACTTAATACTCCAGCGCCACATCCATACTGGGCGGAATCTGGTTTAAAATGGTGTGAAAAGTCCAAGACCACAGTCTTTGGGTCCAGTAGAAGGAGTAGGGAACTGTGGTCAGCCTCTATATATGTCAGCGGTTAAGAGACTACCGTCTGTGACTCACTGGGGGGGGTGTGCGTGTTTGTGTGTGTGTGTGTGTGCAGAATTGTCATTGTGCAGAATACAAGGAAACTAGGAGTTTCGTTCCAGGTTGGTGCATTGAAAACAGAAGGTAGGACATGTATAGAATGAAAAATATAAAAAAAAAAGGACTTAAATAGAATCAAAGAAGAAAAAACAACCGTGAAAATTCTAACATATAAAAGACAACGCTACAATTTCTGCACTATAACGCCGTTTATTGCACTCGAAACAGTATTGAATTTAAAATATACAACAATTGGACAAGGAGGGATATCGTATCGTAGGGACCAACATTGCACACAGGTCATTTTTTTAAATGTAGTTTTTTATTTTTATTTTTTTTATGCCTCTTCCTCTCAGTTCTCACATCCAGCAGCTAGAGGATAAACACACTTATTTCTCAAGTCGAGACATTTTTCCTCTCAGGTGGACATGCCTTCACCTCAGTTTGCAGAGTTTAGGATAAAATTTGGTCTTTCTAGCGATCAATCGATTCTTTCCACTGGCTTTGTATTCCCTCGTGCCAACTTTACCTCACTTGCTCCCGTTTACACAGATCAAAATCATGAAGCTTTATTTTGCCGACACGTTCATCATTGATGTTCTTTCAGGCATTTGTGCTTTTCTAACAGAAGCATTGGGGCCCGTCCAGAAATGTGGGTCGGACCGAGAGAGAACTGCATATGAAACTGGACTGCATGCCTCCACCAAGCAAATTTACGAATCCTACTATGGTGACACTCCCTACTCTGTCTAGGGCATGATGCGTTATGGCGTTGCCATGGTAGGACTCCGGATGGATCACGACGCCGCCGTGGTAAAATCTTTGACCGGTCATGGCCTTACTAAAGCAGGATGCGTGAAAAAAAAATACAAGTAATAATAAAGGATCTTCCAGATAACCCTCAAAATGTTCCACAAAACTTTATTTATGTTTTTTTATAATAAAATATCCATCCGTCTAATTACAAGGAATTAGTCTGAGACCAGTGGACGAGGAAGACCTTTCCTACATCATCGTCTTTTAAACTCATCTAAGAGGCTTTTATTCGGGGCAACTCTCATTTGTTTTTATTATAAAAAAACATTTCGGTCTTACTTTTTCAACGCTCATTTTTATATTCCGTGATTTAAATGGATAATAAACTAGAACGGCAAAATCGCTGCAGCATCTCTCACATATTTTTGGTCAATGCTGGGTATGTGTCAAATTTACATTTACTGTATTTTAAGGAAAACACTATCAGAAATACTATCTATCCTACCTTTGATCTCTGAGGCAGCTGGCAATTTGTCCGTAAAAGAAAAAATGACAATCCCATGCCTTCAAGTAATCTAGTCAATAAAAAAAATTAAAAAAACTTTATATGCTTTCAGTTACGATGACCTTTAAAAATTCAAAACACACATTGCACTAATTAGCCTTTGAAGTCATTGAAGACGTGCGCTCTCATGGATTCGAAAGTAATGTTTTCAAGCGAAAGGCTGTTATGAATTAGAGGAGGATCTTTATTTAATGTTTGCTGAAGCCTCATTAAAAATGGCAAGAATCGTATTGGAGTGCGTTTTATCTGCAGTAATCAAACTGTGCGAAGCCTCTCTCACTTAAAATGAAAATATTTAAACACTGAAAATCCATTTAATGTGCTCCATTCTGGCTTTCATATTTGGACACGGAATTAAATGAAGAAATGTTAATGAGCTGGAGCGAGATCCCATTACATAATGGTGCAGATCGACACTTGATGGTGGATCTTTTTTTTCAACATTGGTCCATTTCGCCAACATGTGAGATTTTCTATTATGTTAACCGAAGGGGAAAAAATGGTCTAAGACAGTGAAAAAATATTTCTTTGAATTTATCTTCATTATTAAGTCGCTATGGGATCTGATCTTAGAGCATAATGCTGACTTCATAGAAACACTTACTTTGAGTAAATGTGGAATGTTTGACATTATTATGGAGTCAAATTCAATTTGTGAAGTTTAACTAACCGATTGTTCGTACTACGCAGAGGATTGGGGGCTTTTGGGGGATAGACCCCTTGCTGACAGCGTAGGCCTAGTAAACATCAATTTTTTTTGCTTTTTTACATAATAATTTAAACAGACAAACAAGACTAACTATTGCCAGCAAATAATTAAAAAGAAACAAGTTTACAACAACATGATTTTAACAACAATAAGAAGGAAAGAATTAACGTCATATAAGCAGTAGACTATAGCGAGAGAGAGCGAGAGAGAGAGAGAGAGAGAGAGAGAGAGAGAGAGAGAGAGAGAGAGAGAGAGACAACTGTGGAATCAGGGGCAGCAGGGGACGAGTTTGGCAGGAGTGGGAAACCAATATAAACACAGAGCAATTACCAACCTGTATTAAAGGAGAAACTACTGATACGAAAACAGCGTGGTTAAAATAATAAAATCAAAAGTAATACCAAAACACTCAGAACACATAGCATCAAAGGGATTGTTCACACCAAGAGTGTGGAGAATTTAGGAGATGTGGAGATGTCCACTATCTTCGATTTATCAAAGAACTTGGTGATATTTCAGTTATATGTGCTTAGATGGCAAAAAAAAAAAAAATGAAAATATCAACACCTATAGCTCTTTCCAGAGATGACATCCCAGATAATCCACAGACCTCGCCGACAGCAGTGTCACAAATGAATTATTTTCTCTCCACACAGAAGGAGGAGTTCATCCACTCCTGGATGACAGGCTAGCTAATTAAGCTAGTTAAGGTTATAGATCATTCAAAAGAGAAGACCATTAATATTCAGATCACCACCTGTCACAATCCAATTCCTCCCTTCCATGTGCAGATGTACTTTTACGTCCGCAGAGTGACAGTTTACATTGTCTCCACATTTAGCTGGCTATATGTGGATGTAGCAAACGAGATAATCAGCTTTTCTAGTCTATGCTATATAAATGCATGTGCCTCACAAATGCCAGAAGTTCTTGTGTTATTAGGCATCATTAGTGACGGAAACTTACGGGGAAACCTGCTTTTCAGTTTTCAGATTTCAGATGCAAATCATACGCAATGGCATTTACTATTTCAAGGATCATTTTCTAATATTTTCCCCACATAGACCCTTAGAAGGGAGGAAGAACTGGATTGATTTTGGATCGGTTGTGCATTTCCCAACACTAGAGGGAGCTTTATCGCCAATAAAATTCCCGGCCATACTTTCTCAACCATTGGTCCAATCAAAACCAAATTTGGTGCATATGAATCGATCGAGGAGAACGATCTCGTAGTCATCATAGTTTATTCTAATAGGCTAGTTCATGTTTTACTCACTAGGTGGAGCTTTTTCACGAATAATACCGCCCAGATTCTTTCATGGAAAAAATATTCTCTAATTGAATAAGGCTCTGAGGGGTTAGTGAGTCACTAACACACTCCTGGCTGTGGAATATTCATTAAAGCCCCTTTCCCCGTAAATCTGTAGCATTAACCCCCATGCCTCTTCTTCCTCCTCTTTGTCTGTTTTCTCTTGAAAGGGGACAGGAAATGTGAAGGAGATGAATGGCGGCGAATGGACAAGGGAATGAGAATCGGGCAGGCAAAGAATAAAATAGACGGACCAAGAAATAAAACAGTGAATGAGGACTGATGATGAACACTGCTCAGGGAGATGTATCTGCTAACAAGTCATTCATTTCCCCCTCCCCGATCCTTCACATCTGCTCAATCTCCCTCCATCACGGACCAGATGTAACCCCAGTGTGTTCGGCTCTGCTGTCATTTCCAGCCGACACTTTCTTCTCGCCTCTGGTGTCACTGCAAAATGACAAAACTGGAACCACAGCAGAACTTTTTGTTCCGCACACCACGAGCAGAAAATTGCCCTCTTTTCACTCTCTGGCTATTTTTCATCTAGCCGTAGCAGGGGTGTAGTATATCAATGTCTCTTCACCGACACGCATTACACGCCGTGTATTTCCTGCAAAAAAAGGATACATTGATTTTGTTTTTCTACGTATTTAAACTTACATGTTTTAATTTAGTTTTTTAATTTCACATGTTTACTTGAATATGTAATTCAAGTCCGTGGCAGAAAAGGATTAGAGATCATTCTATGACTTTCCTTAAAATCTCTCTAATCCCATTTAATTCTCTACTGGCTCCTCTGCTATGGCTGCTCTCCCTCTGTTGTTTACCTAGGTCGAATCTCTTCAGATACAGCTGCTGCCATCCCATCATACCCACACAAATAAACCCAGATACCACCATCAGAAATAATTACTCCTGCTATCTCTTTCATACAAGCGGTCCTGTTTATGGGCTTTGTCTTTCCCGGCAGAATGTGTGTTCATATAGGCGTGTACGTGTTTTTATCAGTGTGTCGATAAGTACAGTAAGTAAGCTTTCGAGCAAATTAGAGCGTCCTTAACTTGGTGTCTTACCTTAGTTCACAGCAAGAAGGTTCTGGGATCTAATCCAAGTCTGGATCCAGGGCCTTTCTTTTAGAGTGTTTGCCTGTTCTCCCCATTTATGCGTGGGTTCATTCCAGCTGTTTTTGCTTCCCGCCGCATTCCAAAAACATGCAAATTAGATAAGATTGGTTGTTTGTTGTTGTCCAGGGTGTAGCCCTCCTCTCACCTAATGTCAGGCTTTGGGATATGTTCCAGCCTTGTGTCACACAGCATAGAATAAATAGTTACAGGATAGGTGCTACTTAAATGGAATTTGATTCCATCCCTTTAAAGATGAAGGGTGGTACAATTCTATCCAGTTTTTTTAATTTTTCACCACTCTTTTCAAAAGACACCTTGACACTTGATTTGTCATATTCACCAATGAGGAAGACTGCATATAATGGTTATACTTTTTGATATTTATTAATTATTAACATACTGTATGTTGTTATTAATCATCAATCAAACACATTACACATAGTGAAATATTTTCCCTGCATTTGACCAACCCCTGACGAGACCAGGGTTGAATGTTGGGGTACAGGGTCTTGCTCATGGACCCAACGGATGTAGTACTGGGATCAAAATGCCCTCCCCTCTGAAGCCGTGGCTTACTATACAGGTTTTTTAAATCAAGTGAGCCGTTAATGATGGAACCAGAAGACAAAAATACACTTTATAGTCAACATTGGTTGGTTGGTTGCCTAGATGTTGAACACTTCCTCTCTGCCAAGTTCCAGCTGACATATAGAAGAAAAGGAAAGGTTGATTGTATGTTTTTGAGTCACTAACACACTCCTGACTGTGGAATATTCATTAAAGCCCCTTTCCCCGTAAATCTGTAGCATTAACCCCCATGCCTCTTCTTCCTCCTCTTTGTCTGTTTTCTCTTGAAAGGGGACAGGAAATGAGCTTTATTTACAAAAGTTTTGGGGCCATAGTTTCTCAACCATTTGGTACCATACAGTCCAAACCTGGTGCATATGAATGGACTCGAGGAGATCTACTTTTGTGTCATATTTCATTCATTATTGGGATCATATTTATTAATAACACCTTTTTTGGACATACCTTAAATTTGATGTTTTGAATCAGGGACATCGCATGATCAACCCAGGGGATTGGGAGCTTTTCGGGGATATTCCTTTGCTGTAAGGGACAACGGCGTACGTCTAGTTGATCAATCTAGTTGTTAAACGATAGTGGCATCCCAACTGACTTTTGATGGGTACATAATGCGACTCTGTTAAACCCCTCTCAACCTTCAACAGAGTATTTCAGAGCTGAGTCCCCCTCAGACAGCCAGAGAAGCAGAGCCAGGCCTTTTATCCGTTTCAGATGAGAAGGTTGTCATCTCTGGCACAAGTCTCCAGAAGCTCCGGTGCATCGAGATCAGTCTTGACAGGGACATGTAAACAACACATTTCCCACAGTCGCTCTGCTGTCTGACTTCTGCAGGACAGAATTCTAATGCCCTGACTTTACAGAACACATACAGAAAACCATTTCCCATAAGATGCCGCTAACGCCACAAAATGACATGCAAAACCTTCAGGTCGAACAAAATCCTGCTGCTCCGAGAACCCAGGACACTGTGGGCCCTGCCTTCTGTGAGGCCGCAGTCCACCTGACGAACAAACAACCCGACACCTGAAGGTACCACAGACGGTGTCGGTAATCCCATAATTCTATATAAACAACATTTCTGGTCTTGTATTATTAATATGTTTTCCTGCTGCTTAAAGTAAAGACAAATAGAACGTTTTAAGCATTATACTTTTTCCTTCACTCTTTTGTGAAAACTGGGATTGGGCAGTTGAGGGAACCCTAAATTCTAGTGTAGTAGTAATAATAATAATAATTATACATTTAATTTATAATTAAGAACTAAACCATGTCAAGAATAAACAGAACCTCATTTTAATATACAGTACATTGCATATTTATAATCTGTACTATATCATTCCATCATTTTCCAGAACAATGATATTATGATGGCAGACAGATTCCAGGAATGATTCTTTCATTGACAGAAAAGGCATGTGACTTCACGGTGACAAGACAACAACATCTGAAGTAAGGCCGGGCGATTCTTGCTTAAATGAGAATTTTTGGTCGAGAATTGAGATCATTAGGTTTACATCATTTTCTCACTTTTTTATGGATGTGAGAAATTAAAAAGCGCCCTGCGCTGTCAATGTTTAGCACAGAAAAATGCATTCAGGCACTAAAAGGTTAACTCCCACAGCTCTACTGCACACTAGTGCATATGTACGTCAGAGCCCGGCCGATTCCGGTAAACTAGTGACTAGCCCTGGCCCAAACCCAAAAGACCTGTTGATTCAAATGCCGAAATTTGTACTAAATCGGACCAAGAGGTTAGAAATTATGGCTTGAATAGTTTTGGAGATAAAACTCCCCCTAGTGTCAGAAATTTATATGAGCTTTCCAAAAGTCACTCCAGTTCTTCCACGTAGCAAGGTCTATGCTGGCGTAAAATTTGAATATGGTCCAGGATAATTTTTGGAATGGAGTAGCTGCATTAGCATGAAGGATCGTGGCGGTGGAAGCTGCGGCGGCGGATGGGGTGATGACAATTCCACAACATCCCAGAGTTTTCGTGAATATAATAAGTGGATGTAAATTCATCCAGGCGGGATCCCTCCCGCTCTTCCCAGTCAAATATCAAGAACACTATTGCAGCACCTTCAATGAACATCCACAATATTAATGTTAATGGTTTGGTAATGGGAGGGAAAAACAAAACGTGCCTTAAGGAAAGAATCTGTTTTTCTTTTCATCATCATAATTAAACACATGAGGGAATGTGAAGGTAGAAGTCCTGGTCTTCCCCGTCCTCAGCTTTGTAGACTTGCCCTAAACCAAACCTCCAGCCTACAACTAGTGAGTCGTACAAAACCGTTCTCACCACTCAACACACAACAAATTGACAGCAAACATATTCTAACCAGCAATTACATTTCCCCTTCAAAGCATGAATGTCAAAAACAACAACAACAAAAAACAAACAGCAACGTATGAATTCCATTTCAAGGAGACTGGGTTTATGCAAAGGAGCCGTAAACCCAATCTGGAGTTACGTAAGCGAGGGTGTCGCATGTCTGTGCAGTAACACACGTCTGCTCTGCTATTTTTAACTCAAGTCTTGGCTCCCTCTGATGATGTGGATCTTGTTCCCAGTGAGCTCACCTGCAGCCACGAGTCTTATCTGACTCTGCTCCGATTTAAACCCACAAAAATGAAAGTGCCGCTCGGACGTGTGTCAGCGACGCGTGCGGTTCTGAGTTAGGTCAGTAATGGAAACTCAGCCTTCGGGTTATAGCGGATGCGTGTGTTTCTCTCATCAAAGTAGCGAGCATGGTAATATGGCTGGTACAGAAAAACCTGGAAGGGTTGTGGCGATAATTAGGATTCAGTGTGGGGGTCAACAAGACGGGTTTAAAGTTTGAGATGATGACGTGAGAAGCAAGCAAAACGATTATGTTGCCGGTAGAAACCGGTATCGCCGAGTTATGGCTGCACCCCACCGAAAGGGGACATGCTGCGTACGTGAAGGCTAAAAGTCTATCCACATATCCACCAGAAAAGATTAACATGTGTTTTCCAGGAGCCCTACAGGTGAACCTCTTCTAATTATATCACATGAAAACAGATGATCTTCGGAGGTGACCCCAAAAGCGAATAGCAAAGATTTTCTCCCAATGGGATCTTATCTTAGAGCATACTGCTGATAGGATGAGATAGTTGGCACTGTTGTATCATATTTTCCTCTATCAGTTCAAAGTTTTCCCACTAAGTGGACAGTTTTAATGAAAAGAATATTTTTTTCAGAGATAACTTCAGATTTAGATATAAGGATCATTCGATGGGGATTGCTTGTTAAACACAGGAGATTATGGGCTTTTCGGGGATATACCCTTGCTGTCAGGCGTGGTTAGTATCTACAATTTGGTTTTATTTACAATTCTAGGTACATTATAGATAGTAAAATTATACAATTTCTATTGAATTAATGCACGGTCTGTCCACCTCTCTCCAAAAGCCCTTGGAGATGATTCCGATAAATTAAATACACGTACGTCGTAAGGTTCCTAAAAGTCTTCATCTCACAAGAAAAGAAATAATAATTCTCGTGTCAAAATGAAATGCCGTACTGAATCTCAAGGATTTTGGAAATTCCAAGTTGAGTGAAAGATATTGCCCCGTTGAAATGATCAATGTGACACGGTTTAAAAGTGTGAAATTCTTGCAAAATGGAATTCTTTGAAAGGAAAGAATCGTCTAGCAGCGGTGCAAGTGCAATTAAACACCGGGGGGAAAAAAAAGAAGTGACAGTTTTAGACCGGGGAATTGTCGGAAGCATTAGCCAGTTTCCGAGAGGTGTTCATTTCTTATTCACTATAAAATATTTTGAACATTACTGTGAAAGTATGAATCATCGGAGGCTTCTTTCCTCGAGCAACGTCGTTCAGTCTAATGTGCCGAAGAGTCTGATGGATCTGAAAAAGATTTCAGAGAAAAAATGACTGCAGCTCAACAGAACACGAGCCGAGCGTTGATAGCCTTATCAGAACACTCCACCGAGAGCTAAGGCCAAAGTTTTCACATGGCCACTGTTGTTTTCGGTGCTCAGCGGAGAGAGACAGGAAGTATGTATGTCTGTGTGCACGTGAGACAGAGAGTGTGAGAAGGAGAGAGAGACAGACAGGAAGCCATACATACTCTATAATGAGTTTCCATAAAGCACTCTCAGTACACTATCTTTGTCGTGATTTTATGAATTCATCATGAAAGAGTGAGTAAATGTCACCGCTGAAGGTAATAGAATGGGAGGATGCGCTCGAAATGAAAGCTTGAAGAGTAGATGAACAAAGAGCGCGGGTAAAACAGAAAAAAAATAGGAAATGATATGTGCTGGTGTGATGATTGGGCTGATAAGAGAAGCCATGGCGGCCGATGTGTGTGACGTGTGTTGTCTTTACCCGGGCCGAGAGACGGAGGGAGTTTGCAGGGAGAGCCGTCCACGTCTGTAAATAAAACACGACATTGATTTATGAGTGCGAATCCGCCACGAGTGCAGTAGGTCTCCGCAATCACTCGCTCAAACCCACACACACACACACACACACACACATAATCACAGTGCAGTTAAAGCACCGAGTACAATCTTGCACTGTACATCAGCAATTCCACTTCTACAGATAGAGAACGGCTGTGGGCACAGCTACCTTCCTCCGGAAGAAAAAAAAAGAAGGGCTCTTTGGCCCACATCATCAAAAGGAAATGAACTTCAAAAAAGGGGCAAACTTATTTAATGAATAAAAGTCAATCACTTTTCAATCGGAACATGAAAGTAGCTGGTGTGTGTAAATTGAATTTCACAGATCAGATTCCCCATTGACGGACCGTTCGTCCGCCACGGCGAGATTTAAACACGGAGCAGCGTCTGCGTCGGGCAGCGAGGATGCGTTCCTTCCTACATGTTTGCAGAGTCACACTGATACTGAATTAAAGCTGTTATCTTGCTGTGCAGCTGGATATCATTTTTCTTTCTCATTTATGGGTTGTTGTCTTTTTTTTTTAATGAAAAACAAGGATGACAAGGATTTACGGATTTTATGTTAATTATAGGTCTTAGACAAATGAGCAGATGCTGTCGTCTGGAGTCATAGCAGTAATGCACTTAACTTTTTTAATTTTTTTGATGTTTTGACAGATTGTTGTAGCTGCTGCCTCAAAGAGGGCATGTGAAGAGGAACTGCCATTTCCGAATAGAAACACAATGTGTTGTGTTGATGGTACTTTTAATGGTTATTCATTTAACCCATAGGAGACCAGACCTATTTATAAGTAAGTGAAAACCTGGCCAATGCTGTCGTCCCTGACAGCAAGGGTATATTCCTGAAAAGACCCCAATCCCCTACGTTGTACAAGCAATCCCCCTTGAGTGAACTCCTCATTGAAATGTGAAGTAATGTTCTTAAAAACAGTGTTTTAAATTCAAAAACTCCCCCTAGTGCGAAAAATATTAACTATTAGAGTAAAATATGATATAGACAACATAAATCTCTTCGAATCCATTCACATGGACCTAATTTGGACTTCAGTCGAACCAACGGTTCTGAAATTATGGCCCAAAATATCCTGGAGACATCGCTCTACCTAATGCCGGAAATATAGAAGCGATCTTTCCAAAATAAAACCCAGTCCTTCCTCGCATTAAGGTTATAAAATTAGAAAGAGATCCATTCAAAGGTTTAACACGATGGATCCGTGGGTGTGTCTCAAAAGGACAGGGTAGAGAGTAAGACTTTTCGGCCCTAAGGGAAAAACTACACCAATGATTGTTTCCTGCACAATGACACTGCTACACACTCTAGGCTCGGTCTAATTAATGGATCATGCACATCATGAACATCCACATTCTTCTATACTAGCATGAAACATAGAATGTCTGCTTCAATATTTCCTGGAAGAGCAAACCAGCAATATTCTGCACACATAACTTATATTTTACCAGACTGCAGGTAGTTCCATTACTAATCCCAGATATTCTATCATTACCATAACAAAACACTGACATAAATCTCATATATGACTTACTGATTGCCCATTATGCTTACACCTTGTTTGTAAATCTGTGTTGCTACTTTCAAACGTCTTTTGAGCACTTTTACTCACCTGGGAAAGCAGAAACAGGAGCACATCAGCAGACTCTGGGCTCCGTCTAATTAATGATACCCGGATTTTAAAGCGTCTACCTCGGAGGACCCCTGTGCTGCATCATGCGCCTGTGTCAGCTTCACTCACGGTAACCGTAAAAACAGTCTACTCAACTCCTACAGCTGTTGTTGTAAATTAAAGTGTCGGATCAAAAATTACCATACCATGAGGGCTGGAAAAAAAATAGTTTATGATGAAGAGCTATTATTATTTTGTCTATTCACCTGACCAGCCCTACTTTGGATCCCGCATATCAACGTTCCCCCCATCCCTAAATGTAAAAAGTTGACCGCAAAACAAACAGATTGATGGGGAAAATAAAATGTGATGTCATGATTTATAACTATATGAAAAGTATAGAATACTAGCTGTTAAAGTACTCTAATAGGTCACACAGGCATACTTCCATCTGTAGGTAGTACCTGAATTTCACCACCAAGTGGAGTTTATGACTTGTTTTGTATGTTTTGGTTGAAGCTGCTACCAAAATTATGCTAGCTGCTAAGTTAACAATATACCAATGCTAACTGGACCCTGTGGCGGTGAATATTTGCGGTCTTTGCTTGATTTCGCCCTGTAATGTAACAGTATAACAAAACAAACAGGAGCCACAATACTATCTCATTTGATATATATTTATCACCTATGATTAATATGTTTTGGTGAAAGTATATTCCGGTAACTTATCTTTTAGCAAGATGTTACATGTTACACGATACAGATATGTTAGTAGAGACGCCTCGTGTTGCAGTGAGTAGGCACGGCAACGATGTTGCTATGTCTGTATATTTCAGGTGCAGAGTTGAGAGAAAATGAAAACAACTAAAAGCGCACTGAGCGCATTATTCAAGCTTGCTACGGATTATGTAAGTTAAAATAAAAATTACTTTTACAGTCATGTAGGACATGGAGAGACATGGGTGCGTCTCATTCATCCACCCAACCTCCTTCTTCTTGGACGTTATTGCTCTTCATAAAATATCACTTCACTTCCTCCTAAGCAAGTCATAAATGCTTTTGCCGAAAGAAGAAGAAGAACGTAAATATGGATCTTGATAAAATGAGTGCACTGAAAGTAGTGTAGTAGCTGAGCAGAGGCATCAAACAACAGACTCAATCAACAGGAATGTTGCCAAAAAGTTAAAAAAAAAAAAAAAAACGCTACACCAAAGGCACCAAAAAGAAGACAAGTCACAAAACAGCGGCACTTTAACTGCCAATCAAATTTAAGCCCCGCCCCTGGATGGATCCTTGAATACCAATCATGATAAGAGCTTTAGTTCTCTGGGTACTAAGAGGTGCTTCAGTTCTTTAGTTTTTAAATCCAATATCATAAGATACACTGGAGCAGACATTTTTCAGCCAACCTTGTCAAAAACACAAATAAGTCATACGACCTCTGAACATCTCATGGTGTTTACAGGTCGGCGCTCACACCATTATAAACATAAAGGCAATTAATAATGAGAAAAAAGTTTTTTTTAATACAGGTAGAATTTAACGATGATACTCTAATAGATATATTTAAGCCTATAAATAAATGAATGTTATCATTAGTTAGCTTCAATCATAAGCCGCCGTTGTGAAAACATTTCACAGCGGCGGGCCTGAACACGGACGTATTTCATGTCAAAGCAGCAGCTACAGTCAACAACCCTGAACGTACGCTTGAAAAACCGCAAGGAGATGAAGAGGAAGAGACGGCGCTTTGGACGTGGGCGAAAGATGTGTCCAAAGACCAGTTCGTGGTAGTTCTTCATGCTGCAGTGCTGCGAGGATACAGACATTTAATAGAGGATACAACACCAATCTATCCGCCCACAAACACAGCAGTCAGCAGTACGATTCCTTCCCCGTGATCCGTGGATGTTTATGTGACACTGACTCCTCAGATCCTCCTGCTTTCTCTCAATCTTCAAAGCGGGTATCAGGCATTTCTATTTTATTAATCAATGTTATGTTCGGTTTTTAATAAAGCCCGGTTGCAGAGGATGCTGCGGCCTGCGAAGTGAAACAGCCAGCGTGAAACTGAAACGTGGTCTTGGAATGTAGAAGCTGTGAAATAATGTGGATGCCCACGTCCTGATCAATTCTCCTTCACGTCTTTTATTGAGGGCGGCTCAGGAAGAATGTTCCAGGTTCAAATCCACCTCTTCTGTGTGGAGTGTTGCAGGTTCTCCCTGGAATTGCTGAACGTAGGAGTGAATGTGAGCGGAAATGGTTTTCTGTCTCTATGAGATCAGCTGACTCCTCCAGGGTGTACCCGGCCTCTCCTCCAATGTCAGCTGGGATAGGCTCCAGCCCCCGATGACCCTAATCAGGATGAGCAGTTACTGATACTGAGTGAAAGAATGAATCTTTTCTTGACCTGATGACATTTTCCATTCAGGTCAAGCAAAAGTGGTTCATAAATGGAAGGATGAAATACTTTTTAATATGATGTCATCCTCTTTATCTTTTATTTTTATTTTTATCCCTCTTATTCTATTAAAAAAATGTTTTTAATTGCCTTGTGGGATGCTCTCTTTGTTTTATTTCTGTCATTTCGTGATGTGATGTCATCTTTTCTTCTTGTCTCTTACTTACTTTTAATTTTATTTAACACGTTTTTGCTGTTCATTTTGTGATGTATTGTTGTCTTTTTAATTTATTTAACACGTTTTTGCTGTTCATTTTGTGATGTGATGTTGTCTTTTTCTTACTTCACTGCCTTCATTTTCTTTTCTTTTTCTGCTGATTGTTATTTTGACTCTTTACTCATGTTTCATACAAACAGTTATGCATTTTTTTGTCTCTGGTTTGACTTTAGGGCTTTGCATTTTCTGTGATTTCATTCCCTTATTAGTCTGTCATACATTGTATACATACTGTGTATAGTAACTGGTGGCTGTCGATGCGGAAAAATGTATTTTTTAATCAACTTTAGTCACTTTATCTGCGTTATATTGGGACCGTTTATCTTTAACTTCCTGTACGTTTGAGGCGTCCATCACAATACTGTCATCCCGTGGTTGTTACCGACGTTTTGTTGGTTTTCTGAGCCTTTTGCACTGTTGTATGTTTTATGTCTGACTCCTCTGTTGTTTAACGGTTTGATGGTCCGCGAGAAACATTTCATTCATCTATATATACTGTGTATGTGGTAGTGACAATAAAAGCTGACTGATAGAACCTTGCTGTCGGGGACAACGGCATAGGCCTAGTTATTATTATTATTATTATTATTATTATTATTATTATTATTATTATTATTATGATTATTATTATGATTATTATTATTATTATTATGCTATGTAGTAATCAGTGCAGTGATGGGCAGAGGACTCGTACTCAGAGGACTCGTACTCGTGACAGGAATGACTTCTTTCTCTTTCTTTTTTTTCCACATTCAATCTGCTGGCGTGCATCAATCGCCCCGGAGCAGAACCATCTCCAAGAAAAGCAGTTCTTGTTTTTAGATTAATGATGTATGAATAGTGTCTGCATTTTTTTTTTTTTTTTATAGCTCGCTTGTGAGAAGCTCACGCTGCGATCCATTAAATTAACCAAAGACCCTTTAAATGAGGCAAATCAAAGAGTACGCTTACAATTAATACAGCTCTGAGAATAGCATCCGCTGAGCCGACACAAAATCCCAAGTACAGTAAAGGGCGGCGGTTCGTTTTAACATGAAAACTGGGTGGAAGCGGAAGCGTTGTGTGGAAACTTTAGAATTCTCTGTTGTTAAAGCTATTTGATGTGTGTAATCCTTTAAGTCAATGCATTAACACGGTGCACAGTTTTCAGGAACTTGTTTCACCTCATGTTTTTGAATGCACTAACAAAAACGTGGTGACACGAGTCTCACAAACAATTAAGTTACTGTGTGTTGTAGGACAAGGAAGGTTTCAATCCATTTAATCAATTATAATACTTTCTACTATGTCCTGAATTACATTAAACCAGCTCCGACTACATGCTTTTAAGAGATACATATGAAAGATGTGTGGATGATGTGGTATTTTTCATATTGCAAAACTAGAGTTTCAATATCTGTTGAGGAATTGCAGATGAAAACAAATAAATCTGTGTTTTTAAGCCTAAAACTGTCAAGCCAATTTCTATCTGGGAGATGAATAAAATCATCATAATACCCAAATCTAACATTTATGCAGCTTTGCAGATCTCTAATAAGGGCCAGAATTTGTAAAATAATTTAAGAAATGTGTCTAATGTGGTTGTTTGGTCTATTTTATGTCCTACATGATTTTCCTTCTAGGAGGAACGGCTCTGGGTTCTTATAGGTTAAAAAAAAAAGCCTTGTTAACGGTTGTTACCTCCACCCCAATGTAATGGCTCTGACCTTAACTTTTCATTCTGAAGAGTTACCGTCATTGTTCTGGGTTTGCTGTTTCTGGATTTTCCTGTTTTATGTTCTTATGTTTTCACCTTAAACAAGTTAAATCAATTATCAAATATTTTTCACAGACTCTCCAGACCGCTGAAAGACGAAGAGGAAAGAAGAAGTTCATTTTTTTACTGGTTCCTTGGTGCCAGTTCATCGATGATGTCACACATGCTTAGCGTTTTTCTGGAGTTTCTTGTACAGAAGTTTATCTCAGTAAACCTCTGAGGTTCATCAGGTTTTTTGATTGTGCTTACTTTTTCAGATTTTTGCCTCTTGCCTCTCAATTTATTGGAATGTTTGCCTTTAGTGTAAATAAGAGCACTAAATCCCTGCATCTGCTCCGTCTCTGCAGTGATTCTGCAACCTGGCCTCTGCGGAAAAATGATTTTTTTGCAGGATTGTGTCCTGATTAAATATTTTTCATTCCAGCATGAATTTTGTTAATGACTCCTTTGGAAGTCATCTGCTCACACAAATCTCAACAAAAACTTTCTCTGCCACAGCATGTAGGGAGTGTTTTTTTCCTTGTCACATCCTTTTTGATCTGGCACACATATTCCAAAATTGATGTGAGATGTTTGAAAACCTGCACTTACTATTTGAAGAAAAAACAGAAAAGAAAAATTCACCTTGGATAGACGTGGGCTAAAAAAATAAGGCGATCTGAGTTGTCAGCGATTCTACTATCAGTGCAGACATGGAAATGGAAAATTAGCCAGAGAAAGAAAGAGGGGACGAAGCAAGGTTTTAATGTTCCGAGGGCTGAAACAATTACTCTTTTTTGAGGGGGGTTTCATGTCCGTGTTCTTTGGGGGTTTTTTCTACATGTAGAACGGGTGTATTTTAATGAACTTTATCTCTCCATGCAAAGTTTATCACATCCTATTCAAATGTAGCGGCAACTGCTCTCGGAAAATGGCAGCCATTAATATGTGATATTTCAAAAGCCACATCCGACTATAGCTGCTATTATCTACTTCTCCTTTTTAAATGGAAGAACTTTGTGGGATTCACAGTGGATAACAAAGGAACGGTCAACTGAAAGGACTTCATGGCTGCAGAGAGGGAAGGTGAATAGATTGGAAAAAGTCAGTGTCATCATCTCTGTGTCTAAATCCCCGGCACCAGCAGACTGGGAGAATGTCCTTTTCTGTTTCACGAGGTCACATGATCTCATCGGATGGCATATGAATAGCATGCCGGGACATTTTGCACATCATTTCACACCATCCGCATTAGACCGGACTAAACTTAGTAATCAACGCCTTTTATAGAGATTTTACAATTACAGGTCGGTCAGGACTTTCATCGTGTGACATCTTTTTTTTTAGTCCCATGACATGGTTGTGGTTTTCTCTTGCTGAGGCGTTAAAGCTTCAATACAGTCATCCAAATTACTTGCTCGGGTTCAGCCATTGAGATCATTTTTATGAAGGAAAATGTCCTGATTTGGGTTAAAAGGGAGATCTAGCCTAGTCTGTCCTCTTGTGCACACAGTTACTGCTGATCCCACTCTGTTACCCTCAACCAATCAATCAACCAATCTTTATTTATATAGCGGCAATTCACCACAACAGTTGTCTCAAGGTGTTTTCCAGAAAGAGAAGGTCTAGACCAAACTCTTTATATAATCATCTACAGAGGCCCAACAAATTCCTCCGTGAGTAAACACTTGGCGACAACGGCGAGAAAAATCTGCCTTTTTAACGGGCAGAAACCTCGAGCAGATCCAAGACTCAGGGTGGACGGCCTACTGCCATGACCGGTCGGGTTTGAAAAAGAGAGAGAGAGAGAGAGAGAGAGAGACACAGGTGAGGAGAGATACAGACGGGGGAGAAGCAGCAGAGATATCAGCTATAATCCGCTTTCTCCAACATCTCCATGGTCGGGCCGCGGCAGCAGCAGGATCCCATGTTGATAATAACATTAATAATAATGTAAGATTCAGCAATAGCTTATGGGGAAATATTATACAATTATAATAATAAATAAAAATAATGATAATGATAATAACAATAATAATCATCATCATGAGGATCTTGTGATCATTGGACATCGAGCAGGTCCACAGCAGCAGAACCAGTCACAAACCATGTGAACTTACAGGGCGAGAAAACACAAAGACTCCAGGGAAGAAGTCAAGTTAGTAACATGTGTTAATCCCTTTAACATGCATTAATCCACTAACATACATTAATCCAGTAACATGCATTAAAGTGAGAGGGATGTAGAAAGAGGGACAGTGAGAGAGGAAGAGAAAAAAAGCTCAGTGCATCATGGGGGATCCCCTAGCAGTCTAAACCTATAGCAGCATAGCTAAGAGCTAGTTTATGCCAGCCTTAATTATAAACTTTATCATAAAGGAAAGTTTTAAGCCTACTTTTAAATGTAGAGAGGGTCTCTGCCCCCCGAACCCAGATTGGGAGATGGTTCCACAGGAGAGGAGCCTGATAGCTGAAAGCTCTGGCTCCCACTCTACTTCTGGAACCTCTAGGTACCACAGGTAACCCTGCATGCTGGGAAGGCAGAGTTCTGATTGGACAATATGGAACTATGAGCTCCTTCAGATACGTTGGTGCCTGACCGTTAAGGGCTTTGTAAGTGAGCAGAAGGATTTGGAATTTGATTCTAGATTTTACCGGGAGCCAATGAAGGGAAGCTAGATTTTAGATGTAACTTGAAAAATAACTTTTCTGGATGTTTTTGATGCCTGTGAACACAAAATTTTCTTTGGAAAAGATTCTTTGAAACCTCAGGGTAATGGGAGTAGATACGTCTTCTTCTATATTTTGTTGAATATGTGTCGCTTCATAAACATTTTTAGTTATTTTATACATTCTTCAGTAAAAGGACTTCTTCATTCGAACACAACGCACCAGCCCGTAGGTGCAGGAATTTAGATTTAGAGTAGAGGAGGATGCTTGACTCACTGAACCTCAGGAAATTCTAGTTGAATACCCCTGGTCTAATGTCTTCTCGTGTTAGTTAAAGGGCGCATGAGCTGCGTCTACATCGGACGGTTTCCAGCGCACATACACCAGTGACGCTCGGATCGGCTCTGACATCTGAATATGCATGTCCATCTCCATCCACCCACCACCCAACCAATCTCATCATCCTCTAACTTGATAGGGTTCCATCCTGCCGGTGCCTCTGCGTTCTATCCGCTGCTTTATTTAATTCCACAGTGAACTTGGAATGCGTGCGTATGTGCGTGTGACCTTTTGGATGTGCAGAAGAACACGGAGCTTTATTTAACATGAGATCCGGTCTGGCGATGGCGGGAGCGTCAAATAATGAATGAAGTTAAGCCGTTGTCCCTTAAATGTCCTGTAAATGGCACGGACAGCAGATACGCACTAATCCTCTCTGCTCCTTGATGTTGTCCTCATAAAGATTGAATATCTCCCCCTCCTGCAGACCAACCGCTATTAATCAGAATGACCGGTTACTATGATCCATCTAAACCTACAGGGATGCACAGTTAATTATCGGGGTAGTTGCTCCCATGCGTTGGATAGAATACGGGGAAACAGCAGCGCAGGGGCCGAGGGCAACGTAGCTGTACCTCGGCAAGGCAGTAATGTCCTGCTCAACCGTTTGGTCGAGCTCATTCGTAGTCGTAATACATTTCTAAGACATGCTTTACCAAAAGGTTGGGCTAAATAAAATTGACTATTTTCCACAAAGTACAAAACGTCCTCGTGAAATAATTTTGTTGCCTGTTGCTGATCAAATGATTTTTCATTTTATTGTAAATTTAGAATCCTTATTATATTTTAAATGAGTTAATAGCCAAAAGTTAAAAAATGAAATGATATAAGATGAAATAAAATAAAATCCCAGTATATTTTTCTTGGTCAGGTCCTTAAAGGGTTAAGACTATACCCTCCAGCTGGTTGAAAGAGTTTCCTGCGACTGTCACACCATCAAAGACAGAAGAACAAACTTTGAATGCTACTCTGCGTGTCAGCCTCTCATCCATCACACCATAACTTAATCGCATTACGTCCCAGAAGCAAACCCAAGTGAGTCACCGGAGGTAAGCAGAATTACAGCTGTCAGCGATATAACGCATCTTCACAGAACACTTTCATTTTCTCCTGTTTGTGTCTTCTGATATTTTGTCTTTCATTTATTTAGGAAGTGAGCACTACATTTAATTGTTTTCATAAAAGTTGTGTAAACCCCCGGATACACAATGAAGTGCTGCTGTATAAGTCAGACCAAATCTTAATTTTGGAAGAGAAAAAATGTGCCATGGTGAAATGTTTGGTCTGCATGCTTAAAGAAGATGCAGTATTATAAGAATAAAAAGTGGAAATGCGATATTTAATCAACCTTTCATGAAACCAAAGCCCCTTTCGCCTCCCCCTGATGGGCATTGACCATGCCCCTGGGGTGTCACCGGTGGGCTGTGGTGGACATCGGGCCAGTCCCTTGGCGTGACGGTTGGGGTGGTCAAAGCTCGACAGTGTGTGGTAGGCATGCTATCGGGGCTGTGAACAGGTCTATGGTTCTTGGGGTCTCGGAGAAAGTAGGTCTCTGATTGGGCCGGGGGCTCTGCCGGCTCCTGTCCTTCGTCGGGCTGCTTCCTGGATGGAAGCGCTGAGATGCGGGCCTGCTGGGCGCTCTGTTGGTATGAGTCCCTGCCTGCCTACAACTGGGGGTCAGCAGGAGGTGTGGTGACCCCCCCCCATTTAATATACGATCTTTTCACACAACTTTTGCATGCATTCACTTCTGAAACATTCTCACAACCACAAATACCACCCGCACTACCACACAACACACACACACACACACACAGATACTCATTGACTTTTTATGTATTCAAATAACGTCTTTAAGTTTTAATTAATAACCTTGTTAGTGGCACCGCAGTCTACGAAACATCCCAACATTAACTGAAGGCCCCCTTCATGCCCTTCAGTTAATGCGTTAATTTGCTCTTTGAAAAACACAGTTTTATTCAGTCACATTTAATGTGTGTTTTGTGGTGACTTGTGTTGAGTGTGAAATTCTCCAATGCATATTTATGCTTTTGAAAAAAAAAAACAAGTGTGATCTTTAAAGTTTTATGAGGAGGTCTGGGATCTAAATCGTTTTTGCTCAAATATCAGGTGAGACACGCAAAAGAAAAAGCCACCATGATAAACAGAACAACCATGAAGTGTCATATAAGTCAACAAGCTCATCCATTGTGTGCAATCGTTTGTTGATGGGGCTCCGTTTGAACACAGTATTCCACTTAGAGTCTATCTGAGCGTGCTCAGTGCGTCCTGAGGCTGCAGCAGAATCAGTCGTTTGAGCAAGCTGCCTTTCCAAAGCGTTGTACCACCAACATTGCTCTGTGGAGCAAAGTGGTGCCGTCTTCCATGAAGAATTCAAAACCTGTTTGTGTACTGTCGTATTCAGAGGTCTCAACCTGCGGAGGTCGGCTCCAGCAAAAATCCTTTTTAATAATGGAAATTTACTGAGGGCTCAGAGGCGGCAAGAACTGCAAAATAATGGAGCCTAAATCACCTGTGCCCTTTGGCTTTGAAATTTAATTTATGAAAATGCTTAACATGCGTTTGTGGTAATACCGCAGCACCGATTAAATTGCACGCCGATTATTCGTTTTTAATAAACAAGCGAGGTCCATCACGGGTTTGAGTCCAGTGGGCACATTTATTTAAAGTATGGCAGGTAGATGATGCATTTTTATTACGCGCCCATGTATGTTAGCAGCGACACCTCTTCTTTGCTGGCCTCCTTTTGCTCCTGCTCGTATTTAAGCAGAGCTCTGAGGGTTCACTGAAGATCACATCTGAAAGAGGAGTCACTGGCGCATATGCTATCAGGCTGCTCGGTGTGTGTGGAGATGTGGCATTTAAAAAAGGCGAGCTTGCGTGTTAAGAAAAGATGAGGTGGAGTTGGGCAGTCGAGCGACAAAGTACGCCAGCGTACCGTGCGCCAACAAAGTGCCTTGCGCCCGCCTGCTGCCGGGTGTAAAGGAGGGAGATGCGACCTGTCAGAGAGTGAGGGGGCTGGCTGAATGACTCCACATCACCCTTTCAGCTCCAGCAACTTCCCATTTATATTGTAATGCAAATCCACGGCCTGTCCCAGATGGTGCTTTTCCAGCATCGTGGTTGCAGAGAAATATGATTATTTATCCTCAGCACTTCTAAAGTCTTTAATGCGCCCTCCTCCGTCTGTTTCTATTCCCTCCTTCCACCGGCAGCGGTTTAAAATCTGTGCAGCCTGATGCATCTCTCCCTAATGGTGAAGGAGAAAAAACAATAGACGATAAATTTGGGGAGAATTTGACAAGAGAGGACCTCGGAGATTACAGAAAAGCGGGAGGGAAACCAACCTAACAGCACTAGTCAAGGAAAGAGGCAGACAAAAGAAACTCCAGGTAGATCATTTTCTAGGCTGCACATTAGGCGGATTAGAGGGATAGGCAGTAATTCACATGACTATAAAGTGTTTTTAATCACCTCTGCTGAAGAAAATTCAGTCGGAACGACCATATCAGTAATGAGCAACATCTTCCTGGGAGCACATTCAGATTTCTGTAAGGATAAAAAACAAAATCGCCTCATCTCTGCCCGGGCGAGAAATGGAGAATTTTTGTAAGCTCAGATCATGTATACACCAATCCGCCATAACATTATAAGCACTGACACTGATCCAGTCAGAATAACATTGATGATCTCGCCCCCAATGGCGCTTATTAGTGGGCGGGACAGCAAATGAACATTTGATGTGCTGGAAAGAGGAAAGAATAAGCAAGTTTGAGGATCTGAGTGGCTTGGCCAGGGACCAGCCAGGGAGAGAGATGCATAGCCAGGTTAGCGCCGGTTTTGATAGAGAGGTATCAGAACAACCAGTGAATCCCAACTTGCTGCGTGTGGAGGTGCATGGCGACTGATTCATCTGCGTACACATGCTAATCTCTATCCACTGCCAAAAGTGCAACTCCATCGAAAATCATCATATAACATCAGATCTGGACCCTGGAATAATGGCAGAGCGTAGCCTGGTCTGGTGATTCATACTCTCTTTTACCTTGTACGATTGCCTGGACGCGTCTGCGCCACTTACCTGGGGAAGAATTGACCACAGGATGTACCACAGGAGGAAGGCAATGTCTGGGGTTCATTGTGATACTTTGAGCAATGCTCTGCTGGGAAACTTAGGGGGCTGCTATTCATTTGGCTGTTACTTTGACACATACCGGCTATCCAAACATTGTTGGAGACCAAGAACCAACCTTCATGGAAATGGTATTTCTTCACTACAATGGCCTCTACCAGCGGGTCAATTCAGGCCACCACTTTGCAAAAATGGCTCAGGAATAGTTTGTGGAACACAACTTAAGGGTTTCCTGGAAATGAAAGATCTGCTTCTAACGCCAGAATCCACAGCACACCTTCAGAGGACTTGTGGAGTCTGTTCCCTGATGGGTCAGAGTAGTTTTGAGGCGCGCCACTTAATTATTAAGTTTGAAGAGACTGGAGATGTTTAAAATCAGCCTAGAAGGGTACAAACAGCTAGAGAATTGCAGAGTTCAGCTGAATGATCACCATTGAATGGCACCTACGACAACACAAGCTGTTTCGGAGGGAAGCAAGAAAAAAGCCTCTGCTGTCGTCCACACACACGCTAAAACATCTACAGTTTGACAAACAGCCCAGAAACTCTCAATGGAACAAGGTCATAGGTCGGATGAGACCAAAATGCAAGTTTTTGGCAACAAATCAATCAAAAATGGAGAGTTGTGTAGAGAGAAAGAAAGCCATAGAGAAAAGCACATCATACCCCCTGTGAAGTCGGGTTGTGGATCTCTGATGCTGTGGGTTTGTTTTTCTTCCAAAGGCTGTGGACATATTGGTAATACCAGCAGATATTGGATGAATAGCTACAAGCCTCTTTAAGGAAACTGAAAGTGGGCCGTGGTTGGACCTTCCAGCAGGACCACGGTCTGAAGCACACCTAGAAACCAACCCAAGAGTGGTTCAGAGATGACAACATAAAAGTTTTGCCATGGCCATCCCAGTCACCGTCTGACCTACACCCCACAGAACATCTGTGGGATGTGCTACAGAGGAGAGTCCACTAGCGTGGACCTCAGAATCTGAAGGAGCAGGAGAGTTTCCGTGTGGAGGAAAGGTCTGAGAAGAAGACTCAGGAGCAGGAGCGGAGTGAACCAAATAATAAATGCAGGATGCTAATAACTGTCTTACATGTTTTATAGATATAAGAAATATATATTTATTTTTCATTAATAATGTCTTTTTTTTTTTTTGATTTTGTCATTTGAGTAAGAGGTTCCATTTTTGTGAATAATTTGAATTAAAGGTCATGGGTGTACACAATAAAGACTTATTTTACTGCTTTTTTTTAAAGATTTCTCATAATTCTTAAGGGCACTGCAAAGGGGTCAATTTATAGAATACACACATGGAAAATGTAAGAGGTCAGTTTGGGTTTCGCGAGCAGGAAATATTCAAATGTGTTATTTTAGAGCTGCTTTAAAGAACAGCATTGAAGTTTAACTATAGATACTTGAACTTCACGGTAAATTCTATGACACCTCGCTGAGAGTTGTCACTACGTTGCCTTTGCAAAATGTGTTTCATCCCGAGTAAAATAATTTAAAAGTCCTTTATAACGTGACAGCACTTTGTAGTCACTCCTGACGGGATCATTTAAGCGAGGTTATGCACAGTACCATAACGGCATAACTGGAGGTTTCTGCGTGTGAAGTCCTGGAGGACTGAGTGCGCTGGATGGTTTCGCTTATGGTTTCGGCATTTCTATACTTTCATCACAACACTCTCACTGATCTGCCATCTGCAGCGGAAGCATCCAGGTAGCACTTAACGCTTCCAACACAGAGTATTTAAATCCCAACCTAGTGTCAGTTCAACTCTCTGACCTCTGTCATCTCCTTCTGACTCATCTTCTGACAGCTATTTGTATTTTTAACGTACCTTGACACAAACTTTGAGAGATTCACTGAGGCATGAGGACATCTTGAAGATGATTGCTAGCAGTAAAATGAAACATCTGTAGGTGCTGCACCAGCGTGATGCTGCCATCTTTTCATCACACGTCTCAGGAATGTTTATACTAAGTGGATAAAAAATTACCGTATGTTGTTTTGTTTGGAAAGAGGTTTGGGTAATGTTGAAATGAAATGTCTGGATATTATGGAATCGTCATCGCCACCCAGATGGGTTTTAATAACTCAAAAAAAAAAATGTCATGGATCATTTTTAAATGTTATACCCCCATTTACCTTAGTACGAGGAAGAACTGGATTGATGTCGATGAAGGTCAGGTGCCCATTTCCGCCACTAGGGAGAGATTAACCTCAGTTTTCGGGCCGTAATTTCTCAATTGTCTTTCCGATTTAGTCCAAATTCTGGTACTTATGAATCGACACAAGGAGATCTATCTGTTATATATCATATTTTACTCTAATATTTCATGTTTTACACAATAGTAGGAGCTCCTCTTAAGAAAAAAAAATGTTGTTTTCGAACATAACTTCTCCAAACTAACCTAAGATCTAACTTGTATTTCTAATATTACGCTATTACCCTTCATATGTCGCTCACCATTTAGGATTCTTTTATATTTTGCCTTTTAACCGCCTGTTAAAAGTCAGTTGTTGTTTTGTTTTTTTTCACACCAAGTGCTGCTCAGTGAAGAACTTTTTTTGGCCCTCCGTCATATAATGAATAAAGAGTTCGATCTGGAGCAGCTCTTTTTGAAAAGCAGCTCGAGACAACTGATTTTTTTATTTGCCTAGGGGGGCTTCTTTTGTAAAGAAAAAAGAAAAAACACAGTTTTTTGACTGTAACATCCCAACTATATTTTCAAGTGTCTAAATGTAGCTCATGTGAATTGAAATTAAGAAGTATGACTTGTTTTATGTCTGAACTCAGAAGAAATAGTATTTGTCTTCATTATTGCTTCCGATATGGAACCTATGCCAAATCTTTACCCGGAACGAGACGATCCGCTGTGGGGATCCTAAAAGGGAAGAGAGGAAGAAGAGGATGAGGATTGAGTCGTTATGGAGTCTGATCTTAGAGCAGACTGCTGACTTCATAGAAATAGTGAGGTTGAGTCATTATAGACTGTTTGAGATTATTAATGAGTACAATTTCATTTGAGGAGTTCAATCAGGGGGATTGCTTGTACAACGCAGGGGATTGGGGGCTTTTTAGGGTAAATGCCCTTGCTGTAAGGGACAACATCGTAGTCTTAGTTTGTGACATAATGGATACTGTAATTTGAGATACAAATGTTTACAAAGTGCTTTGAGAAAACGGAGACAGCGGGAAGATAATTTAACAACAGATAGAGAAAAAAGTCAGAAGGGCAGAAAAAAGGAAGACAGAGACGATAGATTTTAAAAATCCGAGGACAAAAGATGCAAGATGAACAAACGGCTGATATAAAACAAGAAGATAGAGACGTGATAAAGAAACAGTGATAATTGTCAGGAAAGATGATAATATGACACAAAATAGGAACGATAAAACAAAAGGAAGTTAAAAACGGAATGAATATAAAGACGGAATAAAAGATGAAATCACAACACACAAAAAAGGCAGTAAATTAAAAAGAAGTAAAATAAATAAATAAATAGAAGACAGCATTCCATGTGGCAATTAAAAGCAATGAAATGATAATAAAAGTAATGTGCCTCCTGATAGAGCGGCACAAGCTCCAGATGTCCTCCTGTGAGACGACTCTTCAGCCCAGAGATGCTGCTGAGTCGGCGGAGGAGCTTCACGCTGTCATTCTCGCAGGCTCAAAACAACCCACAGGTTCTCTCCAGGGTTTAGATCACAGCTCATCACCGGCCTCAACTCCAGAACCACATCCAGCATGCCAATGGCCCAGTCGTGGTGTGGTTGCACGTGTCATTTTCTCCCCTGCCTTCAGGTATTTTGTACAGGGGTTGCATACATAAAAGAAGGAGCAGTGGTGATTTAGGTATATGGGATTAAAAAAGTAGAACTCTAGAAGCTAAAATCGCTCAGGTGTGACCAAAACCTCATCTTTTGAAAATTGCAGTTAGATTTTTCCAACGCACTGTATAAAGACGATGTTCAACCAAATTGAATAAAGTCAATTTAAATAAAATGCGGTGCATTTGTTGAATATTCAGATTGAATCAAAGGTGACTGTGTCTTCTATGTACATGGATTTTTTTTCTTTTTTGTCTTCCTGCAAATTTGCACCATTAAGGAATCTGCTACAGTAATTTAAAATGAAAGTCTGATTGGGTCTCCGGGAAAAATGATGGTATGTCAAGAGTGTGCAGATGACCAGTCCAGCATTGGATTCAAGGAATGAATGTAAGGCTGTTCGGATGCTTCTGTGAACAAATATAAAAACACTTTAGAAAAAAGTAATTACAGTTTAGAGTCTTACCCGTAAACTGCAGGAGCTGGCATCCCTCTCCCTGTCAGAAAACAACGTTTTGTGTGTCATGGGCTGTGAAGGATTCGACTCAATGTGTGTGCAAAGGAAAATGTGTTTTTGCCCAGTTCCATGTGAAAACCAGGCTTACGCTGTCGTCCCCGACAAGAAGGGTACGTCCCCGAAAAAGCCCCCCAATCCTGCGTTGTCCCTTTTAAAATGAAATATGACGTTAAGTCCACAGTATTTTTTGTTAAAATAAAAAGCTTCCCAAAGTGATTAAAAATCAATATGGACTGTATCAGACCGATCGTTCTGCCCTGAAAATGGAAAATATACAACCGATCTCTCCCCAAATCAATCCAGTTCTTCCTCGCACTTACATATATGGGATGATAAAAACTACAAAATGACCCCGAAATTTATTCCCTCAACCAAGAGGCGACCTGAAACTCCGGCTGGAGACAACTCAGCTGTAGTGTTGTCCAAAATAACCATTTCCTACTCAGTCATGTCGTTTAGCAAGAAACAATACCACTTTCATTTTAATTTAGACTCAGAATCAGACTCGGAGACCAGCGGTTTGGTTTAGGTTCTTTTTTTTAGTCATCTCATCAACACAAAGAGGGATGTCGGCACTGAGGGTTCCATCATATTCTACCCTTTTTTAGTGATATAATAAACAGGAACCAAATTATAATCATTATAATTATACAACTACTTTCAGGGGCTTTGGCTTAATATCCAGATGGGCAAATTTGTGATCTAGATATTCAATTAAGAATACTATTCTTATTGAAAAAGGTATCACATCTTTGCAAGTCACATCTAGTCATACAGATCATTTATTTTGTTTGTTTGTTTGTTTGTTTTCTATGGTTATCTTGTTAGATGATGCTTCTGGATGCTGAAACAGATTTTATTTTGACAGTGTTGCACTTCACCAAAGACATTCCTTTTTTTTTATATCTGCTCAGTCAACCTTACTGTTCACCGTGGCCAACACGGCACCACGGAGGTTTGAGCACTTCATGTGCGTCGTTCTGCAGACGTCCAATTTCAGTGACATACGCCTTTATTTTTCTCAAGGTTTTCAAATCGAGAGAATTCAATGCAATCTAACTTTGAGCAAATGCAAAAGGCTTAATAAAGCTATCAGCTGTAATTGCACCACTCAGTCAAGCCTTCATTAAGTGCTAAAGAGGTTGGCTACTCCGCCGGCTGGGTTTTCTATTCATGAAATAGATTTTCTTTTCAAACAATTTTCACTTCATTTCTGATTTTTATCCTTCTGCGATAAAATAAATGTACTTTTGTCTGTGCAGCGTATTCAGCCTCTTAAATGTTTTTTACATTTCTTCCTGATACAGACGTGACATTACCATTCTAGCTTCCTCTGCATGTGTAGCTCAGCTCTGTCAGTGAATAGAAGGTATTCATGGTTTCCCTGACCCTCGCTGGAACCTTACTCCTAGAGCGATTCCTATAGAGCTGAGATGCAGTACGCTACGATCCCAGGGTTCCTAAAGAGAGAGGGAAACAAAGGCAAACTGGTCACCATGACTTCAACGTGTCAGAATGTGGGGTGAACCATTTCATCACTCCTAAAGGCGCAAGCAATCAAATCCATTCTTAGGCCCTTTTCACATACCTGACCTCAATACCAAAGCAGAATAAAACGCCGCCGACCGCTTCAGCTCAAATCATGAGCTCTCTTGCCGATTAGATCTTTGTTTTGGTCACTTTCTGTAACAATTGCTCGTTTAATGCAAGAGGCAAGATGAGAAAAACATCTATATTCAGTGTTCGGGCAATCAGGAGATTGTCGTGTTTGTCAATGTCTGGTTGTTTTCCTGTCACATCGCTCTCCAAACAATTTACCTATCCACACACAGACCAGTACTTTGTGTAAACCTGGGTGGTCTGTTTTGCTGGCCATCCGTGCTCATGGGAAAAACCTCATTGCAGCCATCATGGTGAGGGGCTTCTGAATGAAATGAGCTTGGGAGGTGACAGGGAGGTTAATGCGGCAGCTACTCTGCACCGTATATTCAGAAACACAGACAGGAATGAAGTTTGTAAAAAAAAAGACAAAGGTAGTGGAGTGTGTTTTTGGAAGTACTTTTTATACGAAAAGCTTTTTGGACGAATCTAAAACAACATTATCAGGGGGAAATCTGCTTACTGCTTCAACCACTATTTCTCAAATGAGGTAGCCTAAAGGGCCAGAAACTTTCTGTTTATGACTTGAATTTGATCTCTGTTTATTGTCATATGATCGTTACAGAAATAACGTGACGTTAAAAGATTGAGGCCGATGCGGCATGTCCTCATTTTGTCAAGCATGTTTTTAAACCGTCAAAAAGAAAATCTGGCTTAAAAAAGTTAGTATTTTCATAGAAATTAGAAAGTCAATTTTACTTTGATTAGCTCAACCTTTTGGGAAAACATGTTTCAAAGAAAACGATTTGACCCTTATTCAATTTCTTCGTTGTGTCAAGGTACATATTTAGTTTGTTTAGTAAGTCCTCACATGCTTTCACCTGTGATATCTCCCAGGGCACCATCCTTGGCACCTTACTCTTCAGCATATATATATATATATATATATTTATATATATATATATATATATATATATATATATATATATATATATATATATATATATATATGCTTCTACTGGGTCATATTAATATTATAAACAGGTTCAGTTACATTTTTCAGCAGAAATAGTCACCAAACTGTCCTGCTCAACCAAACAGTTGAGCAGGAATTCCCCTGATTGACCTCTTCAAATTAAATGTGAGGTTGGGTCGTAAAAAACATAATTTTTCGTGAAAAGGCTCCCCCTAGTTAATGAAATCTGGACTATTTGAGCAAAAATATGACATACAATAGAGATTGTCGATTCTCATCAACTCCTCGAGTCGATTCATGGGCACCAAATTTGTGTCGGAACTATGCAACCGACTTTCCACCAATCAATCCAGCTCTTCCTCACATTAATCACACATCGTTTGTATAATCTGAAAATCATCTATGAATTTGTTTTCCAGTCATCGCATCAACATGAAGGATCTGTTGCGACGCGGGGGTGGCGATGACGATCCCACGACATCAAAGACCCTTCTGGGATATAATAATGCCTTTAGCTTGCCTCCACTGAGAAACAAAATTACCTTTAAATGAAAGTAAACCCCAATCCGAACTCTAATAAAACATATGCACCATCTAAGGGCTTGGCCTTCTGTTAAAGTAAGTGGAGAAAAACCATCACTGATCTGGTTCTACTGGACAATCCAACGGTCCAACATGCATCACTTTATGCTTAAGTGAAGCTGAAAAAGCTCATTGGATCGATTTAATGTCCTGGTCCACTCCTAAATTGGATGCTTTTTTCCCTGACACATGGTCAGCCCAGTTTAGTGGTGATCTGTCAAGTAGTTTATGTCTATTAATTTCAAAAAAGCTCCAGCTTGCAACGTGAATAATGTTTCTGAATCCAGATCCAATGTAGAATAATTGCCGAAACCTAAAACTTGGCTTTCATTGAGAATTCTTTAAACTGTGTTTAAAAAATCCTGATATACCAACACCAGCAGTAACATTTCCTCCTCGGGGGAGGCAGGGGCTTCTTTTCCCCAACAATATCAGGAAAGAAGATGGCACAGCATTTCTGTGACTCTGAAGCCCTCAGGTTTTATTTTCCTGTTTTTCCCCATCTCGCCCCCTGCTCACTTCAGTCTCCTCATCCACAGCAGTATCTCAACCCCAGCTTCTTCTTCTGCCACTCACCACCCGATTATTCAGCTTTCCCTGAAGTAGCCATCTCAGCCGCTGTAATTCTTGGGTATTTTTTCCTGGTGTGTTTTCTCTGTGATTCATGCTGATCGCCTTTGTCGCTGTGACCTGGAGGCCCGTTACAGTTCCAACATCAGACTTTGTCTCCCACGACTCACTGATCTCTGCTTTTTGGTGAACTCGCTTTCCAAGTGGACCCCTCCACCCTCCAACACCTCTTAGATGGTAACCTGACTCCCTCATTCCCCAGAACACCAAACCTCCAAAGTGGTGTTGTTTCCTGCTAGAACATGACAGTAGGAAATGGTTAGTTTGGACAGCAATATAGCTGAGTTGTTTCTATCCGGAGTCTAAGATCGCCGCTTGGTTGAGGTAATAAATATTTAATTATAGAATTTGTTAACGTAATAACTCAAAAACTAATTCATGGATCATTTTCAAATTTTGTACCCGCATAAATGGGTGAGGAAGAACTGGATTGATTTTGGGAAAAGTGGGTTGTATATTTCTGACACTAGGGGGAGCTTTATGTCCAAAAGTATTCGGGGCATTTCTCAACCATTGGTAATTTTACTCCTAATTTTATCATACTTTACTCTAATAGCTCATATTTTACTCACAAGGGGGAGCGCTTTTTAAAATATAAATGTTATTATGCTTTTTGGCAATAACCCGGACACATAGGGGTCACAAGCCAGTGTACCTCTAGTGCCACTTCAAAGCCGGGATAAAGTGGGAGGGTTGTGTCAGGAAGGGCATCCGGCTATAAAACCTATGGCAAATACATACTGAACACAAAATTAGTTTCCAATCCGGATGGGTGGGGGCTGGTTAAGAAATATCGATACTGGTAAAGTTAGCCTGCAGGGTACGGATCTATGGATGGAAACAGGCGATGTGGCGACCCTGAAATAGCGAAGCCGAAAGATGAAGAAGATGAATCTATATTAGAAAAATAACTTCCCAACCGTTTGTCCGATTTAGTCCAAATTCAGCACATTAAAACAACCTGAGGATATGTTTTCTTGTTTTTATCATATTTTACTTTAATAGCTCATAATTTCTCACCAGGGGGGATTTTTCTTCTTTTTCTTTTTCTTTTACATAAAACACAGTCTTTCGGACATGACGCTACATTTAATTTAAGGAGTTACCAATCAGGGGAATTGCTTGTACAGCGCAGGGGATTGGGGGATTTCTGCCGCAGCACAGACATAGTTGAAAGGTTATTTATTCCAACTCAAACCTTGGATAGTTTTAAAATCTTTCTACATAACAAGGCATTTGGAGCAATTGGGGTGTTTATGACATTTAATAACAAGAGACTAACACTGCTATGATCAGCTGAAGGTTAAAATATTAGAGAGAAATCAAATTCTACCCTCACGCGTAAAAAATATTAATAAAGAGCCTGCCTGAAGTTGGGGGCATTAAAAAGCCCGCACACATAATCCGGACCCCTGCAGGTGGAGTAAGAGTGTTGATCACCCACTGAACAACAGGAAGTGCAGCACCGCCATCTGTAGGCCAGAGGAGCTACGACACCCTCCAGAGCCAGAACAAAGGCTGTCTTCTCACATGTACACCTTGTGCCTACAAACACCACATTCAGAATCAATTCCTCATACAGAACAGATCACAGAACGGTTCATTACTGTTCGATTGAATTAAGTGAATGTTCGATAGCAGGGCCATTGCAGGGGAAAAGTTTCATTCAGGCTTTCAAGACAACGGGCTAACACGCGTCACATTTTAATTATGCTATTAAAGACAAGCAGCGGATGAGCAGAAACAAATAAACCCGTGCAGAATTATTACGAGCTCTATGGATTGAAATAAAAACGAGGTATAAAAAGTGGGAGCGGTAAAGTTCTGACATGGATTTAAATGAGGCCGACGATAATGAAGATCGGATTCCTCACCGTTAACCCGAAACCGACCACTTCACTCATCTCATCCATAATAATTATTATGATGCCTATTAGAGATGTTTTACCCTGAAACTAGAGGTTGAATGGAGAAGCAGTAACTTCATTCATATGTTGTTTCTATTCTATTCCCTTCAGCTGCAGCGGTTTCAGTCTCTGCAGAAGCTAATTAGGTCCTTGACACGGCTTTCTCCAGCTTTATTCCTTATTATACCAGCCAAACACAATTGTGGGAACATAAATTTACTCTCCCACTTCTTACAAATATGTACATATTATACATTTCAATTCCTCCCATTCCCAAAGCAGTATAAAACGCAGTATAAGAGGCAATTAAAATGCAAAACCTCCTCCTTGATGATTTATAAGTGATGTTCTTACTCGCACAAAGCTCTATATGAACCTAAAATTTGGAAGGAAAGGCAATTTTTTAGTTATCGAATCAACACAAAGTATCTGCAGCGGTGGCGGCGGCGTTGGCGGCGGCACTGGCATCGGCGGTGGTGACCATTTCATAATATCCCTGTCTTTTCTGGCTAGGCAGTAGTCACATCCTGAATAGTCACATCCTGAATATACTGAAATTACAATGGATCTACACAAATAAAGTATTTCCAAACTGTAGTTGAGTACAGCACTTGATTCTATGCATTTAGTTCATTTCTGTCTTGTCTTCTGAAGTAACGACAGTAACAGGAACATGAAAGGGTGTCAGTCTCTCGCTTCGCTAATGACATAATGACGATACAAACACATCACATACATCACATTTCAAAAGGCCTGACTTTCAGACGTGCCAGCGGACTGAGATGATTTATCATCTGTCTGATGCTGTTCTTATAGGTTTCCATCATACTGATGGACACAAAGGTTTCTCCTCCCGACCCCGAATGGATTCTTTCACTCTTTTTGTCATATTTGATAAGACAAACGCTTAAAAACAATTCACAAAAACCTTGTGCTGCAGCTGATAACCACCAGTGATCAGTTCTCATTAATTCTGATGAGGCACAACAATATCAAAATCAGATTCTACCTGAATTGTAAAAAAAAATTTAAAAAACGTACGAGTTTGTATCATTTTAATCACATTGTAAATTTAGTGAAAATATTATACAGGTCTGAGAATAATATCCCTCTGTGGAAAAAAACATACAAACCTTGAATGCGTCAGGCTCATTCATGGGCTGTCAAATTTCACAACCACTGACATCTCACATGAACCCATGGTCATGACGTGTTTATAACATGTTATAAACGCTGTTAGTGCTGCCTCCTCGCGGCAAAAAGGTTACGTGGGTTAAGTACGCGACTTCTGCTCACTAAGTATGTTATTTCAAATGATTGAATAATGTCTCTCTGTTTTATCATGCAAGTTAAATCACCAGCAACAAACCCCCAAACAGGTTCATTTTAAAATCTGGTCATTCTCATGCAAACTATGCAGACCTCCTGGATATTATATTCCTAACTTGGGAATAAAAAACGGTCCGAAAGCCCCTACAGTCCTTCTAGACTTTGAAGCATCAGCCAGGTTGTTTTCTAGATGTTCCCTGCAGGGACCCCTGACAACACCAAAAAATATGTAGAGGTGGTGGTTGGGTTCCACTTTATGATGGCGTGCACCTCTCTGTACTCTCGCTACTATGGTTAGTTACTTAATCAAGGTCTAAGGTTACCGTACCTCGATCTTCTGTTGTCCCCTCCTGACCTCCATTATTGACAAAACCATATCCAAACCATATCAGACCAATCCGCAGAAAACCTACTCTGGATCCAGAAGTTTTTGCTAATTATTAGTTGCTACCCACCTCGAGGACCACCTCAAATACAACAATCTCTTTGAAACCTTTCAGTCGGGTTTCCGATCCGCCCACAGCACAGAAACATCTCTGCTTAGGGTCACAAACGACCTACGGATGGCAGCAGATGCTGGTTCACCTTCCCTCCTGATTCTCCTTGATTTGTCTGCTGCCTTCGACAGAGTTGACCATGGAATACTCCTACACCGCCTACATCACACCATTAGACTCACTGCCACCGCCCTAAACTGGTTTCAATCCTATTTCACCGACAGAACAGAATGCATTTTCCCTGGAAGTTCAAGGTCCCGGACACACACGTCACTTTTGGGGTCCCCCAGGGATCAGTCCTCGGCCCCATTCTCTTCATACTATACATGCTCCCCCTTGGCCATGTCATCAGTCGATATGGACTCACATTCCATTGCTACGCTGATGACACGCAAATCTACATAAAGACTGACACATATTCCTCCGCAGCCTCTCCATCCTCATCGTCATCCTCATAATAATAACAATAATACATTTAAATCATCTCCCCTGTCAACTCTCCGCGCTTGTCTGGAGGAGATAAAGGTGTGGATGAAAAACAACTTTCTCCAATTGAACAGCTCCAAAACCGAAGCAATTTTAATTGGCACCCAACATCAGACCCAGTCTTCCTCCATATCCAGTATTACCTTCTCTGGTCACGACATTCCCCTCTCTTCATCAGTCACCAACCTCGGCATAAGATTCGACCCTCAACTCACTTCTGAATCCCACATCAAACACATCTGCAAGATGTCCTTTCACCATCTCAGAAATATTTCCAAACTCTTCACTCACCAACTCCGTTCTTCACTAACCTTGAGTGATGCTGAAAAGCTGGTCCACGCGTTTGTCTCCTCCAGACTGGATTACTGTAAAACACTTCTCATCAGGATCCCTGATAAAAGTCTCCAAAAACTTCAGTACGTTCAAAACAGTGCTGCAAGGACCCTCACGAGAGTTCGTAAACACGAACACATCACCCCTGTTCTTCATTCCCTTCATTGGCTTCCTATCTCCACCAGGATTGATTATAAGATCTCTCTCCTCACTCACCATGGCCTCCATGGTAACGCACCCCCCTACCTGAAAGAACTACTCACTCCACTGACCTCAACACGATCCCTCTGTTCTACCCACTCATACCGCCTCCTCCTTCCCCGGACTAAGCTCAGCACCATGGGTGACCGGGCCTTCTGCTCTGCTGCCCCTCGTCTGTGGAACGCCCTCCCTGACCATCTGAGGGCTCCACAGACGACTGACACATTTAAAATAGGACTCAAAACTTTCCTTTTTAGCAGAACCTATAACTTTAATTAACATTACTACTTTTTGGTCATGTTTTTATATAGTTATTATTATATTTTTTATTGATGCTTTTATCTGCTTTTACTTTGTAGCACTTTGAGATTTGATCCAAATGTAAAGTGCATTATAAATTAAATGTATTATTATAATAATTATTATTAAAACTATGCCTTTCATCAAAGAGATGTGAAAATGTCTACATTTAGCCTGACCGTCGAGAGCAAGTAGAGCTTAGATTCACTTCAGCGTTAAAGAGTGACCTTATATAGGGTACATCACACTCTTCATGTGAGGATGAATACTTAGAGACCAGGAAGTGTCCTTCTGAATCAGCATGGCGTCAAACACTGTGTTCTACACGTACTGTTTATTATACTGGCCAAATGTCGGTAATATTATGGAATCGTCATCGCCGCGGCAGATCCTTCGTGTTAATGCGATAACTCAAAAATTCTTTCATGGATCATTTTCAAATTCTGTACCATCATAGACCTTAGTGCGAGGAACAGCTGGATTGATATTGAGTAAGGTTCATTGTATATTTTTCACACTAGGGGGACCTTTATCTCTAAAAGATTTGGGCCCATAATTTCTCAACCGTTGCTCTGATTTAGTCTAAATTTGTTGATTATGAATCGACTCAAGGAGATAGATCTTGTATAAATTCTATTTTACTCTAATAAATCATATTTACTGTTTTTCGGACCTACCTTCACATATAATTTAAGGGTTTCAAACACGGGGTTATACCCTTGCGGTGACTAAAAACAGCACACGACTAGCTGTCGTTACAAGTCTCCATGAACGAATGCCTCCTCCTTCATGCTATTTGTCTTGGCCCAGGAAATTCCATCACACACAGCAGCACAAAATTCAATTTTTAGGCTAGATAGCTAAGGTATTTGTCTCTCAAGAGGAGACATTCTGGTTACGCCCCCAAATCGGTTGAACTGAAAATGCAGATCATTACTCGCCTCTTACATCAACATAATTTTACACGCCCCTCATCTCCATGTCATAATGTCAATATGTGACTTATGCAGCTGTCATCAGATAGGCCTCAGAATCAGATAACTTCGAGTCAGAGCCATCAACTTCATCATCCGCCGGTAGCTCTGCTAGGAAGGTAGCAGATGTTGGCAGCCAGACAAAAAAAGAAAATACCACGACTACTTGCCAAGCAGTTTCATCTTTTTTCAGCGATGTCTGCCCTCTGCCTATGTGCCTGGCATTTGGTATGAAATCCTGAAAACCAAGCTATGGTTTTGTGCAAAGTGAAAGAAATCTGGTGATCCAAGGCCAGGCAGCGAGGGTCCGCTGTTTTTTGTTCACTTGAACTATCAACACAAGAGCAGGAGCGAGTGAAAGTGTCAGAATAATCAGAGTTTACGCCGGAGGCTACCTGTGCTGCAGCCCAGATCGTATGTTTTTGTAGTTGATGAAGTACATGGCGCGTCTCAAGTCTTTGAGTTCTGGTGATTGTTCAGGTCGAGCAGACCAGTCTGGGCCCGGAATATTCTGCGGCACAATGGCCAGGTGAAAGAGGGAGTATAGCCCCCCAGGTGTAGTTTTCCTGGCAGAGTCGCGCTGCTGCATCTTCAACGTGGCACAGGAGGTTTTCGCGCTATCACGGAGGAGGGCAACTTCCTGAACGATTCCTCTCCAGGCACGCCGGTCCTGGGTTCACAGTTTTTGAGCTTGTATCCAAATCTTTACAAGGAGGTTTTCAGAGCTAGTGGCCAACTTGTGCTTCTTCTTTTTTTTTGCCAGTTCATCTAAGCTGAGCCTTTACAAGTAGGGTGAAGATGCAAGAGATGCTGGCCCTGCTGAGGACTTCAACCTCAGGAATTCATTCCTGCCATTTGATCGTCCGCAGAGACAGAAGCTGAAGATAGGAAGCCACAAACGGTCGCACTGATTATCTATATTTGAGGACTGAACTTTAAGAGGCTGACTCCCATCAAGAACCTGGATCCTTCCACACTCGGGTTCACCATGAATAGAAAGTCACAGTTACATACGGGTCTGCAGATGTGTGAATTTGCAACATACAGAGTGTGCGTATTAATTAATTCCGCAAAGACTCCAGGATTTTACTGCTGCCGTTTCGGCGACCACATCCACCACCGCCGCAGATTCCTTCCTCTTGACGCAATGACTCAAAAGAGATTTCATAGATCACTTTCTTTGACCTTCGTGTGAGGAATAATGGATTGATTTTAAAGAATATCAGTCGTATATTTCCGACACTATGGGGGTGCTTTCGTCATCAAAAGTTTTCGGGCCATAATTTCTCAACAGTTGGTCCGATTTAGTCCAAATGTAATGCGTATGGAGCGAAATTAAGGATATCCATCAAGTTTTTACTCTAGTAATTCATATTTTACTCATTGTGGGGGCTTTTTACGAAAAACACTGTTTTTCCGAACATAACTCAAATCTTTATGTCCTAAAGTTTTCAGCCCATAATTGCTCAATAGTTGGTCCAATTTAGTTCTTGTATACATCATATTTTTCTCACTGGGGGGAGCCTTTTTTTAAAAAAAATTTATAAAAAACACAGTTTCTCTGACTTAACTTCACATTTAATTTGAGGAGTTCAATCAGAGGGATTGCTTGCACAACGCAGTGGATTCGGGGATTTTTCGGTGATCTACCCTTACTGTCGGGGACGGCAGCGTGGGCCTTGCTCCGTTACACACTGGGGTGAGTACAGACACTTTTAAAGGGATCTGTCACTGTAATTCGCACAGAATTCTGTGAAAACGTTTCACTCCGTAGCATTTTTAAGGTCATAAAATCCCGAGAAAAGTTCCGATGAAAGCCGTTGCCATGATATTCAGAGGGTGGACGGTACCCGGTAGAGAACATACATTACAATTGCAGCACAGACCCTTTGTTATCATGGGCCTCCCTGCCCTTGCCTTCAGCTGTCGCTCTTCAGCCATCACCATCGAATAAAGCATGGAAAGAAAAATCTACTGAAAAAATCCTTGATTTGAGTTAAACAGAGTGGTTGAGATTTGATGAAATAATTTCTTTTATCTCCGTGAAGGGCAGGTCTATTTGTTCACATAAATAATTTGGAGAAAATCTTTTGAGGAAGCTTTGTCATAAAAAAGTTTTCCCCTCAGATAAAATAACGTATAAAACGATAATTCCACAGAACTGTACAATAAAACATTTTTTTTAAAAGAGGAAGTCGAGGCCAAAACCCATTAATCCAGCAGCAGACGAATGAAAGTGTCAAACCGTTGACTTATTTCCAAGAACACTGCAATACTTTGATCGTGGCTTTGAGTCTTCCATGAAAGGATTCTTCCCTCTTCAAATGCTCCGAGCAGAGCACGGCCTCAGAGTGAGCAATAAGAGAGAAAAAGCAACAAGAGAAAAGTTGGCCGGCAATTGCTGGTTCCCCTGGTGTCTTTTCCAGCACGCAACCAAGATGGCCATATTGTGCCTCTAAACAAATCGAATGGTTTGCACAGTGACAAGCCGACCTCTGTGGCGTTCAGATTCACCGAGTCAGCACGACTGTGCTCCTTCATTCCCAGGTCACGGCATGCAGCAGCCAGCGGGGGGCCTCAGTCATGTTTACCCAAGTGCTGGATGGCGAATGTGCCATTAGTCTTTTGGCCGTGAGTTGGAGAAAAAAAAAATTTATTAGCACATTTATTACTTTTTAATCTAAACGCAGTGCATCTGCAGCTCTTTCCAGTTCATTAGGTTATATTGTGACTAAATCCTGCTGGGCTGAGGCTGAGCCTTATTCATATAATTTAAAGAACAGACATTAAACCGCAGGCTAAATGTCAGATTAATCGCTCTCTCTCTCTCTGCAGCCTCAGCTTCAGTCGATTGACTAATCAGTTAAAAAAAAGTCCCCCGGAGTCAAATCACAAAAAAATATGTTATGTGCGTTTTCCGTTCGTGTATGTTTTGATATTTTTCTTTTTCGAAAAAAAAAACCCGAGAAAAAACAAGGAAAAAAACAAGATTTTTTTTTTAAAAATCAAGGCGTTCTTCCTTTTCAAGATCAAATAGGGATGAGAGAATTCCCCAAAAATGGTATGATTTTCATTTTCAAATGAGGGCGGGGCCCCCGAGAGATCGCAACAAGCTCCGAAAAATCAGGTTAATCTTCATTATACAGTCTAAAGCAGGATGGATCATGTAGTAAACCAGTTGTACTGGTGTCTCATCATCTTCAGGATGGCTCATGTAGTAAACCAGTACTACTGGTGTCTCAACATCTCCAGGATGGTTCATTTAGTAAACCAGTACTACTGGTATATCATCATCTCCAGTATGGATCATGTAGTAGGTGTTTCGGTAATTGTCGTCAGTTTTCAGATATTTGTAGGGCTGCTCTGTTGAATTTTATCACACTCCAGTCACTCAGTGCAAAATCCTGTAGTGACAAAATATTTTTCACACATTGAATACTACATAAAGGCTTGCTGTCACACACATACGCCGTACATTGTGTATATATAAAGCCGGTATCTCTAAAGGATCCAGAAACCATTTAGCTTGTGAAACAGAAGCAGCTCCTCTCTTTGAGGAGATGAATGTTGTATTTTTACAACAAGGCTGTAAAAGACATGTCTTAGTAATACACACACATAAGTAAACCTCACACACACACACACACAAACACACACACTCAAACGCACACACACATCCATTGCTGACTTCCTAACTGCAGCCCTTTACAGGCAAATAAAGGGAATTAGTGTAAGAGCGGTAAAACCTGTCACACCTACAGTTATGTGTCAGACAGTCAAACTCTGAAGAAAAAAGGAAGGAAGACATTTAATGGGAGATAAAGGAATCGATAAAGGAAAGAGAGAAAGTCAAAAGGGAGTGAGATTAGCCACGAATCTGCTTTGTGCTCAGTCAGATCCTAGCAAGCTAATTGCTCAGAGACCAACATAAGGCACTGGGATGAGATCTGCCAGCAGCTCCGATCGATTGTTAGAAGTTCTGGTGATATCTGTCAGGAGGAGAGGGGGTGGGGGGGTGGGGGGGGATCATGCAACTAATCAGATGACCAGCAGATATAAAGTAGTATTTTGACCTCTTGAAGTAATAACAGGAATACCACAGCTTGACTCTATAATTCAATATATATACATACATAAAAAATAGAGCAGCTCAGCTTGAATTACACCTTAAAGCAACCTTCCTAAGGTTTGACCCTCACAAGACGATTTCTTCACCAGAAAAAATTGATGACGACCTGAATCTGACAGTCAGCAATCGATTTTCCACAAGCTCTATAAATTTGAACATTTTGGACAACCATATCCAAAATATAATTTAAATCGGGACGGTAATTATATCCCGCAGTAACTGCTGCAGACCCTTGGTGTTAACTTGATAACTAAAAATAACTATTAGGATTCATTTTCAAAAGATATACCCATATAGCCCTTAGTGTGAGGCAGGACTGGATACATTTCTGGAAAGTTCGGTCACATTTTAGTCACCGGGCCATGATTTCTCAACTGTTGGTCCAATTTAGTCCATATTTGGTGCATATGAATCGACTCAACGAGATCTATCTTATCAACATCGTGTTTTACTCTAATAATTGAGATTTTACTCACTAGGGGGAGTTTTTCAAACGAAACTTATAACTTTACGTTTCGTCCGATTTAGTCCAAATTTGTATCAAATGTATCAAATAGAGGAGGGTTATCTTACATGTACCACATTTTACTCAAAACGTTCATATTTTCCTCACTCTATGGAGATTCTTTTGTAGGAAAACATCCTTCGTCTGACTTCCACATTTTATTTGAGGAGCTTGTACAACCGATTCGGGACTTCTCGGGGATAAGCTTAATTCTTTATGCCAAAGCATTTTAAACATTTTCCTTGATGGATGCAAATATCTTATAATTGCTCCAAACCTTCAACGAAACAAATTCTTTTAAAAACAAAAAACACACACACACACAGTCTGGACCTGAATGATCTGAATCACATACAAAACCTATTAATTGAACCATACCCTACCTATACAAGTAATTTAATCAAAATGCATTTATAATCTTTTGGTTAAATACTGCTGAAAAACATATGCACAAAGATGTATATACAATACATACTAATACAACTACAAGATAAACTTATAAGTAAAGTTGAAGAATAAAGTCTGCAAAATGTAAATAGCGCTGTCATGTGTTGCTTGCAGTGATAAATCAACCATCAGTCGGTTGCCTGAGGATTTTAAGCTTCTTTCAGCTTCTTGTCCTGTCCTTCTGACCTCCATCTTCACTGATTTCCGTCTCTCTGCTCTGCTCAGCAGTGTTTGTGGCCGCCTCTGTTTCAGCACCAGAAATGTAAATTAACTTCCTGCCCTGAGAATGCAGTGAAAATATTACACAGTAAAGGATGCAGATATTTCCCTCAGGAGTTAAAATAGAGTGAAAACAGGACTTCTAGCATTGGAAATCTATATCATAAAGACATTAGTTACGTTAGTATTGTTACTGATTGTATGGTTTTATGATAAAATAGTATATCATGACTTTTCGTTTGATTGATTTTGGGAAAGGACAGTTGCCAATTTCCACCACTAGGGGGAGTTTTATGCCCAAATGTCTTTGTGTCATAATTTCTTAACCGTTGATTCAATTGAATCTAAATTTTTGTGCATATGAATCTACCAGATGATATCGTTCTTGTATATATTATATTTTACTCCAATAGTTCATATTTGAAATCTCTAAGGGGAATTTTTCACAAAAAACACGTTTTGTTTTGGTCCAATTTAGTCCAAATTTTGATGCAAATGAAACGACTCGAGGTGATCTGTCTTGTAAATATAACATTTTACTGTAGCAGCTCATATTTTAATGACTGGGCGAGCTTTTATTTTCATGAAAAAACACTATTTCCGGGCATAGCTCAAAAACTATTTCATGGATTATCTTCAATGTTTATACCTCCATTTTGGGAGCTCTATCGCCGAAAGGTTTCAGACCATAATTTCTCAACCGTTGGTCCAATTTAGTCAGGATTAGATGCGCATGAATCAATTTGAGGAAATCTATTCCGTATATTGTCATGCACAATAATATACCTTTTATCATGTTTTACTCTAATAGTTCATTTTGTGCTCACTAGGGGGAGCTCACCATTAAAAACACTATTTTTCTGATGTGACTTTCTAACAGTTGGGTTTACTTTGTCCAGATTTAGTGCATATGAATCCACTCGATGAGATATGTCTTGATTATATCATATTTTACTCCAAAAGTTCTTATTTTACTGACTTCGTCAAGCTTTTTTATGAAAACTACTATTGACATAATTTGACATTTAATTTGAGGAGTTCAATCAGGGGGATTGCTTGTACAATGCAGGGGATTGGGGACTTTTCAGTGTTTATACCCTTGCTGTCAGGGACGACATTATTATTCCAACTATAGTTCTTCAAACTCTTTTTCCATGGCACCTCTCAGGCAGGAAATGCAGGTGTAAGTGCTTTACAACAATATATATTAAAATGAAGATGGATTAAACAAATTTGAAAGAATTAATTTGGTTATATGTCAATAGAAGAAGCAAAATATATGAGCTGCCAGCGTCAGCAGTAGACAAAACAGCATCATTTACGCCGGCACAATGAGCAATGAGTAGTGGATATAAAAGATTCCACTTGTCATCCTCAGCCACCTAATTCCGTTTCGCACACGGATCAGTTGTATCAGAGGCACTTCATCCTCATTTAAAAGCATTAATGACTTTCCTGCAGAGAATTCAGCAGAAGGGATGTGATTATTTTCTCCTCTTTGGTGTGTTTGCGACTGTGTTTGTACCGGTGCCCGATTTATTCGCTGACAAATCAGTTTGAAGTAAGTGTTTAACTTCGTTGGTTGAGCCCGTCCCGCGGCGCGCTTTGTCAATATTCCTGCTGCAATAAATGACGGGAGACGTAGCATATAAAAATGTCGTATTGATTCTGGCCTCTTCTTTGGTATGTGTTCACAAAGACCCTGATTGTACTTCATTACTTCATTAGGGCTGCCCCTCTGATCCGTAGTCACTGTTGTGAAGAGGGTGGGGGGGGGGCTGGGCACTGGGGTGTCATGGTAGCAAACAGGCTACAGCTGGGCAAACACAGGAGGCATATTGTGGGAGAATCATCTGGTGTGGCACTGCCTCCAAGAGGCAACCATGAACGCTGCACTACTGGATCTTTCCCACTTTCAACCTTTAAGCCATTCTCAGTTTCTCTGACTCACTCTTCGTCCATGAATGATATGATGATTGAGGTAAATCAATCTTTAAGCGTGACTTTAAAGTATTCACTTAATATATTACTGTAGGAACAACCAATCAGCGACCAAGATGTAGAATAAAATCTTATTTCTTCTTCTTTTGGCTTTTGATTAGGGGTCAGGCCTTGTTCTGTGCTTCCATAAAGACCTTGTTGCAGTTTGGTCTTTGAATGAGCTTTTCGGACGTACTGTATATTGACTATGTTGGTCTCAGTAGATATTACATAAACAAGTATTGGAAATGCATTCTGTTTTTGACAGATGAGGTACTTAATATTAAATATATATGAGAAGATGTACACTACCGTGCTAACAAACAGAAACTAAAGACACTGAAGATTGGTAGAAAGTTATGGCCAACAGAATGAAAGTCAGATCTGTTTCGCTTATTTGTATCAGGGATCAATGCAATAAAATCGAAAATTTGAACGACATCCTATCAGATTACATCCAAATGTATTCTCTCTTCTGATTGATACAGTTTTCTCTCATTGCCTTTTACTCTAAAAAATGCTGGGTTATTTTAATAGCCCTGGACTGATGGCGCTGGCTAACAGGTTGGGTTAGCTTGACCTAACATTTTGTTAAAAATAGTGACACAGTGGGTCAGAGATGCAACCTGAAATCAAGGTTGATCACTCTTGTGCACTCCCCCAGTTATATGCAGATGGTAATCTGACCTTTCACCTTTGCTACAGGAAGTAAGAAAATGATAATATAACAGATGTTGCTGAGAAGATACTTAGCTAGCATAATAAAATATATCAAGATAAACAGTTAAAGTAAAATTAAAAAGATGTTAGCTGATTTTATTATCAGTTCACTCAAGCTAGCTAACGTTAGTTATTGTTTAGTATTTGCGTATCACAGCACGTGATGTCAAAATAGTAATAGTCACCTACGGCTAATGATGCTAAACTCATTTAAGGTAGCAATGTGCCAAAATTATTTTCTCATATGCAGACATTTTTATTTGCCAGTTAGCTCGCTCGGTAACTTTATCGGGTTAAAATCTAGCTAACTGGCAAGTTATTTCATCAAACATGTACATAATGTTCATGAAATAAAGGTAATGTAATGTAATGCTAATGATTCAAGAATTTGGGATGTATTTTTAGCCCAATGTTGGTTATTTTAACTCAACAACATAATTTCTTTGCATTTGTAGGAACACAGAAACCATGTTGACACGAAGACGTAAACCAACCCTGATGTTTTGAACAACCCTCGGCAGGGTCGGTCCTCTTTAAACCCGGCACTGGGTTGTAAAATAACACAATTGGGTCGTTTTCAACAAAGTCGTTTTTAGAGTGTAATATTCATCGTCATGATTGATACACGAGATCTACGCCTCTTTTAAAGTCATAAGAAAAGTGATAAATAGCCTTTATTCTTCATCAGGGAGGAAAAGTGAAGATTTTTACCTTTCATCCTTCACATTTTTCCTTGTGTTTCATGCAGCTCAAATCACGATCGTGACTGAAATCATCATCAACACTAAAAAAAGAGATCAGAAAGGAGTTTGTTTTAATTTTCAAGTGTATAATTATCTCTCTACAGACACCAGCGCCAAGTTTGATGAGTCTCTGATTGTTTCGTATCTAGATTATTCATATTTTCAAAGGAGATGTACTGTAGAAACTTACCTTTGATGTATGCGCTTGGGCACAGGAAGACCCTCACAAATCCACAAATGGTTTTGGGCAGATAATAAAATGGCTACATGAAATGAAGGGATTCTTCTGCCACCAGGCTGAATTTTCTGGGGTTTAGGTGACAGTGATGTATTAGGAAAGAAGGATGAGCTCTCTGATTCATTCCACTTCAACAGGGATGAACTCTTCCTTTGCTTTTATGTGAAATGGTACAAAAAAATATGTAAAAAAAAAAATGTATGAGCATACAGCAAGTCTATACCTTCAAGGAATGGAAACGTGTAATTTATAATCCGAACCTCTTGTCCATGAGGACAAATTGGCCTAAATGTGTCCACATCATACGTGTTTAGTCTCAGTGTAATAAATATATGCTATTTCTGCTATGATCGATAAATGTAACCTAATTGTGTTCTGGTTTTGTGCCAACAGTTTGCTTTCTACCGCTCAGGCATTTTATTCAATAAGCAGTTCCCAGAAAATTTCGTCTTGAATGAATGATTTCATTATGAACATGTCGCCTAATTTATATTTTAATGATAGCCATAAATGTTGATTTGACAGGTATTGATTATCTAATGAAACACAGTCGGTAAAAGAGCAAAGGCTCAACCATACATTACTGAAGTAAGCGCAGAAAGTCCAAACCTGGCGTACTTTTTGGAAACAATGATGCATGGCAGTGAAAAGTCTGTTTTGGCAATGGGATGACATCAGAGGTAACGTGTAGCTTGACTTCTGCAACTGCTTGTTGGATCTGTGATTAAAGTATTGATGATGTATCATTGTTTTATAAACGGTTGTCAGAAGAGCACCAAAGAAAGTGATATGTCAAAGAGCTCAAAGTAGGACTGCAGCAAGAGCAGAGCCTCCGATCCCCCTGATTGAATTCCTAAAATTAAATGCGACTCATTCATAATCTTAAACAGTCCATATTGACTCAACTGAACTATTTCTATGAAGTCAGCCGTCTGCTTTAAGATCAAATCTCATAGTTACCCAATAGTGACTAGTAATAGAGTTAGGTAGTTTTTCCAGGGCTCAATTATAAAACAACACACATTTCCTTGTTTCAATTCCGTTTTAGAACAATTCAGACACAATCGGACTGACTAAAGGGTTCTTCACATGAAAGCCCTCCCCAGTGAGTTAAAGGGGCCGTGTTCCAATCGTAGGATCAGAAAGTAGCCGGTTCGAGCTCAGTTAGTCTGTATATGATAAGGTCCTTGAGTAAGACCCTGAAACCAATATGCTCACCGTGGTGGAAATATACCACCGACATTTCCCAAAATCAATCCAGTTCTTCCTCACACTAAGGTCTATGTGGGTATAAAATTTCAAAAGGGTGCCTGAAGTGATTTCCGAGTTATCCCATTCACACGAGGGATCTGCGGTGGACACAGAGGTAATTAAGATTCCACAAAGCTGCGTTCATAACTATTAGATTTGATCAGGAAACGATTTTTTCAGTATCAGATGTAATGTTGGTCATCATGGATCTAGTATTGGACTAGATCAGCCCCATATCATGACGAACCTAGAACCCCACTTGCTGCAATCATTTTCAACAATTCATTTCCATTTCTTTGAAATGCCATCTGTGTTCTTGTCTCTGGCTCCCTTGTTTATTTCTCTCATTTCCTTTTCATCATTTTGCCTCTTTCGATCCTGCACACAGACATCTGTTGCACCACAGTCAGTCCGAGCTGAGGGATCCCTGCTCTGTTGCTCTTAGAAAGGTCCATTCCATTTCTTTCCCTATTTTGGGGGGAATGGGGAATCAGTATTATAGAAATCTAGTCTCTTTTTCATTTTTTTTTATTCTTTACGTGGATGTGCAGGCGACAGAGCTTACTGGTTAGAGCACTGGTCTTGTAAAGCAGGAATCAGGAGTTCAAACCTATTGAGGTCCTACACAAATGTCCATTGGGGCCATAAAAATCCAGTGTTCTAATGGTGCTGGTGCCAAGCCCGGATAAATGGTTCGGGTACAAGAGGAATGAAAATATATATATGAGCCGTATTTTCAAAACTTTTGCATTTCTTTGGTAGTTAGAAATCTAAATTCAAGTAAGTGCAATTATGCTGTACATAATACAATAAATTATCAACACTGATTCGCTCAAACAAGAAAATATACAAATACAAATATTTACAAAATAAATAGCAAAAAATCTAAAGTAAAATCCAATTTAAAGAAAGGTTCAAAAACTTGACTCCTTTTTTTTCAGTGACTTTTCTGATATGAACTCTTTTTTTAATCTTTCTACTGCTACTGATTTATGTCCATCTCTAAACAGAGGTGGGGTCTACTCCATCACCTATCAGCCACAGACAGTGAAGTCTCAGCCTCTCTCCGCCCCAGACTGCGACACACCGTGAGTCATGTGATGCAGCCGACTCAAATCATGATCCAGTTGGTAAATCAAACACTTGTGACGTGAAAGATCACATGACAGATGGATGCTTTCACCGCTCACATATGACCTTGTGATCGATGTATTAAAATCTGACCACCCGTCAGCTAGAAAGGTGGTGAAAGTCCTCAAACTTGACGAGATAAGCTGAGTTGCCTCAGATTCAACCTCAGAGTATTAACTTTACTTTATGTGACTTACATTACATAAAGTTACAAAGTAAGTACAAGCATTTTTGATTTCAGATCAAGAGGCCACTGATGCCAAGTCCCAGATTTAGACATTCGTGGACCTTTAATTCTTTTGTGTCTCCGTTGCTCACAGAAAGCAATAGGCAAATATATGATGATAAAAATAATAAAATGACAGACATTGAGTTATTATTAGGACTTTTTAACATATGTATATCTTTATCTCTGCCCACTGAGTTAGAATTAAATCAAATCATAGACTTATACCACACTCTAGTGGCTAAATGATTCCCATTAGTCTTAAAGGGAGTGTTGCCACCAGTAGAGGGCGCCCTCGTCAAAGCTATTATGCTCATATCGACCCCTTTGCCTCTTTCTCTATTAGGAAATGCTCATAAATAAAAATCATAGTTGAACCTGAACTCTTACACAGAGCAAAGGAGGGTTCAGAATTAGAGTGTGTGTTTTGATGACCTAAGGATGACACACCTCCTCACTTTTACTCGAGAGTAGCCAGAACAGATGGCCCTTCATAAAATCAGACACTTTTGCCAATCATTTTCACATTTGCATGTAAAGTAGCCCACAATTCCAGCAGATCAACAGATGTTTGAAATGCATGTTTAGGGGTCCTTATCCAAGGAATTCTATGTTTTCTTCTCCTCTTTCCGAGTGGGAAGCTGGTTTTATAAATGGCAAAATGAGGCCGTTTGCCTCAGTTATGATGCATAATGTGATTTTATTACGCGGTAATAAAGATGTCGTATGTATGTAAATGTAACGATCCGTCCATCTTCAGCTCCCATCTGCAAACACACCCCGATGTGTGATATTGTGGTGTGTATGCATATGTGTGTGTATTCCTTTGTGTATTATACACATGATTATATATTATATTTTATAATTTTACAATTTTGAATACCTAGAAGGGTGATGTATTCATGAATTGCATATTTTAATTCATATACTCATATTATACATGCTATTGTCATTGTTGTTGTTGTTGTTGTTATCATTATATACATGGCGCTGCTCTCTAGTACAGGAGTGAGGGCTTTTTTACTTATTTATTATCATTTAATATTGATTCCATAGCTCATGTAGACAGTAACGCTAGAGAGTTTGGAACAAATACAATATATTTTCTCCCTTATGGAAAGAAGTTTCCAAAAGCATAGGATGTCCTCAGATTGTTTACTCAACGCATAATACTGCAATGTGTAACAGTAGGACAGGATGTATCTGGTACTATGAAAAGAATCTGCACATATGGTCAAACTGCATTTAATGTATCTGCAGCAATGAACACGTTTTATTGGACAATCTGTCTATGTCTTTGTATTTAAAACTATCAGACACGTGACGGAGCAAGAAGTTTAATTTGTTAAAAAATTAAACTTTAAAAAAAAAGCCTATGTGCATGTATGCTAAGGTTTTATAATACTTGAGTAAATGTACTTCAGTACCTCTGACTGTTGATGTTTCCCGATTTACTATTCATTTGGTCAAAAATGAATAAACATATAGGTTAAAAATCCACTAAGTTTGTATTTAGTGACATATAATCTTTTTTTTAATGGCCCTAAATAAGGTTTAATATATTGAGATAACTATCTATAGATTTTTACCTTTTGTGATTTAAATCTCCAAAATCAGTGTTTTCTGGGTTTCTTACCGTAATACATGTAATAATATGACTGAAGTATTATTTTTAATCACATTCTGACATCTTTTATGCTTTTCTGTCGGTCCAACTTACCAAATCTAAAAACGTGCCTGGAAATAAGAACAAAAACCAAACAGACATAGAGGACAGAATACAAAATGTCTCAGAACAACCCCGAAACAAGAGTAGTCCAATCATTGAGAGAACGGACGCTCACACAGTTAAAGGTCATTACCTTACGTTTAATAAAACTCTACAGGAACATCTGACTATAAAACAAGAAAAAGAACAGCATCTCCCAGGCTGAAAAGTCCTAAGGAATTGTGGGAAGTTTACTCGTAACCTGCTACATACCTTCAATGTGCTACATACTTACATTTTCACTCACTCGTCTACAATCATATTCTCTGTGTGCTGGTCCGCATCCGTGCTGTGGAATACACGCTGAAGTTAATCTGACCCCAAATGAAAAGTTGTAAAAGTTATTTATTGAAATTCACTGAGCTAAGAAGCCACATTTCCTTAAGGCTTACTTTTATAAAAGTAGAATGACATCTTCTGGTTGTGGCATGAAAAAAAAAAGGTTGTTGTTTTTTTATTTGTTCTGTCTGAAGCAGGAGCAGATTCTTCTACTTTGACCGTCACTGAACAGTTATACAGTCATCAAAAAGCGCTACTTGTGATGAAGCTGTACGTTCAAAAGTACGTAGCACTTATGCATGTCACGTTTTGTGTTTTTCATTATCTGGAGCATGCACTGCACCGTGGTTCACATGCGAGGACAACAACAGAATCACAAACGTAAATACCTTCATGGTAGCGGACACATGTTCATTCTCAATTACCTGCTCCATACCCTGGGGGATTTAACCCACATCATCTGCACTCAATCAGGTTGCCTCATCATCCGATCTCTGTGTCGCGCCGTCGGACTCAGACCATCACCATCAGCTGCAGGCTTTAAATCTGACTATTTTCCTTCATCTAGTTCTGTCGTGCTGCCGCTTCATGGGCCCTGCACCTCCACATCTCTGCCACATCCATCAGCCTCATCACTCAACAGCCTCAGCAGAGTCATCAGCCACCACCACCAGTATTCAGACTGCAAGGGGGGGATATACTTGAACTTTCAATCAGAATTGGACTTTATCTAATAGACAAACTATAACAAAATAATCTGTTGGATTATTTCTAGTACATTGTAAACCCCGAATGCTCATTTTATGAATTGGACTGGGGGGCGAAAACTTAGAATTTGCATTTTTTTCTAACTTAAAATAGTTCTGTGCCAGAAACTTTTTTTTCAGACTCATCATGTTACGTTGTTATAAACTTACTAGCAGATAACGTAACCGGTACATACAGATATTTATAACTTTAAACTACCAAGATCTCAAAACCAAATGCTCAAATCCATTAATCAGAATAATTCTGGAAAACTTAAAGATTAGTTTAGTATTTTTTAGTGAAAAACGACCAATTGCCTTCTTTTTGTGTTTATAGAACTCATATAACTTGATTAATATTAATTTTTAGCGAATGACATAACCTCAACTTAAAATATTAAATTCAAATAGTACCAGTAACCCTGAATATTTAAAGTCTGATGTTTGATTGATACTTTTGAGTTCCGCTAACTTATTCAGGTTTAGAGTGTAGCCATCAAGAGACAACTTATTCATCTGACCAAATCAGTGTCCTCCAACATGCACAGAAATGTGTAAATAAAAATATAGTCATTAAATATATATTGGATAACATCTTGCGCAAACGCTCTCCCTCACTTCAGAGCTCCTTACACCGACTTTCTCCTTGAGCGAGGGAACTCCTGGAAGCTGTGACCGGGTGAGAGCGTGCTCCCTGGCGAAGAGAGTCCAGTGTCGTCCCTGGAGCCTGGCGAGCAGCCTTGGATCCTGTAGGAGACTGAGTTGTAGTACACAGAGTTGATATGGCAGCCGTGGTGCTCACTGTGGGATCCGTCGGGACTATGACAGAACCCCAAACGGTAGCACACACAGGAGCAGAGGGAGCTGAGGCTGGACTCAGGTCTGCGTTTGCCTGAATTGATGTCAAAATGCACCATGTGTCTGCAGGGGCTTCTCTGCGTCTCCCGATCCTCTGCTGGGGAAGCAATGAGGTTGGTGCGGCTGGTACCTTCTTCCATCGGGAGGAAAAGGGTGCTGTGGCTCCGACTGCGCACCACATCACTCCTGCTTCTCCCTCTGTGGCTGTCCCTGCTTTGTTCTCCCACCATGTGGATGCCCACAGCCCGACCCAAAAGGTTCCTGTCCCTCTTCAGTGACGCTCTCTCCTGAGCATCTCTCCTCTCATCCTCAGTGTTCATGGTGAGGAAGCGAAGAACGACCAAATTCAAGAAGGCCCCAATGACAGTTAACCCCACCAGGATGTACATGAAGCTGAACGCCACGTAGGGCGTCTTCTCCTGGAGGTCCTCCTTTTTCTGAAGGGCCACAAAGTCCCCAAAGCCAATAGTGGTGAGTGTGATGAAGCAGTAGTAGTAAGCATGGAAGAAGCTCCATCTCTCAAAGTGTGAGAAGGCTGCAGCCCCAACACACAGTGTTCCAATGCAGGACAGGAAGCCCACCAGGACCATGTTTTCCATGGAAACCTCGGTGCGTCTAAAGCCCAGGCACTTCTTCGTCTTGTGCAGGAGATAGCGGACAAATGTGTTCATCCTTTCGCCGAGGCTCTGGAACATGACCAAAGTGAGAGGAATGCCCAGAACAGCATAGAACATGCAGAAGACCTTTCCTGCGTCTGTGCCTGGTGCTGCATGTCCATAACCTTCATGCGGAGAGGTGGAAATAAGAGAAAAACTGACACATACTGTAGCAACATCAATTTTCTGTTTTTTTAATGATAATGTTTAACATGCCTCAGATGCTGTATTTGTGTAATAAAACGGAACGCAGTAAAACTATGTCATCCATCATTCATTCCTCCAGAGAAGCGTTACATAAACTTACCAATTGTGGTGATGACTGTTATGGCAAAGTAGAAAGAGCCTGCAAATTTCCACTGTCTCCCCGCGCGATGGGGTTCAGCCTGCAGCACCACACGCTCGATTTCGCGGTAGTCGTCCTCGGAGAAGCGGTACTTCTTCTTCATCTCGGTGCGCTTCTGCTCCAAGATGCGTCTGCGGGAGCTCTCCGACTCGGACTCCAGCGCGTCAAACACCGCGGCGCCCACCAGCAGGTAGGAGAACATGCAGAGGATGAGCGACAGGGTCCGGATGTTCTGCTTCTTCATCGTCAGTGTCGGCGTTAGATGGGGTCGAGATCAGATGACTGGAGGTTCTTCGCTTCAGCCCAGGCTCCACATTGGTGCTACAGCCTGTTGAGTGATGCGCATCGGCGGCAGAGACGAGCCGGAGAATCGGAGCTGGATATCTGTGGTACCGGCTTCAGATTAGTTGTTTATGTAGAGGAAATAGATAAATAAAAGAACAAGCGCGATATAGCCTGCTGCGCGCCTGGAGAGAGATGATGATCTCAAGGAGCGTGTTGCCCCCTTCACATGCGCACACAGACACCGGTGGAAATATGTGTGTGATCTACGGTGAGGCTTTCACACCGATGTTCCGTCGCAACTCAGCTGTGAGCGACAAGCGAGCTTCTGACGCGACCCGCCAAATACCAGTCCAACATGGTGAGTGAGGTTCAGCACCACGGACAGCACCCAGTGGGATTGTACATTCCGACTGGGGTTGAAACGGCACTGCAAAAAAATTAGTTTGTCTTGTTGTTTTTTTTACTTTAACCCATTATAATCCAGAATTAGAGAGCATGACGTAAACCAGATGGAAAACATTTCTGGAATTATATTTTTGAAATTCTGACCCCTGTCACAAACTGTAATGTTAAATATTCAGTATCTTACATCGGGACATTTTTCCTCATCTGAAAATAAATCATCTTTTAGTTATTTTTGTTGTTTATTCAGGTGTTGTTTTTTGTGTGTGTTTTTGCTCACACTGTAAAAACAGAAGCTCAAAGTCATTATTTAAAATGGTTATGGAAACCTTAAAATAAAAAACAAATAATAAGAAACGTCTTGCTGCCGGTTGTGTTTCTCAAACTCATAATCTTTGAGTAATATATGTATGTTTGCAAATGATGGAACTGGTATTTAAAACTATTATAAGTCTTTAGGAATTAGGTGCAAAAAACAAGTACAAGTAGCATCTGCTTTCTTTTGTGTTCATTAAATCTACTCAATTTGACCAAAATTTACTTTTTGTAAGTTATTTAACCTCTGCCTGAAATGTAAAAATCCACAGGTAGGTCTTCTTTTAAGTCTTAAGATGAAAAATCTTCATTTTGGACAAAACAAGTAGAGTGATCAAATATTTGTGTGTGTGTTTGTTTGTTTTCTCATTCTCTTAATTAAAATGCAATCAATCAATTAAGTTAAGAGTAATTTACATTAATTTAAAAAAAGAAATGATTTAACTTAGAATATGTTTTCAAATTAAAGATTTCTTTGGAAACATATTTCCGGTACTTACATTTTCTTAAGTAATGGGTTACGATACACGTTTTGAGTATTCTCAAGATATTCAGTTTTACAGTGCAGTGCTTGTTTGGTTTTTTTTACTTTCAATTCTGCGACACATATCAAGACTGTAACATTGCCGGTTAGGTTTTACAAAATGAAAGAATGATATTTCCCAAGCTTGTTTTATACCAATGTGTTGAAGATAAGTTGACAGAACTGTTTAAATATAATACAATATGTATTATAACAAGCTGATAATTGATCTCTTTGGAATGTCATGAGTTAAAAACTAAGGAAAAAAAAACTGTAGTTCCCTATGGGTTAAAAGTTTCTTGCAGCTGTGGTTGCCAAAACTTCCTCGATTAAAAGCCTGGGATGGTTTTGGCTTTTTTTTTTAGTTTTCTTTTTACATTTCTGTCTGTAGCTTAGAGTGCTTTTTGTTCAGTGCATTCCAAAAATGGTGCAACCTAGTGACATTTTTCTCCTTTTAAATAGTCTGAGCTCTGCTATATGTAGATTCAGCAGCTCCTCTACTGTGGAACCATCTTCCAGTCCAACTTCATGGGATAAAATAGAATAGAATAGAATAGAATAGAATAGAATAGAATAGAATAGAATAGAATAGAATAGAATAGAATAGAATAGAATGGAATAGAATAGAACAGATTAGAACAAACTTTATAAATCCCTAAAGGGATATTCATGTGTTACAACAGCTCCAACATTTATAAAGTGACAGCAGTGGTTAATAAAATAGTATATTGTATATATTATACAAACATCTGTGTGCGTGTATAAATATATATACATATATACAATAATATTTACAATAAAACTTATAATCCAGGCTGGTTTGGACCGGCTCTTAGCTATTCTGCTCCAGGTTTAGACGGTTAGTGGATTTCCCATGATGCCAGGAGCTTCTTTCATTCTCCACACATCCATGTCTCATTAATACATGTTACTGAGATGAATTTGTCCCTGCAGGGTTCCATGGATCGCATCTGGACCTTCTTGATGGGGACCTGGTTGATGTCCACTGATGATAGTGACGATGATGACAACGATTGTGTTTCTCCCCCCTTCTCTCCGTCCCTCTAACTCATTTTCTCTTTCACAGGCCGTCCAGCCTGAGTGGAGATCCGCTGGAGGTTTCTGCCCTTTAAAAGGTTTTTTTTTCTGGCCACCGTCGCCAAGCGCTCGCTTATGTGGGGATAGTTGTGTCTACTTATTACAGATTGCAGTCTAGACCTGCTCTTTTGGAAAAGTGCCTCGGCATAAGGCTTGTTTCTGATTTGGTGTCACACCGAATAAAACTAACTTGACTTGATCTCTTCTTTTCTAATTTTAGGATCATCTTTGCATAAAGCAGTATCCTTTTGTTGCAGCCTGGCCTTTGGTTCCCTCAACTACAGGATAAACAGGCACTCTGAAATACATAGAAAAGACTCACCAAGCAGCCATAATATTAAAACCACCTCCCTCATCTTGTTCACATATTGTGTTTCCTTATTTTCTAGCTCTTTGTTGTACTTTCTATCAAAACTGTCATTTCCTGTTTCAGCAGTTTATGCTGCAGCAGCTCTTCTGTGGAATCAGACCACATGGGTTTAACCTTCACTCATCAGACGCATCATTGAGCCTTTGGCGCCCAGGACTCTTTCTCTGGTTCACCTGTTGTCCTTCCTTAGACCCCTTTGGTAGGTGCTAACTCCTAAATACCAGAAACACCCAGCGACACATCTTCAAAAACAGCTTAGAGGAAAAAATGTTCATTCGCTGCTCAGGAGATAATCAATGTTATTACGACTTCACCCGTCAGTGGTCATAATGTTATTGCTGCTTGGTGTATAATAAAAAATACATTTTTTCTCTATGTTACAGCTAACCCAGACCCTTTCCTATCATCCAACAAACAAAGCATCAACATGAACAACATGCATGGAAAACACCCACAGAGACACATTATTAACATGACTTCATTTTAATGAATTTCTATACAAAGCAGGCACTTCGATGATTAAAAAATAAATAATTTATAAAATGCTTTACCTCGAAATTAGCTTTTTTTTTCTAAAGTCACCCCTGCATGGCGCAAGGGGCTATTTCCTCAGGTATGAAAAAAACATTTGCTCATCTAAAAGATAGGGATAACTGTGGGGACGGTTCTGATGGATGACAAGCAAACTAGGTGTGCGTTTATTTGCTGTTTGGTCATATTGTGACATTGATGTTGGTCATTGTGGAAACATGTCGATGGATGTCTTTTTGGGCTCATTAGGGAGCTGCTGCATGCGTACATGTACAGTGGCTGCTACACTAGATGCCCGTGAAAAAAACCTAATGTAGGTGATTCTGGTTGCCATGGTTATTTTGACCAGAAGCACAGACTTGGACTGTCAGTGCGGGTGAAGCTTATACGCTACACGTAATGATCCAAGCCCTCGTTCTGTTTGCTGCTGCTGCTTCACATCCAGTCTCTCCGTTTAGAATTTAAACCTGAAGAGAATCCGCGACTGTACCGGTGCTGAATTGTACCAGCTAAAAATAAATGGACCTTATGTCCCAGCAGGTACTGTTCGTACACCTGCTGGATTTCTGCGTGTTCTTTTGTTCCTCTCATACGATGCACAGTGGCCCTGGTTTTGTGTTAAGTGGCTAAATCAGCACTCTTACATCACCGTTGAGATTCAAACCAGTTCTCCATAAATCAATTACATCTCCACTGATAACAGAGGAACCTGAAGCCCAAACAGCCACCATCAATCACAGCTTGTGTTCACATCCTACTCAAAGCCTGAGGACCAGGAACAAAATGAAGAGGTTATAGTTTACTATAATAGTTCTTGTTGTAATTCCTGTAAATGTTCATATTTTACTTACGAAGGAGTCCTTTTTTTTTTTTTTTGTCCACAGCTTCCCATGATGCTCAAACTGGTTCATAAGAATCTGCACTGAGATCTGTCTTGAATATTCAATGTAATAGTTCATATTTTTCTCTCTCTTGCGTCAGGAAGGGTATCCAATGTAAAACCTATCCCAAAACAATACGCATGCAAATATTGAAATAACTTTTAACATGATCGTCATGCTAATTCTTTTTAGTAAATTACATTTACATTTACATTTTAGATTTTACATTTTACATTTACAATTACATTTACATTTACATTTACATTTACAATTACATTTACATTTACATTTTACATTTTACATTTTACATTTTACATTTACATTTTACATTTAAACATTTTCTGGCAACCACAACTGCCGATGGAGACTTACTGCCAAAAACAAACTCATAACTTAACCATCTCTAAATATGTCATGGATATGATTTATAGTCATTTTCGTCATGTAGGAAAACGAGAGATTTTTAGCTGCAGGCGTTGCAACACAGCCGCGGGAGCGTGGATCAAAAACATGCTGCTTGTCACTTCACTGACTGAATTTTAAAACAGAATTGCAATCAAAATATGTAAATCCTTTGGCATTAATGCAAAAAAAAAACTATTTAACAAGTATGATATCCTCGTATCCTTGGAATTTATTGAGTAGAAAAATACTTTCATGTGTTTGATTCGTCAGCAGCTCAGCCTTTTTGGGGGGGTTGAGTGCTTCTCAGAAGAGGAGATTGCATCCAATTGATTAACATTTTCTCTGACGTATCAGATGGAAACATAAAACAGCTTACAATCATAGGAGATTGGAAAATTTATGAATATTATTAAAACCATATAGGGTTTTTCCTTTTTTTGTCTTTTGCTACCTCGAACTGATGTTTCTCCAACAATGCTGCCCTACTTCTTAATCTGCTATTGAGTGAGAAGAATGAAAAGGTACAGCATCCTTACACAGAAGGTAGGTATGTGTATGACTGAAAGAATCCCATGCACCAGTCAGCCATATCATTATAAACACCACCTAATATTGCATAGGTCTCCTTTTCCTGTATAATGTAGCTCAAACCCGTTGACGCGTGACCTTGACATGACCTCTGGGTGTTTGTTTTCACTCCTGTGCATTTATCTCTATGTTTGTATGGATTTTTGTTTGTCTGTGAGCAGGATTACGGAAAAACTGCAACAAGTATTTGCATAAAATCTTACTCAGAGGTAGATTATGGCATATCCTAGAGGTCTTAACATTTCCGTGACCTCATGTGATTCGCAGCATTTAAAATGAAATAAAAATAAAATAAGCCATTTACAGTAGTGAGTTCACAATGTGGCTATTGCTGCCTTTGATCCATTGATTCCATAGATCTCTCATTGGGGTGGAGCTAGGGGCTCAGTTAGAAGAGTTCCTTTGATTCCTTTGAAGTTCCTTTGCTGGTGAAGTTTGGGGATCAGTGGGCTGTACAGAGACGCTGAAGTGGAGGGCCCTGGAACGACCAGCTTCAGAGTATTTGAGAGATACTCAGAGAGCTGGTAGTAGTTGCCGGTAGATTTATAGGCTGGCAATGACTGTTGTGCCTTGGCAGAGGTTTGCGCCCTTTGTGTGCTTTGAGATTTGATCCAAGTCACCTAGACCTAGTTTTTGGACGGTTAGGTTTGCACTCTCTGAGAGGTTTTTCTAGTTTTGCTTTTGTTTCTACGGTTACAGGGCAAATTCAGTCTTTGTGGGAGTTGTCTCAGAAATGGCATTCCAGGACATGACTTTATGTACACTCCTCCCCCACATACTAGAGAGGAGCCTTCAGATATTTTAAGAATTTTCAGGAAATGTTGAAAATTGAACTGTTAATAACTTCTTTCTAACTGCGTTTCCTCAATAAAAGGCATTCGTGGTGGTAAATCCCAAGTATTTGATGACTGTTACTCACTTTGTATATGTTGAAAAATGTACTCTTAATACTTTAATAATTTTTCAAAGTAAAATTTTGGATGCAGGACTTCTAAAAGCTGATTGTGGTTTTGCTACTTGTGAAATAACGGAGTACCTCCTCCATCACTGGCACATACATTTTGCTGCCAACAAACTTAAAATACTGTCAGATATGGCTGTTTTCCCAAGCTATGACTGATCCTCGTATATGTCTTAAGTCGTGTAGTCATTTTAAAAACCAACAAAGTAGATTACAGAGAGAGAAACTAATGAATTATATCAAAATAACTATGCAGTAATGCAAGATTTCATTAAGAAACACACAAATGAGTAGATGACTACATGCTTTATCGTTCACAGTAGTTAGTCTAGTATAGCATATATTATAGATTATATATGGAGAGAGATTAGGGAACAGAATGAGGAGCAGAATTCCCTTAAAGGACCCTGGACACCCAACCCCGTGGGCTCCAGCTGAGACTAATGATAAGAAGCAGGCATCTCATTAATCCAGAAGAATTCCAAAGACATATTTATAAACACAGGCAGAGCAAGTATACATATCTATTATGAGGCAAGTATACATATTAAGAGGTCTTTCCATCTGTATTGAACTAACAGAGATGCAGACAATAAGGAGAGGCACAAAATAGCATCAGCAAATACTGGATGGCTGCAGAACCCTCTGGTTTCCACAGTAACTAAAACCAAAAATAGCAACATACACCAGAGGCCATTCAACACCGATCCTCCTGTGATCATACATAATTCTATTTATACTATCTAATAACGAAATACGGCCATTTATAAATACATCCGCCCAATTACTAGAGAGACGGACATCCAATTATAAGTTCCCACTTGCCGTTCCTTACAGCGAGATCACTGGATCCAAATGATGAAACGGTGATCCGAGTGCAGACATTATGCATATAAGTCTCTTCTAATGAGGACGCAGTCCAGATCATTAAATAAACGGGTCTGTGTTTGAAGACTGGCTGAGTGGCTTCGGTGTTTCTAAAGGTCGGAACATGACACAGCTGCCTTCTATGTTCACGACATGAGCTGGTCTGCTTTGAGGATACAAAGAATTCCAGGATACACAGAGAACAAACTGTGCAGCACTGACTTTAATCTGTTGATAAATGTGACTCATGGCGGCGCCTTTGCTTTTGGCCTCATTTTGTGTCGAAGATTTAAATTTTACACGATACATATACGATCAGTCCAATGTTTAATAGAACTTGGTATATTCACAGACAGTTTAGAAACAACTATTTTGATAGTTGTAGATATCTTTAGATGTATTTGGAATTTTTTTAAATTTTAAAATTCAAAACTTCAATAACAGTTTCTTTAAATTCTTAGTTAAAGCACTTATCGGAATTTTGATTCATAATGATGCCCACACCATCAATTTATTAACCAAAATAACCAAAAACAGCCACACAGATGGAAATATGCCAAGTACACTGCTCAAAGAAACAACGACACTTACATCACAGATCAGATCTTGATGAATAAAATATTCAAGCTGAAAATCTGTATGGATATACATCGTGTACTTCATGGAGAACAAAATGAAGTAAGTGGAAACTCATGAACCCCTGAGGGTTGGATTCCAGACCGGAAACCGGTTCTGCTGGATGATGTTTCAGGCAGCATGATGTTCACCACGGCATCTCCAGACTTCAATACGTCTGTCACTTATGCTCAGAGAATGGGGCATCAATAGAAAACCTGCCTATTCTGGTTTTCTCTGGTGAACATAAATCCTGCAGGTTGCTGGGTTGTGAACACAGGTGCCACTATATGACGTTTGACCCTTCTTTCACAGTCATGGAGTCTGTTTCTGACAATTTGGTCTTAAACATGCACACCAGTAGCTGCTTGAAGTCATTTTGTAGGGCTCTGGCAGTGCTCCTCCTCTTCCTCCTCACGCTGAGGAGCAGATACCGGTCCTGCTGCTGGGTTGTTCTCCTTCGATGGTTCCTCTACAGCTCTCCTGGTGTGAAGGCCTGCCTCCTGGTATCTCCTCCTCGCTCTCGGGACTGTTCTTAGAGATACAGCAAACCTTCTTGCACGTATGGATGTGCCATCGTGGACAAGCTGGACTATGCAACCTGAATGGGCTGCAGGTACCGCATCATGGTACCAGTAGTGACTAGGACACTAACAAAGTGCAGAACTAGAGAAAATAGAATAGAAAAGCCAGGAAGGATGAGGAGAGAAAGATGGTCTGTGCCCTCCACCTGAAAATCCTTTCCTTTTTTGGAGGTTCTTGCCTCTCCTGTCCACCTGTTGCCGCTTTCATTTGCACCAAAGCAGGTGAAATTGATAAAAAAAAAAGTTGCCTATGGTTCGTAACTGGACAGAAGGGTATCCCGCACGTTTGACTGACTATGTGTTATACTCTGATGAGAAAGTGTTCCCTAAATTTTATTGGGCAGTGTATATTTAATGATTTGAGTTTCTGGATTTCTAGCTTTTTGGGATATTCAGAACTTAACTTGATAATTAGCATTTTAGACTATTCACATACCAGTGGTTAGCTGCAAGATAAGATTTACAGACAGGTCTTTTAACAGACAGGGAAACGAAACCATAAAATAATTATCATATATTGACTTTTTCTAAATCATAATATCACCCTGCTGTCAGGTCATAATGAGGATATGGATGTAGGCCCTGCTTGCACTCGTCTGCTATTTGTCATCATTTGTTGCATCATTACAGATCCCTACAATATATTCTTTTTTGGTTGATATAAAATCATTATCTGGTTTCTTTTTATAGCGTATATGATCTTTGAGAATATCAATTATTGATTACTCTATCAGCATAAGTGTTGTTTCTGTTATGTAACAGTCAGTGATAAGAGTTTTTTCTGTTAATCTGCCTGACTCATAGCAGCCGCTATCACCATCACAACACAAAAAGTGTGCTTCCTTCCCGTATTGTGGGAAAATTTCGTTTCAGTTTTATGTGAAAGCATTGCATGTCTAAACATAGATATAGGGAGACATTTATATGATTACTTTTCACCGAACAGGGATTTCAGCTACATGGCAATTCCATAATTTTTCTTATTTAAATATGGATTATCTCAAATCAATTACGTGTATTTACAGAATAGCTTAATTTCCTATAAAAGGAATGGCAAAAGAAGTGCCTGTTGACGTCTGTGAAGAAAGGGGGGCGGAGAGAATCTTCCTATTTTACGGGAAGCATTTGAACGCAGCATCGGTGCTGCAGCCGCCGACAGTTCCATCGTCTGATGATGGTAGACCGTTGAGACGGATGGTCAGGGCCGTCCGTGTGTAACCCGAAAATGCAGCATTAATTTGATTAATTTTCGCTGTATAGTGTTAAATTAGGTTACTAGTTAATTAAGCTGTAGTTACTGGTATAACGTAATTAAAGAATGGGGGAGGAATGCGCGTGTGAGTACGACTCCACCTGGGACACGGAGAGTGACGGAGACGAACCGGAGAGCCAGAGCAGGCGGTCGTGTCAAGACAAAAACAAATCAGGCTTGAATCTAACAGTACGCTCTCTCCTCATCACTCCGTCAAAGCAGACCATACATGAGTGTTACGGTTTAAAATCTGCTGACATGTATCTCAATGCTTTAGCCCGTAGCTAATTGTTACTGGCTAGAAATCTATTGCTAGCTCTTTGCGTCTCTGCAGTGGCTAGCTACCTAGCCTAGCTAGCTGCTAACGCTAGTTACATGCTTATAAGTCCCTTGCATATAACTATTCATATTATTTGTTTGCTTAAAATATGTATTTTACCAATCGTGGTTTGAATGAAATTTCAATTAATGTTAAATTCCTTTGGTACGTGAGTGCAACGGACTAGCTTTGCCTAATATGTGGAACATTCTGGCTGTTTTCTACCATTACCGGGGATATAATTAGAGATGATGAGACGAAATTACGCAGCTGTTTTCAATTAAGATGATGTAATTCCGTCACAATTTATATAACGGTTACTGCCTGTTATCTGACTGTTACTTTTGCTTTTTCATTTCTGTTTGCAGTGGAATCCAAAGTCCAGAAATATGAGAGCAGCAAAAGACATGCAGAACTACAGAAGAGGATATCCTGTGAGTCAGAATATTAATAATAAACCAAAATCATGATTGTCTCTATTTGTATAGCACTTTTCGAAACAAAGTTATACAATTCTTAACTGGATAAAGCATGGAATTATAAGACTCCCAACAATAATAGTAAATGATTATAAATAATATTGAAAACAAAATTAATTCATGTATTATTGTGTAATAATACATTAATTGTGTTATTCTTATAATCATTTATTATTCATTCCAATTATTCTTATTTTATTCCTACATAATTTTACCCTAACAGATTTCAAGGAGAATCTGTCTTAAACCAATTTCCCCTAGGAGATCAATAAAGTATTTCTGTTTCGTGATTCTACTTGTTAAACCGCTAAGAGAAGCCAAAATATGGCTGACATGGTTTTGACTTTGAGTGTTTTGGTAAAACTCAAGCTCCTGCACTCTGAATAAGCTGGAGAAAGTGCTTCTTCTTTTTAACTCTGAAGTTGTGAATTACAGTAGTCAAGATGAGATGAAATGAAGGCATGGATGACCTTCTCCAGATAAGAGCAAGAAAGGATGGAACATGTGCAAGATTTTGATGGTTAGACAACTGGGTCATACAATCTCCAAAAGGGCAGGGCACGTTGGATGTTCCAAGTCTTTAGTGGCCGGCACCTACCAAAGTGGTTCCAGGAAGGACAACTGGTGAACTGACAAAAAAGATCCTTCTCCGCCAAGGTTCAATGATGAACGCCGGAGTCCAAGGTTATCCTGTATTATCTGATCGCAGAAACGAGCTGCTGATTGCTGAAGAAGTTAATACTGGTTGTGATGGAAATGTGTCAGATCACACTGCTCAGGAGAGTCGTTTGGCAGCAAAAGGGGGCCCTACAAAATAGTGGGCAGGTGGTTTTAATATTATGGATAATTTGTGTATTCTTTTTTACTTTTAACGGTAATCCCCTTAGAAATCAATGAAATAAAAAATGGATTGGAACAATGATGAATACTAATAAATTTAAAATAGTAGCAGTAATAAATAATGAGGAATTAAACACAGAATATTGTATATGAAGATTATCAAAACATCAGATTAAAGAATTTAGTGATTCACTTTACAACAGTATCATGTGTTGAAGTAAAGTCTATATGCAGCATATTAACAAATGATGTGCAGAGGTATGTGAGCAATTTTTTTTTTTATCACCACTAGTACATGTGTTTACTGAGCAAAGCAAGTTAATCAGTTATACTTCATATAATCCAAGAGTGGTCTCCAAACCCTTTAAAAAGCTATCCTGTTTACCCTTCATTTTTCTTACTGCATAAGCTAGGATACATTTTTTAAGCCATTCACCAATACTTCTACCCATACTTCCCTTTCCAGAGGTTTCATGTGTCTCACTTGCAACAAACCTATCAGTCAATAAGGGTTTTTTATATATTTCTCTTAAATTGGCTATTGTATGTACACTGATCACTCAACAGGTAAAATAAGACTATCATTGATTATCTTGTTACAATTTTAACTGTCAGTGGGTGAGGTACATTGGGCTGAGTGTGTCCCAAAGTAAAACTTAGGAAGGGTATGTGGTTTATCTGACACATTTTGCATATTATTTACATGATGTCTGTCAAGTCATTATTCATAACTTTTTGTTTGTTTTTTGACAGAATCTCACAGATGACGAGTGCTCAGAAGACAAAATGAACAATTTGCAGTTTTATCTAAATAAATTTCCATCGTCTCCTGATGGTAAGATATTTCATCATTTCCGCAAGTTATTTTTGGTGTTTTAGGACGCCTGTGTTTGGTGACATTTGTTCTCTGTATCATTTGGCACAGATATCTACATTGAATCATTTCTTAAGGAGTGGAAAAATGACTACAAGAGACTGGAGAGAGTTCATTCCTACATCCAGTGGTATGCATTGTTTACGGCTTGTGTCTGTGTAGTGGCTGTTCGCAGTCTGAGGTTACAAATAAGGATGGGCATTTCAATCAAAAATGTTATTTGACAGTCAATCCGAATTGTAATGTCAGAGATAATAAAAAAGGGAGAGATCACTCTGTCTTTGCTTTGGTATACGATCCGAGCCAATTTTCAACACTCACTAAATGAGTTTGCACGTACATTATCATGTAATTCCTGCAGTGTTATTATGCGTTTAGCTATATGGCACCGTATAATCAGGCTAAATAACGTCTTATTAGAGTTCTAAAACCCTTGTCTTCATCAGAGCTGATAGTAATCAATGTCTTTATTGATCAACTTTGAGATGAAGGCCATGCTTTGCTTTCTTCTCATCTAACATCCAAATTACTCTGTCTGCTGACAAAACTGGTTATTGATTGCTGAACTGTGGATGGACCTTTCCTCTCAAATGATGATGAGGTCGCACTGCACCCATTTTTTTTATTTATTCGATAGCTTTTCTTTGTATAGCACTTTTCAAAACCAGGTTACAAAGTACTTAAAAGGGGTTCAACACCAAATTTTATGCCGGCTGTAGCATGTTTCTACTATTTGTACAGAACTGTACCAGCCTTTACCTGTGCCTGGTGGAGGCAATAGTGTGTTCTTCTTCTTTTGGTTAAAGCGCTAGCAAACAGCCTGTAGGAGGTTTCTTTTGCTTCATCTCCACACAACCCATATGTGCAGGTGAGGTAACTGGAGAAAGGGAGTTGCGTGTTACAGACATGGTGCCAAATTTAGCATGTTGTCTGTCCCTGACAAGATATTCATGTTCACTGCAACAATTTTACTAGAGGTAGAGCTTGAGACGTTCAAACCTCGTTGAGGGAACATTGAGCGGCATTCGAGTTTTTTAGCATTCTTTTCTATTAAAGTGAGCCTATAGAATAGTTAGGCACATTAGAGGTGCAACTATTACTTCTTCTTTTTTTATGTCAAGCGCTACTAATTACTTCACAATAGTATAATAATGCATCATTTATCTCTTACTTCAGTAAAAACCACTTCATCTGTATCAGCTGGGGTCATCTGAAGTGTTACTTTTGCCCTCGTCCATCCTTGTTGCTATATGCCATCATCACAAAAAAAAAATTATTTTCATTTACAAAATTATACAGGTGTTGTATAGCCCAAACCTCGTTGAGGCTAAAAGCTTCAGCGCCGACGAATTAAGTCATCCTGTTTGAATTAGTTTCATGAGTTGGTGATTGGTTTTGTGCTGTTTCTCTTTGATCGTCTCCAGGCTGTTTCCACTACGAGAGCCGGGAGTTAATTACATGGCTTACGAACTCACCAAGAAAGAAATTGAGGTAAGTGTATGTCATAGGAAATAAGTCTCCAATTTAACACTCAACAGTTAATTGTGCAGAATTTAGTTGTCCGCAGCAACTTATAATTTCTAGTACAGCTTGAAGAAAAGACAAATTTATTTGAACATTTAGTCAGAACAGAAAGCAGCAAAGCTCTTCATTGTTAGAATTACCAGTCTGATCTACTCATCATCATCACCTGTTTCCAGCCGCAACATATTTTCTCATGCAAAGCAAGCCATGAGAGAGCACCGCTGTTGTCAGACTTATCGCCATTGTTTTCCTTCTTCTTCAGAGAAAATAGTTTATGGTTTGGGAAAATTTGTTTCTAACACATTGGGTATCGTTCACATTGACCGCACATACAAAAATATGTACATTTTAAACATTAACATCTGGCCAGCTACAAATGCAAACCTATCTAAAATGATAATGATTTTATACTTTTTACTCATGTTACTCCCTTTTTACGTTCACCAGGCCTTCAAGAAGAATGAGGACGCCAAAAAGAGACTAGTCGAGTCCTACGAACTCATGTTGGGCTTCTATGGCATCCGTTTGGTAAACAAAGACACGGGTGAATTGAAACGAGCAGAAAATTGGAAGGAGCGGTTTGGAAACCTGGAGCGGTCAGTATTCAAATGTTGTCATAGTAACAGCAGCCGAAATATAACGTATGTAGTTTTTTAGAAATGTAAGCTTTTACTGGTCTCTTGCAGGAATATGCATAACAACCTGCGCATCACTCGCATCCTGAAGAGCCTCGGAGAGCTGGGCTTCAGACACTTCCAGGCCCCACTTGTGCACTTCTTCCTCGAGGAGACGCTCGTTAAGAAGACCCTCAGCAGCGTCAAACGCAGTGTCCTCGACTACTTCCTTTTTGCAGTCTTGGACAAGGAGGAGCGCCAGGAGCTGCTGCGCTTTGCCTACTGTCACTTTGAACCAAAGGATAGGTTTGTGTGGTGTCCTAGAAAGATTCAGAAACAGTTCAGGAAGGCAGAGAAGAGAACTGATGCTGTAGGGAATGGAGATGGAAATAATGAGGTGTATACGCGGGGTAAGAGCAAAGATGGAGAAGCCGCCGTGCAACAAAAAGAGGATGGATTGGATAGAATTTCAAAGGCTCAGAAAGGAGCTGATCAGGCGTCAAGTAAAGACAAAAATAAACTCTCTGAGGCGTCTCCGGAGCCAAAACCAGACGCAGAGACAGTGGGAAATGGCGATGTAAATGTTGAGGCTGAGTCTGCTAATGAAATTTTGGGTAATGGGAGTGACTCTGGAGATGATGTGGATGAAATGGATCAGTCACCCAGTCCTGACACTGTGACAACAGAAACGAAGCCTTACGAGGACAGTGAACACACATTCACCAACGCCTCAGACGTCAGCATCCAGGAACCCGACAACACGCATATGCAAACAGACGGGGACATAGACACTGAAAAACCACCAAAGAAGAAGAGAGAAGATAACATGGTGGTGCCGAGCAACAGTCCTGCTCGTGAGCACACCAGTGGGCCGGTGGAGGAAAAAGTTGGCGCTAATAAAGCCACCGGTCGAACGAGCCCGTCGGTGCAAACCCCCCTTAAGACTTCAAAGCACTCGCCCTCTCTGTTTTTGGGGAGGGAAGAAAAAATCCCAAGAACTGATTTTAATCAAGCGCCGGATAAAACGGAGGAGGAAGAAACGTTGCACGCTGACAGGTCACTGATGAGCAGCGACAATGGTGCGACTGATAAGACTGATGAGAAGAACTCTGATGATGTCGATATGAAATCTAACCCCTCGAGCTTAGACCCAAACTTGGGGAATTCATGAATTAACAGGCCGACTAGAGAGAAAAAAACATGAATCGGACCTTAAATGAAATGTAACGTAGGCTCAGAATATGACTTTGAAAGACTTCCTGGCCTTATTTCTAGTCTATTTGATGTTAAGATATTGGTTCTTTCCACTTTGAAGGAGTTTATGAATTCATTCTTTAAATGAAGGACTGGATGTGTTTTCTATATGGCTGTCAAAGGAAATTATAGAATAAGTCTGGTAATATTCAGTATTTTTCTCAATGGCAACAAAATCCAAGTCAAAAGTAGAAAAAGCACTCGGAGAGAAAAACCTCCAGCAAGGACAAAAACTTACTTCTGAACCTACTTAGTTTCTTCCTCTCTCCTCCTCATGTGTGCACCACGTTGTTTCATTCTCTGCTCCACTCTACCTAGAGTTTCCGAAGATTCTAAAGATTAAGTTGAGCAAATTATATATATATCTTTCTACACGGATCATACAATAAAAGGATCCATGTGGAATCATAAAGAGGTTTACTCTTCATGACCCTCGTTCTCATTTCCTGTTCCTCTCCATCTCTCCCCCCCTCCCCCCCAAAAAAAACACTTCAAAAAACCAATAATAGTCACTACTCCAAAGGACTTATTTTATTATTTTCAAAATGCTGTGAAAAACGTGACCTCACTAAAATCAGATTTTCAGTAATCTTGGAATCAGACACAGACAGACAGATGCGTGAAAAATAATAACCATAATAATAATAGAATAATAATAATACATTTGATTTATAACGCACTTTAAAACCAACACTACAACCAACTACCTCGGTGGAGGTAACTAGCAGGAAACATGATGGACTGAGATCTACATGGTAGATGAGACAAGATCGCCCTCGAAGCTTTCTAGATTAAAAGCAGTTCAGGAAGTCCAATGACATGGGATAGAATATCTGTCCCTGTACGAACGGGTCGGTGACTTGAACCCAGAGGACCGGAGCTCCAGCGCTATGTTCTTTTTTTAGTGCCCAAACCAGAGGGAGCATAAAGGTCAGCCGTGTCCGTCCTCTATCGTTTCTTAACGCTCATTATCTTTCTTCAGCGCCTTAAAACGGCTTGACAGAATTTCTACTTTTAAGACCCATTTAGTGTTAACATCCCACATCCCTTAATATGTTTCTTCATTTTGCTAATTTGCTAATTTTTTAGGCACATTTGTTGTCAATTTTTTAGGAGAAATCTTTAAAAACGTACTAATTCTCCCAAAAGGGGGGAAAAAAACGCTTAATGAATCCATCCCACTTTCATTTGCAACGTAATATCTACATAATCAGATTTTACGTATATAACTATATATATGTAAAGTTTCCTTATAACAGAAGTGTCTTTTCAAATCCTCTGAGCAGCCCGGTTCAGAATATATGATCAGAGATATATCAGACTATATGTTGGGCTCAGCTGTTTGCTGCTGCAAAAGAAGAATAACACGTGTGTTTAACTTTATTCACGCAGAATTTTGTCCTTGTCATTTTAGTAAACGCCAAAATCTTTAGAATCATACTCAGTTTGGCTTTAACCAACAGAGAACCTGCTGACATTATGGGATAGAGAGAGCGCTATCCCAGAGACCCTGTCGGTCATGTGACCTTTGCCTTGCGGCTGGGAGTGGTCTGTGGAGTCTCTTGAAAACCAGCAGTGTCTTTGTCCTCCTTTCAGTGCTGCTGGTTTGACATTCCACGGTTTGCAGTTTGAGAATGTGGCAAACAGGTTATAGTCTGAACTAAGTTTAATTCTATTTTGATGAAAATTTGTTGACAATAAGAAAAACATGTTATTACCAGATGATGTCTCATTTTACCTATCGATGACTTTTAGACAGTGATATATAATATCTAAAGGATGCATAAAGCACTATTATTGTCAATTAAATGGTTTCAGCCTTTTTAATACTTTCAAAATTGAATATTTTTATGCACTGAAAAATACTTAATTGGAAGAAGTAAAAAAAATTCCCGTTTGGGCTGTTTTTGTGTGAGTAATGATAGGTTCTGTTCCAGTTCCTGTTTCTGCTGTTCAAACAGACTATGACTGAATGTGATTTAAGTTATATATTTCAGTAAGTGTTGCACAATCTGTGTGTTTCCATGCAGGTTTTTGGAAGTAGACTTTTGAACAACTGAGAGCCTTGCCAAAAAAAAAATGTGATCAGACTGGTTGATTGTACAAAAAGTGTTCGAGCTGATAAAGCCGAGTTTTCCCTTTTATGTCCTCTGTTCATTTTAATTTACAAGCCAGGTTGGTTCTATCCATGCATCTTTTTATGATTGCACTTAATTTTTGCTGTTGTTGAAATGTAATGAAAGGGTAAAAACTGAAGCTGAGTACTTTATAAATTACCTTTTACCAACTTAAATATCTGGCTTTTGTCAAAGCAAAATAAAGTTATACTATTTTCTGATGTTTTTTATGAAACGGTTCTGTGTTTAGCAGCACTCTGAGTCCTTCCTGGTAATTATATTTACAGGAAAGCGCTGTGCTGGATGTCATCTGCAGCTCCCATTCCTGAACCGCACTGATTTCCCAGTTCAGCAGCATGTACTGAGAAATATCTGTATTTTTCTGCAGCAGGCAAACTGATGTTAAGTGAAGTGAGTCACAGCAGATGAGGGGGGGGGGGAGTGAAGACGGTAAACAGAACATACAGTATTCTGCTGGAGTTTCAGGCGTTGCTACCGCCGTATCTAAATTTATCCTTCCCTTCTATGAAACATCATGAATAAAGCTTTTAATATTGATTTATGTAGATTAAGAAGAGTCCTTCATGACAAATAGAGGATATGATATTTAAAATGGCCAAACCCAGTTCACTTTCCACAGCTTCAACAGTGAGTGACACTAAATCCTTTAGGGCTGCAGTAGATGCTTTAAAATATGCTAAATAACAGGTCAGGCTGGAGAAAGAGGGAAAAGAAGGCTATTACTCTTGTTTTTTGTGTTTCATGAAGATTTGGAACATGATTCATTTAAGGTGACGTCTGAAAAGTAGGCCTAAGCTGTCGATCCTAAAAGCAAGGGTATAACCCCAAAAAGTTCCCAGTCCCCTGCGTTGAACAAGTAATCCTCCTATTTGAACAAAATATGACTCTAATAATCTCAAATAGTCCATATTGACTCAACCAATATCTATAAAGTCAGCAGATCAGATCCCGGCTCTGCTGAATTTCCCCCTTTTGGGGATTCTCACAGTGGATCACCTGTTTCCACGCATAGATCGGTGCCCTGCTGGCCAACTGCACCAGTTAACCCGGGCCCAGGTCCAGTCTGGTTTGAAAATCAGTTTGTTTTCCACATATTGATTTGGTATAGGTTTTACGCCGGATGCCCTTCCTGACGCAACCCTCCTCATTTATCCTATTAGAGTTAAATAACCGATACAAGACCATCTTGTATCAGATATTCTCCTTATCCAGATTCACATGAGCGTATTCGGATGTATGGTTGGGAAGTTAAACAGTATTTTTTCTTGCAAGCACAAAAAAAGCAACAATTATCTATATAATTTTAATTAACTATGACAAATATTTAAGTTAAATCTTATTGCGGCAGTTCATATTAGGTTAATTTTGACAAATTGGATTGACTAACGGTTAGTAAATGATATTCCAATTATGGTGTTTATCTTTAAAAAGATCCCCCTAGTAAATAAAATATGATTGATTGTATATATATATATAAACTAGATCTCCTCATGTCTATTTTATTTGCACCAACTTTGAGTTTAATCTGACCAACAGCTGTGAAATTATGACAAGAAAACTTTTGGAGCTAAAGCTCCCCCTAGTGGCGGCAAAAAGGCAACCGAACTCTACCAAAATCAATCCAGTTCCTCCTCGCACTAAGGTTTATTTTGGTATAACATTTGAAAATGTGTGATCGTTGTGCCACTCCAAATAGGAGGAAACCCCCTGCGGTGCCAGCGTACATCGCGTCCGTTCTACGCTACTGTAAAAACATGGCGGCCCTCCTGGAAGTGGACCCCTCCCCTCTGGAGATACTTAGGGCTCATTATAGTTTAGCATCAGGAGAAACTTTTTTATTTTCAGTGGCTTTTACACTAATAGAAACATAGTTATTGATATTCATTTTCCAGAGATACCCCTAAATGTTACAAACTGCACCTTTAAGTCCCTGCTCTATCGGTTCCACTGAAGAACATTGATGGATCTCCTTTTCCTTCTCCTTGCAGACCCGGTGAAGGATTCATCTTTTAGACCAGCTTCTAATAGGTCAAACCCTGAACCCCTTGCATGTGTTTAACCTTTTTTAAGCTCAGCCTACTTCTTCATGGTTGTCCCCGCTTGCCACCTCCCTCACTCCTCCCCACCCACCTCACCCCTGTCTGCACTGAGCCAGATTGAGTTCAGCCCATTCGGCTGGAGGCTCGGGTTTATCTGGGACCAAGGAAGAATCCAGTCAGGAGCAGTGCGCTGTGAGGTGAAGGAAAGCTACTGGGGGGGACTGAGACTGGACCCGGATCAGGATTTGACCTCTTTCTGCAGAAACCTGGGTTTGTGAGGGCGAGCTGGGAGTCATGACGGGGTTCTCTGCACTTTGGGTGCTCTTACTGTGCCAGCTTTTGTCATCATCCTCAGCCCAGGTAGGAGCTGTCCGTCCTGCAGCACGTCTTAATGCTGACTTTTTGAGTATTTTACAGGTTGTGTTGTAGATTCTTGAAACATCAGTGCATCTACAGGACTGAACTTTGAGCCTCCCTCTGAACACCTCCACTAAGCTTTACAGTCAGATGCTCTTTATTCCTGCAGGGAGACTTTGACTCTTATTCCATCTCTTCACTTCTGTGGGACTATTTTTCCTCCCAAGTATCTCAGCCAGATTGGGTGCAGGTGGCGGCGCTTTTCGCACCACTGGATGAAGTTGGGGTTATGTTTTCCTTGAAGCTGTGGAATGCAGTGATTGGAGATCAGTGCCACAGCGCACAATGCCACCTCTGTTCATTCAGACTCCTGGCTGACTCCGACTCAGGAGCTCCTTTCAGAGGAACTCAGTAAAAATGAGTTTATTTTGATATGGGAATATGAGGGCTACTTCTTTGTTTTTGTTTACATAGAATCTAGTTTAAGCTTCCTGAATGCTTCTTTATGCACCTTTGTGTTCGTGGGAGTTGTAGCTGAAACTTTGATCTAATAGTATTATTATTAATATTTTCTAAAGTAAAACGTTGCTTATTCTTCTGTTTATTACCGTAATTGTGATGAAATAGACCAAATATTTTTCATTTCCTATTCTAATCAGTTAACTTAGACACGTTTATAGACACGTTTATAGCACTTATGACGTTAAAGCGTCAAACGATTATAAATATGACCATGGAAGAAATGTAATAACTGGATTTTTATTTTGCAGAGGCCGGGCCCCAGAGGAGCTCCTGGACCACCAGGACCCTCAGGACCGCTGGGAAAGGATGGCACTGATGTAAGTTGACCTGACTCGTTTTATTTACTTAAATATAATACGCCATCTAATACCTTATTTTTGCCTTTTTTTAATTTATCAAACTCCTAGTATAAGAAAAGTCCAGAAAATAGTATAAAAATATATATATATGTTAGCGCCCTATTAGAATGGGTTGAACGATTAACAGTTCTAGCAGGTATGGATCTTTAAAGGATCAAGTTTCAGACCAGGGTCACATTTCTTTTTTTTCTCCCACAATTTCCATGTTGACTCTTCAGACATAAAAACTGAAATTCCAGCCAGGGACCTTTGGTAAAAAGTGTTTTCTTTGTGCTTAAATGTTGCTAGCTGTGAGTTTTTAATGCAGTGACTCCTCCCTAAGCCCCTCCCACAAATCATAACCATAGATGTCAGGTAGGCTGGGTTTGAGTTGGTGTCTTATTGATGGAGCTGCGTGTGGGCAAAATGACGGCCTCTTAAAATATTAAAGCATATTAAGGCTTGAATAATGTTCATAATCGATCCATGAATGAATTCTTCTTCAACTACTTCAGCGGTCATTTATCTCTGTGTGAGTTCTGTCATTACATCATGACAATAAACACGGAGAATTAAATCATTTCTCTCAGAATAGGGTTTAATGGGTTTGACTGTTATGTGGATTATGCTGCTTTGCATTATAACTCACAGATTTCTCAAAACTATGTATTAAAACGATGCGACCAGACTTTATTTGCACAAGTTTTCAGAGGAACTTGGTTTATTTGGAAGCTAATTAAGAAAGAAATTGAAAAATTAACTCTGTAATAATTTCAATAATCAGTTGAATTAATATCAATGAAATCATTAAAAGTCCATAAAATTCTGTAAATCCAGAGTATTCAGGTTTTTTTTTAGTTGTGAGTATTTTTGTGACTCTCACACAGAAGGTCCATTCATGCATTCCCCAACCCTGTGAGAGCATCTAGAGTTTCACCTCACACCTCCTCCCTGCACCTCCACCCCCCCTGTACGAACCAAACTCAAGCTCGCATCATGTGACCCGACAGCGTCCGCACTCTAATGCTCCCCCCCCCCCCCAAATCCTGAAGACCGAAGCAGACTTCTTACCTGTGTTTTCTCATTAACAGGGAAAAGATGGACCTGCTGGACTACCAGGGAAAGCTGTAAGTATTTTAACAAGTCAAGTGGGGGTTTCCTAGGGAGTGCGTGGAGATTACTCCAGTAATTGAAAAGTATTCCTTCAACTTTTCTTTTTTCTCAAAAACTCTTAAAATTAAATGCATTTAATGCTTTTCTTGAAGATTTCTCTTGAAGAGAAAAACAGACTGCAGCACCAACCTGATGTCTAAATCTAACCGTGTTTAAAAAAAGGACTGGTTTATCCAACTCTGTGCCCCAATCTAAACTTTAAAATATCAAAGACAGTTCCCATGGGCACCGCATGCCTTAACCTACGATTTAATGGTTTCCCCCCTCGCTTATATTCTACCATTCTACCAGGTTTTTGTGGAAATCTGTCCATGCCTATAAATGGAAACACATTCTTTCCCTTTAACTTCCTGCTTATGTTCTCCAAAATACTTTTCTCATCTTTGTTTGCTTTAAAATCCTGCTCAACTGTTTGGTTTGGACACATTCTGAGACGCTACTTCTTCTTATTGAAAAATGGGTTCCACTTGACTAAAGATTATGGATTCAAGGACGGAGCCCTGGGGGACACCAATGTGTCAAATTGGCGCCTGAGGCGTAAGCATAAATCGTGGCTATTCAGAAAGTCAGATTTGATGCCAAGGATTTTTTGTTTTGCATATTAAAGTATGCGAGGACTCAGTCAACAGAAATAATTAACTTCATACAACAAATTAAAGTATAACTTTTCCAAAAACATACTTTACCAAAAGGTTGTTTTAGACTAATTGAAAATGACTATTTCTCATGAAATAATTCTTTTTTTTTATACCGTTTAAAAACATGCTTGAACAAACAATTTGTAATTTTATGATAATGTCAGTGTCTAAGATATTATATAAATAAATGGCCCAATTTTTCCGGAGGCTTTTCTTCTTGAGGACATTAAAGTTTTCAGATATGTAGAAATGAATGGATTAGTTGTTTATACTATAGTTGAGCTCTTATGCGCTATTTCATATTTTTTGTCTGCTTAGGGTCCCAAAGGGAAAGACGGAATACCAGGGGTAGCAGGAAAACCAGGTCTTCCAGGACTTCCAGGTGTGGATGTAAGTGTCCAACGAACACGCAGGTCATTCTCATGCTAAAATTAAAAAGTCACTTTGGCATCCTGAAGAAATGTCAGGAATCAGGGCCTGAATGGCGGCGAGTCTCTGAACCTGAAGTAATAGTGGCGGATGAGGAAATGATGTGCAACTGAAACGATGCGCTCTCTCTCTCGCTTCAGGGTTTGACAGGTCCTGATGGTCCCGCTGGGAAGGACGGACCTCCAGGGGAAGCAGTAAGTGTGTCTCGGTGTTTCGATATGCTTAAAGATGCCCCTTGTTGCATGATGGGACTTCCTCTAACTGCAGGCAGCCGCCGTTGATTTGCTGCTGTTGTCTGAGGATCTTTAACAGGGTCTAATGAGGACATGGCCGTGTTTTCCCTCCGTCAGCCTGGATCCATCAGGCCGGCTCAGCCTCTTGGTGGGAATATTTTTAATGAGGGATCAGAATGGGATTTATTTCTGCTGTTCCTCTAATCCAGCCTGGAATGCAAACGGTTTCCCATAAATCTCTACGACTCTAGACGAAGCTGCCGACGCAGAAGCAACAAGTGTTCGATTTAGGGGGAAGGTCATCAATCTACATCTGTTACATGATCCGACTAACCAGCAAAGAATTTATTTCCTCTCACCAGACAAAAAACAACAACCAGCCCCGCCTCTGCCTGGCATTTCAACTAATTAGCCAACCTAATGAGGAAGCCTGCATCAACAAATACCCCTAATTACTCTGATATCCCGCCGTAACTGCTGGTTCATAGAGCCGGAGATTTATGCAAAGACGATAGGATCAGACCGGTGGGGTCTGAGGCAGGGGACAAGCCTGATATAATCAGCAAACTGTGACGAGGTTCATTTCCATGCAGCCGCTCAGTATTTGTGGACCGCTGCGATCACATCCCTGGATGATCTGTGCAGCAGTGTAAGCTGTCGTCGGGTTTGCAGACTGAGGAATGCAGTGAGTTAGTAGCGACACCATGTCAGGCCTGTTTGTTCGGCGTCCCCTCTCACAACACAAATACAGCTGTGGGGGAGGCACACAAAGAGTAAGGACAGGAGGAGGAGGGGGAGGAGGAGGAGGAAGAACCATCACTGGAGGTTAGGAAGGAAAGAAGAACCACAGTCTCATCATTTATTTATTGGAGACATTTTTTTTCTGACGGATGTAATCAGAAAGGAACACATCAAGATTCCCTTTGCACTGTTCATAATAACTGATTTCTCCTTACAGGGTGATGCCGGACCTCCTGGGCCAGCTGGACCTCCTGTAAGTACCCCGACATGCTATTTTCCACCTGAGACAGATCACACAAGAAAAGACTATAAATGCTTCCACTTTTACCTTATTAACCTGATGGAGCTCTCATGCCTCCCATCCGCCGTTTCCTCCACCCAAAACTTCCAATACAGGTGAATTGGTGAATTTAAATTTCCTACAGGTGTGATAATGACTTTGATTTTCCACCTGGGCCTTCACCTCTATACTCCCGCAGCTTATAACTTGACCGTGATTCTACAGGCTGTTGTTATTCTACGTAATCAGCCTTTATTTTCAAAGAGACGGTAACGTTCATCTAGTGGAATAAAGTGGTTCAAACCAGGTTCAACACCTGTGAGGGATAAACGCCAATGGCATAGACATTACCACTATTACGCAGAATCACATGATATTATATCACACGTAAATATTTCATGTATCTCAAATAACTGTTATTCCTAAATAATAAACTCCCAACAACCAGCCACATTTACCCAGACCACCACAAGGAAAGCAAAAACGCCATAACGTGTCAGTAAGATCCTTCAGGGTTTCCTCACAGACTCCAGCCCAGCCGCCGGTCATAAACATATGTGTACCGCCAGACCACTGAGACTGGACCTCATTCACACCACGACAGCAGCAACCATCTAAAACAAGCAATAATCAACACATCTATCAATGTCCACCAGCTGTTCATCATCTGAAGACAGAAGTCCATCCTCCATCCTTTCTTTAAAAATCACACAGTTGGATTGGACACTGGTCCGTTTCCGTTCCATTAAAAAAGTCCTTTTCCACTGGCATGGACGCCGGTGCTGCCAGCTGAAAATGGCCGTTTGGCAGAGGGAGTGCATACTCAGACGAACCACCGAACATGCCTGTGAAGTAACGTTTGATCGACTTTACGCAGAAACTGGCCCCGCCTACGTGATTCTGACGCAGGTATAGGAAAGCTAAAAGGGACAAGGTGTTTCAAAGGACACGCCCCAGGGGGAAAATCCCAACACTGGTGTGATTTCTCCGTGTGTCGTCCCTCTGGTGACCTAGCAACGTGTCCCGGGGCTTTCACCCAATGTCAGTTGGCATAGGCTCAAGCCCCTTTAAAACTCTACACAGGAGTGTTTTTTTAAAGTACAGATGGATCTCCTCCAATTTCAGCTGATTCTTATATAATATTGTCTCATATGTCTTTCTATCAATTGGAGGCAAAAGTCCACCGGGAGGCAGGATCTTCTCAGGGTTTCTGCCTGTTAAATGGCAGTTTTTTGCTCACCACTGTCACCAAGCGCTGGCTCATGTAGGAATTGTTGGGTCTCTGTGGAATTAAGAATACGGTCTGGACCTGCTCTGTTAGGAAAGAAATCCTTGAGATAACTTTTTGTTTTCTTTCTGATTTGGTGCCACAGAAATAAAATTGACTTTACATTTGAAATCTTGAATTTATCCCCGCAGCGGTCATCGGTCCAGTTCGGACTATAAGAATAAAGTTCTTTAGTTCTGCTCCGGTAGTCAGGGCTCAAGCTCAACTTTGTAGATGCTTTCGCTCCATGTTGTCCCCAGGAATTATGAGGTTGTCGTTTTCTCACAGCCACAACCTGGGACAAACTATGATTTAATGCAGCAATGCATCATGGGCTGGATATCGATGTGTTGAGTAAATGCACTCATGGCCTCTGTGTCTGTGACTTAATTTTCCTTCCTGTGTCTTCCGTAGGGCAGAGGGAGACCAGGAGCTGCAGTGAGTACCCGATGATGTCATCTCTGGTCACTCTCCCCTACAGAGAGGAGTTGAAGTATTTGTTTGATTCTGACACAAGACTGAATCCCTGACTGTTTGCTAAACCGGGCCGTGTTCTCTGATGTCTGTCATCTCCAGGGTCTGCCCGGAACAAACGGGTTGCCAGGCGGAGTCGGACCCCAGGGTCCAGTGGTGGGTATCTGTCTGATCTCGCACTTCCTGCATCCTCATGGAGGAGTTACGCGCTCTGATTCAGAACGAAATGATGAAATAATTCTTATCAGTTTCTCTGCCTTCTTTTATCCTCCAAACGAAAACCTTCATCATCGTCACCCAGTTAGAGTACAGGCTGAAAACAGACTGAAAGCATCTTAGATCTTCTTTTTTAACTCACAGCGTATATATAAGCAGGTTGTTGCTTAGTAACATTTCATCTTAAGTTCGGAGGTAGCTTGAAAAATACTGTTTAGTCACCCCAGTCTACAGAGATATTTTAGAATGAGTCGTTATTTATTCCTTCTCCCTCGCTGAAGATGTCACAATCAATAAATATGTAGATATTTCCTGTTTCGGTCCATCTTCAATCTTGGTTTCGAAATCACAGCTCACAGATTCTCGTTTGACGTAGCGATCTTTTAATTACTCATGTGAATTATGCTAAGTGCCATTTCTCCTCATAGTCTTTCTTATTTCTTATTTTGCAGTGTTGTCTTTTATTTTGAATTAGTTTTTAATGTTATTGTTGTTGTACTTAGTTATATTTATGTCTTCGATGTTGAATTTTCTTTCTAATTGATAAGGATGTTTTTGGCACAATATAAAATGAGGTCTCACTCTCAGTCTATTTTCCGAAGTTTCAAATATCAGGAAGGAGAATAAAAAAGGCTCTATATCGCTCTTGAATCTTGCAACGTTGCATCACATTTGGCTCCCTGAATAGACAGTAAGTCAATACATCCTGCTCAGAGGTGAAACTCTGGAGCTCAGATTTAAGGTGGGCACAGAGAAAACGTCTCGCTCAAACAGATTCATTTTTAAAACAGCCGGTAGGTGTTGAACTCTGCGCAATAAAAAACAGAGACATCATTCTTTTAAAGTAAGTGTTGCTGTTTTCCTCAGAAATAAAACCACAGCTGACTGTAATAACTGTCATCTCATCCATCCAATCAGGAAATAAACCACTTTTTAGAACAGATACTGAAGACAATGCTGATCTTGGTGATAATATCTCTTTCTCAGGGTGCTGAGGGTCTCCCTGGACTTGCTGGACCTACTGGCACTGATGGACCACCAGTAAGTGCATATACCATTTTAAATGCACTGACAGTTGCAGCACAGTCACCCAGTGGATCTCTGCTTTAGTGTCATGAATGCGTCTGACTGTCCTTGAGAAGGAAATAGCATGGAATCAAAAATGATTGAATAAAAATGAAACATATTTCAATGTGCTTTTCTTCTCCTCCTGTCAGGGCCTTCCTGGTACTCTTCATGACCTCAGTGGTGACCTTCTGGTAGGTTTCCTCTCATGAGAGCAGCACAATGAAATCATGCAGTGAGCATAGAGTCCTCAATGGTTTGTCTCTGCCGTCTGCAGTGTCCTGCAATCTGCCCACCAGGACCTCCAGGTGCCCCTGGGATGCCAGGATTCAAGGTAAACAAAGTTCCTGCCATTCTTGTTGCTGTACGACATTCTGTTATAATTCAAATTATTTCATATGTTTGAAATTATATACTGTTCTTATGGATACATTTTGAGTCTTACTGAAAGTCCCAATGGAAAACCAACAAATTTAAAACGGTTCAATGTCAGCTGGTTTAGGCTCCACCCCCTGTGACCCTGAACAGGATTAGAGGTTTTGGATAATGAATGAATGAATGAAAATCTATCTAAAAAAGAGATTTAAAAAAAAAAGGATTGTTTACGGGAAACACTCATTTAAATGAAGAATTATCGAGACTAACATTTAAGTTGAAAATACATTTAAAATTTAACTGTGTCACCAGTGGGAGTCTTTTTCTTCCTTTTTTTAAATCACCTACAATTCTGTTTTTACAGTGTGTACATTTTGTCTTAAAACACTGCAGTATTAAAATAATATCAGAATCCTGGACCAATAATAAACAAATATTTCTGTTTTCCATTTGAGTTTTTTTTGAAGGTAGAACCCAGAAAGAAAAGAAAAAAACTTTTTGAAAGAGATTTGAAATAGATTGAATTTCATGACTTTTGCTTTCTGATGATGCACTGTAAAACAAAACAAAAAGGAAATAGTTGATGGATTAAAAAACATTACTTGAAATAGTAACTTAAATTAAATGAAGTAGTTTTGAGATGTTTTGAGATCATTAACAATTCTCTTATTACAGTGTAGGACTCCTGATTATTGAACGAGTCTACTCGCATTTACACGCTCATGTTTGCGTTCAACTCAGTGTATTTTTTCCCACATAGGGTCACACAGGACACAAGGGAGACAAGGGAGAGCCTGGTAAAAATGGAGAAAAGGTGAGTTTGTTATGTGATGAATATTTTGGCTGATATTGCTGATATATTGTGGCCAATAAGGTCACAAATGTGCCAAATATTGTTTTTATTGATAGCTGCTCATCCTCCAATGACTTGCTGTTCTGTCTCTAGGGCGACTCTGGTCCAACTGGTCCAGCAGGTATTACTGGGACTGTGGGTCTGCAGGTAAACAATATGTGTGAAATGTTTCCTAGTCCATATATTTATATTATTTACATATTTGTTTAGTCAACACTCAGTCATTTGAGCCTCCCACAACTCTCTAATGCTGTATTTCAGGGCCCACGTGGTCTCAGAGGACTACAAGGCCCCATGGGATCTGTAGGAGACAGAGTAAGAGACCTTCAGAACATGTTCAAATCAGCATTCTTCCGCTTTTTTACGTTTGCATTTATATTTGCGTGCTCACTGTGTGTCCTTCTCCGCGTGCCACCAGGGCTTCCCCGGTTTCAGAGGCAAACATGGAATCGCCGGCATCATCGGAAAGACAGTGAGTCTCTCCTTGTTTCAACACGCTTGAAATAAAAACCAGCGTTTTTAGGTTTACGGCCGGAATGAATGGCTGCTCCCATCAATGAATAGCTGTGTGTGTTCCATCTGATGTCTTTAGGGTGACGCCGGAGAAAAAGGACCACAGGGATATAGAGGTCCAAAAGGAGAAATTGTGAGTGAAAGACTTTCAGATTGTAGCTTAGAGTGTGGATCGCTGAATAATAATGTGTCTCTCATCAGGGTAAAATTGGTCCTAAAGGAGGGCCTGGAGGAGCGGGACCCAAGGGGGAGCCTGTAAGTTCATTCTTGCAAAAATCATCCATATTCAGTATGAATCGACTCTCGGAATATTGAGCCTCGTATTTGATGTGTTCTACAGGGAATTCCTGGCAGAGATGGCAAAGATGGAACCCCAGGACTCGATGGTGAGAAGGTGAATAACACATTTTTCTTTTTGCATAATCCGAGCTTTAATCATAGAATTAATGAAGAAGTTCACGGCCTGAGAGAAAGAAGCTGATGATGTCACTGTGTTGTACTTGTGGATAGGGTGATGCCGGACGCCATGGTACAGTGGGAGAGAAAGGACCAAGTGGTCTTCCCGTAAGTACTTTGAAATATTCTTGGGTATTTTCTGTGTAAATGATAATGTGCAATATTATTATAATCTAAACATGAAATCCAAAACAAACGTCAGTGAGGTGATTATTTGTTTTCTGTTCCAGGGACTGCAAGGAAAGGCTGGAGCAAAGGGGTCTAAAGGAGGAGTTGTGAGTATTACAACGACATAGACACAGACTTTTGTGTTAGAAGGTCAAATTTGATTGCTAGCATGTCCTAAAATAAGAAGGTACCACGTTACAATCAGAAGACATTTGTGAAGGATTTATAATTGGTTTTATAATTAGGTTAAAAATGAGGGTGTAAACACTTTATAAGTCATTGGTGAATGTTTATAAACAGCTTATAGTAGAGTTTTTCAATTTATCGATGTGGGTCACTATTTGGCAATATCAAGTTAGCAGTGCAGATAAGTGTGCTCACTATTTGGCAAACATCGCGTCTTTGATACCCTTTATATCGAATGAGTTATAGCAGCCCATTAACGATTTGTAAAGTCTTTACAACTGAATTAGGTAGTTATGTACAAGACCTTTATAAATCCTTAATAAGGTGTGAAGTGGTAAAAAATCCATTATTGCTTTGTATGTATTGTCTAACTTAAAATGCAGTCATATTTATACAATCGCAGCTTTAAAAAAAAAATTTTTGGTGAGATTATCTCGCTGGAAAAACAACTTTTATCTTGTTCTTGCCTTGTCTTTAACACCAGGGTGACCCAGGAAAGTCGGGAGAGACAGGACCCTCTGGAGAGCCAGGTATTCCTGTATGTATCTGATGGGCTTTTTTGGGGGGGTTATAAGTCGGTCACAGTCTTGCTTCTCCTCAAATGGAGCATTTCATAACGTTTTGTATGGATTGTCTTGACTTCATCTTTCACCTCCTCATTTTAGGGTGAGATTGGCGTCCCAGGAGAGAGGGGGATCGCAGGACCCAGAGGAGTAGCAGTAAGTCCATGCTTACACTCTACACCAAGGCCGTATATCTGCTAGTTTAATAAACTGAGATTAATAAGCTTCTAGTGGAGGATGTTAAATGATCTTCTCCATTTAAAGGTCAATTATTAGACATTCTGCTGTACAGATATAAAAATGTAAGGTATTTCCTACATTTGAAATAAACTCTCCTTATAACTAATGTGGATAGTTTAATGCACTTTGCTGTTTACGTCAGACTCTCAGACGAAAGAAAAAAGTGTAAAACAGCCAAGAAAATTACGGATTTCTGTCACGCGCTGCAGAACGAATCACACGTCACACAACCGTCACCTCCATGTTTTAATTTCTTCTCCTCAGAAATTTTACCAAGAAACAACCTCTTCTTTTTCAAGAAAGCACAACATTATTAATATTCTGTTACCTGGCAGCTGATCGCTCTTCCCAGTAGAATTAAATGACAGTGTCTGTTTCCTGCAGGGAGGCATTGGACCAGCAGGCAACCCAGGGCCCCAGGGAGGGAAAGGCTACCAGGTGTGACATCACAAGTCATTAACATTCTGTAAACGAAAATAGCAGTTATCTTAATGGCGGTGTGTCTATCTTGCTCTACAGGGTGTTAAAGGAGCCTTGGGCGATCCAGGTCTTCCGGGCCCGACAGGTATCCGCGGAGAGTTTGGTGAAAGGGTGAGTTTGACGTCACACACTCAGGACTTAACATCATCCTGTGAACACTGTAATGGATGCAGCTTTCTTAAAATAACAAAATAAACTCCCTCTACTGCTATCATCAATCAACAAGTTATAGTTTATTCCTTTTTTAGTTTTTTTAAATAATCATTTGACCCACAAATGATCTCTTTTGGCTGATCAAATATCCCAAATCATCAGATATTCAGTTATCCACTGGAGTAGGGGTAAAAAAAAATCTTCAAAATATTTGTATTACTTATGACAAGAATTGACTAAATGCTATTTTTGACAACATTAACAGGTAGAAGTCAAACTCAACAAAGAGGTCTTCATTTAAGACCACGTCTTCTATTTCAAACATAGCGCTAGAAGAAATGGCTCTTCTCAGAGTTCATGTCAGAAACCAGCTCGCCCTCCTCAGTCTGAACTCAAACTGCAGCCGGGAGACGACCCAAACACAAAAAGGCCGGCTGTTCGGAATCTGAGGACGGAACAAAGCTGGCATTTATACTCCAGGCGGCAGGTCCCCCTCAACCGGCCCACCTCACTTCCTTTCATCCCCCGTCCTCGTGCCACAGCCACAGAATGTCTCTGCATAACTCTCATTTATCCTCTCCTTCTTCAATCCTACAGGGTCCAGTCGGAGCTTCTGGAGCTAAAGGAGACATGGTAAATATCCCTCAGCTTCAGAATGACCTCTCCTCAGTTAGTTTGTAGTTGGGATGGAGAATACTCTAGGATTTATTCTGTTACCAGCACAACATGCCTGTATTTTGTATGGATTTTTTTCAATGCAACATCTACTCTATGACCTCATGACTATTTCTTCACTTTACGACCCTTTATTTACATACTGAACCCAAAATCATGCCGACTAGAGGTTTGGGATCACACCGGCGGGATCTGAGACTCCATTTATTCTGGATTTAAATTCAATTTACCAAATAGAAAAAAAGAAAGAAAAAAGCACAGAAAAGATACTAAGTTGTGAACGTTACTAAAATGATTCTGATATTTTGTTGTCTTTCTAGGGCGTGGCAGGAAGTGATGGTTTACCAGGAGAGAACGGAGAACCTGTGAGTGTTTTCTTCATTCTCACTCTTTGTCCCGGCTCAGGATAAGCTCTCACAGGAAATGGGTCGAATTCGGTTATTGAAACTCTCCGGTGTCAGAGATCGAGTCTGAGTTTCCCCCCAGGATCTGAGAGCAGCTGAAAGCAACAACAACAACAATAACAACAATCACAATAATAATAATAATAATAATTATTATTATTATTATTATTATTATTATTATTATTATTATTATTAAAAATAAATTTCGTTGATACCATAATACTATATATATATAAAACAAAAGTTTCCAAAGTACTTTTACTAACAAACCAAAGACGGGAAACTCGGAAGATAATGTAAAATCAGAAAACATAAAGCCAAAGAAATCCATGATGATGATGATGATGATGAAGTTAAAACCAGAGGATAAAAAGACACAAAGATTATATAAAACAAGAGGACATGTGAAAGTCAAAATATCAGTAGCGAAAATACCTAAAAACAAGAACAAGTAAAAAGATCTTAAGACCAAACAAATATAAAAATATGTAAAAACAAGAAACGAGAAATGAGAGCCAACATTAGAAACAATAAATACGAAAAGGTGAGGAAGACGAAAGCATTAAAAGTATTTAAACAAATAAACTGGTGAATACATAAAGTTATTTGTATAAATGAAATAAAATAAAGTAAAATAAAAGACAACATCACATCCCAAGACTACGATCAACTAAAAAAACAATGAAAAATAAACGAGCAAAGCTCAACGGATGATAAGAGTTTTCAAAAGGGTGAAATAAAGGAGTATACGGAAATGATGACGTCGTGATCATTACAAAAAGCAATTAGTCGAATGAGTCAAATAATAGATATGGCCTCTATAAGTAATAAGACCTTAAGAAATAAGAAATAAGAAATCCTTCATTCAAGTTCTGATTGATTACTTACTTACTATATGTTTTCATCTTTATTGCCTTTTATCTATTTCATTATTTATTGTTTATAACTTGTAATTCTCAATCATTTATCAGTTCTTCAGATTATACAAATCATCGTGAAAGGTTACAAAAAACAGTTGATGATCGACTGTGTGATATCTCATATTCTAGTTTCTGTTAATGTTTCTTTGATTTGCTTGTTTTCAGGGTCCTTTCGGCCCCGTTGGACAAAAAGGAGAGGTGAGCGGCTTCAGTGTTTTCATGTTCTTTCTTTTCACTGCCTCACATTAACCTTCATCAGTTTTTCTCTTCATGCTTTAGATTTCCATTTATCAGAATCGAAAAATGGTTTAGTGCCAAGTAATAATAATAATAATAGGGGTTAGTCAATTCCAATGCAAAACATGCAACCCCAACAATCCAAGCAGAGTATAAAAATTGAAATTACAAACAGACGAGTGTTCTGAATATAGAATAAAGGTGACAGATATTTTTACAGATCATGGTTGGATCTTATGTGTTTGTAATTAGAAGCGCAGCTTGTTTTTTTTCCCAGCTTGACATTGGGTTACCTGTTTCAGCTTTAACAGTTTTAAACCACGGGTATGTTTCTGATGATGCGTTGCTTTATTCGCCTCCTCCCTGCTGTCGCCACCAGGGAGACAGGAGCCACATTAAGCCGCAGAGCAAAGTATGCAATTAGTGATTAGTCTCTTTCCCGCTGTCTCATTTACTGTTGGTTGTGCTGGTTGGAGTCATTATCAAGCACCAAGACGCCATGTGGGCCTCGTCTCCACAGACCCACCCGGTTCCTCTGTTGGTGTTTAGACACCGATCAGATCAGAGGCTGCTTCTCTTCCTGTTTGGACGAAACCGATTTCCCTTTCTATATGAAATATAAATGAGCCGTCTAACAGCTAGATCTTGTTGCTCACAGTCAGGGAAGCGAGGTGAACTGGGACCAAAGGGAGTAACAGGTCCACAAGGTGAGCTCGGCGCAAGAGGACTTCCAGGAAAGCAAGGACCAATGGGATTCCAAGGAGAGCAGGGCACACCTGGAATTGCAGGAAAGACAGGAGTACCTGTGAGTGTTTTAGGTTACATATATATTAAATGCTTGTGATTCATGGAAGGATGTTAAATGTTGATATTTTCTAAATAATTTGCATCTTTTTGTGTTTTAGGGTAATCTGGCCAGTGAGCAACAAATCAGGGAGTTGTGTGGTTCAATGATCGATGGTGAGGAATCTCCATAACTGTATACTTACATCCCCGAAAAGTCAGGAATATTATGGAATGGTCATCGCTGCAACCTCCACAGATCCTTCGTGTTAACGTGGTAGCGCACAAATCATTTCAAGAATTTTATAACCCCATAGACCTTAGTGCAAGGAAGAACTGAATTTATTTTGGGAAAGGTCAGTTACATATGTGTGCCGTTAGAGGGACTTTTATCTACCAAACCTTTCAGGCCGTAATTTCTCCACTGTCGGTCTGATTTAGTCAGAACTCTGTGCATATAAATCATCTGGACGAGATCCAGCTTGTATATCATATTTTACTCAAAAAGTTCAGATTTTATTGACTAAGCGAAGCGCTTTTTAAAATAAATTGGTCTGATTTAGTCCAAATGTATTCATATGAATCGCCACAAGGAGATCTAACTTGTATTTGTGATATTTTACTCCGTAAGGGGGCCTTATTGAAAAAATACCCCAAAAAACTAAGATTTTTGAACGTCCGATTGTGTCTTAATTCAGCTCCTGTAAACTGTCAGAGGTAAATCCGTCTTGTTTAATTACTGAGGTCGGAAATAGAAATGAACTTTATTTATCTTCATTATTGATCTGATCTTAGATCACATTGTTGACTTCATAGAAATAGTTAGGTTGAGTCAGTATAGATTGTTTGACATTATTAATGAGTCACATTTCATTTGAAGTGTTCAATCAGAGAGGTTGCTTGTACAACGCAGGGGATTGGAGACTGTTCGGGGATAAACCCTTGCTGTCGGGGACGACGGCGTAGGTTTAATTTACTCCAGTGATAGATTAAAGGTTATTGATCACCTGTTTTTTTTTTCGATCACACGTAGATCAGATCGCACAGCTGGCTGCTAACCTTCGTAGACCACTGGCCCCTGGAATGGTGGGCCGACCCGGCCCCGCCGGATCTCCAGGAAAGGCAGGAGTCTCTGGTTCCATTGGTCATCCTGGTTCTCGCGGCCCACCAGGGTACAGAGGGCTGCCAGGAGAACTTGGAGACCCAGGTCCCAGAGGTAAATATTAATGAACTTAATATTCGTTGGTAGGAGCAAAAATAATTCCGTCAGTAATATCAACATTTTGTTAAAGCATCAAAATGAACGCAGTTGCCTCGCTTAACAATGGCTGATTTATTATATATGACGTTATTAAGTCTGACCATTTCAACTTTTGACTGTTGTAAAACAATATTGAACCGCTGTTTAGATTTAGAGGGGGAAATCAAGTTTCTGTGAAGATAAATGTGAATCAGAAACATCAAGAATTACTGGTTTTATCTGATCTTTTAATATTTTCAATCTAACATATTTTTAACACCCTTTGGATCCCTCACCCTAATCTTACATGTTTTGGGGTTCAGTATGCAAATGCAGCATGTTAAAGTGAAGAAATAGCTGACAGGTCATAGAGGTGATGTTGTGCTGCAAAAACAAAATCCTGAATATTTGCATGTTGGACATTATTTAATGTGATATATATCTAACCCGACCTCAGACTCCAGAGGATTCATCTCAGATTTGAATCCGTGTAGATGTATAGTACGATATCTCCGTCTGACGTTGAAGACTACAGGCCCTCAACTTTTCTTTCTGCAGTGGATTCAAATGTTTTCTTTCCACCACAGGTAACGTTGGTGAACAAGGCGATAAGGGATCTATCGGCAAAGCCCTCGTTGGGCCACCAGGAGACCAAGGAAACCAAGGTTTGTACCTTTATGCAGAAAAGTCTAGTTTGAGCTGATCAGGGCGAGACAATTCTTTTTTCCATTTGTAGAGGTACCACACTTCCTCACAGGAGACATCTGGATTTGTCAAACAGAAAAACATCCAGTGCCCCATTTCTACATTATGTCATTGCACCTAAAAGCAATATTCTCCTCACAGTTTGTTACCCAAGATAGGAGGTCTTAAAACTAATTACATCATATTTGTATCATTAATAATCCAACTGGTATACCAGAAAACTATAATTACATTCTTTTCAGGGGTCTTGACCATACAGAACTTCAAAATCAAATCAGCTCAGTTTCAGCAAGAATTTTGTCTTGGTTGCAAGTCCTATTTCTCTCACAGTAGTACATTCCATCTCAGCCCTACAGATTTAGAGTTAGAAGTAAAAATCTTGCCCTTATCTTGTTGTGAAGAAGAATCCTTCAAAAGATTCTGGATCCAGATAATGACCTGGATCACAAGCAAAATGTAATGAATCCTTACTTGGGTCATTGCCTTCATGTTTCACCAAAAAAAAAAATCATCATATCTGTGCATGACCTCCAGAGGAATCCTCTGAACAAACAAGCCTTAGCTGGAAGAACCAGTACCTCTTTGCGAGGCAGGGAAACGTGATTCTATAACAGCTCCCGTCCATTAAGGTGGTTCCAGTTCATGATGTTAACAACCACCAATGGAATGAAACCATCATTAAAGTCCTAAGCGACAGCCTATTTCTCTGCTATGGTAAAACAAAATCTGACAAAGTGAGGTTCTCGTAAAATAATCTGTCCTATTGTAATTTACTATCATAACAGTTAATATCTTCTGTACGTTTATGTGCATTAAATTTGCCTCTTGTGACTTTGTGTTTGGCTCAATCCCTGTCTGCTGTCCACAGGTCTTCCAGGAGTACCTGGAATCGTCAAAGATGGGCGTGATGGATCTCCAGGAGATCCAGGTGAGTCTGGAGATCCAGGCAGGGTAGGTAGGACTGGGCACCATGGATCTCCTGGAATCTGTGACACATCAGCCTGCCAGGGAGCATCGGCCGCTGGTAAATCCTCCAACCCCAAAAACCATTGAGCGTGACTTCCTGCAGCCAGACGCCATCGGCCCCACAGAGGACGGGTGATAAGTGCAGGGAGGAAGGAAGGAAGTGATCAGAAAAAAAATGTCCTCTTTATTTAAATACATGTATCACAAGAGGGGAGGAGTAACATCAGCAGGTGTGATATTTTGAGTGGAACAGAGGAACATCCTGGAAGTGACATGAAAAACATGGAGTTGATGAAGTGGACAGAGGAGCGGAGGAGACCCGGAGAACAACTGCTTTCAAATACTACAGAATCACAAAACAAGGACATACAGTAACACCTGGAATATGATGAATCCTTTGTTTTCAAAACTTTGTAAATGTTATTTCCATGCCCCCGTTACATTCTTTATGCAGACGACAAGCTTTAGTCTCTGAAGTGAACGTGCATGTATCAAAACCCATCTATGTAAATGTTACCTCAACTTTCGGGCTTACAGTGTCCAACAGAGATCAGAACCATCAGAGGCCAAAAGCCGCTAGAGGAGCCGTGTATGTACTGTAACCGGAATAAAAGACAAAACCCCATGTGCTCGGAAATTGTGTATATTAATGCCAAAAAAAAACAAAAAACTTTCCGGCAGTCCTTTTTTACAGCTTGTTTTTGTTGTTACATGTAAAGTTGATTCTCCACATCTGGGAATCCAAACCAAAATAAAACATGGTGATAGATAAATCAGTCATTGTTAAATCAATCTAAGGTTTTTTCTGTTTCATTTTTTAAAACTCTGCAGCAATAACAACATCCACTATGTACCACCGATGCTGTAACCATTAAATATACATGACCTTAAATATTATTTATTATTTGTGGGTGACTGATGTATGTACAGTAAGATGCTACAGCGACATGTTGTAAGAAAGAACAAATAAAGCCACTTTTCAGTAAAACATCACTCTTCTCTACATATCAGATGAACAGCAAGGTGTGAGTCATACGCCCAGCAGTTGGAAAGTCATGTGATCCAAATTACTCAGACATAACGCTTTCCGTACAAAACCTCACACTCTTAAATATCTGAATAAGATAAACGTATGTGGACACGAGGACTGAACAACAGTAAACAAGTGAGCAAAATTCATATAAATAGGTTTAAATATATATAAATATAACAAACAACAGCAAAAGGGCTGAAATATGATAAAAAATTGAAGAGAAACATTGTTACCTATGTTTAACTGCATGAGAGGCCCTGCATACACAGCCATAAAATTACAACCACTGACAGGACTTTGACAAGGGCTAGATTGTCAAAAGATCTTAGAAACTGTAGATCTTGTCGGGTATTTCCGGTGGATAGTACCTGTCAAAATGGTCTCAGCGAGGACGACTGGTGAAGGAGCGACAAGAGCATGAAAAACCCTCGTCTTGTCCAATCTCACATAAGAGATACTGTGGCAAAAAAAAAAGGACCTACATAATGCGAAGCTGGTGGTTGTAATATTATGGGTGATCTGCATATTCCGAGCGGGGTATTCAGGGTCTCATCATAGGTGGATTCTGTTCTGGCCTGAAGATGATCTGGACTGGAGGGAGTTCGTCTTCATGAGCGAATGCCTTCTTAAAGTCCTGTGGACAGCAGAGTTTGTGGTTAACGACATTCGGTCCAAGTCTCGGTCCATCTTAACCGAACTGAACCTCTCCTTTCCTGCAGGTTTGTTTGTTGTTGTTTACATTCAGCATAGGGTGATCAGATAAATGTAGATTCAGATAAACTGAATTATTTCCTGGCTCTGAGTCTGGCCCGTTATAAGTTAATCATTAAAAATGATTTCAACCAAATCAGGAGTTGGCTCTTTTTTTTTTTCCTGCTCATGTCTTGTTATATCCTAAAGTGGTCTGGGATATTATGAAATTGTCATTGCCCCCCCCCAAAAAAAAATATTTGTCTGTACAAATATATGAACTGTAAAAAATGTATTTATCTGGGTCATTTCCAAATTTTATACTCACATATACCTTAGTGCAAGGAAGGACTGGATTGATTTTGGGACAGTTTGTCCACAGTTGGTCCGTTTACTCCATAATTTGGTGCATATGATTAGACTTGAGGAGATCCATCTTGTATACGTCACATTTTACTTCAATAGCTCATATTTTACTCACTATGGAGACATTTTTCATGAAAAACACTGTTTAATTTGAGGATTTCAATCAGGGAATTGGAGACTTTTCAGGGACATAAGAAAGAATAAGATTAACTTTATTGTCCCTGACAGGAAACTTGCCTTGGGCGGCGCTGAAGTCTTTCAACTCTGTGCAAATATAGAGCTGTAACTTATAATAATACACCTTTGCTGTCGGGAATAGGAGCATAGGCCTCGTTTGAATAACGTGTATTTAGGAGGGAAAGAAACTTGTCTTACTTCAGTAAAGGAGAGACACTTTAATTTACTTTTAAATTCAATTTTAATATCAATTTCTTTTACAATGGTAGGAAAATAAACTTTGTTGATTTGTGGGTTTGTTTTATTACTTTTTGGACTAAACTCTTGGAGAATTTGTGAAAATGAGTGGGCGCTTGTATTCATCTACCAGGCCTCGGCTAGCTGCTTAGCTTGCTAACATCAGATGCTATTATTGAAAAACAATACATTATTTGACAAAAATCAACATTTTAGATTTTTATCTTCCTGTTCATTTTGTTGGTTCACTTTTGAATGTTTTAATATCAAATCTTAGAAATTGCACATATCTTACAATCATTAACACACCTCTTTGAAGGTGTCCCCGTGCGTTTTATAGATGTATCTGAGGAATGCAGTCGTCCACTGTAGGGTGGTGGCTTTGTCTGAGTCTTGGTTACAGAAGGGCACCAACATGTTCAGCTCATCACAGCATGAGCGAATTCTCTTCCTGTGCAGGATAAAAGAAAATACAGACCTTTACAATCCTTTTTTTAAAAAATAATTTTACTGGCTTGTGAACGTTTTCTTAGACGCTTAAGTCTCATGTCCCAGTGGTTTAGGGAAGACGTCATGAAATCTATCACCGGCAGCAATGAGTGACTTTTCTTTTCTAGTTCCAATAATCTGCATATTTGATTCTTCACCAATCAATTAATAATTTGGTTTAATTAAAACCGGGATTCAGAAGAAATTACAGCCATCTTTATTCGTCCAGCAAACAGTTTTGAACCAACAAAGTTTCTATAATGAGATCCCAAATTTTTCCATTGTCACAGCTAATCTCAAATTAATAAACGTCTGTCACATTTTCTCGAAAAACTGCACGAAGAAATAATCAGTTATCACAAATTCTCTTTTCTTTCGATCAACTACATAATTTCCGATGATGCCTTGCTTTGTGCAGGAACAGACTTGTATCTTAATTCCATTTCTCTTTTCACTTGGAGTTTCATCAGGATTGTGTCTCAAATTCTATTGAGTTTAATCTTTAACGCAATTTTAGTATTTATCTTATCCATTACTTTAGCAGATTATATTTACAATGACCAGCCATAACATTAAAACCACCTGCCTCAAGAATCAAAGGTAACAATTATTCATCCCATAGGAGCAAATTGTTGTGCAACCTTATTACGTGACGACGACAAAACAACAAGAAATTAACATCGAGACGGTTTGAAAACAACGCAACAGAAGAAAACAGCAGTGATTAGGAACACAAATGCCAGGGATAAAATAATTACCATGAGTTGATTAGAAGGCCAATGGCAGCTGGTATAAAAGAATGCTTAAGCCTGTTTGTCCTACACATAGGAATAGTAAATCTGCCTCAGTTGGTATAGGTCTCCCTTTTTGCCTCCAAAACAGCTATGCAGCACACAGTGTGCCCTGACACCTTTCTACCGGAACCGGTATTCACTTTTCTCAGTAAAATGTGTAACAGTAGTTCTTGTGTGGGATCGGACAACAGGGGTTCATACGCATCATGAGCCTCGGGCGTCCATGATCCTGTCACCTGGTAGGTACAAACCATAGAGGAACAGGAACACCTGAAAGGACCTGTACAATTTTTGGAGACGCTCTGACTTTGGCCCTCTAAAATTGGCCCTTGGTTCAGATCCTCATGCTTTTCCATTTTTCCTGTGCCCGATACATCAACCCCATGACAAAAGGCATTGTAATAAGATAATGAACTGAATCTGATTTAACCTTCTGACTCTGATTTTAATTCTGATTAAAGCTGTTACTGTTACTAGTAACTATAATGTTGTATGTGAGCCTGTTTAAGTTGTAAGTAATTTGTGAACTACTATTGCAACTGTTCAACTCTCCTTGGGGACTGATAAAGTAATCAATCTATCTTAATATATTTACTAACTATACATCTCCAGTATCTGATATTTTACCAATATTCTTAATTCACTGAATCTCTTTTTAGTATAACATATAATAATATACCAACTGTTTATTATATATTGAACATTACACAGTCCTATCTTCAGCCATCAGTAATGGCTGCTCACCTGCGATCCCTCTCCCTACTGTTGTGTTCCTCTCTGCGCTGGCTGTGTGACACATGAGAACGAGCTCTTTTCGTGGAGCTGCTACGGGATTCTTCAGAAGACCCTGGGGCAGCAGATTTGATGGACTGACAGTTGTGGGTGCTGCTACGCTTCCCGTAGGAAGCAGTAGACGTTGCTGCACCATGAATGAAAAACAAGAAAGTGAATAACACAGAGTTCGACACACACTTCTGTAGAATCAGATGATGTTTTAAAAAAAACAACAACATGTCATTACTTTCTGTGTTCACCAACTGCTGCTCGTCTGTTGAGCTGTTGCTACTTGTAAAGTCTTCCTTTCTCTCTGGGCAAAAATTCAAAGTAAAATTCTGATGCTGAGGTCCTACCATGTGAGGTGAATTGCCAATCAACTGTGATTAAAAGAGGTAACAAAAAAAAGGTAAAGCAATAAACTTTTTCGATTAAGGAATTGAATATCCTTGCTCACTACACTTGTTCACACAGGTTGGTAATCGGCTTAAATATTACCTCTACAAATGAACTGAAAGCCTCAAGAGGCTTGGTCCTGTCCAGATTCATCAGGCTCTGAGTTTGTATGACCGTCTCCTGAATCTCGGCAGACTGAAGATTTGTCAAAAAACTAAAACAGAGATTTTGGGCAGGCCTTAAAAATGAGTACTTCCTCAAGAGGTAATTTCATTAAGAATATTTTTGAAGCTTACTTGATGGGATCCGGAGACTGAATGTCCTGCTGTGTTGGGGTGTCAGCATTCATGGCGTCAAACCTTTTTTCCAAGCAAACTCTAAAAGAGGATCTTGATCGTTTCAGTGCACATTTTCTGCTGGTTGTATGTGATTGATTTGGACTGTCCTCGTCTATGACCCCAGCCAGCACACAGCCTGAGACATCTCCAGGAGGCGGAGTCTTTTCATCTTCCATCACCTGAATGTGTTCGTCAGTTGATAGATCAATAACTTGAGTGGCTGCGAGAGGAGAAATCGCTGTAGATCTAGAGAAATCTCTAATCATCGCAGTAGCAGGGTGAGATGTGACATCTGGCTCTTCCAACAGTACAACCTCTGCCTCCATGTGTACCGGCATAAGGTGATGAAGGTGTGTACATACAACCTCAGGTATATCCATCAGGCTCATTTCAGTTTCCGATATCTGGCCCTGATTGTGTATCACACATCCACTTTCACTTGAAATGATCCTAAAATAGCCACGGGTGTGTTCTCTGAATGAAGGTAGAGGTGAAACATTTGTGGTTCTACTAGATGAGGAAAAGGATGACATCATTCACTCTACAGATGGGATTCAGAGCAGGAAAAACAAAAGTTAGCCATTTTGCTACAGTACATGTTCACTGACTTCAGCTACCTTTGACCTAGAAGCTTTAGGGCAGTCATCCAGTGCTATTACCTCTGCAAGGTTATGTTTTCACCTGAAACTGTTTATCAGTTAGTATGATTACACAAAAACTACGTAACACATTTTTGTCAAAGTTACTCAGATCCTTACACTTGCCAATATTTCCTCAACTCCAGGACAAAATATTCACTCACTGCCTAATACATCACAACCTTTGGGAGATGCCATTGTATTGAGATAATCTTCATTGTTCGGACCTCACCTCTGCTGGAGGTGACAGTTGAAGATGTTAGACTTTCCTTGGGCCTGGTGAGGATGGACATTAGAAATGAAATAAGCCAAGACTGCACATTTTGGAGACTAATAGGTAAGGGATACTAAATTGAGTTGGTTTGGAAATTTGCAAAGGAGGAAGAGTGGATCTGTTGGTTAAGGATGTTGGAGAAGGTGCTGTCATGCAGGAATAAACAGGGGAAGTCCAAAGAGGAGGTTTCTTTATGTGGTGTGAGAGGACATGTAGTTGGTTTGCGTGACATATGACATGGCAAGGCTGGAAACACATGATCCACTGTCACTTTACTCATGTCTTTGGAGCTGCTGTAACATCTAATTTTCTCCTGTGGATAATAATTCAGTTCCACATAAATTTGTATCTAATTTTATGATGCAGTTATAACTCACCTTATGTCGCTTAGCTGATTTATAAATTACAGACAAAATACTCTTAAGAAACGGATAGTTTTTAGGAGTTAAGGTAATATTTGGATGTCGGTTTTCTTTTACTAAAAGGACCAAATTAAAAGGCTTTATTAGTGGTTAGGGTCTCTATTGATCGATAATTTACCTTATTAAAAGTATATCTATTAACTTTGTTCAAGTTTTTCAAATGTTTTTTTATGAAGGTTAAAACAAAGAAAAACACCTAAATGACTGAATTTTAAATATTTAACCACAACTCTGAGGTATCTGTCATAGTTTTTTAGTCGCATTTACATAATATAGCTGACACATTTATGCTAACGAGCGAGCTAGCTGTAAGCTAACTTTATTACGCTAACGTAACATTCTGAGGGAAACATGTCACATTTAAACTGTAATAATACAAATAAAACGCCCTCATAATTTACACAAAACATGGTCAAATACTCCAAGTCATAACCCCAGGGATTAAACGATGGTTGTAGTTACCTGTATTCTCCAGCTGGGATAATAAATCCTGACCGTTCACCGGTGACAGCAGATGGAAACCAGCTACCTAATATTGTCTCCAGGTGACACTATGAAAATACTAAGTCCTGCATTATAAACACACCAAAGTGTGTCAGTGTGCAGTGACATAAGGTAAATATAAGCTAACAGGTAACCTGGTATATTTTTTCAAGTACTTCTTGAATTTATTTACAGCTACTCAAATACCTCTTCACTTATGTACTTTTACTCAAGTACATCTTCACTTATGTACTTTTACTCAAGTAGTTCTATCTTCACTTATGTACTTTTACTCAAGTACATCTTCACTTATGTACTTTTACTCAAGTAGTTCTATCTTCACTTATGTACTTTTACTGAAGTAGTTCTATCTTCACTTATGTACTTTTACTCAAGTAGTTCTATCTTCACTTATGTACTTTTACTCAAGTAGTTCTATCTTCACTTATGTACTTTTACTCAAGTACATCTTCACTTATGTACTTTTACTCAAGTAGTTCTATCTTCACTTATGTACTTTTACTCAAGTACATCTTCAGTTATGTACTTTTACTCAAGTAGTTCTATTTTCACTTATGTACATTTACTCAAGTAGTTCTATTTTCACTTATGTACATTTACTCAAGTAGTTTTATCTTCACTTATGTACTTTTACTCAAGTAGTTCTATTTTCACTTATGTACATTTACTCAAGTAGTTCTATTTTCACTTATGTACATTTACTCAAGTAGTTTTATCTTCACTTATGTACTTTTACTCAAGTAGTTCTATCTTAACTTATGTACTTTTACTCAAGTAGTTCTATCTTCTCTTATGTACTTTTACTCAAGTAGTTCTATCTTCACTTATGTACTTTTACTCAAGTAGTTCTATCTTAACTTATGTACTTTTACTCAAGTAGTTCTATCTTCTCTTATGTACTTTTACTCAAGTAGTTCTATCTTAACTTATGTACTTTTACTCAAGTAGTTCTATCTTCACTTATGTACTTTTACTCAAGTAGTTCTATCTTCTCTTATGTACATTTACTCAAGTAGTTCTATCTTCTCTTATGTACATTTACTCAAGTAGTTCTATCTTCACTTATGTACTTTTACTCAAGTAGTTCTATCTTCACTTATGTACTTTTACTCAAGTAGTTCTATTTTCACTTATGTACTTTTACTCAAGTAGTTCTATCTTCTCTTTTGTACATTCATTCAAGTACTTCTTCACATATGTACAATTACTCAAGTCCATCTTCACTTATGTAAAATTACTGAAGTACTTCCTCACTTATGTACATTTACTGAAATACTTCTTGTCTCATGTAAATTTACTGAAGTTCTTCTTCGCTCATGTACATGAACTAAAGTCCATCTTCTACAGCTACACAAGTACTTCTTCACTGATGTTTTTTTACTCAAGTACTTCTTTTCTTATGTGCATTTGACTCAAGTAATACTTTACTCCAGTTGACACGGTATTTTGTAACTAATACCACACTGTGAAAAATACTCCACTACAGGTAAACGTTCTGTATTCCAAATCCTGCTTAAGTAAAAGTATGTAAGAATTACCGGGAAAATCTACTTGATGTACTTGAGGTGTCAAAAAGTAAATGTATTAATTTTCCAGATAAATGTTGTAATTATTACGTAACAGGTAACTGAGTACACTTCAGTACGTCTCCAATGGTTATCATTATTTATTTGAATCGTTTCATCATTTGGAAATATAGTATAATAACACAGAGAGGCATAATATAATAATCATAATCTATAATATGTACAAGCACCTTAGAATTTTGGTTTATTGCTTTTAATCATCAAGGAAATACATTTCGTTGTATTTCATGAATACGTTTACCAAAACCAGATCATTATAAACTTCTTGATGGATGTTGTGAAGCTTCATGAAGGAGTAGTTTCAACTGAACGCTGTCGCCCCCCTCTGGCGAAACATGAGCTCTGCAGGTGGATGCAGAGGATGTTGGACATTATAACCTTCTGAGAATTTTCTCCTACTTTCTCTTCCTCTAAATATCCACCGTATTTGCCAACCTTACAGTCACAATAGCTCTTAAAACTCCAAAAAATCTTCTACTTTTCAGGGGTAACTCCTTGGAAAAGTAGGTGTGTCCCTCCTAACTATATGACACCTAACCTTTCAGGATAGAATTATTTCCCAAAGCATGTTTGCACTTAAAGTAGCTCGTAGTTCTGGCACAAGTAAGGCGTTGTAAAGAGGAATCCTAAGTCATTATGACAAAAAATCACGCAGTCCAAAAATAGCAGCCGCCAGCAAACTCTTTAGTAATCGCGTCAATGTTTCGATGATAGATATTTTTAAAAGGTTTTATCTTAAACACAAGTTAATTATGATCAGTAGCAGCTTGTCAGTGATATAATTATGTTTCTTATATTGTTTCCTGAACTGGTGTTGTGCAACAAGTTCCATGCAAGGGGCTATTAGCAGCAGATGTATCTTAATAGTCCACAGCCTTTATTCCTGTTTCATGTGAAATCAGTGACACATACACCTATTATTTCATTTCAAACTTTAATTAGGGTATGCTCAACATTTCCAAACCTGCTGCTGCTTGAATTGCATAAAAATATAACTGAAAAATGTGTATATAGATTTATTTTGACTGCTTTTAATTCAGTTTGATTTCATGTTTAAATTCCTTAGTTCTAATATTCTGTTTATGTCCTCTCGGGAACTATTGTAACAGGAGACTTTATTCACTATGGAATTACAGTCTGGTGTAGTCTATTCTGGTGTAGTCTATTCCTGTTTTATCACCTACATTAGTCCTATCATGAATTCACTGAGAGACCTAAAGCAGCCCAAATCATAAAAAACAGCCGATCACATTTTGGTGAAACGTGACATTGTGCAGAGCAGCGGGGTCCACCCCATCCTCACTCTCAGCATCTTTACTGAATGGGTCTTCAGAGGAAACGCTTCACTAGGACCTTCTAGGGCTACTTAGGAGTCTTCCAAGAGGTAAGATAAAATCATTTGTGAATAAAGCACATGGTTTCAGCGGAAATTAGATATAGAATAACATTTTTGGAACCGTTATATGTCGAAAGTTTGGTGGCATTATGTAGTTTGTATAGTTTTTTGAGATTTGCTCCAGATATAACATGACTAAGCAGAGATGGACACACCGTCAACTATGTCTCCCAGCCATTATCCTATTTATATGAGGCTGTCTTTATATGTATGGTTTATTTTTGTCTGTTTATTTAACATTTAAACAGATGTAGTCAGCGACACAAGTATTGAGATATTATTCTCAAATTCCACAAGTGAACATTGTTCTTTTTACACATGTACAACCATTTAAAGAGCTGCAGTTAATTTGCAAAATAACTGATTTTTTTTTACTTTTTTACATTCAAACCTTCCCCTTAACCGATAAAATATGAATATGTTTAATAGATTATCTCCTGAACCACAACCGAACCAACAATAGTTCTTACATAGCATTTTTTCTGGACAAATTTGTTTAAGTTCATTCTGTTTAATGTGACTGTGGGGCTGTGAAAGTTTAGAAAGCACTTTTCAAGTCTTCTTGTTACCATTGTCAGGTCATCTTTCAAAATACTTTAATCACATAATTATTATTTTCTTATAATTAAAATCAATTCAATATCATCCTTCCAAATTGACACTTACCTTGAGAGAGTTTAGCACTATTAATGTAGCTATCAATAAACGGTCAAAATAAAAACAACAAGTATCAATGGCAAAATCAGACTTAATACAAATTTAAAAAGTATGTGTTGTTTTATTGACTTATTGCCTTCTTAAAGAACATCACAAGCCTTTCATTTTAATCCCATGCGCAACATAAAAGCCAGTTCATGCCACTAGACTGACACCATGGCTAGAAGAACAAAACTGTACATCATCTCTACAAAACATTTCCGACTATTTCCAACCAAAAATGACCATCAATAGTTTAATTTATACATTATTGACATCTCCAGGGCTTTTGATCATTAACAGAACAAAAATAAACACATGTGCTTTGAAATAAACTCAGCTACAGGGATATTAATAACTCATAGTCTTCCGAGTGACACGACGTCTGATCTTACACATACTGTACATAGTTCAAGTTGAGACTTAAAAAAAAAAAGAAAGACTGGTACTTTCCGCATGAAAAGTACATTCACTGTGTGTTGCGCTGAATTATCTCAATCTAGTGTCATGACACTAAACATGTTTGCAGATAAATGTCCTGACCGGTCCATGGGGCGTCTAACTTGGCTTAACATTGCTTTTATTGGCATTACTGTCCATAACTTGATCGGTTTTGTTTTCACACCTTGCCCCATGAACCCCCTTTTTATCTGTCTCTTTTTCCTTCTCCTCTCCGCCCACTCTGCCTGCATCAACAGGTGTACTTATTTTACCAGCAAGACTTCTATCCTGCTGGCATCTAGGCCCAAATCCTTTACCCCATGGCCTTTCTGTCTGTTGGCTCAGCGTTTTTTGTTTCTGACTGAATTCAGGATTGTTCATTGGACGATTTGGAAAGCGTACTGGACCGTCTGTTGGAGTAGGAAGTAAGGCACCCCTGTTTCTTTGAGGTTTTACTACTTGTTGATTATGTGGGTTGTCAAAATCAGGGCATGACATTTTTCTATTGTTTTGAATTGGACCTGGGGGTCCAGTACATGGTGCTGATTGTGGATCACTAGGGCCATGGAACCGGGCAACCAGACGAGGACCAGTTAAATGAGATGACGTTGGCTCAGATCTCCCCGAGTCCTCAATTGTATCCTGCCCACCATGTCCATGTCTAACATCAATGCCCTCAGCTGGTAAGACCCTCAGATCTGTTTTGTGTGGCCCGTGTCTTCTCATGTCTGGACCTCTTCTTTCCCTTCTAAAATCATTAAATCCTTGTCGATGTATTCTAGTCGTTTCTATGTCAACACCTTGCCTTTCAGATCTTAGCACCCTAAAATCTGAGAATCTCCCTTCATTGCCTGGCCCCTCAAAGTTTGAATTTCGGTTTTTGGGTCCTGGACCACTTGGATCTGGGCCTCTAGGACCTCTTCTATCTTCCATCTCAAATGCTCTCCTGTTTGGGCATTTATTCATCAACTCTGGGCCTCCCCTAGGTCTTTCCATGTTTGGCCCTCCCATATTACCCCTCATGTCTGGCTGCTTCCAGTCATTCCCTATACCTGAACCTTCTCTCATGTTGGTTCTTGGACCTTTCAGTGCTGGACCTCTCGCATCATAGCCCTGTCTTATATCGTCTGGATCTCTTACTCCTCTAAATGTTTGACCAGCCCCCCTTTCAGGGCCTCTCCATTCATTTCCAGATCCTGCCCTACTTGTCATGGGGCCAACCATATCTGGGTCATCCCTGACAGGTCCTGGAACTCTGCAATGAAGGCCACCCATATTAGCTCCTGGACTTCTAAAAGGCACTGGAAATCTCATATTTGGTCTCTTTTGTACAAGCTTTGCTCCCCCACGGCCCCTCCATGCCATAGGAGGACCTCGCCTACTATAATCTTGAAACTGCTCAACTGGACCTTCGTCAAAGGGTCCAGGACCCCTGTTGTCATGTATTTTCCATTCATTTCCTGAAACCTGACTTTCATTTACTACAGCGTCCATATTTTCCCCTCTTCCATCTGACCACTCATCCTCTAAGTGAGTGTTTATCCCATCAGGTGTCGAGTCCATGAAGTCTGACCCTTTCCATCTGTCTCCTGGATTTAGACTGCTCAAAGCTGGGCCTGATTCTCTCACATTTCTCCTCATAGATCCAGGACCCCCAAAGATGTGTTCTATTCTGTCAGTTCCTGGCCTCTCTATGCCAAGACCTTCTTGGATACATTCTGAAACCCCAAAGTCATCCCCTCCCCAGTCATCTCTACTATTTCTTTGTTGATCTGTATTTGGAACTTTCTGTCTGATGCCTGGTCCTGGACCAAGTTTTCTACTCCAGTCAGGACCTCTACTTTCACAACCCAGTCCTCTTGGATCTTGACTACCTGCCCTTGAAAAGTCAATGACCATTCTCTCAGGCCTCTCCCCCCTGAAGTCTGAGCCTCTTTTATGAGACTCTGGGCCGTCTCTTTCTGGAGGTCTTCTTTCTAGCGCAGGACCACTGAACTGTGGGCCTTCCGGAAAGCCCATGCTGTTGCCTGTTCCTTCAATATCTGAAGGTCTTCTTTTTGGTGCAGGACCCCGAAACTGTGGGCCTCCCAGAAAGCTCCTGTTGAAGCCTGTTCCTTCAACATCTGGATGTTTTCTTTTTGGTGCATGACCCCTAAACTGTGGGACTACTGGAAATCCCCTGCTGTTGCCTGTCCCCTCAGTATCTGGAAGTCTTCTTTCTGGCTCAGGACCACCGAACTGTGGTGCTGGTCCCCTGAACTGTGGGCCTCCTGGAAAGCCCCTGTTGTTGCCTCTTCCCTCAACATCTGGAGGTCTTCGTTCTGGTGCAGGACATCTGAAATCTGGACCTTCTGGACATCTCCTCTCATGCACTGGGTCCCCAATGTTGAGTCCGGAATGCTGAGGCACTGGTCTCCTCATGTTTGGACCTCCTGGCCCTCTCCTGTTGATCCCAGGACTTTCCATACCAGATTCTGGTCTATCTGGCCTTGGTGCCCTGTTGTCCAGGCTCTCCATATTTGGACCCCTGAAATGTTGTCCTCCCTGTCCTCTCGAGTGAGGCCAAGTACCTTCCATACATATACCAGCTTGTTCAGGTCCCTGCTCCACGAAATTAGGCCCAGGGCCTCTTTTATATGGTCCTCTGTTATCAGGACCCATTCCAGCAGGGTTTTGATCTTCTGGTGGTCTCCAATCAGGCCCTTGGGCACCCTTATTTCCATATTCTTGCCCACTAAAATCTGAAACTCCTGATTCTCTCCTGTGAGGGCTTGGACCCTCAACAGCATGGCATCTATCAGGCCCTGGTCCCCTGAAATCTGGACCCTCTGGTCTGCTTCTGTCTATTCCTATATCCTCCATAATTGGATCTCTCCTCTCAAACTCTGGTCCTCTGAAATCAGAACCTCCAAGTCCCCTCCTTTCGGGCAATGGGCTAACTATACCAGGACCTATCCTATCACGCCCTGGTCCTCTGCAATCTGGACCACCTTGCCCTCTCCTGTAAGGCCCAGAACCACCCATAGATAAACTTCTTCTATCGGGTGCTTGACCTCTGAAATCTAAACCTCCAGGTCCCCTCCTTTCAGACCCACTACCCTCCATTGATAAGTCTCTATTTTCAGGCTCTGATGCTGGGAGATCCAAATCTGGATCTCCCAGTAGTCTCCTGTCAGGCCTAGGACCCTCAATAGATAATCCCCTGCTTTCGGGTGCTGGCCCCTTGAACTTTGAAACTCCAGATCCTCTCATTTCAGGTATTAGTTCTCTAAAATCTGAAACTCCAGGTCCAATTCTGGCAGGCCTCGGACCCTCAATGGAAAAACCTCTCCTTCCGGGCTCTGGTTCACTGAAATTCAGTGAACCAAAATCTTCTTGCCTGTCAGTCCCATAACACTCCAGATCAGGACCTCTCCTTTCAGGCCATGTTCCCCTGAAATTTGTACCTAAAGAGGGTCCTCTCCTATTAGGACCCTCCATGTGTGGACCTTTCACTTCAAGGCCTGGTCCCATAAAAGCTCGACCCCCTGGTCCTCTTATACCAGATACTTGATCGTCATGAGCTGGACCTCTCCTTTCAGGCTCAGGTCTTCTGAAACCTGGAGTACCTGGTCCATGTCTGTCATGCACCTGCATATCGGGTACTATGTTTTCACGATCTGGTGCCACAAAATGCGGACTCCGTGATCGTCTCCAGTCATTCCTGGTGTCCTCAATGTTAGGACCTCTCCTATGGTGTTGATGACCTCTCAATTCATCTTCAATAAACATACCTCCCCTGCCTGGACCTGATCCTGGGCCTATGCTATCTGGAGCTATCATATGTGATCTTGTGTCTTTACTTTGACTCCTGTCATTCCAAATATCTGGACCAACCTCTCCCCTTTCTAGGCCTAGACCCTGTCGATTGTTTTCATGAATGCCCACATCTGTCCTGTTTTGATCTATTTCTCCAATTTCTCTGCTTGAAATCCTCAAATGTGAATCACTTCTGTCAGCCTTTGAATCTGAGCTACCTATACCATCAATATTTCCGCCATGGCCCATTAAACCTCTTCCTGCCATATCCACAGTTTTTAATTCATGAATTGTGTCAGATTCTCTCTTTCCAGGGCCGCACGCTTTCCATTTAGCACCAATAGCTAGTTGTCCTTTGAAATCTTCTCTAGGCCCACTTTCTCCTTGTCGGATATAGGACATGTCTTTCTTATTCTGGCCTTTAATTTTTCCTGTATTATCGGAAGCACTATGTATCTGTGGGCCTGGGAAGAATAGATCCCTCCCCATTTCCAACACATCTGGCTTGCTATTTGTGTTTTCTGGCTGTGATTTATGTTCATCAGTCTTAGGACACAATAAACCTTCCTGAGCACGGTTACCACCCTGGCTTCCAATCTCATCAACTATCAGTGACGTCCTTATATCTGGACTTGGATGATCTATAGTTGATAAAGACTCCCTTGATCCTAAACCACTCATATCACATTTCACATCAAAACCTGGACCTCTTAATTCTGACTTCACATCAGGCATACGCCCTTCTATCAGTTTGTGTGTTTCTATAATACCTTGATCCCTCAAACCTGAACACTGCAGATGTAAGGCTTTAAAGTCAACATTTCTATCATTTGCTATTGTTGTTGGACCGCCAATAAGCATGCCATTGTTTTCAACTTCATCAAGTTGCACTGGGACACTAGTATTTGTCATAGGCTGTCTTATTATGTTAGTCTTTTCATGGTCACTCTTTGCTATACTAAAAGGATTCACAAACTGTGGTTCTGGATCAGGGCTCTGAGGAGAATCTCGAATTGGAGGTTCAATTTCTCTGAGAGGAATTGTGCATTCAAATTTGCTTTGAAGCTTAGTTTCCTGTTGAGAGGAAATATCCACCTGTGTGGAAGAACCTGTGTGGTCATGTATGCCGACTGAATTTGTTTGGAACTCCTGGGACATTGGTACATCTGAAGTTTCAAGTTTCACATTGGGAAGAAGTTCATGTGAAGATTGAGAACAGTCCTTGTCAGGGTTCTCAACAACATCACATTGGAACTGATGTCCATCTGGATCATTTTTGATCGTAAATGAGCTGGGGTAATTATCAAAGAGTGTAGGGGACGGTTGTCTGTGCTGTTTTGGTGAAATGGACAGAGAATCTCCAGGTAAGGATGGAGATCTTTTATGCCCATGAGAGTGTCGGCGAATAGTATGCTCTTTACGGTGGCGACCTTGCCGTTCAGACTGGTCTCTAACTCTATGCCTGGACCTGTCTCTTTCACTTCTTCTGTGTCTCTCTCTTTCACTACGTCTCCGGGAACGCGAAGAAGAACGCTGGTGTGACTTCCTGGAAGGACTTCTGTTGTGATCCCGTTCGTGATGACTCCGCTTCTTTGGTGACTGCCTTCGCTTTCTGCTGCGGTGTGAGTTCTGAGTAGTGCCCTTATGAGAGGAACTATGCCCTGATCTAGACAAAGAAGAATCACAAGACTTTGTACTCCCTCCTCTAAAGACATCCTCTTGAATTTCATCAAAAAGTGTTTCATCCTCAGGATCATAGGCAACATCTGAATCTTCAATCTCTCCAGCAGAGGAGTACTTATCACTTTCCTTGACATTTTCCTGGGTTTCTGTTTGCTCTATAACAGGATCGTCATTATTTAGATTTGGGATGGCAGTAATCTCTTCTATCTTAACAATTTGTGAATCCACATTTGAACTGTCCACAGTTTCATCAAGACTGCTGGTCTTGTCTGTTGACTGTGAAGCTCTTGAATCTAAACTCTGCTGAGACGCTGATTGACTTAGAGGCACCGATTTTAGTGGTGGAGACAGCAGGGAGTCAGAAACGGAAAAGTGAGCCATGAACATACCAACGGCCTCTCTCTGTTGACGGAGTGCCTCTTCCTGCATTTTCAACTGTTGTTTTTGCTCTTCAATCTGCTTATTGAGCTCCTCGAGCATCCGCTGCTGCTCAGTTAATGTTGCGGCTGAGACAACTATAGTGCCTGTTGGAAGGTTCTGCATTACTCCCACTGGGGAAGAAGTTTGTACAGGATTGGAAACAGAAGCTGGCACTGTAGCAGGAACAGACATTGAGGTGGGATTTGATGAAGAATCTGTTTCAGATTGAACAAGGGGCTTTGATATAATACCACTTTGAATATCCTCAAAGATAGTCTCATCCTCCGGATCATAGGCCACATCATCATCATAGCCTGCTGCTGGGGCGTCATCTTCCTTAGTTTTTTCTGTTATTTGTGGAAGAGCATTTCCATAGCCCAAAGTTGGCTCATATTCCTCTTCTGGATCATATGGTCGGTCAAAATCAATTTGTTCTTCTATTTTTTTGACTTTGGATTTGTGTCCATACTGTTGGACAATTGGGTCTAACATTGATCCAGACACCGGAGGAAAGCTTGGAAGCTTCTTAACGCCAACTGTTGCTGCTGTAGAACTTGTGTCAGTTTGCTTATTGCCAAACAAGCTCTTCCAGATGGTCTGAAGTGGCATATTATCGCTGGATGTTGTTGTGGGATTCTTATCAGAGATAATATTAGAAGTGGGCTGAGTGGCAGTAACAGCGGCTGAAGTAAAAACAGGAGGTTTTGCTCTCACGGCGGTTAAAAGAGATGGAATGGTAACTGATTCAGTAGATGAATACTCAGAAGGGGACCCAGGATTAGACGGTGAAGATGGAGGGGTAGTGTTAGCAGGAGTCTCAGGATCGTAGGGTTTGAATATCTCCAATTTGTCAGAGCCATAAAGGACTGGAGGTTTTGGGATCCACATAGGGTCTTTGGACATGTGAACTTTTGGTCTCTTTTCTTCAGTTTCCTGAGGTGCATTTCCTGGACGTTTTAACTTCTGAATTATTGCCAGGCCGAGTAGAAGATTGGGACGTTTTTTTTCAAGCCCTGTGAAGTGAAGAGACATTAAATAAATAAATCTTTACAACAGTCTCCCAGTTTATGTTTTGCCTTGCAAAGGTGGTGAGAACGGGTAGGTACTTATTCAGATGAATTAAATATATCACTGTTTGTCATATACTTTTCATTTACCACTAATTGATTGAGTTCCAAAGCTGTGTGCAAACTTTGATTGGTACTGTATCCAAAATCACAGAAATGCCCATAATGGTAAAGGTTAAACAGCAAACATTTGATTTATGATGAAATTTAAATGATAATGGCATTTAAATCAAAACGGAAAAATTTACTAATTGAAACCGTTCACTCTCAGCTGGTTCCTATATTTTTGGCAACAGTCCTAGAATAAAAACAGAATATATGATTTTTTCAAAATACTATTTGTGAGAACGACAATCATTAAATAATATTTAACTTTAATTTAACAACATGCTAAAAAGCATTTAAGTGCATTATAAATATTCAAATGTATATATGTAAGTTTTTGACATTTTCTATTAGTGAGCTACTGTGTCTTAGTACATTCAGTAAGTGATGTGTGTTATTCAGTAGAATATTTGTCTTTTATCGAATAGTTTCGATATTAGGACAATTCTCAATAGTGCAATTATTCCACTCACTGCCTCTGCCACTGATCTCCAGTACAATTGTCGATGACAGACTATTAATTTCAACCATCTTTTAATCATGCATAAATTTCAGTATAAAAATGTATATAATAGATTATTAACATATTGTGACGGCAGATTTTCCCGTTGTTCCTAAATTTCTTTGTGTGCTCATTGATTTTTTTATTTAGGAGCCCATTGGGAAGACATTTTAGCATGAAGCTCTGTACTAAAGATGAATTGGTTGGTTATGTCTAATAGCCTAAATATATATATTTAATGTTATTGTTGAGTCTTGGAGGTGGTAAAATAGTTGGTTTCCCTAAGCAAGTAATTCAAACATTCATTGTATGAGACTTTAAAAGGTGATTATTTCATTATTGTACCTGGTCCTTCCAGTGGTTGTAGGATGGATGGGATGGATTCTTTTGCACTGAGTGGGACAAGGTACAAATCCTTGATGGAACGGCTGTTATTAGAGATCACGCCAAAACGGCCTCTGCTACTGAAATAGGAAAAGAGGGAGACATAGGCCACCTCTTCTTCCTCTGTAGCAGGGTGAAACCGGATCACACATAACTCCTAATAAGCAAAGGAAAAACAAGTAATTGTAAAATGCTGAATATATATATTTAAAATATTTAATTATTCAAGACGAAGGAATACATGATGCATCTCCAGCTTGCCTTTGTAACAGAGGTCTTAAGTTTGGCAACATATTCCCAAACCGTTTCAGGCAAGATTCGTCCATCGATTTGGATGGAATCCGGTAGATCCTACACACAAGAAAAGAAAAGAAATAGCTTTGTCAATTCAACTTATGACAATGATAGAGATTTTGTAGAGCTCTAAAAATATATATCACTGAACAGCACTATACCGCTTTCATATTTTCCGCAGATCCTGATACTAGATATCCTCTGCTGACAAACTTTGTGACAGTGAGCATGTTTAGGTAGCCTTTCCATAGTATCTCTTGCTTTGCCAAGAACTGTGAAGTCTCATTGTGTGCATGGGATACGGATATCATGTTCCTGGGACACAAAAAACAACACAATGTTTATTATGACCACAAATTACACTGTTTTTGCCAAAGTGCATAATATCTTAAACAGCGCAATACCTGGAAGATGCCCCATAGAGTCTGGGATCTGCTGAGGGCAATGGCTTCATTAAGATAGACTTGGGTAACAGTTTTGTTGGTGGTAGTGACGACGCTGGCGCTGCAGGTGGGGCCATTATTGTCTCTTTTAGCGGGGCAGAGGGGGCTGATTGGCTATGGAGTGGGTTATTGTGATGAGACGGGCCGCTAGATGGAGAAGAGAACCTTGCTGCAGTCCGTGGGTCCCGTCTTGTGATGGTTACGGTGGAAACTGCTGGAATCACAACTGGTGTATATGCTCTCTTTGATATAGTAGCTTTAGGATTTTCTGGATTTGGGGAGGCAGGAGAATCCATGACAGGGGAAGCAGGAGAATCTAAAGTAGGAGAGGCTAGAGAGTCCATTGTGGGGGATGCAGGAGATTCTACAATTGTCAGCACTGGAGAGTCAAGGCTAAGGTGAGATGAGGGATCCATTAGGAATGATGTTGGAGAATCCATATCTGGTGAATCAGGTGGCGCCCGCAGAGGGGATTCATCTCTTGCAGACTTTCTCCAAGAGGATTCATATTTCTCTTTAGTTTCGGTTGGCTTTGGCTTTTTGTTTGCTGCTTCCTCTTCGTCCCCAGGTTGCATTTGACCTTGATGGCGAAAGAATAATGTACTTTAAAGACAAAAAAGTTATAATTGGTGGACATAATGTACCTATACTGTAAAACATCTTTTCTTTTTACCTGTGCATATCTTGCACTTCAGGTCAAAGAGATGAGCTTTGTGTTCTGATGTTGTATCCTTCAGCATGCAGGTGAGAATATCTGGGAGAGCACTGCTCTGGCCTTGCTGCCTTGTTCTCGTCTTTGTAGCAGGAACCGGAAGGCTTTTCTTCTGCTCCTTAGAAACAGCATATGACAACCTAAGCTCATTGTATCGCTCATGTTCTGTCATGAGACATGTTTATGTGGAGCAGCAGAAACAATACAATGACCCGATAAATTTTAAAATTGATCGACCAACTTAATGACAATGTTGCAAGTACACACCGTGCTGTTAACAGGTCTAGTAAGATTTAAACTTGGCAAATCAACCTTCACTGCTTCAGGCTTCTGCAGCAAAGTCGATACTTTGGCAGCGGATTCCTTAACCTAGATGCACACAAACAATGGAAAAATAAAATACATTTCTGACACAGACAAAGCCTGTTTCTGAGGCCAGATCTTAAGTTCAAGCTGGATATCTGATTTTGATATCTGTGTTTGATAGCTATTACAATTTACCTCTGTTGTTTCTTTGGTACTTGGCTCTGATGCCTTTATAGCCTGCATATCCTTCTGACTCATCCTGACCAGTCTGAAGGGGCTGATTTCTCCATGTACAACTCGATACAACAAACCCTAGGGAGAACCCATTGGTGGAACTGTCAGTTCACTGAAAAAAAACTATGACACACTCTTACAAATATCAGTAAATTCGCTTCTGCAATAGTGATAGAATTCAACTACAGTATACGGTAAGAAACAGATGTTAGTTTAGTCAAATAAAAACAAACCTTATTTCTCGGGTCTTTCAGGTTGAACATGATAGTTCTATACTTATTCATGTATTTGCTGTCTGTGTTACGAAATATGTCAAACATTTCCATCTCAATGCTTGCGACAAGCTTTGCAACTTCACTCTCAGACATCTTCAGATCCTCACAATCACACACCCTTGAGAGATGAAAAGACAGTTAATTTCTGTTCAAGCACATTTTCTATGCAATCTTGCACTTTCATTATTGCATAAGTTAAAAAATGTGTTACCTGTGCATAATGTGAGGAATATGACCTTGTCTGGATAGCTCTGACTTTATTTACACATGTATTGGATCATACTACTTCGGAAATGTATATACTTTTCTTGTGTGTTCTAAATACATCTTGTTTCAATACACCAACAAACCATAACAATATAACCATAAACGTTAGAATAAGAATGATTTTCTCAATAAAATGGCACCTGTCAGTGGTTACAATATATTACAAAGGAAGTTGATATTTTGTGCACTAATTTGATGAAAATGGATATGGGGGAAATACCGCTGAAGGGTTAAGGGCTCATAGTCAGTGACCCCACAGCTCATTGCTGTGTCTAGGGATTGAAGACTAGCATAGCTGATACAGCAGAAGAGGTAATGTAGCACTGATTACTGAAAAGGTTCAGGCTGATTCTAATAGAAAAGTGACAGAACACACAGTACCTTGCAGTTATTTTGGTGTTCTAATGTTATGGTTCATTGGTGTATGCTTTAAGACACAAGTTTGGCTCCTACCACAATCACTTTAACTTTTTGTAGGGTTTTTGTTTTGTAATACTTAACAGTATTCACTGAAGAAATACCAGACGGGGGCATTATGCAAGACTGTAAGACAGTTCTCACCTTTTGAACAGGATGCTGGTGAGGGAGCGCTGAATACTCTGTCTGACCTGGTTGTTGGGCTGAGAGGGTCTTGAGGAGGGAGCACTGGGTGCTGGTGGTACCCGTAGATTTCTGCTTTCATTCAGCAGCGATGGAGCTGAAGTAGGCTTCTGGGATGATACGGAGGCAGACACAGGGCAGGAAGGAGCCTGGGGTACAGACTGCTTCTTTGGTATGACATAAGTGGTCTTGGTGACCATAAGGGCTCCTGTTTCATGATGTCTGGGACCTGAGGTGAATGGAGGTTGTGTGGCTGGAGACTGACTAGATTTTTCTCTGTTGGGTGTTGAACAGACATTTGATTCTGCGGACTGCTCCTTTGACACAGCGCTGATGATCGGCTCACTTGGTATTTCTCGACAGTGGCTTTGCGGTGGATGTTGCTCAGTCATAGGCTGGGAAGGACAAAAAGCATCTGTGGAAGCATCCTCTGGAGGCCGCTTTGAGGGAGCTACATCTTCAACGTCGGCTTTGTGTTTATTGTCCATTTTAGCTGTTAGAAGAAAAGAACAGCAGGGCTTTTTGTAAATATTACGAGATATAATTATCTATTGACTGCAAGATACGCCAACATGCCAAAAGATCTATTGCTCATCAGAAATGGTTGTATACATTTGTTTAAATTATGCTGTTTTAAAATATAACCTGATGAAAAATAAGCAAATAAGGATTTACTTCTGCATGCATGATATGCTTGGCAGTTAGTTAGTTATCTGTTCAAGTTTATAGTAAGCAATCTGCAAAACGCCGGTTTCCCAAAATATTAAGTGGAGCAAGTTCGCTCACGGTAAAAAATACTAATGAAATAATGTTCCAAACATACGGTCCCTGAAAGGACAGACACAGTTAGAGATGCTCGATCATATGAGGGCGCTTGCAAAAATAACCCATCATATCTTTATCTCCTAATTACGAGATTTTTCCTCTTGATTACGAGATATGGATCTCATAATTACTAGATCCTTCCCTCTTAATTATGAGATTCGTATCTCATAATTATGATATCCTTTTTTCGTAATTATGAGATCCGTATCTCGTAATAACGAGATAAGGTGTCTGACATTTCTATTTTTTGGTGAATGCAATGGACTTCTCTAGGTACTGTAGTATTTTGGAGAAATAAAAATGATATATGTCGTTTGGATTATATGTTATGTGAGTCTGTGCGTAAATCTAAATTAAACATTCTTCAACCAATCAGAAGGTGTCATTTATACTATTTTTCAATCCATTCAGTCTGGAATTGATATGACTTGAGAGTCCCTGCTCTGAGTGGCTGGATCACACAGTCGTCTCGTCACAGTCAGCCAAAGCCTCCAGCTCGCAGGTGAGGATGATGACGGAAAACGTACGTAAAAAGTAAAAACCCAATCATTTTCATTCGGAACAGGAACTTGCGAGTTTCAACAAAAAAAACACTCTGCCTTATTTGTGCGCAACCAGGTTCCCTGGCGAAAAAAAGCAAAATCACACAACAAAACACCGTAAATTAGGTCCCCAATAGTACGATATACCCCAGGATAGGAAAGGAGTTGAAGTCGGCTTGAACGATCCAGTGGCTGCTGTTTACCGAGTCCAATGATAACAGAAAGGACTCAGACCTCCCTTTGCGTGAGTTATGTCCTGGCTACACACAAAAAGCCATTTAATGACGCATGATTATTAAAAACGCTCTCGCTAGTGTGGCATTTGACCCAGCAACTGTGGCTAGTGTCCTTGTCGTATTTTCAGAAGATGTCGGAAGGTGTTCAACAGGTGCTCTAAGGTTCATCCCTGAGCGGACGCTTCTCTCTTCTTCTTGCAATTTGATGAATCTGTGGACATGACAGACACTGCACACTTTAATGGTGTTTGCACAAACGGCTTTTGAGGACTGATCCACGAAGGGAGATGCTCAGTATGGAGACTTACTTCTGTATGCCGAATTAGGTTAGTTTAGTCAAGGCAAAGAGCTACACCGATTTATTGACCAGCTACCCGAGATTCACTCCTTTTTGGGGGCATGGAAATAGCAGCAGTAAGAATTGTCAAAAGATGCATGGCTACTCGATGTGGAATTCTTTCAAACAGGATGATGTAATCTCTGATCTGCAGGGTAAAGGAATTAGACGACCGTCTCCAGGAAATGTATGTCATGGAGGTGGAAATTGTCATATTTATCACAAATTTCCTCTAGTCTCCTCGTGTGCACCGAAAAACAAAAAGCCTGCTTTGGCTCTTCTTCTCTCTGTGAGACGGCATTTTCACGGATGAAGATAATAAAAACAAAGCAGAGCTCTCATCTGATTGACAGCCATATCTCTGACTGTGTGAGACTATGTTTCTCTAACTATGAACCCAACTACTGAGAACTAACTGATAACAGCAACCACAGCTATCACACAGAAGTGATTTTCTACTTTGCATTTCCAAGTAACCACGTTCTCGCTTTACCTAAACTACGATGGGTGTGACATACACTGATCACAATTGTGGGCCTTATTTTATTATTTCTCACTATTGTAGATCTTGAACTATTTTGGCACACAAAAAGAGATCCTGACTTGGAAAGGTTGTTTTCTTATCTGTGAGCTAAAAAGAAAATCATGCAGTCACTAAGCCATGTACACAGATGACATAAAGCACCAGATGGGTAGGCTGAGATGTTTGGCTTTTCACTGAGACGATGTGCTATACTGAGGTGTGAACCTTGAGTAATGGTCAGTTGATAACTCACCTCACTACAGATTAATGAGAGCTTTGGACTTCAATGGACACATAATGCTGTTGTGTGGGACTGTATTAGAGTTTTACATCATTTTCTACATTGTGTACTTGTGATTCGCTTTTATGCTTGTTAGAACTGAGTAACTGTGATAATGACCCAGTTAACCTTGTCATCTGCTTCAGGGATGGTTTTAGATCGTCTTAAGGGTTGCCAATTACTCATTCTCAGTACTCTGAAAATAACATATGATCATTTTTTAAATTACCCCAGACCCCAAATTTATTCTCTCGTACCACAAGGAAAATCTTTTTACCAGAATTAATAATGCAATTATTTTGTATCATTTATTAAGTAGTTATACTTAATTACTAATTTTTTCTGTAAAGTCCTTGTCATCTCATCATTCATTTCTTCTGGTTTCATTATCTGAGGGTTCTCTCTACAGACGGTGCAAATGTTAATAGAATAGACCACCCATGCTAATCTAATTAGCTTAAACCTGAATGTGACATTTTACACATATGCTAACATCATACCACCATGTCTACATAATCATCCTTCTTGAACCGATTTCTCCAGAATGTTGTCCTTAAAATGCACCTTTTTTTTGTTATTTTGTCCTTCTAATGTTCTAACTACACTTAAATCCCCACCATTGCCTCCAGGACATTCCAGAAGATTCAACTTTCTGTCAATCTCGTGGTGGGTTCACACATCCATCATCAGCCTACATAAGTTTTTCCCTCCTATTCTTTCATCTTCATATAGGCCTACCATTAATGAAAAAGCTTCACATGGATGGAGTCTAATTGATACATTTTTTCTCTGCTGCTAACCTGAATTAATAGGTAATAATAATAATAATAATAATACATTTAATTTATAATGCACTTTACATTTGGATCAAATCTCAAAGTGCTAAAATAGGTATATAGGTAATAGGTATATCAAACTACTTAGCACCTCTTGACCGACATGTAAAAATAGTTAAAAGAAATGCAAAGAATGCCTTTATTGTCTATACCCATGATTTCTACGTCAAAGTAATCACAAAAATCTAACATCTAACTCAAGTAATAAAATCTGAAAACAGAAAAGTTGAAAAAAACATTTTTTTTCAAAAACATGTGAAACAATTATCGACACCCTGCGTTTAATATTTTGTGAAGCCTCCTTCTGCCACAAGAGCCCTGAGTTTCCTACTTTGATTGTGTTGAGAATTTAGAACACATGGGGAACTTTTGAGACCATTCCTTCATACAGAAACTGTCGAACTCCCTCGGATTTTGAGGGAAACCCTTGTGGTCTATCCAATTCAGCAGAGCCAAAAGATGGTGTATCGGGTTTAGGTCATGTAACTGGGATAGCAATGGAAACACCTTTATTTCGTGATCTCTGTACATTTTTGGGGGTGATTTTAAGGCGTGTTTTGGATCCCTGTCCTGCTGGAAGGTATGACCATGAACCATTTTAAGTTTGCTGGCAGAGGACATATATAAGGGTTTCATCCAATATCTACTGGTATCTGATGGAGTCCATGGTATCATTTATTTTAACAAGATGTCTAGAGCCATTGGGGAAAAAAACGAGCCCACAGAATCAGTGATCCGCCACCATACGTCACATTAGGTATGAGGGGCTTTTCTCTATAGCTTTCTTTCTTGCAACACCACACCCATCGTAGATGTTTGTTGCTAAAAAGCTTTACCTGAGTCTCATATGACCTGTGACCTTGCTCCATTGCAAGACCCAGACGTGTTGTAGTGTGCAAGGCACTTTACTTTGCGTGTGGATGACAGCAGAGGCTTTTTCTTGCTACCCTCTGAGACGACTTGTTTTGGTGTCGGTACCATCCGATGGTGGTAAGGGAGACATTCTGACCCCAAGATTCAATGGAACTCTAATCCTTGAAGTAGCTTTGCCTGTAGAACCATCCTGATCTGTGTTGGAGCTGGTTTGCAGACACATCCTCTTCCAGTTGATTTTAACATTTGCAGTCTATTTCAACTTCTTATTATTCATCTGTTGAAACTGACATTTTAAAGTGTAGAGTGATTTCCTTCCATCCATTTTCCATTGCCAGATTTGTGCAGTTCTACGATAGTTCCTTGCACATCATTGCTTTGTTCTCTGGTCCTTCACATTGTGAAAACAATCTAAGAGCATTAGGCCTCTGTCCCCTCATATTTATATCCAAGTAAAGCAGGAAGTCATTGTTCAATACTTCAGAGTTCCAACTCAAAACGCTGTACCTAAAGTTACTTGAAAAAAGATTAAATTTTTGCTTATAATTTGAATTAAAGATCATGGATAAAGACAATAAAAGGCATTTTTTGAATTCTATTTACAAATTTTTTCTTTTAATAAAGGATGTCAAAAACTCTGGATGACACTGTGTATCCAATGAGAGTGGTGACCATTAACAAAAATGCCTCGTTCTGATTCAGTGCTGGGATCTATTCAAGTAGCTACCCTCCGGCATTGACTGATAAGCTGTTTAACCCCAATAATGTTGGGGAAATGTTTATAGACAATCATTTTAAAGTGTATCCCTGAGCCCATGTAATAATACCCTTTGTATAATGTGTTTCACAAAATGGTGGACGTAACACCGTTCTTTCTTCTCCAGGACTGATCCTTCCAAGTATTTGTCTTTCATACCCTATCACGATATTATTAGTGTTACCATTTAACCTCTTTAACGGTGGAATGTTCTAACAAGATGTGTGTGTGTACATTTATAATATTTATAATTTATATATATATATATTATAAATAAATATATTTATATATAAAATATGTATATATAATATGTAAATATATGTATATGTATAATATGTAAATATATAAATACATATATATATATATAGACATAAATATATATTCACACATATATATATACATCTATACACATTGTATATATATATATATATATATATATACACACCCATACATATATACACACACATACACACACGTATATATATGTATGTAAATATTTTTTCATATTATATATTTATATATTATATATAAATAATATATTTATATACATTAGATAGATAGATAGATAGATAGATAGATAGATAGATAGATAGATAGATAGATAGATAGATAGATAGATAGATAGATAGATAGATAGATAGATAGATAGATAGATAGATAGATAGATAGATAGATAGATAGATAGATAATATATCTCCTCCAGGGCATATGGTTCTATGAACTACAACACTTGGGTCATCAAGTAGTTTAACTGAACTATATATTTTTTATATATATATATCTTCTTATCTTAGTTTGCTTCTTTGCCAGAGCTATACAAATTTTTTTTAAAAACTCTTAAGTCTATCAGGAACAGCTGCTGGCAGTAGCACATTTTACAAAATGTCACTTTCCCTTTAATGACTTTCGTGATCATTGTTGTTTTTTATCATTACTATTAAACATTACACTAGTTCAGCCTCTGGGTGAAATGGAGAAATGGGGGCCCCTCCATTCTGGAAAGTGGCAGATTCTTCCATTTTTATTTTTGTTAGTTATGTATTTAATCTTTGTTTGCTTGCTGGGAAAAGGCTTAGATGTGGTTGGGTCAATGTCAACACTAAAGGCCTCACTGTAGGACTGACATGTTAATAATCGGGATCCAAGAAGGTTGAGCATGATTAGTCTAATGATAAATATGAAAGTCCCATTACAGGACTTATGTTTTCTTTTTTATTCCACGTCAGGGATTACTAACGATGAAGGTAAATTAATATGAATTACACCTCAGCCCTATTTGGCAAAAAGATCTTTCCTTATTATGCTTCAGGCTTAGTAGCCACTACGCACTAATATCATGTTTTGGAAACAATCACCGTGTTGTGACAGAGGATATGAACCGGACCTATTAAAACTATACAGTGCTGGAAGTTAATAGATTTAATGAGAGTTTACACGATTTAAAAGAATCTATCAAACATTCATACAGCATTAGCTGTGAGATTAATTCACATTTCGGAAATCTATGGTATGTTTGAGGACAAACATTCTCAAAATATATATTGTTTATATATAATTATTTTTTTAATATCCTGTTACTTTTATTATTTTAATGCTTTATTTAATTACAATGCGTGTATGTGTGTGTGTATTGGCGTGGGAGGGCTAATGTGTGTTTTCTTTTCAATATGTAAATCAGTTTGGGTTACATTTCATTTTTATGAAAAGTGCAAAATTAATATAGTCTAATTGATTGATTATATATCTATGTTAAGACAATGGACAGGTAAGACACTAAAAAATACGGAAATATAACTGCTCTAATCTATCTATCTATGCAACTAATGGGAACGTCTACACTGCTACATGTTAATATGGCCACTAGAGGGTACTCTTATTTTACAAATCAACATGGATGCATTGAAACTCATTAAAATTATTACAACCTGAACCTATTGAGCAATTCAAGTTTCAAGAGAATGTGATGGCTAGACAGAGGTAAGAGCATTTTAAAAAGGCAAAGAAAAGCTACCATGGAGATTCAAGGGAAAATCAAATATGTCATCCAAATCTGACATTCATAGGACATACCATAAACTCAAAACTAACATTTCACATTCTAGTACGTGTCCAAGGAACCATATTAGTGAGCATAAACACCGAAGTGAATAAACACAAATGGGCCCTACCCATGCCAGCTCTACGCTTGGAAAGATACAATTTATAGAGGGGAATAACTAAATGCCAGGCCATGTCCAGGGAACTACCATTTACTGTTCAACATTTAACCAACGGCATAAAGGTTTTTGAAATAATTGAATCTCATTTGATGCATCAGAGAGAGGTGTGTGTGTATGTGAAGATGCCTTTCCCAGCGGATCCTGCCAGAACGCCTCGCCGAACAATAACACATTTTTAAATGAGTGGATCAGTCATATGGAAATTTTGTGAACAAAGCCAGCGAAGTGTTCTGGTTGTGAAGTGGGTTTGGTAGAGTGGACTGACACTTGCTGAAATGCAAACTTTAGGCGTGAATACTCAAATAGAATAAAGAAATAATATTGGTCAAACATTTGGGTATGTTTCAATGACGGTAATAGTCCATAGTGACACCTTTGTGTAGTATAATAATATAAAAACATGCTCACTGTCGGCTTTCAGGTGCTTTAGATGAAAGATGTAGTCGTTACCAAAGCATTCCATAAATATATTGCAATAAATAATCTTGATAATGAATGTCCATGAGCTGTGCTTGATGGATGACATCTCCGCACCCCAACATTTCCAAATTGGTATGTCTAGCGTGTACAGTGTGCTCTAGATCACATATGTTGGGCAACATCAGCAAACTTGAGACTAGGAAATGGAGGGCAAGACCATAAACCAAAACATCCCAAAGACCACTGTCTGGTCCCATCAGGTCCAGACAGGGGTCTTTGTTGCAGCTCCCTTCTACGTCCTTTCTGTGATAGGGCCACTAAATGACCAAATATAGAAAAATAATATAGATATATATAGAGAGAGAATATAGTTACACATATATATAGAGAGAATATAGTTACATTTGAAAAAAGCCAGAAGTTGCACAACAATAACCCTACAATAACAATCCAGAAATTCCAGATGGTCTGGGTGGCCTGCCTAATGTTCAACTCTGAAACAAATGAGAAAAAGTATAATAAGTGACAACTATTTAGCGCCAGTCCATGTAAAATACACAGTGGTGCAAAAGTCATATCTGCGATGTCTGATAATTTTTTGAAGTTTCCCCTTTACCAAATGGCCTTCTAAGAATGTTGATTTATAGAAAATTTCAAATTCAAATTTCTATTCAAAATTTTGATACCAATGAAAAAAACAAAAATCTAAAGTCTGCGACTGATCAACCATAACATCATAACCATTGGCAGTTCTGAATTGCATTCTCTTTGTCATTGGATGGGATATGTTAGGCAGAATTTTGGCCTCAAAGTTGATGTACTGGGAGCAGGCTAAATGGACAAGGGTAATGATCTTAACAACTTCCACATGGGCCAAAATGCGATGGCTTGATGACAGGGTGAAAACTACAGGACTTGTTGGGGTTTGCTGGTAAGCAGAGGCTCACTGATGCATGTCGGGAGCAAACGCTATCTCATGTGGAAGAGCTGCTGTAGCACAAATAGCTGCAAGAGGTAATGCCAGCTATGATAGGAACGATTTGGAACCCACAGTGCGTCCTAGTTTTTATGGGGTTATGTAGCTGCAGACCGGCCAGAGTTTTCATGGTGACTGAAAGCACCAACAGAGCTGGATCACATTGGAAAGGAAGAAGTTGGCCTGATCTGATGAATCTCATTTTCTTATGAATCATGCAGATGACCAGGTATGTGTGTGTCGCTTACCTGGGAAATAGATGACATCAGGATGCACTATGGGAAGAAGGAAAGCTGGTTGGGGGCAGTGTTGTGCAGGGAAACCTTGGGTTTTGCCATTCAAGTGGATGTTATTTTAACATGTTCCACGCACCTATACATTGCTCCAGACCAAGTACAACCCCTCAACAAAAGTGTACTCCCTAATGGCAGTGGCCTTTTTCAGCAGTATTATGTGCCCTGCCACAATGCGAAGATGGTTCAGGGATAGCTTGAGGAACAAGATCCCCACATCTCAATCCAAATGAGAATCAGTGGGATGTGTTAAACAGTTCTGATCCATGGAGGCCCCACCTCACATCTTAAGCAGCATTTACACTATACGTCTTCAGAGTCTTGGCTGTTTGATTTCAACTCACACTGTACAAATCAGACGTTTGCAAAAGCTCACGATTGGTGTGTTCACACTGTACGGTCAGATCCTCCCTCACGACCAGAGTGCTCACTCTCATTATCGCTATTGACCATTGTCAATAACATTTCGTTTGAATACTCCAAAATAGAAAAAAATTCGAAACAACAAGCTAACAAGACAAAAAGGACCTGTGTTGCTTCTTTTTGCCATCCAGTGTGCCAAACCTCTTAAAAGAAAAAGTGCCAACGTATGTACACCCATGGGTTGCTTGGAGGACATGGACAGTGTTTCTTGTCTATTTTGCAGAGACTTGGATGTAAGTGAGCTACGTTTGACTGTATATAGTGTTAACTTGATAGCAAGCACCGCTCTGACATCTGTGAAGCTTTCTTATTCATCCTTGCGGTCCTGAAGCCCCGAGCCAAAAGCTTTCTACTTTATAATTACTTATTTGTCATCCAAACAACTTATTGTGTTGGCATCTCAACTGTGACATTTCTCACAGGCGCAGTAAGAAAGGAAGGCGCTGATGTCAGCCGATCGCGTCGACACCCTGCCAAAATTTTGGAGATGTCTGTAAAACATCCGATTGTCGGCAGCTGTCCGGGAGCTGCTAATCAGCCCTCATGACCCCCCCGTACACTGCAAGACAAACGACACAGGGCGAACACCAGCAGTCAGCCCGGCGGTCCTGGGGCTTATTAGCAATAGTTTTACCAGGCACAAATTGAACAGTGTAAGCCCAGCTTTACAGAACATTAAGGATCTGCAACCAACATATTGTTGCCAGATACCACAGTACACCTTCAGAGGTCTTGTGGCGTCCATGCCATCCATGGCTGTTATGTTATGGTCGACTGGTGTGCATATTTATGTTTAGTCCCACTAAGCACTGTGCACAAGTGCTTAAGATTTATGGTGGGTATATTTTTTCTAAATATCTCATAACAATTATTTAAAATACAATGAAATATGCTACTATTTCACAATGATAAAATTAAATGGCTTTACTGGCTGCCTTGTAGTCAAATCTGTAACTATAACCCACTACATCTTTCCAATATGCATTACTAAAATACAAAATAAGAAAAAGATTCTTTCACTAACTCTTTCACTGTTATATAGACACTTTGTCCAGTGGCCTGCTTATCCACAGCGGTTGTTCAATAGTGAAGTTCCTACAGACTAGAGGCTAGTCGTGACAGGATACTGGCTTTTCAAAAGCTGAACTTAATGGTCAAAGACTGAAACTACCAACTGGAAAATTCCAAATTTTCTGTATTGAATTAATTCCCTGATCAAACCATATCTGTTCAAATGACTATCCATGCCATAATTCTTAACCAACCTGCAAATTTTAGTAGTCTGGGCTCAAATTTACCATGTTTAAGATCATTATTAGGAAATACACTATACTAACTTAAACAAACACTATAACAGTTGCATAAAAAAGACAAAGACTCTTCCGCTATTGGATGAATCCAATTCATGCAGATGAGGATAAAAAAATGCTGCTACTTGACACGAAAATCACACATTTCATTTTGTCCAGAGGTTTTTTCAAGAGATTAGGATAGCTTTTATCCCCTATAAGTATGGACGAAGGGAACAGTCTTTAGGGCCAGAGAAGTTAGGGATGATTTTAATATTATTACATGTAATATAAAATGTAATACTTTTGGGAAAGAAAACCATGTACCTGTGCACCAATTAGCCCTAATATTACAACCACTGACAGGTGAAGTCAGAATATTTCCTTGTTACAAAGGCACCTTTCAGTTGGTGGGATGGATTAGGCAGCAACTAAACATTTTGTCCTCTCAGTTGGCCTGTTGGAATCAGGCCAAGACCCGAATTATGATGACAAGATAACTGTTGTTGTTGATGCCCCAATCAAGGACTAGAAGTTAATTTATGTGTGAATGGGAAGGGAAGGCTATTCACTCTTCCATCCAACAGAAGAGCTGAAAGCAAAAATTACTGAAAAAAGTGCATGCTAGTTCTGATAGAAAGGTGTCAGAGCTCACATGGCATCGCAGAAGATATCTTAGCGAGAGAGGTGGATTTAATGTTATGGCTGACCGGTGTACATTGTGTTCTTTTTTTTTTAGTACATGTAACAGAGTTTATGGTGAGGAATGTTGTTCAGATTTGAAGTACCAATCTAATTGTAACGTATGAGGAAAAATGGAGTAAGGATAAGGAATACATAATACGTAGATTTTATTTGTTTCAGAATGTTTCCAGCTTCTGTCTGTGTCGGTGTTACGAGAAGAGTGGATGCATGTGTGAGAATGAAAGCAAAAAATAAGTGATGGGAATTGGAAGTCGCACGTTTTTTTTCTCCCTATTGAAAGAGTTAAATGTGGTTTAATATAAGCCCATGTAAGATTTTTCCAACACTATTCACTCAGTTAGTGGCGCAATGCCTATCCTTCTTCCCATGAGCTTTTATGCATGTGTGGTGAAGGATATGTTCTCTTCTTTTCCAGTAGGAAGATGTCTTGTCTCTGAGGCACAGGTGGGTGAGTATTTTTTTTTTTGATGGTGGAAAAGTGACACTTGGAGGTCATCTTCATGCAAAGGCTACAGCAAATCTCCCATTTACTGTTCGGTGAACTCCAGTTGGAACCTCAATCTAGTATCTGCATTGACGAATCCTCCAGTCCCACGTGAGTCTTGGAAGCAGCAAGATGTCACCTCCTTCTCTGTACCTGATTCCCAATCTCTTTTCCTTCAGAAACCTACATATGCTACTATTGCCATGTTTGTGCGACGACTGGTCCAAAAGGGTAATTGTGTGTTGACGGAAAAGGCATTATACACTGCAGCGTTGAAGAGCCAATGTTAATATTTTCTTTGAGATACGTTGATAATTTAGGTTATGATGTGAAATGATATGAAAAATGTTGTAATTTTACTATGTAGGGCATTTCATTTTTAATGGTGACTGAATTAGTTAACTTAATAAACACTGCTGTGCCAACGTGATGGTACTACAAAATCTTTGAGGCTTACATAAAATTCAGTGCCTTGAGTCATATTGAGGAATTTGATGTAGGTTGAAAGTTGAGCTGTAATCATTGTTCAGAAGATATACTTTATCATTTGTTGCTGTAAAACAGTTAAGGTCATTCAACAATCCTATCTGGGATTGTGTTCCGGCACAAATCAGCGATGTCAGTGTTGAAATGTTAAGTAATCAGGTTCTCTAATAATCCTGTTTGAATTTACAATCATGTTTTCAATATTTATCTCAAGGCAGAACATGGAAACTTTTTTCTTTCCTCCTCTGGGAAAGTCTTGGAGATTCTACTGTCAACAAATGAAGCTCCTCCTGAACATAAACAAGGGCTATAGGCGGGGAAATTCTGGACACACCCCATAATGGAAAGCACCTAAGACTTTCAGAAAATACATTCCAACATGTAAGGGGATTAATTTTTTTTAAGTTGAGGGAGTGGCAGAAATTCTGCAGGCTAAGCAGAAATTGTGCCGGGCAGAGCAGAAAATTGTGCCGACAAAGGACATCAGTGCATCAGAAGAAAAAGGAAAAGAAATCAGTTGCTCCCCAGGACCAACACAGTTCTGTTGTATGATGTTTGACAAGGTTCACAATAAAACCCAACACTTCAGACTCTCGGACACTACAGTGTTCCCTTTGAAGTGCTTTTGATTTTGGAAAAGAGTTCCTGACTTTTTCCGGCTCAAGTCAGGACAAACATTTCACTGTAAATATTGAGAAAACATGAATGCCAACCTGAGAACTCATTCTCATAAGACCTTCAGGCACAGGGTGTGTTCTTGGCAACAAAGCACAATGTGTAGATCACAGGATGTATCTATGAATGTAAGTGGCAAATGAAAAAGTTGAGTGTGTACACAGCGCTTTTTAGCATCCATGTATGGTCATCTCACGGTAAAGTTTTTTTGTCTGATATGCAGCAGAATCTTTGGTTTTCAACTGGATAACACTATAGAAGAGTTTTCTTTAGTCTTTAAACTGTTACAGATCCACAATCCAGATTTTGAGTATGTGATTTTAAAATTCTTTAAAAAAATGTTTTTTAAAAATATGAGCAAATAATAGGAACAATGTTTTAATTTTAAAAATTACAAGTAGTGTTCTGTTCAATTGGTTCTTTTGACTTTGGGCTGAACATACAAAAACATAATTCGGTGCATGCCGAATGTGGTCTGTATGTTGTGGAGAGGAACATACTCTGAATCCCTAACTGTACTGTATGGAGTTCTTCATATACTCAAAGGTCAGCAACCTATTTCATAGTATGAACTGTGTTTCTAGAACAAGAAACAGAGGGGTGGACAGTGTAAGGCTTTCCTTTCAGCTACATAAATATTCTTCCTAGTTGTGTTCATGTGTCAGTCAAAGACTATGACTTACTGGAGTGACCGTAGGAAGTTCAGTGAGACTACACAGTAGAGCAGTGTTTCAATACACCCAAAGACTGCTGTACTTCACAAAATGTTCCTTTGGATAGTCGTTAGTTATGTCCAGTTATGAGACTGTTAAAGTTGTGCATGTAGTTGTATATGGAAATTTGGACCAGTCAAGGTTGTTTCAGCACATTATGGGCAATTAAAAATCAACGAACATTAAAAAAGTGGACATACTTACCAACCGCTGACCCCTGGTGAATGTCAGTCATCCCAGTAAGAGTGAGTGGTGTGTCACAGTGTTTGTATTTTTTTATATGATTAAGTTACATGGTACCGTGATTCAAAGAGGAAGGAGACCACAAAAAGAGGCATTTTTATGAGTGGCGCGTGAGCTGCTGATTGAGTTGTAAGTGCATGAGTGGCGAATACGTACACGCTGTGTAAAACTTAGATGATGGTTGAGGAGTGGCCTGAACTTCTTTGAGACTGGGGTCACAGGCTAAGGGAATTGCATCCTCCTTCGGCCCTCCACCGTCTTCCTTGATCTCCTTCTCCACACCTTCCTCCTCAGCTTTTCTTGATAATCTTTTAGACATTCTAACAGACCTTTCACCCTGTAGCAAAAAAAATATTATAGAATATATACAGTAAAGAGTATTTTTTTACACAGTGAATTCAAATTAACATCCAAAGTAAAATTTAGCCCATCGTCAACATGTTTATTACTTTCGCACTGTATCTTAAATGTATTAGGTGTTAATGTTGAAATGACTAACCTTTGGGGTAGGCCTGGCTGAGGGGGCTTTTTTCTGTGCATGTCCTTTGGACTTTGGCACGCTGGGGACAGAAAGAGTCTTCATAGTGACGGCAGCATGTTTAAGAATGCAGTCAGTGCCACAGTAAACGGAGTCTGGTAAGGCTTGTTTGGAGCAGAGGGGACCGATGCACAAAGGAAGTGAGGTGTCCACCTCCACCTCAGCTTCGGGTTCCGGCTGTAGTCCCATCACAGGAGTCTCCTTCTCCTCTTCCTCCTCCAACACCAGAAGGTTGTCCTGAGAACATAATCTGATTTTAAACTACAAGACAAGGCTTTCATCATGCATCACAGCCAATGATAATTCATGCAAAGTATTAAGTTTAAAAACAATAATTTTACTTGCAAATTATTGCCAGTGTCAAAGCTGTTCTGACCTTCGTAAGTTTCTGATTCCCGTGGTCTTCCTCTTCCTCACCAGAAGAACTTATGGTCAAGCACTCGTTTAAGCTGGGCTCAGCCTCTGGCAGACAGTGTGAATCAGGATGGAGTTTACTTTTTGTCGTTTTAGTGCAGCGGGGGCATATGTATTCTTGCTCACTCCGTTCCATTTCACCGCCCTGTATCTCACTAATACCAACACAACTGCCATGGAACCACTTCTTGCAAGTTTGGCAGCAGATCATCAACCTGAAAACAGTTAAACAGTTGTGAGGAAGTGAAACTAAAAGATGGCTGAGATTCTTGAATTTCCAAACCCCAAGAGATCTTGATAACACAAAGGAGCATGTACCTTTCGCTGTGCTTCTGATGACAGATGCAGTCGAGAACATTGGAGTCATACAACTTAGAGTTTGGCATGCATGAATATTCTCCTCCTTTGATATTGTCATTCTTCTCCTCCTCCTCTGTCACCTCCTGCTGCTCTTCTGGTGCATCATCATACTGGCCAGGAGTTGCGTCAGTAATTGGGCCTAAATCGGACTCTATGTATATGCAGTCTGAACTTAGTCGCTGAGCGGAACCCTCAGTGATTTCAGAATGAGCGGGAAATAACTCTATTTTAGCAGAGTGACTTAGCTCGTTCACTTTTTCCTCCTCTTGCAATGGCTGCAGCAGCCGTTCAGCTGGGTCAACAAGGATTACGTCGTCATTGCCGTCTTCGTCATCTCCAATGCATGATTGAATCTCCATCACCTTGGCCCTCCCTCTACCCCTACCTCTACCTTTTCCCCTCCCTCTTCCCCTTCCCCTTCCTCTTGCCTTTCCTTTTCCACCTTTACCCCCTCGTGCTCTTCCCTGCTTGTCTTTAGATGCCACATGTTCTTTAATCTGTAATAGAGTCATTTCATCACTGTCCTCTTCCTTGCTAGAAATCAAAACCACATCATCATCAATTTCCTCTCCCGCCGTATTGTCTGGAGAAACAGTATGCAAAATCTCCATGTCATCAATACATTCCATATTTTCATGTATCTGAGGTTCATCTACAGCAGCCTGCAAAGGCTGGGATTCGATTTCATCAGTGGCTTCCATAACGTCAGGGATGGCAAGAGAATCGGACATTTCCAACGGCAAGTCCTCGTTGCCGCCAAGCAGGGAAAACGCGGTGTGGAAGGCTGACCCAAAATCTTGCCATAACATGGGATCAAGGCACCCTCCTACAGACATTTCTGAGGCTGGTTTGCTTTCCTCTGATGCAGGTGAGGATGGTGCAGACCATTCCAGGTCATCAATAGCACTCCTAGTTGCAGTAGTGGCTGTCTGGGGGACACAGGTCGTGGCCTGGGCGGGCTGGTTGGTACGACGAGTCCTTCCTCTGCGTAACGGTGGAGGACTGAGCGCTAGGTCACCAATCTCGTCCAAAAACTCCCTTTTAGCAATGGTTGTCCTCCTGAAGCCCCAGGACTTCTTAAACTGAGAAAGGGACGGCCTACCACTCGACTCTGCTCCTTCTGACTTGTTCTGCTGTTCCTCTACAGATAAACAGGAACATACAGGATAAACAAACATCTCCTTTGTGTTCTTTAATAGTAAATATCAAATTTAATCAAGTTATAAACAAAGTGATGTTTACCTGAATTGCTATTATCAGTTATGCTGTTATTTTCCATTGGGTCCATATTGTCATTGGTGTCATAAGGCTGTCAAAACACAAGACGATGTATTGTGTTAGCACTCAAGCTTAAAGCAAAGTTAACCTTTGGGCAAGATGGATGGGAAATAAATGCAGAAGAATGATTACCTGCCAAAGCCTTATTTTCAGAACATGTAAATTCTCAATCCAATTGTATCTGCACCTGGTTAATTACACCAAAATATACATCTTAGATATGAGCCCCAAGCATTACCATTTACAATTTAGCTGTATATTGTATCACATTAATAGAGTTATTGTTTGCAATGGGAAACTGCAGTAATGATCATCCATTCCACGGTGAAAGCTTCTGTCTGAAACCAGCAGCTCTAGTCCAGGTACAAATGCATGTAATTGTTAATGAGGAACTATAAATAATGCTGTCTACCAAAAGACCAGCAATACATCATACCTTTATAAAGGTTGCAATGTTCAGATTTATTGATTTAAAGATGTAACTAAACCACAAGTAAAAAAGTACAATGATATGTGTTTCCAGTCATTTAACAACCTCTCAAACATTTTCCAGGGAAGTAAAAGTGTTTCCAGTGAAAGTGATGATCCAACTATTGGGGAAAAAATGTAGGGACATGAAGATTTCCTCTGGCACAAATATGCCATAAATTGTACAATTAGGCTAATTGAATAAATCCATTGGGAGATGCAAAACATAAGCGCAGCTACAAATCCAATGTAAAATTTCAATAAATTCTGTCCCGTAGTTTTTGAGGAGATACTGACAAATCTAATCATTAATGCGTTCTTTGCCAGTGATGTGAAATAAAAAAATTTCACTTAAGCTATTGACTACGAGTGTGTACTTTTTCAAATCTAGATCGCATCGATCCAGGACCCGTTCCATCAAACTTGCTAAGAAAATTGGGAATCAAAGTCCAAGACATGACTTGAAAGAGCCAACAAATCTCTTGCAGCTAAAGCTGTTCCATAAGGGTCGATTCAAGATCATCCAACCGCAGAAGTTATAGACAGGTTCAGGTAGTAAAGCAGTTTAAGAGGGAAAACCTAAATCAAATCAATTCGTCTATCAGCAATGTTGAGAGAGGTGATACTGATGCCATGAAAAAAATAGCATTTAGATCAGCTGCAATTAAAAAATAGATTACTGGCAAAAAATCCAACCTTCCCATAATCCTTTACTACATGTCCACCAAATCTTATTTCATTTTTTTTTTATTGTTCTATCAAAAAAATAAAAATGCCACTCACCACCCATAAATACATTTTCATCCAACCTCATTAAGAATCGGGCCAAGTACATAAATCATTCAAAAAAAGAGAAGCTATCCAATTCTGGACAATAAAGTTGTTACCATTGGTTTTAACATTTTGCCAAATTTCTGTTGTTACTAGAACAGAGGCAAAACGTCTGAAAATAAATCGTTTTATGTGTTTGTGCAATCATTTTTCGATTATCTATTAATGGGCACGAAGACGAGGCATTCGTTCCCACACTGTTCCAGCAGAGTGATATTGTCATTTATCATCTCTGCCAAAAAAAGGAGGACAGATTTTCACCTGAGTCTGTTTGTATGTTTCTTTGTGAGCAGATTTTCCGCAGCAACTACGGAAAATCTACACAACAGATTTGCATGCAGGTTTTGGCATATTCAAGCGGTAATTTGAATTTTTGTGACGTTACATGTTTAACATTTAAACTAAATCTAGGAACATCAAAGGAAGCAAAGGAACAAAGTTAGCAATGGCCACATTATGTAGTCACTACTCCAAACGGCTTTTAATATTTTAAATGCTGCAAAACCCCTAATGTTGCCCAAATTTAATCAACTTTAGGATATGCCAAAAACTAACTCTGAATAAATTTTTAAGTAAATCCATCCTCTGGCTTGTTTGTAGTCTTGCTCACTAACAAACTAGTAAAACACTCAGAGCAAGGAAACATCCACAAAGGTACAACAGTACCCTAGGTTTAGGAGAAATTCATTCAGATTTCTCCAGTAATTTCCGAGTTATTGCCTGCCTTCCTCCAAATCTACCGACAACTCCAACAAACTCTTGAGTATCTCTCATTGACTCTGTAGCTGGTTGTCTCCTGCACCTTCCACTTCAGCCCCATCCCCAAAGAAACATCAAAGGAAGCAAAGGTATAAAGGCAGCATTAGCGTTGTGACTTCAACTACTCCAAACAGCTTATTTTATTTCATTTTAATGCTTTGAAACACGTGTCTCCAAAATTCTATCACCTCTAGGATATGCCAAAACCTAGCTCTGGGTGAAATTCCCTGCAAATCCATCCAGTAGTTTTTCATAATACTGCTCACAGACAGACAACATACAAATGAACATCAGGAGTGGATACATATCCCCCTTCCTTGGCGGATGTACTAAAATAAGCCGTTTGGAGTGGTGACGTCACAATGTGGCTATTGCTGCCTTGATTCGTCTGATGTTTCTTCGGGGGTTGGAGCTGGGTACTCAGTCTGCTGAACAGAAAGGCTGAAGTGAAAGGCCCAGGAGACGACCGGCTACAGAGTATTTGTAGAGTTTGTTGGTTTTTGTAGGTTTGCCTTCTTCAAAGGCTTTTTCTATTTTCAAAATGTCTAATTTCCTGAATTTTTTAAAAACAAAATCACAGGGCTAACATTTTAAGGTGTCTTTGTAGGTCAGGTGATACATTAAACCCAGCTTGTCTCCCCAGCCCTGTGACATCGGAGGTGGAATTATGTTATATGGGGTGGTTCCTCCATCTGATGTTGGTCATCTTGTGTGATGCAAAAAATCCAAAGGAGTACCAAAAGATATTACTAAGAGGGAGATTTGGGCTCTGTGAGTTGTGGGCCTTGTACGTCATCAGAGGTGACCCCCATGAAAAATATATGGTTACATATCAAGGTTGTCACAATATTTAGGGGCACTGACCAAAAGCGGGAGGCAGTCCGAGATGAACAAACTGTAAAATGCTTTCATAGAGCCTGATAAGCTGTTTTCCAAAATATCAAAAAGGGAAAAGCTATCCAACATGAACCTGTGCCATGCATACAAAAAATTATTTCAATGTTATGAATCTCTGTTGTTTATTTCAATATAATTTATTTTAAAATTGTAATTAGAAACTACATATGTGTGTGTAATTTATCTTTAAAAAATGTTGTTAGAAACTACAAATATGTGTCATAGTACACAGAAGTCCCTGCTTCTGGAAAAAAGTGAGCGTGGGACAGACCATTCCATCATAGGTAAGTGTGAGCAAGCCAAAATGAAAAGTAACTTTTCCAAATGTGCCAAATGTTTTTGTTTTTTTTAAACACTAGAAAACTGAAAAAACAAGTTATGAGTTGTACATCTTAAGGACCCCAAAAACACAAGTGAGATAGATCACTGAATTCTGTTTTAGGGTAGATTAGACTGACCATATCCTCTGAGAGTGAGCATAATATAATAAACTTTGTTCACATGTGCCCTATAGATGTTAAAATAAGAAAACTGAAGAGTTCTGTTGAGAGATGAACACCTTTGAGGCTCCAACAAGACAGGATATTTCATTTAATTCTGTCCGACGAGTGGTGAGATGTGGATAGACCATGCCCCATCTCATATGAACAGGTGTATGGATGGACACAGGTAACCTTGTATTTCCCCCATTGGTTGGAGCATAAAATAGGATTTGAATTTTTGAAAATGAATGCCCTATTTTTTTTTTTTGCCTGCCTCTCTCCCTATCTCTATCTCCTCAGCTGTATTATTAAATAATGATTATCATTTTTTTCATTAGATATGAGACTTTTAAATATTGTATCATAAAAGCCTACGAGTTTGATATATTGGAAAAAATATTTAAACCCTCTAGGTCCATATATTTTAACATACATAAAATTATATATTATTTAAGTTTACTTACAATTTGAGACTGACAGTTGGTAATGAAGTAAAATTTGATCTGACATCACTCCAGATAGACTGTGGAAAACCACCTCTTTTCCACTAAAACAGGGTTACACAAACTCAGGTTAAGCAACAACTGACAATTAGCCAGCCAGTTAACCTAGCCCAGATCAGGTTAGTTTCCAACCATGAGTTGCTATATTAATGATTTTAATGTTTTATGACATCAGTCCGCAACCTACAGATTACATTTGTGATTGCAAATAAACTTGGTAAATTTATTTCATAGTCTAGATGCAATAGATTTGAGTCACATGACAGCTTGTTGGTTTTCGACAACACTTTTGAATTGGCTACTCTGGCTATCACTGTAGAGGGTAAAATAAGAACTTGTTTACTGCCTTCATCTCATTTATGAGATGTAGATTTCCCTTTTATTGATATTATATAATATAAACATTATATTTTTTTATATTACTGATAAAGGTTTTCAAGATGTGCATATGAAAGTTGTAAGTGTTGAAACATATCACTGCAAAACGATTTCTTTACCTATTCCAAAATATTAAATATATGCACAGCTATGAACAATAAGTTTTAAAGCTTATTTTGAATAGGGGATAACATTTTAAAAAATGGGTTGCTAGAAAATAAAAAATAGTTTGGGAATCACTGGACTATGCCTCCAAATTAAGTGAGTGAAATAAATCAGAATTACAAGCAACAAGTTTGGCTTATTTGATAAGATTGCTCTAATTATCAGTTCTCTAGAATCAAGTCTTATATAATGAGCTTATATAAAATAGTACCACATTTCCAGAGTGAAAACACGGTATGTTAGGTTAATCTCCCTTTTTTCCTCAGACACCAGATGTCTGATAACAGAATATAGAGTGCAAAGATGACGTTGGTTATTCTTGTTTACGTTCCATTACACATGGATTTAACACCTAGCTGTGCAAATGTGACCATCTAGCTACTGTAATGACACTAACGTATTGAATATTTCGTTTGTAACCCACTGATGCTTGTCTTGACAATATAACTACTATACTTGTTGCGGATTATTGTTTCAAGGGCTGATAGTTTGGCCTGCACACAACAAATATGCCTGATGCTAATAACGCTATATTAGCCTCTCGCTGATTGTTTTCAGCTTAGCTTGTCGGTGGGGGAGACAAATAGGTAGGGTAACCAAAATGCCCTCGTAGTCTAAATTTGCCTGTTAATTCTCACAAGAGCCCAGTCAAGTTTTGTTACCAGAATGCACTGAGGTGTGAAAGCGTGAAAACGAAACGCTTTGCTAAACTCGTAATGCCGTTAAAGGACCAACCTTTTTCTCTACATCAGCTTATGTTGCTCACCGTTAGCGGTTAAACGGCCTGGACATAAAACCAATAAGTTGTGAAGCTGATTGTCTCCGACGACACAGACACATTAATTCAATCTGTTTTCGGGCGTGTTCTCCATCGTCGTCAAGAAACTTGAATTCATACCTTGTGTACAAATGATTAGCGCTAGTTCCCACTTACTAAAGGTTTCGTTCTGATACCAAGCTAGCACAGCACCTCCATTTCCTCTGCCTTGCTGAAACGCAACTCTCGCGATATTTGGAAAAGCCGTGGACAGGATGGGGGGGTGGGGAGGAATGAGTTACTGCTGTGCATCAGAGGTTGAGGTAATCTAACTACTTCTTGCAGCTCGTTAGTAAGATACATGATATGTAAAAATGTTATCAGATAAAGCTGTCAGAAAATGTAGTGGAGTAGAAAGTACCGAATTTCACTCTGGAAAGAGGAGTAGATTAAGTACAGTACAGTTCTTTGAGAAAATGTGATTAGTTTCTGTGCAACACTATAATTAAAGACGTTGTTTATGTCTCTTTTTGTATCTATATCTTGCAAATTGATTTAATCAAATAGTAAATAATTTCAGATGACAAGGAAAATAAACTGTAGGTTCTCTTTTCTAGGTCGAATTGCTTTAAGTGCATTTTTTCTCCTTGTTCTAACCACTTCCTCCTAGATCAGACAAAAGATGAGATGTACATGTACCAAAAAAGACAATTTAGCAAAGTCCCTCGTTTGATTTCTCATTAGTTCCGAGCATATTGCCAAAACTGTTAAATACATTTACTTGTTTCCAATATTTGTTAATTATGCTGAGGGTTTCCTTTTAAAATATTTAATCACGTAATAATGTTCTATTTATTTCCGGTAATCTCTATTAGAATTAAATTTGGTCCTGTTAAAACAGACGGTTCTATCAAAACTATCTGATGATATCGACCTAAAGCCTATGCATGATTACTGACCTCTGTCTTTATTAATAAAATTTGTATAAGCCCTCTGGTCTAAATGTTTATGTTTCCATATATTAATGAGGTCCATCCTACTACGAACGTCCCTGGAGTCACTTGCCGTTTTTTTCTTAGGAGGCTACCTATCCACGTTTTCCCAAACAGCCGGAGACTCTACAGGCGTCTCTCTGTACCAAATACGGGAAATTCATGCTTGCAGAGTTGTGAAGAATGGACTTGAAGAAGTATTAATTCCCGGGTCGCAAAGACGCAACCGGCTTGTCAGCAATTTGACCAGCAGCGTCTCTTGTGACGTCACAGTTGAGTTTGTGGGCAGGATTATGGAAAAAACTACAGGTCGGTTTTTCATAGCATTTAAAATATAATGAAATCAAATAATAAGCAGTTTGGAATATTGAAGTCACAATGTGGCTATAGCTGCCTGAGTTCTTTTGAGTCCTTTGATGTTTTTTGAGGGGTGGAGATGGCGGCTCAGTGGGCTTAACAGAGACACTGAGGTGAAAGGCGCAAGAGATGACCGGCTACAGAGTACTTAATAATAATACAATTTATTTATGGAGATACTCAGAGTTTGGTGGTGCTGAAAGTAGATTTAGAAGCTGGCTATAACTTCGACATGAATGGAGAAATCTGCATAGGTTTTTCCTAAACCTACAGTAGGGTGCTGCTGTGCCTTGTCGGAGGTTTGCGCTCTCTCTGTAATATTTTAAATATCTCAGTACAGCAGAAATTACAAGTGGTTTCCCCAAAATATAAACACAAAGTTTATTGACTACTGCATTCCCAAAGATATTGAACCCCTTTATAAAATATGACTTATTTTGATGAACAATTTTTAATTGCACATGTAAGCAAACATTAATTATGTCAAATAACTTTTTGGCCGCTGTTTATTTTGAGAGTATTTTTCAGGCAAATAGGAAAGAAAACACCACAGCAGCATTTTTTTTTTCAATCATTCTCGGCTCATCTTGCCCAGTCTTCTACATCTTCCTATGTCACACCAACCAACTGCATGTCCTCTCTCATCAAATCGTTTGTAGAAAAATAAAATGTAGAAAATAAAACTAAATCTTTTGCATTTAGCTACATTTACCAGCCATAACTACGTTCACAACATTGTGCAGGTCTCATTTTTGTTGCTTAAGCAGCTCTGCTCAGTGTTCTGACTCTTTTCTATCAGAACCGTCGTCATTTTTTTCATTCACAGTAGCTCTTCTGTGGGATTGGGCGTCACAGACTGGCCTTCTGTCTCTACATGCATCAGTGAACCTCGTTTCCCCCTGACCCTGTCGCATGTTCACTATCTGCCCTTGCTTTAATCCCTCTGGCACACACCAACCACTGTAGATTCGGCACAACAAACTAGAACTGCAGTTTTGCAAACAAACTGAACCAGTTGTATAAACATTACAATTTGGCGCTTTTCAAAGTCACTTCGGTCCTTAGGCCGGCCCATTTCTCCTGCTTCCAACACGTCAACTTCAAGGACAAAATATTGACTCCCACCCACTTACGGGTGTCGTTGTGCCACAATAATCGTTGTTATTCTGAACTCATCTGTTAATGGTTTTTCTTATCGCCGAACGGTGCATTTAAACTGTGTGACTTGTTTTTTGCAAAAAGCTGAGCAATAATACATTATTTCTTAAATAAAATGAGATTGCACTTTACAAAGTTGATCAGAGCAATTTTATTTTTCTTCACGAGTCCATTCATTGTATATACACTATGTAAACACATACGAGGCACAAGCTCAAAACACACATGCACACAGGAAATAGCCATTCAAATGCACTTTCAATTTAGGTCTACCTAGACACAGTCCATTCAGGATTTACATCAGCTTTGATAACCATTTTGATAGAGATTTCGCTTAGAGCCGACATTCACGTGACCTACTTTATTTTCAAATATTTTTGTTTAGACACATATAAATGTGATTTCATTAAACATCATATAAAAACATATAACACTATAAATATTGTTCATGTATTTTCTTACAAAAACTTTGTACAGTTTAGTTTTTTTAGTTCTTTTTAATAAATCACTGATACATTTTGCGTATGTCTGTACAATGTGGAACTACAATACAAAACTGGTATGAGCCAAAAATGCCGCCGCTCGCGTTAAGAGAACAGAGTTGAGAGAAGCTTTAAACTTGTTAAAGACCTCAGCTGACATTATGAAGACATTTTTCAAAAACAAAGATGAAACTTGCATAACTTAGAATAAATCTGATGGCAACATGAAAAATGAGCTGCGGGTGGCTTTACATTTTTTTTTTGTCCAGAATACGGAGAGCAATCAACGAGACGGACGTGAAGTACCTAAGAGCAGCAATGTAAGTGAAAAACCTTTTAGAGTGATACAATCTTGCTGAGACTTGAGACGAAGTGTTGACAGAGCTACAGCAAAACTACAGTATGAAAAGCTACAGACTCACATTTATTTCTCAACACAGACGACCTCCATATGGTATATCCACGAAAACTCAGACTCCTGGAAACTGGGAGAGATGAACCAAAAAATGTCCACCAAGCAGACGTATGTATGGGAATGGAGAAATCAAAGTCATTTATCACAGATGGGGCTGACCCTCAAGCTTTCAGCCTGACACAGATTTGCGTGAATGCATTGTAGTGTAGCGGTTAGGTGACGGTAACACCAGAACTGTCTTTGCTCTTGTCCAGAAATGTGGGAGAGTTGCTTTTGTCCGATATGGTTCCTGCTGCGGAGGGGAGCGTCTGTGTCGCAGGAGAGTGGCCTGTTTTGCCTGGGGGGTCCGAGTTGGTCTCTGCTTCCGTTTCCTGCTGCGAAGCTGTGGCTGGGAAAAACAAAAAATAAATATATATACAATGACAAAATGAACACCGTTTATATCTACTTGTGTTTGTTAGCAGGAGAACAATGATAAGCCGAGCTACGTAATTCATTACATATGAGCCAGGATCCATGAAGTGAGGATGGGCATATACGAGCAGGCTCAAATCAACAAGCTGTCCGTCATGTTAGTACAAGAGTTCTATAGCTAGGCCAACGCCGTCGTCCTCGACGGCAAAGGTATATCCCAGAAAGCCCTCAATCCCCTGCGTTGTACAAGCAATTCCCCTGACTAGAGTCCTCAAATGTAATGTGAGTCATTAATAATCTCTAACAGTTCATATCGACACAACAATCAACTTTTTCTATGAAGTCAGCAATATGCACTAAGATCAGATCCCATAGTGACTCAATAATGAAGATGAATATTTAACTGTTTTTTTGAGCTCAGTAATAAAACAAGACAGATTTCCTAGTCTCAATTCATGTGAGCTACATGCAGACATAACTGGACTAATGGTTGGAAAGTTACGGATGCAGGAGCCAAAATCCATGTTCGGATTTAGTGTGAAAATAGTTATGATAATTAGCGGTCAACTTATAAAAGGTTACATTGTTATACAAAAAAAGTACGAATTTGTCATCCTTGCTCTTTAGGTAGTCTTGATATTTATTTTGTATTAGTTGAACTTTGGGTCATAATATGAAATGACAAAACAATGAAATATTTCAGTGTAAAGTTGCCAGCTTCCCTATCGTAAAATCTTTGGTCATCTAAATGCCAAACCAATGTGTGACATCTTTATTGCATGACAGCACCAAACGTCAAACATCAACAGATGTTATATAATCCAAGAAGGACGACCTCATTTAGGCCCCCTTTTAACATGGTAGTGCTCCATGAGTTTGTTGGTTACCTGACTGTGTGCAGGACTTCATGTGTTCGGGCCAGTGGGCTTGCTGGCAGGGGTAGTCACAGTAACTTGTATTCCAGCAGCAGTAGAAGATGGCTTCTTTCCTGCAGTTAGCGCACCACTGTTTCTTTTTGGTCTCATCCACCGCCTGCTGCTTTTCCACCTCCGTCTGCTTTTTCACCTCGGCCACCAAACGTTCTCGTTCCTGCTCCAGACTCTGCCTCATCTCTGCCATTGTCAGTTCTTTAATTAAGCGAGACATAATAGAAATATCTTAATAGTCACGATACAGCATAAATAAATAAACATCAACTCTCGGGCATGGGGGCACATTCCTGGAAATAGGAAAACTTACCCAGATTGTGTTTCATCTCTGACAACTCTTGCTGATGCAGCCACTGGAGTTTCTCAATCTCTATTCTCAACCGACGAATCTTTGGCAAAGATATGCACATAGTACAAGTATCAGCATGATTACGACACATCTATGAGCATCATCCTATAGCTCTGAATTTACCTCTGTGATTGTGGTTCCTGATGTACTTTTGGACAGGTCATTGTAGATTTCAGTCATTGTCCCTTTTATTGTGTCCATGATCTGCAGAGTTTTAGCAAAGGACGCAGAATTCTAACTACTTTCATCCAATAAAAAGTGTGTGAACAGAGCAGTAGATCAATTTCTAGAAATATAAGGAGACAAATGGAACTTACTTTGTTTGTGTACTTGGCTATATCTGCGGCCACGTCTGCTGAAACGGTGGGGATCTGTAAGTCTCCAGAATTTAGAGAAGAGGAGGTACCACATGTGACCTGAGCAGATGTTGACGAGGAAGAATTCTGAGGTACGTCCTTCTGTTGCACTGTACAGCATAAAGAGGGAAGGACGGGTGATTAAGTATCATTTAGAACACATTTTCTTCTATTACATGAAGTGTAATACTAAAATGAATGATGATACATGTGTATATACCCTTGGCTGCTTGTCTGGTCTGATAGCGGCTACTTGAGGAGGAGTTCTGTGACTGCAGCTGCTGTGGGCTGCATGTCTGCCCCTGACTCTGGGCCTGCGTCTGCGCTGCCGACTGCTCTCCATGCTGCTGTTGCCTCTGTACCTTCTGCATGTGCCACTTCTGAGAGGACGTCTGGAATTTTGTTGGATTCCATACAACTGCCCGCTGGACAGCCTGAGCTGTCTCTTTAGGCAGTAGGGGGCGTTGTTTCTTTAAAGCTGCAGATACTGGGGATGTTGTGGAGACAGAGGTGGAGGCAGGGGACTGAGCACTGGTGGCTGTGGTGGTACTGGACTGACCAGAAGCTGCAGTGGAAACGAGGTTAAGTGCTGCTGTGATGGTGGGTTGTAAAGAGTCTTTCAGGTTAGAGATGGCTTCCCGTGTTGGCGTGGCAGCGGCAGCGGACGAAGGCACTTTACCTGGGCAAGAAGAAGATATTACTTATTAAAAGTGAGGCATTTGGGTTCTTTAAGAGATAAAGGGGTGGAGTAGCCTTAAAGACATATTGAAGAAACAACTGGGGTCAGTAGTAGCCCTTCCGCGAAACACTCCAGTTCAGTGTGTAACACATCTTGTGCGTATCCTTTGACAAAAGTTGTCAGTGTTAACCAAAGTGTCACTCCATTTCAGCCTTTTACTACTCTGTTAAGGTTACAAGTAAGTTGAGCCAATATTAAGAGGCTGAATAAAAAGACTGCAAACCATTGATTGGTCAAAGAGAATCAGAAGCTATAGTTGTCTCATGGTCTGAGCTGGGATGTAGGATTTCCCACAATCCAGTATTTCACCTTCATCTTACTGCCTGCAGTCTTTCTTCAAAGCTTAGCCCCTTGTTGTAATAAATAACAACATTCCTACAAAAAGATCACAAAACATTCAATGTAAGTGAAAGTAAGAAGAGAGAGGAATAAATTAGCAAGACGTCAATCTGGTAGTAAATTAACTGTATAGATTACAGTACATTAGTGAAATGCTCTATTTTCTCAAAACCTTAAGAAAGTATCATCCGCCGTTTCCATTCTGCCGGAAATGTTAAAGATTCGATCTTTAAGCCCTTGAACAGTCTGTGGTGGAAACTACAAACAGATTTTAGGATTACCGGTCCATATTTAAGAGACTGAACCAGACAGCATGGTAAACGTACAAGTTATTATAGGATTAAGTTAAGAACAAAAGAAAATAAGTTCAACGGAAACTTTTTTTTGTTGGTTTTTATGGCTCTTGAACCAGCTTTGGTGGGGACTTTACACAACATTTTTGAAAGTGAGATAAAATGTGGGAATGTTAACTTAGAATTCTGCTCAAAGCTAGCAGACCAAGGCTATATTATCTGCTATAAGCATGCTAAATTTGAAGTATGGATGGACTCAGAAAACATCTGAACTATCTTTTATTCAGAAAAAATTGATTTCTATACTGCTTTTTAAACTGCGAGGAGTCCGAGAAGACAAACGGCTGCTTTTCACTGAAGAAAGACAAAAAAATTGTGATTGAAATTAAAATGATTGAGGGCCGTTCAACCATGATGGCGAAGACTTCTTCGATGAGACTGAAGTGAAGTGCAACCCGATGACGTTGACTGATGCTTTATTGAGCAAAGGTGAACTTTAGTTTAAAAAGTTTGCTGAATCTGAACCGAGTAGCTGTGGGCCTCCCCTGTGAAGCACCAGGGAGCAAATTGAGATTCAGGATCTTCTCCTCAAGGACATGCGATATATATATTTTTTTTAGAAGATGGATTTTTAACTGTATAGGGTACTTGACAAGAGCTGTATTCTGTGTTTTAATCATGCTGGAGAACTCATGATGATGATTATGGGAGAAAACATACAGGCAGTGATGTGCGGTGAGGTTCATGGCAGGTGAGGCACCGACTGACAAATATAAAAGCTTGCACACCGACTACTGGCTTTGTTTCATATCTCATGTAAGAATTCTCTACACACACGTAGGTAAGGTACATATGTGGTCAAAGAAGAACCGTAGATTAATATCTGCTCAGAGAACGAGCACATTTGCTCTGCAGCTTTGTGTGTTCTTAATTTGCAATCGCAATTCTACAATTCATTCAGTGTCACACAAAATCACAGGTTCACCCCCTTTTTTGGGATTAAAAACAAAACAAAAAAAAGAGTAGAAATTGAAAAAGTTTTTAAATGTGCTATCTTCCTTTAAATATAAAGTTTATCATTATTCCTCTTACAATTTCTGTTTCAAAATAGTTTGGATTATATACGAAATTATTGTACTCATACAGAAATTACATTTATAGCACATATCAGTAGACAAATATGAATATTTATTTTATCACTATTTGTTTTTTTTTACTTTTTATGATGACGGGTGGGGCTGTGCCTCACCTGCCTCCCCTCACCCCACGTCCCTGCATACGGGGTCCAACAAGGTCTCACCTTCTAACTTGGTAACGTAAGACTCTTTGGGAGTTTTGGCAGCAGAAGCCACCGGTTCTCTTTTTGTTCTCCTGGAGCCACGGCCCGCTTGTTCATCACCCAGGTCAATCACAAGCTCCCTCTCAGAATCAGAGTCTTGCTCGGCTGCTGATGAGGCAGCAGTAGCAGGTCTTCCCTCCTCTGAGGCTTTGGGCTTCTCAGTGAGGGGCTGAGATTGGGGCGTTCTGGGCTTGTCCTTTAAGTCCTTATCTGGGCCATTACTACTCTGCTTGTCTTTAAGCAGGGGTTGGGGGGTAGCTTTATCCGCTCTACCCTCCTTAACCTCTCCCTCTGTGCTAGCTTTTGGCCTTTTCCTCTCTGCTTTGTCTTTGTCGTCCTGGGCGGAGCTCTTTGGCTTGTGTTCCTCGTCGCTAAAATACTCGCTGTCGCTCGTGTCCGATTTTTCTGAATCGTCCGAGTCACTGTGATCAACACCTTTGTAAACATCTTCAGAAATCTCATCGATCCCTGTAGATGCAAACAAAAGTTACAATGGGAGGTGAAGACGTAAAGACATAACCTCATACATATGACACTTTTCAACGGTGAGAAGTCACACAGAAAGTAACTCACATACAATTTCTCCTATATATTACAAGCACATTTGGATATATGAGTCGATATTGAAAGTAATCTTGTGAATTGATGTCTCTAATGACTTGTCGAAAAGTAACCATATGCTTAGAAAACAAGTAAACTTTGTCCAAAAAAACGTTATATGTTAAATGCATCTTGGAGTCACTGATATAAAGATTATTAACAGATTTCTAACAACAGCTTTCGCAAGGAAGACATGACAGTAGCTTATTAATTAAAAGTATATTAATAGAATAAATCTGGGTTTTACTGACTACAACCACATCTTTGATAGCGATGACAGTGTTACTTAATCAACTCAAATCCCTGAACATTAATGTCTACGGTCCGGTACAGACAAGAAAATAATTCAGTGCCAAAACGCGAGCGTTATACCGAGCTGTGCCTTGCAGCTCTCAATAGTCTTGTCGAGGCTCCTGATAGGTCTCTTTGGGGTGGTGACGGTAGCGGACCCTCCCTGTTGTTGCTGATTTTGTTGTTGCTGTTGCTGCACGGACTCACTCAGCTCCTTCAGATCCATCTCAGCCTTCACACGATCTGAAAGGGACCAGTAAATGTTTGATTTCACTACAAACTCAATGATGATGACCTGTAGATTCCTTGTTACCCTCAGTGAAACATCATTATAGCGCTGTATTTGTGTTGGCACTGACCCAGGTTGAGATTAAGAATGCCACCAGTGCCTGACGTTCTCTCCTGCTTGGCCCCAGAGTTTAGGGCCTTGGGACTGCCTGCCATGCTGCCTCCAGGACCCATCTTCCCCGAGACAGGAGACGCTGCAATTATAAGAAAATTTGACAAGTATGAAATGCACAGGATACCCCAACATGGGTATATTTAACTTATAAGACAGCTGGGGAAGTTGAGGTTGTCCCTTTTAATAACATATTATTTACATGAGAAAATATTTAATTTTCAAAATGCACTAAAAACGGTTAAAATCCCTAAAATATCAAGAGGCAGCTCTACTCTATAGTACATGGGACATACGTATAAAGAAGGTTCAGTGAAAAAGCATCTCAGAGAAATGAAAGTTCAATATGTGAAAAAAGGAAACAAAACAGACAAAGTATACGATAAAAAACAAAAACAAACACCTCATTGTTTAGTAACACCCAAACACCAAAGTCAGCTTTTTGTACTTTAGATGTAGTGGCAGAATGATTAACATTTTGCTCTATTTATGGCTACAAATGGAGAAAGATGTGAAATGTACAACTGCAACTACAGATTTTTTTTTTGGACAAGTTTGGCGGCAGTGGAAGTTAGTTGAGAAAGCAACATTTAGAATTGCTCAAGTAGATAAAGAAATGTCACCAAACTGTCGCTAATTTAGACATCTGGCTTTCAATGAGCAACACGTCATGCTGTTTCAGTGTAGTGAGGTTATGTCTTTGCTGAAATCCCTGCTCTGCTGAGGATGACGAGGATGGCATGAGGATGAATACGAACAGTGAAGTTCTATGGTGGAAAGCTAGACAATGAGCTGAATCTCTTCACAGCAACAAAAGGAGCAGTAGATTATTCTTCAAAGTGTTCCTACTCTGACCTTCATTCATATGGACATGATTAAAAAAGGTTCATGGTTAAGTATTCACCTGAACAATCCATTGATTCCTCTCCAGTGCTGTAGTGAAATGCAGGGTTCCTGCTGGCCTTCTCCGTGTCCTGCTCGCCATCAGACCCCGTGTGGACAGAGGAGTTGGTGCTCATAGGCGACCGGGGCATATCCGTCACGGAGACCCTCCGACTCATGCCACTGGGGTTGGAACTCTTGCCAAGGACCATCTTAGGGGAGGTTGTTATATCAAAGTTGAGGCGAAGTTTCTCAGGTTTCTCGGTTTTCACTGTCCCCGCACCAGGGTTTGTTGGGTCCAGTAGCATCTGCAGCTGGTTATTGGGCGTGTAGGGAGTGCGGAAGGGTGCATAGTTGAAGACCCCAAATTTCTTGCGAATGTTTTCCACATAGACTTCCATCTCCTGCATGGCACTGTTAAAGATGCTTTTTGTTTTCTTCACAGAGAAGGGGATCTCTTTGGACATGAGGTAGCAGTTGTTGATCGGGACCCAGGCTCTGCAGAAAATAAGACACAGAACATTCATCAAATTAGACATACACAGGGTTCCCACCATGGCTGCTATTCACTGAAGAAAGACAGGAAACTGTTACTGAAAATAAAATGATGAAGGGTCGTTCGACCATGATCCCTTTTGGATTTGCCGTCTTGCAGTTCTTGCAGAAAGTAATGCAGGTTTTTACTAGTATTTAGTGTGAAGAAAAGCCGACTCCAGAGTTGTAAAGATGTAAATGACATATAAATGACAAATAAATAATTACATTGTAGGAAACTTAGTTTTACGACTTGTTGATAATGAATCAATTATCTTTTTTTGGGATTCTTGTTCAATGCATTTGAGAAAACCCATCTTCAAAATTAAAAAATAGAATGCTATCCAGTACATGAATAGAATATCAATCCAGTACATGGGAGATATGCAGATTAAGTTTTGTGGAAAAAAAAATATTGAAAAGTTTTTTGAGTTCTCAAACTTTATTGACCCAGACATGAAGGGATCACAAGCCAGTTTACTTCTAGTGCCGGTCCCAATCCCGGATAAGTGGGGAGGGTCTCGTCAGGAAGGGCATGTGACTTAAAACCTATGCCAAATCAATATGTGGATCACAAAACTGTGGATTTACAAACTGACGCGTTGTGGCCGGGGTTAATTATAAATTAAATGTATTATTATTATTATTATTATACCATCACTGATGCGGTTAGCTAGTAGGGTACCTACGATAAATTGGGATGGAAACAAACGATCCGCTGCAGCAACCCCAAAAGGGAACAGACCAAAGACAAAAAAAGAAGAAACTTTATAGAGCAGCTTTCAGCTTTTATGCTGTTCATGGTGCAGGTCTAAGCGACTAATGAAAAGAAGTTGAAGCCTAAAATATCAATAATAGAGGATGGGTGGATAAGAAAATGAAAGACAGCAAACAAGCTGATTGTTTGAGAGGAGAAAAAAATAATGACTCCATATATGTAATATTTAGAATATCCTTAAATCTAGATAAAGAGGGAAAAAAACGGTTATGAAATAAAAGCATTAAATTACTGATCTGAACAACAGTTTGAGTCTTCTGGGGTCAGAAATCAGGGGCATTTCTGACTTAATATGATGCAATTATACGTCGTTCATCATAAACTAAGAAAAGATGTAGGGTCAGTACAAAAACTAACATCCAGTATAGAGACTTTTATTTTGTTTTAATTATTGTTTTCATTTGGAAACTGAAGAATCCCCACCTAAGCTTACTTATTGAATAGTATTTCAATAAGTAAGCTTAGAAACAAAAAAAAAAGGTTTTAACCCTTGGAAAAAAATCCACACAGCAAAAGGTCCGAATGATGTTTCTAAAAACTGTCATGAAAAAATATGAAAGTTTTTGAGTTGTGCAAAACAAAACATGGTAGACCGGAGGGAGTGAACCCCTTCCTAATGTACCATTCCACTTAGTTAATGACTCGGTATAATAACCAGGAGGCTAACAACTGGATTTTGGTGCGAACAGCACAAACACATACCGCCGTAGCCGGCAGTTGCAACGGCCTTTTTCACCTGTCATGCTGTCCAAAGAAGCGAGCGTCTACCTGCCCGTCCTTTTCCCGGAGTGCTTTTGCTGGCCAGAAAGGAAATCCCTTAAGTTTAGCCCAGACCAGAGGGTGTGGTTGACTCTACAAGGGTTTCAGAAGACATTTAAGTTCAGATGTCGGATCCATCAGTTACTGAGTCAATAAACATCTCCAAACACTTTACATTTGTGTGCAGACTTACACACGGCTCACAAAACCAGTTGTCTCTTTTTTGGCATGAAGACAGGTAGCATTCTGGACACACCTCAATCTCGTTCATCTACACATAGAGAAGGAAATAGGAAAAGAATTCATAAGATCAGACGCATCAACAGGATCTTTGCAATTGTTTAGCTAGTAGACCTTCATTACCTCATGCTCACAAATCTTGACAATGACCTTCGCCGTTGCCGTTAGTTTGTGGTTACCTGGAAAAAAAGTTAGCAGCTTAATTCATACTCTTGTCTGTAAATACGCAGTAGAGGAAATAGTGATATTTTCGAACGGGTATACCTCCGTTGTAGATAATGCAGTTGTGTAAGATCCATTTCATGTCCGCAAGAAAGGCTTCGGTGCAGCCGTACAGTTTCTTTTTAATATTCTGTCAAATTACAAAATATCAAAATCAATGAAATGTTATTTTGTGTATATATTTGTGTATATAGATATAGATAATTGTGACTCCATTATCCACAGCTGTAACTTGACAGACGCATTGAGTAAGGCTTTAGAGATTTTCTCTTGCTCACTACCTTTAGTATTTTTTCCATGACATTATTTTGTTTATCCTGTTTTTTAATGTACAATGATTACCTTCTCTAATGTGCTCAGGTCCATGGGGTGGAATATGTACTCTGCATAATCTGGGTGTTGTTCCAGAGACACAGGCTTCAGAAAAGGTTCTGTCTGCTCAGTTTTTAAAGAAAATGGGGAAATCAAAAGAAGAGAGATGCATCCGTCAAGATCTGGATGGTTCATTTCATCAATATCATCAATGTCTTTCCATGAATTTCTCTTAAAATAATCAACACTTTATCTACAATGTAGAAGACCTACCGAACAAGTATGAGACAGATCTTTGCAAGTCTTACCCCAGGTTGTTTGATCTTTTGGAGTGCGAATTTGAGCAGGTAGGAGAGTTGGTCTATTGTCAACATTGTCATTGCCTTACTCTGGGTTTCAATGCATTCAGCGACTGTTATTTTCTGCAACAACAGCAAAATATTCAATAATTAAAAATATGAATAAATACACATGAAAATTAACAACACCGGGCGAAAGGACAGAACAATAATACCAACAATTAAGCCATTTATTTTTGATATATTGAAGATTTTGCAAACGGAAAAAACGTGAAAATCTAAATTTCGCTTAATCAAGGCCCCGTTTACATGACACAGTTTCAACTGAAAACATGATAAGCTTTTTCTTTGGGTTTTTGAAAAGGATCAGCGCTCACAGGTCAATGTCGTGAAAACGCTCCTCGTGCACACAGTTTTTCAAAGACTGAAAAAGCTGTGGTAGGCATAGCAAGACAGTAACTAAAATTTCAACCCCAACAGCACAGAAGACGAGGAGCACCTGATCATCAAAGCTGATAACAGCAATGCTGCAGCAACTCTGCAATTTACTAGCGGGCAGTAATAGAAGACCAAAAAAAATAGTCTACCGGTGTTTTTGTTATTCTGTCCGCACCAAAAGTGCGAATTGGGGTTGCATCGTCAAATTTAACTCAAAAATGACATTTTGCCAGTTTGACGGAAATAGTGGCATTTTAAAAGGTTAAACTGTAGAGCCCTTTTTCAAAATATGGAGCTTTCAGGGCTCCATAACGCCGCTGACATACAAATGAAATGTATTTTTTCAGTGTAAAAACCATTGTCATGTAAAAATCCCCCCAAAAGAAGCAGATCACATGTTTATCCTCCTTATCTCAAACTTAGAGTGTGCACAATTAGCTTGCAAGAGTGTCAGAATACGTGTCCTGTAGGGCCAAGAATTAGTGGGTAGCCGGGTCAATCGAGACAACAAGGCAGATGATTTCACTGATTTGTTCCTCGGGGCACATAGTCTGACACCCATTTAAGCATTAAGCAAGCAAGATTGTGCCTCCAGTCCACAATCATTTTTGCACACACGTTTCAACGAGATACCTCACACTCTGGACAGAACCAGTCGCCCTCGGGCTCAGCTGGTAGTTTGAGGCACTTGGCGTGGTACACCCTGGGGCAGAGCTCACAGCAGAGCACCTGGCCCTCTCGGTGGCACAGCCAGCAGTAGAAGTCGTTCCTGCCATCCTGCGGTACAACATCAATAGGGTCTGATGTGAGTGCTGGCTGCTTCATATAGTAAAAGGGACCATGTCTTAGCTCTGACTGAAATGCAGGCAAGAGAAACAGGGGGGCAGGTTTCAAAAACACGCAGGAACACAAAAAAGGTGCAGTGCAACAGAAACAAGACAACAGTAAGGCGGGGTCAGCAGGGTAAGCAGCACAGAGTAAAGGCAATAAACAACGAGTATTACACAAGACTTTTAAAAACATGAGCGTTTCAACTTTTAATCAAATAAGACCAACCTGACAAGTTTCAAGCTGTGAGCTTAAGGCATTCAAGTGTGAGAAAACACGATCTATGACGTGGCTCTAAACCGGTAACTCACATCTTAATCTCACTTTAAGATTATGTTTTTGGAATTCTTTGAACATGAGTGTGTTAAAATTCTATTTAAACTTATCAGTTAACATCATACACTGGTTAAAATATTACTTTGGTTATCTTTCATTTCATGCATGTTCAAGGGAAACGGAAGGGGGCAGGGGTCACTCATCACCCAATACTGTGGCCAGCAGATAAAAACTCATAAATCACAAAGGAACAGGACATTAATTGCCATTGTAGATTCTTAAGAACACAAACATTCACGACGTCCTAAACACAGAAGTAGGAAGTAAATGCTGAGGATGCATTTATGGCAGCGAAACCCTATAAAATACATTTATCCCAATACAACAGATCTACTGTCACAGTATGTTATGTCCATCGTCATGCGGTCAGTCAACAGTCAATCAACACTGGTGTGTTCTCGCAGGTCATGTGACTCAGGCCTTTTCAAATTGTCTTTCTAACTTTTTTTCTTTTTTCAATCAACCCCTTGTGACTTTTTCAACAACAACTGAACATGTTCTGACACATTAAGAATAATCTGAGCAGCCTTGGGTTGAACATTAGCAGCTAGGTATGAGAGTAGCTTTGATCATAACAAACTCTAGTTTCTCAAAGTTTCGAAGTTAAGACGTTGACTGCAAGAAGACAAAACCAGCCCAGCGAGAGCTCGGCCCTTACCTGGTCTTTGTTGTTGTAGCTGACAGCCCCTGGCTTCTTCTTTTTCTTGAGAGGGCTGGGCGAGGTGTCTGGGGGAGAGTGTCCATTGGAGGAATGTGTGGGACTGGAGACCTTTCTCTTCTGTGGTGCCACTGCTCGGTCTGCTGGCCCTGGTGGATCTGGGACTGGATTTATAAAGAGGTTCCAATCATCAAACTAGAAAAGATAGGCTAGTGTTGTTCACCTCACTCAGGTGTAACACTTTCTCACACACATCAGAAGATTAAAAATGACTCTGTGGCTTTAATAGATATATTCTTCTAATGAATCGACTGGGGAAAACAATCACAACCCAAATATACCGACTTGATCCTTGAGAAATCTAGGGGCTTATTGGGAAACCAGGAAGACGCAAATCAAAGCAAGTCAAGATCAGAATTTGCAATTCGGTGCTCATATGAAAAACCCGACATTGAGAACTTTGTTATTTTGATAACATTACCATCTGCTGACAGCCACCACTAAAACCAAATAAGCAGTATTGGAAATAACAGAAGCTTTCTGGATAGAAACGCTGCCGTGATTTATTTTTTTCGTCAAGTCTTCTGAATCTAACATAAAACAAACTTATAGCTAGCTGTCCCACTTTAAGCGGCGACAACTTCAACTAAATGCTTCCGATAACTGGAGATCATTCTCCCTGTGGTGGAATTCGGGCCCACTCTTATTTGCATAACTTTTTGTTGGTGCAGCCACATTGGAGGGTCCTTTTGAGGTCCCACCACAGCATCTCATTCAGAGTTTGATTAACTCCACTGTTTGGGATGATGGCCTTGCTGCAAGAAGCCGTTTTGGGCTTCAATTAACTGACTGATTATAATAATTTAAACCGTATTAATCGCATTCAGTCATTTACGGTACAACGTAGTGAAATTATTTCTCTGCATTTGAACCAACCCTGAGGGAGCAGATGACCCGTCATTGTCCTTCAGACATTTCTTGAACAGAAGCATCAACCACAACATCCCCACCACCTCCATGCGTCACGCTTGAGACCAGGTGTAATGTTCTTTTTTTGTGGAATGCTGTGTTTGGTCTGCTTCAGATGTAACTGGAAACTTGTCTTCCAAACCGGTCCAACGTTCCACTCATCAGCCCATAAAATATTTTCCCAAAAAGCTACAAAGGACATCAAAGTGTGTTGTGTAAAAATCCAGATTAGTCTTTATGTTCATCTAGGTAAGCGATGACTTTTGTCTTGACATCCTTCAATGGATTCCATTTTACCCAATATTTTTCAGACACTACAACCATGAACAATGACCTATTTTGAGGTGAGAGAGGCCTGCAGTTCCCTCGATGTTTTCTTTGGATCTTTTGTGACTTTCTGAATGAGCCTTTTCTGCACTCTTGGAGGAATGTTGGAGGGTCGGCCTCTTCTGGGAAGTCCTCTCCATTTGTGATAATGTGTCTCCCTCACTGTAGATCTGTGGGGTCCCAGAACCTCAGAAATAGCTTTGTAACCCTTCCAAGACTGGTGTCATATCCTCTGCATATGGGGGGGGGGGGACTTCTAGCAATCATTACGCTCCTGAAAAAGGTTGATTTAATAGATCATTTGATTGGAGATGGCTCGCGATAATCGGGTTTGGGTGTGTCCAGTCCATATGCAGCCAGTTATTCATGCAGTTTGGAGAATGGGGGACTTTTTCGACAATCACACAGTTTCAATACAAACAATGATTCAAAATTTGCTTGTGTATTTACTCAGGTTGCCTTTGTTTTTTGTAAAATTTTCTTTGAAGATGTAACACAATTTTGTATGAGTTAAACACAAAATCAGAAGAAACCAGGACGGATCCATTCTTTCTCACAGCACTGTACAAATACCACCCTCCAACCTAACAAGGCCTTATGTTTACATTAGATAAAATCTAAACAGGCAGGGAGGCATAACGAGTCGTCTCTGCACTCCTGAGCGAGCTGTGAAATGCTTTGAAGCACCTCTTGAACCTTACATTAAATAGCCTCAACAGTCTCTGAAACTGAGACGATTAAGATGTTTGACGCTTACTTTAAGCTACTCGGCCTTATAGACTTACCTTTAGATCGTGCAGATGCATCCATCCCCTCTACCACATCAGACTCCGTCTTTACCTCGTCCTCAGCCAGACTGCAGAGCACCAAGCAAGAGCACACAGGAACACGCAAAGAGAGGCAAACACACAGTCAGAAGGGGTGTTCAGAAACCACATCAACATAACAGTAAACAAGTGGAACACCATCTAAGTGAGGCACCCGGGTCCCGTAGGATCTGTCAATAGGGACCCTGCAGGTTTCCATTGTTATCGTCATTTGATTTCAGCACATCTCTGACAAGGAGGTAGTAAGTTCAAATCCTTTCAATATTATCAGTGACAAACAAATCTGACAATGGTCTTTATGTTTCAAGAGAGAGAATGGTAATCACCATGGCAACACTCCTCTCTCACTAAGCACAAGCTGATATTCACAACAGCACATCGGACACTTAGCTGGTATTACTCTGCACCTTCGTCCTTCAGGAGGGATTGCAGCTGGACACTGTAGCCTGACATAGGTCCTGATCTTTGCCGTCCTGCGGTTGTAATAAAGTGTAGATAGTCTAATAATAAGGAGATAGTCAGTCCATTCTACCGGAGGGATAGGGTCTCATAGTGATCAACAGTATATGTTTACGCTACCTCTCAAGCCCCTTCTGTAACAACAGCATGTCCTCGGGGGATTTTGGACCATTCGTGGAGACCAACAGCAAGAAATCCACCTAATAAGCTCCAAACATCCTTTTTTGACCTAATTCTTCAAGTACATTTATATTTCTGATGGCCAAAGTTGTGTTTATTTCACTGCTCATTACCCAGTAAGGACATGTGGTACAAAATATTTCCTCCTGAGGATATATTTACATAACATTTAATGTGAAGATGCACAAGCATTGTGCAATTTTAAATTCAGAACTAACTGTGTTTACGAACCGATGTAAACAAGCCAGCTTTCATACGTCATAGATCATTAAGTCCAGTTAATGAATAAATCCAAACACTAAAGAAACTATAGATTATATACATCAAAAGAATACGTTTTTTTCCAACACGCACATCGGAGGGAGTCTTATTTCCAAGGTCTGTGGTCCTGCCCTCATCTCGATTCCTCTGAGGAAACAGAAAAGAATAAAGGGACTCTGGAAATAAATGAAAGTCTTTGAGCGTTTGGCTCCTCCTTTGTCGGAGCAACAGAGGTCCTCGTTCCAAGGATGTAGCCTTTATGCAAACGCCCCAAGAAGAAAAACCCTTGCAGAGACCCCTGACAGGTCACACACTTGACCAGTTCATAGTATTGGCTACAGCTCTGGTTTCCAGCTAGGAGGATGGGTTTACAGGCTATGACTCAAAGGTCAACCACATTTGAGGGATAAGCTCCTTTTTTTTTTCCTCTTCTCTGAAAGTAAAAGAATGCTCTTCATGTTCCCTCCTCCACCCTCAAAGAGACATTCCACAAAATGTTGATCAAACATCCATTCAGTTACAAGCAGAGTTTAAAAAGCATATCTTGAAAAGTTTTAGTTAATCATATATAACTGATTAAAACGTATCCCAAATAGAGTGGATAAGATTACATCAGCCCAATCTAGACTCTTAAGTAGCAAGTCAGGAATGATTTTTGTTTCGCAATTCAGAGTGACTAAAGATCTCTCCCTAAAACTAAATTCCAAACACTGTCACCAAGTAAAAACTGTATCTCACAATCATCATTACGTTTCTAAATATATTCCTTGTTCAGGCATTCAAACTGGCAATAACACAGAGTTTAACAAAGTGAAACGTAGGAGTAAATGCATTATAAACTTTGTCGTCTAAAAGAATGGTAGGCAAGGATTGAGAGGAGTGTATCTACAAACATGGCATATGGGTATCTAGTTTCAGCCTGCCAACAGTCACTCACACACACACACACACACACACACAAGCCCCTCTAGGGCCTTCCTGTTCCGGACTGAAGGGAACAAATGAGGCCCACATGAAAATAAGAAAACGTTAGCCAAGTCACCCTGCAACGTGTTCCACAATCCTGAAACAGAACATCCACCAAACCAAGAGAGCCCACTGCAGCTGTAACACCCTGCGTTACATACTCATTTAATAACAATGGCAAGACATTGCTGACAACTACCAAAAAGACAGGATGATCAGCAGTAAAAAAAACGTACAGTGTGCTGATCCAAAGGGCACTCTCAGATTAGAAGCTATGATCCATCACACAAGGAGTTGGGTAAATAAAATCCGCAGCAGATTCTGGGATATATTCCAGAGAGACGTGGGTTCAAGAAAACACTGACAGTATTCCTGCAAGTAGTACCTGATGGACAAAAAGGAAACAACAGTGACTCAATGCCTTTAGATTCCACTCCTGTGAGAGAGACGAGCAGGGTTCTCTCGTCACAGAAAATGGAGGCCACAGCTTGCTCCCCTCCCCCTCCTCCCCCCCCCCCCTCTCCACCATCCCCCACTCCAAGGCTCAGACTCAGGCACTGGCACATCCATGCAGGAGGACCAGAGAGATCTGTGGAGATTGCAGTCCAACAATTTAAAAAAAACAAAAACAAAATCATGGCTATGTTAAGACAATCCTTCCTAACCGGCTGATCGCAGAGAAGAGGACTCGAGAAAATCCAGCTAAGTCAGAAAACCCTCAACTCTGTGGCTGTTTTTTTTTTTTATGTCTTCAGTCTTGGCTTCCCTCCTTCCCCATGAATACTCCTGACATTGAATAACTTAATTTAATTTTTGAAGCCATGCTCAGATCCTTGCAACACAATTCTCCATACCTTAATGAACACAGTTCTTACACATTAAACAGCCGGAATAAACGGTCTTTTGTGTCTGGTAAAACAGGAAAGCCATTCATGGCAAACATTATGTTGCAGTCTTTCTGGTGGAACCACCACTGAATATACCGGGGATGAATACGTCTTTCTAAAATTAAAAAAAACAACCAACTACTACTCACCGAGCTACACAACACGCCAGAAATAATTAGGTTTTTTGAAACGACAGAATGTGCTCAGCTTCCACAAGACCAAAACCTACATGCAAAAAAACAAAAAAAGAGCAAATGCATCCTTGTAGCTTTTAATTTTCCTGAAATCAACAAACAAAACAAGTCAAATCAGAAGGTAAGGTTTATGTTCTGCATTTCAATAATTATTTTAACAGTATTAAGGCATCTTTCATTAGCACTGCACTTTTATAATGCTAAAACAATGTCCAAACACCAAAGTATGCTAACTAGTACGGCAGAATATCCTGAATAAAAGAAAGATTTGACCTGAGTTGTATATAAAGCTGTACAGGGTGAATCAAAGATGGCTGTGGAATTTTCCAGAAGGCCCTTGCTCTCCCTGCTGCTCTGTCTCTGATTGTCAATCTTTAACCTCAACCGCAGCTGCAATTGGCTGAAGAGGCAAAAGGGTGGAATATTATTGGTCGACGGTGCTGTGCCACATGGATCAGTGTGCAAGCTTCCCTCTTAAAACGCATTTCTGCTGCAATGCAGAGATTTCCTCCTGCATCAGACTGTTTATATTCCTTTAATATAGCTGGTGGCCCTTCTTGGTAATGACAGTATGTACCGGACAGGATTTCTAAAAATGTCTTTTGGGAAATTACAATCGTGGTTGTGATATATTACTCAAATGTTCTGTCCTTCCACCTCTGCCATCTTGTTTATAGGCTACATTGCCTCTATAAAAGGCCGTGACTTGTCCAAACACCATGACACGGTGCTTTGCTTAAATTCATGACAATTATTGCAGCATTTGTACTGCAGGCTCATTCGTGCACAGGCGAGTAAGTCAATAATTAGTCCAAGGAAAGGTTTAGATTTGGTTTTAGACGGAGTGATTTTGTCATGAAGCATGGATTGTATCATTATTTTCTGTAGGGGAGAGGAGCTATGTCTCAAACCACAAGAGGGAAAAATACATCCATTGTCTCCCCCCATGAAATTGAGACGGCTAAAATGTTGAGACATGGTGTAACACTGTCTTAACGATATCAAATGTCAGTAAGTGAAAACTTACTGACATTTGTAAGTGAAACAGTGAGCAGTTTCCTCACACACCACGTCATTGTGTTCTCAGAAAATATTTTTACAAATTGCATTTTGAGCTGCATTTTGCATATCAAGATATTTCTTTACAACCTGTAAAAACAGGAGAAACCCAGTAAACCCCACAGAAGCATTAGAAATTACATTTGCTCTACCCACATCATGTGAAAACATGTCATGTCTGGTGTTGTTTGTCTGACCTGCCGTCTGAGCTGAGAGGAGCGCTCTAAAATGGCCACAGTCTGCCTGAGGATCAGTGAGTGGAGGAAGCAGTTTCACAATAGTGATGTAGAGCTGACAAGGCTGCAGGCGGTAAAGGGTTTAAACACAAGGAACTTGTGTCTCACAACCTTATACCTAAAGATAAGACTGGTAGAGCATTGCCCCTTGACAAAAGGGCTGTTTCATTTGGGTTTTTCCTCTGACCAATATGGAATGTCCAAACTGCACCCTCAGAGTGTCCGGCTTCCATAAATACTTCCAGTTGAGTTTCTGAATATTTTACACCACATACATATATGTAAGGATATTAGTCAGAAACCAGTATTCTTGTATGTCCTGTGCCCCTTGTCCTCCTAACAAGCACATCTGTTGCCCCCCACCTCTATTTCCCGGCCTGGCATGACACACAAGAAAACACAGAACAGAGCCAATCCACTTACAAAGGGTACATAATATCCCCCTCCTCCTTTACTGCCCATCCCCCATTCTCTCTCTGCCAGGTTACAGGATAAGACTGCCACAGCAGAAAGGACATGTGGGTGCCATTTCAAATTCTAACTCTCCTTTGCATTATAAAAAAGGAAAAGGATTTGCCATGGTCCACTCTGCCTCCTGTATGGCAGCCTGGTTGTCTGGGGCACCCATGTGACCCTGAGACACAGAGAGAGAGCAAGGGTGAGACTCGTTACCCAACCCCCCACCTTCAAAGCTGTGGAGCAGTGAGGCCTGGCAAGGCCTCCAATCCAACCCAGCTCCTCCTCCTCCTGCTGCTGCTGCTGCACTCTAAACTGATTTTAAGGTGTGCACATTGATCATGAGAAACCAACAGTCACCACGACAACTAGAAGGAAGCCATGTTGTTATCAGAGAGTTGAGATAAAAAAGACAGAGCTTACCTCTGTGGATGCATGGCTCCCTGACACACTGTTATGTCAACACTTATAAAACATGGAGGACACTCTCAGCCCTCAGCCGGGGAAGGCTCCGCTCTTCAGGCAAGGCGATCAGGCCCCAGTGATGTTAGCCAGATCCTGACTGGTTGCTCTCCTCCCAGGCAGGATACAAGGCCGCCTCTGATTGGCTGAAATGTTTCCTGAGTAATTATCTTTGTTCAGTGCAGGCAGGGGCAGCACTATGAGTGTCAGAGTCAGGGGAAGAAAAATAAGCAGAGAGCTAGGCCTAAAACCACAAAATAACACGCTTAATAAGAATATTTTCGTCATACGAACCCTGAGTAACAATGCTTTCAAGCCTTTTATTGTAGAATCAGGTGGCGGTTGTCTTGGAAGAGGCCTTGAGAAGTAGAAATGACAGCATGTGGACTGTGAAGAGCAGGATACCATGGCTCCTCTGTACAAACCTCCATTTTTTTTATGTGGAGAAGGCCTTTGTTTAAACTCCTCCCTTCCTCTTGGCTGTTCCCAGAGTAAACGCTGTATCTCCTCACCTATTTCAACAATAGGACGGCAAAAAAGAGAGACAGGGACAGCTTATATGAGAAATTATGAAGTCCAGAACACTCCCAATTGTTGGAAAGGAAAGGGAAGAGACCTTGCTTTGAGGAAGTTATGCCATGATCAGTGTCACACCTTACTGCTGTCACTGTAATATTAGATAATACATGATGGTGGAGAGAGTGTTAACCACATACACAAATATATTTACAGGCTCATATTTAGTTTAATGTAGCCACTATAACAAACACAAATTAAATAGGCCTTTCCCTATGAGTCCTTAGACTAAGACGCACTTTGATGATCCCAGAATGGGAAATTAACTTGTTGCAGCAGCAGTTTGAGGTACACATATACGATACTGAGATGAAATTATCAAAAACAAGAATATAAATATGATTGTAGAGTACAAGTGCGCTCTATGTAGTGTCTGTGTTCAAGTTGTATGCTGTTAGCAAGTAAGGGCAATGAGGTAGAGAGAGTCCTGTCATTTGGCCAAAGATGAAAACATAATGGTTATTTGAGCTCTGAATGAAGTGTGTGTGGCATCTACCTTTTGCTGGGACACAGGTCAACAATGACAAAACAAATCTGGATAAAGCCTCACTTTTTGTTGTCATATTTACGTTCCACTGCAGTGTATATATTTTTTCAGAAGTCAAATCTCTATACTCAAATATAAATGCATGATGGAATGACAGATAAGGCATTAGCCCTGGCACAAAAAAACAATTTTGTGTGCACACATAATGTCGTTAGTTCCCTAAGACCAAATAAAGTTTTTGAGGAACTCAGACACTAACGTGCAAGGTTTTAATCTATTGCGAAACAGGACTGAATTAGATTAAAAATAGACACAGATATAATGTGGTCCAAGTAAACTAATACAAACCAATCAACTGCCTCAATGGAATTTAGTCTACATAATAACACACTGCTCGGGTTATTTATGAATGGTTTATTAAAATGCATTACAGTGATTGGGGTTTCCACAGTTTTTGCTGCATGTTCAAATACATGAGTAAAATTCTTGATTATTATCTTTTGATTAAACAAAGGGCTGATCTTTATTTAATGCCTTATATAGCTGTCTTTGCTCATATACTATGCATATTTATATTACAGACTGCTCTTCCTGTGTTCTCACAGTGGATATCAGAGGAAATAAAAAGGTAGTGCAAAAACATGTGTCGCCCAACGTGGGGCTCGAACCCACGACCCTGAGATTAAGAGTCTCATGCTCTACCGACTGAGCTAGCCGGGCTATACAGACACGAGGCCCGCGAAACGTATTTAAACTGATAATAGATTAATAACGGACTATCCGCGTTTATGTCATACTGACCTCTAGCGTCAAACAACCGGGAAAGTTATGTTTAACGTCGGTCCCTGGTTGCAAATGTAAACTGAATTGTTTGTTACGGTCTTGTTAAACGGATTCTGACGACTAGCTTAACTTTACCCGCGGTCTCAAAAGTAATGCGCCTAAAACGACAGGCTCCGAATTAAAGGAAAACCGCCAGCAAATCTTCAAAGAGAACTTAAATGAACAGTTAATTAAGTTAATAAACTCTTGAAGGCTGTTAAACGTAGAAGTTAGTTAACATTGACTACGTTATGTCGGAGCAATGATGTACAGTATAATCGTCAGTTACCTTAATATTGGCTCTTCCCGTTAATTGCCATTAAGTCAGCAGAAACATTTATTTCACGCCTTACCTGTAATGACTTAACCGGAAGCACTGCCATTCAAATTAAAATAACGTACGGTTATATTTTCAAAGCAAAATATGAAGCCAGCAAGTAGTTATGACTTTCATTGTAGACGTTATAGGACCATATAATGACTTATGTATATCAGTTTCCTTTGAGTCATCTGCTTTATTTGTTTAAATTTGACTTTTTATTCGTTTTTTATTTTATTTATACTGCCTAAAAAAAAAAGGTTTACCTTATTATAATATTTTAAATTGTTTTGCCTAATAGGCAAACAAGCGAGTGGATGATGAAGAAACATGAATAAAATAGACAATGCTTTGATGACAAAAGTCTTAAGACAAGTATTCACCTACACGTATGTCAGGTTTATAAAAAAATAAATTACAACTATTTTTCAAGTGCTGTATGTGTCCACTGTGTTCCATCTGGTGTAGATAAAACATCTAGTTATTCATTGACAAAGAGGTCATACAGGGGAGACAATAAAACATGTACAAACACAGTAAAACCTAACATAGAGAAAAACTGGTAGGAACACTGCAGGATCATATAGAAACACAACAGCAGGTATATAGAAAAGTCTACACAGCCTGGGAAGTATCTCTGGAAAGAATTGTGAAGCTAAAATGCTTTTCTATACAGAATAGAGCACTAGATGGAGTAAAGTTACCCATAAAAGGACTGAAAAGACTAAGTCTTTTACCTGGACAGCGTATCAAGCCTAGAGCCGGCTCCAAAAGCGCTAATACATTTTTGTGCAAAATCATAACCCATGTAATAATTACATAATCCATGTTTTATAAACATAAAATGTATTATTTGACAAAAAATGTACACAAAATGAAAACAACACATGCAAATAGACAAAACACAATCTAACTAAGAACATATATCCACCATTTTGACGAGACAGGTGCAGAATTTGGACACTTAAAAGCGATGCACTTTTTGAACGCCTAATTTAAAGAATAGAACAGATATAATAAACATACTAGTTTGCCTTCCCGTTTGCTCCGATTTTATGTGGAGGCAATGAAGGCACCACGGATCTGGGTTCTCCTTCTACGTCAAACGGTTCACGGATGGGGTTTTGGAGTGGGAGGGCCCGTCATCTGACTTCAGTAGGCAGGAAAAGAAGTGGGTGTTGTGCCGTAGTGTTTGGTTCGGTGCGATGCCTCTTCATGCTTTGTTTTAAACAGATGACTAGCGGCTGCGCTGTGTTTACGGACCGCAGTGGAGCGATCGGCCAGACGCATCCATCAGCCGAGCAGCGGGGGGACACCTAGCGCCACACCAGTGACGGCGGAGCCGTGTGGATGAGCCATGGGTTTCCGAAAGAAGAACAAGAGCCCACCGGTGCTGAGCCACGAGTTTGTGATCCAGAACCACGCCGACATGGTTTCGTGTTTGGCCATGATTATCCTGCTGGGCCTGATGTTCGAGGTACTGTGTGGTTGTGGATGTTAACGGTGATGCTGCTGCTGCTGCAGCTGGAAGCCGTGAGCTAGCATGACAGCTGCACTCAAGGGGCAGGTCGCTAGCGTGTTTCTTCTTCCCATCTCATGTACCCCACTCATTGCTGACGAAGATGGCGAGGAGGCCCACTGGCTCAGCTAACGGGTCATTTTACCGGTGACTTGTCCGCTAACTCTTTAAGCAAACAGATGAGTTTATCAGATGTTTGACAATCCTGCAGGATTGTGAGGCATAGTGCACATTAGCGCCAGCTAGCAGCTGTGACTGAATGAAACACGCTAACCTGTCCCCACCCAAACCCAGACACATGCCGGGAAATAGAATAGAAATGCGCAAATTATGTTTAAATGAACCATAATCTATAAATATAAAGGTGCTACCTGCTATTAATGGTAATTACTTAAGTAGAAAGTGAAGCCCACGAGAACCCAGGAGGTCTCCATGACTCCAGTTAAGGGAGTCAAATCTGGATCCTGCAGTCCTCTCCTCCTGTGTGTTGAAATGAAATCCATAGTTGTCTGACTGTTAAATGATTAAACATGCACTATGTCATTATAATACGTATGGTTTATACAAAATGTATGATGCTGTCAATGACGTCTATGTATGGAATGTGTTATTGATAACCCCTTATCTTCTGATCCAGTATCAGACCATTAATCAGGTTTTTTTTGTTTGTTTGTGTTTTAGGTCACAGCAAAGTTTGCCATCATGTTCATCACAGTCCAGTATAACGTAACACAAGTTCACGGTGAGCTGATGTTTATCAGTCCTCTAATCTTTTTTTAGAGCTTTACCATTAAATCAAGGGAACTCCTCTTTATGTAATTTCTAAATAAATTCCCAAGAATATATTATTGATTGTGTATGATGGAAGGTTGGTTTGTTTCTTTCTTTAATTTAGTACAACATATCTAAAGGAGAGGATTCTGATGATTGGGAAGTGGTGGATTGTGTATAAAGGCAGAGATCATTTTTGAGGTGTATCTGAAATTAATGTTGATACTACATCTCTTTTTCATTCTTCAAGACATGACCTTTTTTTTTAAGGTTTTGCCAATATAATGAAAATTAATAGTAAGCCAATCAAGATAAAATACTCAATTAACTCCAACATACAATATTTCAACACTATGCACAATTAGGTCCTGATACAGATCATAATTAAGGTGTGGGAGATTGGATTTCTATTGCATATTTTTTAAATATTAGTTGCTTTTGAATTCCGGTGTTTTTCATGTTGTTTTGCTCCCAGTCACCTGTGATAGAAGTTATGGTCTATCTACAGTTTTTACAGTAGCAACTCTAGCCTTAGACACAAATCTTCCTGTTGATAAACTACCACTGATGACAAACGCATGAATCCAAAGGCTAGGAGAGGAGTAGGTTCCCAGTGTCAAGAAACTGGGTGGGGTTAAGTAATTTGGCACAAGGCATTTCCAAAGCATACTATTTCATCATGGTAATGGCAACATAGTTTGTGCTATTTAGAGGTGCACCAATTGCAATTTGGTCCGATTCCGATTTATTTTCTTTAAAGTTTTAATATGAAAATGAGCAATGTATTTTAAGCACTCTTATTTTGAAAGACTGCAGTGGAAGTAACAAGGCAGGTCCACATTGTGTTATGTGTATGTATTCGGAGCTTTTGAAAATAATGTACCCTCCGATATCCCGGCTGTGCGTTTCTTAAACCAATTGTATGACATATCGAGATGAATAAAGGACTTCGTAAGCGTCGTTCAGTCGATTATATACTATATGTTGGCTTTGTACAGGTACTTCAGGGCTTGTGGCTGGCGCTGAGTTCCCGCCAACGTTAGCCTCTCCTCTGCAATAGCCTTTAACCTGCTATATTCCTCAGGTTATTAAATTTGAAGTGTGGGATTTTGTTCGTTGTGCCAAACGCTTTTCGGGGTTGTTCCGCCCGGAGTTCCTTTTGTCCTTAAGTTCTTATACCATAAATTACAGTATTGATACATACATTCAGAAGGTTCGTGTCTGGCTCTGAGCTCCCGCTAGCTATAGCCGCTCCGCTAACGCAATCTTCTTAACTCACTAGGTTCCTAGGGTTGATTTGATTTGAGTTTGTTATGCCGATCATTTTTGGATCTGTTCCTCAACAGCTTATTTTTTCCTTACTGAGTTATAAATTGCGAGCTTTGTGTTTTTCTGGTTTAGTTGTGAGATGTTTGGAACCATAGTAGCTCATGCTTGGTGTGCGTGTACGCCGCAAGCGTGACACCGGCACGTAACAGGCCTCCGGTATCTCTGCTCAGCCAATTCCCAATTTCATCAAACTGGGCCTCCCAGGCGATCGGTCGATGCACCTTTAGTGCTATGTCTTGTCTGTAGTAATAAAACCTTGATGATCTTGTAAACTGTCCCATGATTTTGTTAGAACTTGACTTGGTGCCCTATTACGATTTTTCTAATTTAAGTGACAGTAGCATTAGCCGAGGTATAGGCTCTGTGAGTGACTTTCCGGTTTATTGTGCCTATTTATCCTGGATTTAATGTGTTTTTCCTCTTTTTTGACAGATGAGACGAGTGAGCCGGTGAACCTCTACCAGTATGGCCCTAAAGACGTGGCCACTGTGTTTTTCTATCTTCTCATAGGAGTCATCCTTCATGCCTTGATACAGGAATATATCCTCGACGTGAGTACATAAAGTTCTATATTGAATGGCTGAAATATTGTTATAAACAGTATTTTTACTTCAAAAATGATTAATAACTCAATAAATTAAAACATTTTTTTAAAGAATAGGTGCAAAATATTTCATTTCTGTCTTAAACTAATAGTCACACGCCCAAATTATTATGGAAACAGGATTATTTTCTAGCTGCGATACTCCTCCTGACAATTAGAAGATTACTTCCTAAGAAACATATATATTTAAAACGAATTTTATGAAGAAAATCCGGAGGATCAAAATACCAGCCCTGTTATTAACAGATGACTTGCTTTACTTCCTGAGCCGCTGAAGCTGAAAATAGACTTTCAAAAAAATGTGAGCCTATCTTTTCACATCAAAGGAGTATAACTATGACATTTGTGGATGTTAGAAAAAGGAAATACTTGCATTCCCCCACCCCCACTCCTTATGTAGATTTGAATATCCATTAGAGCCCTAATGGTTATAGCTAATTAACAGACCATTTTATAATCTTAACCTCCTGTTCCTCACAGAAGAAAATTTCTTCTGAGGGAAATAAATGGTTCCCTACATCAACATTTGATAAACTCATGTGTTCACCGTGTGTAACAGTTTTGTTTAATTTCAGAAAATGAACAGGAGGTTGCACTTGTCAAAAACCAAACACAGCAAGTTCAATGAGTCTGGACAGCTGGCGGCATTCTACCTGCTCTCCTTCGTCTGGGGCTGCAGCATCCTAACAGCGGTACGGCGCTCAGGAGTCACAGAAACACCTTCTCCCAGACTGCATCTGTCTTTATCTGACGTGACTTTTTTTTCTTTTAACAGGAGGATTTTACAACAAATCCTACTTTCTTATGGGAGGGTTACCCACACACTCACATGGTGTAAGTAAAAATCGATGTCTGCGCATCATATTATAACATTTTACAACTTAACAATAAATACCTCACAAAACTTAATTGCAGTTTAAAATGAGTTCCATCAGGAAAAAGTTTATTTTATTATATTTTCTTCCTTATTGTCCTACTTTTCTGACTTTTTTCCATGACTGTTTTGTCCAATAAAAACTTAATAAAGGTGTTTCATGCAAACATAGTTTACTGTACAGTCCTGTGAAATAGGATTTGACACCCTCCTGGCTTTCCCGTTTTTGTGTGTATTTAATGCTAAATTGTATTGGACCTTTAAACAAAATCTAATTTAATTTTTAAAGATTCTCTAAAACCAACTGGGCCTTTGTGGAAAAAGTAGTTCCTCCTCTGAAACAAAAGAACTGCATGAATAACTGGTTCCAGCTGAATTAGACCCACCCTGTTCAATCAAATGGTCACTTAAATAGACCATTTTCATTGGCATTAAGAAACTTGTGGGTCTCACCAGTAGCACACTATCCCAAAATCAAGAGGAATTCCAGAAGAGATGAGATAGAAGGTGATTGGAATGCAACAGTCTGGAAAGGCTTTCAAAGGTTCTTCTAAGGATCTTGGACTCCACAGATCTGCTTTGAGACATATTATCTACAAATGGAGATGACTTGGAACAATAGGGATCTTTCCCAGATGTTTACGATCTTCCAAATGTCCTCCAAGAACACATTGACAGGCCCATTCTGACAGATGCTAAAGATCCTAAGAAAACATCCAAGGAACTGCAAGCCTCTCCCACCCCAGTGAAGGTCAGTGTTCATGGCGTCACTATTCAAAAGACACCAAAATTGGGATCCAAGGGGAACATTTTTTTGAAAGTTGAATTGTTTGGAAGATAGCTGCCGTGTTTAAGCTGGCGTAGATCCAACACAAAACACAAAAAAGAGGAAATCAGGAGCGGGACATGTACTTTTTCTCATCTCGGTATATTAGTGAAATACGAAGTCGTTCATCTTGAAAGCACCCAGATTCTTATCACTGCAAAACCTCTCCTCTTCTAGTTTTCAGGTCAAGTTCTTCTACATTTGCCAAATTGCCTATTGGCTCCATGCACTTCCTGAGCTGTACTTTCAAAAAGTACGGAAGGTGAGGTCAATATATGCTCTATCGAAAACGTCAACGTCAGTTGAGGCGTATTGAAAAAGACAAAAATTATATATATAATGATTTTATGTATAAAGTACAGTTTACAAAATTTTAGATTAAACTGAAGCCGAGTAGTTGTTGATTTTTTTTGTTTTGCATAGAACATTCATCACGGCTTAAAGGTGAATAACAAGTCCAGATTATGTTACAAGGGCTGCGACAACAAGACTGTTTAAATGGACAGTAAATGAAATGAGTTTAATCGGATCGCTGCTGTGACTAATACAAACTCTCCTTTGTTCCGCTCCCACAGGAAGACATCCCACGCCAGCTGTATTACATCTGCCTTTATGTCGTCCACATCACTGGTGCCTATGTCTTAAAGTGAGTAAAGTTATTTATTTATTTTCATTGTATCTTCAGATCAGGGCAGGGCGACGTCACTTCAAATATATATATATATATATATTATTTCAAATTTGTACCTCACTTACAATTAATGAACCATCCTTTATTTTATGTTTCTATTTACATTTCTTGCAAAGTTATCGGATGAGGTCTGTACATTAAGATGCTGCATTAGAGCTGGCGTATTTTTCTTTTGGTTCGGTGATCTCATCGCTGAAGTCAAAATGTCGCCAAACCACTCACAGGTGAAGTCGGAATAATTTGGATTATCTCGTTACACTGTCACCTGTGTAAAGGCAATTTCACGTATAACCCAAGACACTTCCTTTTTTCTAGAGCTAAGGAAATGTCTGGAACTTAGGAAGTGTCTTGATGTGTCAGGAACTATGTGGTTCCCCTCTTGGGTGATAAGTAAACGTCCGAAGCAAATTGACTTCTGAACCAGAAGTCCATTTGCTTCGGATCCAACCCTCACAGATTAACATGACACGAAAAATTATGATTGCTAGACGACTGGTTCACAGCATCTCCACATCAGGTAAGTGTTGTTGGGCCATCCAGGTCTGTTGTGGTTACAACCCACCACAGCGGTCTAAGGAAGGTGATCTGCTTAACCTGTGACGGAGCCATAGGCCTCTAATAATCACTGATTCGGGACGGGAGTGAAGGCTAGCCCGATTTATCTCATCCCATAGAAGAGCTACTCTCATACAAATGGCTGAAAAATTGAATTCTACCTCTAATAGAAAAGAGTCAAAACAATCAGGGAATCACAAATCAATTTTGGTGGCAAAAAGATTGTCTATGGAATATAAGTTAGGTAGTTTAAATGTTGTGGTTGATCAGTGTTTCCATTTACAGTTAATTGCTCAGCCCCACCGCTGAGAATGAAATATTCCCTGGAAATGTATTCCACTTAGATATATCACTCATAAAGATCTAATTTTCTCAGACTATGACTGAGAGTGTTTCAAACCAGCGCCTAATGAAGTAGAGTCTCCTCCCTTTACGACTGTCCTTTCCTCTAGAATTATTACCCCCAACCCCGCCATGAAAGAATTCAGGACATATCAGAACGGGTTCCTCCCGTCTTTCCGTCATATTGGATTTCTAGATGTGTTTTTTAAGAGTTAATGTTCTTTCTATAGAACTTAAACTAGGGGGGGGGGGCCCGCAGAGAACACATACATCCTTCAAGCATATGTTTGAGTTCTACTATGGCGACGCCATGGCCCACCGTACTCTCATTGGCTTAGCATGACAGAGTCTTTCTAGCCTCCCTTTTTAGGAGTCCGGTGTGTTTCCTACTTCGGTGAGCTGATATGATGACAGTTGTCCTGGTTTACAGCCGGGCTCTAGTGGTTCTGAATACGTAGCTGTTCTTAGTATACAATGTCTCCTGCCCTTCCAGAGTTGACTTTTTCTTTCCTCATTTCCCGAGTTGTCATCTTTTAAGTATGTGTTGTCTCCATCTGTGGTGTTTAGCCTCCACCGACTAGGTCTGGTGCTGCTCGTCCCTCACTATCTGGTGGAGCTCCTGTTCCACGCCTCACGCCTCTTCTACTTCAGTGACGAGAACAAGCAGAAGGGGTAAGTCTTCAGCTCATCCAAGAAACAAGTCCTCTGAAAAGTATTTGGTGGGTGGTGGTTCCATCCCAATCTGACCTACCTAATGCAATCTTCTTCTTTTTTTTTTGCCTTTCCAGTTTTACTCTGTGGGCGCTGCTTTTTGTCATCGCCCGACTCCTCACGCTCACACTCTCAGTTCTGACGTTTGGCTTTGGGCTTCCCCGTACAGAGAAGCAGGGCTTTTCCTTAAGCGACGGCAACTTCAATGTGCTCACCATAAGGCAAGTCCAGAAAGCATAAAAAATTGCGTGTCTTTAATAACTTGTACCAAGCTAGTTATATGCCTGAAAAGTTGAGAAATGTAATTCTTGCGTTTGAAAATCCTTAATGTTAAAATGATAACTCAAAAAAACGATTTTGTGGATCATTTCCAAATTTGATACCCACATAGACCTTAATGTGAGGAAGTACTAGATTAATTTTGGGAAAATTCAGTTGTATATTTCCGCTAATAGGGGCAGCTTTACATCCGACATTTTTGGCACGTTGGTCGAATTTAGTCCAAATTTGGTGCATATGAATCGACTGGAGGAGATTTATCTTGTATACAATTTAGTCCACCTTTACAGAATATGAACGCTTCAAAGAGATCTAACTTGTTTTGTCATATTTTACTGTAATTGTTCATATTTCACTCCCTAGGGGGGCTTTTTCGAATAAAAAATAAATAAAATGACCTTTACCTCCCACACATTTCTCAGATTATGTCCAAATTGGCTCAAATTGATTTACACAAGGTTATATGTCTTTTTTATATATTATTTCACTATAACAGTTCATATTTTACTCATTAGAGCAAGCTTTTTGTTGAAAACAGTTTTTTCATCTGTAACATCCTGACCATAAGCCCAACTATGTCTACATTTATTTCATATGAATTGACATAAGGAAATCTGTCTTATTTTATTACTGAGCTTAGAAGAAAATAGTACTTTGAGTCAACATGGACTTTTTGAGATTATTAGTAAGTCCCGTTTAATTTGAGGAGTTCAGTCAGGAGGATTGCTTGTACACTGCAGGGGATTGGGGGCTTTTAGGGGATAGGTTTTTTGCTGCCATCAGCGTAGGCCTAGTTTAACCATGTGACCTCACTTTAACTTTATCAGTCCTTAAAGTTTGTCTTCCTCACCCTCAGGATGACCTGTCTGGCAGCTATCTGCTTGACGCAAGCTTGGATGATGTGGAAATTCATTAACTTTCAGTTGAAAAAGTGGAGGGAACACAGCCAGAACCAGGCTTCGAGGAAGAAGGCGGTCAGCCCCAAGAGCAAGCCTCACAAACGAGATCTTACAAGGGGTGAGAAATTCAAGAGCCTCAGCGTCTCCACAGTCACACAGATAGACAACAGTAGATCTGTGTGTGTGTGCATGTTCGTCGCACACTGGAGGTTTCAGATTCGTTCTCGTTGCAAAACACGATAATCTGACATCACTCTCGCTTTTGTTTTGTCAGGAGGTGCTACCAACGGGGTCGTGAAGCCGGACGACAAAATGTCGCCACGGGCGAGAAAAGTCAAAGCTTCGTAGAGGCGAGAAGTGGGACAAAAATGAGTGAGGGAGTTCTGACAGTGTGATATTGTATCTTTAAACAACTTCAAAATTTTTGTGTACCGCTCTCCCAAACAAACGTTTATGCGAACTAACAAACCTTACACACAACAGGGGTCGACACTTTCCTAAAGAACGTTCAGCGTTGTGGTCTGCTAGGAGTTTTTATTATAAATTTGGATTCTCTACAGACAGGATGTTGGCGGGACAGTGCTGGTTTTGATGCTTTAACGAGATAGATTTAGCTCTTCAAAGTGTCCTTTCTTAAAAAAAAAAAAAAAACTATGATCACTCACCGGGTACGTTACACTGAGTTGTTCTTCAGTAATCTGACATAGGAATCTATAGCATCACAGTACCTTAAAAAGGGAATTTTGACTTCAGGGCAGTGTCATTTAAATTGTTGTAAAGTGCACAAGATGTCGTTTGAGTTTTGGGCTCTTCTCAGTTAAACTCTCAAAAAAAGATACAGGCCGCAGGCTCAAGTCCCAATGTGAGCTCTTTTCTGCTCGGCAAGAAAGCAACTCAAACCATCTGCTGCTGTCAGGAAAGGATGACAAATGAAAGGATTCAGAGGAATATTTATGCCGTTTAGGTTTTTTGACATGACTGCAGCCAGAGAACTGAAGTTTGTACTGAACCCATCGTTTACTGCCGTTGCTTTTACGGGCTATGCCTTTGAAATCCGCCACGTTGCAGGATTGAGGCACCTCTCTCTTTCTGTTTGCTTGCATCACTAGCTTGGTAAGCAAGGGATCATCCAGGTTTGGTGACTTGCCAAGAGGAAGCTGTACTCGACCCGGTGATGCTGGACTGTATGCATCCAGTTAAATCTTTATAACAGCATGATTGAAAACTTGATCTGCGTTTGAGGCCGCTACTCAGTCCTTGCTATGGTAATGTCAGTGCATGATGGTTGAAGACTTTATGGCTAGTTCCTACCTGTGCTGTTGGTTTTGCATCTCTCTCTCACACACACACACACACACTCACACACACACACACACACACACACACACACACACACACACACACACACTCAAGCATTCAGTGGCCTTTTTACAACTGCTGCAAAAGGTTTGAATTATTTATTTTTGCCATATACAACAGAGTTATTATTTTATATGCTTTGGAAAGCTATAACCAGCGGTACATAGCGACTATGTTTAGTTAATCCAAACGATTCACTCTTTCTTCAAGTGTCCTTATAATGCTGGTGGTTTGTATCCCTCATTCTGCTTGTGCTGGATTCTGTTTGCCTCCTCTGTTGGATTTTTTCTTTTCATTATTGGGTACCATTGGAGGCGTGTTTGTATGCCTGTGCGGTCCACCTAGTCGTGTGTGTACAATATTCTTTTGCCTACCGTGGATGTGAATTAACCGAGCATGAATGATGATGGTGATGACAATGTTTATTGCTTGTCTTGTAAGAAAAGAAAACAAAAAAAACAATTTGCCTGCGTGCAGAGCATGAAATGCGACAATCTGTTCATGGACTCCTGATCCGTTTGTTGTACTCCACCATCACTTCCTGTCTTTTAGTTCACTTCGGTTGGAGAGCCCGACACGCTTCTGTATGTAAAACACTGAGTTGTGGCTAGAAGTGTGTTCTATAGGTTTCTAAATGTTTGTGTTTAATGTATCTGCCCCGTCAGGCGCCCTTTCCTGCGTGAGAGAGATTTTGTGATTTCTGTTTGCCAAATGTGGCATGATTCCGACCCTCCATCTTCCCATTCCCAATGATCCTGACACTGCCATGGAGCACAGGTCTTGTTCTGTCGGCCATGCTCTCTCCTCAGAGTCTGCTGTGCTACTAGACCGCTGTGCACGTGAAGCTTTGCACAGACAGGACCGGCTGTTTGGAGACGAGGGTTCATTTTTGCTCTCTTTAGTACTCCTTTTCGGGACTCTGGTGGTCTTTTGAAGCATCCTTGTCTGGCGGTGTCAAGGGAGGGGAAGGGGGAGCGGAGGTCTTATGTACCAGCCTGTTATGAAAACTTATCTCAGATGTAAAAGAGAAAAAAAGCTGAATTACACTGTACTAAAATATGTGTCAGATTTTTAAGCTATTTTTATAGAGGCGAAACTGTTGAATCTCACTGTTCATGACACACATGTGATTATTTGTTATGCATCCATATTGATATGACTTGTTTTTTTTTGTTTTTTTATCAATAAGAACAGAGCTTGCTGAAATGTTAGTGAGAGTATACGTTGTGGTATGAGTGTAAAAAAAATATTCTATTAAGCCTAATGAATTCTTGAATATTATATGGCCTTATTGGAGAAAAGTAAAGTCAATTGTATAACCACTCAGTTAACACCAGGCTGCAGGTGCAGACTGCATCTGTCACAGCTACCTTCTCCAGATGATGACATACACATCATATATGTGGAAATATATGATCAGAGGAGCAAACGGTCAGTATAGTGTTTTTATTTGTTCCACTCCCGCAGAAGTGTTACGATCACGATTACAGCTACATGTGTAGAAGCAGAGTTCTTGCACATCAGATTCCCCACTTTGCAACAGCCCGCATACATTTAGGCTCCAGAGGACAAGTCATTCTGCATTTCACGGGCCCCTCTCGCTTTGAGACACAATAGACTGTATAACCCCACAGGAATGCACTTTTCCTTTATTTTTGCATAATATGCATAATGTCCGTGCAACCTAACGCCGCTCACTGAATCTGTTTCTGCATCGATTCTCAATGAGTTACAAATGTGGAGTTGCTCCTCTTAAAAAAAAAATGTGCGTTTTGTGTCGTTGAAAGCTTAAAAAAAACACTGCAGTGATTCAACTGTATGAGCAACCAACCTCTAGGTGGCAACCATGCATTTGGTGCTGATGACCATGAGATCGCTTAAAAAGAGAGAGAGAGGGGGAAAAAAAAGCATGAAAGGCAGAGACACACGTGTTTATCGTTTTTGTTTTATTCGTTCAGAACTGTCCTTGAATTGTTTTTATTTTGCTGCTTGTTTATAGATGTTTCAGCACATTTCCTTTTCAAATATATTGTCTCTTAACCTCAGATATTTATGCAAATTATTGTGATCTGATCATGTTTCTTTGTCACTATTTTTTTATTTCATGTTTGAATAAAGCTTTTATTCATTACACAAACTTGTTGTATTTTTTCTTATTTCCCGCACACAGGACTGTCTCCATGGAAACCACACCAAAAACTAACGTACACAGTTAATTGTTTCTTTAACCTAACAAATAATTTGAAAAGGTTTTCCTTTTACTGTAACTAGAAGAACTATCCTTCCTTTTATTCGCCTTGTCAATAAATCACTCATTGGACAGGTTGTTGACGTGTAAACATTGTGTTTCTCTCGATGGTGTTGTTCTCGATTTCCTATATTATGTCAGTTGTTCCATATCATATGTCAATTCAGACTTTTCAGTTTTTCATCTTGTGTTGGTTCTGCACCATCTCCTTCTAACGGTCTTTTTACAAACTGCAGGACATACAGAAAATTGAAGTGGCGATTCGGAGCATATTACAGAGCAATAATAATATACATGTAATAACATGTAATAAGCATTTGAGAATTTTCCATAAAAAATTTGCTTTTTTTAAAATATGTTTTTATTTAGTGGACAGGGTACACACGCACACACACTTGTATTACATATATTAAGAAATCATCTTCTCCCTCCAAAATGAACTATTGTAAGATTGTAAGGTCCACATTTATTACCCCAATATGGTTTTTAGTAAGAAGAATTGCTCCCATTTTACATTGTAATGAACAAGTTCATTATACTCTTCCTACGGTGCTCTCTCCAAGAATGTAAGGATGTTATGGAGTGTTGTGTTTTTCTAAATGTGTATCCATTCCTCTTCTAAAGTACTTATCAGCTGTACATTTAATGTACCCTCCTCTCCCAATTAAATGCTAATATAATGTGGATTGTGTAATTTTATATTTCTTTGAATAGCAACTCCAGTTTTGTTCTAATCCTGTTTTGTTTTTTTAATAAAGGGTTTATTTCCAACGTCAAGAAAATTCCCTTTGTTGTAAATATTTAATGAGATCTTGGTAAATTGTCGACCTTTTAGGCTTCTAGTAGAGAAAATGTGATTCACAAAAATGGAGCCTGCAGAGGCTTCAATCTCTGACCTCTGGTTTGTCACATCTTCTTATATCATGTTTTGGAGATTTACTAAAAAACATTTTTTATTTATTCTTCATTTTGATGAGGGAGATGTAAGGGAATATTGGCCAAATTTTACTATTTGGCTAATTACCACCAGGGGGCAACAGTGAGCTTTTAGCCTGAGGGACAGGAGTAGTCTGCAGGGGCATAGCTGCAAACAGACCTGCATTAATAAATCACTAGTGAGGGTGAGGAAGACACCGGCATTGTCTTATTACACAGTGTGCAGGTTAACATTTTGAAACGGAAGTTTGCAGTCAACCAAGCATTTATTAGGTTTATCCAGGTATGAGTGTGTATTTCAGGTAATTTCACTGGCAGGACAGTGTAAACATGACATCTGCATCCATAGTGAGGGATGGGAACAGCGCGGAGGAGAGACACCTGCAGCCTCCTGCTAATGCGTGGTGTTGTTTCAGAGTAATGGCTTCTCTCTGGGGAATCAGACAAAGTGATGGATACGCAGGAACAAGAGAGGCAGGCGGGAGCTCTGCAGGGTCAGCACAAGGACAGTGGTCCACACACACACACACACACACACATTCATGCATTCACACTGATGGTTGTATCACCAAACCAAACATACATGACCTGACCCTGTTGAGGGTGTGCTTCATAAAGCAAACTTGCAGAAAGACTCTCAACAGCAGGGACCTGAGGCGCAGGAGGAAAATCACTATCCTGCCCCCTTTCTTTTTTTTTTTCCTGTTCAAGTCATCCCCTTCATCCAATGAGGATAAATCTCTCCCTGAATCGTCGGTATTATTTGTAATTTCCATATAAATTAGCTTCATTAAAAGGGGAGTACTTTCTTATTTAACGAAGCTCATTTGAAATTCTGTATTTAATAAGACGAGCAATCACAGACTTGCAGACTAATATCTGACAATTAGCAGGACTGGAGCGTCAGAGCACACGTGTGTGTGTGTGTGTGTGTGTGTGTGCGTTTGTAATCTCTTAGTATCTCAGTCCCTCAAGTGTTATTTTCCATTGATTGTCTCAAATGAGCAAATTGGGCAGCAGCTCTCCCAGCCAGGTTTCCCCGCGCGCTGATCCACGAGGCGTGGGGGTTGATGTGAGGCGTTCACGACCCCACGGCTGTTTGTGGGCAGGAGGATGAAGAGGGAGTGTTTGAGGTGAAGCGACAGAGCAGGTGCAGGTGGCCGATGAAGAACCGGGTATGAGAAAGGGAGGGAGCATCTGGATGAAAAACAGACGTTGGGGAAGACAAAATGGTGAAGGAGGTGTGTGAGGTGTGTGTGTGTGTGTGTGTGTGTGTGTGAGTGTGTGTGTGTGTGTGTGTGTGTGTGTGTGGGGAGGAAGAAAAAAACAGATGGAGAGTAATGTCTCGCCGATTGCTGTGATTTTCAGTAGAGCCACAAAAGAAGGGAGCAGAGTTCTGCCAGCGTCCATTTAGAGTCTCCTAAATGGTGCGACTGAGGAAAGGACAGGCAGCAGTAAGAGCCGAGGGGTGGGTGAGAGAAATGAGACTAAAAGAAATAGACATTTCAACTTTTATATATATATATATATATATATATATATATTAAAAAGTCCCAGATAAAGGGTTATTCCCTCACTTTATTCAGTTATAACCAGCTTGTTTGCGTCTGTGTCTGCAGGTGTGTGGCTGTTTTCAATTAGACTAGTCCAATTCTGAGACATTCTTTGTTTAAATGGAAGGAATAACCAGGCAAAAGACAAAAATAATAGGGGAAAATGACCTCCGGGGCGAAAATCACTCTTTGTGTTGAAGAGGATTTATAGGGGGAGCATTTTAAAAAGTCACTAAACTAATTTAAATGGAAAAACATCTCCTGAATAAGATTGGAGTGAGCACAGATGCCGGAGGGGGTTTAAAGGACATTTTGATCAGGGCTTTGTTTGCTTCCTGTCCTGTTCCAAATTTACACCATTTACAGTAAAAACTTTACTCTAAATGTGATATCAAATGAACTTTAAATGGACCCATCAGTCAAACTCATTACTAACACATACCTAATATCCTTCAATTCTTAATAATAATAATAAAACATTTTATCCATAGAGCGCTTTTCATCAGTACTCAGTCAGTTGTTGTCAATATAAAAAGAATATAATATATCAACAATTAACAAATCACTCAACATTGATTCAACATTAGAAGCAGATCTGAAAGATCGCCTGTTTTTAAATCACACCTTCAAACTCATTTTAGGCCTTGGTTTTAAACCCGGGATGAGAATTTCACATTTGGTCTTATTGCTCTCTTTTAATACAACTTTCTGTTTTTTATTGGGTGACAATGCGTTTTTATCTACTTTGGTTTACTCCGTTGTTTCCAAATGTGCTGATAAATAGGGTTTGAGTGTGGCAGGCAACATCATCCTGCTGAAAGAGGCCTCTGCCATGATTGAATACCATTTTCAGGAGGTGTGTATGTGTTCTGTAACAGAGTTTAGGTGGGGGTTAAATATCGAACGAACATTGTGCATCCTGTTGCCATGTCTTCCCCAGGTAAGCGAAATTCACTCGGCCAGCCGTCCTTTTACGATGTAAGAGGAAATGTGATTCATCGGACCAGGCCACCTGCCTCGATTGTTCCGGGGCCCGGTTCTGATGCTGACATACTAAGTGCTTTTTCAGTGGACAGGAGTCAGCACGGACATTCACTTTTTTTCAGACATAACAGACTGGAAATCGCACCCGATGATTGTGACCCCGTTGCTATTTCCCCGGTTGTCATACATTAGACTATTTATATAGGTTCTAACAACTGCAGACCAGGAGACCCAACAAGACCTGCAGTTCTGGAGAGGCTCTGACCAAGTTTACCCTCAGATGCTTACATCCTCCCATTTGTCCTGCTTCCAACTCATAAACATCAAGAACAAAGTTTTCCCGTGCCTGCTTATATACCCCCCTCACTGACAGGTGCTACTGTAACCAGATGATCCGTGTTATTCTCTTCATCGCTTTCCCCAAACACCCAGATGCTAACAACCAGTGTGGGCTTTTCCCTCCCACAGCCCAAAAACATCGGTGACTCTAAAAATGGCCCGTTGATAAACTGTCAGCTTATCCAGGGTGGTCCCAGCCTCTCACTCATGTCACCTGGGATATGCTCCAACCCATCCGTCAACCCTGATCAGGATAAGCAGGTTCAGAAAAGTCCACTTCAGGCTGTTAAAGCTAATCAGCTAAAAAAACTAAGCTAATAATAATTATCAAATGAATCGCTTTACAGATTGGTTTGTTACTAAAGTTATTAATCCAGCGAACACACACTGCTGCACACACACACACACACTGACACACACACAATCTGTCGTACTGTGAGAATGTGCAGAAGAATTCTGAATTCCGTGCTTGGGACCTTTCTTAAGGCCTATAGGCAGAAAATTGGCTTTGTCATTTATCTCTCTATATGACAAAGAAGTAGGCCGGTGGAAATACAGTATGCAGTTAAATAGCCAGCTCATAACCTTAACTTGAGTATTTAGAAGTTCTTTTCTTACCACGGCTCTACTAAAGTTCCCAAAAGGCTGCCAAAACTGCTGGGGGAAATTCTGAGAGCATGTATAATCAGAATGTTATGCTTAGAACATGTCTCAAGCTTCTTAATCTTGATTTTATCACGTTCCGCCTTTTACAATTTAAGATAAATTTTAAAAAAAGCCGTGTATCTTTCACATGTCAGTCCTCGCAGCTTCTGACTGTGTGAATCAAAATGTGTGTCCAGTGAATGATGTTTCTGCATCGGCTCCATGCCCTGTGGAATGTTTTGTGCGTGAATCTTTGAGTTCAGCCGTGCAACAAATAGCCATGCATCTGTAATTTAAATCTTCACACACCTACTTGCATGCGCACACACACACACACGCACACACATATATGTACCAGCTGCAACTGGGACAGCTGACAGCACTAGCAGGGTCACATGTGTTTAGATACAGTCTCATCTGTTCATTCCCTGAACTTTGGCTCTAACACTTCTTTGTACTCTCTTCCACGGTGACGGTAAACTCATAATGCCAGAGTTTATCGGCCCCTCAGACTTACTCCTCCACATTCATCGTGACTAACATTAACGCGTGATCCTCCGAGTATTCCGAGTCAGTGATCATACTTTCATGCTGTATTGATTATAAATGTACTGAAAGGGTACCGAGAATTCTGTCAGAATTCTCGGTATAAAGTCAAAATTCACAACAAAAAAAAAATTCACTTAGCCATATATCACTAAGTGAATACACACAGAAGGGAAAAAACAACAACAGTGGTTTAAAAAGACAGCCGGACAAGAAGAGGCAACAAACAGTAAAAAAGAAAATTCTCCCTAAAAGCAGAAGTAATCATTAAAAAATTAAGCCTCAATTAAAAGCCAAAGAAAAGTTTAAAAGTTGCTGGGGTCCGAGCAGTTCTTATAAAAGCAGGTAGGCTATTCCATTTGGGGGGGGGAAGGTTTGTATTTTGAACATAAGACCAAAAATCCTGTGAGTGATTGGCATTGTGCTGTATGACTATTTATTCTTACACATTTTACCTAAAGTGAGTCAAATACTCGCCATATTTTCGAATTAGTAGAATATTGAATAATAGTCATTGCGGCGATCTCTTAACCTTCCAGTGTCTTCAGTCGGCTACAAATCGAAGTGTTCTGTAAGTGTGAAGTGTTGATGGTACTTGAGGAGGACAATAGTCGGCTGGTGCAGAACCTGCAGGCCCTGTATCCAAACAAAGATGATTCCTGCCATTACTCAGCTAGTGTTAGAGAGTTGTGACTTTAAACCAGGTTTCACCTCACTTTCAGAATCCAGGCAGAAAAAAATGAATGCAACAAAGACTTTGAAACAACTAAAATAATTAACTGTATATTGTATGTACAGTGCTGTGGAAAAGAATTTGACCGCCTCCTGATTCTCTACATTTTTCTGTGTATCTCAAACTAAATAGGAAACTTGAAGTTTAACAAATAGCAACAAAAAATAAATAAATAAATAAAAAGTTTTCATTCTGGACATAAAACAAGTATTTTTCTCGTGTGTGCGTGTGTATTGTGTGTCACACAATTCTGATACTTGAATAAATGGTTACATTTTTGTGAATAATCTAGATTAAAGATCATTTTCCTATGGTATTTTCCTATGGAAGCTGGGAACGGCAATGGAGGCAGTTTTAAAAATGATTTTTTTTTTTGGTCGTTATATCGTAATAATGAAGTAATTACCTTATTATTACAACAAAACAAGTGGCCGTTTTCTCTTGATGAGATGATTTTCTCGCGAAAACAAGCACCGATAAGGACATTCCCATGGCAACGTGAAAACTCGAATCGGAAGATGAGCTAAGTGCCAAACATATGAGAGAAACAGTGGATGAAAACAACAAATTGACTTAATAACGACCGTAACAAGGCCACAGCAATCTAGGTGTATTATGCTTGCTTCCAATGGAATATCGTACAAATTAACTTCCGGTGTCACCATGGCGACATGTAAACACCGGTTAAAAGCAGCTATAGAAGCAATTTCTGCCCGTATAAAACCACGATCGAGATAGAATCTGATTGTCTTTCAATAATGCAAGCTCCTTAGACAATATTAAGAAAATTAATTAATAGTATTTGTTGTATACACAATGTTGATTCTGGTTTTATTCTGAATGTCATGACAGCAAGACCCCAAAACGTAAAAAATATGAGAAAGGGCGGATGATTTTTCTTTCATATCAGTTAATATATCTGTGATATTCACAAACAATGATGAACATTCATAAAATAACAGTAAACTACCCGTTTTTTTCTCTCATTTCTATCAATTCAAGAAAACAGTCGTGAAGATTAACTCTTTATCTCAACAAAACGCCGGCTTGTTTTCTCACGATAACAAGTTATTTATCTAGTTGTCACGATATAACGGCCAGAAAATAATTATCTATCTCCATGGCCGTTGTCTGCTTCTATGTTTCCCACATATAAGTTGCATGCTTTCTCTCTATCTGCATATGTCTGTAATGCCTCTTCCTCTTCCTCTTCCTCCCTACCTGTCCAGACACTAGAATAACTTTCCTGTTCATCTCACCGTCAAATAACTCTCTCTTCTCTCCCTACATTCTAGCCTAGGGACTGAACAATTAACCGTATGCTGGTAAAGATGATCTTCTGTCCACAGTGAAACCATCTGATGGATTGATACCACGCAGTAATTTTGCTTAATTGTACCTTTGATTGGTGCCGAGGAAGAAAAAAAAGTGACTCTATGTTTGCCGTGAACCTACTCTTTTCACTCCACAGTCCATTTTATTTCTCTCCGTTCCCATTTCATTTAAGCTTCCGGCAAGACTGCAGAATTTTCCAAATGACAGACACTAAGTACCATAATAATGGTTGGTTTCAAATATTGTACAACTGCAACGTGGAACCAGCTGGCTGTAGTAGAACAATTCTCCACTGTTTGACTCTATCAAGAACAGGCCTAATGAATTACGGTCTAACATGCAATCGCAGGCTTAAAAATCACACCAGCAGATATTCTTATTGCCAAAGAATACATCTAAACAAAAATTGTCCTGGGAATAGCTCCTGACGATGCCAGTGGTTTGCCTGCTTTTGCTCAATTATGACTAACATACTTCACATTCCTGCCAACCATTGTCCGAATCGTATGTTAACGTTTTAGCGCTCCAAGGGGCATTTTCCTACCAACCAAGCAACCGTTAGACTTCTCTCACTTAGAAAGCAATAAAAATCAATTTATGCAGTTTAGATTCATCTAAAAAAAACATTTATCGGCTGGAAGACACCATAAAAAAAGAACCGCTGATGACTAGTCAAGCACTCCTCAAATTATATTTGAAGTTATATCTGAAAAACAATGTTTTTTCGTGAGACGAAGGCCCCGCCTAGTGAGAAAAAGAGGAACTAGTAGCTTAACACATTATATGTACAAAATAGATCTCCCTGATTGGAATAAAATAAGAAATACAGTGCTCAAAAAAAATGAAGGGAACCTTAATCCTGGCAGTATGACACCAAGCCAGTAAAACTTCATGGTTATCAATCTGTCCTTTCAGGAAGCACGAGAGACTGTGATTCAGTTTCACAGGTTTTGGTGCAAATTGCAAATGAAAGTGACAACAGGTGGGATGGAGAGGCAAAGACGTGAAAACACCCAAAAAGGGAATGGTTCTGTAGGCGGTGGCCACAATCCATTTCTCTCTACTCATTATCCCTGACTGATTCTTCTCTACTTTTGCGTTCTGCTGGTGTCTTTGTCACTACTACTGACATGAGGCAGTACCTGCAGCAGGTAGTCCAGCTCCTCCAGGATGGAACGTCCCTTTGTGCAGTTGCAAGACGTTTTGCTGATTCTCCCAGCACGATCTCAAGAGCATGGAGGATATGCCAGGAGACGGGCCGTTACACGAGGAGATCTGGACAGGTCCATAAAAGGATTACAACAATCCAGCAGCCAGACTGGTATCTGCTCCTCAGTGTGATGAGGAACAGGAGGAGCACCGACAGATCCCTACAAAAGGACCACCAGTGGGCTACTGGTTAGATGTTTGGTGTTTTTGATTTGATGACCGAAATAAATCTCCCACTAGTGTAAGAAAACATACAACCGACCTTTCCCAAAATCAATCCAGTTCTTCCTGGCTCTAAGGTCTATGTGGGTATAAAATTTGAAAGTGATCCAAGAATTTTTTTTCAGTTATCGCATGAAGACATAGCATTCACAGCGGACGCGATGACGATTCCATAATTGCCCTGACTCTTCAGGAATATAAAAATGTAAGAATCCAGTTATCAAACAGCCTCTATGACTACTGATGATGTCACGGGGCACCGACACACCCAACAGGTCCATTGCAGCTCTGTGAGAGGTCCAAGCTAAAGAGATCCACAAAATCAGATTTTAAAGTCGTTGTAAAGAGGAACCCGTGCCTAGTAGAAGTTTAGTTGATGGCAATTTAAGTTTTCTAATTATGTCATTAACTTCAAATGAGCTCTCAGTTGAAGTTCCAGTTTTAGTATAGAACTCACCGTACAGAACTGTTCATGACAGGTACTCAGGATGGTTCTGAGAGGCTGGGTCACATTTGACTGATTCAACCAGTTTCAGCAGTCGCTAACAGGGTTGCAGGAGGGCTTGAGCCAATCACAGCTGAGATTGGGCTGCAGACAGATCGCCAAATCATTATACAAGTGTTCACACCTATGGACAATTTCTAGATTCACAAATTCACCTATATTTCATGATTTTGGACTGTGAGAGGAACCATGCGTCTGGACCAGTGCACACTGGTCAGTTATGTGGCAAAACCCAGAATCATCAGAATCAGAATTCTCCTGCAAGATAATGTCTGGGGGTTGTTCCCGTACACCTGGAAGATGATTACTGATGGGGACTTACTGGCTGCTTCCGCCGTTTCATCTCATGAGCTCCTTCATCTTAAAAAAACTTTATTCTGTTTGATTTGTGTGTCAGTTTTTATGTTGGATAAATTAGGATCATCATTAAAGGCTAATAAGGATCAACATCCGTTTGCTGTTTTCATGTAGCACAACTCAACACAAAGGATCTGCTGTGATGGCTATGGCTGCGGCGCCAGTGTAGATGATGATTCCATAATATCTCTAACTTTTAGACGGAGCTTCTGAAGGCCACAACGGTGATAAGACGTGGATTTGGACCCATAACTTTCATGATGTAGGGAAGCTTTTCACCGCCATACCGCACTCTGTCTTTACTACGGCATATAAAAGACGGACGCAGCCTTGATAGTCACTTCAAGCAACGGAAACTGTATTTACTTGATACATTCATGAAGGAATGAATGCGGTGATGAGCAGCTCCTCTCCTCTCTGTAGAACCTTTTACTCGCATTTAGCTTTTAATGTCTTTACAGTTACTGGTTCAGCACAGACGAACAGCGGACCTCAAATGTGCTGTAATTTCTTTTCAAGGCGACTTAAAACGTCTCTAAATCCTTTGGCGCAGACTCATCCTTGTCAGCGTCTGTGTGTGGCTGAGTCAATGTGAGCATTACAGGGTTACAGGGTTTCTTTCTGCATCAAGTAAAAAAAAAATTGGATACAATTTTAAGGTTGTGCATTTTTAAATGTCGTTGACTCTCCTTGAGAAAGAGGTTTCTGAAATGTATTTGTAGGCGTCTATGTAATATTATTTTGCTATCTATACACATTAACATATTAATTGTACTGTATATAACTTTTATTTTTTACAGCCATAATATATGAAAAATTTTGAATGTGAAAATATAACCTTTTGTCAAAATGAATTCGAAAAGAATGTAACCAGCAAGTAATTACCCTAAAATAAATAGTATAATACAGTCTAAATAGTCCTACTATGTTTGTTTAAATTTAATAGTAGAGGTTGTGCAGATTATTTATTTCAATGGGAATTTAGGAAAGAGTTCCCCAAAATCAACCCAGATGGGACTCGAACCCACAATCTCCAGCTCCGGAGGCTGATGCCTTATCCATTAGGCCACTGGGTTTTCATCAGGTCCCCTATCATCACTAAACTTACAGTAAAGAATCCCTGTACAACACTGAGGATGGGTCCAGGGAGCACATTGAGGGTAAGTGTCTGGCTTAATCACCCTACACTGTAAAAAAGACTATTGTTGGTTAATTATTTACGAATTAAATTAAAAAGTAAGAGTCAAAGCTGCTTAATTCAATTCAGGATTCTAGATAAAGTCATTTCAGTAAGATCATTTCCAGCTTTGGAAATTCTTCAAATTTCTTTCAAGATTTATAAAATAAATATTTGTTGATTATTGGTTCATGATTCTGACATTATTTTATTCATTTTAGAAGAAATATAACACACAGTAAAAAATAAGTTGTCTGTTATTTTTTTCTTTTTTAAAAGACTTACAGTGGAGAAACAGTTAAATGAGGTATTTTCAAGTCAAATTTTAAACTCCACGGTACCTAATTTAATTGTGTGTCACCAGTGAACAAACAATTATATTTATTTTTTTATACACCGTGTGGCAGGTAGGCTACAAGTCCAGGTATCCAACTGCTGATCCTCTGATCGCGGGACCACCGTATGCATGGAAAGCATGGAAAATGTCACCATTAAGCAAGAACAAATCTTCATTTCCACAGAAACAAGATGGTTTACATCCATTTTCTGAAACCGCCGAACCTGTGCAGCGTCATGGCGGGACTGGAGCCTTTCCCAGATGACACAAACCAAGAAGCCAGGTACACTCTTGATAAATTATCAGTTCATCTCAGGGCCAAAACATGCAGACAAACAACCATTTGAACAACATGCATGTTTTAGGTAGTTGCTAGAAAACTGTAAATATTACCATAAATACATTTAGAATTCATGTGATTGATTTTTCAGAGTAATTTACTTTTAACTATTATTAACTTTTTTCAACCTTGTAATTTTTAGTTGCCCAAAGCATGTTGTAATGTTTTGCACTTTGCACTTGTATTTTTAAATCAAAATCCTACAAATCATAGCTGCCTGTATATACTGTAAATTAGACGGATTTGATTTTACAGTGTAGTAGCATGCCCTTTTCTCCTTCTCCCTTTCTTCCTGTCGTACCTTCTCAGTATAATCTACCTTATTTTAACTTCCTCCAGGTTCTCAGACCTACACCACTTTCTGTTGTCCTCCATCACCCTGACAGCTGCTCTTGCTTCTTCTCTCCCCGCTCCTCTATCACTTTGACAACTCCACACTTTCTCCTCTCCTTCTCTCATACTTTTGTATTTCTTCAACACCTATAGGTTTTCCAGTGACACCCTTCTCTCTGTTTGTAATTATCTGTGATCCGTCTCGTCTCTTTGTCTCCTTAAACTGCTTTCAACTAAACTCTGCTATCTCATCATCTTGTCTCATTTCTCTGTCTCCTTCCTATTCCCATCTTCTTTCATTTCCACTGTCACTGACACTATAGAAGCTGCACTCCCTGTGTGTGTGTGTGTGTGTGTGTGTGTGTGTGTGTGTGTGTGTGTGTGTGTGTGTGTGTGTGTGTGTGTGTGTGTGTGTGTGTGTGTGTGTGTGTGTGCGTTTGCGTGCGTGTTATCTATGCATCTATCTGTGCTCTCGTCCGTCTGGCATCACCATAGTGACGGACTTTGCTGCTATCTGTCGCTGCCTTGTATATCTTGGCAGCAGACAGGGCGCTGTGCCGACGTTTCCCAGTTCAGAGGCCACCCAGCTCCAACGTCATGGCCTCTCGCTGACCTGCCAGCTTACATATGGAGCCCACATATGGGCCTCATCTATAAGAGATGGGTGGCTAGGAGGAGTCACATTTGCATCAAGGACACAAACCAAAAGGTTACAGGATGTGATGTGACATTTTAACATTTGTCTGCTCAATGAAGAAGAAGAAAAATATGTTTTGAAAGAAAAAATGGCATTTTGTTGCAACTTAAATGACACTAAATGGACATTACAAAATCCCCATTATGTTGACTTTTGAAGAAAATGACATCTCTGTTTTTGACCTATTTGTTTTCATTATCGTCTGTCGTCTTATTCATATTCTTATGTAAGGAATTCACATAATGTTTATTTTTGATGTCTGAATCTGTGTAGGCACAAGGACTCACAGGTATATTTTGAATGGAAGGGTTTTATTTTACCCAAAAATAAGTAAAATATATTAAAAAATAAAATCGGTATAGTGTTGAGCCCATAAAAGATGTAAAATAAACAGAACTAAACTCAGGATTACGTAAACAATGTAGCAAAAATAATTTACATAATGGAACTCACTATGAACATATTATGTAACAGAGAACAACAGACCTGACAATGAAAGAACCAAATAAATACAAGCGGGAGGAAAAACAAAACCCTAAAACACTAATTAACTACATAAATAAACATAACTTAGTCTGTTTGATATTTAATATAATCCTTGTACAAACTAAATCCAAATGTAGCCAAATGACAAATACAAAGCAAACAAAATTAAGAGAATAACTCATCTAATCAGATCAATCCCCCCTCTGAGGTCTGAGCCTGATGGTACAGCCTGATTAGTACTTCCTGTATAAAAGTCTGCTGCTTCCTGGGTTCCATCTTTAGCCCAAATGACTCGGCAACAGATCATCACCGCCATCACCACAGCACCAGTAGAACTGAAGAAGTTAATGCAACTTAATTTAACATAACTTGAACATACAAAAGTAAACCAAATGTGTGTGTTACAAACATAAATAATGGACATCCCACAAATGCTGAATAAACCATGTTTATGTTGTATGTAGTCGAGAATTATTTGTCTTCATTAATGTGTCTGTGTTAGACCAGTGGGGGTGTAAAAAGATGTCTAAACTTAACCAAAAGGTGCTGGATTGAGTTTCCTGTTTCTACCGTTGTGTGGCTGCAAATGTAGCCTTAACAGGAATATTGTTTCTAAGTGAGTCAGCTGAGGGGTTCCTGTTACACAAGAAACAAAATATGAGCAAAAGGTCCAACTTTTGACAACAATAACTTCTCTATAACAAATCACAAAAAACTTAAACATATTTATACACATGATAACTCAAAGCAAACACTATAAATACAGTTGTTAGCTTAATATTTAAGAAAGTCAGGTATCAGGATTATATGATAAATGTATCAGTCAATTGATGGAAAATGAACTACTTTGATAATAGATTAATATTAATAATATTATAATATATTAAATATATTCGAATAATATTGAATGTTATAATGAACTTAATCTTGTGCATGATAAATAAGTGAGGAATAAACAAGGCAATTTTTCAAGTAGGAAACCTGTACGTTAATTGTATGAATGGTCTCATGACATTTTTCTGGACGGTAATTTCAGGCAGAAGTAATGATGAACAGCGCAAAAAACCCAGTACTGTCGTATCGATCCTCCGACAATGTTGTGTGTGACGCAAACAAAGGCAGACTGGATGTTCGCTGTGATGGATTGCACAACTTGGGCAAAGTTTAAGGACACAGATAATGGAATCATGCGTGGAAATGAATCTAAACTGAGTTTGTGGATACATCAAACTGTCTGGGTTTATTTATTTCTAGGGTATTTGATAGGGGTTAATATACAGTTCTCCAGTACAAATTACATAGTGCTAAATCCTAGGCTAATTTGCAAAACTAGACCCAAGACATAAATTTGAGTATATGTTTGTTGCTGGATTAAGATTTGAACTTGCAACTGATTTCAATTGATCAGGCAGCGAGTTTCAAGACTTTCCCTGAAAAAGCTGTTAGAGCAAACAATGTTTCACGGAATGGAACTTTACCATTACTTATTTGTTACAGTTAACAGATAAGCATGTCTTATAAAAAAAAAAAAGGATTTCACAAATGCATCATTTCCTTTGGTAGATTGCGTTGTGTGAAAAAAAACAATGTATGTTTTTCTTTTTGACCCTTTTGACAATCTTAACCCTTAAATGCCCTCACCACGAAAAAAAGAAAAAACATTTCTTTGCATTTTTTATATCTTTGAGTCATTTGTTATTTGAATATCTTAGACACTAGAAAAATATGTTTGGTCATGCATGTTTTTAAACACGGAAGATTGTGTACAATTTTAATGAGATTATAGTTTAATGTTTCTACCTTCATCATAAAGTGAAATCAATAAAGAAGAAAAAGAATAAAATTGGTAAAGACAACTATTTGACCATTATTTGGCTTAATTTGGATTTATTGAGTCACACAATTATGTTTCTTATGTCCTTACATGCTTATTATCTGCCAAAAAAAAAAAAAAATCTTACTTATTGAATGGGACTTTCTCCGTAGTCATTCCTGTAGCTACAACCTCCTCCTCGGTATCCCCTTTGACCTGTGGTGTCCCCCATTGCTCCAACCGTGGTCGCCTTACTCTTTAGCGTTTACATGCTGCCTCTGGGTCATATTATAAACAGGTTCAATCAAACGTTTTCAATAAGAAGGAGTGACTCAAAATGGGTCCAACCAAACAGTTGAGCAGCACATTAAAGGGTTAATTTAATCAGCCAAAAAAATAAATACCAAAAAAACATAAGCACAATAAAACCTGGTGACACACATGGAGACAGTAATTATCAGCAGTGATTACAGCTCACGCAACGCTCCCCCACTCTTTTTTAAAGTAGGTCTGAGCTCAACCCTAGCCATTTCACATCTGTGATGTAACTCTCCTCCAGACACCGGATGCAGCCGGTTTAGGATGGTTTGGCCCAAAGTCCATCGTGCCTCAGACAATCTCTTATTGTTTCAACATATACAGGATAATTACGGGTACTGATGCTCCGTGCTGCTGCAGCAGAGGATGCTCGGAGACTTTCTGATGTATAAGTGGTGGATATGTCGATCTCGATTCTGGGTCATTACACATGGTCGACCAGAGCATGAGCAATTGTCCTAACCCTGGCGACATAAAGCTGCAGTAGATATATTTTTGTTGAATGGTGACCATTCGCTGCCCTGGTGAGTTAAACGGCCTTCCTCACCGCCAGTATCCCAGTGGCACAATCCCAGTCATGTTGCCCCCAACTGTGTCATTCTTGATTTTATCATGTGAATAATGATTTGGGATTAACTTGACACAAAAACTTTGCTTTCTTTAAAAAAAAAATAGTTTTCAGACTCAATACTTCTCAAAGTAAAACGCGATCTACTTACTATGTCAGCATGCGTTTTAATTTCAGTGTTCTCAACTGGGCTCTGTAGATATTTAATAGATTTCTTACCGGAAACTCCCAGCAGTAACCCACAATGTCGAAGGAATAAGATGTCCTTTTTCCTACAGTGATGGTTCTTACAGGGAGACCCGGTGGATATGGCAGCGCCAGCTTGTGTTTGAGTTCCGCAGGTGAACCACTGTTTGATCTTTCAGAAATAGTTCTTGCTTTTCTGTGTCTTCTACTCTTCGCATAAAAGGGTTGTGGACATGCCAGTCATCGAGGTGAGCATCCGATGTTGTTGTCATCTACACGTAAAAAAAATTATTCACAGAACTTGTTGCACGGTTGCAAAATGAAAATTCTGGTCTACTGATTTGGACATGATTTGTAGGTTTCTGTCCTTATTTATAGATGTTGTGTTTAGTTATTAAACTCGGTATTCACAGCAATGTGATATGTTCCTCTTATTGCACAACTGCAACTGGACTATCGTAATTTATATTTATATATGCCATTGGAGATCAGACTCTTTCCGTTATCTTTATATTTGCATGCACTTTATTGCTTTATTTTAATGTACATGTGTAATTTTTCTGTCCTTCTTATGTATGTATGTATATATATATATATATATATATATATATATATATATATATACATACATATTCATTGCCTACACTACCATCTATAATGCTGCTGCATGAACACTACTACTCAAAATAATCCAAAAGTTTGTTGCTTGTCAATCTGAAGGAAATTTAAAAACTATAGAAAACTAAGAATTCCACGTATGTAAGGTGGCAAAAGTAAAAATAATAACTTAATTTTGGAACATGGAATTATGACGCACCATTAGTCGTATTAGCTTCTTAATAAATTTACCTTATATTTTGATCTTTTTTTTACTCTTTTTCTTTCACTACTGACTTAAGTTATACATGGATGGGTCATATTTTTGTAATTTATGTTTATGTTCTGTTAAATCTGACAATTTCAAATCAAATATTCAAGACAATGACATAAAGGATAAATAAATGAACAGATTTAGAATCATGGAAATAAGCAAATCAATGTAGAAATGAACGGATAAACAATACATAAATAGTTGTCTAGATGCATGAATAAACGTTTGATAAAAAAAATAGATAGGCCTAAATTCAGAACTTTAACTTTTTCCTTTCCAATAACCTGAATGTACTTATTCATTTGTGCCTATATTTATATTTAAATGTTTGTTTATTTTTCCTTGTGTCATTTTTCGTCCTCCATAGAATGTAGCCTGCTAGACAAACAGTTACTGCCCCCCACCATTCTCACCAGCTCTGCCTCCCCCCCTGCGGCGGTGCTCTGCCTGTAGTCTATTTCCGGGTTTGAAGAGGAAGTCACATTAAATCGCTCCGCTCTATTGAACTCGGTTACCCACAAGTCCCCGCGAATCCTCAACTTACAGAACTGGCTTCTTGAGCTTCGGGAGTGTTTCCCATTTAAACAAACAGTGCCGAAGATGGCGGAGTTAACGGTGTAAAGAACAAATTATCCAGCCGGGAAAGAGATACGTTCACAAGGTAAGCTTGCTCTGCGTGTTTGCTGCCAGGAAGCTAATTTATCTCGACTTTGAATTTGGTTTGTATTTTGAAAGAGGACGGAAATGTAGCGTACAGACTTGGGCGCACAGCGCTGGCATCGGCACGGTGCGTAGAGAGGGCACAGTGCATGGTCATTTAGCCCTTGACAGCAAAGATTTACTTACCTGATTATGACGACGGTAAGGTGCACGCCAGGTGCAGGTGTGTGGCTGTTGCAAAACGAAACAAACTTTAACAGATTTGATTAACTTAACTTGATCACGCAAGCTGGCCAGTTTACGCACGAGCTGGTGGTGGATCATCACCGCTTCGCGTAGATCCAGGACATTTCTTTGGGACTTATCAGACACAGTTGTCGCTAACGTGCTCACGCTTTAACACACAAACATGGTTTAGTTAACTATTTTCAGTCGGCTGGCCGTGGTGGAAAGTGTGCCACAGCTGAGCCCGACGCTGTCTTTAGAGCCGAATGTTGAAAGTAAATGTAAACATTATCCGCTCTATGTCGTGTACATCATGCTCAAAATACGCTGCTGGTGTATTATTTTTTTGACGGGTTTTGGTTGCTTAATCGTTGAAGGCAGTAGGAGGCAGACGATGCTGAGCGTCAGTCATCCAGACTGTCCGGACTGCTGAGCGTTGATAAAAAATAAATAAAAAAAAGTGCGCCGACTCCAATGCTGTGTGTCTCCAAGTCATACGGGGACACGCATTATCATGAAAATATTAATGTAATGAGGGAACGGTTGCAGTTTTTACGTTTTTCCTTCCTCTCCTGTCATCTCCTCCATCCTTCACGATGCGCCTCACTGTATATCTGCAGGGGGCAGCAACGTGGTCCTCTGCATGTACATGCTCCTGTAACCCTGAAGGTCCAGTGTCTGATCCCTCAAATAGTCATTTGCTGTGCGTCTGTGTATGTGCACGAAAAGCACTATGTCCTTGAGCATGACACCAGAGCTTTACCACTATCTGACACTGAGTAGTAGCCTGTTCATTGTGTGCAAATAGTAGTTGAATAGAAGAAATGCAGAGGGTTTGTGTGCCAGTATGCACAAGGGAAGATGTCAGGTTGAATTAATTACAATAAGGTTGGAACTCTGATCATATATCAACGTGTCATTATATTTTTATTACATGAGAAAAAGGCTTAAGAGTAAATTACTTTGTTTTTCTATTGAATACAATGATCAGCCACGGCATCGCAACCACTGACATGACAGGTGAAGTGAATATTATGTCATTACCATGGCACCTGTCAGTATATAGGATGTATTAGACACAAGTGAACATTCTTTCTCTATGTTGGTGTATGGGAAGAAGTAAAAATACGAAGTGAAAGGATCTGAGTGACGTTTAGAAAGGACAAATTGTAGCGGCTTGGTTGTGTCAGAACATCTCCAGAACTGCAGGTCCTGTGGGGGTGTATAGTATGTAGTGGTTAGTTCCTATCGAAAGTGCTCTAATAATGATTGACTGTGACAGGATCGTGGACGCCCAAGTTTTCGTTTAGCGTGAGGATAGTCTGTGTTGTTTGATCCTGGAGAAGATCTTGTGTAAAATTGATAAAGAAGTAATTGCCTATTCTGGATTCTGAAATTAAGGTTCCAAAACACGCAGAGCATTGCAGAGTTCTGCGTATGCACCTGCGTAGCCGAGGGCATGTCAGAGTGCCCATACGGACGAATTTATACTGATGAAAGCACCTCCAACTAAATTATTGTTAGATGGTGGTGATCTTTTCTCCTTTCCGAATTAAACTTTTCCAAATTGCAATGTCAGGCGCCTGTTCACATGTCTTGTGATCTTTTCCGACCTAGTGTTTACATGCATCGACTCACCTAATCAGAAACGCTTTCTCACATGCGCAGACGATCCAAATTCCCGTTCATAAGGTGGCGATAATGCTTCGGTGAGCTAGGTGTCGACCGCCAACAAGCGCCCAGATGAAGAATATGACAAAAAAAGTGACTTTTTGCACATCAAAACGTCCAAAAATGTTACAATATTTCAATTACAATGAATAAATCACTCTCCGATGTAGACCGGGACTGTTTTGAAGTCGCCGTATTGAAAATGCATCGCCGCGCTGAAAAAAACTTAGCGGAGCATTACGTCAAAAGGCTATGCATGCGTAGATACAACTCAAACGGATAGCTTTCCGATACAGCGTTTACATGCAGCGACCGGCTATCGGAAAGGATTTCCAAAATAATTTTGACTACTTCCTTGCAAGAGAATGAAATCTAATTCGGAAATGTTCTTTCCATTCAGTAAGGGGTGATAAATGCAGCATTTTCTCAGATGGTTTAATGTTGTCACAGGAGCTCATAGGTCATTTTTGTCACATGACAGGAAAGGCATAAACAGTCTTTTCTCATATTATTGACCAGCAATTAACTCCTTGACATGTGCAAACCTGAATCACACATGTGACGAAGTTACGAGGAAGTTTTATTCGTATTTTCAGATAAAAATAATTTTACCATCTGTCAAATAAAAAAAAAAGAAAAATTACAAAGGTAGAACAATTTGATTTCTATGAATTAATGAATACAACCATATTGGTTTGTGACAAAAATCCCCATTAAATATAGATAAACAGTATCACCTGATATAGAAGTTACTTTCCCCCCGTAGAATCTCCGTTGACATCTTTAAGTGTCTTTTTTTTGTCTAAGAGAAAGCCAAAAAACCTAATGATATTCAGAAAATCAGCAAAAACACTCATATTTGAGAATCTTAATCTAGATATTATTAATATATTCATTTTTAATAAGTTTTTGCCCGATAAATGACAGTAATGAATTTCATCTTTGTGCAGAGGCACACACCTCCCCATAAAGAAATTAATCTTTGATTGTGAACTACTCTGACAGGTGTGCACTCAGTTAATATACAAAAATGAATTATGTCCAATAATTATTGTCCCATTTTGCTATTCTGTTTTGCATTTATAATGTTGCAGTAAAATGAGGTGACTCAGAAAGCCATGCTGTTCCCTCTGCACTCAATCTAGGTGGCGTTTGTCACCTCTTGATCTGTGATTTAACCAGCAGCTGCTTCTTCATAAAGCATTAAATGATGTATTAAGTATCAAAAACGTTTTGCCGATTCTTTTTGTGTAAGTGGTTTAATCAAATCATTTCAGTTCTAAGGCTGAAATGTCTGTATTCTGCCCGAGTGGAGGGGTGGCGGCCAGAAGCCCGCGTCGTTCCACAAGACCCCTCTCCTGACAGATTTACAGTCAAATCTGTGGCCTGAGTCTCTGCACGCGTGCAGACATACACGTGCCTGCAACCTGCTCACAAGGGACCAAGGGGAGCGGGAGGGTTGTGAGCAAGATGCTTGGACTCGTAGGCAGTCAGTCATGAGGGGTCTTTGCTAAGCGGATGGTGGGATGAATGCGCGGACGAGGAGAAGGAGGGTGACAGTGATGCATGGTGTTTGCTGAATGGGGAAAAAGGGGACAAAGGTTAGCAAGGGATGCTGGTGACTGGGTCAGGCACTGGGGGCAGGGCTCACAAGGCTTAGTGGGAGGGAGGGAGCACCTCACCCGTGAGTACGGAGGGAGCATGGGAAGCTCTGTGTGTGTTTATGGCCGAGGAGGGGCCGTGTACGCTTAATGGGAGGAGCTCAGGTGGATCCTGATCCTGGAATTCTAGCTGACACCTTCAGTTGATGTTGTTTTTTTCTGTCTTGGCTTTGCAGCGCCATGCGTCATACTTTTTTTTTAATGCTACTACTATAATAAGGAAGTTTTCTAACTCAAACTGATAAATTGTGTCATGTGCTACTCCCTTTTCTTCGTGGCATGCCTCTCTCTGTTTCCTGCTGGGCTTCGTTTGGTGCATAGAGCCAAACTGTTATTTTAGAGGCTCCTCTTACATGTGTCAGGTGTCCAAGAAGAATTGATCCTCAATGCTTCTCATTGATTTCACCCTCTGAAAGAAGGGTCTTCCTTTGGGGTCTTGTGATTTAACCAAGCACCTCTAGTTTGATCCACGCGGTCATCACCGCCTTGAACAGTAAACTCTGCTGTATAGACCTGAGTGTGGACTGCTGTCCACAAGCTGATGTCATCTTTGTTGTTCTTGTTGCTGTTGCACTTCTGACATTGTGTCCTAGTGTGTTTAATGTGTTATCTGACATGTACAGCGCTCTGGAAAAGAGTTTCCCCTTGGGGACAATTAAGTCTAAAGTCTAGAGATGGATCCTCCGCACCTAATTTGAAGACCATTTACTAGGAATGTCCCTAGAACGACAAGAACTGATCATATTTGGCTTTGAATCATACATTAAAATGACACCATACAGTACAGAAACCGTACAGTAGGCATTTCCAACTGCCAATGGGGGAGGTTCCAGTTCGTCCTAGGCGGAGGTGCGTTAGAAACCTCCAAAGATAGGTGTCCATGATTCATCCTGATCAGATATCCAAATGTGTTTTCTCTGTGATCTTGGGAGCTGTGTTGTCTGGGGTGTGAGCCACTGGTAGGGTCTCCCAAGCCAAAGTAGTCTCAGAGGAGGGGTTAGATGAGGAGTGGCTTTGAGGGAATTGTGACATCCCCCTGGTGAAGGGAAGCTGGGCCCTTTCTGGAGCCTGACCTGTGAGGTGAGCTTGTTGGGGAGTGGTAAAGGCTTTTTCCCATGGGGCTAGGCCAGCCTCAACCCAAAGAGGCTTCATGGAGCCCCCACTCTGTGGGTTCACCACCAGCAGTGATCGGTGATCGGTGGTAGGCGACTGAGGGTCCTGGACCTGGGTGTGTGGAATCCTGGCGTCGCCGACTGCTTCTAGAAACCGGTAGAGGTAGTAAGGCTAAAAGCGTCTGACTATGTCTCAAGCCAAAAATGTCCACATAAAGATATATGTAGGTGTGGAAACACATTTTCCTTGTGTAACAGCAAAGCGCTACCTCCTCTTCTTTGTCTCTTGACTGTTTCCTGTCAGGGTTATCAAGGCGGATCGTCTGTTTCTATCCACTATTTCCACTGGTACCCTGCTAGCTAACAGTGCAGTCATGAAGGTATATGGTAGGCAACATTTTGTTCTAACACACCCCTTAACACGGGCTCTGCTTCGTTCCGATTCAGCCCGCCCTACAATCCGAGGTAGCAACTGGTCTGGAACTGTGGTTGGTGTCATGTTACCAGTGTAGATATTGACCCAGTCTTCCACCTCAAGGTTCACTTCTGGACACAGTGGGTTAGCTTTGATGATAATGATATTTAGCGGTTTGAATGAAGATAAACAAGTCAGTACTTTCTGACATTCCGGAGAAGCCGATGGTGCTACCAGGCAACAGTAAACATTGAAGTAAATTTTAAAAATGTTGACCGCGTCTTCCCTGCCTTTCCTCAACCGAACTTGTTTATTCTGTTTTTCTTGTTTTCTCTTAGCAAAATAGGCTGATTTGCTGATTAAGTTGCTAGTTGCTTTGTTTGATTTGAGGCGGCGCATTCGTCTTTGTTTCTGGCACCAGAATCTTAATGAAGTCAGTCGCGTCTGATGCCCCATTATTCTACAATGTTTGCATTTATTTATTCAAAAGAAAATAATCATAAGAAGTTTCTCAATCTCTTCATGATGAAACCCCCTTTTCGAAGAACTTCCTGTTTCAGCCAAAGTCAAGGGAGGCACAGTATATACAGTTTATGTTTACACTCTTATCTATTATTCAAATATAGCTAAATACCACAAAACATGGAGCTGATAAACCTGATGTTCTGCTTACTTTGTATACTTGCTTTTACTGTCAAACAGTATGTTTTAACATTTACCAACACTAGACAAAAGGACTTTACTGTTGAGGATTAAAGGCTATGTTTGACAAAAGTGGCACCGTCTCAGCAAAGGAACAAGGTTACGTGAGTTTGAACTTATCCAAATCCAAGAGACAGCAAGACAGGGCTGCTAACCTTAGCCTAAACTCTGATAACATCAAGGTCTAGCTTCCACGTAGAAAATACTACACTGTGGATTTGCTTGTCTCGAAACTCGGGTTTTAACCTGAGGTAACCTGCGATTCTACAAACTCATGGTTAACAATGTGGGCCTTGGGCTTGAAAGCGACACTCAGGTATGAATGTATGTAAACTTCTATAGACATTTCTGCAATTGTATCTTATGTTAGAGCACATAAACGTGACTCACTCTTCTCTACCGTCCTGTGCACAGACGGCATTACGGAGGAATCCAGAGCATGACAGACCCGCTGCCCTGTTAGGTTTGCTCAGCTCTGATTGGATGATCATCTTAAAGGGCCAAGTTAGGTTGGTGGTCATGACTGCTAGGCATTTGAGTCCAGCTTTTTGGAAACCTTCTACATGTTTTAAATAGAGTCCACTTTTCGTTCAATCCCCAAAAAGTGGGACTCCACATTTCAATATTGGGATAGCGGTTGACCCATATAGAAGAGACTCATGCAGGACAGTCAAAGTCAGTTCAGGCAAATGAACTCCAACATGTCATGTGACTTTCTTTTTCAATGTTCCGGATCTATTTATTATATCCCGGATAATTCGGGAATACTAATCTCCTGCCACAGATTGGCTATTTCATGGATCAATTTTATAACCGCATAGACCTTTAGTGCGAGGAAGTACTGGATGGATTTTGGGAAAGGACAGTTGTATATTTTGGACATGAGGGGGAGCGTTATCGTTTTCGGGCCATCATTTTTCAACCGGTGGTTTAATTAAGTCTTTAGTATTTAGTATTTGGTGTGTCTGAAAATCATCTTTTTATCCCAACACTTTATTTTTCTGACATAATTCCTAACCGATAGTCCGATTTAGTTCAAATTTGGCACATATAAATTGGCTCACAGGGATTTTACTCTGTATATATCATATTTTATTGTGATAGCCCTTTTTTAATCCCTAGTGGGATCTTTTTTTTTTTTTGAATGGAAAACAGTTCTTTTCGGGGATAAGACTTTTCTGTCAGGGATGACAGCATAAGCCTAGTTTTGGTAGTATTTATTATTGTGATATATATGTTGTGTTCAACAGTTTTCTATAGAATCAAAAGTTTTTAATTAATGACGGTATTATTATTATTATTTTTTTAGAAAGATATCTGCCCATCAATTGCTATCAGTATTTTCTGCTCTTAATTAAACTATATTAACCTCATAATACGCGAACAACCGGCACATTGTATGCATCAGGGGAAATACAGTTTCTTGTATATTTTAATATTTCAATACATATTGCAGAAACAATATTTAAATACATCTTTTTCATTATCACACAGATTTCCCCCCTCTATATCCTCTAGTAGCTTAGAGGGGAAACAAACGAGCCTCGGAGGCAGAATTGCGTCACTTCTATGACTTTGCATATGTCAGTTAAGTCCATATTTGCCATTTATGTCTGCTAAGCTAGAAAACCACAGAACCAACCGTCCTGCCTGTAAAAAGCTATAAAGGGGCACGTTTTCTGCCGCTCCTCTGATAATGAATTAAAGATGGACAGGGGAATTATGTGTTGGCTCAAGCTTTGGCACACAAATCCGCTCTTTTTTTTTTATGGTAAAGTGAACACCTCAAACTAGAAATACTACCCACAACCTGTTGAAAAACATCTTGGCTGCTCTCAAGGCTCATAATGCCACTTTACAGTCAACTATCAATGAAAGCCCCTTCAGAGCGTCTTTTGATCTTGTGAGTTTTATTTAACAAGCGATATAAATTTCTCCTTAAGTGTTAAAGATAATTTTAATTGTTCCTTTTTTTTATTGTCTTTTATATGTTGCTTTTTTCACGTTCTATATCTCTCCTTGAAGTGCACTCATAAATATTTTGCATTCCGATGAACTTAAAAAAAATCTTCTACTTACAATAATGCAAATGTTTTCTTTGTTCCTTCCTTTTATGTGCTGATCTTGTTGTCAGTAGTTGTGTGTGTGTGTGTGTGAGTGATGTGGCAGCTTTGTGCGTCGGTTTCAATACTCTGTTGGTTATGTAGGGAGCCGATGTGCTTTAATAGGTTTTGGACAATGCGAAAAGAAATGTTGATGAGAGGCATAACTTGTCATTTCCGACAACCCTCACAATATTCACAGATTGTCATTTGCGATGAAACTTATGTGAAACACTTCACACAAGTGGAAATGCTTCAAGACATTCCAGAATAAATTGCTCACATCTTAGTTTTTCCGTGCTCGGCGCTGATGATTATTACTTCTTCTTTTTTTTGCCTTTATAGCATTAGCTAAGGTTGAATAATATTGGCAAGAAACTGGTGTATTATGTCTTCTCTTTCTAGGATGAAAGCTGTCATTTTTAAAAATTAAAATAAAGAAAATCCATATACATGTAGTGTGATATCCATAATCAGACGTCCTGTTAATCATTATTTTCATAAATTGGTCTTTTAAACCTTCACCCCTAGCTAACTTTTACCAGGTTGGCCTGCCCTCTGCCACCCCTCCAGTTTCCGTTTTGGGTTCTGACCCCAGCTTTAAGAGATGAGGGGAGAACAGGTGGAGAGGTATTTGGGAAAAACAATCCATTAATATTAATAAATAGTGATAAAGGCAGCTTTAGGACTTGTTTGTGCATTTATGTTATTAATATGAAACGCAGTAAAAGTTCAGTCTGGAGGACTATAGTGCAGTAATGGACCCACTCCAGGTTTTTTCTATTTCCCTCTGTATCTCATGCAAACCTGTGTCTGATCTTCAAACAAAATTTAACCTGAATGCCTGGGTAAACAAAAAATATGCATTTTTAAAACTATTTATAATTGATTAGGCAAAAAGATTATCCAAACACCCAAAATTGCCATCGTGAAACCCTCTTGAGCTGAATAGCTGGTTGTGCCGACTTTTTCAGCTACACTTGCAACCAAATGCCTTAAATAAATGGAGATCCGTCTTTAAGGAGCTGATCTGGCGCAGCCACATTGGAGGGTTTGTGGGCGGGAACTCTCTTAATATTCCAGATTTTGACTCCAAAACCTTTAATTTTATTACCTTTGAGTCGTTCAGGTCTGGAATTACTCTTCTGCTTGGGATCATTGTCCGGCTGCAGGACCGGCACTTTTGCTCTGTAGTTGAGATTCACAGACTGATGACCTGACACTGTCCTTAAAAAATTTTTGGGTGAGAGTGGAATTCACATTCCCATCAATTATGGCATGTTGTCTCCACAACCTCACACTGTCAACTGTTCAACATTCTACCCTTCCCACCATAGAAAATTCTCCCAAAAGCTCTGAGTGTCATCTTTGCATATCATGGCAATATTAAGATGAGCCATTAGGTTCCGCTGGGTTAACTTTTGTCCTCGCCACTTACCCATAAATATCAATTTTGGCCACGAACACTTACTTTTATTGAGGTATCTGTAATTCCCTTTATTTTCTCGTTGGATCGTTTGTCTTATTCTGCTATTATGAATTCTGGAAAGATGACCACTTCTGGGAAGACTTGCAACACTTGCTGCAGGTCCTCTGTATAGATAATTTCTCACTGTGGGTCTGTGGAGTGTCATAGTCTTAGCAATAGTTTTGTAACCCTTTTCCAAATGTATGTGTTTCAATTATCTTGTTTCTCGTTTTCTCTGGAATTTCTACTGATTTTGGCGTAATGTGTTGCTATTGAGAACTTTTAGCCTACCAGCTAATAATCTGGTGTGGGTTCTTCTCTTCCAGCTGCAGACCGTTGTCAAAGAAGTTTCTCTCTCTTTTTTAATTTATTTATTTTTATAGCGTTTTAAACATTATTATTAGAATTAGTTATTTCAATTATTAATGTTTTTTTTTTTGTTTGATTCATTTAGAAAGTTTCCCAACAAACCGGAATCTTTTATTATGTTGTTTATCATGCTTTATTATTGTTATTGTTATCATTATCATTATTATTATGTTATTCGGTAGGGTTGCTTTAAACACTGATCTGGACAATTTGAAGCCAAATTGGTCCAAACTGTTCCCACTTTAGGCAAACACAGCTTATGTCTTCCTGGTAGGAAATTGATCTTAGATTTATGTCAAGAAATTGAGTTTTTACCTGTCCGGTCATTTAAACAGAGAACATTCTGCTTTTTCAACAAGTATGTGGTCCGGGGCTGAAAAGTGGATTGTAAATTTATCTGTGATTGTAGCATAAATGAATAGCAAACTGAGTTGGCTGGATGAACGGATAGTAGCTGAGACAGAGGGATGAGCCGACTGTCTGAACCGCAGTCGACTGTGTTTACTCGGTTTCATTTTCTTTTCTTTCCCCGGAATGCCTCTGTGCAGCTCATGCCCTCTGCTGCTTGATTTTTCTGAGAGCTATTTCTTCTGTGAGAGGAATGTCAAGTGCCCATCTTGGTGCTTTTCTCCTCGTTCTGTGTTTTGTTTTGTTGCTTACTTCTTGATTTCTGGGTTGTTGTTTTTTTTCTGTTCTAGCTCTTCTTGGTTGAATTATTTCTTGTTGCACGCGACACAAAATCACCCGTACACATTAGGCTGAATGATGCCGAGGGGGGAAAAAAATTAATGTAATTAGTTTAGACATTGCGAGTTGGATATGAGTCATATTTGAACGGTACTGGTAAGTTTTGCATTTAATATATTCTAATAAAAATTGTTGTGTGTTTTCCTGTTGGGGTCTGGAATAAAGAAGCATGTTCATTTAAATCTGCTGAATATGATTTGTATGCTAGTCTCATGCCACATAATGCTTTATTTGTAATGCTAAATTTTTATCTCTGGATATTGCATATGGCCATTAATCATTTTCAGTAATATGATTATTAATTGTGTCAGCCCTGGAGTAAATAAAATAAATAATGAAGTACTTTGTTTTTTTAATATTAGCCATGTTGCCTTTGTACAATCATGGCTTCCTTTTGTGTTCGCACTGGTCCGTGTGTGAGCCAATGTGTTTGTGTGTGAGATGATGATGAAGAAGGAGTGGGTGGGGGGTGGGGGGGAGAAGAAGAAGAAGAGGGGGAGGAGATGTGGAGAGTCGTTTTATTAACGTGGCGACTCCCGCTAAAATTCAGGGAGTGCTGTTGCATCCAGCTGTTACTGGTTGCGCGAGGCTTCGTTGCCATGGCAACACAACCCTGCTCAAGGTCGTTCATCCAGCTCTGAACTGAGCAGCGCGTTGCACATAGGATGCACACAGACAGGGAGAGGAAAACATAGAAACTACTTCAAAGTGACCAATCAAAAGCACTTCAGTCGCATTGTGGTCCGAGACAATCTCAGACCTCCCCACACGCACACACACGTACACGGACACACACACTTACTTTCTTCAGCAAAGAAACAAACAAAAGAAGAACCTCTGGCCTTGGGGCTTGTAGGCTTTTTTGCTAGCTGTTAAAATATTAAGGTGAGGAGACTGGGGGATACAGTGGCTGGAGAAGAAGCGAGCAGCGGAGGTTGACTTGGTGTTTTCTTTTTTCTCTAATGGTGCATTGCTGTGAGGCTACCTGGGGCTTCTTCCACCTCCTCTCTGCTTCGACGGCTGGATCATCATTCAGTGGCTCTGCTGCCTGTTTGCAGACGCAGAATAAAGCCCAGCTCACATTTGTCTGTGTTCACATGCACCTCTTTATTCCCAACAGAATCGGAATTAAAGCCTAAAATTCTCCATGTCCAAGCTCTACAAGCATGTCCAAGGAAAACCCTCAGGAGCCGCGTTTGACTCGAAGATGGAAAAAAATTAAAAACCGCTGGAAAACTCTGAGATGTCGATTTTGAGGATTAGTCCCACAATAACAAACTTGGATCAGAGCCACCAACTTCACTTTTTATGCAACAATGAATTAAGTAATTGAAAGGGAGAGATTAAGAAAAATCTTGTCTTCTGATCATTTGAACAAAAGGAATTAATTTGAGGCGTCTCACTTGTCTTTCTTAGGCATATGGGTTGATTACAGGCAGATGTGTTATAAAAGAGACGATCCCAGCACACTCAGGTGAGAGGCTCATCCCAGAATCTTGCCATTCAGATCCAGCAGGACCATTATATTACAATGTCAGCCAATCTGCCAGGTCAGGCTATCTTGTCCTTCAGACAGAACAGTGCCATGCCCCGTTCGACAGACATGAATGAAGAAAGACGTCAGAAAGAAGTGGGGCAAAGGCAGTTTTTTTTAATTTCCCTAACAAGGAGGAAGACTGTCGTTGGAACTGGGTTTTCAGGATGAATCGAGTGATGATGACTTTCTGCTTTTAACGTTACTTGGGATCATATTGATGTTAATGTAACATATCTGATGACTTTTCCAAACAACATGGACCCTAATTTCTCAACCATTAGTCTGATTTATTCCAAATTTGCTTCACATGAATAAACTAAAGGATATATATTTTGTCTATATATATCAGAGTTTACTCTCAAAGCTCAACTTTTACCGGCTGGATAATAGAGCGAGCTCTTTTACGAAAAACAACACTTCTCGGGGATAAACCCTTGCTGTCTAGGATGCCAGCACAGGCCTAGTTTGTCCACTGTAAACAGAAGGGTCTTTGTTGCAGTTCTATTGTGTGATCCTTTTATAAAAGGCTCAGAGAGTTAACATTTTCTGGGGTTGAAACATGTCACCTTTTGTGATGACGACATGATGGGGACATGATGGGGACATGATGGTGGCATGATGGTGGCATGATGGTGGCATGATGATGATGACATGATGGTGGCATGATGGTGACATGATGGGGACATGATGTTGACATGATGGTGGCATGATGGTGGATTGATGGGGACATGATGTTGACATGATGATGACATGATGATGACATGATGGTGGCATGATGGTGGATTGATGGGGACATGATGTTGACATGATGATGACATGATGGTGGCATTATGGGGACATGATGTTGACATGGAGTTGACAAGATGACATTATTGGGACATGTTGACATGAAGTTGACAAGATGTTTCAGGCGATGTGTGTAATTTTTGTCATTGTTTGAAAAACGCAAGAAGGTCGCCAGATTCCTGTCGGTGGACAGTGTTAGTTTCCTGTTCTTTCTTGCTTTAAAGTAATAAATGCCTATTAAAGGGGTCCTCAGAAAGGTGTGTGTGTTTGTGTGTCTGTCTTTAAGAGGGGCACCTCTGTTTTTCTACTTATTTTCCGTCGTAAAAATGTAGGCCTCAATTATGTATTCTAGCGCTCCTTTGCACGCATGCGTACACACATGCATGCATACCCACACACGCATGCGTACCCACTCACACAAACATACACACAAACATTTATGGGGTAGGGAGTTGAGGTAAATGTTACCAGCTGCAGCCCAGCAAGCAAGTGGCTTCAACTCTGCCTGAACTCTGCTGTTACGTGACCAACTTAATTCACTCCTGTCCTGCCTTCCCCTCAGCCAGCACATTTCCTATATCGCTGTACCTCACTCTCACACACACACACGCACACACACACACACACACAAACACACACACACACAAACACACACACACATACACACCTTCATCCTCTAGTGCCTCTTTTCAGTGTCACCAGCAGCAGCATCACTCATCTCAGGATAGAAGGAGCGCTAATACCACCTCGTCACCTTGGCGTGAAGCGCCGTGCTGGCACAGCAGCCTTTGATTGGCTGTCCCTCTGCCTCCCCTTTGAGGTCACACTGCCGTTGCTGTGACGTCATTAAGGCTTGTTTATTTGTACCGCCTTTCAAGCTCTTTGCAACATACTGTACACAACAGTCCTCCAGCCTTTAAAAGCATGCGTCTATCTTGTATGTCTTATCTGCTGGATCCCCATTGGCTCGCTCCAAATGATCTTCAGTTGTCGCAAGCAACAACAAACAAGGAGGCCATTTTTAAGATAAGAAAATATATGAAATGACTGTACAAATGAAAAAGTACAGACAATCTGAAAGAGAAGACATTACCCAAATCAGTAGTAGCAAAGTGTTCTGTCTCGTGTCAAAGGGGAACTCATTCCAGACGGAAGAGACTCCGGAGTCGGTTCTGGTAACTGATTTATGCACTATCAAGCGTTGCCACCATTTCTGTGGCGGGAGAGTGGAACTGAACACATTTACACTGACAGTAGAGGCAGAGATGTTGGAGTAAATCACTAGCGGCAGTCGTTCCCCCTGACAGATGAAGGTTTTCTGTGTGAATGCAGAAATCATTTATGCTCAAAGCAGTAGTATGAAATTGGTTATGACTCAGAATTCGGAGAACAAATGGACTTATGTGCCGCATCCGTCCACAACGTCCTCAATGTGGCGTGAAGGTGTTGAGTGGAGAAGTTAGGAATTTTTCCAGCAGGAGTTATTTGCTCACAATCAATTTAAATGATAAAGACCTTGATTTATTTGACTGTTATCAGAAGAAATGCATCATGTTTGACCGAGTCCCAATCATCAGTGCATCGGCGCTCTGTTCTGTCTGTCTGGTGCTAAACATGCTAGCTTCATCGCATTTTAACCACTCGAAATAGATTTGCCTTTCGATCAGTTGAATTTTTCTACAACTTGGATTTTTTTTTTGCCGAGTCATAAGGGTGGTCTTCGTGTCAAATGCACATTTGTCAAAATTATGCACATTTCAAAAACTGCTACACACATATCAAACGAATTACATTCATGTGTCGTTTTTTAGGTGGCATGAATGGTGGTTATTTTGGAGTATATTTCAAAAACCATACGTTCATGCCATACCAGCCTCTGCACAAGAATGATCCATTATTAATAGCTTTGCTTTTTAATACTTAAAACTAATAATGAGTAAGTACTATAGCAATCTTAAGGTGAATTTGGGGGTCGGTCGTGATCATCTTCATAGTTAAGATCGAAAATAGTATGCACAACTCTAGGCTCAGCACAGGATGGTGGATAAATACTGTATACTGATGCATTTATGACATATCTAGATTAATTTAATTTTGCTGAAGGGTGTTTTTCTAGACAAATGAAGAATGGAGTGGTGGAGTGGAGTTTTTGAAAAATGTATGTGAAAATGGGGCATTCTGAGGTAACCTGATGATGGTGGAGATTACTGTTTCTTCATTAGTTCTTGCGGCATCAATACCTCCGCGGTCCTGATACGTCTTTCAGTACCATCTTCCCTCTGCGCTGGACCGTCCTTGGCTTTCCTCTACTCTTTGTCACGATAGGGAGGTCACAAGACTGTAAGAATCTGATCAATGCTGGTCAGCGAATCCTGTAGCTTTATATTATCAGAACGTGTCGCAGATAAACAAGGTGGCGAAGTCGATAATTAACAACAGGCAGTTGGAGCAGGATGAAATTCAAGCTGTTTAAGGTCGTGCGGTGTACTTTGCACATTTTTTATTTTTAATGAGCTCTTAATCAGCACTTTGGTTCGAGGGCATATGGACCCTATTACCTGGTTTACAAACCCTGTGGAAAGACAGTTAATTGCATCCCTTAACCATGTATCGTATGTATCCCATTTTTGGTACTGAAGTGATATCCTTGCCTCAAACCCCAAGAAGCAGTGGTGTAAATGACATTTAGATTGCTCAGTGAAATGTATGACTCAGGAGGTTTTGAATAGTGTGCACATGTCATGCAGAGAAGACGCAAGCTCAGACTTTAGTTAAAGTGCTGAATTTCACATTCTGCTGTGGATTGGGGACCAAGCAGCGTCACCAGCTTCACCCATCTGTTTTTTGCCAAGCTAGGAAGTGGAAAGAAGCCTCCCGTGCATCAGACTCTGCTCAGGCGGGAGGGAGCGTCTTTTTGGTGAATCAGCCTTTCCCCTCTAATTTACTTTTACTGCCTGCCTCCCTCATATTGAATCTGTTAGCCATGTAAGATCCAAGTTGTAGTAACAGGCAGTGACATCTAAAAGCTCTCTGTAGAGAAAAGGGGGCCAGAATTAAAATATTTATTTGATGCAATGTGAGACAATGATATCGGTTCCACATGTGCTTCTCTTCTGGGGGCTTTTTATAGCTGTTGCTTGATCTTGCTAGACAACACCTAAAAATACACCCAAAAGAGGCTTTGCTTGTGTGAAGATTCTCCTCTCCGTCTGCTTCTCACTGTGCAGGAACATACCTGCATGTTCCTGTCTCTCAGGTAGTCATGATGTCCAGGATGAAATATCATCTCCTGTTGGACTCTGCTGCCCACTCAGGTAACCATCAGGTAACCAGCCTGGACTTGCCTAGAAGGCTGCTGGTGATGATTATTGAGCTGCTCGATTCTTTTAACATCACAGGTACATCAGATTTAGTGTGCCGGTGAATTGCTTCCCAATGGGGGCTGGTCCATTATGCAAACCTGCCTGGACACATGTAGGCGTCGGGGTAGCCATTTTAAATGAGAACTATGTGGTAATAGAAGAATGGACTAGGTCCAACTGAAAGTTTCATTTTAGATCACATCTATTGTCATATTTTGCCTCTTTTTAACAATATATGCAAAAATACAACCAATGAAAATCCTTCTGGTCATACTTTTCCTCTTTATATAATGAAGTATTCTAAGCTTGAAATAATACATTTAAACCAATATTTTCATGCACCCATCAATTAATCTTGAACATTAAGGGGTCATGTGTTGGAGACAAGATTTCAAGTCAGAAAGCATTAGAGTTCCTTTTCCCAGCAACACTCTCCAGGTCATCCTTGGGGATCTTGAGGCCTACCCAGTTCGGATGACAAGTATTACCTCTCCAGCGACATCTGGGTCCACATTACTGCAGATGCCCCACCAAACAGCCTGTCCATCTCACCATGTCCATTTTCCCATCACTAGAGAACATGGCACCAAGATGCTTAACTCTTGCAATAGAGGCTGCAACTCAACTCGGAAAGGACCGGTCTCTGGCAGAGAATCATGGCCTCACATATGGTGGTGCTGACTCTTGTCTTAGTCTGCTGCCATTGGATGGAAGTATGAGAGTATGTTTCTGATGGTCTGACCTGAGACTTAACTAATCCGCTAGAATGATTTTGATGAAACATGATAATATTATTTGAAGGATATACAGTATTTACTGTGTATTTCCTCTGAGGACCGCGGCTTTATTTTGTTGCTGAAGTATCCAGTAAGTGCTCATAACTCTAATGGTCTCCGGAGCTTTGAAGTGACCCAGACCATATTGACAGCAAACAAAGCCACAAAGATGAACTTGGGCCTCTTGAAGACAATTAATCATGTACACTGGTTAACCCTTTGGTCCTAAGATGATGCTGGCTTGATCTCTAACCCTACATATTTTTGGGCTCACTTTGCTTGTATGGTAGTCAAATTGAGAAAGTACAAGGTATATCATAACGGTGATGATGTCCTGCAAAAAAAGATATTAGCATGTTGAACATTGTTTAATGTGATTTATGAAGGCTGAGGCATAGGGTTGATTTCAAAATGGCCTTAGACCGCAGAGGTTTAATTTTATTTTTAAAACATCCCAACTTTTGTAGCACTGCAAAGAACTTTTTTTTCCCGATCATCATCATCTATGTGGGCTGTGACCCCCTATACTTGAAGATTGATTGGATTGTAGACAGGTGAGCATCTGATGTCAGTCCCCTCCTTATCCCGCTTTTCATTTCTTTATTTGACCATGTCAATCTTTAACTTCTCTTCTCTTTCTCTCCCTCTGCAATACAGCATCATTTAATTTGTCCAAACCAAAGACTGAACCATGCTTTTATACTGTGAACTAACTGAATTATGGTTCACTTTAAACTGGAGTGAGACCACCTGTTTCTGTCAGACTAAAGTCTGGTTTATTTTATCCAGACTTTGGTCTGGGGAAAGGTTTCACACCTGCATTTCGGTCCGGATAAAACTGAAAACTCTGACGGTACGGTCTAATTGAGTTAGATATAGCAGCCTCCATAACAACACATGTTCAGTAGGAGCTTCCAGTCGTAAGTAAGTTGGCTAGTCGGAAATCTAGCTGCATGATGGCGGTGGTATAACACATTATTATTTCTAACTTTCTATAGGAAAAATATCAATAAGTTGAAGAAAATAACCCTCCACCATCTGTTTTATTTTGGCTTGAAGAAAATATTCATCTGGCCATGATAAATAAGATATAAATCATTAGACCTATTTCCTGTGGAGCGGTGTGTTTTTGTGTCCCCACAAAAAATAAAAATCCTTTGGTCTCCATAACTGCATTCCGTCTGGTCTGATTGATTTTAGCTCTGTTTCATCTCAACATCCTGTTTTTATCGAAGACACAACATAACCCGACAGATCAAATAGTGAAATTGTCAAAGGCAGCTTCATTGTAACTTGAATGACCCGCCACGTCACTGCAAATCACCCAAAGTGCACCTCAACAAGGCAGCTGCTTTAATATCCTGGTTTTTTGTTGTTGTTGAACTGCTAACATTTCAGTGTCATCTGCTCATATAAGTCCAATCCGAAATGAAAGGAGGAGGAAGTATTTCTTGTGTGTGGTTAATTATCATGACGATGGCATGATTGATTGTCACGTCTTCCTGTCCTCTTTTGGATGGTTTGGATTTAATATCCTGCTAAACAGCAATTAAAAGCCAAAATATTATTAAACTTTTAGCCATAGAGTGTTATTATCACAGACTTCTGACGGAATTCACTGCTGACATCTCTGACGAATGCAAGTTTTAACATTCAGAGTAAAAATGAATATTAATGCCGTGGTTCATCCATGCTGAGCGCCGTTAGCAAACGGGCTAAAATTGGCCCCTGTTGTGCAGATATCTGGTTTTCACGGAGTGAGTTTGGAAACGCAGCCTACACTGGGGGTAAATTCTTAAGTCTAAATACCGGTACAAGACCAAAACATGACAAGTATCTCTTAGGGGAAAGTTGAAAAGTCAACTGAACCTGCTTGCAGAGTTGAATCCACACCGGTTTAGCTCTCAAATGAGCAAACCTGACAAACTAAACCTGAATGATCCATGAAAACATGTTGGCAGAAGATGATGGTCTTTTAAAAAAACTCTGGCTAAGAGAGAAATGGGACTGTGTACAATGTCCTTCGGTCCGAGAACCAGCGGCTCCATTGCAGTGTCAGACATTCTTCTAGTCTCATAAACGGCAGTGAAGCAACTTTCACATGTGAATGAAACGGCGAATGATCCTTTATCAATAACTTTTCAACCCCATCTCTCCAGGAAATATAATTTCTCCCAAATCATCACCTGCTAAATTTCAGCTACAAAGAAATGTCAAACCCATCATCACTTTTTAACTGGTTGTGCTTATCCACTGCTTTCAAACATTGCTACTACTATATAGTTTTCTCTATGGTTCAAGTATCCGTTAACATTTGCACAAAGGAATTTACTGTTAGGTAAATTTAGGTTGAATGCGTGTCACGGGGATTTTTCTGTGAAGGCATGAGAAAGCAGCTTAGCAATCTTTCTGTCATAGTACAGTAGAAACATTCCCTAACACAACGGTGACAGTCCTCCAGTAAAGACCTTGTTCGTTAAGTAAAGTATGTGTTAGCCCAGCATGATTTCGCTCCCTATCTCACCACAGCTAAAAATAACACTAATCTAACAAAGACTGCACAGAGAAAAAGGAGGGAGGAAAAAAGCATAAGGGGTGGGTGTAAGGGGGAGGAAGAAGGTTGGGATGATGGGATGAGATGGAGGCAGACTGAAGAAACAACAGAAAAAGTCAGAGAGAAAGGGGAGAGGAGATGGACCAGGAGTAAAAGAAAACAGGTCGTTAATAATTTACCTGGAGGACTCTTCTAATTTGACCTTTTACTGCTGGTAAGCTGTTTTTAGGAAAAAACAAAGTGTGTAATTTGGGGAAAGTCTTTCACTCATCTGGAAGGTCTTACTCATCCGGAGATCTGTGTCCCCTCTGAATGGTTAAATGTCCACAATAAGCACTTGGGTCCAAAATGGCACAGTGAGTAAACAGCTGGGACCAGTGAGATGTAATAACATTAAGGAAGAATGAATTTAAGTAACATGCGCAAGTTTCCATCATGGTTGTTGCCAATTTTACTCTATTCACTACTATTCTACTCAGTATTCACTACTGCCTCCTTATGGTGTTTTGTCTGGCTACATCAACCAGTCAATAAAAGTCTGTTCTCCATCTCCAGAAAAGAGGTAAAGCAGATCAACTATTAATGATTAATAATAATAATTATTGATTTAACATTTTGAACTGTTGTGAGATTTTCTTGTATCCATTGCCAGATTTTACGCAGCTCTATAACTTTTATTCATAACATCATTTCTTTGTTCTCTGGTGTTTCCCAGTGTAAAAAAACATTAAAGAGAATCAGGCTTCTGTCACCTCATATTTATACCCCAGTAAAACAGGAAGTCATTGTTCAATACTTCAGAGTTTCAATCAAACGGGCAAACCATAAAAATATAAAACAGTACTTGAAAAATGCTTCAGTTACCTTAAATTTCTTGGGGGGCAATAATTGTTGCCCACGTGTTTTAAATGAAAATAAAATTTTCAGAATTTTTTTTTACTTCAATTGAGGGTTACGGTTTTGTAAATAATTTCAATTAAAGATTGGTATAGACATTAAAGACATTTTGGAATTTCATTCAATGCCCATTTATTAAAGGGTGCTAATATGAGCTGATGTCGGTTTAAATTTAACCCAACATGGTTGTGTTGAGAATCTGAAGCTGGGCTTCCGACCGTCATCACCAGTGGTAATCGTAAAGCATACTGAAGTGTTCCCGATAGTAAGTAAGCAATGCAATTTCCCCATTTCCTATGCATGAAATGTCAAAATAGAAATGTTGCAATATATTGTAATATGTACCGAAAGAAACAAAAACCATCACAATAAGAAAGTTCCCTGTGAACCAACCCGACACGTTCCTGAGTGTCTTAAAGGTTACCTGGAGACTAGTCATAAACCCCACGTTTTGACTTGCTCATTTGCACTTTTCATTCTATGTTTTACTGACTGCTTTGGGCATTCTGGTGTTTTACCTGTCCATTTTACAAAACATTACTCGGCTTCATATTCCGCTCTGATTAGTCAGTACTGATCTGTGACTGCTCTGGCTTTAACCTTTGTCCTTTCGCTCTAGTGCTGCACAAAAGAACAAAAATACAGTTGCGGTAGTTAAGGAGAAAGGTTGTGCCCGGTGTCACTGTGTGATTATGGGGCTATCACAACAGTAAGTCTTTGTTTCTGAGCCGGTTTGTATTTAGCAACAAAACAAACCGTACTGGTTACGGGGTAGGGAAGCAAAGATGGTGAATTTTCCAAAACCTTTGCTTGGATTCACTCTTTCCGTTCAAAGAAGGTAGGACAAAAGTGAGCAGGGAGTGGGGAGGAGTTTTTGGTTTTAGTGTCACTGGGTGTGCTGGAGGGACTTCAAGCTGTGTAGTAATGGGCAATGCAGTTGACATTGTTAAATTTCAAGTGCTTTTTAAACAGTCCATTTACTGTGTAACCTTAAACCCTAGGGTAACACTGGGGCCTCCCTCCCCCCCCAGGTAAGGCGCTATAGACCATTTACAATAGCAGCTTAGTCAGGGTTATAGTGCTTGACTTAATGTTTTGCTGTTTTAGAGAAAGATCTACTTCCATATTTGAGAGATTTCATCACATATTTACTGTATCTGTTTTGGTAAGTCACACCAAAAATGCAAAAAGACATACTTTGATACAAACGTCTAATTCTGTTGACAACTTTTTTTTCTATCTCTCTCGCTCTCTCACTCTTCCTCTCTCCCCCCCCCCTAAAAAAGGGAAACAAACGCAAGAAGTTGCTTAGCAAATTGAACAACGTGGAAGCTACAAAATTACTATTTTTGTTCTTGAAAAATGGCATTGAAGTGGAGTTGACAAACAACATGTTTTCTGAGATCACAGCGACCTTGATCTTTCACCCAAATTCCAAATTGTAATCGGTTCGTTCTTTAGTGGAAATGGGGGTTCCTTAAATTCCCAACATGTACTACTGAGGTCTTTTGGTCGTGAGTGTGGGATGGTCACAGTGACCTTTATGACCTGAATTTGGATTTATATAGGGTGAGGTCCAGGTGACCATGACCTTTGACTACCAAATTCAGTTTGGTCATATAGAGATATAATATCCCCCCATTGCATTGACTAATCACACAGGTGTGACATTGATTGGATTGATGAAGCAACCTGACTGACTGAACACTGGCTGGCACAAGTGTGTCTGTTTGTAGATAGATCTACATTTTAATCTGATAAGATAGAGAATGAAGATACGATGAATGATTTATTTCTACCGATGATGTACGATTCATTAGACAGTCTTTGCCACCAAACCTCATCATGACATCGAACAGGTGGCATGACAGAGAAAAAGTTTGAGATTAAAAACAGTGAACTGAAAATGAATACACAGAAACAGGATGCACCTTGCAATGACTTGTTCAACCGTGACCCGGAGATCACTGAAAGCAGCGGTACTGGGAGAAGGTACTGTTACGAGATGCTGAAAGGTAAGTGCTTCAACTTTGAGATTCTGTAGAATTACCGGAGTGGTCTGGATTAGTGACGGTTGTGTATACGGGAAGCAAGCTAGAGGAGAGAGAGTCATATTAAAAGACAGCAGCTGATGGTGATTGGTTAATCACGCAGGTGTGACACCGATTCGATGGATGAACTCATTCTGTTACTTTAAATACTTACCATATGTCTCCTAAATAAGTCACAATATAGTTAAAGATTAAATAGTGTATTTCGCACCTTATATAGCCTTTAATGGAGATTGTTCTACAGTACTGTCTGCAACGGAGAACTTTCTCGGAAGTTGTCTATACTAAACAAAACAAACTTTGCTTGTGTGATTTTAGATAGCATGCCGATGGTACACAAGCAAATCAGACCTGATTTTAGAGAAAACATTATGTTAATTGAGATGTTTCTCGAAAGCGAAGAGCAGCGCAGCAACCCTTTAATATTTATAGGGGATTGTTGGTGCAATAAAGGTTTATCAGCCTCGGCTTGATTACTCTTGTGAAAATGTCTAATATTACAAGGTACTTATATCCAACAGCCATAACATTGTCATTAGTGGTAGTTGAAGTCAGAATAACATTTATAATTTCTGTAAGACCTTCCGGTTGAGTGTTCCCAGTCTGCAGGGGTTAATACCTGCATAAAGGGTTCTAAAGAAGGACAACTGGTGACTCGATGGCGGTTTCATGGCTGCCCAAAGTTCATTGATGCACGTGGAGAGCGAACGCTAGCTCTTATAGTCTATTCCAAATGAAAATCTAGTTTAGCACAAATTTCTACAATATAGATACGATGAACTTAAGAAAAGTCGTTAAAGCAGCATAATGCAAATGCACAATAGCAGATCTGTAATATCGATACAATTTGAGGAGAAAACATTTTGGAATTATTTTAACCTGTAGTTTGTTTGGGGGTTGTTTTTTTTTCCACTTAACAGCTTTAGGATTGTATGTGTGGAATTGACTGGAAGTAAATGTATTTTTAAACTGTACTGAACAGTAGAATATCCTGGTTTGGATACACTTTTTTAAATTTTTGAAACACCACCAGACTTGTCCTTTAAGTGTAAGTGATTTAAATCGAGACATATAATTTTTCTGGGTGCCGAGCTGGCATGAAACTGTTCATCTGTGCAGTGAGAGTCAGCCACAGGTGGACGGTGTCTGTCTATACATGCCGTCACGTCTGGGAGTCTGCGATGTTCACATCTCATCTGCCCACACTCATGATATTCACAGACTACTGCTCTCATGAGGACGGCGCTCTTATGTGTGTGTGTTGTGCCTTATTATCGCAGTCAGGTGGATGGAGGAGGAGGATGGGGGCAATTGTGCAGTTAATGTAGGAAGAATAGAACAACAGGGAGCTCCTTCAGTGGCCGAGGTTGTTAATTAATCAAACACGCACATACACACACAGACAGTGATAAAGAACCTATAGAAAAAACGCACACACACATATATAACCGGCCTCGTCTCCTGACAAGAGGCTTGAAGCCATTCTAGTTACCAATGCCAGCCATGCAGACTCTGCTCGCTCTATTTGCAGAGCCGCCCCTCCCCTCTCTTATGCTATGATCTAACTGCAGCCTCCTACCCCTTCATAGACACACTTAAACTCTCTGCACACTTGCATACCAGTGCACACAAGCACACACACTCGCTAATACACCCAGTATTCAACAGACTGGCAGCATGAGGGGTGTGTCTCTGCAGTTGGTCCGTGAGAATTTGTGTTTGTGTTGTTTTGATCACATGGTGTTAACATGGACTGTGGACCCCTCTGTCAGTGCTGTGGCGCACAATGTTCACCCTGTTGATCTTGTGGGTTTTTCAACCCACACGCTGCCTTGGTGGCATGTTTTTGGAAAACAGAGGAAAATTACTGAAATAAAAAAAGCTTCTTTTTTTTCATGCCCCCCCTCCCAAGAACAGCAAAAACTGTTTTTCTTCTCTATCATCAACAACACATAAACACACGGGGGGATCAAAGAGGTGTCTGCAGGGAAAAGGTGGGAATAAATAAAAAACTGAAAATGGAAAAATAAAGAATTGTGGAAAAGCAAAGGCAAGTTTCACATTGTTTGAGCGGGTCAAAGTTCCCCCAGCAGCCAGAGCCGTGTTCTGATTGGCTGTGGAAAGGTGAAATTAAAACCACTGTAAACTTTTGACCTCGCAGGAACCTTGGAGAGGAACGCCCATCTCGTTGTAGCTACATGGAGCTTTGAGTTCCTCGCTGCTCTTTCTCGCCGAACCAGCCCTCCGTCTTCATCTTTTCCCTACCATCTCTCACTCTCTCCATCTCTTTCTATCTGACTTGCCCCCTCCTCCTCTTTTCAATCCCTGTTGGTCTGTTGTTCGCTTTTCGGTCCAAACCATCTCCCGTTCCACCCCCCTCCATCCCGCCTCTCCTTTGCTGTCTCTCTGTCCCCCAATGAATTTGTGCCTTGCTGCATGTAGCCTGATGAGAGGGAGGGAGGGAGGCAGGCTGAGAGCAGGAAAGAGCTGGGGGAAGGGTACAGAGAGGGAGGAGACAACCAGAGAGGGGGGATGGGAGTAGAGACAGGGGGAGAGAAGCAGTAGAAGGAGAAGGCACAAGGAGGGAAGAGGCGGAATGCAGCCCTCCTGATGTGTGCAGCACAAAGTGCTCCATGTTAGAAAAGAGGAAAATGTAAAGAGGAGTGAATGTTTAAATAGACATGTAACTCTGACTAAGATCTGCTTAGTGGCAGGATGAGGAGAGCCCATTTTTACTGCTAATGGTTTCTCTCTCTACACATCAAATGACTGGGGGTGTGTTTATATATAATGTGTGTGCGCGCATGGAGTGGGACAATTTTCAATGATTTCTATATGCAAGCTAAAGACCGGCCCCTTGCACTTGCTGCTTTGTATGTGCATAGACATACTGGCGTGCAACCGCTTTCAACCATTAGCAATTTCTGAACCGCACAATGTGGTGGTGGACTAACTTTATCTCATGGTAAGTAGAGGTGCACCGGGCTGGGAGGAAAAAAAATCGGCAATCGGCCGAGCAGCCTCGCTAGAGGCCGGTTTCACGCATGCGGCGTACACGCACACCAAACATGAGTTACCACAGCTCCAAACATCTCGCAAGTAAACCAGAAAACACCAGTAAGGTAAAAATACCTTACTGGTACAATTACCTTACGGGTACAATTCTGTTCATCCACAGATTGAACAGAATTGTTCAATCTGTGGATGAACAATTCCGAAAAGGTTGGGCACAACAAACTTAACTTCACGCTTCAAATTTAATGCCCCCCAGGAATATAGTAATTTTAGATACGATAACGTTAGCCGAGTGGCTAAAGCTAACGGGGGTTTTTGAAGTTCCTGAAAAAACCCCAACATATAACATTTAACCGTCTGAAAGCCATCAATGCCATCTTGTAGGTGTTTTAATGTCAGCGTAAATGGCTAAGCCTGTCACAGTTATTACGTAATCGTCCCATCGACTATTTCAGTTAACTGCAATTGCAATTAACTTTTCAATGAGCATCTATTGACGCAAACATCATGGATCATTTAGTGCCCCGATAAAACACTACAGCAACGCTGTGGACACATTTTGGTTTAAAGCCAAATGAAAAAGAAGAACCCATGAACTTAAAGGAAGAGATTTGGCAAATTTGCTGCAATCCGCTACCTGTTAAATCTAATAATGCAAAATTAAAAATAAAAAAAAATTGATAAAAAATCTTTGGACCCGACTAGCCACCCAGTTCGCCAAACTTGGACAGAGGCAGAAGCAGTTTCATTCAAGAAATCTGGGAATACCGAGGCTTTCAAACGATAAATAAAGGTGACAGCAGCCAATGGCGCACAGCATGACAAGGTACGTAGCCAAAGAAATACTACCATTCAATACAGTGGGAAAAGCAGCATTTAAAGAAGTGTTGCAAAAAAAAAGAAAGAAAATGTAATAATTAAATTTCCAGTTCTTAAAATGACAGTTCATAGGCAGCTAATATGTCATAATTATGGCAGCCCTTGCCTGAGCTGCTGGATACAACATTTAAAATGGACCTTTTTTCCATGCTGCCATAAGTCGATGTTTCCACAACAGCACAAATAGCAACCATAAAGGAAGTTCTGACGTCAGTAAATACATCACGACATGTCTCAACAATACACCATTGTCATTTAAGGTGGCGAAATAACCCAGGATGTGCCCGTCAATAGCTCATTGAAAAAAGATAAACTCTTTGAGAGAGATATACAGTCGAAGGTGCTAAAGGCTCATTTAATTCTCCACCCGCAGTAGACCAGAACCAGATAATGTCATTAATGAGCGCCAGCCAAACATTCAAATGGTGGAAAACAATGTGCAGATAGTCCTAAAAATGTAACGTCTCTATTATTTGTAGCTAGCCTAAATAAATGTACACGGTTATTTAATTATTGTGACAAGCCTAGACACACACATCATTAAAACCTGTCCTGAAGTGAAACTTGCTCCTCTTGACAAACTGAACTGTTTGTATTGCAGTCTAGTCCGTCTAATCAGAAAGCAAACATGGACTACTCTACCACTTCCTGTGACATATATCTGTCTCAAGCGATGTCCATGAAAAAGTATTGCGACCGAGTCAGTCAGTCAATCAGTTAGTCAGAGGCGGTTCCGGTGGCTTCAGTGGTCTGTTCGTAGGTCCTTGAACAGGAACTCAGTGACGGACGTTGCTGTATTCGTAGCTCACTCTGAATTGTGAGGTAGATTTGTCGCGCTAAATCTGTCCATTATTGTTTATAATTTAATGCTAGATCTGCTGTCATCAGCTAACGCAATCCTCGTTTTGGTGTCTCAACCCTCATCATTCATGGGTGTTTCCCATAACACTCCTACGGGTCCCATCAATTTCCTTCGTTCCCTCCTTCATCTTCTTCTTCTTTGTTTTTTAGCGATTTCTTTTAAGGGGTTGCCACATCAGACCATTTCTTTCCGTGGATATCCGTATCTGCATATTTATTTGGCTTTGGTTTAACGTCCTGACACAACCCTCCCCATTTATTTATTTTTCTCCGGCACTAGAAGTTAACTGATTTGTTACCCCTTCGTGGCTCGGTTATCATCCTTGGTTAGTGTCCTCGACAAAACTTCAAAATTACCTCAGGCCTCTTTTAAACATGGATGGCGGACTATTCAGATACTCCAATTCCTCAACATTATTCATTCATCTACCTTCACCGCCATCTTTGCTGCCCTCGCTAGGAAAACACCTCCGTTGCACCATCTAGTGGCTTGGAAGAAAACTGATCTCATCATTCTAGAGCCAAAAACGTAAGTTTGTATTATCATCTCATATAATAAAATATACCGATACTTTGTCCACTTGGTTATACAATATTGCCACGCAAAAAATAATACAATAGAAAATATTGCAATAAACATTTGTTCACATTAGTAAATGAAACTTTTCCTCTTTATGATTTTTGATCCTTGAATATTTGTCTCAGATTTAATAGTGTGTATCTGTTATTTATATCAGGGCTATAGGCCCTTGATTCCTATAATCTAGGATGTTGAATTAATTTCCTTCACCCCCGGGTGCTGCACACATGCAGATGTAAACATCTTCTCAACGCCTGCCATCAATGGTGCATTCTGAGGATTGTCCGTTCCTCCCATTTTAATGTGACTGAGGAGATTCTTTTTGGTGCGGAAACAGGATGTACAATAGGAATCCGGCGAGGGAAAGGTGTGGAGGAGACGAGAGCCAGAGCCGTCGTCTAGGATAAGAAGAAGCAGAATGAGGCCTGAGATTTATTTTTTTCGCTGTCAGTAAAAAAAACAGTGAGTTAAGGGAGGAAGCTGTGGATGTTATTGAGTTAACCAGACAGAGCTGGAGAGAGGGAGAGCGGGCTGAGAGACTGGCTCGATACACCAGTGGATGAGGGGCTGGGGTGCTGCGCTGGGGTGCTGCGCTGGGGTGCTGCGCTGGGGTGCTGCGCTGGGGTGCTGCGCTGGGGTGCTCTGACTGCTCTTGCCGCACAGTGGGCAACATATGGTCTGATAATGTATTGAGCAAATGCTTAGTTTTTCCGCCCCTTGTCTTCTCTGCTTCTTCATCTTTAGAGACAATAACGTTACTTAAAGACCAGTTATAAGATAAATGACAGACACTTATCATGCACATATAAGAAAAGGAGCCCCTCCTCTCCTCAGACTGGGATGCTTCTAAACCACCCTCAAGATAAAAAGCACCACCCCAACAAACATTTGGGTATGCACACACAAAAACTAACAGCAGTGTGAGAGGAAGCCCCCCCCCCTTCTAATGGGGAAAGAAGATTGATACGAAGAGAAAACTGATGATTTCTCAACATGTCACTCTGTCCCTTCTCAGCTCCTTCCGCTTTAAATATTTAACACAACCGTGATTTTGCTTTCTTTCCGTTGTGATATCATGGAACAGTTTGTTTCTTTTTTCCTCCACTGCTGCTGCAAGTTTGCCGAGCATGAAGCTGCAGCTGCAGCAGCAGAGCCCATAGGTGAACGAGTGGAACATACAGTTCTTGTGAGCTGACAGTGATGTGAATGCAAGGTGATTTCTGATTGGGGAAATGTTGTGTGTAAGGAGGGATGCTTCCTCCCCGACGTGGTCTTCTGCTTTCAAGGAGTGTCAACTGCTTTGTGACCGAATGTGTGTTTGTTTGTGGGTGGTTATGCATGTTGCCATGCCATTTCCCTGCCTCGCCAGCATGTGCTTTTGTCTGTGGGAGTGATGGATGTCAGGCAGGCAGCTAATTTGATTTAGATGCACACACACACGCACACACACTCACACAAACCAGGAGTGTGAGTCCCTGGGTGTTTGTGTGCGTGCGCTTGTTAGTGTGTGCATGCGTTCATGTCCTATCCACGTGTGTGCAGCTGAATCTGCAGTGTACGATTGTGTATCTACCACCCTCCCTCCACGGCTCCTTTTCTCTTCTTCCTCTCCTCCATCTCACTCCCCCCCCACCATAATTTTTTCCCTGTGCTGTGCAGTTTTTGGACTCTGAGCAAATAAATACAGGGAGGAGGGGGGGAGACAGGGAGGTGTTTATGTGGCAAATCTGCTCCTTCACTGTCACCTCGGAGGATGAAAGCGTGAGGAAGGAGGCGAAGCGCAAAGAAGAGGTGGAGAAGAATATGTTCTCCCTCTAAGACCACACTGATGGGTAATTGAGAACCAATTATGTCTCATTCCCATTAAAGGAAGTCTCACAGCTTATTCGCTCTCACACCCACATACACACTCATCATCACACACATGCATCAGCGAAAGAAGTGTTCTTTCTTCTGGCAGATTAGGCAGAGAAGAGCATGAGTTTCATCTAAAGCCAATTATTTTGTGAGAATCACACTGGTATACTTTTTCACATAAACTACTCTCCCATTTGCAATTTTTTTTTTCAATGTCACAATTAAAAAAGAAAGAAAGATGTCATCTTAAAATCAGTATTTCCATAAAAAAACCCTGCAACACACAACAATGCCTATGATATGGGATCTTGAACAAGGATGCATTGAGTTCATTTTTTTCCTAAAAGTGTCAACATCTTCTCGTAGCAATACTTAATTACAATAAGTTTTGCATGCAAAATCCTTCTGAAAAAAAGAAAAGTTTCAGGCAGTTGATACAGGGTTTTTTTTTCTTCTTTTTTTTCTCCTGAAAGACCAATTAGTGAAATCCATTTGCATACATATTAGCTCTAGTAATAAGTAAAATATTTACCTCTCGATCGTAGTGGAGAAGGCGTTTAAAGTAGCATAAATTGAAAAGGAATGGCCTGAAAGAAAGTTGAAATACTTAAATGCTGTACTGGAGTGCACTACTTGAGTGCACTACTGCAAGTGTATCCCTGACAGGTTCAAGGTTATCTAAACCCAAATAACTGAGCAACAAAATGTATAATATGATTTATGACTGGAGATTCAGCAGAGTTGTGTTTTTGTGAAAGGATTTTTTTGTCTCTTATGTACACCAGCCATAAATCAGCCATAATATTAAAATCCCCTACCCAATAACGTGTAAATGCCCTTTTTTTAATACAGCTCATTGATCAACTGTGTGCTCTCCAAACTTTCTTTCAGAACCAGCCTCAACTTTTTCCGCTCATTCTGCTACATCAGCTTTTCTGTGGGATCGGACCATAACGGATGGCCTCCCCACACGCATGATTGAGCCTTGGCCCCCAGTTAACCTTCCTTAGACCACGTTGGTAGTTACTATCTGCTTCTAAATCATCATATAATATTTCTAAACATAAATCTAGATAATATGTATATATACATACATATATATATATTCATATATACACATATATATATATATATATATATACATATATAGATATAGATAGATAGTATAACCTACTACTATATACTATAGTATAACCAGGCCTGCAGTGTCATCCCATATAGCAAGGTTATAAGCCCGAAAAGCCCCCCAATCCTCTGCGTTGTACAAGTCATCCCCGTCTTTGAGCTCCTCAAATGAAATCTGATTCAGTAATAATCTCAGTTTAGGTCAGCAAGTCAGAAATTTTCTCTAAGGTAAGACTTCATAGAGACTAAATAATGAAGATAAATACAGTTAAGTATTTTTTCTGAGCTCAGTAATAAAACAAAGAAACAATGAAAAAATTGTTAGGTTTGTTTTCCTAAAAATGGATGAACACAAACCTCATTTAATTTTAGAGATGTCTTCTGATATTTTAGCAATTGTAAGCATTTTGTTTTTCTTTTAATTTAATCATTGAACTTTTACTCAGATTTGTAATCTGTGCCACGGGGGGATCCTGAATATTTCACTAGTGTACTTCACTCGTGAAATACTTCTTTTTTTTTTTTCTTTTTTTTTTACATTGACCTGTGTGCTGCTATAGCAACATGTCCATCAGAGGCACAGCTAGAGATGGCGGGTGCGTCTTATTGATCAGCCTTTTACGCTAATCCGGCAGTTCAGAAAGCTATCCTCCTCTTCCTCCCCCTCGTTGCATTTAATCGCAGGGTTCATTTACCCTTATTTTTAATTTATTTCACATTCAGTAACTAAAAGCAGTTGACATGTGTTTTCTCGCTCTCACTCCTTTGTCTTTTTCTTCCCCACGAGAACTGTTACTAGGTAATTTACGCTTTGTGATGACAAGAATATTTTAAGTATATACCTAAGCTCCAGTCGTTCGCGATTATTGGATATGACAGCCTCCCTTCTCGGATTCATTGTTAATGAACTCACAGAAATGGTTCTTTATGTTGTGATGATGCACAACTCCTGCATAATTGATGACTTCCAATGAGATGTTTTCTTTACCCAGTTCCCTGCTCCACCATGCATGTCACACTCTAATTCAAGGTGTGTATTGTGAAGAGGTCAAGAACATGTGAAGACTACGCAACACACATCACACACATTCATAAAATGAGTCCACGTGTGTGTCCAGTCGCGGCTACAGGAGGAGGAGGAGGAGGAGGAGGACATGTGACGTGAACTGCTCTTATCTTATCAGGGGTCTTTGTGTGCTCTGACTGACAGAATGTGTCCGCTCCTTCAGTCTATGTTTTCAACACACACGTTCGGCACGTGGCCACAAACGAAGTAGCAGGAGCTGATGTTGAGGTTGGTCTGTAATCCAAGATTAAATTCAAGCTTGGGATACTGATTAATCTCAATAAATGCTGTGAATATTTCGTCATATATTTCATCAAAACTAAACACACCTTCATGGCTTGCATAAAATGCTAATATCCAATTTACCAGACGTACTGACTCAGATGCAGCTCTGAGCTGAGACGGAATGGACGTTTGATTGGAGAGAGCAACACCTGAAGTGTGTTTCTTCGTTCCAGTCTATTCCAAGATTTATCTTTCCTTGCAGAAAACCCAGCTTTCCTGCGATGTGTTTGTGGAAATGGAATTTTTCATTGCTTTGGTGGCGATCTTGCGATCATCGACCGTGACTTGGATACAGAATCCAAAAGAAAGTTCCATCAAGCATACTTTTTGGCCCACAGTCATTGCCAGATTTGCAGAGTTATCTCCTTCCCACACTGAAATAGATCATTTACTGGGGATATTCATAAACAGGTCATAGATCCATTCCTCTGCACCGCTTAAGTTATTTATGAAAAGGACAAATATGTCCCTCTGCAGGGTGGTCGGACTGGAGGTGTTAAAACAGTTTGGGGGTCTTCACTGTCTCAATAAACAGTCTCCACATATCACAAACAGGGTTTGGAGAATGCAATAAAGCCATATTTTACACATGAGTTGTGATTTTCCTTTTGAAGGAAGATCTCTGTTACAGTCTCATTCTCTGTTGTCACTGCCTTACCGTCACTGTATCCCAGAGAAGTCAGGGATATTATAGAATCATCATCACGCCGCTGTCGCGCCTGCAGATCCTTTCTGTTAACGTCACAAACGTTAACAAATTTTAGATCTACTTAGCTCCTAGTGTGATGAAGAACTGAATACATTCTTGGAAAGGTCGCCGGTATATTCCCGATACTGGGGGGAGCTTTATTTCCGATTTAGTCCAAATTTGATGCATAATTATTTACTAGAGAAGATCTGTCTCGGAAATATTATATTTTACTCCTAATGTTTAAGCTTTTTTATGAAGAACTTTTTCCTGAAATAATTTTCAGTTTTATTTTAGGAGTTCAGTCAGGGGCATTGCTTGTACAACACAGAGGATCGGGGGCTTTCTGTGAAATAACCTTGCTTACACGGTAGGCCTTTGTTTTTGTTTCCTTTCCTAATTTCCATCTTTGCATTGATGCGACGTTAGCCATGCACGCTAGCGGCTGCTGCACAAGTAAACAGGTCCTGACAGATACATACAAGCATGTCCTTTCAGATGTATAGACCTTGTTTCCAACAATAAAGGGTTTTCCCTGCAGGATGTCAAATATTTTTTTGTAATGGGTAGCTGGTACTTGGCATTTTGAAATTGTTTCTAATTTGGAACCAATTACTTTAGTTTCCAACCCTACAAGTTGCACAATGTTTGTTGTGAATTCCTCAGGAGAATTTAGTGCACTAACAGAAAACAAGTGGTAGTGGGACTGATGGTGCATGTGTGCAGTGATCCCTTCGTTTTTTGGAACTTCAAACCTGGTCTTACAGTATTTGTTACTCCTTGAAATCGTAGAGAAGAAAATTGCCAGTTTTATTACATTGAGTGTCAGCCTGTACTCAAAGCAGATGTTGCACCGTAAAGTCATTTTAAAGTGGCCGTGGGCTATTATTACAAAAACCCGATGCAATAATTTTCCTTTCATTTCTTTTATGGTCTCTTCTTTCTAGTTTGCCTTCTCTGAGAGTTTAGTTAGTGTGTGACATTGCACATTCACTGACTTAACGTTGTTGCGTGGAGCGATGTGAGCTTGGTTTCCTCTATCTCCTTGGAAAGGATGACTCATGCAAACGCCCGTTTCCTTTTTTTGAATATGTAAATGCATGTTTGATGGCTGCCGGCAAAGACGCACCCTGGATGGCAGGAGGAGTTCTAAGTTTTAGACCTGCTTGACCTATTTCTACCCTCAGTCCGATTCTTGCCCTCTGCTTTTCTTCATCCTCCAACCCCTCTTATCCCTATCTGAAGTGTGAAGTTTGAAGCAGCAGGCTGTGTGCTATAATAGCAGTAATTGATCTAAAGATGGAAAGTTCTTTCTCACTTTGTCACCATACTAAGAAGCAATTTGTTCTCACTAAGTTTTTTCAGTCAAACTATTTAAGGATAATATAACCTCAAAGAACCATTTAGCAGCCAAGAAAAGGGGGTTGGGATGATAGAGGCTTTAGAGAGCATGGCACTATTTGTCCCAAGTTTAAAAAGTGCTGTTCTGTTACAAGTTCATTGTAGATGGAGTGGGGTGGCTGAGAATGGCCGCCCTCTTTGGTACCCCCTCAACTGTGGAAGGGAGCTTTGGATTCTGAGTTTTTTATTAGCCTCTGTGGCCTGATTTGTTTCAGGGGAGGCAAGGTGCCAAGATGTGGCTTGGCTTCTATTTTCCAGTGTGAGTGGTGGGTGGAGGGGATGAGGCAGAGTACACAGGCACAGACTTATACACAAGGCACTTTTATGTGTTCTTCAGTGTACTGGCTAGCATGCACAATTTCCGTTATTCACAAACGTTATAGACGATGGATAAAGAGAGGGAAAAAGGCTGTCGTACACAGAGAGACAGTAGGAAGAAGGGGTCGATGAGGATATTAACGCTCACAAAGGCCCCCTTTAAAAAGCCGGTTCAATGACGGGCTGGTTTGCCTTTATTCTGCCCGGCTGCTCTGCTTAAATGTAATGCAGATTCAACGGAGGGTTTGTGTTGTTCTGTCACTAAGATGGCAGTGAAGGCAGTACCTGAGGTGAATCAGACAACATGAATGAACACCTGGGTTAACGCGAAGCAGGGTTGCATGATTGGGTTGTGATATTTTGATTACAAAGTATTTGTGCAACACAGAACTTGAAGATTTATAAAGCAGCCAGTAGCACTCAATAGCTAATTCGAAAAAGAACAAAATCATCTGAAAATGCCTCACATTGGGGAGACACAGGAGGTCCGGGAGCTCCTTACCCTCCAAGCGAAGCATGAGATCAGTACATTTATGACAAGGAAGATAAAAAAAAAGGTGAAAAAGGTTTTCATTTTAATCCATTGTTTAGAAAGCGCGGCAAAATACATTTGTAGATGTCCCACTAGACGTTGTAGTGTTCTATGTCATGTGCCTCTTTTCCTCGCAGATTTACGGATAGATATTTACATTGAAACACCAAAGTGGCGTTGTTCCCCCGCTGTTTTGTTCAGTGTCATCAAAAACTTCCAAAGGCTTCATAGAGAACGGTCCTTGTGGCTCTGCTGCACTGTCTGCCTATAAAAAGAGCTAAGGAGAGAACTTCTGTTTGCCTGATTTTAATTTCTCCTTCTACCAGTTTCCTGAAGGTGTTTTTTTAAAGATACAAGTGCTTTTGGGGGAGACATGAATGTTTACTTTAAGGGCGTGGTAATGTTTGCTCACATAACTCAATTTAGCATGCAAATTACAGGTTTTTGATAGCCAGTTCCATTTCTGTTCCACATCCTGTTTGGCAAAATACCAACCTTCTGGCCTGACACCCCCAAACAACTTTTCTCTCCATCTTTATTAGCAAAGTATAATGAACCAACATGATCATTTTAACTGAATGTTGTAACTTTGTGGTTAGCATCGTTGTCTCTCTGCAAGGAGAGACAACGAATTCATCCATAAAGTCAAAGGCCCCTGAATCCATCCAGGGGCCTTTGACTTTACTCCAAGTCCAAAAAATATGTTGTTTTTTGTTCCCCTGGTAGGTTTATTTTTTGGTGTTATGTCGACTTTAAAGTTGAAAAATCAATGCTGTCTGGGCGAGCTCTTCTTTGAAGACCATGCCTCTAAAAAATCTCAAGTCCAGTTGAGCATTTCTGGTCTGCAGTTTCTTGTTATGTATTGGCTTAACAATCTTCTTCTTTGTCTTTGGGCTGTTCCCTTTCTGGGTCTCCATAGCAAATCATCTGTTTCCGACGGTACACTGCGGGCTAACCGTACCAGTGATGGTCTTTGTTATCCCAAGCCCCAAAGGATCCGGGTTGGAAATCTGTTTTCTGTTTTCCATATGTTAATTTTGCATAGGTTTGATGCTCTTCCTGGCGCAACCCCTCCCCATTTACCTGGGCTTGGGACCAGCACTAGACACACATTCATTTTTGTGACTTTTTTCGTTGCTGGGTTATATATTGGCTTGCCATGATATGTCCACATGTCATATGAGAATGTAGTTCCTTTCAAATTCAGACAAACAGCTCTCAGCGGGCGCAAACTTCCATGGCACATAAAAACAAGTTCCACAGGTAGGCGGACCCCCAAAACAAGAGTCCCTGAAAACCTGGCCCTAGTATTTAGATTCCTGTAACCTACGTTGTCCTGTAGGCTTAGTTCTTTTTCAGGATCTAGCTCAGTAACTCTGGAGGATATGTAAAATTTGTCCCCGGACTACACCGTCACAGTTTCACCTGCAGTTCCATTTCAAGCTGGGCTTACGCTGTACAATTTTAGAGCTGTGGCTGTCACAATTGTCAATAAGGTTTTGTTTGAAAGCTCTGAGGCAGAAAGAAGTTTGTTTGCTCGGGACATGTGTACAAGACAGAAACGAGTTGTCTTGATCATTCTTTCCATCCTGTGTATCGAAACCTCTTAAAAAAAAAGAAAGAAAAAAGGGCACCAGCGTATCTGGACTCGTAAGTGGCAAAGACGACTTGGACATTTTGGCTGGTCTGTGTTGCAGAGAGATTTGGAGGTAAGCTAACTAAGTTTAGATGTATAACATATAGTATTAAAGTAATAACCAGCAGCGCTCTGACAGCTGAGAACATTTATTTTTCTTCCTTGCTGACTAGTTGCTACCAGCCACATTCTACACTTTATTACTACTTGTTATTCATTATACACCTGCTGCATCGTTTCACCATGGTAACTCAGATGCTCGGTAGCAACTTCGCACAGCCGCAGTGAGAAAAGCAGGTGTTGGCGTATAGCCGATAAAGTGTTTCTTCAACTGGGCAAAATCCTGAGTCGGGCATTCAAAATTCCTGACATGTCAGAAAACCATCCGATCGTCTGACGGTCGTCCGGGAGCGGATGTTACCCCTGTTACCAATCTTACGCCTATCCTTCATTGGTAAAGAATCCACTCTTTAAAATATAATCTTTTTTTTAATATATATATCTCAGTGTACAAAAGGGTTATCATAAAACTCATGACTCAGGCGGTTAAAGGTTAGTGGTGTTTCAGTATCTTCCACACAATGAGAGTGAAACTGTGGTGGGGAGAATTTGTGTTTACTCTCAAACTAGATCAAACATCTGTAACAACACATAAACACACAAACAGACACACGCACACACATTTTCACGTCCGTTGCGCACAAACTGGCTTTTCCCACCGTCTTTCTCTCTCACTGTTTCTGCTCCGTTGACTTTTTTCAACGGTAGAATTATTTATAAAGTGGACCAAAAATCCCCAGTGACCCTTCATGGTATAGAGGATGTTTTGTTTAAAGATGAAACTCGTGTCAAAATGAAACCATCATTGCACAGCTGTCTACGATGATATCTGGATACACAAACCAGAGATTGTCCCAACTCTTTTTCCATCATGTACCCACTTTGAGATATCTTTCCATGTACATACAATACTGACTCAATCAATGTCTGCCCTATTAAACAACAAACCTCTTTCTGACTAAGACAAACATTTTACATTTCAAATTGTTTACAATCATTAAATGCACGCAACGTGTGTTAAACCGAATTGTAGTCATAATTGAATCGAATAACTATCAGAACCTGTTTGGGTTATGTTATTTTTTTGTTTTTTTCACTTCCTTGTCAGTGTTCTCAGCTGAACTGCTACTACATACAAATATTTGTCGATTTCCTTCTGACTTCCCTCGTCTGCAGTTAACATTTGACATAGAAAAGAAACACTGAATATAACATTTGGTCATATGACCAAAGGTTATATTGAGTATATATATTTGATATATATATATAATATTATATACTATATTAAATTATATATATATTGTATATATTATATATATATATATATATATATATATATATATATATTTATATATAATATATTACACATATATATATATATTATACATATGTTGGTCGTTGTCTCATTAATGTTCTCTGTCAACGCCATTTTCAGGAAATATCCCTCTTTGACTAGATGGGTTTGTAGTTAATATAAAATTTATTCTAATTAGCCGATCATTTAAAATTCTTCTAAAACAGGTTTTCCAAAATAGAACTCAAATAACTCATTTTCAGATCCATTTAATGAACTTTTCATATCTCTTAATGCACAAACTCGTCTCATCTGTTTGCACTTACGGCTTATAAACTAATTCGACTGCCACTAAAATCGACGCTTTCTGCCTTCTCGTCAAAAAAAAGGTGATGAAAGCTCTGAAGTAAATCTTTTCGCTTCAGTTAATTATAACTTACATTAATTTCAAATAGTGCAATCTAAACTTAGCCAGACTTGATAAGGGATTTAAAGGATTTTGATGCAATAAGAGGATTTGATATCAGATTCAATAAAATGTTACCAAGCCTCAACTTGAGGCAGTCAGGCATATAAAAATGTGAAAGTTTGGTTTTGGCTCTAGTTTTCCAGATGATGGCGACGCCTTGATTTGTACTGTCCTGTTAATTGCCTGAGCTGGCCAGAATATACTTGTCACCAAAGTAGGGATTATAGTGAAACATTGTACTTTTGTTTGTTGTTCATGGCTTTTATTTGCCATAAAAGTTCAACCATAAAAGCCAGATTTCCACTGATGTGTTAGATGACTTTGGTAAGGATGAATATCAACAAAGATATTTAAATTAGAAAAGATGGATTGATTTATAACAACATGATGTTTGTTGTTAAGTCTATTAGAAAGTCTTGGCACTCAGATTTTTCAGGGAGATTGTGATTGAAGGGTCTCTGCCCTGAGCAGCAGTATTGAATATCGGCCCCTTTGGAGTCTGGATACTGGTGGTGGTAGTGGCTGATGAATCTGCTGCGGCTCATGGATGATGAAGGTGATGGCTCTACAAAGACTAGGCGAAGAAGACTTTTAAAGCCTGTTTCTTTGGACTAACTTTAGCTAGTGTGTTATTCCTTGAGTCCATCCATCGATCCATCTATTTTCCGTAACCGCTTGTACTGTTCAAGGTCCCAGAGCGGCTTGAGCCTGTTCCAGCTGACATTGGGCGAGAGGCCGGGTACGCCCTGGACTAGTGGCCAGTTCATCACAAGGCCAGCGCACAGAGACAGACAGTCGTTCACAGTCACACCTCTGGCTAATCTAAAATCGTCAAGTTGCGCAATCAGTTTTGCGTGTTTATGGGCTGTTGGAGGAAAATGGAGTACCTAGAGGGAACCCCTCAGAAATACACCATGACAAGAGGTGGATATCAACCCGGAACATTCTGGCTGGGAGGCAGTTTATCTGCTTACTGCCCCACCAGGATGCAGGTTCAAATCTGTGAATGTTAATCCTCCCGCACTACCTGTTCAAAAATTTCCCCTTTTTAATATCTTCAGAATAGTCAATACTTAGCTTTATCATGATTTTGTTTAACTGCTTGAGCTAAGTCTCTGATAAGAGTTTTGTCAGTCAAACCTATGCTCTTCTATATGTTGGGAATTAAAAAATGTTTGTTTATTTTTCCAGGTTAGAATGAATCTTGAGGTCTCCTTGCCATGTTTCTCAAGCACAGAAACGGAGGCAGTAAACTAAATCACAAGTTCAAGCTGAAATGGACTTTGCTTCCAACTGGAAAATGTCTTTTTCTTTCACACCTCGATGTTCACACATGGCTCTCAGTTGTTTCCTGGTTCAGCTGAAGGTGAGGGATGTGGACATATGTGTGGTGTTATCGCCTTTTTACCATCTTTTACTTCCCTTGGCCGCGTGCAGCTTCACACTTACCACCAACAAACACAGGCTGGGAATGTGTCCATTCCTGCAGTTTATGTTTCTGCCACTCACATGACTTATTTCAGTGACAAAAAACGGTTCAAAAACAATACGAGAGATTGATGAAGGTGCAGCTCTGCTGTAAAATGTTGTCCTGCTGAAGATTAGGTCTGGTCAGTTTAGATCACCACCCATGTGTGGGTGGGCCCAGAGGACGACTGGAGCCCACAGCAGAAAGTTGTTCTTTATTCAGTTCAGTGGCTCCATTTTAAAGTCAGTAAATGAGATTATCAGACACCTTTAATGTGCAATTTAAGGCTTTTTCAGAATTTGTAATGGAATTCTCCATATAACTTCTAATCATGCTGTTCTTAATGCAGTTTTTATGTTTGACAATGTATGGAACTTTCCTGTGATCCAGAGCAGGATTTTTCATTGTTTTTGCAGAGGCACTGACATATTAAGTCCAAATATTATATTTAATTCTTGTAAATGGTTATTTATATCTCTGAAAAGTCAGTGATATTATGGAAATGTCATCACCACAACCGGCGTTCGCAGATCCTACATGTGATAACTCAAAATCTAATTCATGGATCCTTTTTATACCCTCATCGACGAGGAACAACTGGATTGATTGTCCGGCATAACTTCATATTTAATTTGAAGAGTTGAATCAAGGCCATTGCTTGTGCAGCCCAGGGGATTGGGCTCTTTTCTGGGATGTACCCTTTCTGTCAGGGATGACAGCGAAGGACTGGTAGTACGACTCTGTGAGGTGTGTTTGTAACTGTTTGTGTGCTGCTGCCTGTTTTGACCAGGACGCTCTTGAAATGGAGATCTCATTGGGATTTTCCTTGTAAAATTAAGTTAAATGACCCATTAGCACGTAATAGATCTCCTCCCCGTTTATAATGTCCAGTCTGTTTTTTTACAGGCCCTAGCTAAACAACTAGACTTTTTTTCAACACCTCAAATAAATGCCAGAGTGATGCTTTCAGCTATTTTGGTATATTTCTTGTTCATGCTTTGTGGAATTTTTTTTTAACTCTGATGAATGATGAGTTGTAAAATCAATAGCAATTAATAAAAAATAACAAAACAAATTATTATTTTTATTATTTACATTTCCACGCAAACAATTTGTCGTAGCCCTGAACGAGGCTGAGGTTCGCTCCCGGAGCATATCTTGTATGCCAATTTCTACATTTGTGTTGTGCTGGATGATTTGTGACTATTGTTATTTCACCCAAAATCGTGTTTATTTCATACATCTCCATGGCAACGGCTTTGAAATGCAGAATTGTAACTATGATAACATCTCCTTTTGTAACAGCTGGTTTCTGACTAAGTAAGTAAGTTCATGAAGTCGGCGACTTCCCATGAGCAGCACTAAAACGTGAACTCAGCATCCATGTTTTATGCATATGTTGGTCATGTTGCTTCAACTAAAAGATGCCACTGTTGTGTAAGAGGTTTCGTGTGTTAGTGTGAGGACCAATTGAAGAACAAAACCAGATGAACAGACACCTGTTGGGAGGAGGTGAGCAGACTTTAAGAAAGCATTGGTGACCATGAGCTTAACATTTCTCCCTGCCACTTTGGATTGTTCACACTGTTTTTATATTCAAGGCATTAGGGCCAATTTGAGCAACTCCACGCAATTTTTATGGATGTGAATCACCACATATAACATTGCAAACAATACCTAACTCACAATAGGATTATGAGTTTAGTCATTTTGTGAAATTCTGTGTCTTATCATTTATATGGTCATGTATCACCTTCACTGTTTTATCCAAAAACACGTCCGTTGTCCTTATTGGTCTAAAAACTGGATCATCAAACAGACGGAGCAGCACATCGTGAAAACCTGTCTTGAAATAAACTTGCACTGCTTGCACATGACAAACTCCACTGTTTGTATTGCAGTCTAGTCCAACCGAATACGCCCACACTTGCACTGGGAAATATGAAAGCGTGGCTCTGGCTCTGAAGCAGCAGTCGCCAGTCTTAAGTGGGATTATAAGATGTAATAGCCACAAATGAATCGTCTGCTCAAGGCGGCCATGCGTCAAAAGGCAATGCAACCCTTTCTGCTTGACCAAAGGTTTGAAGAATTTTACGTTTCACTGCTCTGTTGCGATTGTGTCCGTGTGTTCGTACCGGACCTGTACAGAGTCACTGGCATTGGTATCATTGTCATCTGAGGAGATAAAAAAAAAACTTTTTTTCTCCCACCATACTGTATTTTCACTATTTTGTGGATCATTTTCATCTTTTATACACCTATAGACCTTGGTGCGCGGAAGAACTGAGTGATTTTTGGAAATGTCAGTTGCGTATTTCCACCACTGGGCAGAGCTTTGTCTCCAAAACAACAGTTTTTGGGTCATAATTTCTCAAACATTCGTCTGATGTATTCCAAATTTGGTCCATATCAGTTGATCAAAGGAAATCTATTTTTTATATATCATATTTTCTCTAATTGTTCATTTTTAACTCACTATGGGAAGCTTTTTTTTTTCTTTTCCGACCCAACCTCTGTTCACATTGGTACAATTTTGTCCAAATTTACCTCATGTGAATCGTCTGAAGGGACTCTTCATTTTTATTTGTCATATTTTACTGTAATTGTTCATGTTTCACTCACTACGCTTTTTAAAAAATGTATTTTTACAAAAAAAAACAAAAAACTTTTCTGACAGTTATTTCCAACACAGTATTCAGTTGTGTCTAAATTTAGGAAATCTATCTTGTTTTATTACTTACCTCTGGGGAAAAAAATAGTCAACTGTATTTATCTTCATGATTGAGTCACTGTGTTATTTCATCTTAGAGCATCCGGCTGACTTTATAGAAATAGTTAGTTTCAGTCAGTAAGGACTGTTTGGGCTTATTAATAAGTCACATTTAATTAGAGGAGTTCGCTCATGTATTTGCTTGTACAATGCAGGGGATTTAACACTAGTTTTTCCATCTCCACTAACACATTTCTGGTTGTATCATAGGTGAGTATTTGCTTTCATGTGACACTCCCTGCAAATTCCACGTGAAATGTCCATCTCATTCACCCCTTCCTTGTTAAAATTCAATTCAAAATGGGCCTACTTGTCACGCTGACCATCATCTTTGCTTACTTCACCAGGAAAAGACTATATCACTATGTAGTAGACAGGAGAACATTTTTTTTTTTTTAATTCTTATAAATGTAATTTATGTGATAAAATGTGAAACAATATTGTAAAATATGAAATTTCCCCACCATCCCTATCAACCACTGTTGTTGTTGTTTTTTTTATTGGCTCAAATGACAACAAAGAGCTCTTCTCTGGTCATACTTTGTCAGGGCGTATTTCTTTTCTCCAACTTTTGCGCCGACAAATCACTCTAGGTAGCAGCAGAGCTATAAATTCTTCCCACTTAAGCGGCTGATCTCTGGCTCTATTTTTCTCCCCTTTCAATTAATAGAGAACACATCAGTTAAAGGAGGGCCTTTGTTGGTGTGTGAGAGTCCATACATCACCTAAACTAGCGCATCCCCACCTCCTCCTCCTCCTTTCCCCCAACACATGCACCGACAGCCCCCATCTGCTCCCAATCAGTGGGGCAGCCAGCGGTCAGGTCGCTGTATATGAAAATACATAAGCACACTCACACAACATAGATCCACTAGGCATGTGGTCAGTCATTCAAACACACACATCCCTCCCAAATTGAGCGTGCTGTGAAATATTTGATTGCAAGCATTCACTGTGAAACACCAATCTAACGCATTCTGTATCTATACAATAAACACACACACACACACACTGAGGCACAGTGGCAGCTGAACATGAGACATCTTGACGGCGTGCCTCACTGATGACTGGGTGTCATGGAAACGCCCAGCATGAGTATCCCTGTGGGATATTCTCTTATGATCGTTCAGACAGTACACTTGAATACTACAAGAACTCCATCTGACCAGATCACACACATTGTTTCTTATCTGGATCTAAATGGATCTAAATTAGCCTATTATGTGCTTTTGGGATTAGAGCTGAAATTTAAACTAATAGTAGGTCTCCATACTCTTGCTATGTTTGCCAATGAAGAAATGATTGACATTTCAATCCAGCCATATGGATCTGTTTGCAGATTTATTGGAAAAGCTTGTCTTTATGATAAGGCTAACAGGTTGAGCTCAGGCACTCTTTACTTTCAGGTTTCGACCGTTTGGCTTCCTGTTAAACTTGTGTCTCAACATCCCTTTTTTGCATACGTGTGCGTGTGCGTGTGCAGTTGGTCTGGTTGTGGGAGTAGTCTGTGTGTTGATGCAAATGCACTGGAGCAACAATGTGTTTGCTCCGTGAACATGCACAGCTGATGAACACAAACGCGAACAGAGAGGCACGGGTCCCTCGAAGTTCGGTCTGCTCATTGAGCCGTTCATGCAACTCTCTGTGCATGTGTCCGCAGGCCGCAGATTAATAATCACAGTAGCTGCTCCTTGATGTCACCATAATGAACCTGTACTGTCGGGGATGGTTGCTAAACTTTTTTCATACCCTTTTTCCTTTTTCAGACTCCATTGACCAGATCACATAGAACCAGCCCCCAGAGTGTGGGGAGGAGGGATCTGATCGTTCATCATCCAGATGCTGTCACAAGGTGGGCTAACATCCCGTATGGTTGGCATGGTAACCGCCTTCTGGATTTAGGTTGAGCGGTTCGCCAGAGACAGTTTCTTGTTGTTGCCACATTCTTGCAACATCTTCCTGACCTGAAGCCCAGAGAACAGGGTTTTTATCCTTGATGGAGGTGTGTTTGAGGTTGGGATTGTGGAAGGTGGAATAGTTTAGGAGGAATGAGTGGTGGTGGTGGTAACAATGAAGGAAACAAAGAGGGTTGAGCAGATGAGAAAATGAAGATTGGGAAGACAGCAGAGAGACAGGAGGAGAAAATAAATTATTCTTTGTGCTCTACCTGCCAAAGAGGCAGAAAGAGAGCATTCATCTTTCCCCCCTGTTTGCAGGTGACAGCACAGACACACACACACACACACACACACACACACACACACACACACACACACACACACACACACACACACACACACACACACACACACAAATGTGCCCACAGTTAACCAAACCACATTCTGTTTCGTCCCCGTGCAGCTCCACACATGCTTTTGCAGACATACTGCTATTGCGGAGAAAGAGGGAGCGTTCTTTACAGAGTGAGGTCAAAGAGGGAGGGGGGAGGGAAGGGTTTTGCAAAGGAAGCGATGACTGGTGGTTGGAGGACTTATGAGAATGGAAGTGTCTTGTTGGAGTCATTGAGTGCAAAGGTGGAGCAGCACCAAATGCAACAACATGTTTCTTTTGATAGAAAGAAGGGATTAAAGATGTTTGCACTTTGAAACCTGATGTTGTACCTGGTTAATGAAACATTTTTATGAGGGGGCGTACAGCGTACCCGTGCCCACCTGAAGGTACGTAATGACAAATTCTCTTTCAATCTCTTCTCAAAATATACTGGACAGGATTCAATGAAATAATTGTTTGCCAGATTTTAACTTCAGGATTATTAAATTGATTTATTTATTTTTTTAAACAGCAGTGACAAGACAAAATAAAAGTTGTTATTTTTCCAGGACTTCTTAGCCAAAAATCAAATTGTGTCCGAATTCAGGAAATTGGTCTTCTTTTATTCCACCAACTATTCACACACAATATTCACATAGAAAATATGCATTCACTTAAGCAGCGATTTCCCTCCACTCCAGGCTCTCTCCCTGTCTGAAGAAGCTATTCTTACCAAATATATGATTGCAAGCACGTTAAGACATCAAGCTGTTGACAGAAAAAAAATATTTCTGTTCTCAATAATGTTGCATGGCCATATAACTCCATATAAGTGACTCATGCATGCAGCCCTGAAAAAAGTTACATTCTCGCCAAATTAAGGCAAAAACTGCAATAGAGTTACATCGTCCTGATTATTTGAATATCACCTTCATGTTTAAATTGCATTCTTAGTCAATAATTAGTGCTTTCAAGTTTGAATGACTTCTATTTGAATGACTTTTCCCTTTTTGCAGAGTAAAACCAAAGTTTATGTCTGTCAAACACTCTCAAATCCCAAAACCGTAAGAGAAATGACTGACATCAAATTTTTTGTTGGGGGGAAAATTCAGTCTCATCATTGAATCTGATCAAATCACACGGGGACCTGTGAGTCTATTTCTTCTGAGAACTTATTGCTGAATTTGCGATTCCTCCAAATGAAGCAGCTACAGTAGTTGTCATGTCACTGGTGTGAGTTCACCTAGCCAGACTGGGCCTTGTGCCTCTGTTTTGTCAACAGAGATTATGAAACGGCGTTTGGGAAGTCCCCATCCCACTCTTACTCGATCTCTCTTCCTCCCTCCCACTGCCTTGTGACAGGTAGGTGGGGGAGGTGACGTTGGCGGCATCACCCACTCTGAGAAGTCCCCATCCCACTCTTACTCAACCTCTCTTCCTCCCTCCCACTGTCTTGTAATGGCGCCCACAACTCCGCATCAACCGTCCCACCTTATTCGCCCCAAAAAGGACAGCAACGGAAGCCTGTCAAACAACCTCACAGGAAGTTTGATTGCTGCCAGCTCCACAGTTCTTCCATCTTTGTTGGAGAGATGGTGAATGAACCTACTCAGGGAGCCATTGTTTAATTGGAGAGCTGGCTTTCAAAGAGAGTTACAACTCTGTCGGTGTTAGCCTTGAAGCTCTCTTGTTCGGAAAAACTGTAAGAAATTCAAATTCTACTCTGAATGAAGTTGTGACACTGATACAGAAATAAATCTGTCTCTCTTTTCAGGTGAAGTACAATTCAGATTAAAGATAGGGCTATATTTTTCTTTTTTCTCTCTCTGATTTCTCATGTGCTCCCGTTGTTTGGCCCCAGACATGTTCTTGTTCGTCACATTGTTCTCTCCTCTGCTGTGACTCACTCTGTTGTGAGAACGCTGTCATCTTACCACTTTTTTCTCTCCTACTTTTTTTCTGATCTATTTGATATCCACTCTGCCAGAGTTTTGTTCACCGGTTTTCTTGAGAAAGTACTCATGGTAAACATGTGCATTTCTTCAATTTGACAGAAGAGTGAAAAAAAATGATCCGTGCATCTAAAGGATGTCTAAAATTTGGAGTTGTGTGACCAATAATTCTTAGCTGTCTTCGAACATAAACTCCTTCTGCTCAAAAAACGGCAAACGGAGTTCTTTCATTGCTCAGATTTAGGTATAAATTAAATTCCATCTGCTTGATTTCCGTGAAATTAATGGTTAATATGAAATATGAATCGACAGCCAAACACTGCAGTGTTTTAAATAAAATCTACTTGCAAACTTAATTTTCTTTGCCAATAATAAAACATGTTGCTTTTATCCAAGAAAATTGAAAATAACTGACTCAAAATAGAAAAGCTAGAGGCTGAAATGTCACATGGGTTCCAGTTAACACAAAACGAATGTGACGACAATTTTGCTACTCATGTAGCCATTAATAACCTGATCAGAACCTCTTTTCAACTTTAATCCATAGCAGAAACATGTGAATGAAATTTATAATATTGAGTTAAATGGTTTGCATATGGAGAGTATGAATTTAAAATCAAGCTCTCCAGCATGCATGAATAATAAGCATGCATAATATCAATGTTATTGCTCAGTTTGAGTCTTTTCTTCTCTCCTAGATCTGTTCTCTGTGGTTCACACCTGCAGCCTTGTATACTGCCTCTCTTCCTAACATAACCCTATAACTCTTTTTGAGCACAGAATAGCTGTGTTTGCTCAGGTTAATTCATCCTTCCATCAATTCATTTCCTTCCGCTCATTTGGGGTCGGTCGCAATGGCAGCAGGCTAAGAAGGTCATTCCAGACGTCCCTATCTTGAACAATGCTCTCCAGGTTAATCCTGGGGATCCAATGCCAGATGAGATATATAATTCTTCCGACGAGCTCTGGGTCTTTTCCCAGTTGGACGTGCCTCAAAAGCACGCCTCCAACGGGAGGCGTCCTGGAGGCATTTTAATCAAATGAACAAACAACTTCAACTGGCTCATTTCAACTTAAAGGAGCAGCAACTCAACTCTGAGCTCCATTCCTTAAAGGCTGAGCCCAGCCACCCTTCGAGGGAAGCTCTTTTGAGCCGCTCGTATCCTTGATCTCGTTCCTTTGGTTACTACCCTGAACTCATGACCTCAGGGAGGGCTGGAATCGAGATGGACGTGGAAATAGAGAGCCTTGCCTTGCGACTCAGCTCTTTCGTCACCACAACAGACTGATGCTAATGCTGCACAAAAACCATCTTTCCATCTCACGGTCCATTTTCCCCATACACTTGATTGGGCAGCAACTCACCCCTAACTTGAAGGGGACAGTCCACTGGTTTCCGACAGAGTGCTATGACATCAGGTTTGGTGGTGCTGACTCTCATACCAACCGCTTCACACTCGGCTGCACGCTGCTCCAGTACACAGTGGAGATCATGGAATGATGAAACCAACAGAACCACATCATTTACAAACAGCAGAGGTGTAATTCTAATCTCCCCAGAGGGGACACTCTCCTCGCTGCACATTGAGTTTCTGTCCACCAATATCAAGAACAGAATCGGTGACAAGGGGCAACCTATGCAGGGTCCAAGTCTGCACTAAAAAGCACCCATCGAGCTCAAACGTCGCTGGGGATTGCTTTTCGCGTTACGTAGGGACTGGATGGCTCATAGCAATGGCCCAGGTTCCCAATACTCCTGCGTTACCCCGCACAGGACCCCACAGGGCCCCCCAGGCTACATGATCATTGGCTTTCTCCAAATCCACAAAACACATGTATGGATAGGCAAATTCCCATATCCCCACGAGCAAACCTGCAAGAGTAAAGAGTTGGTCCACCGCTCCCTGCCCAGGGGTGTTGACAATTGGTCTGAGGCTCCCTTTCCCAGAGCTGCTTATTAAATTATTCTTCACTCAACCATGTTTTCTCCTTAACGTAGAATTAATGCGCTTGCTTGTTTGCAAACTTCAATTCACACTTGGAACATGGGCCTTCAACACTGACAAATCAACAGAGGACAGCGTGTTGGGCGTGAAGGCGATCTTGACTGGTCCCACAAAGGAACTACCGTAATACATAATTCTGATTAAAAATGAGAGCTGGAAGCCTTTGTTCTTGATGAATGGGATAAGATTAAACAGGAAGGCTGCCTGAAGCTGCAGTTTGTGGTTGGGAATCATGTTTCCAGCAGGTCATTGCAGAAATCCCTCCCTAAAAAATAGCAATGCTTTTTAAAAAAAACATCAGTCGTAAGTAAAAGTAACCTTTTCTGGTATATTTGGTTGCTTCTAGTCATATTTGTCCTTATTGTGTCCCCAGAAGGTGGGTCAGGGGGTCAGGGGGTCAACGAGGAACATCTGGAAGCATCCTCTGGGAATGAATATCTGTATCAAATGTCATTCAAACCTGACTTTAAGCACGCGTGGTTCCTGAAAACAACATGTTAAGTAAAGAGACGTTTCCACATCTGATGCATCAGAATTATATCCTATGTTTGTGGGACCATCCCGCATGTGAACTGGATCTGGATTGGTTTGTGTGCTGTCTAGTTCAAGAGGTGAATGGTTGCGTCTGGTTTTGCAATAAAGTTGTTAATCAATTCCTATGTAGAGGGGCCCTCAGGGGACTTCATGCTGCAGGCTGCTCACCTGTAACAGAGCCAAATAGTTTAGCTTTAGTGTAGGTGAGACCGTAGCACCGTTGACCCCAGTGAACCTCCTTACACACTCGTTTTAATGACCCAGAAAATACGTGGGTCAACTGTCAGCTGTTCCCTTGAAATTACTCGGGTCAAGATCAGGGGTGAGAACCAGGTCGAGTCTGGTGGGAAAGTTCAGGGCCACTTACCTCCATGTGTGAACTCATCCGTGCCGCGAGTGTCAGTAAAAGAACTGCTCGCTCGATGGCTCAGTTAGCTGGGAGACTTTCTTTGTCCTGTTGTTGTATGTGTTTCTGACTCAGCCGCTGAGTTCTATAACATCAGATAGATGCCAGAGTTGAACTTAAACTAGATAAGATTTCTCCTGAATGGCCCATGGTGGCAAATAAGTTTCATTTTTTAAAAGTTACTGAGCCATATCCTAAAGAAAACCATCATGAATGATTTATTGAACTAATAATGATACCGATGTGATTAGAAAATTCCAGGGGCAAGTTTTCATGGTCAATGGGTCATATCGGTGGTTCTCAAACTTTTTACAACGTTTATATAATATATTGTATTATTTAAAATATAATACGATAGTAGAAGTAGGTAACTCTATTCAGCTAAACGTAGTTCAAATAGGAAGAAAATATATTCCCAATAAGAATATTATTTATTTTTGACTAGTCAGCCACAACCACACTGTGCAAAGGAGTAGAACTGGCACTTAGTCGCATGATTATAATGCAAGGGGCATCCCCTCACACACATAGAGTACACACACATAGAGTACACACACATAGAGTACACACACATAGAGTACACACACACACACATTATGCACACAAACAGTACTCACACATACAGTACGCACACATACAGTATGCACACATACAGTATGCACACATACAGTATGCACACATACATTACACACACATAGAATAAACACACATACAGTACGCACACATACAGTATGCACACATACATTACACACACATAGAATAAACACACATACAGTATGCACACATACAGTATGCACACATACAGTATGCACACATACAGTATGCACACATACATTACACACACATAGAATAAACACACATACAGTATGCACACATACAGTATGCACACATACAGTATGCACACATACAGTATGCACACATACAGTACACACACGTACAGTACACACACATACAGTACGCACATATACAGTACGCACACATACAGCACACACACAGAGCAGGTGAGAACATTAAAAATAACAACTTTAAGTCCCTGTAAATGCACATTTCAAATTCGATGTAACCTGAGTCATACATTCTTACCGTTTTTTGCCATTTGCTGCTGTTGATTCAGGGATGCTCGTGTCTCCACTGCAGTTTTCTACAATGCTGCTAACAATATTCTCCTCCTGATCCACACTTCTCTACTTAAAAGTTCCCGTTTGAAGCCACGATTGCATTGTTATTAAACCCCTCGTAATGTTAGCTTCCTCTAATTACTGCCTTCTTGTCCTCAGAGTTTAGCTTGTAACGGCTTGGCATACGCACAACAACCCGACTACGTAGCAGGCTGATGGATGTCTGAACAAGAAATCGCTTTTCCTGAAAACTACAGGAAAGGCTTAACTTATTTTAAAGCCCATTTCATTGATCTCATGGTTACAGTACTTTCATTTCATCCATCATATTATTTGGATAGTATTATACGTGTTAACCTTTTCCTGTTCGGGTTCCAGACCTTGGTCGGGGAACAAGAGATATGTTCATTTATTCCAGGGCTGAAGTTTCTCCTTTGGGATTAACCCCTTTACTCTGGACCAGTGGCAGTAAAACACAACACCGGGGACTCCACCTGCTCTTGGAAGCTGCAGCTTATAATTCAGACCACTGTATCCTGCTGTACACACACAAAATCACTTAGTTGCTCCAAACTCTTTGCTAACGCTGTCTTTTTCATGCAACTGTCACTCATACTTCAGCACCATTCTCACTCGACCAGCCACTCATACACACACAGGCTCTCTTAAAGGGGCCATGCACTCTAGCAACATACGTTTTTAATATTAATCTTACTTAATTTAATAGAAGTAGGCAATTTCAGAGATTCCTCCGCTTACCACTAGAGGAAGCCTGCGTACAACCAGTGCTACGCGTACCATAGTTTGAGAACCCCCGAGTCATATTGTCCACGTCAAACTTTCATTGGATTCGGTCGGTTGTATATTTGTGACACCAGGGGAAGCTTTATCTCAAGAAGTTTTCAGGCTCATTGTTGTTGATGGTCCGATTTAGTCCACATTTCTATGAATTGACTCTAGGACATCTATCTTGTATACATCATATATAATTCGCTATGGAGAGTTTTTATTTATTTATGAAACAAACTGTTTTCAGGCATAACTTCATATTTAATTTTGAGTTCAATCAGGGGTATTGCTTGTACAGTGCAGGGGATTGGTGGCTTTTCGGGGATATAACCATGGATATTATACACTGCATCAATGTCAGTGGTGTTTTATTTGTACAACAAAGAAACAACTGTCCTGTAAACTGGAGCGCTTTCCGCCAAGGAGGTTATGTTTTTACCTCTGTTTGTCTGTCTCACTGTCTGTTAGCAAGATTAAGGAAAAACTGTTCGACGGATTTGCATAAAATTTTACCCAGAGGCTTATCCTTGACCTCATGATGTGATATCTTGATTACTTTTTCTTAACCAGTGCGATATAGGGCACTTTTTTGTCAATAACTCATAATTGATTGGACGAATCAGAAAGTTTTTCCTCGAGTTAGGTTTTGTAATATTCCAGATGCGTTGTCCTTCGCCGGAGGTTTGCGCTCGCTAGGTGCTTTTAAGTGCAAACTTTGATCTGGAGGTTTGTGTGAGAGAGATAAGGTCATACCTAGAATAAAATTTTATTTTCTATGTTCATTGATTTTTACATCCAAGTTAAGAAATTTCTAAAAATGTTTGTGTATGTTTTCAGTCAACATCAACATTATTTAAAAACAAAAACCTGAATCGTACAAAATCAGTATTGGTAAATTAGACTATAAAATCTATAATTTGAATAAGATCGGTGTACCTCCTATAAATTGATTTATTATCTGATTGCATTTATATTCGCGAACATTTGAACAGGACATTCTTCATCAAACTTTTCACCTATTCACTATTGAATCAATTTCAGCTTTTTTCATTTGCTCTGGTTTTTGCTTAGTATATAAACTGATACATGATGCTCTTATTCTCAACCTGCTTTAACAGGTAGCAACTGACTTACTTCATTTTTGCTCATCACTCACTCTCTGTTACTTCGTCTCACTTTTTCCTTTACCTGTCATCATTTTGCCCACCTCGCCCCCTTACTGCCACCTTCTCCCTCTCAACGCGTCTCATTCCCACTGCCCCCTGCTGCTGTATTATACCCCCAGCATCCCTGCTGCCTCTCTGCAACCAGGCCTCACTGCCTGTGGCTTGTAATTGACTTTCTCCCTGCTCTGGAAAATCGGGCGTCCTACGCCAGGCTGGAGGTGACCCATTTCCCTGGGGCATACAGCAACCTCCTTATCAACCATTCTCTTGGGCGGCCTCATTCACTCTGCAATTAGAGCAACTCCCCCTTTGAGAACTCCATCAATAGGCTTGTAGGCAGGCGGGCGCGCTTGATTGGTGGAAAAGCAAAGACAGATTTCCACTCGACACTTCACACTTTGCTCGCCCGTGTTCTGAAGCGTCTGACTTTGTTCCTCCCCCTCTCTGCTTTTGGCCTCCTGTGCTCTTCTTCTCCCTTGTGGTGGGTTTCATCAGACACCAGCAAGCAGGAGACAGTGTGGCAGGTAGACGGGTACATCGGGAGGCAGACGGGAGCAGATGCAGGTAAAGACAAAGGCAAGGGAACAGTCAGATGGGAGGTACTCAAGGGAGAGAATAAAAGAGAAATTTGAAAGAAACTCAAAGCGAGAGGGATTGAGCAAGAGGATTGACAAGTCTTGAGAGCATCTCTCGCTTTTAGAAGAAGATTTATGAGAATTCCCTGTTCTTGTCTTGTTGGGGAATATGCTTGGGTTTCACCTGGTCTTGAAGACAAGCATAAAAGCAGCCCTCACATTGATTCTGTCTCAATAGAAGGTGTGTTCACCGCTTGTTTCAGCGAAGAGCACCCAACGGAAGATTAAAACCTTTTGGATCGTAAAAACACACTAACAGACGACTCTGCTCAGATCCCTCAAGAAGGAGCTTGAGATGATGGTGCGTGGTGATTGAATAACAGGCCGGCATCTCTCGCCGCCGTTGGGCTGATTTGCTATGCAGGAGAGGCAGAGCTCTGGTCAGAGGATAACCATGTAATCAATGGAATGAAAAAGCTCCTCTGGCTGTGAAGGTTAAGAGGGGTACTGGAGGCTTTTCAGCCCACTCTGTTCCACACATGCATCACAAACACACACCAGACTGGATGTTACATCTCATGCTCCAATTCTATACCTTCTCATCCCCTCTCACCTGTCCCCCCTCCCTCTTTTCACTCTCTGGCAAGCCTTTATCGCAATTTCTCTCACTCTTTTCCTCTTGATTTTCTCTGAATATACTCTTATTTGTACGCTCTCTCCCCTTCATTTACTATCCTCTCTTCTCTCCCTTCCTCCATCCTCTGTTCCCTCCCCTCCTCTTTGCTCTCTTCTATCCTCCTACCTTTCCCCAGTGTCAGCTGCTGTCACTGTGGCAAAGAAAGTGACCAATCAGAGCCCACTTCAGAGCACCGGCTTCTCCCTCCCTCCCTTCCTCATTTTTTCTCTGCCTCCTTTCCTCTATTCCCTTCTCCTCCTCCTCCTCCTCATCTTTGCCTCCTTTCGGCCCATCTGCCTCTCTTCCCCACAACCTTTATCAGCTCACTTCCTGGAGACGAAATGTGATGCATTATGAAGACAGACGGCTGTCTAACGGGGTTAGCTGTGCAGCGTAGCTTATCATCAGAGACACTGCTAATCCGGTGTGTGAGTGTGAGTGTGTGCTTGGATGTGTGCGTTTCCCCATTTGAGCTGATGAACTCATAAATGCACAGACCCCCCACAAATACGCACAAACAAACAGAAGCTCACATGCGTACTCTCTTTCCTGAGGAGGAGAAGGCAGACGAGACAGGTTTATGTCTGTCAGTATCTGTCAGGAGAATATGATTTGCATGATATAAGCATATTTTACCCTTCTGTGTACACTTCTGCACTCCATCCGCTTTACAGCCTGTGTCTGTATTAGTTATTTTTTGCTGAGCTCGGATGGACGATTGCTATGTCTTCTTCCCTTCACAATTAAATCTATAACAAGAGCGAAAGGCCTAATAGGGCCTATGTGATCCCCTCTCTGCCTCTGTCAAAGCCTTATTTACACCTGTGTGTGCTCCCTCCCCTCAGGTGCTGATATGTGTGCACGATGAGTGGACTGGGGGAGAACTCCATGGAGCCTCTGAGCTCAGAAAACCGGAAACGCAAGCTCTCCACTTGTGAGACGCCTGGTCTGGGGTGAGTGTGACTGATCAGCAGGGAAGTGGACTACTGGGTCAGTGGGTTCTTTAGCCCAGGCCATCAGCTTCCTTTGCAGGCTGTGATGAGCAAGAGCGGAAAATAGAAAAATTATGACTGTAATTTTTGCAGAAAAAAGCACTTTTAGCAGAACATTATATGTCTCAATTGAAAGTTTCATTTTCCTTCCCAGTTTCTTTCTTTTACGTTTGTGTATTCGGTAAAAGTCACAGAACCTTCTCTCATCAGCATGGCAGGAATATATATACCAGTGAATGAATACATCTGCCAGATACCACAAAGTACTGTGGACAACATTTTGATCCCTGTTGGATCTTATTCCAATTTCAAGGGATATGAAAGGGAAAGAAAAGAGTACAATTTTATTAAAGCAAGACATTTGGAGAAATACACTTACATGTATTCTCTGGTGTGGTAAGAGTTGGATTAGAAGACTGAAGCCAATCACATTTCTCTTACTTAATCTTAGCAACTGACACCCGCTTTCATCTGCAAACGAATTACAGCTGTCAAACGTAGAGCCAGTGAGCTCAATCTACGATAACTGAAAAAACTACAGCTATCTGTCTTTTCTTTTCTTTGCATTAAAATGTAATCATTTTAAATACACCTTGGGGCCACTATTTTCAAATATATAAACATTGATAATTTGGGTAGAATTCGCTTAGCTTTAATCTCTGCATGCAATTTGTGCCGTGCAGGTGTGAGAGGAAGCGACGAGAGCAGGAGAGCAAATACATAGAGGAGCTGGCCGAGCTGATCTCCGCCAACCTCAGTGACATCGACAGCTTCAACGTGAAACCAGACAAATGTGCCATCCTCAAAGAGACGGTGCGCCAGATCCGCCAGATCAAAGAGCAGGGTGAGTGGACACAGTCGCCTGAAATCCTAAAGGCTGCTGATCGCAGGAGTTGGACTGGTGCACTGGAAGTCAGATGAACTGCAGGAAACACTGCGAAAGGTGTTTGGGAGGCAATGAGGGTAGAGACAGATGGGGGTTAGCACATGTACAAACACACACACAAACATACACATACACATACACACCTCCTTAGAGCCCAGGTGCAAGGACGAATCAGTCATTCATCTCCTGCAAATTTCACAGCCTCAAGTGTTTATGTTTGGGAGGAAACATTGGCTATGCTTTGTGAACCTGTCACTCGTGTGCTTGTGTGTTATGGGCATGCACAGCTGTTAACTGGCCGTGCCAGTGGCTGCTTAATTGGACGTTTTCAGATAATCACATGCCCATCCATTCTGTTGAACTGCCAAATTATTAGATCTGTTACAGCTGCCTTTGTCATAGTTCTGTTTCCATTTTGCCTCGGCCATTTGTACGGCCGCTTAAAATCCTGCAGGCTGAGGCTCTTGCAGATGCATCCTCAGTGCAGATTGGTCATAATTTAACTCTTGCATTCAGACCTGTGCCAGAGCAATTCTTTTCTCCATTCAAAGGGAATATCTCAAGACCAGGGGGGAAATTTGCCCTCGGTTCTGTAAGCGTCTGCCACCTCGACAGGAACGGGAAGAGACTACAGCTGGTCCTGACTGGCTGCTGACACGTTGCCATAGTTACAGGAAGTGAAGACCGAAATGACACAGGCGTTTTAGACGCACATTTCGCTTTCTACCTGTTCCTGTTCCTCAACCAGTTGCTCTTTCTGCCTGGCTTAGTTACTGTTCTATTTTCCATCAGTCAATCCTGTTTCTCATCTCACTTGGATTTAATGTTTGACTCTTCCCTCCTCCTCCTCGGTTTCCCTGCTCTTTTCTCCCTATCCCTATGCAGCACAATTGAGTTTCTTCAGGTGTGCTCCCAGCGTCTTACGATATTGACAGACCTGGTGTAATGCAGTTTCTCTTCCTCTTTCCCTCTTACGCTTCATCTCTCTCTACCTAAATTTGCAATGCTCTGCTGTAGGCAGCAGTATTCTTTTTTCTTCTTTTTTTGTGGGTATCTGTGCCCCTTTGGAGCTAATCAGATAGAATGATTCCTGTGCCAAACAGCCCCCGCCTATTTCACATGACAGAGCCTTGCATAAATACAGCAACCCAAACACCAGCCGCTTTCTGTCCGCATTGTTTCCATCCGCATCCCTCTGCTACAGCATTGTTCCTACTTTTCTCTCTGTCTTCTTATATTTCTACCAGTCTTTGCTTTTTGTCTCAGACTCAGCCCCTCCATTAATTCAGGTGCCTCAGCTCCGGCCCCTGCACCATTACAGCTTTCAGAGCCTCTCTTGCTCTCTCCCACGCTCTCTCTCTCTCAACCCCAGCCTACTAGACAGTCCCTCAGAGCCTGACACTGAATATAAAGCATGCAGAAGGCTGCTACCTGCTCCACATGCACCCAGCCCTCTACTCCTCCTGACGGGCTCCTCAGAGAAACCTGCCTCTGTCCGTCTCCCTCCTCACCTGTAGTTTTTAATTTAAAAAAGTCAAGGTTGAGAAACATTGCCCCCTGCTGGTGAAGCCAGAGCTGTGAATGACTGCTTGTTTCCTTCAGTTTCAGGTGACGTTACTCTCACCTTGTCTTTCTCCTTTGCTCTTTTGTTTATATGCAGGCAGCAGGGATTGAAATTGATGTTTGTTGTATATTTTTTTTTAACGTGTTTCCTCTCTTGCCCCACCTTTTCCTCTCTTAAAGGGAAAGCTTCATCCAACGACGATGACGTCCAGAAATCAGACGTGTCCTCAACAGGTCAGGGGGTCATTGACAAGGACCACCTGGGTCCGCTTCTACTGCAGGTGAGTACAGGGCTTCACCCAGTGCTTCGCAAAAGGTCTGAAACGCCGCCGATTCGGTGCTGACTTCCTGTCGCTGTGCTCTCAGGCTCTGGACGGCTTCCTGTTTGTGGTGAACCGAGAGGGAAGCATTGTGTTTGTGTCGGACAATGTGACACAGTACCTGCAGTACAAACAGGAGGAGCTCATAAACACCAGCGTGTACATCATTCTCCACGAGGACGACAGGGAGGAGTTCCACAAGAACCTGCCCAAGACCAACAGTGAGAAACCCAAACACACCTACACACGCAGGGAAGCAGGGTATCTACCAAGAAGCAAATCCAGCTTGACGTGTATCAGAAGGCCGAGGTTTAAAGCAAACTTTGAGAGGTTACAACGGCTCTGAATTTAATGACTCACGAAACCTGCTTCGGCGTTTCTCTTGCTTTAAGGAGGAGCTCCTAGAGAGTGTTTTCATGTGCGCAAGACGTATGCAAACCTGACGAAACACACACGAGCACAGGAGCACCCACCCACTCGGTGCTAAGCAGGCAGAGCATAGCACAGCTGTCAGTCACACTCAGTGGACCAGACACTGTAAAACAGGTCTGCGCTCTATTCCGATCCCACAGCAGCCATCTGGAAACTACTTTCTGCTAAATAATGCATCTCCGCTACTTAATTCACTGTTTGCCTGTGTGCCTGTATAGCTATTTGTATTTATTTATATGCATATATGTCAGTAATTGAATTCAATTTTTATGAAAGTGCTGTCTGCTTGTGTGTGTGTGTGTGTGTGTTTGTGTGTGCGGGGTAGTAAGCCCATGAGTATGTGCAGAGAGTCCTATTTATAAAGCTGATTAATTATGGATATGTGTGCTCGACTGAACCTGCTACTCGATTAACTTCACAGTAATGTTCCTAAGCAGCGGCGGCTCCGACATGTCACTGACACGTTTTCTCTCTGCTTCTCGCCGGCGCACTCCTTCATTCATTCACCCTTTGCATCCTCAAAAACGCAATTTTGATCTACTTGTCCTCTTGACCGTTCCTTGCTCAACTCACGTCTCCTCAGCCTCATTCATGCTTAATATGGCTGCCTACTAAGATGATTATTGTGGTTGTCTCTTTCTCAACCTGCTCCTCGCCGCTCCCCCGCCCCTCGTTGTGTGTCGCTCCGCTGCTCTGTCTCTTCATTATCTTTTTGGACCCATGAATGAAATGTGCTCCCACTGCACATTCCTGCGGGATGACCGCTGACCACACCGGCTACGGTTAAATACACACAAGCTCACACACAAGCACCCACATTCGGTAACAAAAACAGACACACACTCAAGTGAGCTTTTGGCACATGAAGTGTGTTTTTTGACCCGTCTGTTGACTAATTGTGTCTGAGGGGAGAAGGCAGCCTAAGCAACAGAGCAACGATTTTTTTTTTTTTTTTTCCCTGTCAGGGAGAAAACTCAAGGCCTTGTTAAATCACCTCTCACTATCAGTTAGTCCCCCCCGTGTTTGGCTCTCCTGGGTCCTCTCTTGTATCCTCCCTGCACCTGCCAGACAAAATCCTCCAATCAACTCAAGGCCCCGATAAGGCTTCGTACAAACCTTGTAGGATAGTTGCATGTCTCTCTGAAGTTTCTCTCCCCTCCTCCCTCTCTCCTACGAAGGTGACCCCTGTCTAAATGAGTGTATGTGATCTGTGATGAAGAGTCAGGGCTTAAATGAGGATAGATGGCTGAGTGTCCCTGGCCTCTGCCCGCTGCACAGCAGACTGGGAGGGTGAGATATTGAAAATCGACAACTTGGCCACATTAATCCCATGGTCCATTTAGCCGGGGATCCGACCAGCAGGAGGCTCCTACTTCTCAATTTAAGAGGGAAAATATGTTGCTGTGTGGTTTGTTTATTTATTTTTGTCTGTGTGTGAGTGGCAGTGGGAGTGTGAACTGTTGTTATATTGGATTTTAGGAAATCCATATATGTGGATTTCAGTCTCGGACGTTACCTACTGGTTACTGTAAGTTCATTTTCGATTTCCTTTCAGTAAATGGAGTGTCGTGGGGGAGCGAGGCAACCCGGCAGAAGAGTCACACCTTCACTTGCAAGATGTTGGTCAAGTTTGGCCATGGCCACGGCCCCATGGAGGAGGGGCCCGGAGGGCCACGCTACGAGACCATGCAGTGTTTTGCTCTTACTCAGCCCAAGGCGATGATTGAGGAGGGGGAAGGTACGCTGGCACAGTCAGAAAATTTAAAAAATAAGCTCAAAATTAAGGGGCCATTATTTTAGTTTAGAGTTTGGCCCCTCTTTCAAGTTTGTAATTAAAAAATTAAAACTCCACAGCACTCACACTCACAAAGGACTTTTTTTACAATGGAAAGTAAAAAATCTTAGATTCTGGAGCAAATATAATCTTTAGATTAACAAGGTTATTGAACCTTTTTATTGACAAACCGTATCAGGCACGATTACTATTTGTGGCAGAAGCGTTTATATCTCTTAAAACTGGAGGCTGAAGAGGTTTCCCATTTGTAGGAACTCATTTTCAAATTTTCCCCGTTTTTTTGTCTATAACCAGAAAGATTTACAAATCTATCTGAGTCTATTGTCTGTAAGGATAAATTATCACCATCTGCAAGACGGATATTGTTAGTGGCATGAAATCTGGGTACAGTTGTTTTTAATATTTTAGGGAAAATCACTGATATTTGACAGCAATCCTGGAGGAGGTTTTGACGATAATTGATTTTCTGAATGCACAAATTGTGAATATTTTGGCCCTCTTGATGCTGTTTGTTCACAATTTTGATTTCAAAGGTTTCAAACGCAGAAGAATGCTAGAAAAACATTTTCAGTAAAGTAATATACATTGTAAACCAGAAACTTTCATGCAATGATCATGAAACAATACTTACTCTCCTCTTCATCACCCGCAGACCTTCAGTCATGTATGATCTGTGTGGCCCGTCGGGTGACGGCCATGGAGAGGACGGAGAGTTTCAACACACGACATGAGCTATCAGGTGAGGGGCCGCGTTCCCCAAACGCTCCCTAATCAAACATAAAGGTTCCAACTGGCCACAAAATCAAGACTTATCTTAATTTTAAATTACTCTATTACTTTTGTTTCTTCTTCTTTCCTCTCCTCCGCTCGACTTTGTCGTCGTCCTCCTCCTCCTCCTCCTCCTCCTCTTTTGTCCTCTCTGGCAGGTAAGCTGATCCAAATCGACCAGAACTCTCTGCGAGCGTCGATGCGTCCAGGGTGGGAGGATCTCTTGAGGCGTTGCATTCAGATGTTCCTCCAGCACAGTGACGGGCAGCCCTGGTCTCACAAACGGCACTACCACGAGGGTAGGTTTCACAAGAACACACACACTTTGAATCAACCAACCTCAGACATCATTGCTCAATTCTAATTTTCTGCTCAGATCAGATTTGGTTATGGTGTCGGTTCACATCATACTTCCAGTGACCTGTATCTCGCTCTGATGCAGCACGTCTGACCTCCAAAATGGCAGCCATGCACACATTGAGGGCAACTCAATGTATTCAGGTCAAAATATATGGTCTAAGAGAGAGTTTATGCTTGAACATTTGCTCTGGAGGAAGCAGCAGATTTACATTGTTATTGTCATCTCTCATCTGTAGTAACTGGGGTTTCACTGCGCTGACATATATGCTTAAAGCCGCCCCTATGCCCATCCGACCGTGTCGGACTGTCCGATTTATGATCATTAAAGATCCTCTGAAATGATTTGAAAATCCTAAAATATGCAATTTGTGTCTCTCAGTCAAAGAAATTAGAAATGAGCAACTCCCAACTCTTAACGCAAACATCGCCTAAACATTTTGAAATCCACAATAAAAGAGCTGGAGTCAAAACCATTACCATGTTGCTCAGTTTAAATAACCCTTTGTTCATTTCAGCTAATCTTCTCTCGAGATTACTGCATGACTGCATTTTTGTTCTGCTACCCATCTTATCCAGGCTCCCACTGTGGAAGGACCTCTTGTTCGAACATAAGAAAAACCGACACAGCCCATGTATCAGTTCATCAATGTTGATCTCACTAACATACAAAGTCTTAATTGCTAAATGTGGTGATTTACATCATTTTCTTTATCAGTTAAGTGTTAATTTGTTGTTTCATCTGTCTCTGCAGCATTTCTGCAAGGTCACGCCGAGACACCCTTGTACCGCTTCTCGCTGTCCGATGGCACTCCAGTCACAGCCCAGACCAAGAGCAAACTCTACCGTCACCCCATGAGCAACGAGCCGCAAGGCTTCATCTCCACTCACCTGTTGCAGAGGTCGGCGGCTGAACATAGCACTCAATTAGAACACAGCGGATCAAAAAGTTATTTACTATATTGACTAAAAAAGAGCTGCCAGCATATCTTTGCAACGCAGCCATGGCATTCAGTAGCTGAAGTAGCACCTGAAGTAGCATTTATATGCTGACATTCTGTCAACAGTGAGAACCCAGTAACTGGTATTTTACATTTTTATTGAGCGTCTGCAGTCTGAGTGCAGTTAATGAGAGCGTTAAGTGTTTTCAGACTTGTACTTGTTTTTCCTCTCCTTTCACACAGAGAACCAAACGGTTACCGCTCTGCTCAGGGTGGCAGCATGATGCAGAACACTATGAGGCAACAGGGCATGGCAGGCCCCAACCCCAATGCCCAAATGAACATGGGCACCGGTGGGGGGATAGGGATGGGGGGCATGGGCAACATGAGCAGGGGCTTTGGGATGAGCGAGCAGGGCCACATGGGTCACATGGGACCTATGGGAGGCGGTTCTATGTATGGTGGCAGCGGCGGAGGAGGAAGTGGAGGTGGAGCCATGGGAAACCGCATGATACAGATCAATCAGATGGGACACATGAATCAGATGGGCCCGGTGAATCACCCAGGACAGGGCATGCAGCAGCACCCACAGCAGCACCCGCAGCAGCACCCGCAGCAGCACCCGCAGCAGCACCCGCAACAGCACCCGCAACAGCACCCGCAGCAGCACCCACAGCAGCCCCCGTTTCAAAGTAGTGGAGGATATGGACTGAGTGGCATGAATAGCCCATCTGGAAGCCCCAGAATGGGCGTCCCCCAGCAGGGACTCTTGATGTCTCCCAGGAACAGAGGGAGTCCAAAGATGGGTGCCAACCAGTTCTCACCTGGAGGTAAACAATCTGTATCCAATCATTTGACGTCAGTTATCTAATTATTATTTTGTTTGGTTTCATCAGTGTCTTTTCTTTTCAGGCATGCACTCTCCCATGAGTGGCATTGTCAGTGGTGGAGGAGGTGGGGGGAGCACCAGCACCTTCTCCAGCAGCTCCCTAAATGCCCTACAAGCAATCAGTGAAGGAGTTGGAAGCTCCCTCACCTCGACCTTAACATCCCCCTCCCCAGCTCTTAAACCAGACAGCTCTCCCAGCGTCCATTCCTCCTCCACTTCCACCCAGCCCATTCAGGCAGCCAAACCAGGCCAAGACGGCTCCAAAAGCCCAGCGGGAGGCTTAGGCCCCGGATCCAGCGACCATCACCACCCCATGCACCATCACCAGCATCATCAGCATCCCCAGGCAGAGAGTTCTGGAGACCGACCAGACAGCCAGGCACCAACTGCATCTAAGGAGTCTGTGGAGGGGAGTATTGAGGCCGGAGTGGCGAGCACCGAACCACCTCGGAGGGTGCCAGACAGTAAGGGGCACAAGAAACTGCTGCAGTTGCTCACTTCCCCAACAGAAGAACTGGGTGTAGCTGGCAGTGGGCCAGCAGGGCCTCCTATACCACCCCCGCCAACCAGCGGCAGCACTCTTGACAGCAAGGACCCCACTGGTGGCATGACCAGTCCCTCATCTACTGGGGTCTCCTCTTCAAGCAGCACCAATCCAGGCCAGGCATCTGGGCCGGGGGCCTTGTCAACAGCACTATCGTCAGCCCACTACACAGGCTCGCTACAAGAAAAGCACAAGATCCTCCACAAGCTTCTTCAAAATGGTAATACCCCAGATGACGTGGCTAAGATCACAGCTGAGGCTACGGGGAAGGTGACATTGGGGAACCAGGAGGGCGGTGAAACTGGAACAGGTGGATCAGGGTCAGGGGCGGGGCCTGGGATGGCGGAGCCCAAACAGGAGCAACATAGCCCCAAGAAGGAGAAGACCCATGCCCTCCTTCACTACCTCCTCAACAAGGATGATTCCAAAGAGCCGGCAGATGTCAAGCCTAAACTTGAAGAGCTAGACGGGAAGGGACCCCCAGGGTCTGTCGGGGCCCCCCCACGGAGTGGACCTGGATCCGGACCTGGACCTACACCAGAGCATCCTGAAACCAAGGTCAAGTCGGAGCCACCTGATGACGTAAGTGTGCCTATTTGCTCAGATACGATTCGGTACCGAGCGAAAATTCTGTCATTAACAAATATCTGGACTTGAAGGAAGCTGCTGGGAGTTTCTTGTACTGTTTGATCCTGCCTTCACTTCAGATCTAGATGAGTGTGAATGTTTGTAGAGGTTTTAACACCTAATTTGACCTAATTTTATTGTGCAGTTGCACAACCTAGAATCGATCCTGGGAGATTTGAGGGGTTCCAGCTCCGACTTCTACGCGGATCAGGCTGGAGGTGGAGGGGCTAATGACAGTGGAAACAAACCCCAGGGTTGCCTTGACGACAGTCTGCAGGGTAAGTGGTTCAAGGACCAAAAGCTATCAGAAGTGACGGTTACATGGGGACCAGGTGTTATTACGTCGTATTTGATGATATCAGTGCAGAGAGGTACATCCAGCATCGTCATACGCTCTCTGGCTGAGGTTAGTTTTTACTTCTACAGCTTCATCTCTCGTCCTCGTGACAGAAAATGAGAAAAGCCTTTACTAAGCCTTACGTTTTCTTTCGGAGAATTAAAAGTAATTAATAGTAAAGGCTGCTTGAATTGGGTTTTTACATATTCATACTATAAAATGTTAAATATATGAGTATAATTTACGTGCCGTCAATCTCTGATGAGTTCATATTAATCTTAAAGCATAATAATATTTTCAAATAGTCCGATGGTACCGAGATTTTTATTCGCCAATCACCCAGAGAATATATTCCTTTCCATTTCATTATTTAGGAAGTATCTGACCAATGTGTTTCAACTTATTATCCATACAGGGAGTCCAGGAATTGGACCGGGACCTCAAGGGCCCTTCCAGAGGTCCATGTCCATGGATGGGAAGCCTTCAGGTGGTCCTGGAGGGGCAGTTAGACGCCCCATGCTCATCAAGCAGGAGAACATGATGGGCTGCCCAGATGGCTACCCAGGAAACATGGGTGTGTGTTCAAGTGGTTCTCGTATTTTCAGGCTTTTTTTTGTCCCACATCTTTCAACCCTTCTTCCTCATCTTCATCAGTTCGCCGATTAAGGTCCTTGGCTATATTTGAATTTGTGGCATGTTATTGAAAGTTCACTTTTGTACCTTTTATGACACAGATTTAAGATGCTGAATAGTGAGGACAGAACCTAGGCCATACTTTTCTCCTCACCTACTTCCATTACACTGAAACATCTGATGTTTATGTATTACCAGGACCGATGAATAGGGGCATGGTTCCCCAGAGGTCTCCCATGGGCGGGTCAGGGGACTGGGGCATGCCTCGCTCCAGTGCCAGTCCTGTGGGCTCAGCGGGACACCCCTCTATGATGCGCCCAGGCATGGAGTACAACAACAGCAACAAGGGTATGATGTCGGGACCCATGCTCAGCCGCTCCAGCAGCGTGTCGGGCACCAGGTCGATGCTGCAGCAACAGCTGATGGAAATGGGTACGTCTAGCAGACTCTCAGACAGGCGATGGTGTCGTAGGAAAAAATAAACGGTTATATGCGAAAATAAGGAGGAAGATGTTTGAAAGTAAGAAATGTTGACAGAGATGCTTAGAGCAAAATGCTTCTACTGTTGATGTTCCGTATGGGCGCTGATTTCCTCTCCTGATGGCAACACAAATGTTCACAATTCTTTGAGTAATCCCACTAAAAGACAAACACATAAACCGACCCCCTCGAAAAAACATGGCTTTGGTGGAACTAAAAGTTTAAAGTTTTATACCAGGTGGACGTTATAATCCTTGCTTGATTGCATAAATTCAAGTTCATTTCACTCATTCAAGTTACTTATTTTTGTTCATTGTTTGGTGAACACACCTCTCCTTTAAATCCCACCTGTACGACCTGTACTGTCTGACTGCAGCTCTGTTGGTGCATAAATGTTTTGGTCCTGACAAGCAAAAATCTCTTTGTGTTTTAGGAGGCTCTGCTGACATGGGTATGGGTATGAGCCCCTTCAGCCAGCAGGGCCAGCCCAACCAGTCCCCGTCCTGGCCAGACACTATCATGTGCATGGAGGGTAGCAGGTCAGTGCAACGTTGCATTCTTTCTGTGATTATTTCTGCTAGAAACAGCTCTGAACATCCTTGTGTGTGTGTGTCCTGTAGACGCCAGTTTGGCAACACCTTAGATGATCTCCTGGTGCCTCCCACCACCAGCGAGGGTCAGAGCGATGAGCGGGCGCTTCTGGACCAGCTGGACTCTCTGCTGAATAACACGGATGGCATCGCTCTGGAGGAGATAGACCGGGCTTTGGGGATCCCAGACCTCGTCAGTCAGGTGGGTCATCAGTGCACAAATAAAAAGACTCTTCCAGGTCCCCCTAGAAGTAATGTTGAAGGGAAAATGCTCAATCTGCATATTATGACTCATAAGTGCATTTGCTTTTGATAATTCTGTCACAGTGTTCAAACTGTTCTTTCACTGGGGGGAGATAAATGGGAACGGAGGGATCTGTCGTGCTGCTTATAAAAAGTTTACAGGACTGACAAGTCAGAAAAACTAAATCAATTTGATGAGAAAGTTTAAACTTTAGATTTTATCCATTGTGTACTGTCTGCTCCAGTCCCAGGGAGCTGAGCAGCAAATGGAGCCTTTTCCAGGACAGGACCCATCCATGGTGCTGGACCAGAAACCTCTCTATGGACAGGGCTATCCAGGACCTCCTACCATGTCTATGCAGTCTGGTTATGGAGGAAACCCCATGCAGGGACAGGCCCAACAAGGAGGGTTTGGACCCATGATCTCCCAGATGGGCCAAGGTGGTAGCTTTCCCGGTATGGGCGGTATGGGCGGCATGGGACACCCACGTGCCAACATGATGAGACCCAGGATGATGACCGCCAACAAGCCCATGAGGCTCCAGCTGCAGCAGAGGCTTCAGGGCCAGCAGGTATGAATACAGGAAGATTCAGCGCCGATTCTTATCTTCTCCTTTTAGTTTGAAGAACGTTTACATTCACAAATGTACCATTTGGTAGCATTAAATGGCACTATGAATATAAATTCATGAGAAGGGTTATACAACACACAGAAGGTGGAGGAGTGTTGTATCTCAACATTCAGTATAGGAGTTACGTTGTAATGGGACCAGCGCTTTTCTCGTCAGTGAGCCGGCAGTGGAGGTTGTTACGGCACAGAATTAACATCTCTGCGCTATTAAAAAACACATTAAGGTACCATGAAAACAAATATATATTGCGAACCTCCTTAAAAGGACTTTTAATAAAATTAGGGTTAAATTCAGAGTATTCCATTTATATACAACGTCATTTTAATGTGGGGTGTTAGAATAAAGGAATGATCTTGCTGAAAAGTTGTTTTTTTTATTGTAGATTTTAATTACAGCATTTGGTTGGGAATTTAGACAGAATATTACTTAAACGGTAATTACTTTCACTGTAAAAAGAAAGAAAGAAAGAAAATTGAATTCCAAATGTTAGATTTTTTAACATATTCAGACCATTAAAAAATAAAGTTATTTACTTTTTCTCGATTTAAGGTAATTTATTGTCATTCATTACCGTTTCTTTGAATTTTATCATTTTGTCATTTTTACATTAATTTTTACATTCTTTTTACACCGTATAAACAGTTAAGTGTGTGGGTTCGACCAGGTGGTTTAAAAAAAGCATCTTCTAATACTTGACAGCTTACTGAACGGTTCTGGAGCTCCTTACTGCCAGAGCAGAGGATGATGTCCGCCGCTATGTAACAGAAAAGAAAATGATTGCTGTTGTTTTTTTGTGCTGCTTGATATATTTGTAACATACGTTAAAATCCCAACATTTAACCACACCAAAGGAAACCTACATCTGACCCGGAGACCCTCAGCAAGCAGCTTTTTACTACTGAAATCATTCATGTCGTATCTCTGGCTGATCTCCACTCATACCTTGGAAATGGTAACATGACGTGGCAAAATCTCAGCATGTGTGACATTAGCATGCAGGTGTATTCCTTATAAGGAAGGTGGCAAGACACAAGCATAAAGCACCAAAGGGTGGACTCCTATATAAGATGCAAAGTGAAGCCGGCGAGTCAAAAAGAAGGCAATCGTACAGAAAGTACTTGTAAGCAGGCTAAGAATAAGTTACAGAAACCTTAATGGCACACTTAATTTTATTCTAACTGGACATGATAGTCACTGTGGAGAACAGGAGACGGCGGAACATGTAGAAAATAATGAAGAAGTGAGAAGCAGTATGATGACAAGTATGTGGAGAGCGATAGCAGAGGTTAGGATTTTTGCTACATTCGCGGGACTCAGTGGAGGGAAGAAATGTTTTAATAAGGTTTTTAAAAGTTACAAGAGACAAATAATGAGCCAAGAACCAATGCGTGAGTCAAAAAAAGGGCAGTGATACAAGTAGAAGGATGTCAACTCCGAAGAAGAAGAAGACGGAGAAGAAGAAGCAGCAGTGATAGTGGATGTCCACAAGACTAAAACGATGTCGATGTAACACAACATGCTCGCTCGTGTGGATTGAGCAGCAAAAAATTGCACACATAAAAATACAACATGGAAGTGATTAGCTCAACGAAATATTGTGGTGATGCTGTTATTGTCAGGGACTGAATGCTGTCAGAGCACAGAACACTGGTATCTGTTCTTAAATCACACTGGCGGTCCGTTACGTCGTTTGTTGATTGTAAATAAACAAAGATGGCGTTGAGGAGGTTCTTCCTTGTGGCTGTGTTGCACAGCCTGGAAATTCAAAGGGCTGATTTCTTATTATTGCAAACTTCTTCCAAGTTCCTTGTTCTCTGACAGTTAAAATAGGAGCCATCCACCGAGGCATGTGTGCATAATCCTCCCTCTTCGTTGTGGAATGTTCCTCTCCCCTCTGTAGTTCATGAATCAGACCCGGCAGGGCATGGCCATGAAGATGGAGAACCCGGGAGGCAACCCTGGCATGAGGCCCGGCATGCAGCCCGGAATGGGAGGACAGGTAAATGACAGCCAACCTTTGAGATTAATGAATAAATGACATTCAAATGTTGTCATACAAGCCAGATTTTCTTTTAATGTCATAACCATAATCAGGTTTGTCCACACAGCCACACAGACTGTGGTCGCGGTTTATCAGGCATCAGGAACTTTTGTCTTTTTAGCTCTTTTAATTCATCAAGGAGACCCACTAATGGATGCAGCCAGACAAAAATCACGGCACCAGCAGCTTTTAACATGGATTACAGCAGAAAAAGGGATGAAACCCATAGAATATCCATAGATCGACATCATTAATAACAGAATTCTCACCAGCAGAAAAGGGAAAAACTGCAACCATTACGATTTCCCCCAAGACATATTAAAAGTGTTGTTATTGTTCTGCTAAGTAGAAGGTTTGACCGTCCATTAAACTCTTCTCTTCGTCCTGTTGTGCAATTCAAACCAGACAGACTCGTTGCTATGCACAGCTGGTACAACATGTCCTCTGAGGCAAATACATGTCCTGCTGGGACTCTTTCGGGCTCTATTTTCCAGTCCTACCTCGGGTCTCAGATGTTTCCAAAATTCTTGATTTTCAGATGATTGTGCACTTTTGTCTTCTATTTTATATGAATTATATGTTTTTTGTCAAATGATAGTCTATTAATTATAACTATTGAGTATTATGTCATGTCCCTCTAAATTCTGTATCTATAAGTTTGTCTATTTATCAACCTCAATATAAATACAGTATATCGTTTTTTAGTGTATATTTGATCTATTTATGACTTTCTGAAATCATCGGTTTTTGTAGTTCTGTGAAATTACACAATTTGTTTTTACAGATTTCTGTCAAATAAAACATTTTTAACATATTGGCTTCACATATACTGTACACACATTTTTATCCAAGCATGAAATACATTCAACTCTCTGATTTCTCTAAATGTATTAATGCAGCCGGGCTTCCTCAATGCTCAGATGATGGCTCAGCGCAGCAGGGAGATGGTCACCATGCAGATGAGGAGGCAGCGCATGATGATGCTGATGCAGCAGCAGCAGCAGGCAGCAGCGGCAGCCGCTGCAGCCGCCGGAGGTTTCAGTCCTCCTCCAAACGTCACTGCTCCCGGTGGCATGGACAACGCTATGGGAGGGCCAAACATGGGCCAGCCTGGCCCCCAGCAGTTCGCCTACAGTGGGAGCTATGGTGAGTGGAGTGAGCCGTGTGCTCAGCAGATCATTGCTGCCCCCTGGTGGTGGCCGATGCACTGCATCATATGTGTGCCAAATCTGTAAAATCAAAAAGGAAATAAAACTACGTGATTCCTATGTCTTTACTTTTAAATTAGTTCATTTATTGTTGTGGAAGGGGTTATGAGGATCATAACAGTCTCCATAGCAACAGGACCTGTATATGTATATATCCATATCTCCTCTGGGTAGGGTACTGAGTTGTGGCTGTATAATTTATCTCCACAGGGATGGGCCAGCAGGGAGACCCCTCATTTGGCCCATCAGGTGGCAGTCCTCCTAATGCCATGATGCCCGGCCGCCTGGCACCCCAAAACCCTATGATGCAACAGCACCCACAGGGAGGTCCCATGTACCAGGGTGCAGAAATGAAAGGCTGGTCGCAGGGAGGCATGGCACGCACCAGGTAAAATCACACTTTTACAGCAGAGTGTGTATCTAGGTCCTCCTAAGTCCAGCTTTTAGTTTTTCATCTGGGGAGCCTACAATTTAACTCCTTCTTCCTTTCTATTCCCCTCCAACAGTTCGTATCCTCAGCAGCAGTTCGGACAGCAGGGACCTCCAGGGCAGCAGCAGTTCGGGCAGCAGGGGAATCCAGGCCAGTACGGGGGCATGATGATGAGCGGGGGCATGCCCGCCAGCGGAGGAGGAGGTCACATGAGCCAGATGGGTGGTCAGATGGGTATGAACCCAATGGTGATGGGACGCATGCCTATGGGGCCTGATCAGGTAGGTGCAGAGGGAAGGAGATGGGAAATGCTTAAATGACGATGACATTTCTGCACTCTAAAAGCGACATCTACTTTTCACCATTCCTCATAACCTTAACAGTTACAAAGAATTAAGTCTGAACTTTATAAGTCACAGTCTAATTAGATTTTGATCCTTCCATTTCCCAGCTTTGTGCTAAAATGTTTTTAATTGCATTATTTTATGGCGCCCTCTTCTCCTGCAATGGTTTAATCAGACACACCTGCGGAATGAGCACCATAAGCTGTTTATGACCCAACTCCTTTTCTTTTTTATATATGGATAGATGGTGAATTATCCCATGTCACAGTCCAAGCGAGGAAGGGGATAAAGGAACGTATTCCGTTTATTCGTCGGATATTATTCAAGCATAAATCAAAAGTATTACGTCCTGATTCAAATCTGTGGAAGCACTGTGGGAAAAAAAATATGCATCAGTTTGATGCAACACAACACAAAAATAGGTCAGCAGTCAATTTTTGGGTTTCATATCTTAAGAATAGAAGAGAGTAATTCAACCTGGAGGGGGATGGCCATCTTCGGAAATATTTCCCGATTAGACATTGACTCATGACTGACTATGACATGGGTCGTAGTCAGAACTTTGACCCATGGGTTCCTTATTATGGAGGAATGTTCTGTAATATATGAGTGACTGGTCAGAATGAGGTACACACAGATCATCAAACTCATGTCGTCTCGGAGACAAAAGCTGTACCACCGATGAATAAGTCTCTTAAAAACTAACTTTATATTCGATGGCATCTCCATCTCATCCAAAGATACTTCCGGTGAAATAAGAGTGAAGTCAGGGGGAAGGTTTGATTGATGGATGGAGACGATGGATCATTAAAACAAGACTGTTTTGGCTCCGCAGAAGTTCAAGGGATCTGTAACTACATGGCACATTCTGGTACTTTAACGGCTGGCCGGATCAGGGCGTAATCAGGCAGTGTGTGTCGGTTCTATAGAAATCTCCTTCTCTGGGTTGTACAGCAGCTGGCAACCATAGAGCAGCCTATTGAAAACCGCCCATGCGTGCGCTCTATCTCTGACTATTGTCTACTCCATACATGCTGCTGTCCATTTCCTTACGAGGATGAGGGCCAGAGAGGAGCAGTGACAGGGCATGCTTAATTGAGGCGACCCTCCAGGCTAAAATGGGGTCAAGCTATACTCAGAAAAACACCCTGAAATAAACGGTAATGACCTGAGTAGGTCCGACATGAACAATAATGTGGTTATTAGCACATCCCCGGAGGTGCCTTTGGAAATCAAGCATTTAATTGATTTATTGATTTTTTTTTTTTATGGAAAAATTGAGCTTATGTTTTAGATATGAAATAAAAAAAAAATACAATTAAGAAGAACACCTTAAAAAGCGAATAGGTGTCTCTCTTCAGTGAATTGCTCCTGTGGCAAGGGATGATGACTTTTCCATTCCTTTTTGTCCTTTTTGAGGATTTGTTACGCATTGCTTGAATTGAAAAATGTATTTGTGCCCAATATGGAAAAATCTATTTGATTTATTTTCACATGCACAGACAGAAAGACTAAAAAAAACTAATCCTGTGTTCTATGCAGGTCTACACACTTTTACACCCGCCCTTGTCTTTCTTAAACTTTTATTACTTGTTTCGTTTTTCTCTTGTCTTATTTGGTTTAATTCATCCCCTTCCCTTTACATTGAGTTTCTTCTTTTGTCTTCCAAGCAAAATGTTGTTAAGAATGAACTTATAAAGTTTAAAATATGAAAACAATAAGGTTAATCGCATAAGTATAAGAAAATATAAGCTACCAAATAGACTGACATAGAAAGTAGAAATCACAAGATTAAAATGAAGGAACATATATAATGTGTGCAATATTAAATAATACCCGTATACAAATATGCAGCATCACAGTAGTAGCTAGTGTAAAAAGCCCATAGTGCAATATAAATCAGTTTGTTGTTTATTAAGATGCCCATTAACTTCTGCATAGCAGGAGCTATTCTTCCTTGGGTACACACTTTACATGACAGCAATATCAAACATAATAATAATAATAATAATAATAATACATTTAATTTATAATGCACTTTACATTTGGATCAAATCTCAAAGTGCCACAGAGTAAAAGCAGATAAAAGCATCAATAAAAAATAAAATAATAACTATATAAAAACCTGACCAAAAAGCAGCAATGTTAATTAAAGTTATAGGTTCTGCTAAAAAGGAAAGTTTTAAGTCCTTTTTTAAATGCGTCAGTCGTCTGTGGAGCCCTCAGATGGTCAGGGAGGGCATTCCACAGACGAGGGGCAGCAGAACAGAAGGCCCGATCACCCATGGTGCTGATCTTAAATAACATACATTAATACTAAGCACGATCCAGTAACGCAACCACAAAAAATAACAAATCACAAAAAAATCACAAAAGAACATTCTTAAATGAAAATATATTATCATTTAACCCAAAAATGGCATAATTGACATATTGTCACACCAATCAATACTTATTACTCACTGGAATTTATTTTTAAATAATGTATCATTTCAATAAATGTACATATATTTTACTTTGATGTGTTATATTATCATTCTGGCATTGCTCTCTATAAAACCGTAGGCTCAGTTGATTTGGTTTTAGTTTTTCGGTAAAGAAAAAACGGCTTCCAGTTGCATGCCTTGTTAGATAATTATGTGAGTTAAGAGGATTCTTTGTTGTTATGCCTCTCTTAAGAAACACTATCAATAAATACAGGGATTCTGTTTTGGACCTCAAACTAATGAGACAATGATGCATTTTAGTCACATTTGATCAGAAGACAGAGAAACGTGCGGTGCTGTTTTCTGATGTCACCTGATGAGGAACTGGACCAAAGTTCCTGAGATATAATATAAATGATAAAAAAAATGACAAGGAATGTTTATGTTGCCGTTTAAATATGGGCAAGTCTTTTGTTCTCAGACAAACTTGATAAATCTTGTCTGGCTCAAGTAGGGTTATTTATTTTTTTAGAATATACCTGACTATGTTATCAAAAAAACAAAAAAGTTGCCCTTTTCTCGTTCCAAACTGATTTCCATTTTCCTTTTCCTCGATCTAGAAGTACTGCTGAGTACGGTGGAGCATTTGTCTCAGTGGGATCTCCACTCTGACACGGGACGTGGCTGCAGCATGAGTGTGCGGAGGACCTGCAGTGCTGCTCCCCCACCAGAAGGGGGCACAAACTTCATTTCGACTCTCTGTGTGGCTACCTGGAGGAAAAAACACAGTCAAAAACAGTGTTCACTAGAATCAGAAACACTGACACTTTTACACTATGTGATTCCTCTCTTTATGAGCGGTGTGTGTGTGTGTGTGTGTGTGTGTGCCTCTGTAAACAAACACACACACTCGCTGGACCAAACGATGAAGGCGGACAGACTGCAGCGACTCCATGAAGCTTTTATTCAGTTTAAAAATGTGGGACTCCTCTCTTGTGTCTGAACCCTCGGTAGGATTTTTGCCCGCCGCCTCTCCGCTGCTCCTGAAGGATCTCCACGTACGCCACGTAAAGCAAAGACGGTTCCAGATGACGAGTCATCGGATTGTGACACTCAGATGAATGTCATTACGCAGTAGCACATTGTCTCGTCCTCCAGGCGCCTCTGGGCTACAGTACGATCTGAGTACTTGTTGGCTGTTTGCACTTTAAGGAGAGGCCAACATCACATGGATTGTGGCAATATAGAGGCCTTTACCCCAGAATTAATGAATTGCAGCAGACATTTACTGTTTATATGTGTGTGTGTGTGTCTGTGTGTGTGTGTCTGTGTGTGTGTGTGTTTTCTCAAACTTTTCCTCTCTGAGCGACAGGGCTGTTATGAAATGGGTAACCATGACGATCTTTGTTCTAAAGTGGGGACCAGTAGAAAAGGCCGTAAGCACAGATTTTATCCAAGACTCTCGTCTGCAGCGAATCCGAAGGGAGAAATTGATCCCAAAAGTCCACCTATATTTATACACACGATCCTTTCCATTCCAGAGGTGGTTTTTTTTTAAATCCAAATGATGCACATATTTTGATGACCTCGCCCACCAATTTACAGTGTCGAGAACCACACCGGAGTCTAATTGATTGCCAAACGTCGGATGTGGGCTCCCCGCTGTCAGAGAGAGCGCGTGTTAGATTTCAGCCTGAAGATTTCTAGCAATAATCCCTTCCTGCTGGTTTTCCTCTGACGACAAAGCTGAAGCATCGTTCACGCAAGGCGACGGCACTGCAGTATTAGACATGATGTCTTGTTTGGAGCTCTCTTTTTCTTTTTCTTTTTCTTTTTTGTCTGTGAAGGTAAATTGTAAATAAGCTTCAGATGTACTATAAATATATATAAATATAAAGATATATATATAAGCTTTTGTAGGTCACATACTGTTTTTGCACAGATTGTAAGGCTTGATATTTAAAAAGTGTAATTTTCTTAATCCATCATAGGTCAGCTTTTATTTTCAGTACTTTAACCATTGTTTGGAAAGGAGGGGCGGGACATGTAGAATTCCTCTCTCTCTCTCTCTCTCTGTCTCTCTCTCTGTCTCTCTCTCTCTCTCTCTCTCTCTATCTGTTTCTGTCTCTCTGTCTCCGTCTCTGTCTCCGTCTCTGTCTCTCTGTCTCCGTCTCTGTCTCTCTGTCTCTCTCTGTCTCTCTCTCTCAGATTCAGCACTCTTTACTTTTATTTTTGAGGAAATAGTCTTAGCTAAAGAGGTGCTAGTGTGTAATGTCCTTTTTTAATATAAATTATTTTTCTTTTGACAAAAAAAAAAAACAACTCAAAATATGCCAATTGAAAAAAAAAATGAAAAAAAAAGTTGACACATGATTGTGTAAGGCTTCTAGGGGTCCGGATGTCTTACCAGTATGTGTGGTTGATATTATCTGAACAGAACCTCATGCTTCCATGTGTGACTTTTCAGTTTCACTCCTGAGATTTCTGTGCTTTGTATTTCTGCAGATCCAGTAGTCCCGCCGTATAACTGTTAATTAGTCCTTTAGGTTCGTTTGAAGCTACTCAGCCTCACACAGGAAGTAGTTTTAGTCCATAACCATCTGTCTTGTTTTTTTTTTTTTCACATTTCCGTTTCCTGTGAAGATTCTGTTGAGACTTCTACCTTTGACATGCTTAATCCAAAGATTTTTGTTTTTGCAGTGCATATAAACAGTTTCTGATGTAGATCGTTCCAGTACACTCTCTCTCTCTCTCTCTCTCTCTCTCTCTCTCTCTCTCTCTGTCTCTCGTGTGCTTTTACCGTCGCACATTAATTAACGTGTAATACACATTGAACTAAACATGTTTTTATTGCATATATTATATCCTCATCCTTACGTCATAGAGTAGACGCGAGTCTGGTTCTGCTGAGGTGGTTTGACTTCTGTTTGTGATCGTTTCTGCCTTTCTGTAGAATTTATGGCCAGTTGCATTGTGGTGCTGCAAACCTTTTTCTTTTCTTTTTTTTCACAAAAGAATGTTGAGATTTTTCTAAGCTGGATACTGAGGAGGTTCCACGATTGATGTCATTCTGTCTCAGAACATGAGCGCCGAGTTTTTTTGTTATTTTTTTCTAAACCCATTCTCAGTGGAGAATATGAAAGTTTATGCTACAAATATAAAAAAAATTGTCTGTGTTTTGCTTTTAGGAAAAGGAGCTCCTCTCATTGTATCATCATTGGCCCTGAAGAAAAGAGAAAAAACAACTGGGGAAAATATTCAGTCATGATTAAAGGATGTAAAATACTATTACATTTTTTTCTTATCTTGTTTCTTGATGTTAATATCGATGTAAATACAAATTTATATTTAAACATTACAAAGTCTCTGTTGCATTTTTTTTTTAATTTGTTTTTTACACATGTAAATAATATTTTGTGCATTCACAGACGAGCCACAACATTAAAACAACCTGCCCAACGTCTCTGAGACGCACTTTGTGTTCTGACACCTTTCTGTCAGATGGACATTAACATCCTTCGCTGGACTGTGTGGGATCAATGAGCCATGGACACACTTGACCCTATCGCTGCTACAGCGGTTTTCCTTCCTCTACCACTTTTGTGGAAACTAACCACTGCAGACCGAGAACGCCAAATCAAGACCTGCAGTTCAGGAGAGGTTCTGACCCAGTCCAATAGTCATTAAACGTTAGCCCTTGTCAAAGTCATTCAGATCCTCATTCTTTCCCCTTTTTTTCGACGTCAAAGAAAAAGTTTTAATCTGCTGCCTAATGTATCCCACCAGTGACAGGTAATCAATGTTGATCTGCCTTCACTTGTCTGTGGTCAAATAATAATAATAATAATAATAATACAGCTTACAGTGTTTTTTCAAAGAATTTGATTCAATGTGCATTAAAACCGCACTAACATTATTGAAAATATATCTTTAATAAAGTGGTCATTTTAATTTGGCAGAACAGCAAAATTGGGTTACCAATTTAAATTTTTGGTAAAAACAACATGTTCTGTTAAGTCGCCTACATTTTGACTGGAATGTTTACAGTTATTCAGTCAACCACAGACGGCAGATTTGAGTCCCGTATGAAGTCTCTGGTGGGGGTGAGCCACGTAAATCCTGTAATATTAAGGAGCGGATGCTTTTGTCCATGAGGAAATGGCTAAGATTCCTCAGGAATGCTTCCAGAAGCTGGTTTCTGTCTGCGCATCACATTTGCCACAGGTCCCAGCAGCAAAAGGATGACTAGGTCATTAAGGAGATGAATCAAGACTGACAAACTGACATCTAAACTGACAAATAGTATATATTTTCAGAAAAATAATATCCAACAGGTATTGAATAATTTTGTGTCCAATTGTAAGTTCCAGGCTGCCGTGTGTGAAACAGACCAAAGGTGTGTGCAGGGAGTGTGAAAGACATCAGTGTGGCAAAACCTGAGGTGTTACTTCAAACAGATGAGCCAGCGCTCCTCCTCACTTAGCCTCCTCTTCCTCTCCTGACTGCCCTCCCATTCCGACGGCATCTTTTGTCATCGCTCCTCCGTTAACGTCCTTTCCTGTCATGGGTCCTGTAGAGAGAATCCACAACTCCAAACCTGCTCCGGTCACTGCAAAACAAATACCTAAACCCTAGTTGCTGTCCTCCTGATCCTATCCCACAAAAACTCTGCAGAATAACTTTCTATCCAATTTTATGCAGCAGTTATCACAGAAATTCTGAGCAAATGTATTAGTTGTTTGTTTCATGGTTTAACAGTAATATAATGACGTTACACCTTTTTTTTATCTGAAAAAATCAGGTTTATAGAAAGATTGGTAGATTTTTTTGTGTTTAATCACTTAATACTTATACTTAACTTAACTAATACTGACTTAACTTAATAAAAGAGTTAAGTTAAGTCAAAGTTACTGATGAAAGAATCATCAGACCTCTTTTTTTTTGGTTATATTCACAGCCTGTGAGGGAATTGTTCTATTTATTGTTTTGATGTTGTAATTGTTTTGTGGGTTTTTTGTTTCGTAAGAAATGAATATTAGACTGTTCTTTGTAGTTATGAAAACGAATACTAGGTGGATTTCCATGAAATGTGATGGTCCTATTTGACTCACATAAGTGGTAGGTACTGTAGATCCTCTGGGGACACCATGGGTTCATATCTGTGGTTTCTCAGCAACTGCCAGAATCCTGTTCACGCCGCTCTTACAATAAATTGGACCGGATCTGTTTGACATCTCATGTTCGGCCACTGTAGGTCAAATTATTCTTATATTTTGGTTTATTTCTATTGCTTTAAGAATCAATATCATTCCTTTCATCTTCATTTTTCTTAAGGAGTAAGCTTTAAATTACTTCTGCAACCTCTCTAGTTCTTTGTTTGTTTGCTTCTTCACTCTGGGAAGGATCGCACCAAACATCCAGGATGGATCATCAGGAACCTCTGTGGTTCAGTTATGTGACAGGGAAGTACCTAAAATCTGAGGGATAGATAGAGGATGTATCACTTCCTTAACATTGGGGCTTTTCACACCACCATTACATTTATTTCTTTTAAATTTTCACGTTGTTAGAACCTTGAGGGCAGGAACATTGATGGTGTAGATTTCTTGTGCGACTGTCAGTACTAGATGCTAAGCTAAATATCAGCAAGCCAATGTTAGCATTAGTTTTAGTGCTGCGGTGAAATCCTTTGATCCAAACCTCTTTCAAAAGACAGCTGAATTTGAATAGAAAAAGAAGCCGTCTTTACTTCCTGCCTCTTTAGAGAAGTCGCCGTTGTTAATTTATCATCTGTCTGCTGTCTTTATAAATATAATTGTATCCGTTCTTTCAGGCTGTTATACACACCCTCCCCCTTCCCATTACACCCAATCATTGTGGATTCTCTATTGTCTTTTATCAGTCACAGCCGAGTCATCAGTCACCACCACCACCAGTGTCTGGACTCCAGGGGGTTTATACACTGTGATTACGAAGTGCCAAAACCTCCTTACAGACTAATTACTACATAATCATAAACAATCATATGTGCTTCGTTGACTTCTTTCTCCTGATTAAAGAAGTATTTGTAGTATGTCTTTGTATATCATTGACACTAGCTTCAGATGGAGGATATAATCAACAATAATAACAAAAAAAAATGTCATAAAATCTTACAAGGTTTCTACGGTTAAAAAGTTGTCGTTCCACAAATGATTTTGCTGACTCTATCAGCTGCTGTGATCAGTGGTATCACACCTTCCCTCGTATCACACCTTCAGTGGAGACGCCTTATTTGGAATAATCAAGTTAATTTGATATTTTATTGATCTTATGAATCTTCATGAGTCATTTGTGACATTCTGCTCAACCACTGCAGTAAATACCAGGATGCAATAATAATATAATTAAATATCGAAATGTAATTTTTTTTTTCACTGTTTCATTGACAGGGGTAGTTCAGCAACTAAACGGGGGGGGGGGGGGGGGGGGGTTCCCGTGCGTGTGCGCGCGTGCGTGCGTGAGGGGTGGAGCCGGAGGCGGGAGGCACCAATGGAAAAAGACGCACCGCTCGTCTATTGGAGCAGACGCGCAAGTGAGCGCGTGACAGACGCTCTTACAGAATCCCTCAGACTTTCTTCTTTTGCCGAGGAGACGTGAGGTTCCCGGACACCTGTCAGCAGGAATCTACGTCCTAAAGCTGCACATGAGGCTACTGGAGGCTGGCGGTCTGACCATGAACGCGCTATTATAGCCGCTCTGTGCGCAAAGAGCGCAAACTTCTCCTGCTGCATCTACCTTTGCGTCGGGCTCGTTTCTATTATCAAGCCACATGAGTTCTCCGCTGTTTCTGGGTCAGCTGGTCGGGGTCCCCCTAGAAATCATGCACCCCACTATGGAGAAGGACACCACTTACACCAAAATCTTCGTGGGTGGGTTGCCATATCACACCAGCGACGCCTCACTCCGGAAATATTTCGAGACTTTCGGCGATATTGACGAGGCGGTGGTGATCACCGACAAACAGACGGGCAAGTCCAGAGGATACGGCTTCGTAAGTTCAACTAAGATTCTCCTCAATGAATGATTCTGATGGGGTTGAGTGGCATGTGGGGTTTTATTAAGGTTCGATCCAAACTAGAGCCGGTCTAAAAGTGACGTTTTCATCTCTGTGGATTATTGCATCTTCTGTTATCTCCTCAACCTCCTGTGGAGTTTTTCCTTTTGTTGGCTGCACACGCTGCCACTCTGCTCTCAGACTCGAGTGGGGTGGTTTGAGTGTCATTTTTCATGTCATCAGTCATCTCTGAAGTTGTAGACAGAGTCATACAGTATAGCAGTTCACTCGGACTGTGGAGGGTAGCCTGCAGATGATGTGGTGTGTGTGTGTGTGTGTGTGTGTGTGCATCAACTGGCACAGAAACACACACACACACACACACACGAGTTGGTCATACGCTTCTGCATGTGTGAACAGATGTCTCTCTCTGCTGTGTGTCAGAGATGAAGAAGTGGAGGAGAGGAGGGGGAGGGGAGAGAGAGGATCCTCGGTCACAGAGATGTGACATGGCAGTTGGCACTGCAAGATAAGGCTGCAGCAGTTTCATTTTGACTTCCTCCCATAGATCCCCCGCAACCCCCCCTCCCCACTTACCCCATCTCCTCCCTCCCTGCCAGAATGGCTACTCCTCTAGGTGACTCTTGAGTTTGTTGAGTGAAGTAGAGACAGAAGAGATGAATTTATGTGTCTGGGACTGTATTAAACCAAATTTGAGTGCACAATCATCGACACCCCCGTCACATGGGGGCTTGTTTCGGATTTGCATGAATGAACTCAACTCGGTTTGTGTCAATCAAGCGCCATAAATCAGACAAAAATCCGTTTCCCAGCTGTAATTTTCAAATTCCATCTGCAGTTTCCTGTCAGTGACAGGTTGATGTTTGAAAGTTGCTACTAAATTGAGTATATTTGTCTTATCTATTTATCTTTTATGCACATGGGGAAGGCCGTCATACTGACTATACCAAACCTGGAGAAATAAAGTTGTCGGAATACTGATTCCAGAAATGTTGTGACTTTGCCAAGCATTAACAAAACACATTGTCAGAATATCCTAATACTTCTTGACATTCCAGTCTAAACAAAACAAAGGCAATATATCCAAAGTTGTAAATCCTCAACTTCATTGATTTCTGTAAAGAAATGCTTATTTTGAATTCTGTTCAAGCGACCGGGACTCAGAAAAGTTACGACAGGGGAGACAAAAGAATGCAAAGAGAAAAGAAAAGATTCATCATAGAATCAGGAGGAGTCTCTGCACCTGACAGGTCAAGGACGCAAGCCAACGCTGAACGCTCCTGACCTTCGCTCTATTAGGCTGCCCTGCACTAAAAAGCAACATGATTCAATGCCGTGTGTTACTTCATCGGCTGCTCAGGAACATTCTGGTAAATAGTTGTGCCATAGACTTTCTTCATCTTTAGTTCTACTATGCAATGCAAAATTCCTTCATCATCAAGATTCAGAACCACCAGCGACTTCCCTGGTGCCCAAGTTCATCTGAGACGGATCGATGCAACGTTTTAAATGGTCCTAAAGCATTTTTATTTTCTTTAAATGTTTGTCCTTCTGTGGGATTCAGAGGACAGTCCTGCTTATTCAAGAAAGACAATGAAACAATATAATTCCACCTTTTAACAACCGTTTTGAACTGGTCTTCTTGCTGTCCACATCCTTCCCCCCAGTGAAGATTTGTGCGGCACTATGAAACTCCAAATGGCCCCATAGAGACCTCAGACTGTCGAAAAGTAATTATAGATCAAGGAGTAATGGGACAGAATTCTACTTTAAATAACCTTAAATCTCTCTTCCCAATATTGTTAAAAGGAAAGATGATGTAATACATTGATAAGCATAACCTGGTCCAAGCTTTTTAGAAAAACATCCAAAGAGATTTCATGACAGCATCAAGACGGAGATCCCTCTGTGTGAGGTCATTGTTTGTTTGGTATGACATAGCAGTGTCTGATCTACAAATGTGTTGAGAAGCTCTTTGTATGCACAGCCTCAACATGATAGAAAAAATAATTCTTTCCCCGTTACATGTAAGCTGTTCGGCTGATTTTCCTGTTCTTTGAGTTACGTGCAAAATGCTACTAGCCGCTTCTCAGTCCTCTGGTTGTGAGTTGAAGACATGAACGAATCATCAAAACATCTCTTCCAATTAATGTTTTGTCCACCTTGCCTTCATACAAAGTGTTCACATCTGTTACTACCTCCTATTGCTGTCATTCGGACAAAACAGGACTACAGACATAAAAGCGCAGCTTATATTTCTAAAATACAATCAGTTTCGATGTCTTTTCTTTTCACTGGATTTAGCTGCATTTGGGGTAAAATGGGTTTCATTTTATTCCGTTTTTATGGACATTTTAGATTATGCAATAACTGTTTTGAAATAGGGATTGTGCCACAGTACATAACAAAAAGCTCTCCACAAAAATGCCATTTTCCTGTGTGTAACTTGTTCAGTTTGAAACACTATGCAAAAAGTTAAAATTTTAAAATTGGGAACTTTTTTGGCTGCAATTTCCTCACTCAATCGACAATCTTACAAATGAAAACTTTCAAGAAAGTTTGAATTGTCAAGCAAACTCATACCCACACACACAAGAGGACAAGTACAACCCATTCCTGTAGCTCCCACTCCCTTCTTGGAGAGCGATACTTCTGTCTCTGTGTAGCCAGTTACCTGAAGAAGCCTTTGTGTGTTTGTTGATTTCATCCTCCTCTGGGATGACTTGGTCGTTTCATTTTGTTTCACGTGTCACTTAATTTGCTACAGCAGCATCCTGAACCATTTGCTGCCTCGGTTTGCATAAAAGTCCAGCTTCTGATTCTGCAAAAACCAAATTAAGCATGGCAGTGGTGCTTTCTGTGTCCCATTTTTTGGCACTGGCTTGGAGTTTGCCTCATATATTAAGTTTAGCGGCTTCATGTGTGTTTTAACCTTCACCAACCCTTCCTGCCCACCCCTATCAGCCCTCTCCTCGACTCTCTCCTACATACGCTCCACTGGAAGCTTTAAAACACAGAGATTACTGCCTTCATATAGTGGACTCATTGTCTCCTCACACATTTAGGGAAAAGATTAAATCATTCAAGGAGAGACAAGGACAGCGGCTTCCTCAGGGCCGTCCAGCTTTGGGTCTGTTGATTCATCAGAGCAGTCATCCAGACCAAACAGAGGAGCTTTCACATCTAAATACACTCTAAACTATATAAATTGACATTACTTGAAAACGTCAGGACAGAAGTTGCAACTAAATATCCAAATAAAAATCGGAACTTAATTTTAAGTTAGGAAAAACTGTATGAAGCTTAAACAGTTACAAACAGTTGAAGTTACAATAATACTGATTACTTTGTCAAAATGGCAGCTGTAGGTGGATAGGATATAGCCCTAATTCTCATTGATGTTTTTCAAAATGACAAATTCCAGAGAAAACAGCAATGATGTGTCAAGACAATTTGTAACAGAAACATATTCCAGTCCTATTTTATATATTTAGGTTCACCTATTAGATCAGGGACTCTGAAGGTGTGAACAATGAAATCCTGTTTTACTGGGGAATAAATATGAGGTGGCACAGGCCTAATTCTCTTTGAGGTTCTTCAAAATGGGAAAGACCAGAGAACACGACAATGATGTGCAAAATAAAGTTGAAGAGCTGCACAACTCTGGCAGTGGAGACAACAATCTTGGAACAGTTCAAAAAGCCGGCTTCAACAATTAGATAATTAAGATATTTGAAGAGACTGGAGATGTTAAAAATCAACTAGTAAGAGCATATGTCTGCAGAGTGACCCCAAGTACTGTGAGGAAGACTGTTCGACTAGCAAAGGACTCCCCAAGGATTACAGCTAGAGAAAGGAAGAGGTCCGTTGAATCGTGGAGTCAGATCATCTCCCTTACCCACATCAGATGGCACCCACACCAACACAAGCTTTTCTTTGGAGGGAAGCAAGAAAGAAACCCCTCAGCTGTCATCCACACACAAAGTAAGGGGCCTAATTTGCCAAACACCACTGGACCTTTCAAAGCAACGAGGTCATAGGTCAGATGAGACCAAAGTAGAGCTTTTTGGTAACAAACAAAAGATGGGTGTGGCATATCAATAAAGAAATCACATAATCTTGTGGGTAGAATCAGCACCGGAACTCATGAACCTGTTAACTGAGAGTTGGTTATAATGTTATGGCTAATTAGTGTATGGTGCTTAAAGAGGTGAAGCAGTGTGATAATCTGTGCAATGTTGCGTCTCTGTCTACAGGTGACGATGGTGGACAGGTCAGCAGCAGAGCGGGCGTGCAAAGACGCAAACCCCATCATAGACGGCAGGAAGGCTAACGTGAACCTGGCTTACCTCGGGGCGAAGCCTCGCAGCTCGCAAACGAGTAAGTGTGTCACCGTTAAAACCCCAGGATTATATCAGCAGAGCTTCATGGTCATATGCAGACACACACGTACAAGCGAGGCCGTTATCATAAATGGTGAAAACCTACTTCCTGTCGTCCTCATCAACTATGTGGGTTCCATCTCCCTGCAGGCGATGATGAACTTTCTCGTAGACGCGAATGCATCTGACTTCAATGTGTTGTTAATTTGGTTAAAAAAAAAACTCAAGCGTCCTCGTTGTCTGTCTCCACACAGAAAACAATGTTTCTACATTTTTAATTGAATTTGGGGGGAATGAGAGGGAATCTGAGCGGAGATGTGGATGTGGAATGTGCACGAGAACGAGGAGAGACGAACAATTACAGAATTTTTTTGAGTTATTGGAAGCTTTAGACGGCGACTATAGCTCATAAATTAATGTATTGAATCTGTATGAAGTGTTCCCATATAATCAAACTTATTGTGAGCACAAATAATGTCTGGAATAGAATAAAATAGAATAGAATAGAATAGAATAGAATGCCTTTATTGTCATTGTATCATTTCCTAATCAGATATCATAATGCCACATTGCTACTCCTGTTAGTTGTCGCAAGTGAAAAACATTTCAAAACATTGCTTTTTACATAATCCACACAATGATACGTAATAAAAATAAATAAATAAATGTAGTACTTATGAAAAAAAAAAGGGGGGGGGGGGGGGGAATTCCAGCGAGAAATTGTCTGTGGAAAATATTTCACGTTGAATGAACAATGGCAGCTGCAAAAGTTATCCCACATAGGGAAAAAAAGAAACGTGTGTTTGAGTCCGTTCGGGTTTCTTACTGCTGTGGGGAAAAAATTGTGTTTGAGTCGGTTGGTCCGGGTTTTGAGTGATCCGTAGTGCTTCCTAGTGGGCAGCAAGTCAAACAGATGGTAACCTGGGTGAGACACAGTCTTTCATGCCGGCTGACGCTCTGCTGAGGTAGCGGGTGTTGACAAATCTCTTCCAAGGATATACACACACATATATAATATATATATATATATATATATATATATATATATATATGTGTGTGTGTGTCTGTAATATGTCTGTTGTGTCTTGGTGGACGTTTGCACTCTCTGGGTGCTCTTTCTAGCTTGTTTTTATCTTTTCGGTGCGTTGTTCACCTCTCCAGCACACGCCGTGGCCTCTGCCTCGAGGCTATGTGAGGCAATGAATGCCTGGACTCAGAATGTGAGTGAAAAAACAAGATTGTCGGCTTCTACATTTTTCAAAGCATTGGCTCCCAAACTTTAAAGTCAGCCTTTGTGTGTGTGTGTGTGTGTTTGGGGGGGGGGGGATCCGATCTGTAGAAAGATTTTTTTTCTAGAATTCTGATTTTAAAATTGGAAATTGGAGAAAAGAGCCAAGACTAAAGTCCGATGTCTAACTTTATTATCACAATTCTGACCGAAATCTGCATTAAGAAATAAAAAAAATCCTCTTCTGTTTTCCGTTTAAAATTGGAATACGTAATATAGAATGCAGTTTATTGGACTTACTTAGTTGTATTTTAAATTTGATTCATTATAGTAGGTTTGTTTTTAAGACCTGCGTACGCATTCCCCCAATCGAGAAACAGTGGGTTGAAAAACAGTTAAGTTTAGTAATCCAGATATCGTAGTAGACCATATTTATGGTACAACTCCAGTATAGGGGTGTGATTGTGATCACAGTAAACTTAAACCCTTATCTCCATGTTAGGACTTTGGACTTTGGCAGATATTTTAATAATATGGTGGTCTTCAGGATTGACAGGCCCTATCGTTCCACCCAGTTTCATGGTAATCCTTTCAGCCATTTTTGTGTGTTTGACAAAATGTTTATTACAAATCTTTACAATGCCATGTTCTGGAAAAGTAGAAGAAACTCCTGACTTAACCTCTATCTCAAGGTCCACTCCAAATGTAAATGAATTTTCTTGGAGAAATGGTGAAAAAAGCCCTTTTTTACGATGTCGAAGGGTGAAACTACATTTCTGACTCCATATATTGGGATCTGCTCCAAAATTTTACATTTTCTTCACTGCCATATGCCCAACTACCCAACCGAGTTTCATGAAAACCCTTGAAGTAGTTCAAGTTTGTGTGATGCTACTAAGACTAAAGAGACTACAAAAGAATAATAGTAGAAAAAACATGGAATAAATATGTAATAACTATATGTACGAATGTAATGTTAACTGGAATAAAAATTCCTCTTTGGAGCAGACTGTCTCACTGCCAGCCAGTGAGACAGTCAGTGAGACAGTGGCTCACTGCCACCGTAGATTCAATCTGTGTGCCTGAGTTAATGCACAGCTTTTATGCCAGGGGGCTTTTTCAGCGTTAACCACCAGCACAAATGTGTCTGCTTCCCATTGCACATCTCGCTGCAAACCAGACCATGACAGCGGCTTTTCCTTCTTTTCAAGCGTTCTGGCTGAAATACAGTTGCGTGTAGGTGTGACTGATGAACATGGGAGCCAACATCGGCTGACTGTGTGTCCCTATTCCACGGCTCCCGATCGTGCAGCTGATGGGAGATGGCAGTGCTTGGTATTTTTTCTATTGTGTGTGAGAATACAGAGAGAATAGTGGAGGGAGGAAATAAGAAGAGAAAGAAGGGCTGGGACTGTTAAAAGCAAGAAATACTACTACTAGAGTGTCTGTGTCGTCTTTGTCCTGGTGAAGAAAGGAAATGTGCATTTATAAATACATTTGAACAAAAGAGGAACGCAGATGAAGTCATGGCAGTTCAGTAGAAGGAGGAATGAATGGGCTGGAAGAATGTTGAAGTGAGGATGGGAAGAGAGGAGGAGGATAGCTTTCTCCTTTCTTACTCAGCATTCAGCTGATTCCCAGTGAACTCTGGAGGCAGCGAGGTCACAGATGTTTGTGCGCAATAGAGTGCATTTGTGTATTCGAGTGTGTCGATGTTTGTGCTGAGGGAATAACAGTGGGTCTCTGATACCCCGTGTACATGCCAGCATTTCAGACAAATAATCAGTGACAGAAAGAGAGAGAATCCACTCTGTCTTTGTCTGCCTCTCTCTCTCTCTCTCTCTCTCTCTCTCTCTCTCTCTCCCTCTCGCACTCGCTGCTGCCAGTAGCTAAAATATCCTGTCTCACCGCTGCCTTTCTTTCTTTTTGACTGCAGGTCTCCCTGTTGGAGTTCAGCAAGTCCATCCTACGTGGGCTCAGAGGCAATATGGGTGAGACAGAGTAGAATCAATACCTCCTCTTTCTCCTTTCCCTCTCAGTCTCACCTGCTGCTTCTTCCTCAGCAGCACAGTACATTCCACTCCTCCTCCATCCTCAAGAGTTTATTTTTTTCCATTTGTGTTCTGTTAGCTTGTGATGCTGTGTCACTGGAAAACAAAGCTGCTTTCACATTAAAAGCAACATCAGAATAAGCAACAGAAATTGCCAACTGAGTTATACCTACCGGGACTTTGACCTCATGTCCTGGTGTCTTGGTCAGTATGAACAGCACACACCGCATGGAATCGGATCTTTTCCAGTTTGGATTTGGGCCACTTCCATGTGTGGTCCTAAATCAGACACAGGTGACCCCAGAATCTCTATGAAAACACTAGACATATCACCACAAACACTTTAAAGATCACCATAAACACTATAAGCATCGCTATAAACACTATAAACATTACATATAAACACTATAAACATCACTATTAATATCACTATAAACACTATAAACATCGCTATAAACACTATAAACATTACATATAAACACTATTAACATCACTATTAACATCACTATAAACACTATAAACATCGCTATAAACATTACATATAAACAATAGAAACATCGCTATAAACATTATAAACATTACATATAAACACTATAAACATCACTATTAACATCACTAGAAACACTAGAAACACTAGAAACATCATTATAAACACTATAGACATGACTATGAACACTATTAACATGACTATAAACCCTATAGACATAACTATAAACACTTTAGACATCACGCTAAACACTTTAAACATCAATATAAACACTATAAACATAACTATAAACACTATAAACATCGCTATAAACATCACAATAAACACTATTAACATGACTATAAACCCTATAAACATCACAACAAACACTTTAAACATCACTATAAACACTATAAACATCACCATATACGCTATAAACATCACTATAAACACTATAAACATGGAAAGGCATTGCAGTTGCAAGGACCATCATTGTCCAATTTAAAATCTTGTTCAGATCAGATTTGGTTACTTTGACAGTTGACTGTCACCGGTGACTGTTGAATCACAGTGACCGGTATGGAGCTCATGTGTGACGCTAATCTACCTCTGGAGCAGCACGTATGTCCACGTTGGTACGTTTTTGGCTGTTCATAAACAGATTGTAAACAGAAGACAATCTGCAAAATCAAAAATGGGATCTATGACCACATATGAATGGGGACTCAAGTCTCATTTGGAAAAATCTGATATTTGTGTTCAACCACAGCACAAATGATTCTTATTCAAACTCATACCTGCAGTCAACCCTCCATTCAATCTTTATCTGTACATTGTATTTTGATATGTCTTCTGCCTGCTCTCTGGGTCTTTCTGGTCCATTAAACACGCAAAAGCTCAAGTCTGAACGTCCCTCATGCATGACTTGGGCTTCTCTGAGCCAACGAGCCATTTAGTCAAACCTCACATACACACTTAAACACACACGCACACAAGCACTCATATCCGTTTAACATCTCTGGGTGTATTGGACCAATGGGTGCCAGCCAGGAGCTCAGCAATCCCACAAGGGCTCATGAACTGAATGGGGTTAGAAACAAAACTGCAAATTCAAATTATATCCAAAATGCCAAATACCCGGCACCTGTAATGTAAGTATCATCTCTTCTGTTTATCAGTTCCTGAACTTGATCTGTGGACGTATGAAGTCATGTAAACAGGTCTTAGCAGACAGCTCTATGTCCCACATTCTTTATAGGGGTCATAAAAGTGTGCATCTCATAATTGGTTCCTTTTCCATTTTTAGGCATTTGAAGATCGTTCACTTTCTTGTCAGTTGGCCAAAATTCACAAATGAAAGAGGTTGTGATCCATTCATCCACTTCCGCAGACGTTTTTCTAGCAGAGTCAGCATCTGTGTGCTTAGACACAAAGGTTCTCGTTATTGTTTCTATTTAGTTAATAGTAATAACAATCTTAATAACCTTTTAATGCCCTGATTAACTGTTTGGTTGAGCACATTTCTTCTTGAAAAATGTGAGCCACTTGACTGAACCTGTTTAATAAAATGATTATGTGATTTAATACAACCAAAATAGTCTAATAAAGTAATAGTTTTCTAAAAACATGCTTTACCAAAAGGTTGAGATAATCAAATTAAAATTGACTTTTTTCAATGAAACACAAAATGCAATCATTAAATCATTTTAAAAGTCGGATCTTTTTTTTTACTGTTTAAAAACATGTTTGACCACAACAATCTGTCGTTTTATGTCACATTTAGAGTGTCTAAGTTATTAAATTAATAAATGCCCCAGAGAAATAATATAATATGTATTTTTCCAGAGCTTTTCGTTTTCCTTGGTGAGGTCATTAAAGGGTTAATAGAATGATTATGTGAATGTTTTTTGAATCAGCCATAACATTGTAACCGCTGTCATGTGATGGCAGAATAACTTTAAGTATCTTGTTACAGTGTCACATGTCAGAGGGTGGGATGTATTAGGCAGCATGAGAACATTTCGTTCAGCAAGTCGATGTTTTTAAAGCAGGAAGAATGGGCAAGTATTGTTTAAGAAGGGATATTGAGAAGGGCCAAAAGCAGAAATTATCTGCTGTAGTTGGAAGTCCCAGCAGTTGCACCAACTGAGTGTCATAATCATATTTTGGATGAAAGTCAGAGATGGATATGCTTGTGAGTTGGATATGCTCCCACATTTAAGCAACTTCAATATTTGCTCAAACGTAGATCCTATGTTTTTGACCATCAAACCACCCGAGCCACCCTCCAACTAATGTCCGGTTTAGGTTGCGGGAGGATCTGGGCAACTAATCCCTCCCTACAGTCAGAGGAGAAAAGTTGTGTTTGTGTTAGTGATGCTACAACTACAAAAGTATTTAATGGGTTAGACCTTCGTGCGATGCATAACTGGATTGATTACGGAACGGTCGGTTGAAAATGTCTAATATTAGGAGGAGCTTTATCGCAAAGTTTTCAGGCCAAAATTTCTCTACCATTGGTCCGATTTAATCCCTATTGATGATTTGAATGGAAGAGATCTATCTTGGATATGTTGTATTTTACTCTAATAGTTCATATTTAATTCACTTGGGGAAGTTTTTCCACGACATCACTGTTTTTCTGGAGTTAACTGCATAATCATTGGTCCATCAGGGGAATTGCTTGTAGAACGCAGGGGATTGGGGGCTTTTTGTGGACATACACAAGTGTAGGATTTTCAGAAGTTAAAATCAGGCTGATTACATTAGTAATTTTGTGAGATAGGTCACCTCAGCCAATGAGAGACACATCCTTGTGTTGCTGATTGTGCCGCCAAGCAACAGTAAACAGTCCAGCTCATCAGGCCAACATTAATTCCCATCTCCAGGTTTCGTTGTAGACAGTCAGTGCTGACCATGTTTTTCCGACAATCCACAATTGTTTCTTCTGTGACCTTGTTTTCTCCCTGCAAAGTAGGCCTGTCGCTACGACAACATTAGTTTGTTTACGTACACGGCTATTCCTTCAAAAGATCATTTGAGGTGGTGCGTTCATTTTTCCCTCAGGCATGAGAATCTTAATGCAATCCTGCAGTGTGTAGCGACCCATTTATTCTCTTGTTGGCCCACTGGTTTTGTCACTTGTGTGAGAGTTCAGAGAAGACGATCTGTGGAGAATCTGATTAAGTGCGTGATGAAACCCCATGTCAACATTGCTTTGGATTTGAACTCTCCTTTAGGGTGAGCCCCACTTTTGGCCTTTTGTACCCTAGAGGGTAAACCGCAGCGTCATACTTTGCAGAGTAAGGCCAAATGTGACACTTAAAAATTCCCAACCTAAATGTAATAAGGTATCATGAAAAGTCATAAAACAGACCACATTAATATTAGAATATTAATATTAGAGTGAAAATCCTCACAATGCACGGGGAATTTATTTAACGGTGACATCATGGGGGCTGCTGGTGGTTTCTAAAGAACTCCACCTCCTCCCTCTTCAAAATGTGATGGACGTTCTGTCTCCGCGTCCACTGTCCAGACGTCCAGTGTGAACACGGAGAGGAGAATCTGATGACTTTGTTGAAACGTGGAGAGTGATTCATCCTCAGGGTTGTTTACAGACTGGACTCTTGTTTTACAAACTCACTGAGGCTCCTCGGTGATATTCAGTGTTTCACGTTGTTAAGGTGATCTCAGGCAAATATATGTGTCAGCTGTTTGTTCCAACACGGTATTGACTATATGAAATATCTATTATTAAGGTATAATAGTACTTTTAAACTGGCTATAGGTGTCTGGCTGACTGGAGCCTCCTTATTTAAAGGTATTTCTAATGAATATGCAATGATGACATGTTTTGGAGAAGAGCTCCTCATTCTGACGTTCTGCAGGATGACCGGTTCTGAACCCGCGGCTATAGAGAAACCCATTAAAAAACCTCAACTCTTGGTGATGCTATTAATATTGCAGTTTCTGGATCGGTGACGAGGGAATTGAGGCTGACCCAGATGAGTCTATGAATGAGTGATGATGGGTCGATTGAAAGACTCCCTCAGTGACAGCCGACATTCAAGGGAGAGGAAGTGGGGTTGTTTAATCTTCTTTTGATCACGTGTCAAACTGTAACAAAACAGTGGAAAAAAAACATTCACAGACTGATTATAACAGAAACAAACAGATGGTTCAGATACAAATTCAAGTATTAAGATGTTTCTTCAAGGCGTTTATGGTTGATTTATTGATTCTCTCTGTTCTCTTGTTTGCCCGAGGAAATAGCTGTGACACTGAGTAAAACATTATGAAAGGGAAGTTCGTTATGACAGCACAAATCTGTCTTTTACACAATCCAGCCATAACATTATAACCACTGATGCTGAGGTGAGTAACATTGGTTATGTCATTACAATAACACCTGTTATCAGTGGGTATATGATAGACAGCAAGTTAAGAATTTGTCCTTGAAGTTGATGTGTTGGAAACAGGAAAAATTGACTGGCCTAAGGACTTGATCTGAACTAGACCAAAGAGGAATGGAAGAAAGTGGTCAGCTGTGAATCACAGCTTCTCTTACATCATGTCTACGGCTGAGTGTTTATCTTTCACCTGGAGAATAGATGACCACAGGATGCACCATGGGAAGAAAACAATGTGATGCGTTGGGCAATGTTAATTCCACACGCACCACCTACCTACACAACATTGCCAACTGCACCCTCTCAGCAGGATGATACATCCTGCCGCTCTGCTGAAAAAAAGGGTTCAGGAGGTGTCCAAGGAACTTAATAACAGGTTCAAGGTTTTGTCTTGGCTTCCAAGTTCAAGTTCCAATCCAGTTGAGCGTCTGTGGGATTGCCGGAGATGGGCCGGAACTGTTTTGGTGGCAAATAAGGACCTAAACAATATTAGGCATGTGGTTATAATGATATGGCCGATTGATGTCTCTCTATGTTAAATCACCACTACTCCTGTTATCCGTCCTCTATCTGCTAAAGGATAGCTGAGGTGATATTGATCCTCTTAATGAACCCTCTGTGGTTCAGTACCTCAGGATCACAAAAAGAGAAACGGATCGGTTGTTGAAATGAGGTTTGAAAGAAGCCGTTTCACGTTTATCAGCTTTCATAGATGCGCGGGGAGCATCTGTCCGGCTCTGATCCCTCTGCTCTGAGGCTGATTTATCGTTGACATGATCAGAATGACTGCAGTCGCTTTCAAACGTTTCTTGGCAACGTGAAGGATTTGAGGATAGTTTCAGTCTGTGCAGCTGATAAAGAACTGCAGCCCTTTAGAACCATCACAGAGTCCTGTTTTGTTTTAATGTAGCATTTATTTATGTTCTGTATTAGACTGTTGTGTATTTGTGGTATTCAAAAGTACACTATAACATATTAGATAGATTGTGGCAGAAAGTGATCTTCAGTATGTGCATAGATACTTTCAAGGGCAACAAAAACACACTCTAAGGATAGATAAATAACTAAAACTGTCGTAGCGTCTATCTTTGTCACATCTTTCTGGTTCCTACTGAATCAGGTCAGTGTTCACCCAGAATCCCTAAGATTCTGAAAACAGATCAAAGTAAGATATTGTTGAAATCCTGATATTTTTTAATCTTGAAAGATCAAATTTTACACAATTTTGTTCTAGAAGAGCTCAATATAATATGCCAGCTAAACTGATCAGCCATAACATTATAACTACTGACGTGTGACGTGAGAATAACCTTGATTATTTTGTTATAATGGCAAGCAGGAATATGTAAGGAGCGGATGACTAGAGGACTAGATCAGAACATCTCCAGAACTGTTAGGTGTTTCTGGTCTCAAGTTCCTACCAAAGTGGACTGAACATCCCACAGAAGATCTACCTTTGCTTCAATGTGGTTTCAATGTTATGGCTGAGTGGAGTATTTCCCCTGTTTCCAGCAGATTCAGATGGATCCGCTCATCCATCCTGAAGCAAACTGTGGAAATCCTATTTCTTAAGATGTATGTAGGTTTTTCTGTTGCTCCTGCTTCTCCTCCATCTTCCACTTTAGGGCGTGACACTCACACACGGCTTCCGTCTGTCAGATACACTCGCAGCAAGCGAGAGGATAATAAAGATAAAGTCATGCTGCTTCTGTGTATTTGCTGTAGGTTTGGAGAGGACAGAGGATGGGCTGATGCCAAATGTTGCTTAGAGGTACGGTTGAGTCTGGAAGGAGGAGTAGGAGGAGGAGAAGGAGGAAGAGGAGGAGGATTTGGGGTGGGGGTGCATCTGTCGCCCATAGCTGCTTGCTGTCTGCTTTAACCACACAACGCCGTTTGTTTGGCAGAAGTGGAACTCTTGTTGTGTGTTGGTGGTGTGACACCAGATGTAAGTGTGGTGGTGAGGGTGCTGAAGATGGAGGGGTGGAGCGGTGGGTGGGATATACTTTCTGGCGAAGCAGTAGAAGAGGAAAGGGGAAGGAAGTGAGGGAAGAGGGGTGACACAGTAACTGCGCACCTGTGACCCGGTGTAGCTGTGGCTGTGTTGACTGACGCTTCAGGGCTGGTGGGAGACGTGATGCTGAGTGTGAAATCTGTTCATAGTGGAGTGAAAAGTCTTCCTCAGGGAATCTTCAGTCAGTCATTAAACATCAGTCACACGTTCACATTCATGGCTGTTTTCGTGCCACAATCCCTTTGTTTTTCCGTTTTCTCTTCACTCCCCATCCTCCCCAGCTCGCAGTGATCGCTCTCAGTCTGTGGAGGGCCTTCGACTGACAGAACAACCCTCAGGTGTCTAATCCTCCCACCCAGAGACCCAATTAGAAGAAGAGTCACTTCTGTGACAGAAAATCTCCAGTTTTGCTCAGCTTGTTACACGATAACACACGTTTGGATCTAAATGTAATTAATTATGCGTTTAAAATCTTAACTTTTAGTTTCCGTTGTTTGATATGTGCCTTTTGATGCAAAACACACGTCGCTAGATGTTAATCTTTAGTTGAGGTGAAGAGTAATTCATTTCAATCTGGAGAAACAAATGACTGAAATTAATATAATTGTTTTTTTGTACGATATAATGAGTCAGTCATAAACCAATGGCAAACAACAACAAGCGATGTACAACACAAGCCGCCGTACCGCCATCATATACACACATCCTTACCCCTATACACATCCATACAGTAGTAACATGTAAGACACCATTTGATCATCTGGGGCTAGAACCCGTCTCTTCGCCACTCACAAACCGGTATAACAGTAATTTGGGGAAAACTTTGATTCAGTATCTTGTTGATTAGGTTTCAGAGGCCAGAGGATCGAATCCGCGGTTGATGAAAGAGGCAGCCTCTTGAACAGAACCTCTTGAACAGTCTACCCTTGCAACCTAACCATAACCTAAATCCTTAAAAAATACAAAAAAACATTTTCCCCCTGGCTTTTAACCCAAGTTGAGCGCCTTAATCTGTTATATTTATTTTAATTTATCCTTTTATATTACTTGATTTTAAATGAATAGATTATTTGATTTGACTTTTACTCCTACGGTTTTAGTTTTTATCTTTATCTGTCTCATCCGTTCAGAACTTTGCTCAACTATTTGTTGTTGTTTTAAACGTTCTAAAGAAATAGACCTTGACTTGACTTGAGTAATAAGCGGACGACATCTCGGCCCCCTCCCCACATACAGCTGGGTATTCCCAAGCAGCTGTCCATCCGATCACTGACTGACATCTGACAGCAGCCATATTCAAGGGCGTCTGCTCTGACCAGCAGAGATAAATCCCCCTGTGGCACCCATGGTGGTGGCGGTTGATGACTCTGCTGAGAATGATGACGAGTGGTGGTGAAGGGGAGGTGGAGGGTGTAAATGAGAGCAGCATGAATGAACCAGAGGTACGTAGAGATATTTTAACAGATAAGACGATAGTTAAGGAATCATGAAGGTGTGCCACGATGATGTTGGACAGATGTGACTAACAGGGCTGATGTGTGGGAAAAAAATGTTTATAACAATTAATCCTTTTACTTTGTGTGACTGATTTTTTAATGTTTTCATTATAGTGACTCAAATTTACTAAATCAACCAAATCATAAATCTAACTTGAAAGTATCTAAACTTTTGAGTCATTTGAGTGACATTTTTTTTTCAGTTTGACGCTGCGTTCAAAACAAACCCGACTCACATTTCTTCGGATGACCTCATTAAATACAAAGGCAGTACAAAGCCGCGAGTATACGTGAGAATACTAGACCTCAATGCAAACAACACAAATGATGTGGGTTTGCACGTTAATCACAGTACTCAGAGCTTGTGTTTAATCGTTTATTTAATGTTTATTTTACATACAGCAGTGATAACAGTCGCACACTTGTGACCTCATCTTGCTGCGACTACGGCGTCCTGTTTGCGTAGCGCTGCAAACACTCCGCATTACATGCATGGGTTGATCAATTTATTGTCTTGCGTTGCCAATTTTCAATATCTGTGACATTTTTTATGTCCTACGTCTACAAACAATTATTTGAACTCAGACGTGGCAAAGTTCTGACATATCTGAGACTTCTACAACAAATGCAGGGCAGCCATTGTTTTAATCTCAGTTAATGGTTGATGACGTAAGGAAATAAACATGGATGTCATTTGCGGCACTCGCACAATTAATGCGAGTAATCTCAAATAATCCGACGGCAACATCAGCCCGAGTAGAGAGAGTTTAGTAATCAGTGAGAATACAGTATATGTGTGCAAAGAGATGCATTAGTACTACTACTTACTACTTCCTCATAAGCAGTTCATGTATGAGCGATAATAACGTTATATAATATTACTGCAACCATTACATTCACATACACGTTCAAATTATCCACAGGCAGGTTTAAAATTGGGTTCAAATGTCATAAAAACATATTCCTGACCCCAGAAATAATAAATAACCCAGTCAGCAGTTATTTGTGCAATACTTTATTGTTTTAATTTCATGTTGTACCACTGCGGTGCTGAGGGTCTGATTAGTTTTAGGCTGAAAATCCTTTTCTTTAAGGATAAGAAGAAGATGCCGTTACAATACTTCCATCACAAACACTGCTGGCTCATTAAGAATATCTGTTTTTCTGCCATGAAGGCGGCTGGAAAATGTCCCATCAATTCAATAAATCCTGTTTCTGTCATGATATGAATCAGTGGACATGTCACTGAATGCACCAAATTACACAGACCATATTGGTTTAAATATATTCATTTAAATGTCTCGCTGACATCGGAGTGTCCAGCGCTGATGTTGGCCTTTCTATCTCGTGTGTGTGCGTGTGTGTGCGTGTGTGCGTTTGTCAATGACTCACATCCCTGATCTGAACTATTAAAAGCATGGCTGTCCTAAGGCATGAGGGATATGATGGCTGATCCTTCACCTCGCAGCATCTCTCCCATCTCCTCTCAGTCTCGCCCACATCGTCCACCCTCAAAAAGAAGCACAGTTGTTGTTTTTTTCTATAGTCCTTGTCGGTACATCCCATCTCTTTCATCCCGCTGCCTGGATGTGAGGAAGGACAGTGAGAGGGAGTGCAGGGGAAGCTGTCCGTGGGGGAGTAGACCCGGAGAGGGGGGGGGGGGGGGGGTCTGTGGAGATTATTCTGCTCTCATGGGTCTGTTTGTGAGCGTACACCCATGCAGCTGTGCCAATTAGCCCAGCTACGCCTGATCCCCCCCACTCACCACCCCCACACACACACACATTCAGGTGTCATCACATTTTGGGGACGAAACATTTACCCGGACCCTAACCAGGACCTTTCTTTCTCTAATCCTACCCAAAACCTCACCCTCATCATAAAAACTATTTCTAATATGTTTTTTTTAAGAAAGGTGATTCTTTACTACTTGACAGTTTGTTTCATCTCACTGTCAAATATACACACATAATTCCTTGTTTCCAGTACATTTTAGGGACATAGATTTTCTGGACACTTAGCCTGAACCTCATCATGACCTTTACTTGTCCAACCCTAACCTCAACCTAGACTAACCCTAACCTTCACCATAAAAATTAGTAACATTGTCAATACTAATATTTTTTCTCCATAAGAAAGGTGAGTCCTCACTATTTAGATGTAATTTATTATATACCTGAAAAATCTGGTATATTATGGAATAGTCATCGACACCTCCGTTGGAGATCCTTTGAGTTAACGCGATAACTCAAAAACTATTTCATGGATAATTTCGGAATTATCCCCCACCCCATAGCCTTTTCAACTGGATTGATTTTGGGGTAATGTCAGTTGCACAGTTCCACCACTAGAGGGAGATTTATCTCAAAACGTTCTCTGGCCATTATTTCTCAACGGTTGATCTGATTTAGTCCAAATTTGGTGACTATGAATCAACTCCATGAGATCCATCATGAATATATCATAATTTACTCTATTAGTTCATATTTTACTCACAGAAAACAGAGTTTTCGCCCGTAACTTTCAAACTTTTACTTCGATTTAGTGCAAATTTACCCTAAATGAGCCTCAAGTAGATGAAACTTGTATTTGTCATATTTTACTGTATTTGTTCATATTTAACTCATTAGGGTAGCTTTTTTGCACCCTAATGAGTTAGGGTGCAAAACAACAGTTTTTTACTTCTCGAATTAAATCGTAAATCTGTCTTGTTTTATTACTTACCTCAGAAAAACTAGTTAAATGTAGTTATCTTCATTATTGAGTCACTATGGGATTTGATCTTAGAGCATATTGCTGACATCATAGAAATAGTTAGGTTTGAGGCCACATGGACTGTTTGAAGTTATTAATGTGTCACATTTAATTTGAAGAATTCAATCAGGGAGATTTCTTGTTCAATGCAGGGGATTGAGGGCTTTTCGGGGATATACCTTTGCTGTCGGGGTGATGACAGCGTAGGCTGTCATCACCCCGACAGCGTAGGCTGCATGCACGCTGTCAAACTCACACACCCACACATGCATACAGTATATGAGTCTGTTTGACAGCCAGCGATGACGGGGGGAGGGAGGCCAGCCACAGTTCCCTCTCGATGGCGCTGTCAAGTTGGATCAGTCTGGCCGGTGCTTAGGCAAACAGGCAGCGGCACACCGCCGTGGGAATGACACTGCACTTCTATTCTGACGGAGGGCAAGGGGAACAAGGAGCGAATGGACACAGGGGAGATAGGGCGATATTAGATTCATTTCTTGTCTGCCATTAATCTGAACGTGTCGCTCAAAGCCCCTGAAAACGTCTTTTTTCCAGTTTCCCCTGATGAACACACATGCACAAACAATTACATTTTTCAATTTGTTTATTTCATTCAGGAAATATGTAATTTGCTCTTCATCTCATGTTTAAATAGCAATGGGACTATATTTCTGTGCAACAGCCAGGATTTAGCCTTATTCGAATAACGATGGCTGAGTGAGGTTGGACTGTTTACTCATGTTGCCAAGCAACTGTCAATCAAACCTGATCAAACCACAAAAAAATGAGGTGGAAAAAAGTAGACACATTTTGAGTGCCAATCAGAAATATCATTCTAAAGTGTACTTCATCAAAAAAATAGTTTTCAAGGCAGCGCAGTTGCCTCACTGCGAGAAACCTCTGGTTTCAATCCTCTACCTCTTTCTTGTATTTTCTCCCCGTGTTTGCATGGGTTCTCATCGGTTACTCCGCTTTCCTCCCACAGTCCAAAAACATAAATATATGTAAACTGGTTATTCTTTATTGCTCATAGTTGTGAATGTGTGCGTGAACAGTTGTCTGTCTCAGTGATGAACTGACGGCTCTTTCAGGTTGTACCCCACGACCCCCCACCAAGTATATGAGACAAAATTAGACCGGATGAAGGATGTTTGGAATAAATTGTTATGGAAGTATTCTCTCGTTTCTGCTCATGTACTCTGATTGTCATTTATTCGCACCCAGTATCTCTATAAACAGTACAGAAATTAAACTCAACTGTTTCCGTCATTGCACAACCTTGTGTGTGTAATCCATTTCAGGCTTGTTGTCTATGTCAAATACCACATAGGGAAAAACCTGAGAAGGCCTGCTGCACACTTACGCAGGTACTCTGAAACTGATGAAAGTGATAACTGGCCTTGTTATCACTCATGCAAAAATCTGTTAGACCTCTATTTGAAGTTCTTGTCCAAATCTTTAAATTTACAATAAATACCAACTGTGTCATCAAAAAGTGAAATATAAGAAAGACAACTTCTGTTATATTATGTATGTAATAGCATTGTAATAACCTAAGTTCTTCATAATACTTCACTCATCGATAGTGATTTGGATTGGATTAGCATGAATACAGGAAGTTACAGAGATGTTTATCTTCAGGAAAAATGTATTATCCAACTTCCACTAGAAGTTACGTCAGTAGACTTTAGAGAATGACGTGTGCCTGCTGGTGTGTGCCTGCTGGTGTGTGCCTGCTGGTGTGTGCCTGTGTATGTTGTGTATACAGCACAGTGGGTTTGAACAGGTGCGGTCCTACTGTTTTTTGTGTAAGCACACCTGACCCTGCTCCTTGTCTGTTTACGGGTAAGCAGCAGCAGCAGCAGCAGCAGGAGAAGGAGAAGGAGGCCTCCGACTCAGTGACAAGGTCACTGTCAGGTCAATGGATTGGACTGTCGGCACTCATCACAGGAGCATAGGTGTTAAAGGCAGTCGTGTTCTGTTGTTTTTACTGAAGCGCAGCAGCGTAACCTAGTTCCTCTGATATGATCACTGTCGCTGTTGCCAGATGTAACCGAGGTAGTTCAGGTTAAGTGGGCGGCCTCAGGCAAGGACGTGACTGAATACAGGAGGACAATGGAGCACTTTTATTCTCATTAATGCTGTGGCTCCGGGTATCAACAGTCTCATACACTGCATCGGTTGGGCCAGGTTGTGTGTGAGAGAGCCGGCATTGAATTCAGAGCAAAAAAAATAAAACCAATCGGTATATCAATACACAAATTAAAGACATTTTAAATAAGTGATATTTTATTATTTTCTTCTTTTTTTTTTGTCATGCAGTATGCTTATTAAACTGGAACACAAGGGAGCTGGTCTATTTTAAGGCGAGGCTTGCTGATAATTGCTCTTGAAGATGGGGGAGGATGCCTTTGTCTGGATGTGACGAGAGGGTGGACCAGTTAAAAGCCCATGTCCGTTTGTTTGTGGTAAAACAAGCGACTGCGTGGCTGATTGTGTGTCTGTCTCTGGTTACTGTTGTTGGTTAGATGATACCTAACAGTCATTTGCTCTGAACACACATTCATCAGATGGTTGTGATGCTGTCAGATATTCAGACACAGGTTTCGGTGTGTGTGTAGTTTACATAGAAGCTATAGACGCTTCTTTCACACATCTTTTAATCTTAAGGCTTAAGTAGACATAATTTAAAACACGTAATTTTACAATAAGCTTTAATGTGGGCAAAGAAAAGGAAAACAGTCGTCCAAAATAAGGTGGTAGAGACCCTACAGAGTAATTTATTAGTTAAAACCAGGCCAAGTCCCCAACCTCCTGTTTGAACCCCCCAAATTAAAGGTGAAAAACGCTCCTTCTATTAAGTATAAAATGCATATGAATCGACTCGAGGAGGTCTTGTAGACATAGTATATTATTCCAACAGTCATTATGTCATTCATTAAAGTCTTTACTAGACTGAATGAATAAGTTTTGTTGTGTTTTTATTTTAAAAAGTAAGGTAAAAGTTTTTCTTTTCCTCTCTCTTCATGGCTGCTTTGATAGAGATACAAAACTAGTAATAACTCAAATATGAAAAATAAGGAACAAATGTGTGAAACAAAGAACAATACATTGTTTTTCTCTCCGTTGTCCTTGTAAATAAACTCCTTTCAGTCTATGAATACATAAAAAAACAACTATTTTTCCAGGCTTAAATTGATTCAATAATTACATAGAGATAGAAAACACCCACTTTTTTATCTTAAATTATAAAAAAGACCTTACATATATCTCACTAGGTCTTCGCTGTCGTCAGCAAGGGTATCGGGGACGTTATATTGTGTGATGTTATGATATTATGGAATCGTCATACACTGCCTCAGATCCTTCACGTAAGCGGGATAACTCAAAAACTCTTTCAATTATCTTTTTCAAATATTAAACCCAAATCAACCTTATTGCAAAAAAGAACTGGGTTGATTCGGGGAAAGGTTGGTTGTATATTTTCAACATTAAATTTGGTGAATATAAGTCGACTGGAGGTGTAAACCGGACCAACATTGGAGAAATTATTGCCTGAAAATTGTGCAGATTTGCAATTTTTTTTTTCTTACTTTTGATTGATCTGATGATTATTAAATAGAGAAACTAATAAAAAATAATTACATTGAGGTGAAATATCAGAATATTTGGATAAAATACCTGTTCAGAGCCGGCATGTTGAGCTGCTATTGGCTTCTAACTGTTTTTAACGGACATAATATAACCACCACCCTTGATTTTAAGATATACGAATCGCTTTTGGAGAAAACCTGGATCAAGCCTTTATAACTTGAGCTGCTCATTCTGCTTCAGCTCGCAACCTCGGGTTGGGCCGTTCTGGCTGGGTCAAGGTTCAAATATAAAAGATTCCGTGCTTCTGCACAATCTACCCGAGGAGATGAGGCTCACTGAGTCAGTTACTTTTTTTAAAGCACCTCTTAAAACACATTTTTTTACTGACATGCCTGTGTGTGATGTCGTCCTCTTTATTCTTTTACCCTCTCATTCTGTTGATTTACTGCCTCTAGCTGCCTTGTGTGACGCCATCTTTTATTGTTTTACTCTTTACATTTTATCGTTTCTGTCTTGTGATTTGATGCTGTCTTTAACTTTCGTTTTTCCTCTTCATTCTCTTGGAATTTTTTCTTACATTTTTTTTTTGTTTTGTCTCATTTTGATTATCTATTTATTACTTTTTGTTGATTTGCTGTCTTCATTCTTCTGACTATGTTAATATTATTATTTTTTTATGTTATTTCAACTTTTTGTGTCATAGAAGTCATTCTTGAGTCTTTTTTTATCATTTTGTTTTTAGATTTTTAAACTCTGTCTCGCATTTCTTTTGCCTCATGGCTATGTTTTTGCATTTTGGAGGATATTTCTCTCTTTGCCTCGTCTCTCAAAGCATTTTGTAAACATCATTATTATTATCATATATTATTAGATTACCCAAACCTCTGGTTTTGTAGGGGAAATAATTACCTACTTTATTTATCTATCATCAAAATTATTTCTGATGATTTTTTTTATTTTATTTATGTTGCTCAGCTCCTAATTGAGGGGTCAGCTCCATCTGATGTCCTTAGTTTTAAATCCTTCTTCCTCTGTTTTCACAGGCTGACCCAGCAGTACGTCTACCCCCAGGCGTTCCTCCAGCCCAGCCTGCTGCTGCAGTCCCAGTTCAGTCCCACAGCAGCAGCACTGGCCTCCCCGTACCTCGACTACAACTCCGCCTACAGCCACTTCGCCCCCACAGGACTGGAGCAGTACCCCTTCTCCCCTTCACCGTCACTCTCCGCTGGCTACCTCAGCTACAGCTTCTCCCCCAGCGCTCCGGCGGCCGCTCTCACTGCGTCCCAGACCCCGCCGGCTGCCATCCATCCTTCCCTGGCTGCCCTCACCACCATGTCTCCCACCCCTCAGGCTTTCCTCCCCTACCCTCTGCACCAGTCCGACCGAATGCAGTGAGCGGCTCCTGAACTGATGATTCTAAACAGCGTGACTGCTGACCTGTGGCATCCTCAGGATGAAACTGGATAACCAGAGAGAGAGAGAGTGTGATGTAATCAAAAGGGCTTTCAGAGAGCACTCTCATTCCTTTTTTATTGTTGTCGTAGAAGTTAATGAAAATGTCCTGCTGCTGCCATCATCAGCGTACGATCTGAATGTTTTCATAGGTCGTCAGAGACTGGAGTGGGTAACCTTATGGATATTTCTCTAAACCCCTCTCCCTCAGTGGCGAGGCGGGAGACAGGTTATAAAATGGATGGGTAATGAAGACAAATATGTCTGTTTGACCCGATGCTGCAGCTCCAGTTCCTCCACAAGAACCACTATGAATGCTGGATATTAGCAAAGCTGAGAGACAGTTCCTCTTTCCAACATGGAGGTATAATAACTTCCACTTTGAGGTTACGTTTCTGCCTCTGGCTTTAGAAACTCTCCTCTGTTTACCTGATTAGGATTATCTTTGGCTGGTTATTAGTTTCTTATCTCAAATCAATAAAGTCTTTATTTTTTTCCCTTTTATCTGCTGCTGGCATGTTGTCGGATGGTGATATTGACAGTTATTGACAGATATTGACAAATTATGCAATTAAAATAGTAAAGAATGGGAAGGAATTAGGTCGACAGCACTGGTATTTTATTTTTATTTCTACATGTTCAAACATTACCCAGAGTACCCTCATGAAACTCCTGCAGCTGCTTATTATGGACTATTGGATATTTACATTACAAAGTTTTCAATTCATACCAAGTAAATGTGTTTGGCTGTAGGTGTTCAGATGTATTTTTATTTTCCCCTGTGTGTGAGAGTGATACAGCAGTGCAATAGAGGCCGGCGTCCGGACCAAGCTCCTTCTCCGACCCTCTGGAGTCGAGCCAGGGTTGTTGCAGAAAACAGACGGATGGTTCAGCGCTGATAAAGGCGTCTCACGCCACTGGGACACCACCTTAGTAATCATAAATAAAGCCATACGTCACAATTAAACAAATATGCAAAATAAAATGAGTATTTCCAGGACCTGCTGGTTTCTGAGTGTGGATGAATTGCAGTAATTGTGGTAAGAAGGAGTATAAAGTCTTGACAGCCACAAATGGGTCATATAAAGCATAATTGTTCAACTGGTTGACTGGTAAAAAAGACCGCCTGTCAAATAATCTACTGGATCTACTGGATCGTATTCCACAGAGCCGAACACCAGACATCTGTTGGAAACATAAAAGCCTGATATTTTGAGGGAATTGGAATTGGTGTTTTATTTTTCTTATTTCTTGCATAAAGGTTCCAGTAAATTCTGGCTAATCCAAATAGTTAGCTCTTAAAACTCTGTCTAGATCCACCACCTCACCCAGTTCACTGAATTGGTTTCGGGTGAACGTTTACTTTCCACTATTTTGTTCTGATGGAGAGCAATAGAGACAAATTTACATTTCTTGTATTGAACAGATTAAATAAGATTAAGAATATTAATCAGTGAGCATTGATCAAAAAGATTTACCAACATTATCTTTATGCTTATGCTTTATGCTAAGCTAAGCTAACATGCTGCCACTTGTTGCTTCATATTCACCCTTTGGTATACACTTAATTTATAAATCCTCTCATCTCTCTTAAAAAGAAAGCAAATGCATCCATATCCCAAAGGGGAACTAAATTAGACTCAAACTTTAAAGTTCAGTTGAGGATTGTTCGAGGATGTGACTACTATTGTTTACATCCCAGAAGAGAGGAATGAGACTAGGAACATTCTGTATTTGAGTGATTTTCCATTAAACTACATGAAAAAAACAAACCCCTCAACAATGTACCATCTTCGTGATCGAAGGATGATCCTGAAAAGCAGCTTAAAATATCCCCAAATTGGAGTCTATGTGCTGGTGGTGGTGGCTGATGACTCTGCAGAGGCTGATTGATCTGTAAGGACTGGGTGGAGATGGGGAGATGGAGGGTGCACAAAACAGCAGCATGAAATAATTAGATTAAGCAAAAAAGTACAGTTGGATGCAAAAATGATGCAACCTCATTTTATATTATATTTATTGTCGTATTTATCAGCAGTTTGGAAAAGCTAAATCCAAAAAGAACTCATGTTCAACCTCAATATGCTACTCTTATTTACAAGTGCAATCAAAAAAATGGTCTCCTCTGGTAGCTTAGAACCATTTATATAAGAAACAGAAGTTCTATAATGCCGGTTCTTAGTGTTTAAACAAAACTGGAAAACTCCGGAACTATGAATGGATCAGCTGTGTGTCTAAAGGACAAATCCGGCAGGGTGTAGAGGGCGAGGTGGATACCATCGAATATGAGAGAGTCCTTTAATTGGACATTCCAAAAGGACAATGATCCCATAAAAACCTCCAAGTCCACCAAGACCTGGTTTCAGAAGACATCCTGGAATCCTCTGGAGGGGCCTGATCCGAATCCCAGAGAAAATCTCTAATGGGACTTGAGGAGGGTGGTTGCAGCACGTAAACCAGGAATATTACGGAACTGGAAGCCTTTGCCAGTAAAGTGAGCTGATGTTCCTGAGGAGGGCTGCCAGAAACGGGTGTCTGGTTGTGTATCATGTTTGCTGCAGGTCAGAACAGCCAAAGCATTTCCACAAAGTACTAGAGACGTTTGTCATTAAGCTGCTTTATATTGTGGAGGAAACAAATAGAATGTTTGGTTTGGATCCACTTCTTGTACTTGACCTAACAGACAATAGGAAGTGAATATTTTTTCTTCCAAATGTAGCTTTAAAAAAAAAAAACAGCAGTAGATACTGTATGTGTTTGGGACCATTTTCAGGGTGGTGGGAAAATAAACCACTGTGCCCGGATTCATCACAGTGAGTAATTTGGAGTGATTGTTTTGTATAACAACGTTTATCTTTGGCAAAGAGAAATAATGTCAAGTAGACAAGCAGAGTTAATGTATGGTTGTTTTGAGGTTCTCGTGGGATTGTGAGTAACATGCGAACCCAATCAGTCTTGCTGCTGCAGTGTTTTTCTCGTGATGACTCTGGCCGTTTCGTCATACATGAGTTTATCAGCTATGATGCAGGGGAACACAAGCTGTGACAGATAGATGAAAGCACATCTTCTTATCAAACAACAACAATCCGCCTTTGGGAGAAGCCGGTCCAACCCAAACGACCCCTCCTTGACCAACATGTCCTTATCCCCCCGCCTATAACCTATAAGAGCATTATTTCTCTCAATACACAGTTATTACTGTGATATGTGGAATCCCTTGTTTATCTTTTGCTAATTCTACTTTAATATGTGGAAAAATATAGGATTGTGTTCTGTGTCCCTCTAGTGGCCAGAAGTAGTTACTGCAGTTCATATTTTTCTCCCTAGAGCACACCACATAAAAAATCAATCAATAATGAGACAAAAATGAGACAAATCTCAGACAAGGTTTTTATGTTTATTATTATTGAAATGTTTATTGAAACGCCTTGTGCTCCCGGTAATGATCAAATAATAAAAGGAGACTCAATGTAAAACTTGCACAGCTGATCTGCAGTGAACAGACCTACTCCCAAAGTCTAGGATACAACATTTTGTTTGTATTTCGCTGCTTGAGAACAAAAAAGCAGATGGTTCATGTAAAAATGAATATCATAGCAAAGAGCACAGTGAGGGGGAGGAGAATTGATCATGTGTTTAAAAATGGATGACAAAATGAACACAGGCAATGGCACGAAACAGGAGAGCTGTTCATGAAAACAAAACAAAATAAAAATTACTGTATTCTGCAATCTTGATCACGCACATACACACATATACACACTCGCTTGCAAGCACGCTCATACACACATGCACACGCTCACTCTCAGGCGCACACTTGGCACGCGCACGTACTGCAGAGTTATCCACACAAACAAACCCACAGATAAAATGTAGTGATGGAAAAAAAAGTGAAACCCTGGTAAAATCTAATGGTATGATACATCCATGCCTCGTGTCTGAAGTGCAGAAAACAAAATGAACCTAGAAAAAAAATGCGGGATAAATTCAGATAAATTCAGGTGAGTAATAAAAGTATTTCCATCTTCACTGGTCTAACCCAACTTGAAACGACCACAAACCCAGAGTGTTGCCCTCTCTACCTTATCCAAACCCCAACCCCCCCATCCCTTTACTCCACCCTCACCTTCCTATCCCCTCTCACCCCTCTCATACCATGCTCACATTTCTGCTTTACCCTCTACCTGCCCTCAATCTCCCCCACTTTCCAGCACACCTCTCCATAAACCTCTCTGCTCAATGATTCCACACTCCTTTGAGAAGCACATGATAACCTGGCTGGGAGGAGGAAGCTGGCAGGCGGGGAGGGGGGGGGGGGGGGGGGGGGCACAAGGCAGCTCTTGGTTCTGGCTTTGGTCACCATTTATCAAAAAGGAAAGGTCCGTGTCAGAATACAGCATGAGGACTCAGGGTGAGGAGAGTCTTGTGTGTTGAGGTTGTGAACCTGTTGTGTCGGTTTGTACAGTACAAGAATCCTATCGTGTGTTAGCTTCAATGTGAGTAATTTGTCCAGTCCTATGCAATGTTGTGTGAAGGCCTAGGGGGGGAGGGGGCAGTGGAGGTGAGGTTGGTGTAGCTCAGGGCCTTTTCCCTCATCCCTCGGTCCCAGTCGGAGAAGGGTGCCGATTTATAGGGCTTGCGTCTTGAGCTCGATGGGCTCGCGGTTGTCCTGCTGGTTCTCGCTCTCAGGAGGCCGACTGCCCTTCAGTGTGGCCAGGCGCTCGGACAGACCTCTCATGCGTGGGAACAGCATGAAATCATACAGGATGGCACCCATGGCGCCACCTATCATAGGCCCGACCCAGTACACCTGCAAGGGGACAAACATGGGCTTAAACAATCATCAGTTACCACAGATGTTAGTGATTTCTGCTGAGGCTGTGAAGGCGGGTCTTACCCAGTGGTTGACAAAGTTCCTGAAGAGCACAGCAGGGGCGAAGGACCTCGCCGGGTTCATGCCGGCACCTGTGTAGTACATCTACAACAAAAGACGCATGTTGCCAAACGGTGTTGTAAAATATTCACTTCCTACATATATATACATTTATATAGTTTGTATATTTGTTTATTGCCTTGTCCATTTAATTTAAAATGATTTATATGACGTTCGTACTGTGAGAGCTCAGTTAACCGGAGTCCAATTCCTTGTATGCATATACATGGCCAATAAAGCTGATTCTGATTCTGATTCTGATTCTGATATGTGACTCACCCCCATGAGATGTCCAACAGTGATGGCGAAGCCGATGGATAGGGCAGCAGATCCCAGGCGTCCGTTTCTCCTCTCATCTGTGACGGCGAAGATGCACACCACAAGCTGCATGGTGAGGAACACCTCAACAGTCGTGGCCATTCCCAGACTGACTCCAGGCTGCAGCTGGAGACACACAGGTAGACAAAAGAATTATTAGAACATTTTCAGGGAATGATACCACTGGTGGAATCCATTCGACCAAATCCAGCAAACCATCTCCCGACACGTCCATATTGGATCCTTACCGTGTTCATTGCCATGTTGCCTCTCATGTTGCCAGGTGTGACCCCATACAGCACAGCCGCCCCAGCTACAGCACCCAGGCACTGGGCGACCATGTAGAAAATGGCGCGGAAAAGAGACATCTGTGAGCCGACAAGGTAGGCAAAGGTGACGGCAGGGTTAATGTGGCCGCCGCTGATGTGGCCAATGGACTGGATGAGGGTGGCAGCTGCTAGCCCAAAGCACAGGGCCACATGCAGGACGTGATTAGGCCCAGTGGTCCAGCGCAGGGCGGCGCCCATGCCGAAGAATACAAAAAACATGGTCCCGAAGAACTCTGCGAAGACCGCACGCCAAAAATTCATGGACCGGAACTCCCACATTGTGACTGTTCGCTTGAGGCTCTCCACCGGACAGAGAAGTTTCTCTAAAGATAAATCAGACTCTTTAAAAAGGTAAAGGTGTACCTTTTCAGTCCTCTTCAAATGCCAAAAATTACAAAAAAGAATCCCTCTTTGGCAGTCAGCTAACTGAGCTGACCAAAAACACTCAAAGAGTCAATACAGAGACAAAACAGGATTTGAGAACGTCAACGGACCAATCCAGTCAACCGGTCTTTACAAAGCCTTGAACTCGGTTGGTAAAGTCAACTCAGCTGCGTTCGCTGGCCACCTCTGTCCACCTGCTGCAAAGACATAGGTGTGAGATAATGTGGAAGTGTGGTTGGAGATCTCGGGTGGGCAAGTCGTCAAGAGGAGGTGGGCATCAATGCTAAAGAGGTGTTTCTAAAGTAGAGAAGGGGATAGACAGAGTGTCCGGTGGACCTTTTAGCCTCTCTGACAGAGGGGAGAGGGCCAGACCGAAGCTTTATAACACCCCCACAGGGGCCCCAGGTGACGCCATAATCCCCCTATAGGGCCAAGGGCGGGGGGCGGCAGTGATGGGCATCCTAAATCAAACAAACTTAACCCCTCTGTCGCCCCCCTAAAACAGAACGAGGCAAAAAGAGAGGGGGTGCACCTGAGAAGAGAAATGGATAAAGCGAGAATGAAATCAATGAAGGACATAGACAGTTTTGATAAAAATACAACAAAAGGTATCTTCATCTAAGGATTTAAGAGCGGTTGGGGGTGGGAGCAGGAAAAAAAACAGCTGCAGCTGAGAGGATGACGTTTTCTTTGGATTGGGGGGGGTGGATATCTCATCTGTTGACATATCATTACTCATAATCACAGGATGCACAAATCATGACGGACAAACACACACACATACACACACACACACACACATACACACACACGCACACATGCAGTTAGTACAGTTGGGGCCCCAGACGGAAGTGCACAAGCTAACCGTGCTGAACTGACCCATACACTGAAACGCATGATCCTGTGAAACCATTGTCAGTCCAATGACCAGAAATACACATGAAACTCAAGCACAGATAAAACAAACAGCTCACACAAACACACAAAACACAGCTTTAAGTCGGCCAAATGCTAAAGCTGCAGCTAATATTTGTCATCATGCTTTTTTGTTTATTGCGTCAATTGTTCCGGAGATAACAGCGACACTGCGACTGATCATCGGTGATTTCAAAGAAAGGAGGAGGAAATCAGTCTTTTTGAGGTCACTGCATGCATACGGCAGTGATTATGAGAACTAAGACACCAAATTAGCAAGACCTCACACCTCAGAAGCGTCATGTGGCGGCGACTCCAGAAGGTGTAGAAGATAGAGGAATAGAGTGTGAAAACGTAAAATGTGGGAAACCATGGGATTAATTATTTACAGTAATTCCCACAACACAGCAGATTGAGATCTCTGGTGTCATGGAGGATTCTGGGAGCTGCTCTTCACAGGTATGCATCATGAGAGAATGCGTGTGTTTGTAGTTTGGGGAAAGGGAGAAGTGTAGAAGGGTAACAGGAATGAGGGGGGGGGGTACTGGGGTTACTGAACAGGACTAGGGCATTGCACTAACCAGTCTAGAGCCATCGCTGTAGGGAGGGGGCGGGGGAGGGGGTGGGTGCACAGTGCTGAGTTTGCCGTTTCAACTCTTTATACATGTTAGAAAGAACACACACAATGCAAAATGCTGGCGGCACTGTGGCAGTTATAGCCATTGTCCTTCGCGTTTGTGTGTAACTGTGTGTATGTGTGTGTGTGTTTGCTCAAATTACGCTGCTACAGTCATAATGAATGCTAACACGATTTTATTTTAGACTTAGATGCAGTGAACAACATTTCATACTTCAGTTATTCATAAACATGCATAATAAATACACAGTTTGTTGAATTGATTTTGAAGGGCCCATTCACCCAAAATCATTAAAAATATTTACATCACAAAATAATGACCGCTGTGGCATCAAGTTTGCTTAGGCAGTGAGAAAAATCCACTAAATCCATTTAAAACTGGATCTATTGTGTACTTTGAGCGGAATTACCCTTTACATTAGTTCCAATGGAAAGGATCTCAAGACAAACTTGAAAACCGATGATGTAATTACACATCTATGAATCAGAGACCAAAAAACGACTGCGTCACACACCTAAACATTTATACACATATACATATGTACGTTCTTTTCTTCTTACAAAACTCTCTCATTACAGAGGTATGAAGGTCCGTTTTATAGAGATGAGACCACATCAGAGAGGAGACAGATGCTAACAGGCGCAGACATGAGAGAGATGTCGGACTGGTTGGGAGCATCATTGAACCCGCGGTGCTGAGTGAGGAGCTCTTTAGCATTTCAAAGCATTTACATGGAGGCGTCTGAAAAGGGAGAATATGAGGTTGTTATTCAGCAGGATTCTAATGAGTCTCCATTGTCGGTTCTAATGATATGCAAATGTGGACGCAGCAATACTGACCCTCACAAGGCTGGCTACGACTTTGTAATAGGATCTCTAAGGTCACACTCAGTCTTTAAACAGCAGCCTCCACATTTGTTTCTCGCCACACGCGAAACAAAAAGCGGCCGCAAAGACGTTTTAGACAGAATTCATGGAACATGATGGGTCTCCAGAACGAACCTGGTGGTTACGTTGGAAGGATAACTCACTGAAATGGACGTATACCTATTATTCTGCATTCTGAAACATCAATAAAAAAAAGAATGTGATCATTTACTAATCATTCGTGAGTTTTAATTAAAAAAAGAAAATTGACAAAGGAACTGAGGAAGGCTCCAAAACACCTGACTTAATCATAACACAGGTGAAAAGGGTCAAGGATTGATAATGATCGTAAATGAATGCTCCAATGCCTCAGTCGCTCAACAACAACGATGAGGTTCATCACTTTGTGAAAATCTATGAAGGCAACTGGAAACCTAGAGTTCCAGGAGAAACCAACGAAAATGTGAGGAGAATATTCAACACAGGCCCCGAGGCCAGAGGTGGATTTCAGCAAAGAACCATCTTTCTGTGAGACAACAATGCCACCCACTGCACCCTGCCATCATCATAAAAAGTAATGATAGAACAATCAAAAAAATCAAAAAACATGAAACCATGATTTTTACGTCGCTTTGCAGATTTGGATGCAGATCCTAATAATAATAGAGATTAGGATACACACTTGGATGGGGGCGCTATTTTTGGATAACACTTTTATTTCTTATATTTTACACAGAATGTGTGTTAACTGGGCATTCCTGACAGCAAGTGTATATCCCCGGAAAGCCCCCAAATCCCCTGCGTTGTATAAGAAATCCCCTTGATTGAAATGTGAAGTTACTTCCGAAAAACAGTGTTTTCCGTAAAAAGATCTTCCAAGCGAGTATAATAGGTAAAATAGATATACAAGACATAGATCTCTTTCATTCGATTCATAAATCGGACCAGTGGTGGACAAATTATGGCCCGAAACCATTTGGGGATGAAGCTCCCTCTAGTGGCGGATATGTGCCACTGACTTTTCCACATTGATGATTCCATAATATCCCTGACTTTTCTGGGAAATGATGAGATGAGAATGCAGATTCTTAGTCGTCGAAACACATTTCATGTGTCTATAAAAAGTTATATCGAGACAAAAAAGTGAGGGAATTAAGTCAAATTATTAATTTTTGAATTGTGACACTGTGTCACCAAAGTGTGTGCTGCGCCCATGGGTGCAAGGATACAACCATCCATGACCTCTGTGAGCACAATCCGAGACTCATATCCACCATCATATTTTCTATTATGTTGGTGTCACTGATTTAAAAGGATTTTCCTTCATCACAAGAGAGATGCTTAAATACTCAAAACATTATATAGAATAAAGGGTTTACAAAAAATGTATTCTTTCCATTGGATTATTATAGTAATGTATCACTACTATTACTATTATTGTATATATTATTATAAGTATAATAACTATCATATCAAATCTCATAGATTACTCAGGAGGTCCACAGCAGGGTCTGCATGTGGATTCCTGCCCCTGCAGTGTGTATGTCAGGTCATGACCCCCAGAATCCATGTTTGCTCCTCAGGTTCTCCACAGGAGCTGCCCACTCCACCCAAGAGAAGAAAACTAATTTGATAATGTACTGTGTGACCAAATGTGATTAAAAAGAATATAATATTCATTATTATTATTATTATTGTTCACAGCGAATGTGTTATTCTGTGTGCCGTATATGTTATTCATGGTACGTTGAAGTTAAATGGGTTCATATGTGAGAAGTTAATGAACACCTTCATTCTCTTTCCCACCCAGACTATAGCATTTTAGAGAATGTGTGTGTTTCTGTGTGTGTTTATTGCGTGTGTCTGTGTGGTCAGTTGTTCTCTTGTTTGTTGGCCTGTTTGGCTCTGATGGCGTTCTGCGTGACCGTGGACAGTGACGATCCGGTCATGCTGGTCGTCTCCACAATCTCGATGTCCTTACAAGTCAGACATGCCACTAACTTCTGACGAGACGCACTGTGTGCAAAGAAGAACTCATGGGACACTCCTGCCAGAACCGCACCGAGGACTGGACCGATCCAGTAAACCTGAAGGGGGGAAACGGAGAACAAGATTAGAATAAGATCTAAGTGACGAGTGCAGCCTCTTTATCCCGATGATCCGAGACAAATCAATCATGAATAGATATCTTATAATAACCTGTCATAATCAAACAGTGCTGTCGGAATAATCATAAAAGTACCTGCATAATGATGTAATAATATGTAATATATGAATTAATAATGGGATTTAATCTTTGTAATTTAACAACTGACTGATTTTTCAACAAATTACTTCTTTTGAAACATTACATAATTTTACATACTTGAGAATATTTTGAATTTACGGCGCTTTTACACCTTTCTGGACATAAAGAGGATTTTCACTAGTCTAGATCTGACAGGTAGAATTTGATATGACATAAGTAGGTGGTCTCGCAGCATCCAACTGAACTATGGTTTGGTTCGTTTACAATGTGAAAGTAGTTTTTGGAGGATTCTGACTTTCAGATCAATGACAGGAAGAATCAGAAGGCCTCTGTCGGCAATAAAGAGGAAAAGAAGAAGAACAAAGAGAACAGTCAGAAGCAGGAAGTTAAAAATGAGCTGATGAGCTGTAGGTATTTGATAGCGTCATGGTCCAATTTACTTTTAACTTTTAATTTATTTTCTTTGAGGTATGAGAAAGAGGGGGAGAGGTCACGCTATCAACAAACGCACGCACACTAATTAATCATCAAGTATGGGGAGGTGAACTGTACGGATATCCTGAAGAGCTCAGGGTGTTTGCAAATTTGTTATGTGAAACCAAAAGTAATCAGAGCAAATCTAAGCACCTAAAAAAAAATTGAATGATGAATTGAATGACCTTAGTTGAGACATTGAGGCGTGAAAGCAGCTTCAAACATGTGGAACGTGTGAATTTTTTTTTTTGCAGAAGCGAAAACATCACTTCATCTTTAATAACGCATCAAATTGTATATGTAAGGTCATGTAAAGTTCATGTAATCACATCTGTCAGATAAATGTAAAAAGAGCAAGCAGAGGTATGAGGTAGAAAAGGATAGAACAAAATGCATTAAGTCATTTCACACCATTCTAGTTCATTCAGTCAACAGCAAATGTGTTAACGTTGCTAATATTAATTCAAAGAGATCTATCTTGGATATATATATGTATATATATATGTATATATATATATATACATATGTATATATATATATATATATATATATATATATATATATATATATATATATATATATACATATGTATATACATTTATATATTACTCTAATGGTTCATATTTTACTCACTAGGGAGATGTTTTTCATTAAAAACACTGTTTTTCAGATATAACTCCCCTAATAGTTGGTCGGATTTCGTCTAAATTTACCTATATTAACCGAATCAAGAAGATCAACTTGTATTTGTTTTCTTTTCCTATAAATGTTTATATTTTCACTCACTAGAAGGACTATTTTCTTGAACTTCTTATTTTCTTTACTTAACTATTATTCCAATTGTGTCCCAATCTATCTCATGAACTGACATTAGGAAATCTTTCTTGTTTTATGACTAAACTTGGAAAACTATTAAACTGTATTTATCTTCATTATTTAGTCACAATGGGATCCAATCTTAGAGCAATCTCTGAGTCAGTATGGACTGTACAACACAGGGGATTGGGGGCTTTCCGGGGATATACCCTTGATGTCGGGGCCGACAGCGTAGGCAGATTACCAGGTTTGGTGCTTGGTTTGAACAATGTTATGAATTGGATTATGGATTATTGAAACAGCAGTGGAGAGTTGGACATCTGGATCCTGAGGCTCTCTCTTACCCAGTGGTTTTCCCAGAAGCCGGTGATGATTGCTGGAGCCAAAGAACGTGCCGGGTTCATGGAAGCACCGGATAGCCGGCCCTGAAAAACAACAGTTACTGAAATTAGGTAAATTGTAGTCATGTATTTATTTATCTCTACACTATTATTTGGGTTAACGACAGAATGGTGGGTCTGTCATCTGTCCCTTTAATTAATAATCTTACATCTAGTCTTTTTCCTTAAAGCGTTAGCTTGAGCACATTTTCGCTGCCACTTTACAATAAGGGTATCTTTATGAAAGGATTTATGAAAGGTTTATAATTAGGTGGTAAAATAGGTTGTAAACACTTTATAAGTTATTAGTTAACGTTTATTACCAGTTTATAACACAGCTCTCAATGTGGCTCACTATTTGGCAATATTAAGTTAGCAGTAGACATAAGTGCGCTCACTATTTGGCAAGCATCTGGCCTCTGATACACTGTAAATCTCATCAGTTATAGCAGCTTATTTATGATTTGTAAAGCTGTTTATAACTTATTTAGTAAACTATGTAGAAGTTGTTTATAAATCTTTAATTAGAGGAGTCATTTTGTAATGTGGCATCACATTTTCTTGTTGATTTTTCTCACCTGTCCTTAATGTTATTTTGGTGCATCATGCAAAAATGTCTGAATGGATTATAATACGATATATTTTATATTTACATTTACATGATTCTGACAGGACATGGTTAGTACAGCTACAGAAAACTACGGAGCCTCGTACATATCGACATCGTTTCTTTGTTTTTCACGTGCTCGCATGTGCGGCAGCCAAAGATGTTAAACTAGGACCATTTATCCAGAGCCGTGGAGTTTGGGCTGAGTTATGCAAATCAAATCTTTGCTCTCTTACCCCTATGAGAACTCCAGCAGTGTGTGCTAAGCCGATAGCCAGGTTGCCAGGTTCGACGCTCTCCCTCCGTCGCTGCTCCTCCACTGAGAACACAGTGAAGACCATCTGGAAGGTGCACAGAACCTCTATGCCCAGAGCCTGGGCTGCGTTCAGCTCCATTGGAACCTGAGGGATTTGAGAGGAAAACAGGAGAAGTCGGCAAAAATGCATGAATAATCTGAAGAAGATGTAAAATCTCTCATCTAAAAAGGGTCTCATGCTAATAACCCAAGAACTGACCCTGTTGACGAAAAGGTCTGCGGTGGTTTTGCTTGGCAGTGCCAGGTAGAGGGCACCGGCTCCTAAGAAGGCCCCCACACACTGTGCAGTGATATAAAGAAAGGCCCGTAGAGCATCCAGCCTCCGAGTCGCCAGCAGAGACAGAGTCAGTGCGGGGTTCACCTGAGCACAAACACACAACGATACTCAAAAATAAACATCAAGATGAATATTTAAAAACATCTAAGTAACAAACAAACTCTGTAAATGAATTTTCTTCTTCTTCTTCTTCTTCTTCTTCTTCTTCTGGGGAAACAGCGGATCCTCTGTTTCTATCTCGCCCAGTCCTCCTCCAGCTGCAAGTCCTCTCTCACCACATCCAGAAACCTCCTCTTTGTAGCTCCAGCTCCTTCTAACAATATAATCCGTCCCTCCTTTTCATGTATCCAAACCATCTCAATCTGGCCTCTCTGTGGTTGTCCTGAAGAAGTCTAACCGGGTCTGTCCCTCTGATGTCCTCCTCTCTCATCCTGTTCATCTTCCTCACTCCCAGAGAACATCTGAACATCTCCAGTTCTGGCTTCTGGCTAGAGCCGCCTTGTCTAAACCATCCAGCAGAGCTGCTCTCACCACCATCTTGGAAACCTTTCCCTTCACTCCTGCTGCTACTCTTATGTCACAAATAACCCTTCTCCACATACTCAACCCTGCCTGCACTCCCTTCTCCACCTCTTTTCCACCCTCCCCATTGCTCGGAACAGTTGACCCCAAGTACTTGAACTCCTGCACCTTCCCCACCACTACTCCTTGTCATCCTCACCGTTCCACCTGCCTCCCTTTCGTTCACACACATGTATTCTGTCTACCTTCATTCCTCTCCTCTCCAGCACAGACCTCCACCTCTCCCGGTTTTCCTTCACCCGCTCCCTGATCTCACTGCAGATCACAATGTCATCCGCGAACATCATCGTCGATGAAGACTCCTGCCTGACCTCATCTGTCAGCTTGTCCATCACCGTAGCAAACAAGAAGGGGCTCAAAGCTGATCCTTGGTGCAGTCCTACCTCCATCTTTAACCCTTCCGTCACTCCTACTGCACCACCCACAACCCAGACTGGTGATTCTCGGCCTTTTGTTTTTATCTATATAAATTGTTGGAAACCGCTGATTAAAAAGCAGCAGACAATGAAAGATTACACATTGGTGTATTAACGGTCTAATAACATCATATAGGATAATATTTATCAACCACGTTTATTTTGAAATTTTTGCTACCTCAAGCACTTTTAACTAATAACAATATTTCTTCCACCAAGGAGTACAAACGTATGAAACTACGAGAAACTCACCTGTGCTCCACTTATTTCTCCAAAACAGTGTGCCAGTGCAACAATCACCACCCCCACGGCCACGGCGGGGTACAGGGGTCCCCCAGCGGGCTCTGCAGCGGGGCCAGGCAAAGAGGCACCCAGAACGGCACTCACTAACACCAGGGTGCCAATCAGCTCTGCTGAGATGGCACGCCAGAACTGCCGACTACGTAGCTCCTCAGAGAGAGGGGACACGAACAAAGATGGCTCACATTAAGTTGAACGGTTATTAAAATGAAATAAGATCGGGCCCCAAACTCAAAATTAACTTTTTCATTCCTTCATTCAAAAAAAAAAAAATATTTGCTTATTTTATTTCTTTGGGGCCTTTAATTAATTTAAAATTTTCAATGAAATCACAAATGTTAAGCCAAACATGTGTTTTTTAAACAGTACAAAAAAACATTACACGCCTAAAATGATTTCACGATAAAATTTTGCATTTCTTAGTAAATTTGAACTAGATTAGCTCAATCTTTAGGTTAAGCATGTTTTTATAAACTAAGACCCTTTTTTGTTTGTTTTTTAGTTGTAATAAGTTACATAATCCTGTTTAAGAAATCCTCACATGCTCTAATATGGCAACAACAAAAAAAACCTACTTATCCCATAAGACTTTTTCAATACTCATGGTTAATGCGTCCTCCTCGCCGGCCCCTTTGACCTGTGGTGATCCACAGGGCTCCATCCTCGGCCCCTTACTCTTTAAAAAACACATGCTGCCACTGGGTCATATTATTAACAGGTTCAGTCAAGTGGCTCACATTTTTAATAAGAAATAATGACTCAACCAAACAGCTGAGCAGGAGTTCATTCTTAAGCCACTGAAAGACCATAATGAGGCAACAAATGCTTGAATTTAAACAGATAATACTTATTACTCATGATCAAAACTCTGTTGTTTAAGATGGTCTTATGTAAAATGCGTATTTCAGTCTGACCTTAAGAAGCTATAACTTTATTTAAGAGTCCTTTGTTACTGATTAACAAAGATGATCTTACCAAGAGATGGAGTCGGATATATTTTCTCTTAAAATGACATTTCTTTTCTAATGCAGCCATCCTCGACAAAAACATTTTTCTTTAGAGAAAAAAATGAAACATTTCTCAGAAACAAGAAAATGATTTTTTAATTCTCTTGAAATAAAACTTCCTGCTGTAGCGAAACACTCACAAAGCCTGATGAAGGATTTTTTGAACATTTGAATTATCAGTCTGCTTCTTAAAGCTGCCGATGCCATAGTAGGTTTAAAATTTAAAAAAAAGAGGGTTAGCTTAGCGGAGACACAGGTGGTCTTAACCCATAAGTGGTGACATAAGTGTCCATGTAGGGCTCCTTGTACATATGTACAATATATTTAACCCATCGAGTCGCTCTTTATCCATCTGGCTATAATATATATCAAAAATCAACACTAAAATAAAGATTTGAGGGTTTTGGCGTTCATATTATTTAGATTATACTGTTAAGTGTACATGGAATTCAGGAAAGTCCCACAATTCGTATTTTTGCTCATTTTGTTGGTAAAAAAAGGTGAGTTTCAAAGCATTAAAAAACTATAAAGCTCTAATAACATGCCCTTTATTACAGTTAACCATTTCTGACTGCAGATTTGGAACTAAATGATGTCAGATGAAGTTAGGATAATATTTATGTGTTGTTAAATGTAACCAGCAAAGATATATTTTTGATAAATATTGTGGAATTTCAAGTGAGAAAAAGGAAAACCTGTGCTCCCAAGCAAAAAAACAAACAACAAAACACAATCACAATTCAACCAATTAATTTGCTGATCAACCCTAACATAATATATTATCGATACATTTGGAAATTTTGAGAGTGTTATAGGCAATAAAATGAGATGCTTACCTCACGCCACGTCATTTCCAACTTAATAGGTTTTTTTGTCTCTATAGGTCCGTCTTTCTGTCCGTCTGATTGAGGTCTGAGGGATTCATGGTTTCTGCTGCCTCCCCCCCTTCACCTGAGGAGTCTAAAAGATGCTTTGATGAGAACAGCCCCCACCCCTCCATCCCAGTCTGTCCCTCCTCACCCTCCCCTCACCCCACCCTTCAAGCCCTATCAAGGCTTCCTCTGCACAAACATTGATCAATGCAAGCTCTTCAGTATCTTCTCTCCAAGGTTGTATGTGTGACCAGTCCCAGTCCTCCTCCAAGACACTCTTCTGACCTTGAGCAATTGAATGCATCTTCAGAAAAAAGGCTACCAGGAGCCTTTCACTCGTCTTCAAACTCAAGTGATTGTAGCAGCTCCAGAGGGCGGCACAGTGTCTGGATGAATGCTCACAACATCGCAGTGAGGAGACAAATTGATACAATCTCTCATGGAAAGGGACTGAAGTTAGCTGATGACATTTATTACACACCGGTACAAAGGAGGGAAATAAGGATTTAAGTGGAATGACGGTTATTAAAGGCTGCCTGGCAGCAAAAACAAAATCTCTATCTCTAAATATATCAAATTGAATAATACTGACAAATAAATAAATAGCAGGGATTGAAGTACGTCAGTCTGGGTAGGGTTCAAAGCTATTTCTAGGGTTCAGGTAGGCACATACCCACAGCGAGAATCTTCATCTACAGCTGGAGAAGAATGGGAAGAATGTTTAACTTTGCAGATCCCCGAAAATGTCAGGGATATTCTGGAATTGTCATCTTCCGCTGCATGCGATCACATAAAGATATGTCATGGATCATTTTCATATTTCATAGCTACACAGACCTTAGTGTGAGGAAGAACTGGATTGGTTTGAAGAAATGTCAGTTGCATATATCCACCACTAGGAAGCGATGTATCTCCAAAATCGCTGGGTTTTTTTGGGCCATGATTTCTCAACCGTTTCGCCCAAATTGGGTGAACATGTCGACTCTAGAAGGTCAATCTTATGTTTTGTCATATTTGACTTGAACACGTCATATTTTACTCACCAGGGGCAGCTTTTTTATGAACAACACTTTTTTTCTGACATAACTTCCTAACGGTTGCTCTGATTCAGTCTGTGCATTATCACCTCTTATTAACCCCCTCATGGAAATCTAGCTTTCGTTTGTCATATTTTACCACAATGTTCTTATTTCACTCACTTTTTTTGCAAAAAACACATATTTTTTAGACCGTTATCTCACAAATAAATTCCTGATTATGTCCAAATTGGCTCTTATGAATCTACACAAGGAGATCTATATTGTATATATATATATTATTTCATTAAAATAGTTAATATTTTACTCATTAGGGGGAGAAATTTGTGGAAAACATAATTTCCTGGCCATAACCTCCCAACAATTAGATCACTTGTGTCTTAATTTAACTCATAGGAATTGACACGAGGGAATCACCCTTGTTTTATTACTGAGCTCAGAGCATATTACTGACTTCATAGAAATATTTAGGTTGAGTCAATATGGACTCTTTGAGATTATTAATGAGTCACATTTAATCTGAGGAGTTGCTTGTACAACGCAGGTAAAAGGGGGCTTTTCGGAGATATACCTTCACTTTTGGTCACATAGGCCTCATTTATAACTTTTTGAATCTAATTGCTCAGTTTTTTTTCAAAGATTTGACGCAGCTTAGAAGGAGATACACACAAAAAGAAAATAAAAGATTATGAGGGGTCCAATGCTTTTCAACAGAAATGTGTATGCATACAAGAGTGATCGCATGTTTGTTGTTCTGTCCTGTTCTGTCAGGCTGAACTGTTCTGGTGGGTCCTGAGCACCTGGAAAAAATTAAAGCAGCTCAGCCTGATTTTCATATCAATTATAAGATAACAGGAACATGAGTGGGCAGAGACATCCTGGCCAAAAGGAACACGCCACAAACTCTGTTCTGAATTGATCAAATGAGCCGTGAAATGTTTTTTCTCCATCAGATAGCTTAAAGATAATGTCATCTTATATGCTGCAGGGAAAATAAGTTTTCAAAAGGTCCATGTTTGAGGGTTCCATGTTTGACAGCAGAGACAGAAAGGCTTCAATAAGAGAAGTTTAAATCTACAACCACATGTAACAATGCGTGTTGTCACATGTTGACACTATACCCACAGATCTTGAATATGACGCGCCCCTCCTACCCTAACCCTTCCATAAAGTACTTGTGAGGAACAGCGCTGATCTCCATGGGGAAAAACTCTTTCATGATGCTGTTGCCATAGAATCTATTGTGATGCTGCATCGCTGCGTGCTTTTCATTTTCTCTCTTTGATATCAAACAAGCTTTGGGTTGAACGTTTTTGCAGCAAACGCAAAATTCCTCTGTTTGATAAAACCAAAAATGAGGACATTCAGCTCGGCCTTGTCGGTGAAGCTACATGTCGACGTTGAATTTCGAATGTGTCCCATAGGAGCAGAATGGAGGGGGCTGACATGGTGTTGCTGATGATATGGAGATGTTTGGTGTCCAAACTGGATCTCCTGACTCTCCAGTTATCAGGGGCCATCGATTTTGGCAGAGTAGACCAGAATGAACTGGTTGCTTGGCTTGAGGGTGGGGAGGGGGGGGAGGGGGGGTGCTGGCAGATCCCATTATGCTGTGGATTACCCCTTCTTTTCCAGGGCAACTGTTTCACTGTTATCCCCCCTTTTGTGGGGCTAAACCCAACAGCGCGGCTCTGGTCAGGCGGGGAGCACCCTAGAACCCGCTGGCGTGGGGAGTTTTCTGCCCCCTCCGCCCATTATGCTGACAGTGACACAATTTCACACACACACACACACACACACACACAAGCGCCTACTCAGGGATTTGAGAGAACCATAAAGGGTAAACGTAGATTCACCACAGGACAACACACAGGTTGTTCTACTTCTTAGTGTTTCTGTATTTTTCTGTTTCTTAGATGCTTTGGAGAAGTGTGTTTGTGTTTGTGTATGAATGTGTTGCACTTGACTGTGTTTGACTGCAGAACAGCTGGGAGTGATGGCAGCATGTTCTAACAGCATGTGCCGCAGACAGGACTCTCCAAGGAGCTCCGCCCTGAAACCTCCATCATGCCTAAGGGTTGTTTCATCCCCTCAGATAGAAAAAAGTGCGTCTGAGTACAGGTATGAGGTAAGCAGGAGACGTGAGACTGTTCCCCTGACGTGTTAAAAGCGTCTCGTTCTTTGAGGAATGCAGTTGTTTTTATTCCAATAACGCCATAAACAGGGATTATAAGAACCTGTCAGCGGCACAGTGTAAACGCAGCAGCATTTCTACACTCACCAACACCGAGAGGTGAGAGTGAAATATGAGAAAATGGTTCTGAAATCAGGGGGTGAGAAACTTTTCAACCCCGTAATGAAATTAGAAAAAGGGGTAAATTTCAGTGCATTTAACAATACTATTCTTATAAAAATGTGTCTCGTAAAATCTGATTGCACGCATATTTTGAACAGATATTAAAACAAAGAGTTAGGAAAAACAACATTTTGTTTCTATTTTCATTGCATTATTAAAAAAATGGGAATCATGGATAATGAGCAAAAAAAAACTCATTTTTAAAGGGGGGGAAAAATCCCCAGAAAAGCCCTGGTATGTCTGCCTCCAGTGTAAGCATTCCAAAAATGATTTCAAAATCATATGCATATATTATATATGCACCAAAAATTTCCTTTAAGATTAAATTGGCTTTGGATTCTTATTTGTTGCTGACAGATGCAGTTGTTATTTGTTTGTTTGTTTTTCAACATCAAAGAGTAGTTACCTACAAAAACATATATAGAAATTATAGCACACTTAAATATGATCAAATATTAATAAGCCAAATATAGGGTATTTTAGCCTCATTACCCCTCCAGTTCTTAACCATGTCCGTACTGAAGATTATATCTTCACACCTGAAATTAACGTATTAATCAATGACAATATGCAAAAAAATCATCTTCGCTGCTGCTGATCTTTTAATAACCCTAAAATTATTCAGAGACTCAAGGAGATCTATCTGGTATAGATCTTAATTTCTTCTAGTAGTTCATATTGAACGCATTGGTCCGATTTAGTGCACAAGAATAAATTCGAGGACCTCTATCTTGTATATATTGTACGTTCCTATTTCATATGAACTCTTATTCAAAGAAAATCTTCACACAAAAGGTGGAATTATTTAATCCGAAGAACACTTTAGTTTGTAATTGACTGACAAGTTGGTGCAGGTGTGTCTGCACCACATAATCAGAAACACTTATATCCATAGATTCACCCACTGCTCACTAACAACTGATGGATGCTGTCATGAAGCCATGTGGCAGCAACCTTTTGCATAGAGTAACTAAGGCTTCAACAGGTATTTTCTGATCCCATCCATAGTCAAGTAAGAAAATGAAGACACAGTGAACAACACAAACTGTCTTCATGACAAATTAGACTATGAACACATAATAAACCACTCTGACACGTGCAATGCTATGAGATGTTTCTTTTACAGCTGAGTCCTTTCTCTACCACTCAAGGGCAAATTTTCAGCTTCTTTTTTTTTTTATTACAAAAATGCAGGTTTTTTCTCTTTTAATGCCTTGCTAACATGTTATGAATTACATTAAATGAGTTATGACTACACTACTAATGATATTTCTTAACAATTGCATTTGTTGTATATCCCTGATATAAAACCTATTCAGTAAAATTACAATTGAGATACATGTTATGGACCAGCAAATAATTAAAGGAAATCCACTGTTTTCCTAAATAAAAGAGAAAAAACGGCAAGAATCTTGATTAAAAATTTGTCAACATCTTTAAAAACATGTATTCATCACAAATGGATGACTACAGAAATCTACAAAGATATTTTATCACTTTTTCTCTTTCCTTTTTTGTTGAAGGGTAGGATATGAGAATATGTATATCTATTTACCATTCCAGTGCTTTGTTAAACTTTCTCAACCTCTGAAGAACTAACCTTTATGTCTTTGAGCTGTTGGAAGGAAACGTGACGTGAACCCCGACACTCATTTGCAGGAAATATTTGGATGCAAGGCCAAAGGGAAACATTGTCTCTACTAGATGTGGTTTTAATTCAACTCACAGTACATTCTACAGATGCACACGTGTTACATCACCTTAATACAACAGTCTTTTAATACCTCCTCTTAAAAATGATGAATTGGTCCTAAAAATATAAAGGAAAAAATTTAAAGTCACCAAAACTGTACATTATTAAAACACCACATTTGGTTTTATGTATTTTTTTTTCCTTTTTTGAAAAAACGTCTGTCCCTTTATGTGTAATAAGGAACATCAAAGTTAACTTCCTATCAACGGATTTTTGAGTTCAGTGTAAGAAACAAACAGAAGCAGACCGTGGAGTTATTCTGTCGCTTTCGGAGCTTGCAGACCGTGCCGTGCAGCAACGTACATTGGCCCTTGTACAGCATAAAAAAAGGAATGTAAACGAGACAGGAATGTGTCCAGTGCCTCATTATCATCGGAAATCATTCGCAGATATAGTTTTTCCAACTGGGAGGATTTTAGCCCCACAAACAACCAGCTTTGCACACGTTGGACGATCAGACGCAGCGGTCCGATTGTCACTTTCAGCATGGATCCACTGCGGTTTGGTACCTACCAAAAGTAACATATCTGGGGACGTTCAATTACTATGTGGGAGCAAAATGCCAGTGTGAGCCGTGTTGTCTACAGTCTGTGACACAGGTCAGGTATAATTAGCTGACTATTTACTCTTCACAAGAAGGACAGTGAAATAAGAGTGTAAGCAAAGAACAACACACGAGAAAAAAATCCTCCAGTTTAAGAGACCAGTGTCTTTCACACAGCAGCAGAAGGTGGGTGTGTTTGTGTGTGTGTGTGTGTGTGTGTGCATGTTTGTGTTGGTGAAGAGTGTGTGTACGTGTGGGTGCATGACGTTAAGTGGAGGTTATACGTCTACTCGTGACAGTCCATGAAACGTTTAGCTTAACTGGCCTTTTTCATAAGTCGTCTAGACGTCTCTCTAAGGTCATTTGTACACATTGACTACAGGCTATTGCTATTAAATAATCCCAGCTATTGTAATCTTTATATATATTTATATATAGAATATATAATAAAAAATATATTGAGGAAAAAAGTTACTTCTCGGCATAAGACCAAGATACAAGATGTTTCCATTGAACAGGTAAGAAACGGCTCGAGCTCCGTGGAGATGTGTTCTGTTGTCAAGCGGTGCTAAGAAAAGTCCAGTGTTGAAAAGGCCGGGCCGCAATATTGAGATCGGAACCCAACGGCCCAACAGCAGGGCTTGGTCAGAAGCCATGCTCCGACATGGGGCTTGGGAATGGATGTAACGTGACAATGCAAACAGGAACTGGGGCGAGGACACGAAGGAGGAGGGTAAGATGAGGACATCCTCATTCCCCATCACTGCCGGTGATGGGGAATGAGGATGTGTTCAAGCCACTTTAGCTGCGGGCCTGGAAAAGATTCAACCGGTTGAGGATACAATAACAAATAGGCAAAATCTATACATACATACTATACATGAAAGAATACACAAGGTTGGATGAATCTCTCCAGAGAGTCTGAGAAGTTGTCGGGTGAGTGTGGGTGGGGAGGTGACAGCCCCAGAGGTGCACGGCCCACAACATGAGGGGAAGCTACGTAAGCTCCTATTTGTCTTTATTTGAGTAGAACTCCGCCCAGCGGCTCTCGAAGAAACGTCTCATGGTGTGTCCGGCGATTCCCACCTCCGACGTGTCCTCATTAAACAGCTCACAGTTGTTGAATATGAGGTGAGCGTCTGCTGCAAACTCCTCACAGCTGCAGTATCTGAGGAAAAGAAACCGGGAAGAGACTGATTACATAAACGCAGCACAGGAGGTCATATTATGTTCAGGATGAAATATGCATGGAAGCAATCCGTTTCAGTCATTTCCAAGTCGGGCCTGTATACCTATTGGGTAATTGTGCAGGTAAAGAACAATCAGTAGTACCTATGAGCTGATCCAGATTAATCTAAAAACACATTAGTGGCTGATCAGACAAAGTAGAACTTAAAACAAGCTTCAGATCTTTAGATCAATGGTTCTAAAACGGGGCTATGAGTTCCTCTAGTGGTAGGATGGTAGAAGTGGACCTAAACCTCCAGTGGTACTTTGGAGGTACCGTTGGGGGTATGTGATTTATTTTTATTTTTATAATGCTGGTTTGAATAATATCACTCAAGTGTAAAAAGAAGTATAAAATAAATAAAATATTCACTATTCCCATTTCAAATGCGAGTGTTAACTGCTGTAGACTGCTTATAAAAAACAAAGTCAGGCTCACATGAGCAGGAAGTTTAGGTTCTGAATGAAAGTTAAAAATCAACTAAAAAGATGAAGATGGTAATTATCAACACTGAGAACAAAAAAACAACATTAAGAAAAAAAAAACAACCCAGCAAAACAAAATCAGTTGCAGAGCTCAGCTGAAACCATGTTGCCGTTTGGTTCTTACTGCACGATGAAAAAAAGACGTTTTGTCTTCAATTTAGAGATGGATTACAAACATTTGAAAATTAGCAGGTAAGTGTTAGAAACAAGTTTGTTGTTTAATAAATCAGACACCGATTGTATAGTGCCGTTTTGTCTCTATAAAGGCAATTTACATACCAAGCATTTTTCTCAAGGTTCAAAAGCTTTGGATTGCTCTGGTTACCAGAAGCGTTTTGGGATGAAATTCTTAATTATATTTCTAGGATTGTCTGATTTATTGCCAACTGATTGGAGAAGAATGTTTCATTGCTTCTTTTTTATTCATTTTTTTAAATTGTACTTTGTGTATCAGATGTTATTGCTATTGACAGTCATTTTGAGAATTGAAGTTTTTATATTATTAGAAATATTTTTCAGTATTGAAATTTTGATTATGTGTTTGGTGTACTTGTTATTATCTGCGGATGAGAGGATGTTGAAAATTCCATTCTCCAATAATCCGCCTATGGGGTTTTCCCATTAAAATATTTTACTTAATTACGTGGTCCCCAGGAGTGGATCGTGTTTGAAGTCGTTTAATCATTTTGTCTACAGATGTTTTATCTCAAAATTAAAATTGGACAGCATCCAAAAAACAAAAACAATGAGAAATGTGAAGATAACACGACTCGTCCTTACCCTCCCTGTAGCAATCGTTCTCTCATGGTGAGGAAGTCCATGGGGTTCTTGACGATGCGGCGGTAGCCTGGTACCAGTCGGGGGTTGACAGGTTCAACGAAGGGCCAGGCATCGGCGTGAGCCTCCATCTCCATTAAAATGATCCTGGCAGAAAATAAATACAGGAATTAAAAAACATTATCACAATATAAGCTTCAAAAGAAAGTTTTACTAAAAAAATTATTTCCAAATCCTCCTGTGCAACATTGTGCATGTGATTAACTTGACCGCTGTAAAAAGCAGGACTCACTCGCAAAAGGTGAGGTCGGGCTGGTTGCGTGTTGTCATGCGACGACGTTTAGCAGCGCTTCCTTCTCCTGGGCTTCGTGATGAAGAGGTAGCCACGGTCTCTTTGTACCGAGTTGCCATGCCACTGCCACGCCGTGGTGTTGTCTCATCCTCAGAGCTGTCATCTTCATATCTTCTCTTTTTCACCCTGGCCCTCTTTTTGCACAAACGCGGTAAACTGCCTTCCTTCTGAGAGACAGAGCGAATGAGAAAATGCATAACGCTGATAAGGAACAAATGCACATAGATTCAATGCTGCCCCCATCTCTCCTGCAAGATTATAGTCAAGGATCATGGGACAATCTCTGACCTGGGACATGCAGGCGGGACAAAACCAATCTCCCTCTGGCACCTGGGTGATTTTAGGTTTCAGACAGTACATGTGGCAGCCACGATCACAGCTGTCACACAGCAACAGGCAATCATCGTTGTCTCCCTTCCGGCATACCTGGCATGTCTGGGGAGAAAGTAGTCATAAAGAAGGAATCAGTATTGTTAAAGTAGAACACATTTGATATCAACCTGTGCGGTGTTGATGTCCAAAAATGACCCATCATACTGAATCCACTGAATACTCACCACTTTAGTCACAGATCTCTCCCAAGCAATGGCCTTCTCCAGCTGGAGTAAGCACAAACAGACCTGCGGAGCACTGCGGCAGCGATCCAGAGCTTGTCTCCATGTTCGTAGTCGAGATGTGATCTCACTCTCCAGACTGAAATGATGAAACAATTTAGGAAAATAAGGTTAACACTTCAGGGCGATAAAGGAATATAAATGTTTAAAGCCCTACACCAAAGGAAGGCCGTTATCCTCACCTGAAGACGTCCATGGGATGCTCTTCTCCTGGGGTTGGGGTTAGAGGAGCAAGACGCATCACTTCGGCTGGATTCCACAGCGGCTCCTTCAGGTAGCGCCTCTCAATGTTACGCTCAAGGTTGGCCAACCGCAGCACGGCCAAGTCAACCGGGTGTGTGGCGATGCGTGGCAGTCCAGACCATTCTTTCTTAGTTCGCACAATCCAATCATCATGTGGGTCCGTATCGTGTTCATAGTACTGGAGGTCATCACGAGTGGAGTCTGGATCTGGAAGCGTGTAGGGCTGACAGAGGAAGAGTTCAAGTATCAGTTACGGTCGCACTCAGTTTTGTTTAGGACATGTGAGAAAATATGTAGAGAGTTTTAACCGTTACCTCAAATTCTGCCATTGGCGTCTCCGTGCTGGATTCCACTTCATTTACCGCGCTCTGAGGAACGGCCTTCAAGAAACACAAAGTATATGTTGGCTACTTTCACATTGATGTGACAGGGGAATAAAAGCCACAGAATAAGGAAATAGGTCGGTAATTGGTCATTTGATGCAATAATGCAGAATTTTAGGGACATTTTATGTACCCATCACATGAACCTCACTTGAACTCAAGTTGAGTCAATGCCGTATTGACATGAAAAATTAAGTAATTTCTCACCTTAAGATGGAGGTCAGCAGCGATGACACGTTGCTCCAGGTCCTCCACCCACTTTAGCACATTGACATCAGTCTCCATGACCTTTTCTTGCACTTGCCAGGGCTTCTGCAGTTCCTCCATCAACACCTCCTTCTCTTCCACCTTTAACTGAAATATGGGGTCTAGGGGGAAACGACACATCAAAAGTTGTAAGGAGAACACAGAGCAACAGGAGAAACATGCAGGAAGAAAAGAATTACGTCAAGTCGAAAACATTAATGGGACTGAGCTTCGACTAAGATCACGATCACAGCACTCACCTTCGACAGGTTTGGTGCACATTTCAGCTAAGCTCTCCATGTGTTTGGCTAAATGCTTATGGAGCGCTTTTTCCCTGATGCCCCTTGGATGGAGGGCCTGTAAGGTGTTAAAAAGATCCTCTGGATCCTTGATCCACCACCAACCACGCACCATTGCTGGAAATGAAACAATGCACAATGAAAAGAATACCAATATACTGATGATACGCTGTAAGTATAAGTGAGTAATGTCAGCTTTCCATCAGTCCAACAATCAGCTCTGAACCGTTTTAGAATGTTTTCTTTTTAATGTGTTTGAGCGGCTTGAAATCATAACAGCCTTTAAAAGAAACCAGATACAACTTACATGCTGGAATGGGTTTGACCACCAGTTGTGTGAAGTACTGCTGCTCCAGCTCTTGAAACACAGAGTTTGGAGGTCGGCCACGGCGCTTGGCAGCAGATCCTCGGATCCCTCTGCGGGCTGGACTACTGCCTCTGCTGCCTCTCCTTCGCCTGCGACCTGGCCTGGCAGCGGTACTGGGAGCAGGTTTGATAGGAGGAATGGGAATTGGAAGAAGCTGGGGGGGTGCTGGTGATGTGCAGCCAGGAGCAGCAGTAGCAGCAAGTGGAAGTGTAGGTGGAAAGTCCTGCGTTGCTGTTGGACTTAAAGGGTCAGCAGGAGCCATAAAAGGCAAGATCGGGTCCGACTAAAGGGAGGGCAGAGATTTAATTATTTAAATGTTACAGAAAACACTCAAGAAGTCTCATTAAATAACAGTGGCATGTATTTATAGTTATGATTGTTAGGGAATACCTGAATGAGTGGAGGAGAAAGTGCCATCAGAGCACTAGGGATCTGAGGCAGGAGTTTAGGCGGTGAGCCAGGTGAGGTGGGTATCTGGGCATCTGTCAGAGAGTTATCGTCACAAGGTTGTTTGGGGAGCAGATTGAACCATTGTCCCTGTTTTTCCGCCTTGTCCTTCACACTCTCCTCTGGTCGATTACCCTCTGGAGTGTCCCCTGCTGTTGCGCATGTGCCATTTATCACCACCTCCTGCGATTGGCTGAGCCAACTCTGGAAGGCGGCCTGCGTGAGATCTTGTGTGAAACTGTTTGGTGACCCTGGCCTTTCTTCTCCCCACGATCTTGCGCTACTTCGTCGGCGACGGCGAATCTTTGCTGTTCGGAGGTGAAGCTCTACTTCCGGTTTGATTTTTCGGGGCCGCCCTCGTCCTCTTGGCCTGCTCATGAGGGATGCGGTGCCAGGGAGCGGGTCATCCTCTAGTGACCAGGTCTGGGACTTGTCAGGGGATGTAGAGGAAGGAGCGAGAGGTAGTGGCGGAGAGGGAATGTTCAGTATAGGGCTCTCCTCAACTTTGGGCTCCTTTTTGCAGAAATAGACGGGAACTTCAGCGACCAGGATATCAGCAGAAGCTGCAAGACGAAAACATGAGGAAAGTTTAGATGGACACCCAAAGAGCTTGGGACGGAGGATATCTTTGTCAAGTGTCTTCTGAGACTCACTCAACAGTTCCTCTGGTCCTTCGACAAGAACTCCTCCAAGGTGAGGTAGCACCACGTATCTGCGCCGGTATCGGTCCTGGCCCAGTAAAGTGGCCCGGGTGGAATGAGACGACTGTAGCAGCTTTTTCCGGAAAAATGCTTGGCGCTGTGGAGATCCAAAAGCAGAGTTGAATAAATACCGTAAATGAAACAGAAATCTTTATAGCTCATTGTGCAGACCTGACGTACCTTGGTTAGCTTATCTATCTGCCTTTCAAGTTCTGGAATGCTGGCGTTAGCAGGGCTCTCATTCTGTCACGGCAAATATAAAAGGGAAATTATAAAAGGAATGATCGACCGCAAATACTAAATAAACACTGGAATGGAAACTTACGTCACTGAGTTTTGGCTCTTCTTTGCGTCCGCGACGGTTGCCTCGTTCCAAGACTAGGCCGCTCTCCTCCAGACTGAAGTTCTCATCCTCAGCCACTCTGGCACTGCGCCTCCTTTCCTCAAAACAAAGTTCTTCCTCTGAGCGTCCTGTACGGCGCGCCAGTGCTGCCTTCAACCTACAAACAGGGAAATAGGTTCAGGGACTCAAGCTCCACATGTTATATGGCTCAGAGCTTTGGTTACAAAGAAGAGCAATCATTGACTATCTCTACAATCAAGGGAAGAAGACATAAGCTTACTTGCGCAACTTCCCCTCAATAGTCCACTTGTTTTTCCTGTAAGTGGTCATGTTCTCCATTGTGTTGTCGATATCACTGAAATATAAAATGATATGTAAAATACAAAAATGAATAAAGAAAAACAAAGTGGGAACAAAAGATTTGGGTTTGAATTTATCCAATAGAATAAATAAATCCTTGTTAAACCTTGTCACAACGTTGCTGCTGTTAAGCTGGTCCACCAGGAAACCCAGGATGGCAGCCTTGGTGTCAGGAGGCAAAGCATGAAACGTTTTGGTCCTCAATGTGTTGCACACTTCTGTGTCATGTCCGTGCGATTCCAGGAAGATGCGAAGCACTTCAGAGACGGTGCTGCGTGTCAGCTGCAAGTCCGCCAGCTTATCGCCAAGGAGCTTCACTGACTGAAGGTTGGGATGGAGAGACGAAAAAGAAAATATGGTTTATTCACCATACTTTTCTTACCAGGACCTGTGTTACTGGAGGAAATGCTCCAAAATGCTTTCACAAACCTGATAATAAGATGGCAGTCCTGGATCAAGGAGTGCAGCCTCCACCAGCTTAATCACTAGGTCCTGGACCTCTCCTTCACTTTCACCTAGACCAAGGAGGCCTTCTTGCAGTGTAGCTAGGCTGGGGATGTCCTCGGGTACATTCAGACCTATCACCTTTCCATAGCCATGTAAGAACTCAACTACAGCAAGGCAGTGAGCAAAAGCTGTACCATTAAGAACCAAACCAGGGATCCGGGACAGCTCTGGTAGGGGCTGATGAGACAAGTTCAAATGTCATGGTTACCTTAACAGTCTTCTGCAATAACACTTGTAAAAGCAACCAGGTGTTTATTCATGGAACTCACCTTGTGGTCAGTGAGACACATGTCCTCTGTGGGCTTCTTAAGTTCTTCTGCGATCAGCTGTTGCCTCTTACGTTCCTCCAGACGTCTCTGGGCCTCAGCCCTCCTCTCTGATGCCCGCTTAGCAGCCAGAGCAGCCTGAGCTACCGCCTCAGCCTCTGCCTGGGCTTTAGCCAGAGCCTTGGCTTTACTCCGAGCACCCAGCACCCTCTTACCCTGGGCTATCCTCTCCTCGTCGGTCTGCTGCTGCACTGGTGGAGCAGCTTCGACCTTGATGGTTCTCCTGCGGCCAGGCTTCTTGGGCTGTGCAGCAGACCCCGTTACTGGCTGTGTGCATTGTGGGCTGGCCAGGTCAGTTGCTTCCACCTTTATCTCTACACCTTGGGCTGCTTGCTCAAGCTGATCCCACAACGGACAGGGAGAACAGGTGGAGGTGAGGGAGAGGCTGTGAAAAAAATGCTCATGAATCATTTTGTACTCCGATTGTACCTTCGCTTTCTTTTTCTCTGCTTTCATCTTCTTAATCTTGGCATCCTCCCTCCTCTTCATGCGTGCCTAAATAGTGAATGTCAAAAACGAACAAGGATTAAATGTGAACACATGTAAGGCTCTGGTAACAATGGTTTTAATGAAACCCTGGTTGAAAAAATTGATAGTAATATTACTGCACAGTATGTTCATGTTCATATCACGTCTGGGTGTTTGTCTGGACAAAGGCTTTGTTGACAAAAGATTTGCTAAACCAAAACAACTTAATGATAAATTTATTTTTTCAGAACTTTAAGGGTCAATCCAAAACCTAATAAGAAAAGACAATTGTTAGTAGTCGGCAAGGAGTATGAAACCGGTAGGGCCAGTTGTGCCCCGCTCCACTTACTTTGGAACATTACAAATGTTATTACATTATAATTATAGTTGAGAGCGACATTTGTCATGCAGTCCATCCATGCATATGATTGGACTGCACACATAGGTTGGGCTAGGGCGATGGACCGGTCCAAGTAGCACTAGTAGTAATCACAGCAGGAGAGGTAGAAGTCACCGCTGAAGTCTGAAACACATACCTTTTTCTTCATTTTCTTTTTGATTTTAGCAAGTTTCTCCTTTTCCTCTTCGGTGAGAGCTTCTACAAAAAGGGAACACAAATAATTACAGTGCAACCCTCTTTAAGTCATCTTATCACAGTTTTAAGACTTATGACAAAATAAAGTTTTAAAGGATGCAAGAAGCATTTCCTTGTACATTTAACCAACATGCAATATTCATCCACTTACCCTTGGCCTCTAGTCGCTTCAAGAGCTTTGCATCAACTTTGCTAAGGAGGTCAATCATCTTGGCTTTTGGAGGTCTGCCAGGGCGGCGGGCCTGTCCTCCTTTGAGGCCACGAACCCTGCGAGGCTTCTCCTTGTCAGGATTTGGAGGCCGCCCTCGCCGGCCAGTGATGGCCATTATCATAGAGGGAATTTCCTCATTCGCCAGGGGCACCCACTCCATAACCTGAAACGCATATTTATCACATTTTTGACACTAAGATCCCACCACTTTGTGCAGTCTGAATTTTACTCTTTTTATTAATTTTACACACCTCAGAAATTTCTCTTTCTTCGTAAAAGTCGCCAACGGGCATACGGGGGCTGAAGCTGAAGTGCTCCCTGGTGACCATGCTGTCTGTGTGTTTCTTCAAGTACTGAGTGAAGCATTTAGATGTGGGGACAAGTCAGGATATAGATTGTAAAGACCAATTTGACCTCATGAAACATCATCTGTTGTATTTGCCTCCACAGAGCATAATAACATAAATTCTAACAAAAAATGTACCTTGATTATTTCTGGGAACTGCTTCATCCTCCTTCCACAAGGTGTATAATACCAAGTTTCGCCCTTCATGCGGTTCTCGATTTTCTTGACTCGAATCTCTCTTTTCCAACTAGAGAGGAGAGAGGTCATTATTCCAGTTAGTTAGCTAGTATTTTAGATACTTCAGCATAGCAAAAAACAAGTTAAAATATGAATAGTTTTAAAATCCCGCTCAAAGGCCGAACCATCATACGCGTCTGTTTATCCTGTTTCACCAAACACCCACCCCATTAAGATTCACCGAAAGCCGATTTGATTTTTAGTTATTGACAACTTTGCTATTATTAACATTATTTCATGAGAACAGCTCGCCACGAGCTGAATGCATAAAACTGTCTGCAAAATTAGAGTACAGTAATAATGAAGAATTGCTAAATTAACTGTATAGCTAGAGTTTCGACAGAGCAGCCATCCCCCAAAATCAGAAATATTGCTTGTCGGTTAATTCTATTGAATGTGTTTTGCATAACTATGGAAACACTAAGATACTGGGTTGTGACAATCCGACGCCACGGTTTGCAGGGTTTTTTTTACCTTTATAACATGTTTGACTTAATTTAACCAACACTGGTCCTTTACTAGATTGTATTGCATGGCAAATTAAATGTTGTTTATTATGGCTTTAAAAATGCTAGAATTTAAGACCTATTTCATTGAATACTGAAGTCTCTTATTTACAGAATTGCGCGTACACAATAATGCATTTTTGTGAACAGAAAACATTAAAAAAGGCGAGTCGTCGTTAAAATAAATTCGGAAGTGTTATCAAAGCATTCAATCGAGCATTTTAGTTGTGCTAATGAACAGTAACAAATTTGGAATCTTAACGTGTTCAAGACCTCGTGCTTGATTTCTCAACATATTAGAAACATTTTAAGGCCTACTATTCAGATGCTGAAAATATATAGTTGTTACGACATGCCTTCAATAATATAGGAAGGTATTTTTGGAAACAAAATGTGTAATAATAAAATAAATAAAACTGCATGAGGGAACATTACCCATGCTGCAGTGGAAACTGAACCTGCTCCTCAGTTGCAACCTTTCGTCTGTTAGATTCACCTGTTCAAAAAAAAAAGGTACAACTAAGCGTTAAGATGTTAAAGTATTTTATCCAATCTCAACACAATACCATGATATGAGGTGAATCCCTGAAATATACTATTAATATTTACCTGCAATGGAGCCGTCATCATCATTTTCATCACCATCCTCTGTAGACTTCTCAGCCTCTGGCTTGGGTCCTTGTTGATGTTGCTTCTTCATCCTTTTTCTGGGTTTTGCCACTGAAGTGTCAATAAATGAGGTATTAGCCAGAACAGCATCAATTGTGGCTGTGACGGGATCAACCTCTCCTGTGACAGATCCAGGTTCTCCACCAAAGTCAGATGCTTCTTTTACATCCACCTTCAAAGATTTCTTCCTCCTCCTGCCCTTGGCTCCATTTTCTTTATTATCTTCCTCTTTAACAGGCTTTGCTTTAGGTTTTCGAACCCGAGGCTTTCGCTGGGACAGCTCAGGAGCTAAAAATATAGGGGAAAAAGACAAGAAGGTTCTAAACAAACTCTACTATTCTTTATTCAACAATTTTTTTAATTCAGACTGTTGAATACCTCGAGGTTTTGGGGGTCTCCCTGGGGTTTTTAGACGCCCTGCTACAGCCGACACAATGGGATGAGTTACTGGTTGGAGTGGGTGTACAGCAGGGACCTCTGCTGGGGTACTGAAGGCGATGAAGTTCTCATCTCTCATCTCAAAACTTGAGGGAGTCTCATGAGCTGTGGTCTTAATGGGTCCAGCCGAGTCTGGGGTATCATGACCTCCCTGCTCCCACTCTCCCTTGGTTCCTGAGAAGTAAGAATGACATATCGTTGGCAGAAATCCTAACTATAAGGTTACAACATATCAAACAGAAGTTTTTTATATAATGTTCAAAAAGGATTTGTTCATGCTGGAATAATATTCTAATCAAAATATATACTACATTTTAGACAGTCAGTCATGTGTTTCCATGATTCTATGAACTTTAAGATATTACCTTTCCAAACTGACTTAGTTGGCACAAACGAGTGGGAGCTGGACACTTCACTCGTGTCAACAGAAGGCTCTTCCAGCTGAGAGGAGTTAATAAAAGAAGACTCCAGACTGGATTCTCCTGTGATCTGACTCCTGTCCATCGTCTCCTCAGCCTCAAAATCTTGTATTTCTCTATTGGAACCCATGGTGTCATTTCGGGAATCTGTAGGAGAAGAGCTACCATCTCTACTGGTGTCAAGTGCAGTGGAGGCATCCTCTTCTGCGTGGGAGGTCGTGTCAAAGTGAGTGGATTCATCTACACACGAGTTATCGTCTACAAGAGAGAACTTTCCCAAGACAGAGCGAGCCCCAATTCCAGAAGGTGTGTCTAATGTTGAGCGGAGATCAAATTGTGAAGACATATCACAACTGTCTTCATCAGTCAGGTCTTCTATGTTTGTGCTGTGGAGAAGTGAAGACTTTCCGAGTGTAGTCTGCTCAAACATGAACTCCTCTGACTCACAGATGCTACTACTCTGCATGTAGCAATTGTCAGGATCTGTCTGCAGGGGTTCACCAGGAAGATCTGGGAGAGATTTTGGTGAGCACATTTCTGATGTATCAGTCTCAGTATCTCCCATCAGCTGAGATGTTCTTATGGCATAGTCAAGTTGCAGAGGGAGTTCCTCGGGTTTTCCATTTTTTTCATTTGTCAACATTTTCCTATCCTCATGATAAAAATGGTGCTCTGGCTTGGCAGACGACTGCTTTAGGTCATCGGTGGGAGTGATGTTCTGAGGCTGCTGTTCAGATTCTGAGCTTTGATTCACTCCAGAAGACTTACCCATTGCAGGAGGCACTGATACCAAGGCAGGAGGGGTGGACACAGGCGCAGTCCTGGAGGCTTGAGTGGTTAGAAGAGGTAGGGTGGACATAGGTTTGACAGTGTGACTTTCACTGGCAACTAAAGAGGGTGAGGTCAACATTCGAGGTGGTACTGGTGGTACTGGTTCTCCTGGGCTTGAGGAAGGACCAAAGTCAGCATCTGGAGGAGTGTATGTCGGACTCTGGTTGGTGGGCACTGGATCACAAGATGTACTGCTAGGTGTGGATGTTTTTGTCACAGATGTGGAAGAAGCAGATGTTGATAAATAAGAATTAAGTGACATTGATGATGGTCCTGATATTGATATTAAAGGTGGAGCCACACCAGCAGATGAGAATTTTGCCATTGATGAAGGGGTAGACATTAATTTAGGGGGGCCAGCTTTTTCGTTCTGCAATACAGATGCTAATACAGGTGGCTTGGACCCATGAACCATTTTTTGAAGAGATGAAATTGGTGTTGAAACTGAGTAAGAGGACACAGACACCAGGGCAGGAGGAGAGAGATTTGTAGGAGGCCCAGAAACTTTGGGAAGCAATGAAGACTTGGTTTGATTAGACACAGACTCCAGCATGGGAGAGGGGACTGAATAAACTGCTGTAGGTCTAGACACACCAAGAGTTGAAGTGAAAGGTGTCGTCAACCTTGGGGGTGATACAGAGAAAGATGAGGAAGAAGACCCCGCTAGCACATGTTTGGACCCACCAGGGGGTATTTCTTGCCTGAGGCCTTGCATCATTAGAGGAGATGAGGAAGGTTTGGGTGGAGCTACTGGAGATAGCGTAGAGGACATCTTTGAAGGTGTTGAGATTCTTTGTGGAGCCGATTCTAAATCAGGAGATGACACTAAAGGAAGCTCAGGGACAGATGTGGGAGACTCTGAGGCAGCGGGAGCTGCAAAGACCCGAGGAGGTGTTGAGGCCCTCATTAGAGATGCGGACACTGCTGCAGGAGACGTTGATAGAGAGAGCTGAGACGAGCCAGACTGAGGTGGTGTATTCATGGATGACTCTCTGACAGATGAGGCCTTTTCTGGATGGTGAGCTGCAGGCAGATCAGAACACTGGGGATAATCACTTGTGGGTCCCACAGGTTTGGGTGGGTAACTGTCACTTGTGGGTAGCCTCTGTGCAACAGATACCCTTTCCATGCCATTGAAGCTTGTGTCGACCTCTTTAACTGCCTCTCTTGGATGCCCTGAAATAGAGGAGTGAATTAAAAAAAACTGTCAATATATAATAAGCTTAAAAAGTGACTTCTCACGAAAACCGTGATGAATCCACAGTGCCCAATACATGCCAAATATGAATTCAAAAGTTCCGTTCATCATAATTTCATAAAATACAATGAAAAAGCAATACTGCAAATTTGATAGCTGCAAGTATTGTAATATTTAACAATTAGCTGTTTCAAACTAAGAAGTATTAAACAACAGTATTATTATATGCAGATGTTATGGAAATGGAAGTGCGATAGAAACCAGGGACAGCCATGTCATAACACAATCATTCACTGTGATGACGAGACCAAGTATTACCAAAGAGGAAGGAAGCCATATGACTTTACAAATGACACTTAACTAGTGGCATTTTGAGGAGGAAACATAAAGCAGACAAAATAGATAAAACACAGGAATGTGGTCCGAATGTTGACGTAACAAACTCCAGACACAACTACATAGTTACTTTTTATGTATACTGGAGACAACCCAAAAAGTGACAAGAGTTCCACAAACACATCAGCAGATGTAAAGCAATCACCTTGTATCACAGAAGATATTCCCACATTGACAGCATGGGGACTCCGTTCCCTGCTTTGGCCCTTGGGTGATCCACTATCCTGCATGGCTGATGGTGACATCAATGTTGCCGAGGGCATCCCTACAGGGAGAGGACTGCCTGTGCCCCCCCTACCAAAACTGTGGTGTTGTGGGCTGCCACGTGGAGGCGTAAAGCTCTGAGAAGCTGGGGACATCATCTGAGCCTGGCTTGGGGTCTGAGACTGTTGTTGTGGTTGCTGCTGCTGGGGAGGATGCTGGTAGTAGGGCATCCCATTTGGCATCATGCCATAATGCTGTGGTTGCTGGTGCTGCTGGTGTTGATGGGGTTGGTGGCGATGGGAATGGATATGTTGCTGTGAAGGTTGACGGGGGGATGGTTGTAAGGACTGCTGCTGGTGATGCTGTGACGACGTAATTCCAGGATGTGTTTGACTCTGGTAGGTCCCATACATGCTGTGGGAATTATAACTTAACTGTTGTGTGCTGGGGTTACTCCTACTCCAATACTGGCTGCCAGCTAGAGGCATGTTTGGTGGGCCTGCGACAGGGGTTTGGTGGGGACCTTCGACTCCCCCATTCAGCTGGTATTGTCCCTGACCCTGGAAGTGATGCTGCGACTGAGGCTGCACCAATCCTGTTGAAGGCTGCTTCTGGTGCATCCCGTGCCCAGGAGACGTGCCCATGGCGGGACCATACTGAGTGTGTCCTCCCCACATGTAGTCATAGCCCATGCTGTTCTGGTGGTGGTTGCTCATGTGTGGTGGGAAAGGAGCTGTTGACGGGTGGGAACCAGGCACACCAGACCCACGTACAGTAGTGACGCCATTCACATTCATTTCGCCATTCATATCTGTTTGACACAAGAATATATTTATTTAATATTTTTAGTTTACCTTCAGTAAAATACTGTTGAATTTAACACTTGTTGAATTCCTCACGTTAACACAAAGGTCAGACAGGTCAGGTCAGTGAGGAATTAATTTATCGAATGAAGAGAAAAAGTGAAGTCTTGTTCTATAATGTATAGTCACCGTTTATGTGCACACAAATAGCCTGGTTAATAACGAGTATCTCATATTTATGTTAATATTAACATTTAAATTTCTGTTAATATTGAAAGCACCTGCCTAATATTGAGTAAGTAACCCTTTCGCCACCAAAACAATTCTGTGATGCACTGTATTTTGATACCTTTCTATCAGAGCTGGCATTCATTTTTTCAGTGATTAGTACTACAATAGCTCTTGTGTGGAACAGAAAATACAGGTTGGTCCTCGCTCCCTATGCCTGTCAGTGAGCCATGGGAACCAATGACCCTGACGTCAGTTCACCAGTTGCTCAAGTTGTGCAAGACTATTTTGGTAGGCACCAATCACTACATAAAGGGAAACCCCAACAAGTCCTGGTAGTTCTGGAGATATTCTTAACAGTCATCTAGCCATTATAATTTGACCCACATCAAAGTTGCTAAGATAGTTATGCTAACCCATTTTTTTCTGTTTCCAACACAAAGTGTTCGGTTACTTTTTAATATACCTCTTCCGACAAGTGCCATTGTAAAAACACAATCAATGCTATTCTGACTTCACACTAGTCATGTTATAATGTCATGGCTTATGCTGCATTGTGTATACAGGGATATGAATAACAGAGTTTTCTGCATTCCGTGTACTGTAAGCATACTGTATCGGTTTATCGTTTTTTTATAATGTAACAGCGTGATAAAAACAGATAATCCACATAAATGGAATACTGTTATACATGTCAACAGTAACTGACGTGACACTCATTCTATTTGTATTGACGGTTGTCTTTTAAGACATTAAAAAAACTCACTCTTGCCCTGCTGAGGAAAACTCATGGAGGACCCGTTAGTATAAAGAGATTCCCCTGAGGAGCGTTTCAATCCTGAGTTTGCTGAGGAGTGGGTGCCATAGTTGAAACGATTATTCGACTCCATCTAAAAAACAAACAGACAAACAAACAAATGATAATAGATACACATATTTGTCTTTCTTTATGATTCAACGTTGGCTTGCAGGAAATGATTTGAACTGCAAGGTTAAGGTGCCCTTTTCGCTATGTATCACACATTCATTATCATTCATTTTGCGGTTTTGAAGATGCACGCGTTACGTAATGGCTACACTTTCCTCCGCGAAATGTCTTCTAATTTATTTTGGGAGCTGCAGCTTGTGACAGCACCATTCATTCCTCCTAGAGCCGTCAAAATGTCGCTGCCGCGGAAGCAGATGCGAGGCCCCGTTGAACCATAGTGGACAATCTGGATATTACACTATAGGATGATGATGATTAGGGCTGATGAGGCGCTCCTAGCATGAGCACATCCTTCTCAATCCCACGGCCCAACAGGCACAGCCACACCGGCGGCCTCAGGCAACCAACGACGGTGGGATTAACGAGAATACATTCCAAATACTGTGTGGCCTGAAGTACTGTTAGAACGCCATTCAATGTTCAGCACCTCCATACCCAAGTAATACGAAATTAACCATCTGGTTGAATCATTTCCTTATTCAACAAGGCCGTTTGAAGAGTCAGCGCGGCGCTAGCATTGTGGCGTTAGCTTCCTTCGCAATGAACATTTCACTTTAAAGCGATGCTAGTCGGTTTTGCTTACAACACTATCCTTTACCCTTGGTTATGGGTTCCAGTCATCAAGGTGAAACACGGGCTGTTTGGCTTGTCGCGAAGCATCACATAAATAACACCCCACTCTTGTTCCAAGGTTATTTAGCTAAATCATCACAATAGACGCTAGCCAACTAAGGCTAGCCGCACAGCTAACTTATAGCATCCTTTAGAGTAACTGCGATGTAAGCTAGCAGTCAGGCAGCAGACACCAAAGCCACGCTGGTGTGGATTCCTGGTGCCAATCAACAATAGAAAACATCCTGGATGAAATTAGTAAAAATGAAAAAAGTTCACTCACTCAGACTCACTTGTGAACAGACGGAGGCGTGCTCCCTTTTGTTCACGGGCTAACGTTTTAGCTAGCAGTCAGATGAAGTTATTGTTTACGCCGCACGAGCAGTCAGAATGATCGCAGCGCATCATCTCCCCACACTGGCACGTCCAAAAGTTTCGCTGATATTCCCACTCAACGCTAACCAACCTTTTAGTCCGTGGATTTGGAAGGCGCGGATGCCTTCAAACCACCGGCTGAGCGGATATGCAGGTTAAAAGGAACGGCGGTAAATAATAAACAACTAATCCCTAACCTTTGGGTTTTAAATTAGCAAACATGGCTGGTGTGGTCCAGTGCAGCCATGATCACAGAACAGACTAAACGGGCGCTTTGTAAATGTCACGATGATAACCGCACGCACTTCCGGTATACAGTAAACTTCAAAATAATGGTCATAACACCATAACTACTATTACTACAGCCACTACCGCTATAACCAACACTACTACTACTAATATTACGATTACTACTGTCACTAGTACTACTACTACTACTGCGACTGTCAATATAGCCATCTATCCATTCTTAAAACATATTTTGATCAATTCGAGACTTCAATTAAATAATTATTTATTATTTATATTCCACAATCCAAATTTCAATAACAATTTGTCATTTGCATATGATCTTAGCCAGATTTTACATTCATAGTGAAATTCTTCTAAAAAAAAAGCCTGTTTTTATTTTTTTTCCTTTTTGTGTGAGTAAATGTAATTTTTCATTGCAATCTATTTAAAAAAAACAAAAAAACATTCTACAGCAAATAATAGATCAATTTAGCCGACATCACTTATAACTCCCACTTCTGATCTATGAAAGATGATAACTGACATTAGGATATACAAATAAATGCAGATTTACACAAAACATAAGTAACTACATTAATTAACAGATTTAAATAAATATGCTGAGACATTTAATTATAATAAATGTCTCTCAATGACAAAATGACAAAAATATCTTAATTAATTTGTTTGTTTATTCATGTCATGTTTTTGTCCTCCACACAGGGGGCTGTAGCCCAGGTCAAGCATACAAACAATAAAATGTCTATAAAGAGAAAAACATGCATCAGTCAACAAATAAGCTACAGCCAAATGAGAAAATTAGATACTATGACCAGATAGTGTTATATCTGCTATTAACATCGTTAATTGTTAATCATAGTGTTACATATGAGGAGATTTCCATGCTTTCAAGAATTTGACATCTTATTATCCGTTTGTGATCACGTGGGTAAAATATTTACCTGGTTAAATTTTGGATTCTTCTGTCTTGTAATTTAGCCCTCACCCATTTTTAGGACAATGATTGATTTGTGGCATGTGAACACGCAAGATTTGTGTTTAAAAAAAAAACCTTAAGAATTGCCCAAATGTTTACAATTTTTTTTTTAAACATTCATAAAAGTGTTTATAAAGAAAATGCTAAGGTATATATTTTTTTTAAGTTGGTAAAATATTGTGAGATCTTTTCAAGCGGTTTTTTGATTTCCAAATTACTTAGCAGTCAGTGTAAAGGGAAAACTTTGAAACTGCCTGTTTTGAGTTGTTGGTTTTATTTTCCTTATATTACAGAAACGGGCCCAAAGGGAAGTAGGAAGCACTGAAATATTTGCACATATATATATTTAATGAGGAACAGGTTCCATTTTGAATACGATAAGATAAAACACCTAATTAACATGTAAAATCAAACATGCATTACATTTTGATCCCTAAGATATCTCAAATGGCACTGATGGTGCAAAAACGTGTTCTTAAAGGCCCATTTGGAGATTCTGTCCAAAAATGTATCTACTGAAACCTGTAAAATAATCTGTGTTTCATTATTAGCATTAAATGTGATACAAGTAATGTTCAGATGGTGTGCTATGAAACTTTAAGCTTTAACTTCATGATTGTACAGGGGACATACACCACAATTATAAAATCCTATCAGGTGGAACTTAAATATTAAATGAATGCGCTGCTCCACCTTCATTTACACTGACACAGGGACATTCTGTAATAAACAGGTATTACATTTATGATGTAGGGGATCCTTTTTATATGTTATACTTTAATAGTGCTTACCAGAATACTAAGTTCACGTTGGAAATGAGTGGTTGCAGAGTATCGGAGACGAAAAATGGTAGATTTTTTAGTCATTATTTGACTATGTTATATTATCTTTAGGGGGAAACGTCATAATAAAAGCATTGTGACAGCTATCTTAAAAGTCTAGTGATAGTCTACACCGGGTTTCATCCTATCGTTCGAGCGATATCAGTGTTTAGTCTGCGCTTTTATTCCAATGTGCTTTAGGCTGAAAACAGGAAATTATTATTGCACTATTCCATTCAGCTTCCCAGAAAGTGAAGAAATGAGGGCCGAAGAGGAAGTATGCTAATTTCATGGACGAGGAGATTGAAGGCTTCAGGGTCCTAGCGCCGAACGGAAATGATTTACTATAAATAACACTGCTATTGGGTACGCAAGTCAAATTAATGTGAAACATAAGGGGAAAGAAAGTGCATCGTTCCTTAAAATATTTTTTCCTTCTGTGAGCACTGAAAGGTATATAGTTTAGAATGTATGCTACGGCGAAACAACCGTTTTTCACGCCACAATAGGTTCAAATTGGAAACCTCAAATATGATTGGAAGGAAAATAAAAATATTAAAATACATCCCTCATCATAAAGGTTTAGGTATTAAATTTGGGGAAACTAGAATATGTAGTGTGCTTGATATGCTTTGCGTAAAATGACCATCTGACAGTCACTCAAAACATGCTTCCATGGCATCAACTATTAAATTTAATTAAAATTAAAAATATAAAAGTGTGCAATTTAGTAATGTTTGAAAAATTCAAGTTTGGTGTCGTCTCAAGTCTGTACGCACTCAATTCCCATTTTGAGATCACATTTCTGCAGAAAAAGCCAAGACATAAAAGAAAATACAAAAATACCTAAAGTTGTAATTACTTACCGTAATATGTAGTTTGGTGAGGCTCGTATAACTTGCAAAATATTTAGATGAAAAAAAAAAACTGGACAAATTATTGGTACGACTGTACGTCAGTTTCTGAACAATATTTTACAATTATACAAAATTTGCCTTTTGAACAGAGATAAAAGGCATACATCAAAACTACCCTCCCTCACATCATAATAATAAAAAGAAAAAGATTACTATATATGTAGTATCAACAATTACCTGGTCATTGAGATAACAATGTTTGATTCCTGCTACTAATTGTTTTGTAGAATTTTAAGATGGGTCTTAAAATCAAATCTATTTATGATTGAAACTGAATCACTTTATTAATTCAGTGGTGCTTACAGTTAGTCATTATTTCATGAGAAATAGTTCAAAGTTGTATGTCACTACTGCAGATATCAGGAAAGTACACGTTTGAGGCAACAATTATTCTGATATCATTTTCAATGGAAATATTCAGCCCAACTTTTCCCACAACGGTATTGAGTATAACATTCTGTCCAAATTTATACATTTTACAAAATTTGGGTGGTTAAGACCACTAAACAATAACATTTATTAAACATGAGACGGATGCTCTTTATGAAAGACATGATTCTTTAAGTTTATTAGAAAGATGTAGACAATAAAAAAAAAAAAAAAAAGAATTTCCACTGTAAATCAACATTATGTCTCCCCATACATTTAATTGACAGTGCAAATATAATTTGGTCATTACTTGTCACCTAGCTTCCCATCTTTCCCCTGCCGACATGGGAGGATCATTATAGACGAATAAACAGCAAAAAGAGAACAAAAAAAATCAAAACAAAAACAACCTGGATAGCGACAAACCAAACAAAGCCAAGGCCTGACCGAACTTCATGCCAAGATGTTAGCTTCTTCTGCGGTCTGACATGAGTATGGATGTTAGGTGGGTGTGAAAAGGTGAACTGTTAAGATACTTAACATGTAAGACTTTGCTCAGTTTATCAACATAGGTGGGAACTGTGAAGATGAAAGTACTCCTGCTGTTTTACAGACACCAAATGTTAAGGGAAACATGTAAGCTGGAAGGTAGAGCCAAAGGAACAAAGACTGGTCTCCTGGATTTCTAATTCACCGCACATGGAAGGCTTTGCAGGAACCCAGTCTGTAAATGCATGTATTTTTTTCTGATGCACAAAGATAGTGTTTTTCTTCACTCATTAAACAGACTACACCAATGGACTAACTTAAAACCACAAAAATTAGGAAGGAGTGGGCCTAATCTTTAAAACTGTAACTCCTTCAAAAGAAAACTAAATCTCATAAACACATACTGCAGAGTGGAGAACTACTACATAACTTTTTTTCCAACAGATAATGTGTGCTTAATTGTAATATTGAACAGTAAATCAAAAGACCTAAAGGTGCAGTACAGCAAAAGGAAGTGGAGATAGCTGCTCTGTACAATACCATGCATATCGCCCTTCAGTGGACTGATCGAGACCATGGAGTTTGGAGCTGAGGCTATGGATTTAAATATGGCTACTAACTCATATGTACAGTTGTCACTGCCCTCAATTTCACGAAATAAATTTGTTTTAATTCTTCTTGCCCACTGTTGTTCCGTATTCTTCAGAGAGTCATGGTCTTATTCCACATCTTCCAATTCTGAAAGCAGGGCAGAAAGGACATTTAACCCAGCATCACATCAAACATTCTCAAAGAGATTGTTCAGAATCATTGTTGCTGTTACAGGTTAATAAATACTTACTTTCATCATCGCTATCAGCAGACTCGTCCTAAAAGGAAAAAATATATATTAGGGGATGGGTAATGGTAAATATCTGATTATACAAAATGTGGAAGAAAGAGAAAACTTCTCACATCATCATCTGCACCATCTAGATCTGGCATGTCATCGTCACCTCCAATGTCGTTCATCATCTGTAATATTAAACCAAAGTTACCTCCTTTGTATTCTTTACATGAAACAAATGATGGTGACAAAATATACATGCTTTATTGACTCAGGGTTTTACACAAAAATGTTCCAGCTTGTGGGAATCTTTACCTAAATTTCCCACTTTATAAAAACAAGCAATCACTTGATTATGGGGAGGTACCCGTCTCATGTTTTGCATCCCAGAATGGATTAGTATACTTTTATCGTTGTTCAATATAAGGTTCTAATTCAAAGCTAGTGCCAGTTTTCCTCTTTATTTAGATTACTTGATGATGATGATGATGACGGGTGAAAACCCTCTCCTCCATAATCCTTCTTTAAAAAGTGCTTACTACAATCATCAGTATTTCAGCTCTATGGAGGAATAATTAATTTCAGTGCAGCTAGATGTCAATGAGGAACAACATTTGGCATTTTAAAGGGAAAGCATAAAACACGTTAATCTATTCTTGGGTTCAAAGTGTAAAATTGATTGCTGCTATACAGAAGACGAGTCGTGCACCTCGATCTAAGAGTGGGGTTCCTTGTTTTCCCAATTGATCCACAGATGGTGTGTGCTCCCATTAGTTAGCTTCTGTGGAACCTTGAGCCAGTCAATACCCCGATGTATTGTTTTATGCTAGCACAGGATTACGCCACTCCATCCATTATCTGTAACCGCTTAATCTCACCAGGGACTTGACTTATTTTAATTAAATTTAACGTGAGGATTTTTTAGAGTTGCATTCTTCTTTTACTTATGCTAATTATATCTGGTGTTTCACGTTCACTTCAACCGGACTCTTGCGTATCTTTAATATGATAAATGTTTCAGAGTACAGTGATTTACCGTGCAACAACCTTTTATTGCAGTAATGAAAAACCAGAACCCTCTTTTTTGAGCAGTCATTTTTGTATTTTGTTCTTTGCCTCCTTATATTTCAACTGTAGACAAGAATCAGTAGGGGGAGAGTTGGCGATTGGTACTTGGAATTAGATTAAAAAAAAAAAAAAAATTCAGTCATTCACTGTTGGTGCCCCAATATCTCAACCAACAACGCAATCCCTTGTATTTGTCTCTTTTTACTGTGTAGTTTTATACAAAGTGTGGTACAAAACTCAGTTACTAGATTGCAAGATACACATATCTGATTGTGACTCTGCATCGTCTAATATTATGTATCGGATAATGATTATAGAACTTCATGTCATTACTATGGGAAAGATTCCATGATAATGCCTTACAACTGCATTATTCTAAACTTACATCGGTTTGTTTTGGGATGGGCCCATCATTGGTTTATCATGTCATGTGCTTTTATCTATACTAATCATGCATTACACTTACATTTGGGAATTGATCGAAGCCGCCCACCTCCTCGTCCGAGTCTTCCTCCCAGTTTTTCCAGTGACTGAAGTCCACACTAAGCCAAGACAGCTGTAAAATACAAAAATTTATAACATTCTTATGTGTTGCATCATCTAACCGTATTGTAGTATTAATCGATTTTTCAAATTTATAATTCAAACTTGTTTTTCCGTTTATGACAGATTTGTGTGAACTAACCTTAGCCTTTTCTTTTGTTATCCTTGGCCACGGCTTCCCTGGCTGTGCTTTTGGTAGTTGGCACAACACTGAACGACCTGTGCGTGTATGTTTGGCTTCCTGTGTTGAGGTGTACAGAAAAGATGGAAGTGTATTGTGTATTACAATCTGCAATACAGTCTTCATATTCTAGAGTAATATTTATCAAAGTAACAATTCAGACAAAACATAACTTACATTTTCATCAATGGCTTCAAAAAGTTCGAATTCATTCTCAAGTTTGACATTGTCATCTCGAAGACAACTGTTGAAAAATAGAAATTACAAACAAGGAATTACTTGGTAGAAAAATAAAATAAAATCTTATACAATAAAAATGGAAGAATCGATATTACAATAACAAAATATATGATCAATAAAACTTTAGATATTTAAGAACCCGCATGAGACAAACGTACCTGAAACTACACTTTTTTTTGTCAAAACTGACTTGTACATCTTTGCTGTCTGGTACATAGAACTCTATAAATACGGAGTCCCTGCTGTCATACCACTTGGCAGATGCTGAAGTCCTGTAAAGAAACAGAGGAAATCAAAATTCAGACTTGTGAGTGCATTATGGAACTGAAAGCTGAGTAGTCAGATGTAATTCACAATGCCATTTAAAATTGTACTCTTATTACCTAACAAAAAAAAAAAAAACAGGATTAATAATTTAATGATTTAACTTCACTTCACAAACAACAGCCTGTCATTAAAAAGATGAAAGTGTCAGGTCGCCATGCAGCATCAAGTTACAATGTGTTCCTGTTGCAAGAAGCATCATATGTGTTTAGAATAACCACTGTCACGTGAAGGCAGTAAACTCAGAAGGGTACTTTAAAAAATGTGCCTTTTCTCTGCATTTGACCCTTTTATCCAAATGCAAACAGCATAAATGGCTACCATAAGCTGGTTAATACTTGAAAAACTCATGTCAGCATGAAACGTCTCAGTTTGCAATGCTATCGCCTTTGTGTGACGTCAACAGATGTACCGGTACTTCCTTTGCTTGTTGTTCTGCTCACTTTATATTCTAATCTCACATTACGAAATACCTTAATTTTGCAGTCAAAACGATTTATTGCAAACAGTCCATACAAAAATCCCTGTGTACATGTGGACTTAGCCTGAGTATCTTGTTAATGACACCTATTAGTAGGGGGGTGTTTTATGCAGCAATGGTACATTTTTTCTTTAAAGTTTAATTGTCGGGAAGCAGAAACGAAATGGATAAGCATACAGCCTGTAAGCAACTTTGGCCCAAGTCAAAATCACCAAAAGCGATTGTTGTTGGATGTTCCCGGTCTACAATGGTAGGCCTGGAATCGTTTTTCAGCCAAACCAGGGTGGCCTGTTTTTATGAATAAAGTTTATTTTTACATCATGTGGATGGACAGATGCATGTGCATCGCTTCCCAGGAGAAAAGATTGCACAAGGGTGCATCAAAGGTAGAGGTGATGTCCAAAGCATTATACTGTTTTGGACAATGCTATGCTGGGAAACCTTTGATCCTGCCATTCATGTGGACACTACTTTGGCTCATTCCACCTAGCTAGCACTTTGAGATTTGATCCAAATGTAAAGTGCATTATAAATTAAATGTATTATTACTGCAGACTTGGCACAACCCTTCACAACAGGTGGTCTGCTTGATGCAACTGGCCTCTTTCAGAAGGACAATGCAGCAACATTCACAATATTAGCAAGGTGGTTTTAATGGTAGGGTTTATCAGTGTACTACATTGTAAATTCTGAAATAAAACCATGCAATCATTTGAGGGGCCCATACTGCATCTCAACATGGGCAAAATAAATGGGACCAAAGATCTTTTACTTGATAACTGAAGAAGTTATGATCATATTTTATGAAGTCTTTACTTGATGAGACTTTTAGCCCATCTCCAGATTTACAGGATAAATAATCTAATAAATAGTAATCAATCACAAATTTCTAGTATGATAAGTATATGGCTTACATCATAATTACCTTGAAAATTTGGAATCGTATTAAATAGTGCTCGTTTGACCCAGTAACAAATCTTAACATAAAAGCTTCATCTGATTGCATGTCTGTGATAAGAACTACACTAGGTTGACCCAAGAACCTATATATTAGTGATAGCGATTCATCTATAAATTGTTTTAGTTAGTAATTCCAATCACCAATTCCAATCACCAACAAATTACAACCACTGTAATTTGAATTTATTAGCCAAACCCTCTTATAAATCAGCTCGGACTGAACGACGCAGCACATGAATGCTAGCATTAAATGTATGACTGCTGGTTAATCGTTTTGAAGTTTGAGATCAACTCGCAGCCTTCTAATACGACAGACATGAGTCAATATAAAGAAATTCTAATTAATAAAAAAATATCTTATTAATAAAGCAGAAAGCATCCAGTTTCCAAGCAGTGTTCCTGCTTATACGGCCAGAATCGTGTAATGAACACCATGTTGTTAAGCTAACAAGGCTGACGTTAGCCGCGGTCTTAGTTACTGTACGCCATGCGGTGCACCGGACTCATTCCATTGCAAAAAGTACCTATGTTATGGGCTACCATCAGTGCATTGTGTCTAAAACATTAGCAGTGATAGGACATTATTTATTTTGCTCTAAGTGCTAGTTAGGTAGCTAGCTGCCGTTTGCTTAAGGTTAAACGAGGGAAGGCCAGCCTCCCGCCTTTGAGAAACCATGTTGTCACGCGGTAACGTTAGCTAGCAGAGCTGGTTTCTACTATCGCTATTTCCTACGGTTTTATTCTCAATGTTAACTTCCCAAAACTTACATGTCTGGATGTGAAGTAAGCTTTGTAGTCGCAGGTAAACACTCCGGTGGAAAGAAATGTACTGCCCGCAAAAAGAGGAATGCTGGCCACAAACAACCTGTGCGAACGCCTATAGCTTGTGCACTAACGCCGGGTTCTCTTGCGTATCCTGGTACGAGAATGGCGCTGTCAACGCAATTGGAGCGTGAAGTTGCTAGACGTTTCTAGAGCTTTCATTTTTGGCTGAGTAACAGGAAGTGTTAAGCCTGCAGGGACCCAGTATAATGCGATTTTAACCCAGTATGACCACTATAAATAACATACTTATTGAGAAAACAAATTTGAGGTGGAAATAATTGGGATTTCACACTGGCAGGCAGAAAAGAAACAATTATTTGCACGGGGTACTTTCAATTTATAATGTAAGTGCACCCCGACCCTACTTAGATTTTAACCTAATTTTCTATAGAGGACATTATTAATTCCTAAACAATAATAATCCAAATGAATCTACCCGGTATACTCTTATTAACTTGGTATACTATGCTGCCATAGTGTAAAGTAAATGTCGAGAATTTCCCAAACCCTCGATCCTCAGCCCAAAAATATTAAATCAACGTTTAAACGTTTAAAAAGGTCTCCATCGCGGTTGAAGATGTATTCCAATCATTTGAAATAAGACAATAAGATTGGTAATACCAGTTAAAAAATTATAAAATATATATATATAATATTTTTTATATATAAGAATTATTGATTAAGTCTTTCTATTTTGTTCCTTTTTTAACCTCTTTATAGGTTGTGCTGTTATCAACAAATTCTAATTCTGGTGGTGTACCTTTTTTTTTTTACTGCTCTAAAGGTTTTGCTAATCAACAACGGCATTCAAAAGTACCGTTTTGCCATTATGTTTAAATAATTATTCCACATTAGAAAAATATATTTTTCAATGCATAAAAACTAAATATTCAGTGTATATCATATCATATTCATGCTTTGCACCTAGAGACCAGTTCCATTTCCTTGTGACACTTACTTTGGCAAAAAATTGTTTGATTCCAATTTTTAATCAGAAAAAAAAAATAGTATAGTATACCAAATGTAGCAATGTGCCACTTTCACTGTCCAGGAAAGGTATTACTATTCAAAAAGAGTAACTAAGGCAGTCAGAAAGAAAAGATTTGCCCCGGAGATGTGACGATTAAATGAAGTATATAGATTTTTAATTTCTCTGCAGCACATCTTGTTACACACAGTTGCAAATATCCATTGAGGGATAAAAGTAAATTCCGGTTTGTGAATGCGATGGGTATTTTACCCCCTTCTCCATTCATCAGTCACTTTTAAGATTACCTCGATACAACAGTAAAATTATAATTACTTGGGTTTTCACAGAAAACAAATCCCACCAAAATCAAACAGACTGGATTAACCAAAAAAAATCCAAGATCTTCATCAGATGCCTACCAAACGTGCATCTTTTGAATTATGTGCACTAGAATCTGCGAACCGGACCACAATTGGCTTCCATTATGACTGTGGTGTCACATTTTTCTTAGTTCATTCATATTCATTAATGGCTGATCTGGCCTTCTGTTCTGCTGCCCCTCATCTGTGGAATGCTCTGCCTGGCCACTAGAGGGCTCCATAGACAACTGACACATTTTAAAAAAGACTTAAAACTTCCCTTTTTATCAGAACCTGTAACTTTTAATTAACATAGCTGCTTTTTGGTCATGTTTTTATATAGTTATATTTTTTATTGATGCTTTTACCTTGTAGCACTGAGATTTGATCCAAATGTAACGTGCATTATAAATTAAATGTATTATTATATTCAAACTTTTCTGCAGGGAGACCAAAACATGTAAGAACAAAAAATTAATTTTTCAAACTCTTCCTGATTATTCTTCTCCTAGTGTCAATTGGTGCCCTAAAATATTCAATTATAAAACTTTTTTTTTTTTTGAGCCTTCTTTGTGTGCCATTATGAATCCACCTGAAAACAAGAGCAGACTAGGGAAACCAGTCTTCTGCATACCACCGCTAGCCCAGTACACATACCCCACCCAGTATTGCTGTGGTGGGGTATGTGGCAGTCATGCTCATTGGTATTGTTATCCGTTAGATTTTCCAATTGTGTCATGCCTATATTACAAATTACACCCTTCAACACAATATACCAATATTTAAGAATTTTAAATACACATGCTGTTCAAAGATAAACACAGAAGGTTAACAGGTGAAATTTCTTGTAAGGCTGTAGAAAGGACATGTAGTTTCAGAATTCTCTTTAAAGGGCAACTTGTACGTTAACTTTATTCACAATAATCGTTTTGCCATTACATCCAGTGTGCTCTGTTGACCTTGAAGAAATTTAATAAATACAGGGTGGCAAAATAACAAGATTATTTCAAATTGTATTATGAGGGGGTAGTTCAACCAAACTAGGACATGACCTTATATGCCCTCAGCGATAATTTGGAGTAAGAAGAAATTATAAGCAATGGCGAGGGGCATTTAAGATTGTAATTTACCATTTCAAATTGAAGTCAGTGTAATAATTTTCAATAAGCTATTAATCAATAATGGGCAGTAAAATCTGGTCAAATATTTAAGGGTTACTGCATTATCAATCCTGGAGCCAGTCCACAACAAAAAGTCCTCACCAATTAAAGAATTACAATATTACATTTAATTTATCAAGCCACAACTTTATTTCCATCTTGGGTATAAATTGTATAAACGAGCTTATATCAGCAACCTCTCTCGAACCCTTCGATGCCAGTGTCCCATTACATCGTCAACTCCTGCAAAGAGAACGAAAGGTTGGTTAGCATTTATGTTAATTTTGTTTCCGCAACTTTAGGCAAATTTCTCTCTTCTCAGTACAGAAATGTTGCTTCATGAAACTCAGAAGAACGAAAGTCACTGTATTAATCATCATTGAAGAGTTCTCTTATACCCAGATCTAAGCCAACCAGGCCTCTACATTGTTCTGCTGAAATAATATAACACACCAAATTAGACAACTAGGAGAAATCTTACCATAATAGCATTGACAATGTCGTTGTTGTTATTTTTCAGAGCCCGTACAGCCTTCGCCCGCGACACGTTTGCTTGTGACATGACGAGTTCAATGTCTTTGACCTCAACTCCGGTCTCATCAACCTGTAATGAAGGATTTGTTTTGTCACATATACTACAAAGAAGCAAGTGTTCATATTCAGTGGAATCGAGATGACATCTTACCTCTTCTTCTTCGCTCTCCTCCTGTACTGTTGGCGTCTGTGTGTTTTCTTGGATGTTTGATACAGCTTCTCCCTGTACCTTGAATTTTTCTGCGGCCGCCAGCTGAGCTTGCTGGGAAAGATCTTCAATCTGGGGCACAGAGTAAAATGAGTTAATGGAGCATCAAATAATTATTTCCCCATTTCAGTTGGTTATTCTGTTGTCTTTTAAAAGATGTGTTTGGAAACGACAGGGGCAAAGATAAAGTTGCTAGTATCATTGCTGTCAACGTACCTTAGCTTCACCAAAGACGATGTACGTGTCTGATGCGGGGCTCTTGTAGACGTCTGGTTTGGTAATGACAAACAGGATATTTTTCGACTTGCGAATAGTTACTCTTGTGACTCCTGTTACCTGCCTGAGACCAAGCTTTGACATTGCCTGTAACAAACAAGTAATTTTACAAACGAAGAAACAGAGCTGCTAATTGGACAAATGACATAATAATACAGGATAATCACCTTTCGCGCCTTCTTTTCACTACGGCTCTGTTTGGCTTTGCTGACAGGTTCCTCGTCTATTTCGGCAGCTGCTGCAAGCTGTAACAGACATAATATTTATATACATTTGGTCTCGGCATTTAAATTGAACCATAGATTAAAGAAAGTTTAGATAGGACATTATTCATATCTGAATGCTAAGTAACTCTTCTCAGAATTCAAAAGATGGCTTCAGTAGAGTCAGAAGAACGAAAGTCAACTATTTATCATCACAGAAGAGTTAAGCACATACATCAGTCCAAGATGTTTTACATAGTACATGATTTATAGATCTTTTCTGTTTCAGTACACAACATAAGACGCAAGACTAAGAATGATTGCTCACCTGAGCTTGTTGTGTCTGTGTTTGTGCAGAGTCCTGTTCCTCCAGCTCAGGGACCGAGTCATCGCTCTCTGACTCTGTGCCAGATCCTACACAAACCACCAACAGAACCATTGTCACAATGTGCCAACTATAACATATTTTCATAGAAATTTTCTGCATCAACTCTGGAGAATGAAAACATTAAAATTAGTAGTAATTGCAGCATCTGAAAATACAGTATATTGGTGACACCACAGTTACTCTACATCCACTCAATATTTACCCAATAAACACTAAATATGTCCAATGACAATGTTAAAAACCGAGTATCTGACATATGATCACATGAATAACAACAACAAATTTGATAGGACATCCATGTCAACAATTCAAATTACCGCACAGCTTATGTATTTCAAAAATATTGGCTTTTGAAATACCATTCCAAGCACCTGAGCAGTTCCCTAATGCTGCATCAATTGGGAAACCGGATTAAGACACAATAAGAAAGAATGAAATACCCTTATCTTCCTTGATCACAGGCTCCAACATGGCTGGACTTTTAGCAGGTGTGGGGGTAGGTTTGGATGATGAGACTGGTTCAGAAGGACTTGTATTGATTACCTCAACCTCAGGTTTAACGGGGGCCGGTTTCGCCACTGCCTCAGCAAATGTGAGTTTACGAAAAGCAGGGGTGGGAATATTAGACTCATCAGTAGCTAGTTTAGCAGCCGGCTTGGGGGCCTCAATGGGAGTCGGTTTGGGTTCGGCTGCAGGCTTGGGGGCCTCAATGGGAGCCGGTTTGGGTTCGGCTGCATGCTTGGGGGCCTCGAAGGGAGCCAGTTTGGGTTCGGCTGCAGGCTTGGGGGCCTCGAAAGGAGCCGGTTTGGGTTCGGCAGCAGGCTTGGGGGCCTCGAAGGAAGCTGGCTTGGGGGCCTCAACGGGAGCCGGTTTGGGTTCGGCAGCAGGCTTGGGGGCCTCGAAGGGAGCCGGCTTGGGGGCCTCAACGGGAGCCGGTTGGGGTTCGGCTGCCGGCTTGGGGACCTCAACGGGAGCCGGTTGGGGTTCGGCTGCCGGCTTGGGGACCTCAACGGGAGCCGGTTGGGGTTTGGCGGCTGGCTCGGGGGCCTCAACCGGAGCCGGTTTGGATTCAGCGGCAGGCTCGGGGACCTCAACCGGAGCCGGTTTAGGTTCGGCGGCAGGCTCGGGGACCTCAACCGGAGCCGGTTTAGGTTCGGCGGCAGGCTCGGGGACCTCAACCGGAGCCGGTTTAGGTTCGGCGGCAGGCTCGGGGGCCTCAACCGGAACCGGTTTGGGTTCGGCAACAGGCTTGGGGGCCTCGACCGGAACCGGTTTGGCAGCAGGCTTTGGGGCCTCATCGGCAGGGGCTTTGGCTTCGGCGGCAGGCTTTGGGGCCTCAACGGGAGCCGGTTTGGGTTCGGCGGCAGGCTTGGGGGCCTCAACGGGAGCCGGTTTAGGTTCGGCGGCAGGCTCGGGGGCCTCAACCGGAACCGGTTTGGGTTCGGCAACAGGCTTGGGGGCCTCGACCGGAACCGGTTTGGCAGCAGGCTTTGGGGCCTCATCGGCAGGGGCTTTGGCTTCGGCGGCAGGCTTTGGGGCCTCAACGGGAGCCGGTTTGGGTTCGGCGGCAGGCTTGGGGGCCTCAACGGGAGCCGGTTTGGGTTCGGCTGTAGGCTTGGGGGCCTCAACGGGAGCCGGTTTGGGTGGGGCGACAGGCTTGGGGGCCTCAACGGGAGACGGTTTGGGTTCGGCTGAAGGCTTGGGGGCCTCAACGGGAGCCGGTTTGGGTTCGGCTGAAGGCTTGGGGGCCTCAACGGGAGCCGGTTTGGGTTGGGCGGCAGGCTTGGGGGCCTCAACGGGAGCCGGTTTGGGTTGGGCGGCAGGCTTGGGGGCCTCAACGGGAGCCGGTTTGGGTTGGGCGGCAGGCTTGGGGGCCTCAACGGGAGCCGGTTTAGGTTGGGCGGCAAGCTTGGGGGCCTCAACGGAAGCTGGTTTGGGTTCGGCTGCAGGCTTGGGAGCCTCAACGGGAGCCGGTTTGGGTTCGGCTGCAGGCTTGGGGGCCTCAACGGGAACCGGTTTGGGTTCGGCTGCAGGCTTGGGGGCCTCAACGGAAGCCAGTTTTGCTTCCTGCTTAGGTTCTTTAACGGGAGTTACCTTAGTACCCTTAACAGTGGCAATATCGTAGTTCTTAACATTTGGTAATTCAAAGGAAGGTTTACGAGGAGATGTAGCAAGTTTTCCACTCTCTTTCTCGACAGGAGGCACAAATACTGGAACTTTAATTGGCTTCCCAGGTGGGATAAGTGGGGGGAGACCTTCATCAGCAACAACACTAACAGGAAAAGCTTTTGTTGAAGCAGATTTAATTTCAGTTGATTTAGAAGGGCTAGAAGCAAGAGTACCTGAAAATGAAACTGGAGATGCCGAAGCTGGCTTTGAGCTAACTTTAAAAGCAGGAGGGGGGGAAATCTGCTTTGTAGCAGCCAGTGAGGGCATGTTTGATTCAACTACGGAAGGTTTAAATTCAACAGTTTCAACTGGTTTTTCAATTGCAGCCGGGACTTTGCGCTCAGCTGCAGTGGGAGCAGGAACGAATGGCTCCCCTTTCTTAGTTTTACCTTGGTTTCCAGCTTTCACAATTTTGGGGGTAACGCGGTTTGCCTGATAAGAAATACTACCAGTTGGGGAAGCTAACGGAGAGGGCATGGGGGACTGGGGGGTAGAGGAAGTAGATTTTGGTGAGGTAGGAGAGGAGGAAGAGGCAGACATAGAGCAACGTTTTCTTCTGCCAGGGACAGCCTTTGGGGCCGAGGACCCCTTGGCACTCTTGGCATCTTTGCCTTTGGGCTTTGAAGGGCCAGAGGCTCCCTGAGGTCGGGAGGAAGCTGGGGCAGGGGTTGTAGCTGAATAGAAAAACATTCTTTAAATTTTTGGATGGGGAAGGTGAAGTTTTACGCATGCACGTTAAATAATCAAAAACAAAGACGCAAAATCCTTTCTTAGGGTTAGGAAAAGGAAAAAAACTGCACAAAATTTGAGATTGATGCACACTGCCAAACAACTACACAGTATATACAGCTTCCACACAGAAAACCACATTCTGTATTAAGTCAAGATGCACTTAGGGAAAATCATATTTCCAATGCACACAAGATCAGCAAGTCAAAATTGCACTTGTACATACCCAGGTCTTCACAACCATTACAGAAAAAGCAAACACACGCACCTTCTACTGAAACACTGAACTGGTGTGTTGAAGGGCTGACAAGCACCAGGCCAAACCAAAAAACTTTGCGATAATTGACAAAGTATGATGACCGGAGAACACATAACTAATCGTTTTTGGAAAGGAAGGTAGACCTACAGATTACGACTATAATATGGAAGTTAGAGAATGTATGAACTACTGACATAAATACTGCAACAGAGGATGCAGAATTAACGTTTACTGCAAAATAGCCCTAGAACGATTCTGTATTTTGTAAGAAAAACATTGAAAAAATGTTTTATTTAAACTTGTAAAACTCATGTTACCACTTGCAAAGGATAAAATTATATAACCAGTCAAGATCGTGACACAAAATTGAGAACACCCGCTTTTCACAGATTAACCAACCTGACAGGTGGCGTGTGGTAAGAGGCAGGACATCGCATTTGGGATTCCCCTTTGACTGAACCGCCTTTGTGATAAACATAACTGGTTCTTCCTTGTCACGATTTTCATTTTGAGCGGCCAGGTCATCATTCATATCATCAAGCAATCCTTCATCTTTGGCTGTGTCCAGACTATGATTCATTGGCTCGGTCAATTTTGGAGAATTGGCTACCTTCCCATCTGCATTGTTCACATGGCCATCTTCGGCTGCAGACGGTTTTGGGTCTTCAGGAATTGGAGCTGTCGTTTTTGGGGTATCAGATGCCCTCTCATCTTCATCGTTCCCACTGGCATTTTCAGAAGAAATTGGGTTTTCAGGAAATGGCTCTGTCATTTTTGGGGAAGAAAGTGCCTTCCCATCGTCATTACCCACACTAGCGTCTTCGGACACGGGTGATTTTGGATCTTCATGTATTGGCTTTGTTGTTTTGGGGGAATCAGGTTCCTCCCCATGGTCACTGCTCACACTAGCATCTTCAGACACAGGTGATTTTGGATCTTCAGGAATTGGATTTGTCGTTTTTGGGGAATCAGGTTCCTTCCCATCTTCATAGTTCACACTGGCATTTTGGGATGCCGGTGGATCTTCAGGAATTATTTCTACAACTGCTCCAGGCTCATCTCCTGAGACCTGACAGTCATCATTAATCCCTATAACCTCCTGGTTGGCCATCTCTTTGGTTGGAGGCATCTCTAACGACTCAATCAGAGTTCCACCAGAAAGTCTAGACTCTTCTGGAACTGGCAAGTCAGCTGAATCTCCTGCTTTATCAGCAGATTCCTCTTGCTGTGCCACAGGAATTCCCACAAACCCAATCTCTTCTGTATTCTCGGCAGTTTCTTGAGGTGCAGCAACGCCATTTCTGTAATCACTGGTAGTTTGAATACTAGCCTCTTCTGGAGAGGCCCTGTCTTCAGCAAGAATAGAAGTCTCTTCCAAAGGATTTGCCTTGCTCACTGTTGGATCAACAATCTCTGGGGGGGCAGAAGAATTCAATGCTTCTGCAGCTGATGAAGGAGAATCATCGGGAGTAAGAGATGGGGGGGCAATCGCTGTTTTGGGAAGCAAGGCACTTCATTACTAATATGAAGAGCTTCATGAATACACTGAAGTGAAAATTAAATTGTGCTCCATACCAGAACATAAAAGATGCCTTGGTGAAAAGTTCAGTGATGCAGAAGTGGCCCATGTTTCCATGTAAAATGCGATAAAAAAAAAGATTCCCTTATCCCAAACTCCATGCAGTGGTTAAGTGTTAGACAAGCACTTGAAGACCATTATTCCAAAGACATAAAAAACGGCCATTAAGGTATTCATGAACTCAAACTCGGAATTAATCAGATAGTGCAGTAAGAGTGCACTATTGCAATGTTTCATGGCGAAGTATGTGAATTGTTACTTAAAGTGAAATTACCATATAAAATCAATTTTTTAGTTTCTTTCAAAAGGCATTTTATTCAAGGATGATTGTGCTTGGGTTTGCATTTATAAATATGAATTCACATTACTATAAATAAATGAAAAAGATCCAAATATGTGACTGACTTTTTATGACCCATCCAACTCTATGCTACACTATTACCATAATGTATTACTACTATCGCATAGCAATAAATTCCTAAAATGAGGTGTCGTTACAATTACCAACTTCCAAGCTGGTCTATTAATTATTTCTCTGCTGCTTTTCACAACCAATCAGCTGGTGTAGAAATCAAAGCTCTTTACTAAAACAAGTCTTCAAAACCAGTAACATCCATTGTTTATTTTATTTACCATTCATTACCCTACGTGGTCAAGAGCACCTTGTATAATAACTAATCTTATAAATTGTTTACTATAACTATACATTTTTTTAAGCTTAAAAATTAAGAAATTCCAAGTGTTGAACACATTTATAACCCTGAAAATAATAAAGCTTGTGTATACATTAATGGCTTAAAAAAGAGTCATACAGTGATTTGTGCAATAATGAGCAAGGCAACTATCAATCTACACAAGGTAGCTTTTCAAGCCATTTTTTGTGCACAGTGAAAAACCCCTCACTCAACACCATGCATTCTGTGCTAGATCCAGTTGTCATTGTAAGTAACCACACACCATTGAGAGATTGTCTAAACACAAAGGGGGTCCTGGATTTCTCTTTTCAAGCAAACCGTGTAATACCACCACTTAAAACCCCTCAAAGAAAACTTTAAAATAACTGTCCTCCATATGGCTGATGACACTTAAGTAAATGTCACCCGTTATGTGAATTGAGTCCAACCAGCTGAGAAAAAAAACCCAAATCAATGAATCACGCATCGTCGTTCCTCTGCACGTTCAATGTTTCGGACAGTGCTCGAGTTCCAGGACCCCATTGTTTTTTATTTACAGTAGTACATGCATGTTTGTAGCAAGACATATACGAACCAGTCTCCACTTGAGGCTGCTGCATCTCCTGCTCAGGAACTGGAAGAGTTTCTGTGGCTTCACCAGGCATGGTTGCTAGTGGAGAATTAAAGGGAACACAGTTAATAAGCTAAATCTTAAATGTCTAGTGGTTTAAAACACATGGAGATTGCACTGGTTTACTACAACCTCCGTGTGTTACATTGATAAAGCATATGTGCGTTACAAAATGGATTAATAGAAATAACTTCTTGTTTTTTTTAACCGATTGAATGAATGACCGATGTTTTAACTCACGAGTTAGAATAAAGATTCTGCCAACTTAAAAAAGGAAAACTAACAATTGAGACTACTGACAACCTATTATGTTGCCCAATAGCTCTTAATTTCAATTCGGTTGATTAAACAGATCACAAAAACAGACGCTGGGAAGTTTATTTTGACGGTTATCATTTTCGCCCTTCAGTCAAATAAGTTGGCGCGACATCAAGAAATGATATATCACAGGACAGAGATTGAAGGTATGTACTTTGATCTTAATTTTGTGACGGCACTTATTTTTAACTTTATCACGTTAGTGATGGACAGTAACTAAGTATATTTACTCAAGTATTAAGTTCAAAATAAAGGTATTTGTTCTTTGATTAGTTCCATATTATGGTACTTAACACTTCAACTCCACTTATATCTGAAGGACATATTCTACTCAATTACATTTATCCGACATCCTTCGTTTTTTTGTTACTATTCAGATTACATTTTTCAAACCATTCTGTCCAGTAAAATCCACCCATCCCCCAACAGTATTGATCTAAATTGTTTCCAAAGTATACATTTTTCTTTATGGCTTGAAAAATTATCCAACTTCCAAAACTGAAAACAGAGATCTTGGTGAAGAGTTTGATTTTCTTTTTACGTTTGTCACAGAACAGAGATAAATTGGCAGGCTTTGTTCATCTTGAACTATCTGTTACCTATTTTGTATAATAGCAAGTTGACGTTTTTAAGAGTACCTCAATCGTTCAGAGTTGAATGCACAGCTTTAACTTGTAATGGAATATTTCAAGCATATGGTATTAGTACTTCTACTCAAAAATGGACCAGAGAACTTCATCCATCTCTGGCACGTTGTAGTTTTGGCTACAATACAACGCAGACTGGTTGTAAAAACTGGCCGAACAGGTGGCAGAGCCCATGCTTCAATTTATGAGCATGTAGCAACGTTAGAGCCAATTTAATATCACTGTCGATTTCCTAGGCGGTTGCGAACGGTCACAGCTCTCCGGTTTGAGCGGATTGAAATGACCAGCTAGTTGTCACAGAAATTAATGACAATTGCCTGTCAAACAGAGACGGGATGGAAAGCAACGCCGTACTCGGCTCTCATACTTTGATTTGATCTAAACCATGTTTGAGTAACTAAAGCATGGTAGAACTCTAAATAATTCAATGGCCACTTGTCATATCTAGCTAAACAGATGACAGCCCATGCTGTAACTGGATTACTCAGCTCCACTGCTGAAGCAACATGGAGCTAACGTTAGCCTTGGTTAAAAAAATATTTCCGCTAAACAATTAAGTAACAAAATCTAAAACTGGGCCCCAGATTAAACCGACCTAGCGGTCTCGAATAATTCCCCGTTCTTTAATCAAACGGTTATCCGCGGCCCTGACAATCTGTTGCTACACTCGTAACGTTAACCATCATGTTCCCCCATTTTGAGCCGGTAATCGTCAGTACAACCGAGAATATATCACTGGATAGAGGGGTGATACAATAATAATATCTATACCGAACAGACGAGTCTGGTTTCGTCTAACAAGTAAAAGCTTCAGTAAGTGAGGAAATATATGAAAAATGTCCGGATGACAGAAGATTGTCTACGGAGAAACTCACCGACTCAGGACGTTATATCCAAGATGGCTGTAAGAGAGAAATCCAGATCCTAGTCCTGCGGTAATATCCGGTTCAGAAGAGTGGTTTCTGCTTCCGGGTTCTTTGAAGGCCAAATTAGTATTTTATAGATGGATGTATGGATAGATACTACCACAGTGAAGTATAAAGTTGTTCTAAACAGTCCTGCAGTCCAGTTCTGAGGTAGATACTGGAATGATTTTATCTATTTTCTTAAACAATATACGACATGGACTTTGTTCTCAACATGATAAAGTAACGATAGGTCAATCAATATATAAATACCCATTCACGGACGGTGCACAATGTTGAACCATTATTTGACGGCAGGACTTTTATGTGTAATAAGAGTATTGTGTTTACTTTTATTAACTTATAGATTTGAACAGCCTTATTATTCATAACTTGTTCTCATTATTGATATGGCATGATTACCTTTACATGGTTAATAAATCTGGCTAATGTAACTCAATCTTTAACCGCATCAGAACTCATTAATACCTTGTGTTGGCATGTGATCAGTTTTTAATTGATTTTTTTCAAAATGGCACAATATACCTGAACCTGTATATATAAGTGCTGACTTTCTCAACAATTGAATTGGTATAAATGTCAGGGGCATCATGTTGCCTAAAAACATTTGATGATTTAGAATCAGAAAAATGAGAAATAAGACGATGTAAGAGACACCAATGCAACACCAGATTTATTTTCGCTCTGTACAGTAAAAAATAGGCAACATGTAAACCAAACAAAAATTGTATTGTAGTGGGTGAATCCTTTAGTTTGGAAATGATTTATATAAATTCCACTTACAAATGTAATTATTTTACTGAAACTCAAAAGGGTATAACTATACAGATTTTAATGACATAAAAAAATTCTAACATTCCCAAACTTGACGTCAAGTAACAGGGACTTGAGGGAAGCCTCTTCTGTGTGACTTTTAGGTCGTCGATCCATTTCAGAAATCTTTCTGAAGATCTAAAAATAGAAAAGGATGAAAAAAAAGGAGATAACATGAACACAATAAATTTATTATAACTCACTCATTTCACTTCTTGAGAATAGAACCTACCACTTTTTCTGAGAAGATCTCCTTTCCAAGACTGAGCCATACGATCCACAAACGCATCAAAGAACTTCACATACTTTCCCAGGCTTGTCCTTTTGTAGTCTGAAGAGAAGCAACAAAAGGGGAATGAATATAATTTGATAAAAAAAAGATTAAAATGTTTGTTTATACTGTCTTGTTAATCTTTATAAACATTTCATAAAAGATTAAATGATCACATCTTTTGAGAGGAACTTAAAATTAAGTCGATAACGGAGGATATCAGAGAGGATAAGCCGGACAATTCCCCTCAATATGGAAGTTTTCCGTAAACCTACATCCGGTACTTTCTCTTAGTCCAAAAAAGTCAACGACAGAATGGTGATCTCAATTGTAAGGAAAACAATTTTGATTGATGAGTTGCACACAAAAAGACTGACAAAACACTATAAGGCCTCTTATTTCAAGGCCTTTCCTCCTCATCTCACACCTGAACTGTGGCACCTACCACGCCAGTATCCATTTCATGATATACAAGAACAGTACACTTTATTATATCAAATGCACATTTTGTTACATTGCACATTTACCGTACAGCACATTTTGTTTTTTACTTATTCACTTTATTTTATTGTGCTTTGTTGTGTTGTATTACTGCTGTGATATTGCATTGATGTTTTATTGTAGATTGGATGTTAAATCGTGTTATACAAACATAGGATGTGTGGAGCTATAGTGCATTGTCTAGACACTTTAGGGGAAGCATTTACTAAATTATACTTGCACTTGTACGTGCATTTGACAAATAAAGCTGAAGCTAAGTCTAAGTCTTTGCCCAGAATTGCCCAGCTTACCCTACTATTAGAGATAAAAGTAGAGTTATTGTTTGTGTTACAATAAGCCTGAAACACAGACTTCAAGATTTCACCTCGGATCTTTCGTCTCTCCGTTTCATCCTTCTCGTTTTCCTTGTCCTTAATGTCCTCTGACTTCTCTTCCTCGTCACCTCTTCTTGGTCGATCCAGCTCTTCACAAATCAGACTGGAGAAACAAGTTTCATCATCAGTTCTCTACTCTGTATGACCGAGCCTGAGGCAGTAAATCATAACATACCTGATTGTGGGCACAGCAAACGGATCAAAGTCATCAAGGTGTTTGAAGTCAATGGGAACCGAAATGCGTCCTGACCAGAAAATAAGAGAGTTGACAATGAGTCTGTCAACAGTGCCACCATTATGCTATTGTGATTAGGATCTGCACTCACCAGTTTTAGGATGGACACTGAAGGGGCTCTTCAGCAAGTGGTTCACCCCTTTACTGACATTCACATCGAGTCGAGGGTAGCAATACTGAAGCATGATTTCTTTTTCAAAGTGCTGGCCCTTTTTGGCTGCGTTCTGGAAGAAGAAAGATTATACAAGTTATTGCAAGACTAGTTACCAGGCTACTAGATGGTCTTGTATACCAACGCTGAGTTCCCACCAGCCCTGACATTTTGGATATAAATATCAATTAGCGTAATGCTGACTGAACACAGAAGATGGAACTCTTCAATGAGGGCTACATAACGCCAGGATAATCTACAGCAACGATCCCCAGAATCATGGCCACTGAACAGAGTGCGAAGCATCTGCTTACAGGACTGCAGCCTTGTGGCGAGCTACAATTTGATTCATGAAAAAAAATAATTCTAACTTCAATGCGGTAAAAACTTAAATTGCAGAATAATCTGAAAATAAGGGACACACTTCAGGCTGTCATCACGCCCAATCACCATATCAGACCATAGGACGGTCTAATTGCAGGGATACGGGCCCAGGTGTCCCACTGATTCAGTGACCCCTAACCCTAGCCCTTGGTAAGTTGCTAAGAAGTTGCGAGGATTTTATGTCCTACAAGGAAATTTTTAATGCACTGTGTTTAACATTACCTATAAGTTTTGATGGTGTGAGTATGTGTATATTTGTGCATTTATACACCGACACCCAAAACATTATAACTGCTGAAAACTTAAGTCAGAATAATATTTGTCTCGATACAACGGCGGCTGAGCATTTCGTCATAAAGTTTCTGTTATAAGCAGGAAAAATTGGCAAGCATAAGAATCTGTGCAACTTACAAAAGGGCCACACTGTGATTGTGTAGTGAACCAGTGAATTGGACCCAAGGCTCATCGATGTAAGTTGGAAGGAAAAGCTAACCAGCGTTGATTGATCCCACAGAAGCGCTAATGTAACACAAACTACTAAGAGCATAATTGCTGCCTCTGATAAAAAGGTGTCAGGACATAGAGTGCATCACAGCAGTCCGAGCCAGACCTCTTGCCCTGGTCAAAAGATACTAGGTAATAACTTTATCAACTTTTCTGTTCCACACACCTAGCCCCTTTGCTGTAGTGCTTTAAATCATTTATAGTTTAAACACTGTTAATATGTAATGTGAGCAAAATTACAAACCTGTTTCCTTGTGGCTTGTTCCACGACCAACTTCCAGCGGCTCTCAGATTTCTTCTCATTTTGGAAGTCCTGCTGCAATTCTTTTCTCACATGTAAGTTCTGACTTAAGGTTAATTACTTCAATTATTTCCAAAACAAATTCTATGTGGTGGGGCCATTTATATCCAAACAAAGATAAAATTATAATATCACATTTGAATCAAATCTGAGAGAAAAATCGACTTAAAGTGCAACATATTTTTAGAAGGATATCTTCGGGCATGAGTGAGAGCACTTTGTTTACAGATTCCTTGTGGGTGAGTATACACTGGTCCTGCAGGGCGTACCGAGGAAAGTATTGTTCCACCACTGTCAAAGACTCTCTGTTGAGATAACAAGTGCAAACTCTGTCAGAAGCAACAACTTTTAGACCAGTCAATAAAAGAGAGAAATCAGCTTTTACTTGATAAAAGGATGAATTGGATCGGTCAGGACTACTTTCTTCACCGTCTCCTCACCTCCCTGTAACACAGCAGTGAAAATCAAATGTTAACTAATGTCTTACTTACACTTAACTCATTAAATTCCCTGATAGCATACCCAAAAGCCATTCAATTCAAGCTACCACATTATAGCCAGTTACTCTGGAGTTTATTTTGATTCATACTGAAAACATATTTAACTGGTTGTAACCAAATTGTACAACATTTCTGTGTTCTACAAAAGAATATACAGATTTTTTCCCCTGCAGATTATTTCTTGAATAATAGCTTTGTCTCAACAAAAAGTTACAAGAATGTGAAAAATGCATGTTCAGGATTTCTGCAGTTTACAATGTACACAATGATAGTTATATCTGAGATAGGACAGATATTTTGCAGGCTGGGACCTTGAATGGATTACAGGGAAATGCAAATACGTTCTTACAGTGCTTGCCAAACAACCCTACTGTTAATTGGTATATTTGTCCAAACTCTCAATTAAGAGCAAAAAATTCCATTACCTTTATCAGGCTGAGATATTCAGCAACTGCAGAACGTGCTGCTACAGAGAGCTTTCTCGCAGCTTCGTCACACACCCAGCAATGCACTCCTCTTCTCCCTGAGTAAACCCATAGTAGGTGCTGGAACCCAAAGTCATCTGGAATATCACATTCATACATCAAAAAACAACTTGATGACAACTCTGCCAACAATTGAAAAGAACATGAACCGATGCCTGAAAAGAAATAATGACCAACGAACCTCGAAGAGCTCTGTCCAGAATTCGAATTGCAATGGTCATCAGAGTCCAGCACTTAGGGCAAATGTCTGCAGCACTGAAATCAGTTTTAAATTAGCTCAGGGCTGCAACCATCGGTATATGTTGAGGTACAAAACGATGTGGAATAATATGACTAAATCACCTGCAACAGCTTCTGACATCATCATAATCTGTCATATCGATATCAAACACCAGCTCCTTCTCCAGGGCATGAAAGGTTCCCGACTTCACTGTGTTATGTTGGCTTGGCTGTGGGTGATAAACATGACATTTTATTCGTGTGATCTTCAATTACACGTGGAAAAACCTGAGCGAAAATGCACCCAGTCTTACTCTGTGGCTGTATATTGCTCCAATATCAATCTTGTAAGGGTTAATCTTCTGTATCTCCTTCTCCAGTTCGTTCTGTGCGCTGAACGACTGATAGCGGACGTAGATGTCATCTTTGAGGGTAAAGGAGAATTCTCGATTCTGAAAGTAGTTCTTCTGCACTGATGGGGAGAAGAAGCCCCTTAACAATCGTTTACATTGTGCAAAAAACCCCAATAAAGGACAACTTTGAGAAAACAACACTCCAGTCACTTCATCTAAATTAGCTGGCTTGTTTGGTCTATCTGATGGAGATACTCACCTCCTCCATAGTTTAGCCAGCGATAATATTGGGAGAAGGGGAACAACCGTCGGTAGTACAAAGGTAATAAGTCCGGTAAGCTGGCCGAATCATAGTCAGAAGCAGACATGACTTAATACTACAATATCAGCTCTGGTAGAGTTGTAGTACTGTGCTAATTGATATCGATGTGCTAGCCTACTAATACTTCAGGCTGACAGCTCAGCGTGTTGCTATACATCGAGCAGCGCGGGAAAGTTGTTAGACAAAGGAGACAGCCAATTAGAACTGATGTAGATACCTACGTCATGTAAACCCGGATATTGAACCCTAGTAAAAAAATTTTTTCACATCAGCTTTTCTATTAGCTCAGTCAGCAACCAAATGTGGAGCTGAATGGTAAGAAAATAGTAAAACATTTATGAATAGTACGCAAGACGTTGGGTGGTTTTCACGAAATTTGACCAAACCTTGTTGCGCCATAACGGATTGATGGCGGAAGTAAAAAAAAGAAGAAGAAGGCGGGATTCTGCTGGGCAAGAGAGAATCATGGGTTGTGTAGTCAAGATACTCTTCTTTTTTAATGGGACGAAATTAATACAAACAAATACAATTAATACACAAAAAAGATAAAAAAATAGACACTGAAATAAAAAAGGGCTCAATGAAATTGATATAAAGGCAGTAGAAATTTCTTCGAGATATGAAATAAAGTATCAATTAATTTTATAAAGGTCCTAACCTTGTAGTAAACTAAAAAATTCTAAATTCTTGAATTCCAATTCTATTTTTAGAGACGTGTATTACCAATTCTATGTTCTGCAAGAAACAATTAAAATATTAAAAGTCAGTATTTACAGTTTTGTTGTTAATATTGATACATGGTATTAACAATAACGATACTGAATAATAAGAAGTCACAGGGGAAGAGTGATTTTTTTTGTGAGAGATCAAGTTTTGCATATACAATATCTTTATATTCATCATTATAAATTAAATGTATTATTATTATTATTATCGACAATTGGTGCATTTGGGGGAATGCTGAAGACTATCTTTCGTGTTGTAAGTACAGGTGTCCTGGTATCTAATTTATCTGACGTACAAGCAGAATCAATAACTTGACCTTGAACAAATTTGTCTATAAGAAGCATTCTTTGCTATTTTTGGCGATTTTTATTGCTAGATACTATGTCATGGCTGTTATTATACTCTAGGTTCTTTCCTGAACCTCTAGAGGACACTACAGTCTTCTGGAAGTATTTTTTGCTCACAATATTGAGCCCATAGCCGAGATGTAATTTTTTCTACTTCTGTTTCTTTCTAATTAGAATTAGTAATTCCTCAGGTTGATACTGTACATGCAAATTGCATGGGAAATCCTGGAAATTTGAAAGCAGCACTTTGCTTTTGTTTTCAAGTCAAAAAGTGCAATATTAAGGGTATTTTATACCCAACTTTGCAATTTAGTGGTTCAAATTTTCTAAAGGCACACTGTCGTATTTCCAGCCAGTCTCAAACTCCTTTTGACTAAAATGGTCCTGTTAACACTAAAGGTTGAGAGCTGTGCAATAGTAAGAGCTCCTGTCAGATTTGTGATACAGCTACGAGATATCAGTCACTGTAAGCACTGTTTCTTCTGCCCACATTAAATAATAAATATATTAGCTCTTTAATTTAACTCACATTGTTTCATCTTTTGAATGGTAAATAGTTATAATTCGGGATTTTTTCCATAATTTGTCTCTTTCACTATGCCTTAATTTTACATAAAATACAAATTTCAAATAATACTTCCATTCCAAACGCACTCCAGCTAACCCATTCAGTTTTCTGCAATAACCCAGATGTTAGCTTCAATATGTGTGTTAACTATGTACTAGATTAATGTTAATTAACTAGTTTCCTCTTAGCAGCATAACTGAATTGTGCTTTGTTCAAGAGCAATTATGCACAAGCATCGACTGTACATTTCCACTTCATGATTACACTTGTGGTTATGATAATGTCCTTTAATCATACTGATATTTACATAATGCAACAGCTCTCAACCACTTCTTGCTTGAATTATGCAAATTCTTTCTCTGCAGGCCAAAGGAATTATGATGGGGTTTTTGCCGCGGGTCCTTTCTGAGAAATTGATTGAAATGGACTTTTGATTAACACCCTTACCTATATCGCTAACTCCCTGGTTTTTGATCAACATTTCCAATGTATGTTCTCTTTTGTTGCAAATAAATGCACAATTTATCTTGTAGGTCCTTCCCTGAATCTTTAAAGCTCTTCTCTAAACTGATATTCTGGAGCTTTCCTGACGCTGAACTTGGATGTAGATATGTAAGCAGGCTTTGCATATCACTGTAACACATACTGACAGCATACCAACATGTACTGACAACCGAAATATCAGTAGGGCAAGTTCAGTAAGGTGAAACATGGGTTGAAAATGTAACTTATATAAATCTAGGTCAGACTCTTGCCAGGTGCCCATGGAGGCCGCTGGCCAGCACTATACATTACCACGTTAGCTGTACATGAGGAACCTTACTTTGGAGATGATCTAACTCTCTCTTTATCCTCATATGAGGACTTCTCTGAGTGCTGTCACAATTCATCAGGATAATTTTGGTGACACTGGGGCCAATTCCAGTCTGCAGGGATCATGTGATTCCAATGAGCCAAGACCTGCTGACCTCTTTTAAGTTCTTATTATTAAATGGCATAGAACAGCAAAACAAGAGTAGGCCTATTTGCTTTCTTACCATGAGTGAGATGAGACAATTGCAAGTACTCCTGCAACACGGAGATTCAAAGCAGCAGAAGAAAAAAAACCTGGCTCTTCTCATAATTCTTAAGTAAATGTCTGTCAGTGCATTTTAATCTCACCAATCAACATAAATCTTATTTGCTTAAGTGCATTGTGTAAAATTGATTGAATCTCTGTCAGAACAACAGCTCTTAGAGCTACATACTAACATAAACACGCTGACATGATCCCAATAGAAATGCTAAGATGCTTATCAGATCTGATGACTACCATGCTCACCGACTTGATTTGGCGTTTTTGCATAATAACAATTCATGATAATTATATACTTGCCATGATTGGCTACATGGGCAAATTAGCAGCACTGCTGAATAACAACTATGTGAGCAACCCAATTAAAACATCAATTGAGTTACGTGCCGTAAGATTTTCTTGGTAGTCATGTGCACTTTTTGTAGATTCCCTTGTATCCTCAGGATTATGACATCAGAGGTCCACTACTTTTAGCTTTTACAATATAGTCTTTCTGATCTCTATGAAAAGCTATATTGATTCCCAGTTCTGGCACAAAACACACAGACATGAAGCTCAATACCTCTGGTCTACTCTTTGCAATCAAAGGTTAATGTTTAAAAGGGGATGAGGTTTGCTCCGACAGCAGTGATATAAGTTCAAAGCAATAAATACTGGTTCTCTATCTGGAGAAAAGGAAAGTAAATATTGGAAAAGGACAAAGAAAATATGTAGGGAAAGCATCTTATGTGTGGGCTAAAACATCCACACAAAAAGTCTATCAGAGATATAGTACAACCCCCAAAAGAGAGAAGTGGAGCATAAAATAAAAAAGCCTTGAGTCAGAGAGTTTTAACATATTATCAGTATTTTTGCACATACGTATTTTGGGACAGAGCAGAACAGGAAGCTCCAAATGTGAATGAGTAAAGACAGAGGTCGAGACCATTTATATTGTTTTTTTTCTGCACAACACAGCCGGTGGAATTTCGTGCTATACATTAACGGCATGTAGACGCCGGCTGTGAGCAGTGTTTCCAGTTATGTTCTGCAAAAATTAGTCATGCTTCACTTCCTCTCCAAATTGCTGTTAGTCTGCTATATTTCAGATTGATTAAGCCATCTGTCATCTGCACCCAGACCCTGAAAGCCCCATCTAATATAAACATATGGCCAAATGCAGTTACTGCAATGTTCGATGTGAAAATAATTGCATCCTAACATATCAGAGGATATCAGGGATATGCATAAGACACAGTAACGAAGATGTCAGAGAGACACTTAGGAGGAAATTCTGATGATTTCCTGTCTTGTCATCCTTTCAACCTTGACACAGAAATATTTTTATTTTGTCATTTGGCCGAAATGATGCATCACCTAAACTCCGACCTCAGAAATTACAGAAAATGCAACCCAGTGTGCTATTGACTCAAGTCAGATAACAGATGAGAAGGCATGAAAGCAGCGGCAAATATTTATCCAGCCAAGAAATTCCCTTTCAATTGTCATACCATCATCAGGTTTTTGGTGTTTTCCCAAAATGATAGGTCAACATCTTGCAAAATAATGCTTTTCATTCTTCTCCTCCGGGAATAGATGAGATCAACATCTCTTGAAAAAATATCCAGCATATGACTTCACATAAAACCAAACATTTCAATGTTTACCCATCAGCTGTTGTGCAGATTAAATAAACTGTATGAATCATGTTATTTAGCAAACTTTAGAACTTTTGATGGTGTGAAAAGTGGGATCGGAATTCATGATTCAGAATTTTTATATCATCAAGTGCTTAAATCAATGCTTTGTCAAAAATGAAAACAGGAAGGATCGCAGCAACAACACCTGGGAGACGTGGTTTCAAATTTGATCAATGAATGGGAAAATGGTTAGATCTAATACTTTTAATGCTTTCTTGCCCCAGCCTAAAAAGACAAGGGGACATCCCTGCACTGCCCTCACCGCAGCAAACAAGAAATTAAAACCTCTGTTACTTATTTTAGTCAACTTTGATAATAAAGTGGCAAACCAATGACATTATCTGCTGTTCATCGGCATGCTTGTTGAAAACAGACGGTCGTCTGTTGATCTGTTTCCATTGATATCAGATACGGGTCAGATACAGAAAAGATGTGATAATTTATGGAAAAAATTTATTTGAAAAAAAAAATCAGAAAGGCGAGTTTGAGCGTTGCCTAGTAATATCTCTTTTATTTCCCTCAAGGGTATTTTAGGAGGAGCAACAATTCGGATTCAAGTGATCTTTCAAGTGTGAGACTGAAATAAGATATTAGCCTGAGCAAATTATCTTTCTTCTGGATTGCGAATTGATCTAATATTCAATGGAGACTAAAAGATTCTGATTCACACTCTGAGTAAAATGTAAGGAAAAGGAAGTACTCTAGTGAAGTGGAAGTAAATGTACATCTATTAAGTGCAGTTATAATCAGCAGAAGAGTACAACAGGATGGTTTTTCCTCTGACTTTCAAGACAGTGGTAACATCTCAAATGTATATATCTTTTTAAAAGATCAATTCAATCTCAGTTTTTTTTTTATATAAGAACCTCCTTAGGAATAAAGATAACAGAATCATTTTTTGAGAGTCAAATGGATACTGAATTGAGATAATAATAAGTTAAATGTAAGTCATAGATGGGATACTTAAATTTCAATTATTCTTGATCATTGATTATCCCAATGTAGGTGTTTTCTCTGAGCTGAATTTGAGGATGAAGAGTAAAATTCTTTCTTCTGACCTTAGTACCTTCATTCATAATACTTACTGGACAGCTTTTATAAAGCAGTTTTCTAATAAAGGACTGCCTTTCGATGATTTAGTATAACAGTAGCTAAATGTTTTGGATTTACTGGAAGAATCTACAGATATCTATATTTATAGATATATTATATTATGTTAGACCAAACATTAATACTTTGTACTGAAAAAATCCAATCAGTCATTTGGAAATATTTTCCAAGATTTATGACGTTTTCTTTGTGTGAAATGTTTGCATTTCAAACAGAATGTAAGGACTTTCCCTCAGTGTGTTTTTGTCTGTGGGCTTAGAGAGAATGAATATGAAAGTTAATATTGGAAACAGCTCATTGTTGTCTGTTAAAAATGAAATACCCACCTGTGACATCACTTCTTGGCTCTATCCTGTGGGCAAACCTGCATTTCATCATCCGCCATGAGCAACAAGCAGACAGATACGCCCGCGTGTGCTGTGCCTCTCCTCCGTCTCGCGCTCATCGCTCATTGGTTGACGCGTCACTATAAAGTTCCGCAGAGATCCCAGTTTGCTGCACAGCGTCTCTCACTTATTCACAGACCGACTGAACGAAAGTGCGCAGCTCGTTGCCGAGAGGATATTATCAAAAACTTTATCGACATTATTTTAACTTGGTTTAATTCTCCTACCTTATAATTACCGTCCACCATGAAGGAAAGAAGACAGCAGTTTGTTTCCAGATGTAAGCTGGTTCTGGTCGGAGACGTCCAATGCGGTAAAACAGCGATGTTACAAGTCTTAGCAAAAGACTGCTATCCAGAGGTATGACGTTTCAGCACTGTTTTCTCCGTCAATGTATTCTTTTCTGTAATATTGAAATTACAGGCCAACCTCTTAAAATACGCAACCCTCCTTTGGGCTGAAAATATTACCCTTCTCTATTAATCCCTTAAATTGGTTCCAGGTTTTATCCTAAAACCTCACAGTCCGTTGAGTAGAAAGCTAATAAATGTTTATTTCTGAAGTCCTAATATCTTTTTTATTTTTTCAACCCCATATAACATTATTTGACGATTGGTTCTATATTTCACTTGTCAACATTAACAAGTTAGTGAAGGCTGAATAAAATCCATTCAGATAGTCCTAAATAGTATAAGACCATTCATCATGCCAAAGTTAAATGTTTGGGATATGCTAAACCTATAAATCGATTGTAAAATAAAAGTTAATCCTCTTGTTTGCTCCTACAAAATCCTGCTTATGTTAAAATATGTCTTTTTTGTGTGTGTAATTATGCGCTGATCAGCCTTAATGCTAAAACCATTTGCATAATATTATGCAGTACTAACAATTCAGCAATGCACTGTGTTTTCTGACACTTTTCTATTAAGACATTGTGCTACAGTAGCATTTATATGAGATCAGAAAAACATGGGTAAGCGCTGGTTCGCTGCATGCATCAATGAGCCTGTCATGTTCACTAGAAGGTCCAGTAGCCCTTCCTTAGAACACTAGGTAAGTTATAACTACTGCAGACCAGGAACACCCAGCAAGTCATGCAGATCTGCAGATCCTCTAACCTAGTGATCTAGTCATCACAGATTGGCTTTTTGAAAATGTTCTTGCTTTCAACACATCAGCTTCGAGGACAAAATGTCCAATTGCTGCCTAATTTTTCCAACCCACCAACATGGCCTAATCAATGTTAATCTGACTGTCAGTGGTTGTAAAATCATGGCTGATTCATGCAGTGATCTTTTTGATATCGTTTTATGTTGATGCATCTCAAACCATTTCCTTGTCTTTCTTGTCTATTTCTAGACCTACGTCCCCACAGTGTTTGAGAACTACACTGCCTATCTGGAGCTTGAAGACCAGCGTGTTGAGCTCAGCCTGTGGGACACATCAGGTGAGGGTGATACTTATTCTAAATTTTTTCAACAGTTAAGTGAGACTGGTTCTTACACGAATATGTTATGTCCCTCTCCCCTCTATTTTTGACTCACTGCCAATTCTCCTCAATCTTTCACGGTCAAATGTGTGTGCTTGAGCGTTGAGTGTGGTCGTTACACTGCTGTAGTCACGAGTTGATTTGTGGAACCTGTTTAGCCTCCCATCCACACAGACAGCCCGGAGTCAGGTAACAACTGTAAATTAAGCGCCAGCTCAGTCATTGTCTTGCAAACAGATTCAGTGCTGTTTGGTCAACCTTTGCTATCTGCCAATCCTGTTGATGTGGTTTAACAGCTTTATCCTGGTGTGAAATCTGTTTTTCTTGGTGTATTGGTGCAGGCTCTTGAAAAACAGGCAGTCTGGATCAGGAAAATTAAGGCTATTAATCAACATTTTAGCTTGTAAAATAATGCTCACTTAAAAAAAAAAATCTTCCATTTTCAATGGATTCTCCACATTTTAAAGACACGGCATTCAGGAATATAAAAGGCTTAAGGCTACTTAATCATACAGTACACTGAATGATACTGCTAAGGTTATATTTACACAATTTCAAAACGTTTTCCTGGGATATACATCTATATATATATATATATATATATATATATATATATATATATATATAGTTACACTTTACATTACAACAATGGTTAGATGACTTCTCAGAACCACAGCTTGTACAGAATACCATCTTTTTGTTTCCTCACTCTTAACGTTGTATTTTCACATTCCCGTATTGTATGTTGACCAACAGTCATAAAGACAACAGAATTAAGTTTACAGTGATGGAAACTGAGAAAAGCAGCAAATCCTCACATTGGAGAAGTTATAACCAAGAAGTGTTCAGTAAAGTGCTTGAAATACCATTTAAAAAAACAAATCTGTTTTTCCTCATGCAGATGTAAATGGATTGTCATTGTCATAATAATGTTATAGTTGGATATTTGCTGACTCATCATTGAAAGGGTTTTGGTGTCTAATTTTTGAGGAGCTCAGGTATGCATATTACTTAACAGATCAGGCAACTAAACCGGTGTAACCTGTTATTATGATCTATTTGAATCAGCCTACCACAGGAGATGTTCACATAATGCTTCTGACTTCTTAGAAGAAGTCAAATGACGACAGAAGAGTCACGTAATATATCCAACATAGTTGATTGTACAACTCTACGAACATTTTTTTGTCACAAATGCCATAGCAGAAGGTTAATTGTCAACTAACGATTTAACAGACATCAATGGGAGGGTTGCTGCTTTTCTCCTGTTTGTATATGGACTCCTGTTCTAATTAAACAAGCTGCATGTACAAAGAATAAACATTACATTGAGAGAGTAATCTGCAGATTAACTAAGAATAAGAACAGACATTAGTTTCAGCCACACTTCAAACAGTTCACAGTGTCCTTGTTTTTCAGTTCGATCCAATCTGAAAATATGTATTTGATCACATTAATGGTCTAATTGACTTACTGACCTCAAAGCTCTTAAAGAAATTATGGAAATAGAATCAATAAGAGAAGCCATACCCCCCCCTGTATATATTTCATAACAGCCTCAGCCTCAGAGGAAATTGAGCAGTGCCAGTCTGCCTGCAGAGAGATTTTTCACAGCGGAGAGGAGGATGCCTCGTCTATGCAGGTGGTGGAAGTCTCTGAGTATGGGCAAGCCTGTGTGTGTTTGTGTGTGTCTTGTCTTGCTTTGTGTGTATTTGTGTGTGCCACACAGTCATTGTGAACAGAAGGCACAAATGAGGGATACTGAGTGAGGATATATGCATGACCTCCTCACTGCGGTTTTGTGTGTGTTGCCTAAAAGAAGGCTTATGTAACTGTAGTCAGCCCTGAACCAATATAGGTTTGTGTGTGTATCTCCCACGGACTGAAAACTTTCTGGACAGTCACCCTTTCCAGAGGAAACATTGCATAAGTTCTATTTACATCTTCCATACAAACAGCAGACGGTTCCTGTCAGTCTTTATGTGTCTCTTAATGGTTTTTATTTATCATCAGTATTTTTGGTGGAAACTTAAGATTAATCTTTAGGATTTAATTGATTTGCTCATTTTCTTAATGAATTGCATAACTGCTTACAAAAATCAATAATTTTTCTTTTTTTCAAATACATTTTTCCTGAAGCCAAACATAACATCTGCCGCTGTTTTTTTCCAACAAATGATCTGAATGCTTTTCTTAAATCCATTTAAAATGACATGGAATTAAGAAAAGCAATAAATCCTAAAATTTAAACCTGGGAGGGGTTATTTTCATTTTTATACGAAAAATGAAGTAAAACCAACAATTGGGTATTAAAATGAATTGTCCGACTTAATTGTTTCAGCTCTTTCAGTGTTATTCCAGCTGTCTTACCGTGATCTGACCTCTGACCTTCTCATATCCATAATACAAAACAGATGTGAGAACCCCAAGCTTTTGATTTTTAGAGTTTATCAAGTCATAGACAGTCGTATCATGTTTTTCTGAGGAAGGGTCGTGGTTCCATTGGCAGCATTTCTCCGAGTAAGTCAGTTTTGATGCATTAATTAATTTTTTTTCAACTGCAAGGGTTGTGTTTATTTGCACGAGTAAGTGTTTATCTGTGTGTGTGTCTCTTTGTGAGCTGCAAGTGTGTGGGAGATGGTGGGTGCTAGAAGTTGTGCCCATCTTTAGATCTCTGTGCCTCCTCTCCCTCAAAGCCTTACGTCCACCGTGAATGGTTACATGGCGGGCGCTTCGATACCCGCAGAAAAGAACGTTATCGCAGGATGGTCGCTGTGTAAGGTCTTCTATATCGAGGAGGATTTTATGGGAAAGTCATTTTTAACTCAGAAGGGCCTTGAATGTCAGAGCTTCTTCGGTAGTAATATATATAATTTCGTGATTGCGTAATCACCCTAAAAACAATGTATGAAGATGGCAAATGGGGGTTATTCGCTGTCTTCATACTTCTTTTTATGTTTTAAAAATGCAGCCAAGGCTGCAAAGTTTGTTCCTCCTTGACCATAGAAAACCTCATTAAATCACATAACGTTTAATACTTATTCCGTAAGAAGAATATTTCATTAATAGCAGTTTTTTTTTTAAAGTTTCTGCTACAATTTAATCTTAGGAGCCAGACTGTAAAGTTATTATATTCTGTCTGACGGTCGTGAACTCTCTGAGCCCGATACATTTAAAGATTCTCTACTACCAGATCTGGAATATTACTTGAAAAACACTTCTGACACAAAATTCTTAGACTGAGCCTCTTAAGTTCTTCCATTTGTAGTAAAGATACATTAGTTCTTTTTCTTTTTCCTTTTTCGGCTGTTGCGTAATTGGGTGGCAACAGCCTATCATGTCCACTGCATCTTCCTCTGTCACACCACCCAACCACATCCGGCTCTTTGGTCTTCCCCTCCAAGCTCCATCTCCAACACCCTTCTACCAATATATCCACTACATCTCATTTCCACATGTCCAAACCATCTCAAATTGGCCTCTTACTTTGTCTAATCTAAGCTGTTTCTCTGATGTGCTTGTTTCAAATCCTGTCCGTCCAATCCGTCCCTCCCAAATAACATCTTAATATCTTCAACTCTGCCACCTCCAGCTCTGTCACCTGTTTATCACCATAACAAACAAGAAGGTGCTAAGAGCCTATCCTTGTTGCAGTCCTACCCCCACCAGGAACCCATCTGTCACTCCTACTGCACACGTCACTGCTGCCATGCTGACGTACACTGTTTATTCTGATATATCATTTTTTTCCCTAAACTGTTTTGTTTGATGAAGATGAGTTATGGATGATGGAGATTTATTTATTTTGATCATCTTCCTGCATGGTTAATTCCTCCATAGAGCCTTGTAGTTTGTGCTTGCAGAATTGATTTTGTTTGTATTAAACAACAAAAAAGCGATGATTTGATCCAATTTTTGAGCTTTAGGTTTGTTCGATTCCCATTTTGATTTTATTATTTTCTTTGTTTCAAACAGCAACTGTTTGCCTGCTTGCCCTAATATCTGTTACTTTGCCTCTTTATAAGTTTAAATAACTTGACATAAAAGTCATTAAGCAACTTTAATTTCACCAATAACAACTGGGTTTAACGTCTCTTCTCTTTCTCTTAACGGGCTTTTCCCCAAGAAATTAATATTTGTAGAACTCAAATTTTGGTAGCTACAACAAATTTTTTTTTTCAGCATGGAAAAATATGCCTTATGTTTGAGTCAATAATCCCAAACTATTCAGACTAGATTACATTTTTTTTTGTAATCCAAAGGATTAGGTTACTAATACAAAAATTGCCAGAAACACAAACATGTAATAATAATTCAGTAATTGCATTCCAGAGTAATCTGTCCTAACCCCGGTTATATTGCAGTAATAGTTTTTTTTCATAATTGTCTCGTGAGACTGAAAAATTCATATAGACAACAAAATTGTTGGTTCCAGCAGAAGCTTATTAGAAGTATGTATTCCTGATATAATCATACCCTCTTATATGTGCAAGGAAATCCTCTGGTGCACCTCTGGCCCCTGAAGACAGGAGTAGGAAATTAAATCTTAGCGTTGGTGTGTTGTTAGTGATTAGGTGATGGGGGAAGACAATAGAGAGCGGACGTCCTGTCGGTCTGTTTATAGCACAGGGGCCTTCCTGAGAGTAAAAAAAAACCATATAGCTGCTGTTTCTTTTCCTTCATACCATCCGTCACATTCTCATAACTAAGTTGTCCTGTTTATTAGCAGGCTCCGTGGGGATGAACAGTGTCTGTCAGAATTATGAAGATTCGATCACTGGTGGTTCAGTCAAGAACCGCTTCCAGGCATCGGTGGTCGAGCTTGTTGGAAAATAAACTTCACAACTGGTTAATTAAAACATCCCCTCTAGTGTCATAAAAATATGGTAATCATGGTGGCACATCAATGATGTTTCAGAAGATGCACCTTCAGCTCAGGTCAAACCGTCCTGCCTGTAGGAACAGGCAGGACTTACTTTTTTGTCTTCGTGTCATGTGACTCAAAAACCTTGAAAACAAATCCTTCACTATACTTCTAATGAAATTTTGTTTTCTAGCAAGACATGTTTGTCGCAATATGATACTAAAGTCTGTCTCTTATTTAAAGGGAACAGGCTCCTAACTTTGCTCTAGTCTGTAAATTGACAATAATTCTATTCAGAAGTTACCTTGAAAAATATTTTACATGGTCAACACATTGTGCAAACACACATCAATCACATGTTGGAGTTGGTTCTCTTGCTATTTGGAATCTTTTGTATTGCCATGGCAACATTTAATATCTCTTAAAGAAAAGAGTGAGGCTAATCTTTGGAAGACATCTTGTAAACTCTTTATTCTTTCTTTGCACATGTACTCAAGGGGTAATACACAATGGACCATTTTAGTTTTCATGATTTCGATATTTATTTCTGACTGACTACTAAACTGAAGGAGCTTTTTTCCATGCAGATACCCTCAGTCTGATTTAGTAAAGGCTGGGGGGATGAGTTCCTCATGATGGCTTTTGTTGTAAATTAGCCTATTTTCCTTTTTACGCTGAGAGTTTGATGAGAATATTCAAATTAATTACTTATAGTAGCTTCAGCCACCAGGTTATCTTATCTTGAGAGAAATACTAAGGCCATAAGAAAAGGGGAATACGAATAAGTGGAACAGCTAAAAATAGCTTTGTTCAAAACCAATCAATGGGCTATATCTTGTTACTTCATCTGTACAACGCAATTAAAATGGTATTAAACAAGGTTGTGTTGTATCAATCATGATGTCTTTTAACTCTACAATAGAAAGCAAACTATAGCTTGAAGGGAAATGCCTTTCACGTCTCAGCTACATTTTATATGTACATGATATGTATTATTTTTTCTTATGACTAACATTGATTTAAAAAAAAATCTATCCGCGCATGGAAACTCCCCCCTCAAAAAACAAAAAAAAGACTTGAACGTTTTCCTCTGATGACGATTTAATTTAACAGGAAATCTGGTTTGGTTTAGTCAGTTTCCTTATTGACTAAGAATGGAAAGATGTAACCGATGTCTCTGACACACTGAGTTTGTTTCCTGGAAAAATTCCTCTCATCGGGAGGGCTTAGTGATATGGTATGCACTCTTATCAGTTTGGCAGAGGATTATGGGACAGTTTGTGTTAATACTGTGTAAAAATGAGAAGGGTGATTACGCAATAAAACTATCAGCTAAATTTAGAGAATAAAAACAAATATTTTGTTTCTATTTCTGCTTTCTGACGTGGGTAAAAACTGGTTTTGCCTCCCAGTGTTTGTGACGGTGTCCTGAAATTTCTGTATCTCTCCAGGTTCTCCGTACTATGACAACGTCAGACCCCTCTGCTACAGCGACTCGGATGCAGTGCTCTTATGCTTCGACATCAGCAGACCAGACACAGTAGACAGTGCTCTGAAAAAGGTATTCATTTCATTAAAGCACCACGATATGACAGCTGTGAGTTGGTTGCAGAGTGTGAGTTGGTTGCAGATGGTGGCGTCCATGATCAATAATCCGCCCAGTACTCACTCTCTACATGTTGTAAGATTTACATATACCTGACACTTTTTCTCTTCTCCTTGCAGTGGAAAGCAGAAATCCAGGATTTCTGCCCCAGCACACGGATTCTACTTATAGGCTGCAAGACAGATCTGCGCACGGATGTATGCACACGGATGGAGCTGTCCAATCAGAAACAAACTCCGATCTCCCATGAGCAGGTATACTCCGCAGCTTTCTTTCCTCACCTGTGCGTGTTTAGGTTTCTGCCTCACATCACCTGTAGGCACCCTTTGTTTAATTATATATCATAAAAGTCGGGGATATAATGGAATCATCGAAGGCACCACCACGTCCGCTGCAGTTCCTTCGTGTTAACGCAATAACTCAAACTATTTCACAATTGGGCAATTTTCAAATTTAAAAACCTTGGTACGAGAAAGAAATGGATTGATTTTTGGAATTGTCAGTCACACATTTCTGCCACTAGAGGGAGCTTTTGCTCCAATATCACAATTTTCAGGCCATAATTTATCAAGTTTGCATCAATTTGGTTCAAATTTGGTGCATTTGAATTTATTTCTTGTATAAATGTCATATTTATCTTGTATGTATATCATATTTTACTGTAATAGTTATGTTTTCTCAGTAGGGGATGCTTTTTATGAAAAACACTGTTTCTCGAACACAACTTACTAATCATTGGTCCGATTTAGTACAAATGTACCCAAAACGCCTGGAGGAGATGTAACTTGTATTCGCCACATTTTACTGTATATTTTCATATTTCACTCATTTGTTCGTATTTTACTCATTAGAGGGAGCTTCTCTTTTTTTTTAAAAACAGATTCTCACTCATAACGTCCCAACCATAAGTCCAACTGTGTCTAAATTAACTGTCGTGAATTGACACAAGAAAATCTGTCCTTTTATTGCTGAGCTTGAAAAAACTAGTTAACCGTATTTGTCTTCATTAGTGAGTCACAAGGACATCTGATTCTACGTCATAATCTTGACTTCACAGAATAGGTTGAGTCAGTGTGGACTGTTTGAGTTTATTAATGAGTCACATTTAATTTGAGGAATTCAATCGTGGGGATTGCTTGTACATCACAATGGATTGGGGGCTTTTTCAAGAATATACCCTTGCTGTAGAAGACGTCAGCGCAGGCTCAGGTCAACTCTAGCTCACCCTACTGTTTCTACATCACAGGGTTCGGCCATGGCCAAGCAGCTGGGAGCAGAGGCTTACGTGGAGTGCTCAGCCTTCACGTCAGAGAAGAGTATCCACAGCGTTTTCCGTACTGCCGCTCTGGCCTGCATGAACAAACTCCAGCCGGCCAATAAACCCAGCCCTGTCCGCCGCCTCTCCAAAAGGCTCCTACACCTGCCCAGCAAGACAGATATCCTCTCCTCCACCTTCAGCAAGGACAAGTCCAGGAGCTGCTCCATCATGTGAGCACTGCTGAGGTCACATGGGACAAGCAGACTGCAGGGTGTGGAAGGGACAGACAGTAATGATGTGGATTTCTATAAAACCTCTCTCTCCCTTGCAGCGACGTTCCTGTCAACTAATTTGACTGCTACACTCTATATTCAACTGGGATACGAAGATTTGATTATGACTTGTTTCCAGCAACACAGTGCAGAGAAATTCCATCACCTTATGGGGTTGACCTGTTAGATTCCTCTCATAAAGGTCGCCGTGAGACATAAGGTCTTCTATTCCACGGGGGCAGTGGCAGCAAACACTGCATTTGCTCGCCATACATTGATGACACCCATTTGAAATTCTGATAGCCTCTCACAATCATCTCTCTTTCTGAATGTCTCTTTAAGGTCACGATACGGCCTGGCTTACGAGGCGAAATTTTAAATCTGACAGCAACAGTCATCTGCAAAAATACGGTTCTGGGAATTTAAAACGGCGGTCCCTCACGACATTATCCCTCCGCTGTCTCCTCGCGGCCCCATTTGGAAATTAAAGCTGACGGGAGAGAACGAAGGGGAGAGAAAGGAAGGATTTAGCAAGCTAGAGTGTTCATTTGTAAGGGCAGCGAGAGGACGAGCGTCTGAAGAAGCGCAATGTGACTCAGCACTCGTTAAAGCCACAACAGTCTATGGCGGATGTGTTGTGACAAAAGCCCGGCCTGTGTCAGGACCATCTGAGCGATACTTTGTCACATCACCTTTAATCACACCATACCCACACTAGTCTAATTTGTTCAATGTTATAACCCATAAGGCTTGAATTTAGTGAAGCTTAATTAATGATGCTTACTTTAAAAAGCTGCTTTAATGAATGCTGGGTTTTATATATCTCCAGCATGAAAAGAAATATTTTAATTGAACCAAAGTTTCTTTTTCCACAAGCCAGAGTGGAAGGAATTATTTAATGTACCTCAATAAGTCCTGGAAATATTTGTTTTTCAATGTCCTCTTACTTGAATTCAGTGATGTGAAAAAGTAACAGACCTGCTCCTTATTTCTTTCATTGTTTGTTTTTGTGTCAGACTGTCAAAGAAAATTCAACATAGAACAAAAGCAACAGGAGTAAACAAAAATAAAGTGCACGTTTTAAATGATAATTTTATTAAAGTAGGTAAAAAGGTTATCCAGTTTCACCAATGTGAAACTGGATAACAAATCTAAAAAGGGAACCAATGCTTTTTTACAGAATTGTAAACAGAGACAGTCTTCGACTTTGTACTTTGGTCTGTAAACTTTTTTTTTTTTGTTGGATTGGTCATAATTGTTTGTTGGGAATTTACAGACCCTACCAAAGCGACACCGCTGATCGCTGTGGCTGGACGCTGAAGCTTCTCGCTTAGCCAGAAGGTTTGGATGTGTTTGGAACTGAGATTCTGTAATTAGCTATGACTACCAATCCATTAAATGAACGACAGTTAGTATGGATGTCATCACTGTCTACTATAAATAAATAAAAAAAGAGAATTTTAAGTTAATCAACCAGTTACTATAACCAAAACTACTACTAATAGTTATGATATTAACTAAGTAATCATAAAGTATGTCAGAAATGAATGCTATAAATTGGAATTCCATCACTGAGGTACCACAAGCTAAGACATTTTTACTACAATTTATTGATAATTTGAAGAAAAACAAAACTTAAACCACCATCACTTGCTACAATTCACAAATCGGCATTATGAAAAAGTAATCACAGCTAATCTATTGGGGGGGATTTTTTGAGGGCAGCAGAACAGCAAAAGCACGGAGTTTTTTAAGTGAAGGGGTTCAGTGAGAACTCGTCATACAAGGCCAATCACAGTGTGTCGCAGTGGACGACATCGCCATTGTATGGTTTACAAAATTCGCCTCTGGGTATGTTTTCATTATGGACCGTCATCTAATTCATCCCTGCTGACGTTTCCAGCCTGGATTGTTGCATCATTGATGACCGGAAAAATATGGGGTTAGATCACACAAACAGGCTGGTCCTGTCTGGAGAAACAGTTCTTTTGTTCCTGACAAATATTTCGATTTTATTTTTTCAACTTCCCTGAAAAACATTCTTGACATTTTCCATTTATGGGATGGTTCTACTCTGGATGTTTTTACAGCTCGTGGCCGTCCTCTGTGTTTGCTGCTGTGGTTGTATTCACCAGAGTCTTCTGGCATTAGTGGCTGCTGACAGCACCACTAATGGAAGACTTGATGATTAGTAGGTCTGCACCGAGAAGCCTGGAGATCTCTGGATGTACAGCACAATGGAATTTTACGTGTTGCCTAGCAACAGCGTGATCAGGGGCGGGGCTGGGAGAGAGGGAGGGACGGTTCTCAGAGAGGGCGCTTCACCTTTTATTTGTAGCATTAGATGGAAGTGTCTGCTAAGGTGATGGCTGGACATTCAGGGAGCAGCGAACTTCTGGTGATCTGTACACAGTTTTTAAGAGCCCACAGTGGAAACGCCACGCCACAAAAAACATCTTCTAAAGCTCCGCTTTAGTTCTTATATCTCATTCCTGTCCGGTGCATTTTGCTATCCTTAACAAGGTCCATTTAGCTCAATACACAGCCGACGTTTCAAAGTTTCCCCCCAGCTTCTTCTCGACAGACGGACCCGTTTTCCTGTACATACCGATCATCATAAAACTTTTCAATGTGTTACTGAAGCTACAGTGTTTCGTGTCAAGTCGCCTGCTATGGCTTAAATTATGGACTGCACTCTGTATTTGATATTGTCATATGTTTTTTCTCTTGAAGTCTTTATTTAAATAAATATGTCTGAAGTTCATTTTCAAATCAGTGTTTTAATTCTGGGTTCAAGTGATTAAAAATGGAATAATTCATCTCTGCTTTGGAGGACTCAGAAGTGTTTGGCAATGTTGAAAAGAGCTTTAATATTGAATCGAAAAGAATAAATGCTTGTACCAGCAGTATATATATATATATATATATGTCACACTTTAACACATGATTAAAAACGAAAACTGGGAGGGCAGTGTCGTCTATATCTTCATGCCCATTTAACTTATTTCTTGAGTTTCGGTGTTACTTCACTGACGTGGATTCAACAGCGCTCTGCTGCATATCAAATTAGAAAAAGGTCTGTGTGGGTGATTTAATCAAATTCAAGGTTTTTGAGTGAAAGAAACACTGATAGCTTTGCAGCACATTGACTATTTTGTCTAAAGTTAATATGATAGCATGACCTTATTTCTCAGGTCGTGGTCAGCGTAACCGTCACACTCTCACTTCCGCGTCCATTCATTCATCTGTTTTATTATCCGTAACTGCTTCCGTGATACAGATAAAATCGTTCTACTGAATGGAATCCTGTTTTATAAATGTCACCATAATTCCTTTTCTTTTCTTTCTTTACAATGGAGCTCTTTAAAATAATATAAATGCCACCAGTTTAGCTCAGCAGTACATTCAGGTTTATATTCAAAAGGTTCAAGACATCAAAATTAACTTTTTTGGTTGGGTCCCTCAGGACTGTGTGACCTACAATTATACGATGGCGGCAGTGACAGAGTGGTTTAAAAGCGAGCCTGTGGATGTTATATCACTGAAGCATGAATACAGCCGTAAGGAATCAAGCCCACCCCCTCGCCTTCTCACAAACACCCACACACACACACACACGTTGAATGCTACTAGGATACGTTGCCTCACTTCCATGATTAGCTTTGAATTCTTGTCCCTTTCTATTGTTTTGTTAGAAAAAAGGGTATTTATTGCAAGATGCCATTTTGTCCCACACGAACACCGGCTCTGAATAGATCCTTCATGGCGTTTGTCCTTCCTAATGTCTGCAGACATTCATCAGTCAAGCATGAATCACATACGGTCTTACACTTTTTAGAACCTCGACGACTTCTTTGACTTTAATTAAGAAAACATGTAATAGAATACATTTATCAAAGACACTCAATGGAGAAAATAACTCCGCCAAGGCCCAAAAGTTTTTTTTTTCATTACACTTAAGCCTCATTCACATTCCAAAAAGGTTTGTGCACCATCAAAATGTTTCCCCTCAGGTTTCGGTTTCAGAAAGCGACAAAAAGAATCATGGATCCACCTCCTAATTCAGTTGTACAAATTCAGTTTGTTTCACATGCCCCACTCTTCCACCAAGATTCATGATAATCTGTCCATTAGTTTATGTATACCGCCGATGCTAAAGCGGATCCCAAGTTCTTGTCGCAGCCAAAGGTTGTGTAAGACGTGCATACAAGCCTTCTAGTGGACTTTGGTCGTATTTGCAGCCAAAATCCCTCGCTGGGGTCGAAATCCCATTTTTGGCACATCTTGGGAACATTGGCTATCCATCTGAGTGAAAAGGAAAGTTCTCCTGGTCCTATCCCACAGAAGTATTCAGACTAACATGCAGTTTAAGGTATTTCTATCAAAAGTGATGCAGCAGATGTCAGAGTTTCTGAGCAAACTTGTCAATTGCTGCTATAATGTGATTTTATAAACTATTTTTATTTAAAGTTAAAAAAAACAACAACTGAAGGCAGGGAGAGAAAATATTGGTATTCTTGTTTTTAATTGCTTATTACTCAGACTGAGTAACAGCTACAATGTTACTGGCACTGGAAATAAATTACTTTAGGTCTTATGTCAGTAGACACCAAGGTTATGCAAATAAACCTGATAGTTAGATATTTTTATTTTTATTTTGGATAAGTAATTCAGTCAAGGTTTAATATAAAATAACCAGCTAGGATAACAGGTTAATAATTTGTGATATATATCGCCTTTTTATTGAAAAATTTCAATTTATATTAAAATCTTCCCGGCTAATTAAAAGAAAGTGAAACAGCTTAAAGATCTATCATGAGGAACTGATGAGCCTACTCTTCCTCTTTTATTTATCAGTCTAAGCAGGTTCAGCAACATTAAGCCCAGCAGCAAGCTAATATTAGAGACATTAGCTGGTTCATTGAAAAAACTTACACCTGGGAGCTGAGTGTGAATAAGTGAGGGGAGTCTCCACTTTGCCAGCCCTAACATTTTCTCGTAATTTGAACTTTGGGCAATCAACTCCGACACGTTCATTCATAAAGTTTATTAGTTCCTGATGTCAGGAGTAAGTAGGCCAACCTGTGATTGCAGATTCTGTGTGATTAACACCGACAAGGAAGGAGGTGAGGTTTTCACCCACTTTTGTTTGTCTTTTTGAATGTTTTTTTTGGTTTGTTTGTTTGTTTGTGAGAAGGATTACGGAAAAACTACATGACAGATTTGCTTGACATTTTATATGGAGGTAAGTTTCGGCACATCCTGGAGGTGATTCAATTTAGGTAATGTAACATGTTTCGCAGCATTCAAAATAAAATAAAATAAAACAATACGCTGTTTGGAGTAGTGACATCACAATGTGGCTGTTGCTACCTCAGTGGGCTGAACAGAGACACCAAAGTGGAAGGCAAAGGAGACAGAGTATTTGAGAGATGCTCAGACAGCTTGTTGGAGTTGCTAGACGCTGGCAATAACTCGGGTATTAATGGAGGAGTCTGCATTAATTTTTCCTAAACTTTGGGTACCGCTGTGACTTGGCGGAATTTTTTTTCTTGTTTGCAACTCTTATGAAATTATACCTAGAAAAATATAAAATCCTCACAATTTTCTTTTTTTCACCAACTTTTAGCATTCTTACCATTTCTCCTTCTTGTCTTTATGTAACCGTCCATCCTTCCTGACCTCCATTTCTTTGTCTGCTTTGTCTTTGACTTGACGGATATGGACTCTTATCAGGATCTCCCTGCTGTCACACTGTGCCTGCTGATGACACAACATGGATAAAGACGCTGATGTCTGCCATTCCTGCGGTATCACACAGCTGAGACTCATGACCTCCTTCTGTCCATTGCCTCTCTGCGTCAACAGTCCCTGATAAATTTAATCTCTTAGCTAACCAACGTTGATTTACTTCAGCTAGAAATGTTTCGATCGTCTTTCGGATAAAGAGGGATGTCAGCCTATTTGTCTTTTCCTCCAGTTTCACTCTCCTTCTGTCTCAATCTGGCAGATATATGCACACATATATCAAGATTTGGCCCATGCACATTACATGTCTCTGTAAATCAGATAAACTCCTGACAGAAGCGCATTGAGCCTGTCTTCAACGGCAGGTTGCTCCAAGGCTTGATTGCTGCATGACCGCAGAGTGGATGTGGAACTAAAGTGCTGCAATATGCTCCTCTGACAAGGCTGCACCTGTTTGGATGGAGATATTCAGCAATTTATGCCAGCTTTGCTGGAGATTATGTTTAAGGGATGGCCCAATATTTTCTAAATGTATTGCTGCATTGGGGCCTCCATGTTTGGAGTGTGTATGTTCTTCCCGCGTTGTGTGGGTTCCATCCAGGTACTTCCTCCCCCAGCTTATAAACGTGCAATATAGGTGAATTGGTGACTTTAGATTGCCTGTACCTGTGAGTTTTTATGGGGTCTAACTTGTGTTTAACTGTTGATTTGTCAGGAGTGCACCCGCCTCTGACTCATTGTCAGCTGGAATGGGTTCCTGACCCCTCCGAGCTGGGATGAAAACCCTAAAGTTGGATTGCATTTCACCCAGGCTTTTTTTTGGAGTTCTTATACTGACACATTTTTTGAACTTGTATGTCAGTTATTTATACAAGCTAGCTTGTTTTATCACACTAAAATAAACTCATCTGCATTATTTAAAAATGTCAGTCCTATCATGTTTATCGTTGATATTATTGGGCATTACACCGCCTACTACGTGAACATGAACTTGTTAAGTCTAAGAACTCTAAAAGCTCCGACATAAAACATTCCAAGATTGGGGTTTGCACTGCATCTGCTTGGTAAATATTGGACCAACCCAACACATAATACTAATATGATGATTAACATGTATTTTTGTATCTGGTGGCATTGATCTACTCATTTGTATTTTGTAAAATATTGAACTACTCCTTTAAAACTTGTCGGACACTTAGAATAGAGAAGCTGCTTGTTTCCTGAGATGAGAGACATTCTTTTAATTTTGCTTTATAATTTTATTTTTCAAATTATAGTAATATTGCGTCATTGTTTTGAATTGTCTTTGTTCCGGCTTCCTTTATTTTATGGTAAAAAAAAAAAAATCTCAAGAAATTTTGATAAATTTACCATCTTGTCCAACACTATTTCTTGAAACCAGCCATGCTGTATTTTCATAGGCATCAGTGACACACACCGCATACGGCACCGGCATGTATCATGTAAACTAAGTAGCAGACCAGCAGTAAGTGATCTGTACAGTCTGGACGTTTGTCCCTTCCTCCCTCGGTGGATATATGCCTGCAGCAAAGATTGGGAGACAGTGCGGATCAGGGACCAGGGGGAGGGCGATTTAGAAAAGAGTGCTGCCATGAAACCCGCTCAAGGTGTCAGAGAAAATGGCTCTGGTGCGACACGGATCATTACTGAATAAGCACATCATCTATCAGAAATGGCAGCAAAAAAACACACAAAAGATTCCGTTACACACGCAATCAACCCATCAGACAAGTCCAGCACAGCAGCAGCAGAGAAGAATGGAGCAAAGGGGCTGATGAGAGGATGGGCGCTCGCAAAGTTACGCTGCCTGGTTACTGATGAGATATCTGCAGAATGACATATAGGTTACATTCCTCTATATGTCTGCACACACACACACACACACAGACACACACACACACACACACACACACACACACACACACACACACACACACACACACACACACACACACACACACACACACACACACACAGATAAGAGTTAGCTTTGCCACAGCTGCTCTGATGGTTTCATAAATCCTGTCTCTGGGAGGAAAATAGGGTTGTATGTCAAAGGCTCAGCTGGCTGAGGAGTGACATTTTCCAGTGTCCCATAAGGCATTGCGTCTCTCTGTGGTTCAGTCCAGGAGAAGCTGCCACTGTGATGTCCTTCCATACATTTGCTCCATAATTCATCCAAAGACAGGCCTACTTTATGTCTGTTTAATATTTACAGCATTGTGGAAATACGAGACTATGCCGAGGCTTATTTGCTTCCTTCAAAAGATCGACATCACTCTCATGTGCGGAGAAGTTACACAGATCTGTCATTAGATTATAACCACATATCAGAGTAACATGCTTTATCTCGTTAGGATGGCGCATGTGCATGGAATATATTATGTTGCAATGAACATTTTATATTCAAAGTTGATGTGCTAGAAGCAGGGACAACTGCTTTCTCGGGATAATCAAACTATTTTAGTTTTATCTGCTTATTGTAATTAGGTGCTAAATTATATATTTTGCCATATGCGAAAATAGGGTTGAAGAACATGTCCAAGGTAAAAAAAAAATACAACACCTTAAAGCATCTCAAAGGTTAAAGATAAATACATTATTTGCTAGCTTCTTGATCCCATACAATAACAAAGTATAACATTTTATTATTATAACATTTATATCAAAGCATTTCCTAGATGTGAGAATAACATGATAATTGATGGGCTTATAAATGGATTAATTTTACCTTAGAGGAGAGAGCTATGATTGCTGTTTCCCACCTATTTTCAGCCATAAGCTAAGCTAACCAGCTGGCTGTACACTTAAATTTCATATATAGATCAAATTTTCTTTTCTAGCTCTAGGCAAGAAAATCCAAAAAACTCATTTCCACAAAAAAATTGCCTAACAATTATTTTGAAAACAAACTGCCATTGTAAATTCAAATCACCGATAGGCTATGTGGTGATTTCTCTCTAAGATTGTTTTGTTGTCTGAATACCTCATCTATTTCTCATTTGTCTTCTAAACAATCAACCTTACTACACGAGCCAGAACCAGCGCTAGAAATCAAAACAACAAAGTTTCTCTCTGTGCCTCTCGGTCGCTCTGATTGCTCCATCCTAAGCTCTCCTGATATGACAGGTTCAGGCAGCAGGCCCGCTCTGTGCCCGGGAGCTTCAGGCGGCTCAATGAGGCACACACACATCACTAGACGGCACACAGCCGCTACACAGCCTAGCCCCCAACCATGAGGGCCGACAAACATAAATATGAATCATTTTAAGCTGTATTAGCATTTGTCTACAGTAAATCATGTCCTGAAAATCAAATATTCAATTATATAAGCTTTCAACTGTCATGAAATGGAACCAACCAAGTTTCTTTGTCTCATCTGGTGTGTGACTCCATCACATGTGCCAGCGCTGTCCTGATACATGTTTATGTCTGTCTGTAAGTAGCAATGGCTATCCAGGCGTGAACATGTGAATTGGTGTATGAATGTGTGTCAGTGTGTGCTGTGTATACTAAGCAGTTTATCGCATCTGCTCTGAATATTTTTAATTTTCCCATGCGCGGATAGAGGAGCGAGCCGGATTCACATGAAGCTCAGGTCTGCTGGAATGATAGGATCCTCGGTTGCTGCCGGAGGTAAATTTACCCTCCTCCACCTCATCTGCTAGATTCTGACACCCCAAAAACACTATGCCCATATACCGTTCACCTTCCACACATCCACTCCCACCCTTTCATGCCCATGCGTCCTGTATGGCACACCCTGAGGGCATGTCAAGAGTGAATGCTCTTCCAGCACGTTAATTAGGCAACCCCCACTGGCATCAGGGAGGAAGGGGGGAAGGGGGGAAGGGGGCACTGTCTGGACCAGATGAGTTTCTCAGGATGGGGGTAGATTAAGAAATTGGAGGAGTGGTTTCCTGTTGGAGATGTGTGCATCTGGACAACAGGTAAACATCATGACTGACACAGTTATGTAATTTGTTTTTTATTGTTTTATTTTGTGGAATGAAAATTTTAAATTAATGGATTCCTGTGTTCAAAGAGACTCAGAAATACCCTGCTGAAGTAAAGACATGCATTAGTAGTACGTGTGCAAAATGTAAATGTATTAGCTATGCTTGTATCTCTGCCTTTTTTCATACATTTATTCCAATGAACAATTTTTGTATCACAATTTCTGAAACTTATTTGTGATTTTATTTTCCTTTCATATAAGATTTTCTACTGTTGGCTGTGCTTTTAATGAGTCTATACAGTTTTAAACCATGCCTTTAAAACCCACTACTATAATAATAATAATAATAATAATCATAATAATAATAATAATCATAATAATAATATTATTACAGTATATTTATATACAGTATATTTATATACAGTATATTTATATACAGTATATACAGTATTACAGTATATAGAGTATATAAAGTATTATTACAACATTATTACAGTATATATACTGTATATATATATATTATAACAGTATAATAATATAGTATAGTATAATATTATTATTATTATTATTATTATTTTTTTATTATTATTATTATCATTATTATTATTATATTTCAATACATGTTTGGCATTGATGGGTGTGAAACAAAAAAGTCAAATCTATCTGACCTGAAAACATTTTATGTCTCACCACATTAAATTTAAACATTTTAAATTTCTTGGTAATAATGTGGGCAAAGGTAATAAATAAAAGAGCATTATATCTTTAAATTATTCCATGCTGCTCTAATATTGGTCTCTTTGCTTGCTTTCACAAACAAAAATCATCTATTGTCAATAGTTAGTGATCAGAATGAGGTAATTCGTCGGTACGCAGTGCTAGTTGGAATAAGGCCAACCTCCTGATCCTAAGAATCATTGACTGGCCATGACAAAAACAAACTGAAGGTACTTTAGGGGTTAATAAATGCAAGGGGTAACATTTGATCTATTTTTTCAAATGTGATTTCTGTTCTTAAGAGTTATTTCCCAGCTTTTTAATCTTTTCTTTAAAGCCATGGACTACAAGGGACAACATATGCAAATAAGCTCATAGATAACATTAATAAATAAACACATTGAACAAACCCTCCTTATCTTCTCACTAAAGATACAAACATTTGGGAGGTGCATATAAGTTAAAGGAATAATGATAAATATATAATCATTAGATGATGCATAACTTGCTTTAGAGCAACCAAATCCAAAACATGTCGTAGCAGCCAGAAAAAGCACAAAAGTATCAAGATGGTCTTTGTGTGTAAGTTGAATATGTCATCATGTGACAAAACTTGGCACTTTAATAGAACTGAAATAATAAATACTTTGATATTTCCAGTGCATTTGATATGTTTTTGCTTATAATGGCTGGCAAAATACAAAAATCCTAGACTGGTTGTTGTTTATCATAGATAAACAACTTATTAACTTCTGAATTAATAATGAAGTAAAATGTATCATTATTATAATAGATAATATAAGATAATTAAAAGTATTGCAATTACTTTTAATTAAGATGTATATGCTAATTTTGTATATACAAATGTGCATATACATTTAAATGTGTATATGCAAATTTAAATGTAATGTTTATATGTTAGAATACGGTAATAGAGTATAATTCAGGCATGCATACGGGCATAGTTGTTAGTTAACCTCCTAAAAGACACACTAGTGTATTTCTCGCCGGCTAAAACTGTACTACATATGTATAGTCCAGTTACCGTTTATTAGACGTCTCATAGACAAAAAGAAAACTAAATAAAACAAACATCGGCAGATGTAAAGAAATCTCATTCAGTCTTTTCAGTAATTTGTTCATCTTTCGGCTGTTCCCTTTAGGTAAAGATCCTCTGTATCCATCTTGCCCTATCATCTGCATCTTCCTCTTTGGCATCAACCAACTTCATGTCCTCTCTCTCCACATCCAGAAACCTCCTCTTTGAGCTTCCCCTATTTTCTCCTGCCTGGCATCTCCATCTCCAGCATCCTTCTACCAATCTAACCATTATCCCTCCTTCTCACGATGCCAAACCATCTCCATCTGACCTCCTTAGTCTCCAGACGTCCAACCTGGAGTGTCCCTCTGATGTGCTCCTTTCTAATCCTGTCCATCCACGTCACTCCCAAAGAACACCTGAACATCTTCAACTCTGCCACCTCCAGCTCAGCTCTGCCTGTTTTGATGTCAAGATTGTAAAACAGTGGATGCGTACCAGACATTCAAGGAAAGAGCTCAGACATTATGGAAAAAGAACGTTGAATCTGTAAAAAGCGTGTACATCATCCATTTAAACTCCATTCTGTCGACTGCTTCTCATTTTAATGCTCATCAACCTCTGTAGTTCAGCCATTCTTCCCCTGCCCACCAGTTTTCCCACCCACTCATCATTTGACTAATTAAAACTACTCACAGCTGGTCCTCATTACCAAATTCATGATAGCATATTTACACATTTGTGAGACTCGGCCCCCTTGCCCCTCTTTGATGTCTGACACAGTCCTTCTGTTCTCACAGGACCAGGTTCAGTTGAGGGTTGATTTGACTTGTCTTCTTGAGATTTTGAGCATGACCTGGGTCAAGTGCATGTGTTCTGAATAATGAGGGGGTCGTTTCCGCTCCCTCTCCAGTGAAGTATCCACCTACCACGGCTTTTGTGTCAGGCCTGTGGTAATTTGCTCACAGGCACCAAGCCAAGGCTGACTTGGACACAAAGAGTAATTTTTATTGTCTCATTCCAAATATGACAAGTTAAAAGTAGGAGTGGGATTTGTTTGCTTAGCTTGACTGCTCTTAATTGCCAACCATTAACCTCCTTATTGAGCAAGGCACAACTATTTGATGCCAGCTGATCAAATTCCATGCAAGATTGAAGCAAACCTTTTTTTTATTATTCTCCCAGTTTTATTATTCTACCAGATCATAGTGATAATTCTTAAAAATTCAGTTTTTATTGCCCTCGTACTGGCAAGAGGAGTCACATTTCATCTTGTTATTTAGATAGTTTAAAGTTTAATACTCAGAGGTCTGGATTTCATAAATATGTCAATCCTTGAGACGAAAAGGGTGACATTTATCCTCCGACTATAAGGATGCGCAACGGACAGAATAACTTGTTTAGAATAAACCTACGGATGTAATTAATAGCATTTATTATGGCTGCATGAGAGTAATCGTGAAGCAGATTCTCCTTAGTAAGGATATAAAACAGGTCTTTGCACATTAGCAGTGAACTTATGAGACATAGGGAATTCTTAGTTAAGTTTTTTTTCAGCTTTCATCTTCAGATTTCAAGCAATAACTTTTTTTTGTAATTACAAAAAACGTAATCAGGGACCAAGACCAAGAAATAAGAATGACCACAGCTCAAATTATAAAATACAAACCTTAATTTTATTATCTAACTAGACTATTGCAGTCTTCTCCTGTGTCTTTCCCCTTTGTGCCTACTTTCATGACATCAACTTTGATCTGCTTCTGCTGAAACTATTTCACCTTCAGAAGGTCTCCATAAATCTCTCTTGATCTCCGCGTTGAATACAAGACAAGTCCAGAATAGGAATGAATCAGCATCAAGCCAATGCAGACTGTAGTCAAGCCCAGCAGCATCTGGAATGTCTTTTATGTGTCTGCAGCAGTATGCACATACATACAGATGATGGTTGAGATACCAGAAAAGGTATAGTTTGTCTCTGAAGCAACAGCTCTCACTGAATGTTAATCTACTGCAGTGTATTATTGTTTTATATTGGTACTGGGCACAGACCTGTTTCATCATGACTGAGTATAGTTATAACAGGAATAATGGAGTAGGTAGTTCTGTAGGAAAGACAGATCTTTCTTTTTTCACAAAATCATATTGTTTCACACTGGCCCAGTAGCAGATGTTTGCAGCAGGGCCCAGTTTCATAACCCAGTGGATTGGGAATGCTTCTGGGAATTATTGAGCTCTGCTATACTACAGTCAAGAGGCATAGGGTCATTATTTCAGATTGAAAACATTGGCAAAGCTACACCCAAACCTCAAAGCATTATGTTATTTAATCCGTACTTTCTGTCTCATTGACAAGGGTAAAAAGCGACAAATTGATTTAAGTGCGCCTAACAATCTTGAGCAATTCAGAGAATGGATGGTAATCGTTTTTGGTCAAATCTAGAGTTATCATATTGTATCAAGTTCTGCTAAAATTATATGAAAAATCAGTATCGTTCAAACTTGCAACACGACTGCCACCCTGTGCTTAAAACAGTAAAGCGTTTATTAATTTTTTTTTTATGGTCAGGCACTTTGGTGTTTATGTGCCAAAACTCTGGGCCTGAGGAACTGCTTCATTTTTGCTGGGAAATGTAGTCTTAAGTGCAATTGCCTCAATTCTGTATGGGAGGCTCAGAACTACAAGTTCCACACGCCCTTGCTGGTTAGGACTCGTGTAGAGCGATATGGCGTCTACTTGAAGCGTAGTTCCATCGCAAGATTTTTGTTGACAAATATCTAAGGTAAGCTATAAATGTTATACTGCACACCCCCTCTCGTGATTTGCTTGTAAAAACTAAATTTACCTATCTGAGGTTTTGATGTTTCATATATGTGCGCTTATTTGAGAGTAACTAGTCATTTGCTAAGTTGCTAAGCTAACTAAGGTAAGGAGCTATCTCGTTCACATTTCATAGATTTCATTCAGTAAAACTAAGTGATTGGCGTTTATCTTTTTCTTCAAGTCTCACATGATGAGTCATTTACTCTTAATTGTAAACTTAAGCTAAACCAAGATCAGAACTGTTAACGTCACACTAATTCTTTAAGTTAACCCAGGAGAAACTGTTCATTCAGTGTCACATATAAGAGGAATACCTAATGCAATGGCTGCTGACATATTCCTGCGTGATCTACACCCCTACATTGCAAATCCTTGAGAAAACATTACGATTCTGTGCACACACACACACACGTATTAAACCGAGTGCACGTATTTACACAATATCTTTATTTTCTTACGTGATACTAGGGGGCTCCATAACAAACTTCAAGGACGAATAAAGTGATGCTTGCTGTGCTAGTTCTATAGGACTTTAATATTTTATTTTATTATCTTAGAGTAAAACTTACTACATTGACTGTTTGATTAATGATTTGAAAATGCACTAAAATGAATGCCAAAGACACTCTTACATGGTTCATGTTTTTTTTTTCAGATGGCAGCTGATTCCACAGACAAGAAGGATGCCGATTCCTCAGGGACCAAAGAGAGAGAGAGGAAACGCAGCCGGTCACGTGAACGAGATCGTAAAACCTCACCTACACGGAAAGCTCAGCGTTCTCGAGAACGGAATCGCTCTAAATCTGCAGAAAGGTAAATTCAAGTGCACACACCTATCTCTAATACTCAACTAAAATTCTAATTGTTACGATTTTTATACAGTCACACACACACACTATAGCAGTTGTCTTCTTTTTGTTATTAGTTGCATGCTCAGTGGTTCTTGTCTGATATTGAATTTAAAAAAAAGAATACACACTCTTACTGATCTGTGTTTTAATGACAGAGAGCGACGCATGAAAGATAAAGATAGAGACAAGGAACGTGATAGAGATAAGGAACGCGACAGAGACAGGAGTCGGAAAGACAGAGATGGCCATCGACGAGATAAAGATCGCAGCAAGAGGTCCAGGTATGTGAATGCAGACACTAACAGCTTGGTGAGATGGACAAGGATCACATAACACGAAAATGCTGAATTACTTTCATTTTCTGAAACACCCACCGAAAAAACAACTTTCTTTGGTATCATTATTTATAAATCTTTATGACTGAATCCTTAAGGCTCAGACTGCTGAATTATCATGTACATTTATTATGTGTTCATGTCATATTTTACTTATTGTAAATCTTTGATTCCAACTTGTTCACAACATTAACATAACTTCCATGTTGTAATTAAAACTGGGAGACGGACAGTTCTGATATTCAACTTAATAATGCAGAAGAACCTGAAAACCCAACAAACATTGATGTCTCATGTTCGCTTAAGTCTGTCATCTTTAAATGCAAATGTAATTCGCATATTGTTATATTTCTTAAGTTGTTCTTTCCACAGTCATGCAGCAATAAACAAACCAAAATATGAATGTTGCCTTTACTCTACAAAGTAGAAACTATCTGCACTGAGAATTTTGGAAGCATTAGGAAGAATTTAAATCTATTTTAGCACTTTAATCATTCTCACAAAAAATGGAATTGATCGCATCTTTGAATAGGTAAATATCTTTGTTAGCTGCAAACAACAAATGTTGAATGATCAATTGATTCCAATAAATGTCACATTGTTTTTATTTTTGGAATTAAACACTGAATTCGTTCAAACTAACTACCAACAAATTATTGTTACTCTAGCAGAGGTTGATCACACATTTTAATTCAGTATGCCACTCTTTTACACTTATTTAGAAGTCTCTCGCCCAAGTCAAAGGAAGCCAGATTAAAGAGAGAGAGGGATATAAAAACAGAAGATGAGGAAGGGGACAAAAAGAAGAAAGAGAAGGTAAGACTCTTCTTTGGCTTATTGTCTTGTAGCGCTACATTGTTTTCCTTAATGTCCTTTACTTTGGTCAACCTTTGTCGTTTTTGTTCAGGTCCAGCCTCTGTCTTTGGAAGAGCTTCTTGCCAAGAAGAAGGCAGAAGAGGAAGCCGAAGCAAAGGTGAGAGCTGACCGTTTATGCTCATTTATGTCAAACCACAGAATGTTGTTTTCCTCATGTATCTTTTTATTTTGGTCTTTCCAGCCCAAGTTCCTTTCCAAGGCAGAGCGAGAAGCAGAAGCTATTAAACGTAGGGAGCAACAGACGGAGGAAAGAAAGAAGATGATCGAAGAGGAGAGGAAGAAGAGGAGGATGTTCCAGGACATGGGGAGAAAAATGATGGGTTCGTATCAATAGCTGAATCAGTCAGCCTTTCCCTGTTTGCATTCTGTTATTGAAACATATTGATCCTAACATGGACTGTTTGTTACAGAGGACCCACAGGAGCGGGAGAGACGAGAGAGAAGAGAGCGAATGGAGCGAGAGAATAACGGGAATGAAGATGATGATGGACGACAAAAGCTCAGGGAGGAGAAAGATAAAAGCAAAGAACTCCATGCCATCAAGGTTAGTCTGGAGAAATTATGCTCCTGATGATGACTGAAATGTTTTCAATATTGTTTGACATTAAACTGAGTCTTCGGCAACTGTTCTATAATTAGTGTAAAGAGTTTCGACTGCGGCCAGTCAACAGTGTGAACTTACGGCTGGAGATGTTCTAACACCAACATTTAGGCTTATTTGGGAACCAAAACAATGACAACTTTAGGGGAATCCAGGGAACAAGATACTGTTACAAGCAGGGCTATTTAACTAAGCTGAAGTGTATTATCTGAAATCGTATGTAGTGTAAGGAATTTATCATAGGAAAGTAATTGTAGTTTTGTATACCTGCAGATTTATGCTGATGTGCCCTGGATCCTGTATTGCCATCTGTATGCTAACCCAAATTAAAAATTTTCATTAAATCAAGGGCACCTCAAGGCCAAAACCAACTTAAAGTAGATAACATTATCAAAGTGAATAATACAAACATCAAAAAGACTAAAATTAATGAAAAAAATACAAAAATAATGAAATATAATGCTGAGCTTTTGCTTTGCCGTGTGGTAATTAGTAGCTTCACAGCAGCAACACAATGTTCTATCGGCCTATTGACACATACTTCCAACAAACCCAAAATACAATTCTTTAAAATAGGATACAACTCCGATTTGAACAGCGTCTGATATTTAAAGAAAAATGCAACTGCACAGAAAGAACTTCACTTGCATCTTTTTTGTCTTACAAATCCTCAGTAATGTCAATAACTTTTTATAATCTACAAAAACAAAGAAAAATTGGTCCAACGTTGATGAGTCCATTTTACTCATTAAGGAGATTTCCCTCAGACTAGGTATAAAAAGAATTCCCCGTAAGATAGAAGACTCATAAAAACTATCAGACCAACACCGTATTTTAAAAATAATTTCAGCATTTATTTCATTCTTTAAATTACACACAGCTGGCCGTCAGGATAAGTCAAGTGTAACGTGTTCAGTAAGCTGATAGTTTAAGACTAAAGTGAAAAAATAAAATTCAACCCATTGTTCCCTCTTATGCACCAGCTCGCAAATACTGAGATAGTTTGGTGGCTTTTTGATAAAACATATTGTCATGTCTGCAAGGAGTAAAAATGCCAACTATAACCAAGATTTGCAACACAGACACATGCCTAAATGAAAACTTGGAAGTGAATACTCCAGTAAACCACTGCATGTCAGTTTATTTGCAAATTTGAAATAAATCCCAGAGTTGATTCTTCACAGCATGAACTAGCAGAAAGGCTGTTTGCAAACATCAACGGTCAAAACATCGACCTCCAGATGATCAAAACTGCTCTGTAATTCACCACTTTACAGGAGCGTTACCTCGGTGGCGTGAAGAAGCGGCGGAGAACTCGTCACCTTAATGACAGGAAGTTTGTGTTTGAGTGGGATGCTTCTGAAGACACTTCAGTCGACTACAACCCAATGTGAGTCAACATGAACACCTTGTATCCCTGGATCAGGGAGCTGAAGCAGGTCTTTGTTGGAATAAATCGTGTGATGTCTCTAATCGGTCTCCCAGTTACAAAGAAAAGCATCACGTCCAGCTTTACGGGCGAGGCTTCATCGCTGGCATCGACCTGAAGCAGCAGAAAAGAGAGCAGTCACGTTTTTATGGTGACTTGATGGAAAAGAGGCGAACGTTGGAAGAGAAGGAGCAAGAAGAGTGAGTAAAACAGAGACATCATCAGTTCTGTGTGTGTCCGTCTGAGTGAGCCCGATCCAAAACATAATGCTGATTGAATTTTAAATTAGGCAAACTGGTAAGAAGATAAAGTATCCAATCTTTTTTCTTGTCTCAGGGTAAGGCTGAAAAAGATGCGTAAGAAGGAAGCCAAGCAGCGCTGGGATGACAGACATTGGTCTCAGAAGAAGCTGGACGAGATGACGGACAGAGACTGGCGAATCTTCAGAGAGGACTACAGCATCACCACCAAGGGAGGAAAGATTCCGAACCCCATCAGGAACTGGAAGGAGTATTCGCTGCCTGATCACATCCTGGAGGTCATCGATAAATGTGGCTACAAGGTCAGCGCACTGAGGGGCAATACAAAGTGGTGGCTTTAAAAAGTTTGAGAGATGGATTGTGTTTGTTTTTTGCTTTTCTTTCTTCTTTACACAAGATTATATCCATTGCTTATTGTTTAATTTTTTAAATAGAATTCTTTTGACATAAAAAGCAATATCTCTTCCCTTTCAGTCTCTATCGCTAATAGTGATTTATTTTTTCTTGTAAAATCCAGGACCCAACTCCTATTCAGAGGCAAGCCATTCCTATTGGCTTACAGAACCGTGACATCATCGGTGTGGCTGAGACAGGTAGCGGTAAAACGGCTGCTTTCCTGATTCCTCTGCTGGTCTGGATCACCACGCTGCCAAAGATCGACAGGTGACGTAGCCCGGGCTCAAATAATCCAAGAAAGTGATGAATGAGGTCTCCCTCTACGACATACAGTATATGAGACTCACATGTTGTGTTCTTCTGCTCTGCCATTCATTGTTATGCAGGATTGAAGACTCAGACCAGGGTCCATATGCTGTGATCCTGGCTCCGACCCGTGAGTTGGCGCAGCAGATTGAAGAGGAGACCATTAAGTTTGGTAAACCCCTCGGCATCCGCACGGTAGCAGTGATTGGAGGAATCTCCAGAGAGGACCAGGGCTTCCGTCTCAGGATGGGCTGTGAGGTAAAACATTCAGCATTTACACTAGACTAGAAAAACCTTTTGAAAGAATGATTTCATCAGGGCACTCGAGTCGCACATTTAATTGGACCAGTTTGCAGGTGGGTCAGATATTTTCAGTAGCCTATTTATGTTTATATTTTATATGTACATAATATATTAGGTTCTATATGGCGAGCTCCTCGGACGTTGCTCATACGCGGAGATGTAATCGATCACAACGGTGCTGATTAGTATATGAACAGTTAAACTAGGACAAAAGGAGATGGTAGTGGAGAAAGTTGACATGACAGATAAATACATACATGATCTCAGAGTTATATAGTATCTCCAGTGGACCCACAACGGTACATTCATAAAGTAACTACAATAAAACACATACACATTCACCAGCGGTATGTTTTTCTTTCTAACAGATTGTGATCGCCACCCCTGGTCGTCTGATCGATGTGCTGGACAACCGGTATCTGGTCCTCGGCCGCTGCACGTATGTGGTCCTTGATGAAGCTGATCGTATGATTGACATGGGCTTCGAGCCCGACGTGCAAAAGATTCTGGAATACATCCCAGTGACCAATCAGAAACCAGACACAGAGGAGGCAGAGGACCCTGAGAAGATGCTGATGAACTTTGAATCAGGAAAACATAAATACAGACAGGTATGTTTATTAATCATTATTGTACATAACATGTGACTGCTCTCACTGTTTGTTGGTGTTTTATAACCCTCTAATATTTTTTGTCGCACCTCCAGACGGTCATGTTCACAGCTACTATGCCTGCAGCTGTGGAGAGACTAGCCAGAAGCTACTTGAGACGTCCTGCTGTGGTCTACATCGGCTCTGCTGGCAAACCTCACGAGAGAGTCGAACAGAAGGTCTTGCTCATGTCAGAGGGAGAAAAGAGGTGAGGCACATGACAGCAAACATCCTGTTTATCTCTGCGACGGCATCATGCTGAAAGGGTTTGTGTTCTGTGTGGTGCAGGAAGAAGCTGTTGGAGGTGCTGGCACAAGGCTTTGATCCTCCCATCATCATCTTTGTCAACCAGAAGAAGGGCTGTGATGTGCTGGCCAAGTCTCTGGAGAAGATGGGGGTAAGTTTTTGTAGACTCGACCAGAGATTCTAACACTGTTCTGATCAAGTAGACGATCCCCATGACTGACCGAGAAAACCGATAAATGTTAAATCAATTTATAAATACAATAAACAGTTAATAAGTCATCTGATGATCATCGTCTGCAGCTGGGCTTTGTGTTTAGTGCCACCAGAGTTGGAGGAGATCATGTGTTTTACCATTTTTTTATTTGATTTCTAAAATTTTGGGGTGGATCCAAGTGCAGACAAAGATTCTAAATCACTTATTCCTTTTCTTAAATATATTTTGACATGGGACACATATTTGGCCAAAAGCATGCCTATCAAAATAAAAATACACCACGCATCAATTTGTACAATCTGGATAGTTATAATATGTACCTGTTTGGGGGGCTACAACGGCTGAATCAGATGACGATTGCAGAGAAAGGTACAGGCATGACGCCGCCACAAATATGTAGCTGACATAATGCTGAGTCGGACTGTATTTCATAGTGCTCTGAAAGTTATATGTATACAAAATTGGATTTTTCTTGATAACTCATAAAATTATGACAAATATATTATTTTTAATGCTTTGAGTTTGATTCACCGCTGAAAATAATTCCTTAATTTGGCATGAGGAAGATCATAGTGAAGCCTTGCCTTCATAGCATAATTGCCACAGTGTGTGTCCTAGATGCAAAAAGTCAACAATTGATTATACAAAATGGACAACACATGATTTGCACACTCACAACTGCACTGTCTTTCAGAGGCACGCTGATAAAAAAAACATTGGCACAGGATCTAGTTTTGATGCAGCCTGGAAACGATTTTCTCAGAATCAGTATTTCAGATTTTGCAGTCATTGTTATTGTTTGCATGTGTTAGCATTAAGTTGAAATAACTGCTTGTAAAGGTAGTTTCACAGAGCTGGAGACGAGGTTTAAAGATTCTTAAAGGCAGCCACTAGAATATGCTCTCTATGGAGCTGGATGTCCATACTACCGTAAATATCTACAAAGAATAAATAAATGTGACCTTAATGTCTTTTCATCTCCACGCAGTACAACGCCTGCACACTGCACGGTGGCAAAGGCCAGGAGCAGAGAGAGTTTGCACTTTCCAACCTCAAGGCAGGAGCCAAAGACATCTTGGTGGCCACAGATGTGGCTGGTCGAGGTATCGATATCCATGACGTCTCCATGGTCGTTAACTATGACATGGCCAAGAATATTGAAGGTATATTGAAGCTTCATTGTGTATTCTTGATTAAAATAAAAACTCAATTAATGGCTCATGAAGCACTATTTTGTATTTTTTCATTATGTTAACAAAGTTCTCCTGTTTTCTCCTCCTCCTCCTCTTCCTCGGTTTTCAGACTACATCCATCGTATTGGTCGTACTGGTCGTGCCGGCAAGAGCGGTGTGGCCATGACTTTCCTCACCAAGGAGGACGCGGCTGTGTTCTACGACCTGAAGCAGGCCATCCTGGAGAGCCCGGTCTCCAACTGCCCACCAGAGCTGGCCAACCACCCGGAAGCTCAACACAAACCTGGAACCATCTTGACAAAGAAGAGGCGCGAGGAAACCATCTTTGCTTGATCCATTCCAGCTGTTTCCACGTCAAAGAACACACACCTGTGTTTTTTAAAAACTGTTTTACTATGTTTCTTTTCTCTACACACATCATACATCATTTTTTCTTTTGTAATTTTTCCACCCTCAATTCAGCAAGTCTATTTTTGTCTTTTTCACTCAATAGTACAGGGACAGAAATCATCAGGGTTTGGGACGTATGTTTTTTCTTTTATAAAAGACAGTTAGGATCACTGATGATATGATCTGTATAAAGGCTTCTGTTCAGTTTTTAAATGTGATTCGTAACAGCCAGGCTGTGAGTAGAGTGCTGTGTTATTATTACTATGTCATCATGTTTGTGTTTCCTGTCTGTTGTAGAGACCAGTGACAGAAGTTATTTTTTTATTTTTTTGGTTTCGATGCATCTTCTTACTAAATTGAAAAAGTGAATCCGACAATTTACATAAACTGCAGCAAATTTGAGAAACTGAACAGAAATGTGGTTTATAACTGTCTAAAGAAAATACTTGAGATGTATGGTGCTCAATCTTTGGGTGGAGAAAAATGTTTAAAATTTTCAATAAGTGTGAAAGAGGAGAATCCAGCCGGCTCGCAGACATAGAGCAGGATTCATTTGGAGTTTTGTTCCTAAAATAAAAAAAAAGGTTTTCATCGTAACTCAGATCTAGAGCTGTGTACAATCTTTTCATGCATCCCTTTAAGAAATTCTGTACGGACATCTGCAACAACAGATGGGAAGAAATGAATAGTTTTCATTCAGATTCAAGACACAATGAGTTATTGGAAACAGCAAAACTTTATCCAGGCCGAGCATTCCTCCTAAAACTCTCCATAATTCTGTGCAACACCGGTTTATTTTTTTTACATTAGTTCACCATGAAGGCATTCAATTAAAATTGGATACATCCGCTACTTGACATAAAGGAAACAGCTGTCCCAGATGAGTCAGCATTTCTAGTTCCACCCAGTGGATTCTTCACAGATGAAATCACCTGTTGCAATCCTAAGTGCTCATATCCGATAAAAGCATCATACAAATCTTTCCATTATGTCCCTGAATCAAATTGCTGCTCTTCAGGAACGGCGTCTTTTTTCCATCTTGCTCTGTCTCCATTTTTCACACCGACCAACTGCATGTCCTCTCTCACCACATCCAGAAACTTTCCTCTTTGGCAATTGGTCTTCTACTGACCAGTTTAATAGCATCTACTAAGTTTAAACAATATAAATCCGATGGTTATTATTCGATATAAGAATTGATGAATAGAACCCAGTCTTGCAATGTTTTGTGAAATAAGAGGAAATTAAAAATCCTGACTGCTAGGGGAAATTAATCGGTACCGGAGTTCATGTCAAATTGACATTTTTGTTGTTGTTGTGACACACAAAAAGAACTCAAGCAATTAAAAGTACATAAAATGTAATGTTTATTTATTTTTTTGTCATATTTTACTAAGCATTGTAAATCTATTCTCAAATAGAAAGCATTCTTTACAGCATCAGGCAGGAAAAATCTCCTCTTTGACACGTTTGCTGTCTCTTTTGTTTAACAGAGGGAAGAGGCGTGTCGGGTCACGCTAGCACGCTGTGGTTCTGGTGGATACATGGTCATATTTAGTGCAGTTATTGCATTACAAAGCAACCATCCCAAAAAAAAAAGTAGTGCAAATTTTTTTTTTTTTTTTTTTTCTCTACTCACACAAAAAGAGGAAGTCCAGATGGTCTAAGGCGTTTTTAAGTTTTTTCAATGTTAGGCTTTAGTATTGCATACAGAATAAGACAGAGGAATGAAATAATAACCTTGTAAAAATTGTGCTTCATAAATTGGGAAAAAAAAAAAAACCCTCAACTGCTTCATCAGTTGCTCAATTGGTCCACTTTGAATAAAACATACTCTGCCGTAATATGCTGAAAAGAACTACTGGGCTAACTGAAACATGCAGGGCGTTGCTGATTCACTCCTTCCTCTTCATCACAAATTAAAAAAAAAAAAAAAAAATCTTAGGCCTGATCTGGGACAGTGTTTAGTAGGTGACATTTTTTTTTTTTTTAAAGTTCTTCAACCAGCGTCCCGCCAAAATGTCTAATATGTAAGTTTGTGGATAAATCAACCGATGCGTTCTGAATTGAAGCGAATAGTGTGAGGAGTGAGTGAGTTGCCCCGGTGACAAGAAGACTATCACTACAAGACAACCAGGAGAATCAGAATCAATGCATTACTAAAATACTAAAATACTGTCAAAAGAAACAGATCTTCATGCAACACTTGCATAGGGTTTTTTTTTCTTCTCTTTTTTCAATCATGCTGATTTTTATTTTTTTTTCTCTTCAAAATATACAGAACACTAGATAGAGAGAAACCTGTGAGACATGGAAGCAGTGAACCAGTGATTCCTAAATTTGTCTGATAACCGCGCCGACTCGGTTCGTGTGAAGAGGAACAGGTTGCTGCTCGTCCACTCTTCATCGCCCCACGGACTGAGAATCGGGTGAGAACAAAGTGATGCTGTGTGAGTGACGGGTGCTACGAGTCTTTAAGGAGCGTGAAGAGCGTCTGGGACTGAACACCTGAGGATCTGCCTTGGTAAAAACCCAGTGAGCAAACAATGTCCATCGAAGACGTACATGGGGGGGGGGGGGGGAGTGTAGGAACTGAATGCTACAATCAATAACGTGCTACAATTGAATTACAGGGCGGATCGGTTCGTGTCGGGAGGTGCAAAAAGGCATGCAAGCTTACATTCTCGGAAGCCTGGGTTCGACGAGGAGCTGCAGCTCCGTGTGCTCGACATAAGTGATGATTCCATGTAAACAAGCAGTTTGGCACATACTCCATCCGTCGAAAGGTAACATTCCTGTTCTTTGTTGCCTTTACATTCTCTGTGCCCATTTATTCGCTTTTTCAGAGGTGTCAGAGAGAGTGATTGTGCAACGGCCCAGAACGAACGGTACCGGGGATGAGACCGACTCCGTGCTGCAGCAGAGACCCTCAATTCACTGTACAAACTCAGCATATGCACGGATGGCGACATTTCTCTGAAAAAAACATACAATCCATTTGAGTTCAACCAAACGAACACATTAGCAATGAAACGAAACCAGGTGCCCGTTCGCTATTTACACTGTAATCAAACGTTACTGGATTCAACAGGAGACATTCCTACGTTTTATTTTATTTTTTTAAATTCTGTAAAGATAGCTCATTTCTTTTTTTCTGACATTAATGTGCAAATAGTGTTAAAATAATTATACATGCAATAATAAAGATTAAAAGTCTTGGGAACTTTAAGGCCAGTATATGAGACATCCTACGATAGAGAAACCCGCAAAGCAGCTGAAGTTTGAGTTTGTGTACAAAGGAGTGAGAGGCTGGAACCGTTCCACTGCAGAGGTGAGGGGGAGCCCCGTTTGCCTTTTATCGGAATGATTGGAGGTCGTTTATTCGCCTCCCTCTAGATAAATCTGGAAGAGTGTGGATGGAAGAACTTTAAAATAAGCCTCATTAATAAACTGGGCATCTGTTTCTGTTCATTTTTGATTACAGCGTGACACTGATTTCATATCTAAATTGTCGACGGTCAGAGACTCGGGGTGATCTTGGGGCCGATGTGGAGGCCGGGGCGGGGGGCGTTGATCCTCAGTAGGTGTCTCGGGGCCAGGGGCGACTGCGCTGACGGTTGTTCCTCTGGTTGTGACCCTGCTGAGCTTCACGTTGGAGCAGCCTGTCCTGTGACTCGTGCCCGTTGGCGCTCTGGCCGCTTCCTGCGTGTCCCCGGTGAGGGGGGTAAACGTCCCTGTATGTGCGGGCACGGCAGGGGGAGCCATAATCATCCTCCTCTTCTTCTTCCTCCTCCTCCCCGTCCTCCCCAGCCCCCCTCTGGCACGGGCTCCCCCTCCGACCACGAGAAAGGGAGTCGCTGGCCTCGTCGGATGGCATCAGACTGTCCTGCTCCAAGGGGGAGTTGGCCTCCTCACCTGCCTCCTCCTCCTCATCAACCTCCAGGCCCACCACCTCTAGAGGCTGCGGCTGGTTCTTGTTCTGAAAATTTCACACAGTCAAGCAAACAAAACCAGAATGGAAGACAGTCTAAAGAAAGCTCTGGAAGCAGGACATTTCCAAGCAGCGTCGGATCATTTTTCCACAGACAGAAATCACACAGTGGGGAGACAAAATAAAGAACACACTCCACCCAGGAAGACTTTGAAGGAAAGGTTCAATCCATACTCTAACAACGCTCATATGCCATTTAATATTTTATTATTCTACTTTTCTCCTGTCTGGTTCTAGGCCGTCAGGATAGTCTCATGCATTTTCTTTAAAAATAATCTAAGTCAGTTTTGCCTCTTGAAGTCTGTTTTGTTTGTTGGTTTGGGCCTGACGCCGTTGTTCTAGATGAATCAATGAACACATATGATGTTCAGATTTAAAAAGACTGTGGCCCTGCTCAGCCCTGGAAAACTGGGAAAGAGGAGAGTCTTTCTTTTTATGTTTTTTTGTAGGCATCTGGACTGATACTTGGTGGCATTAGAAGGACGGATACGTGACATCAAAGAGGGGCTCAATCGGTTTCAGGACTCGGGACTGTGAGGACCGGTCAATGGAATCATCCTGGGACTGCCTACACACTCTGGTCACATGAGGCCAGGCATTGTCCTGGACCTGAAGGAGCCCAATTCCATTGTGCCTTTTACTGGTGCAATGGACAGGAAGGTCGAGGAGAGAGTAATGGTCTGTGGCCACCAAAACCAATCCTTTTTTTTATGGCTGCTCTTTCTGTTGCCTCTCCTGTCCACCTGTTGTTGCTTTTATGGCACCAAAGCAGTCGAAACGGATTCACAATCACTTGCCCTCCTTAACCGGACAGAATGATAATCTAGAAATTTAACTGCATGTGTGTTATTCTGTGATGAGGAAGTGTTCCCTTAATTCTTTTGAGCCGTGTTCATACAAGATAGATCTCATCGAGTGGATTCATAGGCACCATGTTTGGACTAAATCCAACCAATGGTTGAGAAACTACTTATCAAAAAACACACAGCTCCCCCTGGTGTTTGTAATAAGCAACTGACCTTTACGGAACCAAATGTTCACTTACTGCCTAATAAATCCCACCCACTGTCAGGTGCCATTGTAATGAGGTAATGTTATTCTGACTTCGCCTGCCAGTGGTTTCATTTATACACATATATAATATATAAATATATATATATATATATATATACTGACGTCTCTTCAAAGTCCTTTTTGGTTCGGTGTTTACAGTGTTTTGTCAGTATATGTACAGTATAACACCACAAACTCCCAACAACAGAAATGCAGTGAAACAGTTGAATGGGTGGTATGTAGGTGACCACTGGACACTAAACATTGCTGTACATATAGTAAATAGTAAATAGCAAATAGAATTGTTTACTATTGGGTATATTATGTAATCACATAAAGTGAGAACATTGTTTGAATTAGCATTCACGATAGCATTGTGTGCCGCTGTGAGAGGGGGCACCATTCACAAAGCATACTTGAAAAAGGCTCAACGCTGAAAGGTCCTGATTAGATTTTGATATTTTAATAGTCGTGTCTCATAGTTTTCAATTGTAACGTTTTGAATTATGTTAAAAACAATGAAGCTGCTTTGTGAATTTTTCTAAGTCATCGAGACCCTCGACTGAAGGAAAGGAGGCAGGATGCAATGGAGAAAAAAACACGCCATCTGCTCTGTGGTGAGATATGAACTAATAAAATGCAGTTCATTCATGGTCTCAGCCACCGTGTCGTGTTCAGGTGTTTGGGTGGGGTGGGTTGGGGTGAGGGGGGGGGGATTGTTTGGGTTGAGAGTGCAAAAATATACATACTGTATTGTAAACCCTGCTACTACTCACCCCATTGTGTAAGCCATCATTCAATTAATTCCTGTGTTTCAGAAAACTGCAAGAATGTTAAGCATGGATGAGTGACAGGACAGACGAGACAACTGGAGACAAATAAAAACAAAGGAGTGAGAATCTGAGATGAACAGCCGCTAAAGACACCGACAACATACAACATGTTCAAAAGAGGAGCCCTACAGCAAAGTCTGAAAGCAGTATTGAGACTAAACGTTAGCAGGCGAAGACAGACCGACCTGCAGGCTGGAGATGGCAGACGGCGGGGTCATCAGGGTCTGCTCCAGTAAAGGGTTAAGAGGGGTGTTGCCTGGGAGGTGAGTAGCACGCCAGTAGACCTCCAGGTACTCGGCCAAATGCTCACAGGCATCCTCCAGCTGGTTCTCATCCAAGATGATATCAAACATATCCTAAAGGTGAACAGAGAAAAAAGAAAACATCAGACATTTTTTTGTGATGACATAACGTTACCACGAGGAGCTGAAAACATGAAATATAACTGTAAATAAATGAACATGTATTGATTTTATTTGTAATGGGTGCATAGAATAATAACATCTATGTTTATTCAACAAACTAGTCTAGAAATTTGCAAGGATTCTGTGCAAATTTACCTCTTTCTTTCTCTCTCTCTTTCTCTCTTTAAAAATCCCAGTAATAAACAAACAATTTATTTTACCCCCTAATATCCTGGACCAACCAGGGGCATATAAGATGGGGAGTAGAAAGTAGAATATTTCCCTCTGAGAGATAGTGGATAAGAAGTAAAGCAGCATAGAATGGAAATGGCCGAGAAAAGTGTAAAGGAATTGCCTCAAAATGTAACTTAAGAACGTTACTTGAGTGAATGTACTTAGTTACTGTTCACAACTGATGCTTTTTGACACACGTTCTTGAAAAAAGCCAAGCATTACTTCATCAAATTCACTGATTTTTGTAAAACCCCGGATCTCCTTTCCTCTGGACTAAAGAGGACAAAGTCCGTACACATTGTAACCAGTCATAAGTTGAAACACCAGCGTCTGTGATGGTGAAGGTGAAGGTCTGTGTTAGTCGTCAGGTCAGGCTCGACTCAAACATCTGTGAAGGCACCACAAAAAGTTAACGTACGGGTTTTGGTGCCACTCATGCTGCAGTCCAAATCACCAAACAAACCATCAAGCCACATTCTGACTGAAACACGGTAGCATTGTTTCATCGTCAAATGGACAACAGAGACCCGCCTGTAGTCCAGATGTTTCTCCAAATGAAAATGTGTGTCACACCATTAAGCAAAAAAAAATAAGACAATGAGACCCTGAAAGAGAAACGATATCACTTTCAGGATTCCCACTCGTTAAAAGATTTGAAAACACACTCCAGCCCTAATTAGATCAAAACATGAAGTGTAGCTAAAGCTGATGGCAATAGTATTTAACAGCCTGACGTTCTGTCCTAATGATGGACCTGGATGAAAATGTGAGGGATTCTACGTTCAATTCAAACCCTAAAGCATCCTATGAGTTAGAATTTTTTTTTTTTGTGAACCCATTTGTTATGTTACTTCAATAATGACCCAACATCTCAACATCATGGAGGCACTATGAAAAAAAATCAGAGAATGACTACTCAGGTGGCTTCATCCTTTGGTCACCATGAAAGACTGCATGTTGAAGGTGCGTTAAGTCTGCATCACAATGGCGGACAGATGTCATTTAGATTGATGAGGAATTAAATCTGCAGTCATAGGAAATCTACCCGCTTCTTGTACTCACAGGGGGGCACTGAGAGAGCTTGTCTGAAGCCATCATCTGCACATTCAGGTGTTTGCTCTGAGACTTCCCCCTGGATTTGATCAGCCTCTGGAGCACCTGTGAGACACATAGAGATAGGGTTAAAGGTCAGCCTGAGCTCGGAGTCCATCACTGAGGCACTATACCGTACCTTTGGTGAGGAAACTTTAACGTAGACAATGATGGGTGCAAGGGAGGTTTTGGCAAGCTGTGCAGGATGGTTGATGGTGTCTGCATCCAGAATGACCAGCTGCAGGGTTTTGGCGAGCTCAAATATCCTCTCAATCTCACTCTGAACCTCCGCTGTGGAGACAAGATATATTCAATTTTTCAATCCGACATCAAGGCGGCTTTGTATCTCAAGATTTTTGTGCTGACGCTGGTTCGGGCACCTAAGCTTGAGCGGGTGTTGGATCGCTCCATTATGGGTCTTTTGTTGAGGACGGATCTCTTGGCGAGGGAAAGGTCGGCAGTCACACGGGTGATGGAGATTCTGCCGACATCACAGACACAGAGATGAAACATGCAGTGAAACCGCTCAGTGAGATTGAGTAAAGACTTTCCATAACTACAGAGATTAGTCAGTGATCGCTCCATTTGACTGACCTCCCCTCAAATCTGTGTTTCAGGAAGTCAAAAAGAGCTTTCTGCATCATGTCCGTCACCTACGGGGAAGGATGAGAGAAGAGAAATATTTCTGTTTCAATGGACTTGTACAGGAACTTATGCAGTTCCCTAGTTTTTCTGAGTAATAAAACAGTAATAAAGCAAGACAGATTTCCTAATGTCAATTGATATGGGTTACATTCAGGCTTATGTTTGGTAAGTAACAGTAAAAAAACTTTTTTTTTCATGCAAAGCAAGATCTATGAGTGAGTGAAATATGAAAATTGCAAGTTAGATGTCCTTGAGGCGGGTCTATGAGGTAAATTTGGGCTAAATCAGACCAGCGGTTATGAAGTTAGATCCCAAATACTGTTTTTTCCTTAAAAAAAGGATAAGAAAACTCATTATGGAGTACAATATGAATTATTATTTTTGGGTTATCGTGTTAAAACGAAAAGATTCCATAATATCCCCGATTTTTCAGAGGTATGAATACCGACTTTTTTGGTTTTGATTTAGCATCTATTTAATTATAAAATTTAGAAAAATCTACTGAATCAATAATGGCAGATTCAAAAATTACAGTTTTAAATACCTTGAGTACATGTGGCATCAGTTATTGTCACAGATCAGTCTAAGGCATGAATACTGCGGGAGGTATAATGTAGCCCAAACGTTTACTGATAAAGGAGGTGGAACAGGGACTCTGACCTCATAGCCCTTCAGCGATGGTCCCACGAGGATCACCGGCCTCATGGAGGGCACCACGTCATAGGGTGGGACGTGTTCCTGTCAGAAACAGTTGATGAAGAACATAGAGGACCTCGGTAAGATTTCAACAAAGTAAATTCACCATTTACTTAATACCATATAACGTAAAAGTCATACTTTTAAAAATAATCTTAGTTATCTAATTCCAATTCTAATTCCAAAAAGGTACAGGCAAATCAGGCAAAAATCAGAAAACAAAAATATAATATGCTTTAATTAATAAATTAATCCACAGTTGCCCATTACTAGTGGATGAGACCCTTGGCTACAATGATACTACAAATAGCAATACTATTTCGTAAGACTTTTCAAGAAGTGCAGTAATCCTGAAAATGACCCGTATAATCCGCAGCCCTACATCCTAAACACATTCTGTGGCATAATGAGGTACCAGAACCTACCTGTTTTTGCTTCTGTTTAGCTTGTGAAAACAAGAAAATAATAATCAATGAAAGGAAAAAGAGCAGTGGGGAAAATCCAGTATAAACAATAATAATTAAAAAAAAGAAAAAAAGAAAAGTTTGTAGTACTTACATTCACCTGCAGATGGCGGTGTTGTCCTCCAACTCCCACTCACCATGTCTCCCAAACTCGAAGAGTTACCCCCAGTTTTCCTGCAAGAACGACACAAAACTATTAAACTTATATTTTAGAAATGAGTCATGAGAGTAGCTTGATGCCGTTAACCGACCTTTGTTTCTGTTCCTGTTTTAGCCTCATGGCCTCCAGTCGTAGAGGGCTGGGGATGAAGGTGATGTCTGCTCCTTCCTTCACCAGCCGACCGATCCACCAGTCATTATTATACTTCTATTAACAGTGACAACACAACCAGTCACACAAATCCGTCTAGTTGTCACTCCTAATCATTCATCAGGAACTTTAGCAACGGATAATCACTCACTTCTTTGATGTGCAGGAAGTCTTTGGCATCAAAGTTGACTGCAGCTCCTTGGACAGGACAGTCCTCATCCAGAGCTCCGCAGTAACTCACATTGGTCTTTACTGCAAACGCTACTGGTTTGGACTGTAGGGAAAAAAAAGAATACAAGAACAGCAAGAACATTTTAAACTAGAGTATATATATCATATTCTGCTCACTAGGGGAAGCTTTTTGAGGAAAAAACACTGTATTTCAAACATATAACATATAACATGTATTTTACATCCATTTATGTCCACACTCATAATATTATATTGATGTTGGGACTTGAAGGGATTTGATAAAAAGAGATGTTTTATTTTGCATAATGGAAGTTATCACTCATTCTAATGTATGATTCCAGTGAATAATTTCCAGTGGGAAAGACACTTCTTCCCATTTGCAGGGAAAGACACCATGAAGCTTCAAGCTAGTCTCTCTCTACTTCAAAAAATAATTTTCTTTTAGTTAAATTCTCCTTAAAAGATGGGTGTTGTCATTCGTTGAGGTCTTTTTAGACACAAACTAGCTCACCTGAGGCTTTGATATGGGCCTCCTGCTACTATAAATGTGGGAATATGTCCACATCTTTTAGGCAACAGTTAATTTTACCACAAACACATTTTCAGTAAACTTGTGCTCGAAAAGGTTTGATGAGGCAAAATGCAAAGCAAGCACTTTGCTGAAGTTGACGGTTTCAGGTAACAGTTTCTCATCATCACTCAAGAGGGCTGCTCTTTCAAAAAAACAAAGTTTATTCAAGTGTGCTATTAGTATCTTCCTCTCTTTTATACTTCTTTTAAACTATGATAAATTATAGTATACTTGCAGTATACATTTAATGTACTTACCAGAGACATGCTTAACACAATCCTACTTGCGTATAATTGGCTTTAACTGAGAACTATGAAGAAAATTCATAGCAAATTTGGATTATACTTGTACTTAATCTGTCAGCTAGTCAATTTACAGTATATGTGTGTAAGATTACTTATGGTAGTAGTAGTAGTACACTTCAAGATATACTACAAGTTAACTGAAGTGTTGACTAGAAGTATGTAAGTACTGCCTATAAGTTGACTTTATGAACTTATATGCAGTAGCTCAGTTGGTGCAGCCGTCATCTCCAAACTGGCAGGTCAGCAGTTCGAGTTCAGCGGTCTACAGGATGGAGGACCCTTGAGCAAGACCCTGAAACCATATATCCTCCCACCCCTTGTGCAGTGTGGGACTAAATATGATTAATAAAGGAAGCTTTTTTTTATTATTATAGTTTTAGTACAGAATAAAACTGAGATGTAAACTATTTGTGTAAGTTTGATTGCAGGTAAACGTTTTGCAATCCAAAAGTGGGAAAATTTACTTACAAAAAGTATTAATAATACACTACAAAAGTATACTGCTAGTGCCTTAGTACTAGTATACTTATAACATAGAGTGGGAAATTATACTTGAGGTGTACTTTTTTTTTGTAAGGGTGGGCTCAGGTAATGAAAAAACCAACTCCGTTTTCTTTAAGCTATTGGAGGATGTGGTGAGGTCTTTCTTTACATACTTTAACTAGGATGATATAGAGGTAGAGGTATAAATAGCCGTGTGACAAACCTTAGCTCTGTCGAGCTGCAGCTGAGCCTGGCGCTCGGCTTCACGCCGATACGCCTCGCGGTCCTCCTCTGCTGACAGGTCGGAATCCGACGGTCTACTTGTGTACGAATCGGCCGAGCCCTGCCAGGAGAGAGACGGAGGTGGACATTTTGGGGGGGATTATTAGTATTAGAATGAATCATGTGACAACATACTGTACCTTCAGATCATCTACTGTAGTCATGCCAAGACTAGTGAGGAATATTACTGTGAGGTTGGACATGTAGATCTACTGGTTTCTTTGTCCTGCAGACTTTGTGTGCATGCAAATACATGTCTGAATTCATGAACCCCATCACATGGGATTGTGTATCTTCAACACAATGATTTCCTCTCCCACACCAGCCATATTCTGGTCGACCAAATATAGCCCATAGGAGGAAACTGCTTCCTCTTCTCTCCTGCTTGGCCCCAATCCATCCCATCAACCCCCACAGTGCAGCGCATATACATCCTTTATTCCCCTGTTTATTCTCCAAGGACATCTCCTCATTAGCAAAATATATGCTGGCTATCATTTTTCATTGTGTGCAGTGTCGGAACATCCCTATCTGTGTGTCTCTGTCTCTGGCACATTAAGCTGAAAGCAACCGATAAAACTCCCAGAGAGGGATTTTATTTTAAAGTAAAGGTTAGACATTTCTTCACTTTTGCAGCTTGCTCTATTTCAAAACCCAGTAGCGCTGGTTCCAGTGATCACTTTCCTGACAGTCCACATGGACTGTAGAGCTGTAGAGCTACAATGAGTTGTTTAATTAATTAGCAGCTATTTTAAGAGTCTTTTTCTAAAGCAAGAATTACATAATTTTTTTTAAGCTGGCTTCATCCTCTCAAAATTGAAAAGGTTTCCTGCTTGTCTCATACAATGGTAACCACAGAACCTATTCTGCAGGGTTTCACACTGCTGAAGGGAAAAACAAGACATATCTATGTGAATGGAAAAGTAACGGGAGCAATTTTTTCTGACGTTTTGAAAGAAATTTGCGGCCAAAAATAGATGTCCAAAGAGGCACACAATAAAAGGGGGAGAAAATGAGGTGTGTTCGCGTCAATGCCAGCCTGTGAACTCTCTATATTTGGCATCGATTTGGCTTCTCTGTAGGAGCTTAGACCTGAATCTGTCAGTAAATAAAACCGCTGCAGCAAAAACAAATCTGTGTCAGCCAAGGGTGACAGGAAGAGAGAGAGAGAGAGCGAGAGAGAGAGAGAGAGAGAGCAGTGAGACAGTAGATAAATAAGAAAGTAGAAAGATAAAAGGTAGTGAGGAGAGAGACAGACGACAGAACGCTCAGATTAAACCTCTGAGAGGTAACAGCAGTATTCAGGATTGCATTACAGGAGTTGATCAAGCATTTTCCTGCAAAGTGTAAAAAAAAAAGAAGAAAAACAAACTACAGCTGAAACAGTTTTCACTTTAGTTTTCCGCTCCTCCAGAGTGCAGTGACTCGGCTCTGGACGTCCATTTTGCCAAAACATACAAACAAGCCCTCCGGAGGACCAATTAGCACCAGCACATCAAAAAAAAATTCGGGCTCAAACTATGAAAAAAAACAACAAAGTGCTGGGACACAAAACAAAACAACCGTCTTTGCTTTATCTGCTCTTCAGAATGTCAACATATCATCTAAAATACACTTGTATCTGCAAAACCAATTCAAACCCCAGAGAAACGGTGAGAAAACACCTTCCCTCTATCATTTCTTTGCCTTTGTGTCCATGTTAGATAACCACATCAGATTTCTAGCACACACAAGCTCTGCAAAGCAGCACTGCACCAGCACCAGGGCAGCAAGAAAAGGAGGGTGAGGAAGAACAGGATAGATAGCAAGAGAGACAGAAGAGGGGGGTGAATATCTTTGACAAGATGCACTGAAAAGAGAAGAATGTTTACGAGGGCAGAGAGCGACTGAAGGGTGGTTGGAGAGCCGAGAGCGGTATAAACGATTTACACGACAAGATGAAGCGAGGCTATCTGGGGGGGGAGATGAGATTAGAACATAATAAAATGCCATGAAAGAGTGGAGGGAGACTTAGATATCTATCCACATGATGGAAAGAAGAAAAGAGGGGAACCACAGCAGGAGGGGGAGGAAGGAAAAGGAGCGTGAGAGAGAAAGTTGCATACCTGGCTGACGAGAAGAACAGCACTAGAGCCTGATAAAGACATGAATCTTAATTTCCCTGAGTGTAACCACTTCCCTGTCTTAACTGGGAAGGTAATCAAACACACACACACACACATAAATATGTAATAAATGAAGGGAGAGGCGATATGTTAAAGAGCTCTTTAATAATGTTACAACTCGGAGCTGCCACAGCCGGATTGCTATTCATCACTAATGATTGGACATGAGGTTGTGGAGCTCTGCAGTATTCTCTCTGCTCCAGCTTCCAGTCAAATCCTCAATAACAACAACAACAACAACAACAACAATTATAATAATATATCACTGAACAAAGTTAGATGCACTTTGGAGGGGAAGCTAAGCAGCAATGCAGATCGTAACATACTGAGCACAACTTTTATCGTCTTCTACTGGTAACGTCTCCTTCAGGGAGCCAAATATAACTCTGCTCTTTCTTATTCTGCGTCTGTGATCATTCTTCTCGCACTGAGAAACTGATGGCCTTAACTCCTAAAGGAGGGTCTGAGAAGGAAAATGTGTCATCCAGTTAGTCACTGGATGACACTCAGACGTCATCTGACAGTCTGGAGACAGAAGGTGTTGGGATTTCTGCATTAAACGTTATCGTGATCTTACACTCGAATGTTTTTTCATTCTTTGTTTTGGCCGAGACGTACAGCGATTCCTTCACCGCTGGCTCCGTGTTTATGGTCTATGTTAATTAAATGGTCAATAATGATCTACTATGTAAAAGAGGGATTTTAACCCTTAATGTTCTCGCCAAGAAAAAAAAAAAAGAAAAATTATTTCTTTGTGTATATATATATATATTTTTTTTTCTATGGGTCATTTATTAATTAAACGTCTTAGAAACTCTACATTTACCATACAATGAAAGATTCTTTGGTCAAGCATGTTATCAAAAAAGTTTGTTTTCATGATTAAATATTGTATTTCATAGAAAATCGTTCATTTTAATTAGATAAGCTCAAACTTTTGGTAAAGCATGTTTTTAGAAAAACTATTTGACCCTTATTAGACTTTTTGGTTGCATCAAGTTACATAATTCTGTTTAGTAAGTTCTCACGTGGCAAAAATAGAGGAATATGAACTATTATTGTGAAATGATATATATACAAGATAGACGTCCTTATATGGACTCAAATAAACAAATTTGGACACAACTGGATATAGTTGGGAAGTAGCGGTCAAAAAACTGTGTTATTTGCAAAAAAGCTCCCCTAATGAGTGAAATATGAACAACTACAGTAAAATACGACATAGAAATTAGATCTCCTTGAATCGGTTCAATTATGTTAAATTTGGATTAAATCGGACCAAGAGTTAAAATTGGTGTTCGAAAAACAGTGTTTTTTTGGTAAACAAGCCCCCCTAGCGAGTAAATATGAACAACTAGAGTAAATTTTAAAACTAATACATGAAATATTTTTTTTCAGTTATCGCGTTAATGTGAAGGATCTGTGGCGGCGGCAAAGATAATTCAATAATATCCCCTCTTTGGGGATATAAGTATGGAATATACGATCTAACGTGATAATCAATCATTGCTTGCTTCATTCACTTGATTCCCTGATTGAAACTGATTATTATACCAATTATTACTGTTGCCTTCCTTTGCTTCTATTGATATCGTTGCAGTATTTCAGTAATTGGTGGTTCTCTTCATTAAGCGCCGTTCTTCACATTGCTTCAGGATCACTCACACCTGCTAGCCAGCCAGCTGCTTGCCCGCTCTCCAGCAACTCCCAGGGAGCCAACGCCATAACTGACTGCAATTCATCACCATCCTCTGCTCTTTGCCACGGTCAGCTCTTCTGCCACCTTCTCCAAAATTATGAGAATTTCACTTCATGGAATCTTGAATCTCGGCGTTAGATATCACGACTTTCCACTCCAGTAGTTTTTTGACATCTCTCATTCTAGACCTCTAAAAAGTCTTACATTACCATAGCACCATTTTGGGGTATTTTGGAAGGTAACAAAAAAAAAACGCCTTAAAAAAAACTGCCTTAGCGCCCTACATGCATCAATGAGCTTTGGGTGCCAATGACCATGTCACTAGTTCACCAGTTGTCTTTCCTTTGAACCCTTTGTTAAGCACAAACGACTGCAGACCGGGAAAACCTGCAGTTCTGGAGATATCCCGACCCCGACATCGGTCATCTTGATATCATAATTTCATGTTTACCCATTTATCCAGGTTCCAACATGTCAACTAGGCAAAACGTTCACCCGCTGCCTAACATACCCCACCCACTGACAGGTGCCATTGTCACGAGAATACCAAAGTTAACCACTTCACCTGTCTGTGGTTATACCGTAACGGCTAATGAGCGTTCAAAAAATTTGCTCTGTTTTCAGTTGATGGTTTCTCGGTGCAAAGATCATAATCCACGAAGACTCCTGCCTGACCTCATCTTTCAGCCTCTCCATCACCACAGCAGACAAGAAGGGGTTGAGAGCCAATCCTTGGTGCAGTCCCACATCCACCTTGAACCCATTCATCGCTCTTACTGAAGACCTCAGCTGCTCACATAAATATCTCCCTCAGAAAACTGTCATACGCTTTCTCTAAATCCACAAAGACACAATGAAAACTCCTGCAGGCAGTCTCTACACTTGTCCATCAGCACAGTCAGAGCAAACATCACATCTGTAGTGCTGTAGTACCGCTGTCCCCAAATTGTCACCTTTTTTTCTTGTAATAAACTCATGTTTTAAGTTAGTTCACAGAGTTCATACCTTTAACTCGATGAGATTCAGTCGATGTTAATTACCACATCAAAAAGACTTTTCCTCAAATGATAAGAAGGCAAGATTTGTTTTAATTTATCAACTATTTACAAAGTGGGACTATTTATAATTACCTTAGCCTTGCGTCTGCACAAGGGGTCCCAATTTCTGACGTGCTCAGTTTTGTAACATACTTGTAATAAAAAGTTTGAAAATGCGAGGGCGCGCTAAAATATACTTTCACTGGCTTGACGAGAGCATAATATTTTATACAAGCGGCTGAAACACCGTTTCCTTCAGAGAAAATGACTTTAAAAAAAAAAGGCTGGAAGCTCATGCGATACGAAAATCCCCAATCCGAAAAAAAGCATTTGATTAACTGTGCAGTCGTAATTCAATGTCAACAAGTTAGTCATGCACAGGGCTCTGATACGCAAAGCAATACATCATTCGGCGGTACATCAATATCGGAGTGGAGATCGGGCATCCTGGAGGGTGGATTGAACAATCGCAAGACTTGTTGAGCTCATGTGTTCGTTGAATAGGGGAGGCAGGATAAAGGAGGAGGACAAAGGTGAAAAAGACAAGAGCAGCGACAATACCAAAAGAAAGACAGGAGGAGTTTGTAAAACGGGGGAGTAGAAGCAGACTGTATCAGAAGTCATCAGTACTCACTCAGTTAATGTTCTGCTGCTGCTCCTACCGGTCCCTCCCTCTACACACACTACATGCTGTAAGATGCAGAGAGACTGCACCGTGTCCCAATCTCTAACCAGGGACGACCTGCTCTGGAGCAGACAGCGGCAACACCTTTTCTTTTCTTACCCCACATCTCCCCCCAATACACACACACACACACACACACAGCCATAACCAATGAAGCTTTGGTGTCACATGATCAAACCACCCCCTCTGTATTTACATCATTTTCTTAAGTCCCATCTAACATGCATATGTACAGAGGGGACACGGAGACGCTGCTGTAAAACGACTGTTTTTATACGAATCACACACTCTGTATATAATCCACACTTATGGCAGCGTGCTGCTCATTGTATCCTGCTGCAGAAATGAGTCATACTCCACTGCTCCGAGACACCCCACCCCTATCACAAACACAAAACTATCTGCTCCGTGATATTCACATCTTGTGCATTAAACGCTCATGTCATCGGCCATCAGGGGGAAGCGGTGAGGTGGAGGGTGCATGAGAAGGTAATGACTGCGAGGCAACTAAAGTTGCTCGTGTTAACAGTGAACCTACACATCGCATCAGGCCTTCAAAACAAGCTTCATGATTTTTTTAAGGCGTGCAATATTCTCAGGGAATCTGGAGATTGTCATTAAGCCCGCCCCCGACCAGGATAACTAATGTCCCCCTCCTGGAGAAGATGTCTGCTCAGCCGTTTTTTTTCTTCTCACAAACCCGTTTTCACTCATCCACATTTCCTCACACTATCGGTGGTACGCATGAAACAGTATTTAAAATTATCAATCCTGGAATAAAAGGGATATCATTCCTGTAGTTAATATGGAATCTTATTTTAATGAGTTTATTTCAAGCTACATTTTGATCAAATACCACGAGCCAATCAAAAGTATTTATCCAGTTTATATACATTTTATAAAAAACACAAAAAAAAACAACAACCTTCAGTTTCTTTCTATCTTTCTTTCTTTTTTTTCATTCTTTAACTGAAAAAAGGTTTCCATAATCAGATAATAAATATGTCAATATTTGATATTGACACACAATTATAGATCCGCTGCGCTGCTTCCTCAGGGATGGTAAAATGTAGAGATAAATTTCCCGACGTTGTATGTACTGGGTAACATGGGATGAATTAGGTAAATATTATTATAATTATTTACGAAGGACCATAATCAGGCTTTTTCATGCTTTCTGCTTCTTCTTTTTTTTTTTTTACTGTGCGCAATGCTAGATCTTCAAAAAACCACAAGTATATATCACAGCCAAAGATTGTACCATGAACACAAAGGTCATACTAGTGGACTGACAGTGGTATTCTGCTGTCAAAAACCCTCCCTGCAGTGAAAATGCCAATTGGCATAACAATAACAAGTAAAATATTACTGACACTGAAATTATATTATTTTTGGTGTTACCTATCCATAGACACTATTATTATGCTTACTACTATTAGGTTATGCAAAATACACCTAATAGTAGGAAGCTATTTTAACTTCATTTTGGTTAAGTAATTCAAGTGAGACTTAAGTAAAAAAACAAAACTAAGAGATATTGATTGTCCTGGATGAAATGTCTTGTTTCCTCACATCTTAATTGTACAAGGAACAAGTTCTTCCCTCTGCTGGACACTCTGTGAAACTACAACCAGCACTGCTTCACATCCAAATCATCTCAAATCCATCTTAAGGAACAGCAAACTGTTTAAATTACACGCCAACTAATCAGCTGATCTAGCTGAGCAGGTCTGACTCACACACAGCAACAGGCCAATAGCAGAATACGGGGACTGTGAGGCTCAGAAATCTAATTTTAGAGTCTTAAATAACACAAATCTCCATCTGAGTCTTCTACATGTGCTTGACCTGAAAACATTAATTAAAAACTGGGGCTGTGGTGGGATTTTCGTGTGATACACTACAACTTCCAAGCTTTTTGCTGCTCTCTACTGGGCAAAACTGAAACTGGAAACTGGAGATTCAGCTTTGAGGACAAAGATGCAGAGTAGAAACATTTATGGATTGCACACAATGATAACGAACACATGACACAAAAAAAAAAAATTACTTTATGTTACTATAGGGAGTCCAGATTCGATAGCTCATTCCTGAAAAATAAAATAATTGCCACCTTAGTTTAAGTGAAACGATGCCTGTTCTGTTAAAGAAGATAAAATATTGACAACTGCATCCATTCTTAAGAACACAACATTTATAAATTTCAAAAAAATGTTATGGATCTCCCCTGGAACTGACAGCAAGAGAGTGAAAATCATCCTGTGATTTTAACGTAGCAGACGATCATACAGACGACAATGTATGCATAAATAGGGAAAAAGCAGCCCCAGCTCAGAAGTTCTTTACCTGCCGTTTGATGAAGCTGGATGTTGTGTCAGAAGACGTGCTGCCATCGGAGCGTTTGAAGCGGCTCTTGCGTTTCGGCAACTTCCTAGGCAGCTGGGATGAAGAATGCACACATAATATTATAAATTAAATGTATTATTATTATTATTATTATTATAATATAACAAATATCAATAAAACCATCTTTCATTATGCTGATTTTTGCTGATTTTATTTCATTATGCTGACGCAAAAACACTACAGACCGTTTTTAAGTTTTGGTAATAATACAAGCAAGCTAGTATAGCTTACCTATAAATCATGAGACATTAATCCGTCTGATATCAAACACTCTTATATCTTGACTCTGTTTGAGGCAAAGAATTATCACATATAAACATTACCCTGACAACATTTGCTAACGTTAGCTCTGTTTAAGTCTTAGAATTATCAGATGTAAACATAACCCTGACAAGTAACATTAGCTAATGTTAGCTCTGTTTGAGGTTAAGAATTATCAGATATAAACATAACTCTGACAATATTAGCTAACGTTAGCTCTGTTTTAGGCTTTGAATGAGCAGATATAAACATAACCCTGACAACATTAGCTAACGTTAGCTCTGTTTAAGTCTTTGAATGATCAGATGTAAACATAACCCTGACAAGTAACATTAGCTAATGTTAGCTCTGTTTCAGGTTAAGAATTATCAGATATAAACATAACTCTGACAATATTAGCTAACGTTAGCTCTGTTTTAGGCTTTGAATGAGCAGATATAAACATAACCCTGACAAGTAACATTAGCTAATGTTAGTTCTGTTTGAGGTTAAGAATTATCTGATATAAACATAACCCTGACAAGTAACATTGGCTAATGTTAGCTAAGTTTGAGGTCAAGAATTATCAGATGTAGACATTACCCTGATGAGTAGCATTATCTAACATTAGCTCGGTTTGATGTTAAGAGTTATCAGATAAACTTAAACCTGACAAGTAACATTAGCTCACCTGCTGCCGAATTATCAGATGATATAATGATAATGAATACAAGTTAATAAAAGCATGGTTGGATGCAATGAGTTATCAAATATAAAAATTACCCGACTAACATATATCATTAGCTATATTTTAGTGCTGTTTGTAGTTAATCAAGATCAAATATAAATGTCACTCTACAAACAAATGTCAGATGACCACTGAAATCTGACATTTGTTAACCTTAGAACTGTTTGCAGGTAAAAAATATCATATATATTATTGTTACTCTTCTAACATCTAAGATTAGCTCATTTTTAGCTGTTTTATGATCAAATAGAAATTAGCATATTCTAAGGTTAGCGAACAACATTTGCAAGCAAACAGCTTAGCCCTCCGGCATTTAAAGTTAAAAGTAATAACATTCCAAGCATGTTCATAATGTATATATTACTTTGTAATGAATACAGTTTATTTATAAAGTTTAACATCACTCTATGAAAAACATTGTACAATCCATTATGCTATCGCTATGACAGATTAAACAGCTAATTACTCACATTGTGGGTAAGTCGTGTTTTACACATTTCACAACAACTACGTTCAATATGCTAACAGTATTACTGATTGACTATTTATTGTACGTTTCAGTGTTCAGCATCTGTATTTTTAAGCAAACTCAAACCCAAAAGCAACAAAAAAGGAATATAGTTAACATATTCATTAAAGAACAGGAAAAAAAACAACAACCATGGGAATTAAACTCAGCATTACGATCAATCATCTTAACCAATATACCAGTTTACTTGATATAGTTTCTGATTAAAATAATCTCATTCTGCGGACAACGACGGTGGTCCTTACACCCTGTAAAATGCAATCTATCTGTCGCTGCAGTTCACTGCTGGCAGGAAATGTAGGCTGTGAAAGAATAAGTTGTACAGCACATGGTATAAGTCATATACTGATCAGCCATTAAATTAAAACCACTCACAGGTCAGTCTGAATACATTGATAATGTAGTTAAAATGTATGTATACGCAACTAGTGGAGATTTTGTCTTTGAAGTTTGTTTATAGGAAGCAGCAAAAAATGGACAAGCTTGTGATCCTGAGCAATTTTGACAACGGCTTAATTCTAGATGGCAGATTCAAAGCTTCTCCAGAAATGCAGGGTCTTGTAGGTTGATCTCAGGCCTGTAGCACAAACTGCTGAAAAAGTTCATGCAGGTCCTGATAGAAAGGTGTCAGAACACACAGAGCATCAAATATTGTCTTACTGCACCTACACAATATTAGGCAGGTGGTTTTATGTGATAACTGAAAAGTGCATGCTGTAGGTCTAACAAGCAAATTTGATCGAAGTAATGTGGGCCTGAGCCTCAGAACAGCATCATGTCTAGCAGCGGCCCTGGTCACAGGCTACAGGTCCAATCCTCCTATTGGCGCTGCTACATCAGTGTAGATAAAGAAGAGCATGAAATGTGACACAAACAATAAAACACCAATACATAATCCATTAAAGGCCCAATTTCAAATGTAGATGATATCCTGTGAGTGTGCGCGTGTGTGAGAGAGACATAATAAACGTATGTGAGCCCACTTGTGATCACACCCAATGGCTTCTCATCGATCATGCATCAATCTGCAGCTTCGGCGGCGGTGGAGATAAAAGAAAGTGTCTTTCCGCCAAATCGCAACGCCTCAATTCTAACAACAAGTAGCAGCAGAACAGGACCGATTTCCAACCACCGCACTTTACCGGCGATGGTCACACTTAGATCGGTGAATTATGGGCTGACGAGTGTGGATTTACCTGGAAATAGTGCGACTGAGAGCCTGTTTCCACAGCAGACAGTTGGTCTACGGGCGATTTGGACATTTTGACTTGCACCATCTATTGAGAGCGCAGGGAGGGATGCGCACAGGAACAAGGGACGGGAAACGCATCTAAGTGCGGAGGAGCGACATGCACGCGCCCACATGTGAAGAAACAGCGATTAATATCCAAGCTCGGACGGCTAGCTGAAAACCGAACGCATGTTAGATGAGGGGCAATGCAGCCAGAGCGGGCAGGAAAAACACGGGAGCTAAAATTAACCGTTTGGACTGGAGCGTCATCGCGCGAGCCGGTGCAGGTCCGTACTAAGTGCGTCTGTCTGCCGGGGGTGTTCGGGGGGGTTTTAACGGCAGTAAAAACAACAACTCAGACCGAGAAACAGCGATAACATTTCAAAAACCGTTTTTAAGAGATATGCAGACTCAGAAAAGACACCGGGTTGTCATTATTAGTGAAGATTTCGTTTCTTATTCGGACTAAAACAGTAAACCGTGCTGAATCAGAGCCGGTCCAAACATTTATGGGGCCTTAAGCTGAATTTCATTTGAGGGGTCCCAACCACTGATACTTTTTATCTATTTACATCAACCATAACATTATGACCACTGAATAACAGCTGATCAAAATTATGCTAACTGGGTTTGCACACACACTTGTATTCAGTCTGATGAGCTGTCGATCGAGTGATTTTATGGGATCTTAATAATCGAGCAACAGATAGATGGATGGATGGATGGATGGATGGATGGACCCTTAAATGCACAGAGCCCAAGGCTACGACAAAAAGGTGTGTGGACAACCGTCAGAACGTCATATACAAAGAATGTTTTGTTTTTGCTTTGGTTGGTTTTAGATTTGGGCGCACCATAATAGTTAGTTCTTTCAGAGTTTGTTTGGAAGAACAAATTCTCAGCTGTGTTCCAGTTTTGCATAAAGTCAGCATTTTTTGCACATACCTGGACATCACAATGCTGGACACATGCAGAATTTAAGCAGGGAATAATGCATGCCACGATAAAGCTGTTCTTTTGATTGGTTTGTGAAAACATTTACACTACCTCCCTGCGCCTGAATTAAAGGTCAGTATGTTTGGGCATTTTATTTTTCTGAAACACTTTGATTCTGACTAAGATTTTAAACCAATTGTAAATCAGACTGTTGGGGTTTATTTAGACACAGCTACTAATTATCTCATTACAGTGGGAAAGAGCCCTTTAAAGTCCCATATGGCTTCTTTTTTTTTGTTAATCTTGAATGCATGTAGCAGCTTTAAAATAATCAATTACTGATCACAGACATCAGGCACAGGCGCTCTGGGATCTGCATCTTTTTCCTCTGTTGAGGAGCAACAAGGAGTTACACAGTTGTCTCCCGGCGGGACTGCTGCCGAGTATTTCTTGGAAATTAGCAGCCATACATGTGCATACCAAGCGTGTTTCATTTATTAGTACCCCTGCGCAACAATGACTAGCTAGGAACAATAATACATAATATTATAAAACCTTAAGTCCAAATTAAAATGGTTGCTTTTCAACAGAACTGTTAACAGATAAACAAAATATCGCTTATGTTCACAAAACATAAAAACTATAATAAAAATAATCCTAAATTTTATAAACACGTGCCATCAATGTCTGATCATTAATGACAGCTTACATGCTACCTCAAAATGTTCACAGCTCATCACTTAATTCATGTCAAACCATTATTCCCCCTGCTTTGCTGTGAGCTCTGCGACCCAATCTTCAGTGTTTGAAGTCTTCATCACCGCTCTGTGTTCAGTTCACGGGATACTTTGGGCTCTAAAGGTTTGGAACAGGTATTGGTTCCCAATAAAACATAACAGTCTAGTCATTCCCAGAGGGCTGGTCTAGGTCACATGCACATAGAAATAATATTCATCTGATGCAAGATCAAAGCGCTTCATACCGATCTTGGCAAAAACCATGAATTTATGTGCAGACATTTAAAAAACAAAACAAAAACGTATATTAATAATTTTCATTTATGAGTGGAGTGGTTGTTTCTCAGGTTTCCAGTGTCCTCTGCCAGCTTCTAGCAGGTCCTGAAAACTACTGCTGATGAGGGAGAGGGAGAGCAATCCCTTCAACACAAGACAGCTGTCCCTGGCACCATTCCCTGAACCACTGTCACTATCTCTCTCCTGCTTCTGATCCAACCAAATCCCACTGCAATAATTACATTTACCTATCATTGACTCCTGCTGTTCTTTTATTTGTGTATTTTTTTAAGAAACTGCCATTAAGCATGAAATATCTCCAAGCTCATCTATGGTTTCCTCTCTTTCTAAACGGTTTTATTCAGACTCACGCTGATATATTGTTTCTATCCAAATCACAGGCTGAAACATGTAGTGATCGTGATTAAGAGATGGAACCAGGATGTCTCCGTTCCATCTTGCTGATGTCTCTGAGCGATGTCTCCAGCATAACATGCCCCAGAGTGATACAGCGTCCATTGAACAGAAAGCTTCTCTCAACAGTACATCCTGTCTCAAGCGTCTCCTGGCTGCCTCTTCATGCAAACAGTTTGATTCATACGAGGTCTGCCTCAAAAAAGCTGACACTTCAATTTGTGATTTGGTTGGTTCTGACTTGATTCTGTCGAGTCCTCTTGTTCCTGCAGCATCCAAACGTGCCATCATCCCAGGGAGATCACTTCACTGGCCCCACCAACAACAGCTATCCCCTTCCTTCAGTCTCCAACTCTTTTTTCACTCCCCATGTTGATTGTGTTAAACTGTCTCCAAAGAATTATGCTAACAAACAATCAAGCCAGGCTTAAAATGGACATGAAACCCAAATAAGTGTGGGTGAATAAAATAGCTAAGCAGTCACACAAACATCCTCAATTGACCAAAATTGACCTTGTAAGATATGATTTTAAAAATATGCATACCAATCTACTTTTTTAACAGGTTTTTCTTGTGACTGTAAACTGTCCGTTTGAGTAACTTAGAGTTTTTGACTCATCCCTTATAGCCTTGAAGCCTCATGATCTAATATATAATAGGAAAATGACTCAAATATCTTACTAGTAAAAATAATTGAGGCAACATAAAATTAGCTATCTACATCCTGCCTTTAAATGTATACTAGGCAATATAACTAATTCAAACTATTTGATGTAGAAGCAAATAGTTCGTAAATACTTATCTTATCTTAAATATCCACATTATAATAAGATATGCCTGAATTTTCCCTTATTATTTCCCCAAAAACTCGGGGACATTATGAAATCATTACATCCTCCAGATGGCTCAAAAATTATTTCCTGAATCATTTTAAAATATTATAGACCCATAGACTTTTGTGTGAGGAAGAACTGAATGGATTTTTGGAAAGGTTGGATGCAACTTTTGGTCCGATTTAGCCTAAATTTGATGCATATGATTCAACATTATTTTGTATATTTCATATTTGCCTCTAACAGGTCATATTTTACTCACTTTTTTATGAAAGCACTGTCCTTAATTCATAACTTACCAATCGTTCTAACAGTTGTATTGCTAGTGGTTGAGGGGTCTTCATCCCAAGACCATCAGGGCTGTAGGCTTGATTTTTTTACCTTTCAGGGCCAGAAATATTTTTTATTGAAATGTCTCTCATAGACATGTGAAAACTGTCATCTTGGTCCAAAAGGGGCTTTTTGAGAGACCAAAATGTATGAGGCACTTGTTTGAGTTTTTATTTTGAGAACTGTTACAATGCTAAGTGTGAAAATAATTCTCTCTGCTGAGAAGTATTAAGCAGCAGGAAATTCACTGTATCCGTCTGTAAATGTCTTCCCTCATTAAAAATTAAGATTGAGCTGACTTCTATGAATGCATAATGCAATCACACGCAGTACCCTCTTTTTCTGAATAAACAAGATTATTAATCTGAATTCTGAGCAGAGGTTTTCCGGGAAAAAAATTAGATTAGCACGTCTGAATTCCGAGAAAATTTTTCAAAGGAGAACAGCATTGGCTTTCGCGGAGTTTGGAGTCCATTTGATAATTCCAAATTGGAGATTTTTTCTGCACCCTGATCTCATTTCACTTCATCTGTTACATTCTATAACAGTTTCATGAGTTTAAGAGAGAAGGGCTGACACCTTTTGGCATGTATGATCTACCCAATACATAATATAACTTAAGAGCATAGACCATTAAACCGCAGCACAGATTGGGGGTATAATGTACTTAATGCTTTAACACTTTTCATGTGACTTTTTTAGTTCTTCATTAGAGTTAGAAAATGTTTTATTGACAAAGTAACGTTAAGAATTTGACCTGGTATCCTGGTGCAGAACAGGCAGTAAACAAAACAAATCTTATCATTAATTTAATAAAATACTGCATCAAAAAGGAATCAAAGATACACAGTTGAAGGTGGTTTAGGATTTTTTACCCTGTTCGACTCATGGGTTATTTTAGGTTAGGTCTCACCTGAATAAAAAAACAACTTCAAATATCTCCACAACTATCAGGTATAATTGCATAACTTTTATGTCTATGGACAGGTCCTAAAATAGTTTCATTTCAGTGTCATTAAAATTGTACCTATTACAATTTGTGAGTAGTCTGTGATTTAATTAATTTATTTTTTTATTCTATCCTCACCTAATTTTTTTCAGATTAAATAAGGGCTAAATCATCATTATATCAAATTAACCCCATCCAACACTGTCAATGAATTTGCTCAAAAACTATTTGATAACTAGTTCAACAAAGTTGATGGTAATGCCGCTACTATTCAGCACAGTTCTATATCCAGAGTTCCCAAAGTGTGCAAAAATTTTTTAGTTTTTTTTGGGCACATTTTGTTTACAGCCATGGATTTAGATAGAAAGGAACCAACACAAATCCGCTAGACTAAACGTCCAAATATGGGCGTCCCGGAAGTAGGGCGTCAAATACATATGCACACAAACACGAACATTAAATGTTTTATAGAACTCTGGAATAAGTCTTTTGTTAATTCATAAAAACGGTGTGAAATTATAACTAGTGAATGCATTCTCCTTCCACATATGTCTCCGTCTTTCACGTTACCGTATTCCTTCAGAGGCGCGCGCTGAGGAGCTCCGTCGGAGGTGGTTGACCTGGCTGGCGCACTGACGCCGCTTCACCGCTAGAGGGCGTACCGTGGCTCTGGAAGTGGGAATCGGAGAGCGGTGAGGCACAACGACGCGCCTGGACCGAGGAGCGCTGCATCAAATGACCTAAAGTTAATCAGCACAACACCGGAACTAAAGCGAGCACCGTTTCAAATAAAATATGTATATAAAAAGGAAGAAATCCTAATGTAACCTAAAAATATAAATTCAACATGAAGACATATTGGGCAATTAATTTAGACTTGAGTTTTTTTTTTTTTAATCATTTAAATGAGTGAATGAGTGTAAAGTAAATAAGACATGATTTCATTAATTCTATTTATTGTCAATAAAGTAGATGAATACCTGTCTATGCATACTGAAAGTAATGAAATCAAACAAAATAGTCAAAATATCCAGCATCACTATTTCTTCACTCGTTCCTCCAAACAGTGGATTCTCAGGGAGGATACTGGTCCTGGCCCACATAATAAAAGCTTCTGTAAAACAGAGAATTGTACGGTTTACTCTTGGTTTTTCAATGAGAAACAGTAATATTCTTACATCTAATGTGCCAATGTGAAAGTATTGGTTTTTATTATTCAAAAACAAATTGAAATACAATCAAGGGAATTATCATTCCTTTTTAGGGTCTAGTGAAGGAGTTCCCTCAGCATGGCATCAGTGTTTTTCCATAGGCTCAATCCATGCCTCACGTAATTCTATTGTATCCACAGGTATATTATGGGTGTCAGTTATCCCTGCAGCTTAGCTGTGTTTGCTACCTGACGGAGGTGGAGCCAGAATCAGGATATGTTGATCCTGAGTCTAGGTCGTTAGACGTGTTCGACCAGTGTGTTACGTTCGGTCTAGTGTAGACACATTATTATGGAACAGTGAACATTCCCTGCACTTATCTGATGTACTGCCGCACCTCCAGCGTGACAATGGCACAATTCTCAGCCATGGCATTCTCCTCCCTCTTTGCACTTTTTATAGGCCGGAGGGGATAAACTCCCCGGATGGTGCTTTTATTTGCTGCAGCTGATGAATATCTTAAACCTAAGATAAAATTCATTCAAATGTCGTTGAATGAATTTTCTAACCTTTTCCACTTATTTAAAGTCAAGCGTTCACTATATTCCATACACAATAAACTTAAATTACCTCAATAACAATCTATTATCTGCATAATCTTGGTTTCTATTTACAGGTAAGACCTAAAAGTATTTATTTTCAGTGCCAGTAACATTCTAAATGTTACTATGTTAGAATAAATTGTGATTAAACACGAAAAAATACTAATATCTCTATCCTTGCGTGGCTCTTCAACATTAAATTACAGTAACACAATGGAACAAAACAACAGAAGAACTTTCTCGGAACCCCTTTGAGAACTACTGCATCAAGTTTGATAGAAATGCCACAAAGTTCATGTTATTTATACAGTTTTTGTCGGATTGGATCAGGAGGACTCTTTCTTTGGTTTACCTGGATAACCAAAATCTGCCAAAAATGGGATATTGGCCCTAAAAAAACCCATCAATATCAAACAGGGGGATCCATATCCACATAATACAATGTTTGGCTGGGACATAAATCCAGTCCTTTATCATAATCTGGAATAGTGCACCATAAAATAATAGCAAAACTGTCACTCTTTATCTCCGTGGATCATCTGAGATTTTCTTACACATCAAGACACTCAAGCTATTTGAACTATATATAGCTAAAAACTTAAAAAAGGTAATAACACTTTTGAATAATTTCAGGTCATGTTGCTCATTTCTATTTACATAATCTCTTTGTTCTGCCTTTGGAAGGGAAATCTAGATGAAGTCAAAGAGGAGTTGTTAAATAGCCTTTTGTTTAGTGTGGTTAACTTGAACTTTAAACTTATGATTTAATAGGGGGCTTACTTCAATAAGGGATTGGTTATATGAAATTCTTTGGACTATGTTCACATTTCTTGGATTATTTGACTCAAATCCAATTTATTGCCGGTCAGTGGCAGCGAGACAGAATCCATGTGTGTGAATGAAAGGGAGGCAGGTGGAACAGTGACGACGCAAGGAGTAGAGGTGGAGAAGGTGAAGGGGTTTAAGTATTTGGGGTCAACTGTTCGAAGCAACGAGGTGTGTGGACAAGAGGTGACGAAGCGAGTGCAGGCTGGGTGGAGCGGGAGAAGAAGAGTGTCAGCAGTCATCTGTGACAGAAGAGTAGCAGAAGGAGTGAAGGGATAGGTTTACAAGATGGTGGTGAGAACAGCTCTGTTGGGTGATTTAGAGACAGAGGCTGTGACTAAAAGACAGGAGGCAGAGCTGGAAGTGGCAGAGTTGAAGATGTTCAGATGTTCTTTGGGAGTGATGAGGATTGGCAGGACTAGAAACGAACACATCAGAGGGAAAGCCCAGGTTAGACGTCTGGAGGACAAATTACGAGAGGACAGACTGAGATGGTTAGGAGGCGTGAAGAGGGGGGATAATGGATCCTTTGGTAGAATGCTGGGGATGGAGCTGCCAGGACATTTAATGTGCGTGTTTGGAAAAATAGGTAAAGACCAAATAGGAGGTCTCTGGATGTGGTGAGAGAGAGGAAATGCAGTTAGTTGGTTTGATGGCGTGAAATGTAGACAGGGCAGGATCATAACAGGTGATGCGCTGTGGCAACCCCTGAAGGGCACAGCCCAAAGTTAAGAGGAACTTTCTGTACAGCAGTCATTTAATTCAAAAACATGACGAAAGGATTTGTATGAAGCTAGGTGAGAGGGGACATGCAGGTGGTTGATGTGACAGTGGACGATGTAAAGAACAGGAGAAGATGGAAACAGATGATCCACTGTGGTGACCACTAAAGAACCTTTTGACTTTTTCTCCCTTTACCTTACTTTAACAGATATGATTTACTCTCCTTACGTTTTATAAACCGTACTTTTACTTTGGTAGATCAATTTTATTTAACACAACACAAACATGATAGACAACAAAGATCTATCCATCTATCCATCCATCCATCCATCCATCTATCCATCCATCCATCCATCCATCTATCTATCTATCCACCCATGAAAGGTTCAATCCCTTGATTGTATATCTTAAAGTAACAATCTCAATGCCAGACTTATTTTTGCTGTTGAGTATTTTTCTTGTCTTGTATGAATCGTTCTTCTGCTCACTGGGTTTTATTTTGAAAGGATCGTCCGGATTTGTGTCGCGTGTGTTGACAGCGGCTTGATCGCGGTGCCTGGAGCCGAGAGGGTCAGGGGGAGGAGAGGAAAGGGAGTGGAGCGCGGAGAAGACGACAGGAGGAGATCAAGCACAGGGTGACAAATCTAACCGGACCATCTTCGGACCGCGGGGCTACGAACCCTCCTCCACACTGACTGTAGCGCGCGGAGAGGCGGATGATCCGCAGACGTCCTGTCGGGGAACAGAAGCAGAAGATGATCACGGTGAGTGTGTCTATCTCACGGCTGCTGCTGCCGCTGCTGTAGGCCGACATATATATATATAATAAATGCTCTCCTGTCACTTAAACCCTCCGAACGCTGTTGCCCTGAGCCCGAGACGCCCGTGTGACCCTTCTGTCAGACACCCTCTCTGCTGAAGAGCAGGACAGAACCGGACACAGAGGCGGAGGCCTCCTATCACGCTGCTGCTGCTGCAGCTGGTGGCAGAGGATCCACGGACACTACATGTTTTTTCCATCACCACAACATTTCTGGTAACTGAATATAGGGATGAGCTGCGCCACAGTGGGTTCATCATCACCACCAGGGTGTCATCGGGCTACACCCAGAGGCGTTTGATGCTCCCAATGATAGAAATGATGATTTCTAATAACTTTAAACACCTCACACTCCTGCTCCGTGGATGATGATGATGATGGTGGTGGTGGTGGGTTTGATCCCCCTGCTACAGCTCCATCCACTGACTGATGCTGAGGAATGTGCAGCAGCATTAACACCACGCTCATATTTCTCAATCCTGCGAGCTTTTTCGTGCAACATGCACAGGAATAAATCGCGCACAGAGGCGTGTTTGTGTCTGAACGTGGACTACAACAGCCGAGCAGGTTAATGGTCCCCGCTAAGCTTGTCACACAGGCCACGGTGTTATGTAACAAGGATTCTACGCTGTTTAAATGCGGGCCCCGCACACTCCATTCGTCCATGCTTGGTGTTTGTGCACCAGATATATCTGCACATGATCTCAACAGATAATGCAACCATGTCCAAATCAACGTGTTAATTTTCCTCCTGATTGGTCAGTATTTGTTGTGCATGTGTGTGGTGTGGGGGGGAAAGGAGAGAGAGAGAGAGAGATCTGCAGCAGACTGGATCACGATGAATGACTTTATGCGCGTTGTTCGTGGCTGTAGCGCCAGTGTAGCGGCTGTCCGGTTGAAAATGTCACCTAGTCTGGCCAGGAATAGCCAGCCACCCCCTCCTCCCGCTTTCCAACCCCTCCTCCCCTCCTCTAACACCAGTGTGGAAAACGGGAGTACAGCTGAGCAACATGCGATCACACACCGGGCAACGTCTGCAAACGAGAACAAGCTGGTCGACCTTGTGCAGCGGAGTGAGGGACGCAGCCGGAGAGGAGGTGTAGGAGAGGAGGTGTAGAGACGAGGTCTAGGAGAGGAGGTGTGTGCGCGTGTTTGTGTGTGAGTGGAAGGGGGGCGGGCAGGTTCTCCTTGAATCTTGTCGATCCACGGCCTGGGAGGAGGAGGAGGAGGAGGAGGAGGAAGGCTGGGGACGGATACGTGCCTGAAGGCAAATGCAGGCAAGACATACCAAGGGAATTCTATTTTTGCTTCAACAACACAGCATGTCGCCTCGGTTAAAATGCCGGTCGATGAGGCGGCAGAAGCGGCTGCAGCTTGTATTTGCGCGTCTCCCCACGCTGCGTGGATCTCAGGGACGATCGGAGGACTGGTAAGATCAGCTGTAAGCGGTCACTGAGGACTTTTTATAATCCGGCCAGGACACAAGGAAACACTCCTGCACTACAATAAAGATGCTGTGGGCTCATTATAATAATACTAGCAGTAGATGATAGAAGATGCATCATCATCCGTCCATCTTATCCTGTGCAGGGCTGCAGGGGGAGATTGTGGAACCTCTCCCAGCAGACATTAGGTCAGAGGCGGGGTGCACCCCGGAAGAGTCAACAGTTCTAGAAACAATCGTTCACCCTCACAAGCTTACACCTGCAGACAATTTGGAAATCAAATATTTTGTTTAATATCAAGTTTTTTTTTACTGGGGGAGGAAGCTGGAAAACCTGCAGGCAACCCAGGAAGTCACAGGGAGAACCTACAAACTCAGAACAGAAACTAGTCACTAGTAGGATTTGAACCCAGTATGTTATTGCTATGAGGAAGTATGGTGCGGCCCGGTCTTTGATTGTTTCCAAAAGTTCAGTTCAGGTTATCAGTGGATAAAGGTTCCCATTCTGATACCGGTTTTCTCCTTTGCCCAAATTTAAAATCTGGATTCTTTGTTGTATGGAACTCATTTGGACCTTTCTCTAGTAAAAGCATCAGGAAAGCAGTTGCAGGCGTTGAAATAGAGTCAGCGGCCCACCGTGACTTAAGAAAATAACTTGATTCAATAAAAAAGATGAAATGGCGTTGAAGGTGGATTTGGCATGTTTGGTGAAAGCTCAGTCCACCCAGTAAGGCCAGTGTCAGCTCAAACATAACTGAACAAAGGTCCTACACCCAGATGTGATTAGACTACACAGGCTGCACATCTGACCCGACTCTGAAGTGGCCCTATGATACTCCAGCACGGAGCCAAACCAAACACAGAACGACGTGTTCACAATCACCAAATCCATGGGATTTGTAATCAAAGAGAGACAGTTATAAAAACATTACCTCACTAGAGTTATAATACAAAATAACCAGCTGGCCCTAATCCAGAAGCCTCCACCTTCTGAATCTGGAACAGGAGCTTTTGCTCCACAAGAGCAGTTAAGTTGGAGAACACCAAGGCTGAGCTTGGAAGGGAGGGGAAAAGGGACCAACAGCAGGGCAGCGAGAAGCGATAGCCACATGTCTTCCACTCAAACAGTCCCTGCTCCCCCAAAGTTAGTTTCACGTTGAAAAACATCCTCCTAGAAGTTGGATCCATTCATAACTGTAACACAAATGTTACAGAAGAGTCAGAATTTCTTCTTCTAAAGGCTGGATTTTTGAGTGGAAATAGTAGAAAATGGTCTCTTCTTTTAAAGTTAATGAAGTTTAAAAAAGAAAACCAAAACATTCTAACCGTCCTAATGTGGATCTACTCCAAAATTCTACAGATTCCTCCCCGCCGTATTCCTGATCATCTCACAAAGTGGCGTGAAAATCTCTGACGTAGTTTTTTGTTTCATCCCTCTAAAAGCCAGGAAAACTGGAACCAATTATCGTACCTCCATGTTGGATGTAATTAGATATACAAGGCCTTTAAAAGCCACCTTTGAATCATCAGCATTATACGCCATGTTAAACAGACAGGGATCTCAAGGATTATGATAAACCAGTCCTCCTCTGATGCTCCCTGGACAAATACGTTTCCTCACTCAGGAGCAGGAACAAGCCTGACTGGGATATTATATAATACTATAAGGGAAGTAGCTTTGTTTCTCTGTTAACATCTAAACGACTTCTGTGAAGTGCTGCGGGGTTCACAGATCTCGTCATGCTGTGTCTCCAGTGACTCTCCTGATATTTGACCTGACAGTGTCCTGCTGCCCAGTGGCACTTATCTGAATTTATTACTCATCTTACGTCTTTGATTGTGATAATAAACAGAGCTCAAAGGAGAAACTCCTCTTCCTCAGCCCAACGGACTCCATTAATCGCTGCCTGTTTACTCCAGATTGGGTGTTTCATGACACCGGGGTCAAATGGAGGAAGTTCTGGTTAATTTTAAAACAAGGACTCGTTCAATGCACTCGAGGTTTGGGAAACAAATACCCTAGGGGTCTTCCAGCGCCGCTCCACAGGCAAGAAGACTGACACAAACTTTTGTTTTTGTTTATTTTCCATGAATTGTGTTCGATTTTTTTCCTGTTTAATGTTGAAAATGAATTATATAGAAAACTAGACAAAACATTTGCAAAGCGCACAAAACCCCCGCAAAGTTCCTAGCTTTAGGAAAAATTCATGCAGATTTCTCCATTAATGTCCGAGTTACTGCCATCCTCTAAATCGACCGACAACTCCAACAAACTCTCTGAGTATCCCTCAAAGTGTGTAATGTCTCCAGAATTTAATCAACCTCAGGATATGTGAAAACCTACATCTGGGGAAAATTTCATGCAACTCCATCCTGTAGTTGTTCTGTGATCTTGTTCAAAAACAAAGAAACAAACGCACAGGAGTGAAAACATGACCTCCTTCCTTGGCGGAGGTTATGAAAATAATCTATTGATAGTTCACTCTCCTCACCTCTCCAATCAATGGGTAGTTTTTCACCTTTTAATACATTTATAAGTCATGAAATGACAGTAAAGAGACAATACCTTGTTGGACATTGACCCTAAGTCAATGTTATAATGTGATACATGTTTTAGTATCCGTGCATCTGAGGCTCATGACTGCGTTTGAGCATTAGAATTAGCTACACCTGCATCAGGCCTGTTCATTAACCCTTCAATATCCTGCTCAACTGTTTGGTCTAACCCATTTTGAGTCTCTATTCCTGAAAAAACGTGTGCCACTTGACTGAACCTGCTTATAATATGACGCAGTGGCAGTATGTAGATGTTAAAGAGTAAGGGGCCAAGGATGGAACCCTTGGGGACACCACATGAAAGAAATAAGATTGGCAAACAAATGATTTTCCCATAGTTTTTGTTTTCTTTATGAGGACATGAAAAGGGAGAATGTGACAGAACGGACATACACATGACTTTGAAGAACTGATGTATCTCACCTGATCAACTCCGTGCTCAATGTTCAGCCATCACATGTTCTGTTTGGTCTCTGGATCTTCCTGTTTGTCACTTTGCAATCTGTGTGTGTTTGATGTTTCCTGCAGATCCAGCAGAAGCTGTTGAGATAGGCCTGGCAGCAGAGACTGATCTTATTATTGACCTGGATCTCTGATTACTGGTCCTGGCAGAAATATCTGGAACTTTGTGACTGCTTTTTGTCCCGTCCGTCCCTGCGGCCTTGAAGCACGGCCTCCACAAACTCCTCACTTCAACATTTTTGCCCACGGGATAAATGAGTGAGCCGGCTGCAAGGAAAAGGGCTGGGTCATGTACCAGAACCCAAACAGGTAACAGGTACTGGTCCTCTCACATGCTGTCAACTGTCTCTCAGCTGTTCTGAACGTTTCTCTCTCTGCTCACACAGAATGTCCTGGTTCAGCGGCTTCCTAGTTGCCCGAGTCGATGACCGCAAAACTGCGTGGGGGGAGCGGAATGGCAAGAAGTCCAAACGGAAGGGAGGCTCATCTCTCTGCAACCCGCGTTACATGAGCTGTCTGCGGGACCCAGATGCTATGGAGCACCCCTCTGGAGCCCCCCTCCATCAGCACCACCGCGGAGGGGTGGCAGGGGCCGTGGGGGGTGGTGGCAACTTCGGCGTCCGTTGCGGATGGCAGGAGGACCACTACGGCAAAAGGGGAGGGGCTCCTGGGGAAGGGGTCGGGCTCAAATCCGTGGACTTGGGCTTTGAGGACGGGGATTTGAAAGGGAGGAAAGGGGGATGTAATGGGGGAAATGGGGACATGGGCGACGAGGGTCCCAATGGAGCAGCGGGGGTGGTGACAGCAGCGGACTGCTGGCTCAGGGTGGTGCGCGTGTTCCAGTCAAAGAAATTCCAGTCCCGAAAACTTGAGCGCCTTTACCAGCGTTACTTCTTCAGACTGAACCAGAGCTCCTTGACGATGCTCATGGGGGTCCTCGTGATCGTGTGCGGCATCATGCTGACCTTCCACTGTGTCCACGCCCCCCCTCACGTGGCCTACTCATCAGCCCTCTCGGTGGCGATGGCACTTTTCATGGCTCTCATGGTAGTGTGCAACCGCAACGGCTTCCACCAGGACTACATGTGGATGGTCAGTTACCTGGTGATCGGAGTCTTGGTGTCGGTGCAGCTGTTCGGAGTGTACATGGTGGCACCCAGGAGTGCTTCAGAAGGCATCTGGTGGTCTGTGTTCTTCATTTACATCATCTACACTCTGCTGCCAGTGCGGATGAGAGCGGCGGTGTTGAGTGGAGCAGTGCTATCCATCATCCATGTGGTCTCCACCTGGCTCGCTAACCACGAAGACAAGTTCCTCTGGAAACAGGTATGAGAGACTCTGACTGTTCTCTTCTTCTAGTGGACCCGGTGTGACATGGTGGTGACACGGGGAAAACTCTCTTCACCAGTCTACTTTCTGTTTTTCCCTCCTTTCCTGGGTTCTTTGTTAACCCTTTTGTGGATCCATTTGCACAAACAATTTTTATGTAGTAATCTTCAAATTCCTAGAACTTGATTTAAAGGAAGTGAGGTGTTGACATCTATAGCAAACTGCTGTTCGTGGAGCTTTCTGACTTTTCTCCAGATCAATATTCTTTATTTTTCTTTAAAAAGTAAGTGATATGACGGAGACGTGCAAAATCAACTATAGGGGGCTCAGGAAAAAAAACGCACACCTTCGTCAAGCAAATGTATAAATCTACTCTGCCTCTGATGGCTTAGGATGAAAGCCCAGGTCATAATGTCAGCATTCGTAATGGGACATGGCATTGCCATTAAAGGTTTCATGAAAAAGTTATATTGAATCAACATCATCGTCCGGAGAATCCTTAAAAGCTAACCGCCCATTACCTTCCACAGATAATATATTTCCTACAAAACTTCATTGAGATCCATTTCAAACATTTTTAAGTTAACCTGCTAATGAAGACAAACACATACAGCCCTGATCACATGACCTCCTGCAACTCCTGCTGGCGGAGATGATGTAAAAAAGTAAACATAGAAAAATTGTATCAACTGCTGCAACCAGTCGAGCGCACAAAATGTGGTTATGTACACAGATCCGAGATAATATTATAAACACTCACAGGTGAGGTCAGAATACAACTGATTATCAACAGTTTGTCCTGAGGTTTGTTTGTAGAAAAAATGGGTTGGTGTGAAGTTCCACAAAGGCCGATTGGATCAGAGCATTTTCAGAACTGCAGTTCTTTGTGGGTGTTTCCAGTCTGCTGTGTTCTTAACTGGTGAACCGGCATGGGCGTTCAAGGCTCATTGTTGTTAATGGGAATATTCCAGGTAGACCTTTTTTTTTTAAAAGAATCCGCAGGAGAGCTACTGAAGCACAAATTGCTTAAAATCTAAAACGAGGAGGGTGGTTTTAATGTTACGGCTGGTTGCTCTATATCTTAAAAAATTGTATGCAAAATATGAAGCTCATTTATTTCGAATTCAGGGAACACTTTGTCCTTTCTTGGAAATTTAGGGGTAACTGTCTGCGTTCCTGCCTTTTTTGCAGTAAAGTCAGTCTACAATGAAGTCGCAGGTAATCAAACTTGAAACGGTAATGAGGTGTAGACATTAGGAAAGTTGTGATATGATATATTGCTAAGTTCACACGTTTTAAAATCCGTACGTGTTTTGTCGGGTAAAAAATTGTTCCTCCTCACAATGTTTATGAAGGGGCGTCGGATTTCCCGCGCAAAATAGCAACAAAGCCGATGGCGCAATTTCTACTGTGTTTTGTTACAGTTTCCTATCTGCATATTCAGTCACTTTGGTTCTTATGGTCCGGCAGGACAGTGTTGTTGTTTGTGCGTCCTGCCAAGGACCGAGGGGCTCGCTGAAGGTCAGTGGACTGAATGAAGCGGGCCGACTGGACGGCACTGTGTGCGCTGTTGTGTGACAGTGGGAGAATACCATCATATAAAGCAGTATCACTCAGGTCTCTGTGCTCGCACACAAAGCACGCTTTGTACTTTTCTCCAAGGGTGAGGTGACTGGGGTGAATCCGAGGGGGGCGGGGCTACTGTATGGTGGCTGCCTGCTTTCTGTACTGTCATAGCTGTTGTGTCCTTGAGGAAAAGTTCTGGAAAACATAACGAGAAGACCATTGCTGGGAAACAATAGGGGGATATAGGACTGAGGGACTGTAATGTCTCTCCTCTAAACTATGCATTCAGTAACATATCCTGTCACGTGTCGGCCAAATGAAATGAGCAGAATCCGTTCTCAGACAACAACCGGGTAAATCCTGACACACACATCACAACACAGTGCTGTAAATGAATTCCTGAAGTAGATTCCGGATTCGTGGGAACTCAGTAACTGGTCTGTGGTCTGTAGCATCATGCATGATATACGATCCATCACAAGCTCCAACATTGTTTGCCATTGTTAAGTGAATGTGCATCATTAGATAGCTGCAGCGCGGCAGGGCTATTTATTCCTAAAGTTCTCCATGTACTATGTGACACACTTAAACCGTGTCATCAATCACGGCTTCAGGCTTGTGTGCAACTATTTCCTCTTTCTCCGATAACTCATTAACCTCTTTGGGTTTCTCTCAGTGTCCATTGGTGAAGATAATGACAAAGTGTTGTGTGAGGAATGATGTAAATGTAGGCAACCCTTTTCTGTTGGTACTGCAGAAAGTGGATTTAGAAGGAGTCGATGTAGCGGAGCTGGATCGAGTGGTAACAGAACAAGGGACAGGGACTAGATTCTGGATGGCCTCGCCTCATTATCATGAAAGTAAATGTGATCCTGAATAATCTCCGTATTTGACAATAAATTGTGTTTGTGTCAGGAGGCTTCTTTCACTATGACCAGTCAGATTAGTCTCATTAAAGCTGATTCCAAGCTGGTGGCACATCTGCACCACAAAATGCATCACATCACGCACTGTGTGTGCCACAAGCACCAAATAAAGGCACGAGCTACAATGGCTACACACACGTCATCGCCAATGGATGTTTTTCACAGTGAATTAAGAAAACACTAGCTGGGCCTATGCTGTTGAACCTGACAGCAAGGGTATAACCACGAGAAATTGAAATGAAAATGTAGAAACTTTTGGATATAAAGCGTCCCCTAGTGTCGGAAACATTCAACTGGCCTTTCCCCAGATCAGTCCAGTTGTTCCTTGCAGTAAGGTCCATGCTGGGATGAAATTGTAAGGTGATTCATGAAACGGTTTTTGAGTTATTGTGTTAACATGAAGGTTCTGTGGCGGTTCTGTGGCGGTCGTGATGTGATGATTCCTTAATTCACCCATTCATTTCTTGCTCAACTCTTTGGTCAGGAACATTTTGAGTCACGTTTCTTAATAAAAAATGTACGCCACTTGATTTAACCTTTTATGCTGCGACCCAGACACAGCATGTGTTAAAGAGTAAGGGGCTAAGGATGGAGCCCTGGGGGGCACCACAGGCCAATGAGGAGGAGGAGTTATCCGAAGTTATAGAAATATTGTTACGTTTTTCTTTCTTGGTGGGGATATTAAAAGGTTAATATTCACAACTTTTCGGGCATATTATAATGCCTGCAAGGCCAAAATAAGCCACAGAGAAATAATTCTACAAACATTGGTGACCAAAACACTTTGTCAGACAACCAAACAATAATCACCCTGAGGAACAGGAACCAGTGCCATGAAGGTAACTTTTGCAGAGTGGCTGCAGCTGGAGAGAGAACAGGGCAGTTACATGCTCTCAAAACATTCACTTGGAAAAGAAAAAGCACTGAACTTCATTTTTTTAGCTTTGAGTTTTGCAGCAAGTAATGTTCCTGTAAACTGTTCTGTAAAGTACGTACAGACACAGAGAGAGAGAGAGAAAAAGGCCAGGGGTTCTTGTAATGTCATTTATCTACCTCCTGAGCTGCAGCCGACCCAAATTTTATCGATCAATGTAAACATGGAATTTTCATTGTTTCCAATGAAACTTCCAATATTCGGTCAAAATCAGGAGCTACAGTTGGGGACATAATAACTGGAATCTCCCTAAAAAAGAAGAGGAATTAGGGCAAATTTTTCAAATGAAATGAATGCTCAGCTAGACCAAATATAGCCGACAGTGAATGGAGTTACTGAACCCGACTTAGCTCCCTCAGACCCGCAAAGGGTCAAGGTTCAATGTCAGTGTTGCATTTTGCCTGGCAGCACTGTGAGAATCTCAAAACAACTAGAAAGCAGAAATCAGGATTGATCAAACATTCTAACAACTAACTAGGCCAATGCTGACGCCCCTGACAGCAAGGGTATATCCCTGAAAAACCCCAATCCTCTGCGTTGTACATCAGTCCCCCCTGATTGAACACCTCAAATTAAATGTGACTCTTTAATAACCTCAAGAGTCCATTTTGACTTAACCTAACTATTTCTATGAAGTCAATAATAGGCTCTAAGATCAGATCAATAATGAAGATAAATACAGTTAACTAGTTTTTCTGAGCTCGCTAATAAAACGAGACAGATTTCTTTGTGTAGATTCAAATGAGCCAATCTGGACATCATCAGACATATGGTGGAAAGTAACGTGCCAAAACTCCCCCCCCCCCCCCCAAGTGAGTGAAATATGAATAATTATAATAAAATATGACAAATGCAAGTGTTTTTCATAAAAAAGACTCCTCATAGCGAGTTATATATTAACTATTACAAAAAAATATAATATTTACAATAAATCCTCGAGTATATTCATATGCAGCAAATTTGGATTAAATCAGACCAACAGTTGAGAAATGACGGCCAGTGAACTTATTTTGGAGATAAAGCTCCCCCTAGTGGTGGATCTATAGAACGGACCGTTACTAAACTCAACCCAGTTCCTCCTCACACTAGGTCAAGTTTCAGAAAACGATGTTTGAAATGCCATCCCTTGTTGGAGATCTTAAATGTTACATCAGGCTTATGATGTCATAGTTTGTCCTCGTTGGAAAACATATCAACATCGCAAAATATAGAAACAAAGATTTCCCTTTGTTACAGTAAATCTACAAAATATATAAAAACTTTCTTGATCAGGTTTTACAACTTTAAAATTCAACCGAATAGATAAAACTAAGTTTTCCATCAAATTCTTCAAAATGTGTTATCAGAACAGATTTAATATAATTCATGACATGATGTTTAAGTTTTACCATAATTCTATGGACTAAAATGAGCATTAATAACAGAAAACAAGCCGCATATTAGCACTTCTTGAGCTAAAAAGTAAAGATAAAGCTGTTTCATACCATTTAAACAGTTTGTGACACTTCCTTACAGGTTGAAATGACTATTAGTTTGCCTTATGGAATAGTGTTTATAGTTTAATCCTGCTGTTGTACTCTCGTACAGCTAACAGAATCTGACTACGGCTCTCGCAGACACCTCCATAGTGTCTGTTTGTGATACTTCACGATTGTCTCTTGAAATTTATATCCCCAAATCCCCTCAAAGCAACTATCAAAACCCAGACAACATTCTGGGGTTGTTTTCTAAGTGATATTTCTCCCGGCGTTCGCTGGTATGTGTGTTTTTGCATCTGCAAGCAGAAGAACGAAACGTTTGCTCTCAGCCGCACTTTGAGTGCCTTATTGTACAAACACATGCACACACACGCACACGCACACACGCACAGCATAAACTACTGTATAGGACTTTGAAGTGCACTTCGTGGTTTTCGTGGCGCCGGGTCTGTGATCACTGGGTTCCCAAGCAGAATTCAGTTAACCATAGTACGTACATTAAATGCACGCGCCCGTGTCTCATCGAACGCACCCGTCATTCTTTTATATGCTCACCCGTATTGTTGCTCTGGAGTGTGTCACAGAATCTCCTCTAGTGTGATTACAGGATTAATTCAGAGACCACTTCTGTTATTTAGTTGTTTTTTTTTCTCAGTGAAACATCTCATTATCGTGCATTCTTCACCTAGGACGTATTTGTTTTACGGCCCCCTGAGAATTGCTAACATTTTTGTATGGATGCTGTTGACACTAGTGCTATGAGAGGTCATAGACAGGTTCCTAAAAATACCCGGCCCATGGCGTTTCTGCTAACGGTTGTTTTCACATGGACAGCTCTTATCAGTGCCTGCGTCAGAGCAACAGGCAGGTCACTCTAATCCCCCCCCTCTTTTTTGTGTATGCACATTGGTCCGTGTTTTCACATACCCTGAAACGCTACATGGGCGCAGAGAAACTGTGTATTCACTGATACTACAGTGGTTTATTTATCTTTTTCTGTTGTGCGTTAATGAAGCATAGCGCAACGCTTCTTTCACCACAGCAGAGATGATGGGTTCAACCCCTAAAAGGACATTAAACATTGCAGAGGGTGACGCTTCTGTCCGCATGGACTCTGGGTCAGGGGACATTGAATGCTGTTCTTGTCAAGCTCTCACAGATTGTTTAAATTGTTTCCATTCAAGATAAGATAAAGTGCCGGAGTGTAATAACATGCTGCTTGAGTAATAATGCTTTTAGTCTAAACCTTAAGTCCACTATGCTTTCACGTCAAATGGCTGCTTGCTTAATTTTCAAATTTTTCCTTGATGCAAGACAGGGGAATAAATGCATTTTAATCAGTGCACATCTCACACTCCATCAACTGTATCAGCTGTTCAGTTTCGCAGTAGCTCCCCATGCTGGAATAACCTCCTGTGCATCCTGGTGGAAGGGATGTCAGCGTGTGACGATCACCTGTACAAAGCCGCAGTCATGGAATAAGACATCCTGTACGGGGGATGGGGGAGGCAGCGAGGCGGTGAGATCGGAGGAGGAGAATCCGATATTCTCCCCACGCAATACTTTCACAGCCGCTTTGATAAATAATTTGTGTGTTAACGTAGCTGTACGTTTTGTTGAAGAGCAGGAAGGGTCCTGACTGATGGGATCACACAGACACACACATACACACACAAACACACACACACGCACACACACACACACACATACACATACACATACACACACACACACACACACACACACACACACACACACACACACACACACACACACACACACACACACAACCACTAGATTCACACACCATATTACATAAATATTTAAAATTTAATCAATGATTCACCTAAATGTGACCTAATCTAATTTCATAATGTATCTCTGTGCCGATACATTACACCTGTTTATCTACTTGTATGACGATTCCATGAACACACACAAACTCAGACGCACACACACTGAGTCAGACACACACATACCAAAGCCGCCAATCAGCCAGTCTGTGCACCAATAAGAGCGCCAGAAAATCAGTTTAGCATCACTTCTGAGAATAATGGGGAATAAACAGCATCGCTAAGTGTCTCTCTCAGCGCTTGTGTTGAGTCGGTCCAGCGGTTTCCATGGAAACAACTACGACTGAAGCTACAGAGACCCATTGCAGCTTGCTGGTGTACAGTTTGGTAACCGTTGCTTCAAGTAAAAACAAAAAAAAAAAAGAATCAGGTCAGGATTGATTTCTGCTGTTCATTGCTACTTCTGAGAATGTGAAGGCTCAAGGGGGCGGGTGTTGTTTGAGGGGTCCGAGCTTTCTAGGCAGACCGCTCGCATGGATTCCTGCTTTGCTTTCCTCCCCCTGCTGTTGCAATGAAACGGTCCATAATTAAACATGGCGATGACAGAGAGGAGGTCATATGAGTGGAGCTGGTGGCGGGCTGAGAGGCGAGGGGCGCTCGGGATGTTTGCCTGAATCTCTGATCAGCTCGCTCTTATGGAGGGGTTTGTTTTTAGACATTAAAAGGAAGATTTTTTTTTTTAAAGAATGGAATCTCATAGGGTTCTGTTATTTATACGAGTATTACACACCGACCAGCCATACGTGATAAAGACTGACGGTTGGAGTGAATAACATTGATTATCTGGGTAAAATGTCTCATGTCTGTGGGTGTGAGATGCAAAAGGCAGCAGGTAAACATTTTTTCCTTGTAAAGTAAATTTAAAACAAACAAGCGTGAGTGTCTCACTGTTCAGGACAAGGAAGAAATTGTGATAGCCAGATTATTTTCAAACTCAAACCACTCTCCGGGTTTGGTTTGCACCTACCAAAAATGGTTGAAGGAAGGACAACCGGTGAACTGGCGACAGAGTCATGGGCGCCAAAATCTCACGAGAAGCAAAAGCTATTACGTGTTGTCCAATCAAAAGATAGAAAAGTTTTCTGATAGAAAAGTGTCTGAACAAATGCAGTGCTGTCAGGTGGTTTAAATGTTATGGCTGATTGGTTTGTATATGAATTATGGCAGCAGTAACTAGCATTAGCTCGACTGATGGTTCAAACTCGCTCCTCAAATGTTGACATGAGTCATCTAAGAGGCTTTTTGTTTCACCGTTGTCCTTGAACATGTTGACTGTGGTTCCTGGCGTCCTTGCAGGGGTCCCGTGCATTCCAGAAAAAACCTGATAACATTGGGAAGGATCTGAATCTCTCCAACTAACATCTGTGAATGCTGACATTGTTTTTACATACAAAAACTTTTGCATCTTCAACTGCGAGCGTGACAACTCTCTCCACAGTAGTCACACACAACTTGTTGCCAGCAAAAATTTAATATTTAATCTTAAGTAAAAAGCCATTGCACTATTTACATAAAACACTTTTTAAAAAAAATCTAAACAAGGGGTTCCACAATTATTGGCAGTCCTAGGAAATCCTGTTAATAATAAGGTAACGGAAGCACATTTCTTGTCCTGCTTTATATTTTGAGGTTCCCCAGGTAGAGTGGGAACTCTGAAGTGGTGAATAATGACTTCCTTTTTTACTAGGCGATGAATATGAGGTGACGCAGGCCTAATTTTCTTTGACGTCTTTCACAGCGGGAAAGACAAGAGTGCACAGAAAAGTGGTATGAAGATATGTTTTCACAAATCTGACAACGGATACCAAAGAAATCTCTCAGGCCAAAAAAAGGCCTGTTACAACAGTTAAATCAATAATTCAGATGTTTTTAGCGACTGGGGATTTTAAAATTCATCCTGGAAGAGGACGTGCCTGGGAAACTGAACCAGCACACACTGTGTCTCTAGAGAATTGCCGAGGTCAGCTGAAACTTGGGGTCAGAAAGTCTCCCTAACCACCATAAGACAGCATTTACACCAACAAAAACTCTGTGGGAGGGTAGTAAGGAAAAAAACCTCTGCTGTCATCAACACAGGAGCTAAAGCTCCTACAATTTGTCAAATGCCACTGGGACTTTCAATGGAGCAAGGTCATAGGTCAGATGAAACCAAAATAGAAAGAGAGAATGCCAGAGAGAAAAGCACCTCATACCTACTGTGAAGTATTGTGGTGGAGCTCTGATTTTGTGGAGCTGTTTTTTTTTTTTCATTTTCCAAAGGCCGTTGACTACTGTTAAGAGACATGGTTCCTCTGAAATGGGATTTTAGATGTGATTAATGTTTTGGGAATTGCGTATCAGTTCACAGCTCCAGCAGGAGTTTAAGACGTGTGAAAGAAATGAGGAGAAGACAACAAATAAAATTACTAATGGAAACCAGTGTCACCACTCTTACTTTTTATGTTAATACGTAAGAGAAGAAATAAGGAGAATAGAGTTTTCTCAAAAATTGGCTTTCTGAATAGATTGAATTAACTGTAAGCGAGCAGAAACACATGTTTGGACCATTTCCTGTTTTAAAAGGGTAATTCATCTTATGCACAACATGTTTGTTAAGAGTCATAGATTTTACTTTTCTAAATACATACAGAAATACATTACTTCCTTCACAGACAGCAGAATTACTGCTACTCATGTACTTCAAAGTAAACTGTGTTTATTGTAGGACTGAATGAGCCGACTATAAAGAAAACTGGATGTTTTATCATCTACTATAGGAATAAATCTCTCCGAAGAATTTTTAACTGTGTCTGAAATCCCTCTTTGGTTATTTTACATTGCTTCCATGCAAACTACTATGTACAGAGAAGTATTTAGCATTTATTATAGAAAACTGTGAATAAATGGCTGACTTTAGACACAGTTGAAGATGGGGATCTCAAACTCGACCATAGAGGGGAGGGCGAATTATTAATTCTGGAATGTGACTTTAACTGCACCCAGAACATCTTATAGAATTCAGAACAATTCAAGGAGGGAGAAAAAAACAGAGAGAATAGATTTGAATTGCACAACAATGTTGCATTCTGGGATCAGTAGTTTATGTGGTATCCGCGCCAGATAAGATAAGATAAACCTTTTATTAGTCCCCACCAGAAGTCCACTTATTATAGAGATTAGATTTTGTCTTATAATTGTACCCGGGGCTGGATGTGACCCGCAGGCCTTGAGTTTGATATGTATGGTTTAATACATGAAGATCTCACCAATGTTAGAGAAAGTTTCCATCGGCTCCACAGCTGCATCCAGATTGCTGCAACCAATTTCTGTTTCAAACTGGTGAATCTTTACACCCCTACAAGTAAATCATTTTTAATAATAATGATGATTTTCCTTCCCTCTTTTAGACACTTGTGCATGTAAAGATTTATGATTGGAGTCCGCAGACTGTATACTTTTACATTTTAAGATGAAATAAAATGTGAATCCAAAGCGACTTCCTCTCATCTGTACCGGAAAGTCTGGACATCGGTAAAAATGTAATTGAAATATATAAAACATGTCACTGATCAATTCACATAAATTGAGAGCTAAATATTTTCTCCCTCACATCACAATGGTACCTTTTTGTCTCTTTTGTGATGACAGATGTTAAGAACTTAGAACACTTTTAAACAGTCGGATTGATGTTGTCCTCGAAATGTCCCGGAAAATTGCTTCCTGAGGAGGGAAAAAACTCGGACCTGCTTTTTGTCACCAATTCCAGAAATGACAAGACCCGACAAGTGATTGCGCTTGAGAATATTTCTCTCTGAGCTTAAAGGATTGATTTTCATGTGAAGTTTCTCTGCTGTAAGACTTATATGACTGAGTGCAGTGTGTCTCAACTAGGCGCTGGCCTCCAGACAGGGTATGGACCACCCGGCCGATTGAACTAGCAGTGTGAGCAGGCGGGGTCTGACTCTTTATCTGTCTATGTGGTTCTGGTCATTCCAGATAAGCCGGAGCGAGTTGTGTGTAGACATGAGGCTCAGGCTGAGTACACAAAACCTGCAGCTGCCTAGCACCCCACACATACACACTTTCATAATAGCTCCGAATGAGAGACTCCAAATGTGAGCGCAAGTCACAGCGGGACGGGGCAGGACAAAATAAATGAGAAGAAAGAATATGGAAATAAATAAACGACACTCGGGGAAAGATAAGAGGCGAAACCTACAGGAGAGACTCTTCTGGTTTGTCAGGAGTAGAGCACAGTTTCTGTTTTTGGTGAGGCTAGAGTTTGCTTTACAGAGCCTGATCCAACACAGATGCTCTAAGGAGTTCCAGATGCTCCTCAAAGGCCAATGAGCTCTAACTTGCACTCTTGCTGGCTGCCTCTCAACTGTGATATCCCATCAGTCACTTCTCCCTCTGGGAAAAGGGCTTATAAATTCAGTGTCCTGTTCATCACAGTTTTTCTGGATAGAGCTGACCAGATAAATGTTCTTTTCCATCCTCCGACATAAAATATCCTTCTTAGTTTATTTAAACAGTACAACTGTTGGCTTATTTGTCCACCACGGCTCCAGAACCTATGAAATCAAGCTATTCTGAAAGGATTAGTTGGTTAATTGATAGTTATACTTCCCATAGCTGAAATTTTACAACCACAGGTTGGCAACCTTAGCCAGGGACAGTACCTGTCAGCTTTTTATATATTTGACAAAGTTGTTTATGTGTGACATCAGTATAGAGATATTAGCCATTTATAGAATTCTTATCCAACACTAAAACCCCAATACAGAAAGTATTAGGAAGTTACTACTTCTGCCAATGTGAGTTAGGGCGGGAGTTTGTTTATAAGCAGGAAAACTCCAAACGTTCTGAGCTGATATCAATTCAATGTTGTTGAAAGGTGTGGAAGGCTAGGTCATGGTGTCACCATGACCTAGCCTACTGTGACTGTGATTGTCACGGCATGACGATGTAACCTTTCACTGAGACAACTTAGACGACATCTCGTCATGCCAAGCCAATCAGAGGCAAAGTAGGGCGGGTCATAGCATCACAATAGTAGCCTTGTCTGTGCTCTTGAGTGTCCTCCAATAACACAGTGTTTGTCCGCTGGCTTAAATAGAAATTTCCTTTATTGGTCATTGAGTACTTCTTCAAAGGGCAGGAGTTAGTACATGGTTAACTCCCAACAGGAGTTATTATATCCCCAAAGATCCCTCTTGTTAAAGCGATAACTCAAAAAGAATTTCATTGATCATATTCGGATTTTACATAACCATAGACCGTAATGCGAGGAAGAACTGGGTTTATTTTGGGAAAGATCAGTTGCATATCACCGCCACTAGTGGGAGTTGTATCTCCAAATGTTTCTGAGCCATTACTTATCGACCGTTGGTACAATTGAGTCCACATTTGGGTACATTAATCGACCTGAGGTGATCCTGTATACGTCACATTTTACAATAATAATTCATTTTGAACTCACATGGGGGATTTAAAAAATTTTTTTTAATGAAAAACAAAGTTTTTCGGACATTTCTTTATTCAACATTTACTTATATTACTTATATTAAATGGCTCATTTTAAATTTTATACTCTCATAGACCTTAGTGTGGGAACTCGATTTATTTTTCAGGTAACCCTCGCCATTAAACCTTTATATAAAAGACTGTTTTTTTGAGAGGCCGAGCGGCCGTCCACTTATCCGCGGCCCCTGCAGTCCACACCAAAGTGTCCTGATCCCCATATTGCTCTTAATGGCTTTTCCGTGTGTGCATTGTGGCCTCCACAACCACTGTAAGAATGTGTGTGTGAAAGGCTGGTAAAGCACGCAGAATGGCGCTTTGTAAGTACTGTCCATTTACACAGAGACTGCGCGATAGTGACCCTTCTGTATGCCATGTTTGTTTGATCATATTGAATAAACCAACCGCGGCGTAACGCCGCTCCAGTGTGTGATATTTAGGGTGCATACTAGCCTAGGATTGATCGACAGTATAACACAGCATCATCAATGCCTGGTGATGTTTTCCATATGCGTGGGACGGCGCTTGGTTAACAATGAAATAATGTGGCAAGAACCTAATTGCCTTTGCTGTTACATGGGGTTGCTCTTATCGCCAGAGTTTAAGGAGCGTATTGACCTTGTGTAGCTCTTGATTTGGAGAAATTTTTTGCTTTCTTTCTCATTGAATAGGGTTTTCATGTTATCCCGACTCACCGGCTCACTCCTTTTGATTGATTTGATGCCGGGCAACATGATGACATATCACTGTTGCCTCACAGAAATAAAGTTCTGGGTTCATATCCATTTTTTATGATGAGTACGCAAACTCTCTTAGTGCTTGTGTGAGTTTCCTCTGGATACTCAAAAAAAGGTTAAATAAGACCAAAATCAATCCACTTCTTCCTCACACTAAGGTCTATGTGGGTATAAAATTTTAATATGATGTATGAAATACTCTTTGAGTTATCGCATTTGAAGGATGATGATGGTGGATGATGAAGATTCCATAATATCCCATACGTTTTGTAGATATAATTACGGTGATTTCTTTAGAGGGATCTAAGGCGGTGGCGGAACGCTCAACTCCATAACATGCCCAACTATTTGCGGCCATAATAATCCGGTCAGGAATGAGAGGGTGCCCATACTTTAATACCTCACAATTGCTCTCTGCATTAAAGTATGTGCAGCAGCAGAACATAACTGAGGGAGGCGGGGCAGGGGCAACTGTGTGGTGGAATTTGAACTCCTATATTTCCATCCAACATTGAATGGAAACCTTGGATCCATTGGTTTTGAAAGCAGTTTGTTTGCACGAATAAAACTAGAGTCGGAGCATTCTGAGAATACGGTGTGTTCTGTCGTTGGTATGCTGATGTGATGAGCCATTGAAACAAAACCCATCTGCTGGCTGCTACATCCCCTCTTCTGGTCCCTATGCTGCACCTTCCTTGATCCCGGTTGGGGGACTGCTGGTCTTTGGAGGGAGGCTGTGGAATGTGGGTGATAGTTGCTAAGTGAAAGCTGTGCTGCCGTGTCTGATAATTCACAGTCCCAGTGGGTGTGAGTCTCAGGCCAACACTAAGCAGAACCTTTCACAAGAGAGAGGGAGAATCTCAGGCAGGGAGAAAGAACTTCACCAGTATTGAGTTATATATACAATCCTAACCATATTTTACCCAAAAGTGGTGTTCATTGACTTCTGGCTTCACAATGAACCTAACACCTGTATAAACATTATAAGAAATCTTGATTTTTGCATTTCCACAGTATCTAATCCGACTGTCTGACTGATTGTTGCGCATGTTCTTGGGGGGAAATGTCTCAAATTGAATTTTCGCTTAAAGCTGAGCCAAGGAGATTGTAAGTCTGAATTAAATGTCCCTCAATATTATTAGTTCTCCAGATAAGCATCCTTTTAGTCATTCCATTTTTAAGCCGATGAACTTTTCATTTTCTCACCTGAGTTGCCGCCAGGGGTCACAGTAAATGAAGTGGTAACCGTAGTAATACTACATGTCTGGTGAAAATGTTGAGATCCTCCCTTTACTGCTAAGGTTTTTGCATGTGCATGAACATGCAAACACACACACACACACATGTAAGACGTCTCTTTTGATGGCTGAGTATTTGGGAGGGTCGTGAAGAGTAGGATGAGAAGAAAAAAAAGCACTTTTAGAGACATTCTCTAAGACGGACTCTACACTATGCACTCCACAGAAACACTAAGACAGTCCGAGTTTTGGGGGTTGAAGAAGGATTAGCTTCTTAGTGCTAAATAAGAATTATATTCTTTGTTTAGTTTTTGACTATTTTCTCACTTTATTGTATTAATTTAGCTTTTATGCGATTCTACTTTATTTTTCTTTCCCTTAAACCTGTAATACCAGAGTTTTTGTCTTACTCTTTTGGATAAAATACTAACGTATACTACCTTCTTTAGATTATATGGTATGGCTGCCAAACAATTATCATGAATGCAACATATTTTTCACCTCGAGTCACATTCTGGCTTTAAGTCAGCTTTAAATGCTCACTATGTGGTTTCTGCCATAAGGAGTCTCTCAATCAAAACAAAGGCTATAGGAAGTACGATCGTGTGAATCCCTGTAAAACATCCACTATGTTTTCTTAAACCATGTTCTTTCCTTAATTCCTTCCTCACTATCTGGCCTGCTTCCAGAAAAGATAAAGACAGGGGCTGTTTGAGTAAAAATCTTCTGCATTTGGACAATGTTTGAAACACTATTAAAACTAGGCATACGCCGTTGTCCTCGTCAGAAAAGGTAAATCCCCGAAAGGCTCCCTATCCTCTGCGTTGTACAAGCAATCCTCCTGATTGAACTCCTCAATTTAAATGTGATTCCTTAATAATCTCAAACAGTTCACATTGACTCAACCTAACTATTTCTATGAGGTCAGTAATATGCTTTAAGATCAGATCCCATCGTGACTCAATAATGAAGATAAATACAGTTAACTATTTTTCTGTGCTCAGTTATAAAAAACTCCTGGAGTAGATTCATATGAGCCAATGTGGGCATACTTGGATACTTGGTTATATTTAAAGGCTCCCCTCGTGAGTGAAATATGAACAATTACAGTAAAACATGAATTATTATAGTTAAATAATAAAAAAAAAAAGTTACTGTTCCTTGAGGCGGTTCATATGAGGTGAATTTGGACGAAATCTGACCAATGATTAGAACGTTACGTCAGAAAAAAGTGTTTTTCAAAAGCTCCCCTAGTGAAAATAATAACAATTATCCGAGTAAAATATGATATAAAAGATAGATCTCCTTGAGGGGATTCATATGCACCAAATCTCGTCTAAATGGGACTAATGGTTGAAAAAAAATGGGTCGAAAATTGTAACGATTAAGCTCCCCCTAGAGGTGGTTATATGCAACTAACCAAACGTCGATCCAGTTCTTTCTGGCACTAAGGTCTATGTGAGTATAAAATTTGAAAATGAGGCATGAAATGGTTTTGGAGTTATTGCGTGTTTTGGAGTCAACATGAAGTATCTGTGTTGGACGCGATGGCGGTTTTTTTTTTTGGGCGACTTTTTGGGGATGTAATTACCTTAACTTCCTCTACTTGTGTATGTATTTCATACCCAAATGGAACTGCGTTAGCCATCAACACCATGATCCCAAGCTGAAGAGTAAGTCCACAACTTCTGGAGTCCAGACCTGAATACCACTGAGGTGCTTTGGTGGGATCTAAAAGATCAGTTAATGCCATAAATATTACAATGTGGCTGCAATAAATCAGCGCCGCTAGGAAGTGTGGTCCAAAATTCTGATAGAGTGATGTCAGAGACTGATCCCCAGTTATCAGAAATATTTAGTTTCAGTTGTTGCTGCTAGTGGTGCCACGACTGGATATAAGTTCCAGGTGGAAATCATTTTTTCATGGTTGATAACATTTTTTCGTTATTGAATAAGGTTGCCTGTTTTAGTTTAAAAGCTTTGTTTTGTGTTTCAACAGGTTTTATTTGTTTTATACTTATTTTCATCTTCCAATCCATCAGTTTATTTTGACGTAATAATGCAAGAAACCAGAAGGAGGTCAAATATCCATTGTATGTAAAACAATTCTAGTCCTTATTTGACATTTTAAGGTTCGTATCATACATAATATATCGCACACTATTCATTTTGTTCGGCAAAGTTTTTGGTCTCCTCCGAGAGACCACAAAAAATGGACCAATGGATTCATGCAACTGAATGCTCCTCAATGCTCGCGAGGTTCCACCTCTGTCTTTCTGTGGTTCGCTGTGGGCCGTCACTGTGCCGTAATTTTGAGAGCTTTTTAGTAATTAAAAAATACAATACTACGAGAGGGATAAAAAATATAAGCCAGAAAACCAAAACATTGAATTTAGAATGGAGCAGAGGTGAAGATTGTTGTAAGTCTGTAGGTTGTTTGAAACCCATTTTGACCCGTTTCTCATACAAGTTTTATTAATTTCCATTAGTTTAAAAAATATATATTGATAATAGCTGATTTATATAATCTTATCCTAAGTTTGTGTCTGTCTTGGAGGATGCTGTTTAATGCGCCATTTGTCCTGACTTTCCCAGACCGGTATCTCTCTCACTCTTTCTCCAGTCTGGAACTGGGCTTGATGGCTTTAAAAGTCAATGTTTATAGACTCAGTGTCAGGACGGCCGACTTCCTGCTGAAGTAAATGGCTGCTGTGCTAAATCTATCATAAAGGACAAGAAGAATTATACATAAGGTTTATAAATGTTCCATTAGCCCCCTCACATCCTCTCATTTGGATGTGCTGGGAGGTGTAGTGTTACTGCTGAGATGTCACCAGTGTGGAGCAGGTGTACTTGCTTTTTTTGCGTCTGCCCCATCTTAGTTTGGACTTCTGTATACCCAATTTCTACTGTGCTAGTGCTGTGGATCTAGGGATGCACCCGATTCTTCCAACGGCTCAACTGTTGGGTGGATTTTTATAAAATGTGATACAAACATTCTGAGATCCCTTAGGATGATGTAAAATAACTTTGCCATCCTCTCAGTTTTCCTTTGTCGACTTCATTCACACTAAATTTGTCTCCTGGTTGTGGGCTGCAAACGTAATCGATCATCAATAAGTCACACTCCCACCCTGTCTTACTCTACTCAAGGCACCGTTTACATGACAACGGTATTCTGACATTGTTTTGTTGTTGTCCTGTTTGGCGTACCTGAAAGGGTGAAAGCCATAAGTGAGTCTGATTAGTCAACGCTTTTACATGCCAACAGTAAAATGTAAAAGAGTAAACTCTGGAAACTGTATTCAAATTGTTTTGTCTTGTTGTCTTAACAAAAGGCCAAACCATAACAAAGGTTACAATTCTATGCAAAAACCGCTGTAGAGTAAATGGACCTTATGGGCTGATCAACAGCTTCCAGGTGACCGTCACAAGGTTACATATTGAAACAGAGCCGCCACTCCATCACCTGACGCCGCAGCATTTTTTCTTACTGCGCCTGTGCGAAGTGGATACTGAGTGTCTGAGTTGCCATGGCGACACGGAGTGTCATGTGGATGATAAATAACAAGTATTCATAACGTAGGAGCTGCAGTGTGTGGCTGGTAGCAACTTGACAGCAGAGAAGAAAAAGAAAACGTTGTTAGCTGTCAGAGTGGTGCTAGCTATCAAGTTAACACTATATACTTTCGTAAAATGTAGCTAGCTGACCTCCAACTCTCGCCACAAAACGCACCAGGCATACTTTCCACGCCGTCCTAGACGCCAAAACCTCTTTTTTTGAGAGGTTTGAGCACAGGGAATTGCAAAACAATAAAGACAGATAATTTCTGTCTTGCTAACAGGTTGCTAGCAAACAAACGTCGTCCGGATCTTTCAAACGAATCGTTTCTGATGATTGTCAAGAGCCGCAACAGGCAGCAGGGGCCGACAGAATGTACAGCGTGAGCACCCAAACCTCGAGCTCTGGCTTTACATCGCAGACGATTTATTCGTATGGTATGAGTTTGAATCAAACAACAACAAATTCACGGCGCCAACTACTTTCCAGGCATCCAAACTACAGTGTTTTTTGAAGTTAGTTTTTTTTCAGATGTGCGTCCAAGCAGATTGTTTTCATAAGTTTTGTTGTTTTCATAACTTTGTCATGTGTATTCTGAACTTTCATATAACATGAATGGAGAAATTCTACTTCAGCTAACGATTCCTAAGCTAATCCCTTTCATTGAAGGGAACATAATTGGCTATGTAATTGGTACAATGAGTGGAATATTCAAACTTCAGAACATATTTTCAGCTTACCATAATATTGCGGAGCATAAATATTTGATTTAAAAGAAAAATAGATGTAAGAAATGGGGCTTCTATATATTTTACAATTCTCATCATTTTTAGCTATAGGGTCTTAATTGTAATGATCAAACCTCCGTATTTTAAATAAGCTGTTTTATGCTTTTCTTCCCCCTTTTTTCTTTTTTTTTTTTGCAGCGAAATACATTTTAATCTACGTATGTCGTGCTGAATGGTCAGTATTAGTGCTGTTCTGCCTTTCCTATCTAGATCAGAGCAGCTCTTACATAATTCCATTTTGATATGTAGAGATTAGGCTGAGGTCCTCTCTCCTGCCATGACATCACCCCCACCACCCCCCCCAGCCCCAGAGGAAACGAGTGCTTTTGTGGCACAAAAAAAAACCCCAATATGATTTTTCCAGTGACGTCTTGTCCAATTCCTGCTTTCTTTTATTCCGCACAAACCGAACATAACCCTTTTAGCAGGCGGTAATCACATTGCTTACTCAGTCATGAACCCCTACCTGACCGGATTATCTAAACATGCATAAGGGTATATTATTTTATCGCTGCTGAGCCAGACGGCACTGGAAAGGCCAGCAGGGTGAGGCATGAGTGATGAGTTTTGGTAAATGAGTGTGTTTTTGGGAAGAGGGCTCGAGGCAGGCGTTGTGTCCTTACACTGGAGGGAGGCTTGTAAACGTGTGCAGGTAGCAGGTAAACGCCGTTAGGCTGAGAGGCGGAGATCCGTTGCGTAAACACACAGGACCAGAGTACTGTGTACTCTGTAAACCTACTGTCCTTTGCCCTCTTGAGAAAAGCAAGCAATTAGTTTGAGCCTGCGACACCAGTAACGTTGAGTGTGATGCAAGGGTCCAGAGAATCCCAACAAATTAATTCTCACAGAAGCTGAAGCTTTTTGCAGAAAGAGGGCAAAAAAAACCCAACCCACCCATGATCACAGGCTCCACACGTGAGGACTGTCAGGAGGCCTTCACCTGCAAACGCACATCAGGCTGCAGCGTTGACTTTTATCGCATGGCTGTTTTTGCTTGATCAGTGAGAGTAATGTAAACAGAGCTGAGCGCTGAGAGCCATCTGCCTAATGTCACTGTGGCCCATATCTATCCAGCCCTCTCTCTCCACATCTCCCTCGCTCGCTCGCCCGCTCTCTCTTAACTCTGTCGTCCTCACATTGTCTTTCGCTTTCCTCGCCCTGCTTCTCACCACCGATTTCCTTCCTTCCCCCAGCATCTGTCACTCTTCCATTTTATCTGTGATGTCCATTATGCCTCTGTTCTATTTATTACCCCATCCTTTGTTTGCTTTATTTTTAAACAGGTCTGTCCATTGCCAATCTGTTTCTATTCTCGTGTCAGCGAAACCCTCTAAACTGTCACCTTAGATCCACCTTTACCTTCCCACTCTGCTTTTGTTTTTCTTTCGGGCGAAAGGAATCTTCCCCTTAAAGGCGTTTCTGCTGAGCAGCATCAGGACAGCAGGCAGTATTTCAAATATATATATATATTATGTTTCTCTGAAGAAGTATTCTATGTTTATATACCCGGAAAGTCGGGGATCTGAGGGAATCGCCGTCGCTACGTCCGAATGCAGATCTTTCGTGTTACTGCTATAACTCATAAATCATTTCAAGGATCTTTTTCAAATTTTATACCCTAACGAGTGTGAGGAATAACTGGATTGATTTTGGGAAAGGTCAGTTGCATATTCCTACAACTAGGGGCACGATTTTCCAACTGTTATTCAAATTTAGTTCATATTTACTAGGGGGAGCTTAATTTTACGAAAAACACTGTTTTCGGACATAACTTTCACGTTTATTTTCAGGAGTTCAATCAAAAGAATCTCACAAAATTTTGGTTTAATGTTTAATATCTTAGGCTTGTAATTTAACATTTTGATTAAACGTTAAGCTTTAATTTCAGCATATAGATTTAGAATCAATATTCAGATGAAAACCTCCTCACCAAATGTAACATCAACGGTTTATTTCACATATTTTTTCAAAATTTTGTCAGTTTGACAACGTAAATAAATATTGGTGTAAATGTAATGAATCATTAGTCTGATCAGACCGCATCTATCCACGTTTAAAGCATTCATCTGTGATATCACAGGACTGGCCGCATCCTCCTTCCTTCCTCAAATCTTACGCTTGATGAATCCTCATATCTTCCTCTCTCCTCTTTCCAGGTGAGCGCTAATGTCCTGATCTTCCTGTGCACCAACATCATCGGAATCTGCACCCACTACCCCGCCGAGGTTTCCCAGAGACAAGCCTTCCAGGAGACCAGAGGATACATCCAGGCGCGACTACATCTGCAGAGAGAAAATCAACAACAGGTAAAACCTGCACACAGACACAAACACACTCATATTTTTTCTTTGTGTGTTGATTTGTCATCAGAAAAAAAAAAATGAATGCATTCCTCTGAATGTTGCAGTAGAATAGCTCTTGGGGTCAGAATAGACCCCTTTCATTTTTGGGGGGTAGATACGGACAAAGGGAAGAATCCAGGAATGCCAGATAAAGTGTTTTTCAACCTTTCTTCAGTTTTATCAGGAAATAATTAGAGGAGCTAATCAGGAGTTACCACGTCCCCAAACATCACGCAAGTAAACCACATAACACAAAGTTTGCAATTTGTAACGGCAGTAAGGATAAAATAAGCTGAGGAGGAATAAACCCCAAAAACATTTGGCACAACAAACTTACTCACACACATATTTAATCACCCCAACGAACATAGCTTCAAGTTTCAAGAAGCTATCGTTAGCAGAGCGGCTTAAGCTAGCAGGAGCGCAGAGCCCACCACAAGCCCCGAAGTCTCTGAACAGAGCTACCTTATAACATATAATAATCAGAACCAGGCTTACACCGTTTTGATTTAACCTCAAAATGTCGTAGAGTTCGTTTAAGAAACTAACACAGGGAGGAAGGAGGGAACATTAATTTTAAATTAATTACACAGTGCCGACCAGCCTTACTTCCACTGTAATCCTTCAAAATAAGGGCACATAAAATACATTACTCATTATGATTTTAAAAATTTAAAGAAGAAGATAACAGAATCGGCAAAAATCGGTATTGGCCGGTCAAACTTTATAAAAATCATTGATGGTTGAACGGCCAAGAAAATTGTAATCGCTGAAGAAATTGCGATAATGAATAGGTTTTGATTCTTTAAAAATGTCAGGCATATTTAGGGGGTATCTATGAGGATGTGGAATATACTGCCGATCCAAATAAAAATGTGCCTCCACCAGATTTAGATATGGTTTCATAGTTTGTCAGTCAAAGTCATAGCCCTGTAAGTGATGGTTTCAGTTCTGTGCGTTTGATTATGGAGGAGGCTTGATCTGATTAAAGGGCACCATTCTGCTTCGGCTGTGGTATGTGGGAGGCGTGGCTCTACTTGGTTTCCAATCTAGTATGTATAAATCTGAGCATATTGGTCAGTTTATGAGTTGACTGCTCTTGAATATCTTCTATGAAGCAAATAAAAGTCTCACCCTTGAAGTGTTTTCTGTTGAAAAACTACAACCATATTCCAAAAATTGTTAGGATGTGGTGTGAAATGCTAAGCCTTTGGAGTGAGGCATTAACGTTAACCCAAACCATAAGCCACATTAAACTAGGCCTTAACTGTCGTCCCTGACAGCAAAGGTTTATCCACAAATCCCCTAAGTTGTGCAAGAAATCCCCATGATTGAACTCCTCAAATTAAATGTGTTTTTTGTAAAAAAAAAATAAAAAAGCTCCCATCACTGAGTAAAATGTTAATTCACAGATTTAATCTCTAATCTTGTACAGTTTTTTTTTTGTCACCTCGGCCCCAACATGTTTGAAATACATCAGCATATATTTACAATAAATCAATAAAGTTGACCAATAAAAATATGCAGACTGATCTCAACACAGTGGCTCTCCTCTGCTACATAATCCTCCTCCCATGGTAGATGTTCCTTTTTTTTATATTTAAGCTTCACTTTTTGTCGACTGCGTGATTCTCACCAAGATATCAGGTCAAATTCCTTGTTAGGGGGACTTGGAGATAAACTATTGTCTGATTCTGATGAAACGTGTTCTAAGAATGTGCTGCAGTTGCTGCTGATTCGTCAGAAACATCCCTGTCCGGTTCTTGGAAGCAGTTCCAGTGATTGAAGCCCATTTGGGTCTATGAAGGTGTAAATACTTCAAATCAGGTCACGTATTTATAGTTTTGTTGCAAAGTGTTTGTTTTACTACAGGGGCCCCACCTCAACGGTGGGGCCCCTGTAGTAAATATCCCTCAAAACAGGAAAAAATACTTGAACTGGACGGAAGGCCTGTGAGTCACAGCAGTAGGATCAACACACAATAACCTTCATGTTATTGACACAACATGTGAGTCATCCATGTTTGTTTTATACTTTGTACCATCCTCAGTGAGGTTCCTGATGCTTGACAACATTAGAGGTCTGTAGCAACCAGCCATAACATTATAACCACTGACAAGTGAAGTGAAAAACGTGGATTATCTGGCAACAATGGCATCCATCAGTGGATGAGTTTTACGGCATGAGACAGCAAGTGAACATTTTCCCCCTGAAATTGATGTGTTGCAGGCTGGAATAATTGGTAAGCCTAAGGATGTGAGTGATTTCGACAAGGGCTGCATTCTGTGTTCTCCAGAGCTGCGTTTTTGTAGTTCCCCTTCTGCAGTGGTTTGTACCTCCCATCGTGGTTTAAAGGAGGATAACGGGTAAACTGATGACAGGGTCATGGCCGCCTGAGGCTGACTGATGTGCATTGGGAGCAAACCCATGTTGTCGGGTCCCACAGACAAAATGTTGAAAATGTGAGTGCTTGTTTTGATATAAAGGTGTCAGAAACCCGCTGTATAGAGCATCATAGAGCTGTTTTGGTGGCAGAGAAAGACCTGCACAATATTAGGAAGCTGCTTTTCATTTCATGGCCAGTCGGTGAATGAGGCTTTGGATAAGGGCAGACTAATTGTTCACTGTTTTTCTTTACTGTTAGATTTAAGAACAATAAAAAAATAACACCAACCCTCATATCCTTTAACCTAGCTCTAATGTAGTTGTAGCCTGAAGCAGAAACAATGACGTCTCCCTTCTGAAGAAATAAGAACCGGTCGGAGATGTCCATCCATCCATCCAGCCATTTATCCTCCGCTTCTCCGGCGTCGGGTTGCCCGGTTCATCCTCGGGGATCCTGTAGCGTTCCCAGGCCACTCGCCACTCGAGCTTTATAGTCCCTACACCGAGTTCTGGGTCTACCTCCGTGTATCCTCCTTCTGCTGGGTTAGGCTCCACCCACCTTCATGACTCTGAGCAGGATTAGAGGTGACAGATAATGAATGGATGGGGCTAACAGCAGTTGAGTTGTTTGCTGAGGATGCTAACACTAGATTGCAGGCAATCAGTATGTATATTGTTAATGGTCAGCTTCAATGATCATACTTGGCATTAATGCAGCTCTGGCGAAGCTGAATGCCTCATGCACTTCACACATCGCTGTTACTTTTCCACTTACCTGATCTATAATGTATAACGAGTCCTGTTTCGCTGAAGCAGAACCGTCTCATCACCAAGCGTCGGACAGAGGACCCTGCAGAAGTTTTTGGTGGACAGTGTTGTTGACTTTTTTCCCAAAAGCAAACCATGGTGCCAATTTTTTTTTTTTTTTTAAAAACGACAGAACCATCTGCATTTTGTTTCTTTCTTGTGTGTTTCCCAGGAGCGCCTGCTGCTTTCAGTGTTGCCAAGGCATGTTGCAATGGAGATGAAGGCTGACATCAACGCCAAGAAGGAAGATATGATGTTCCATAAGATCTATATCCAGAAACACGACAATGTCAGGTCAGCGGGGACTTTGTGCCTTAATGCTTAATTTATTTTATCACATATGAGTTCATTTCACTAGTCTTTATTCCCCGCATGGAATAATGATTTTTTTCTGAAAGACGCTCTTCCAGTGGATGATATGATCCTCTAGGAGGCGTCACGTCATTCCCAAAACATACAAATAAACGTTAAGATGAATTGTTTAATCTCATAAAACAAATCACATGTTTCCATCATTGATTCTGAGAGTGATTCAGACACTTTTGTGCGTTCACACGCTCACGCTGACACACGCACATGCACACACACACACGTGCGCTTACAGAGTCAGAAGAGGGTAGAGTGGTTTGGCAGAGTGGAGGCTAATTAACACTAGTGAGGGAATACTTAATCGCCAGCAGCCAAGATAAGATAATCCCCAAAGATGGAGAGCTTCAGCACACATTCAATTACAGAACGGAGCAAATACACGGCCCCTCTCTCCCACCTCACAAACAGACACACACGCGCACACACACACACACACACACACACACGCACACGCACACAGATGGAACTCCTTCAGAACACTTTTCTGCCAACCTCAAGGTCAGCAGCCCTGCTGATCATAGATCATTGCAAAACCCTCAAACTGCAGAACCAAACCATAAAGAAGATGGAAGATGATAGTCATAGTGTTTTATTATGGGATGTCGATTGTTAAGCAGCTCATGCTGAAATGAACGGCAAGATTCTGCCACAAAAAAAAGTTCCCAAAAAAGTTTTGAAAAAGTCACATTTCCGAATCACATTTATAGCAGTGTTATATTTAGTTATGCCAATTTTACTATATATTGTGAATGGGATTAGATGTGTGTGTAGGGTTTTTCCGACAGGTGTGTGGTGATGTGATGTGACGTGATTCTGGCGGTTGCTACAAAGTACTGTTTTTTTTATTTGGTGCAAAGGAAATTTTGTTGCACTGCAAAAACAAAATTCTCCAGTTACTGGAGTCTGATAATATACCTTAATGTTAAATCTAACAGGACATGAGCACCAAAAGTAAAAACTTCCATCTGTCAGCATGTCCAACTATTCAACATTATATGGAAATATTGGAAGTGGCTCTTTTACTAGTGGTTTAGAGTTTCAGCTAAAAATGGCCAAAGTGCTACATGTTATTGATGTTATCTATATTTATTTCCTGCAAACTGTGTTTGACTGAGGTCAGTCATTCAAATGTCAAATGTTAAAATCCAACCCCACTAGTTAGGAATGACGAGTGAGCGAAGTAAATGGTTACGGTAAAATATGAAAATACAAGTTATATCTCCTTGAGGCAGTGTTTTTTTTAAAGTAAATGTGGATTAAATTGGACCAACGGTTAAGAAGTTATGTCAGTTTTCCCCCCAAAATTTCCCCTACATGAGTAAAATCTAAGTTATTAGAATCAAGTAAGGTGTAAATGAGATAAATCTCTTCAAGTGGAATTCATATGTACCAAATTTGGAATAAATTGACCACAGGTGGAAAAATTATGGTCTGAAAACTGTGATTTTGGAGATAAAGCTCCTCTTAGTGGGGGAAATATGCAACTGACCTTTCTCAAAAATTTCAAAATGATCCATGAAATTGTTTTTGAGTTATCACATTGACATGAAGGATCTTAAAAGGCGATGGCCATCCCATAATATATATGACGTTTGATGGAAGCCTGCAGAGGAGGCGTCACTGGTGCTTCCCACTGTTCCCTCAGTTATGCAGGGAATTGATTTCACAGCGTTATACTTATAATAATAATAATAATACATTTAATTTATAATGCACTTTACATTTGGATCAAATCTCAAAGCATTTACTGTGTAAACCGGTGATAATAAGGAGTAAGAATTACTATAATTATTTAAATTATATGAATTTAGAGTTTAAATAGAATATTTAGATTCAACATCAACATTTTGTTAAATTCTTGTATTACAAAAAAGTAAATATGACAAAGTTGATAAATATTGCTGTAAATGTGATTTTAAAAAGTGAATTCACACCAACTTTTAAACAGTTTCCTGTTTCTCGTTGTCTCACCCTGTCTTTTCGGTGTTCTTCTCTCGCCCTCAGTATTCTGTTTGCAGACATCGAGGGTTTCACCAGCCTGGCGTCTCAGTGCACCGCTCAGGAGCTGGTCATGACACTCAATGAACTCTTTGCGCGGTTTGACAAGCTGGCGTCGGTAAGGACAGCGCTCCTTTTCTCCGGAGTCTTCAGTTTGGCCTGTTGTCTTTCCTTAATTGTTTGCTGTTGGAGTTGAAGAATCAGACATGGTGTCAGTTTTCTTAACCAGCTGTTTTTCAAAAATATTCAGTTTTCTTTTTTTTATTTCCCCTCGATACCCTCTATTAACCTAATTTTCTTGTTCTCCCTTCTTCTCCACATACCTCTCCCACTCTCAGGAGAACCACTGTCTACGCATTAAAATATTGGGTGATTGTTATTATTGTGTGTCTGGACTGCCTGAACCCCGCGCTGACCACGCCCACTGCTGTGTGGAGATGGGTGTCGACATGATAGAGGCCATCTCGTGAGTTCAGTGTTTTTGCATATTTGAGGTTTAGGAGTTTGTTTGTTTGCAACATGTTATCATGCTTCTGCAGAGGAAACAGGGTTCTTTTGTGTGTCTGCAGGCTGGTGAGGGAGGTGACGGGGGTCAACGTCAACATGCGCGTCGGCATCCACAGTGGGCGCGTACACTGCGGCGTGCTGGGACTGAGGAAGTGGCAGTTTGATGTGTGGTCAAATGATGTAACATTAGCCAATCACATGGAAGCGGGAGGCAAAGCAGGGTGAGGCATCTCTGCATGTTCACACACATTTAAAATTTACATGTGAGAAAAACTATCTGTAACACAGCTTATCAACTCAACGCCATTACAGGTGGTAAACACCATCTCCAGCCCTTCTGGGGTTCTGTATCACTAAAGAATGAAGTAAATAAATGGGACTTTCATTTATTTAAATTATTCATCAGTAAATATAAAGACAATATAAAGAGGAAAAAAGTATGATTTTATCAATCAAATATGTATTTTTATTGTTCTTAATAAATTTAATTTCTTATTACATCTCTCACCTACTACGTCACATGCTAAACCGGATCTACTGCAGATGAAAAAATAGTTTATCCAGCATTCCTTGATTCTTCAACAATAATTTAATTAACAGATGCTATGACAAAAAATGTTCATCAACGGCGAAGGTGACGACAGGACGAAATCTAGATCACGCCCCAGCTGTGACTAAATGAACATCCATTATTTTTTAATTACGTAGAAAGATGAGCATAAGATTCAATTCACCTTTTAATTTACTCCTCAAGTGTTTGACTGAACCCTTATACAATATGACCCAGTGGCAGCATGTATATGCTAAATAGTAAGGGGCCAAGGATAGAGCCCTGAGGACACAAAGGGTCAAAGGGGCCGCCGGAGAGGGTGCATCATCCATGGGTGTTGGAAAAGTCCTATTAGATAAGTAGGAACTTTTTGGGGCAGATTAAAGCCTTTGATGACTTACTAAACAGAATTATGTAACTTGATACCACCAAGAAAAGTCTAATAAGGCTCAGACTGTTTTTCTAATAACATTCTTTTTCTAAAATGTTTTTTTCACTGTTTAAAAACATGCGTGAATAAGTAATTTGTCATTTTCAAACAAGAATCGGGTAGGAATTCCGTGTTGCTGGCTTGAAGCCGGGCATATTCCTTAAACTGTCATCTGCAGACCAGACATTTCCTGCAAAGCTTGTTTTTCAGCAGATAATGGGAAAGAAAAGAAACACTTTAAAAAGGAAAAAACAAAGTTTTTTTTGGCCTTGCTGGATTGACTGATAACTTATAATAGAATGTCAAAATCTTCTTTCACTAAGTTTCAAATGCCCAGACTTTAAGTCGACTTATACTTGGCTGAAAGGAAATAGGATAGCATCCACTAAGTAAGATTAATATCAAATAATGACATTTGTGACCGAGACTAAATGAAGAAAATAGCCGACAAAATTAAGACTAGCTCTGTGTTCTGGTCTCTTTGTAGGAGGATCCACATCACTAAGGCCACTTTGCAGTACCTTAATGGCGACTACGAGGTGGAACCGGGCTTTGGAGGTGAGAGGAACGCCTACTTGAAGGAGAACAGCATCGAGACCTTCCTGGTCCTCGGCTGCAGCCAGAAACGGGTCAGTGCACGAGACACACGCAGCTTAATGTGAATGTAGCAGGGTTGTTATGGTGGGCCTCTCAGGATGATATACTTGTAAAGGTTAGAAGTATAAAATTCTCTTTTGTCACAGACTAGAGCGCCACAATCTCCGACCAAAACAAAAGTCTGTGTCATTCACTCGAGGCAGGCCTGATCATATGTGAATAAGTAATATGTCACGGCCTAGACTGATGATTACAATGTGTTTAGAAAAATGTTTTCAGTATTTTGTTCCGCTTTAACACTTTAATGTCCTGCTCACAGTTTGGTTGAGCACATTTTGAGCCAATATTTCTTTTGACTGAACCTGTTTAGAATATGACGAAGTGACAGCATGTATATGCTGAAGAGTAAGGGGCCTAGGATAGAGCCCTGGTGCACACCATGGGTCAAAGGGGCCACCAAGGAGGAAATTTTTTGTTGATTTTGTTATTCTTCAACTCATCTGCTGAGCGTGACGATCTGCCCTTTAAATCTCCTGGTTGTGTGTCCCACACGCCTAATATATCATGAAAACACCCCCATCCTGTCCTGCTGGCTCGCCCCATTCATACAGACTTCCAGTCGGTGCTGTTACTGCTTCCACTCCGGCGTTAGAAGTGGAACAAAAATGACTCTTCTTTATGTTTTTGTAACATTAATACAGAATAATGCAGTAAAGGTGCGACGGTCCTGCCTGGAACAGACTGTGTAGACGAGGCTTGATGTTACGTAACAGAGTGATGTCATTCTATGTTCAGGACGGAATTACTCCTCTATATTCACGCAGCATTCTTACTATGTGATTGTTAAAAACATCATATATTGTTATTAAGATTATGAAAATATGTTCAGTTTCTACAACTAATATATGTAATATCTGTACATTTTGCTACAGATGACACATATTTACAATAATTGTACAATCCTTTCTATATTTATGATATGATTTGCTTTCTTTATTGAAGCTCCAGATAATTATTATAATTATTATTATTATAATAATTGTTATAATCGATATAATATCCTCTAAAAATCGTGAATCTTATGGATTTGTCATCGCCGGCGCAGATCCTTTGTGTAAAGGCAATAACTCAAGAACTATTTCATGGATCATTTTCAAATGTTATACCGATATTCACCTTTGTGCGTGGAAGAACTGATTAGATTTGGGGAAAGGTCAGTTGCATACTTTCGCCATTAGGGAAATCCTTATCTCCAAAGTTGTGCATCAATAATTTTTCAACTTTGACCCAAAAAACATTTTTATTTTTATCGAAAAGTCAGTTGAAAGGGAGATAGATACATTTTTCTGCGACTGAATTCATCATTTCAATTACTTTCCACCAGGCTCTCAGAGTTATGGAGATTGCAGTATTTTTGAAACAAGGACTATGTTTAATGTATGTGCTGATTAAAAGTGAGTCTGTGAAGAAGATGTTTTTGCAGCAGTGTTGGAGAGCAATCTTGTATTTATCCTTTTTTACTGTAAGACTTCATAATTTACTCACTAAAGTGAGTTTTGTTTAACAAAAAACGCTTTTATCAAACAATTTCAAATTTAATAGGAATGGTTAAATCGAGGGAAAGTTGTAAAACTCAGGGGATTGGGGACTTTTTGGGGCTATACTCTTGCTTAATATTCACTTATAGGCATAGTTATTTTTATTTCTTTTCACAGTAGCCTATTATTTTGGGACAAATTGACTGTAAAACCCAGAGCCCAGAGTATAGACTACACGTTTAAAGCATATTTACTTTATGAGGTAAAGGCTACAACACAGACCATCTAATTCAATCAACCAAATGAAGATTTAATCGTACTTTTTACATTTCTGTGACCTAAGCTGCACTTTAGACTGAAGATCTAATCCTCGGATCATACGTCGTACTTCCACCACCCACTTGATCCAACCATCTCATAGGTCCACTATGCAATGTGTCCAGTGTCCATAATCCAAACACCTGTTACCTTTCCTGCAAAACATGTTATATAAACCATTTTCCAGTTATAAGGTAGATGAAAACCTCGCAGCAGAACCCATGATGAAATAAGTTTTTTATTTTGGATAGTGCGTATGCTGATAAATGCTAATGAGGACAGGAAGTCATAAATGGGTATAAAAACAGTTTATTTCTCATACCTACAGCTTTGGAGTAACAGAAACAAAGCCCAATCTCTGCTTCTGTCAAAGTTTTGCATCAGCTTATAATATCCAGGCACAATATTATCTGTCAAGTTGCTGATTAAATCTGCAAATAAAGGAAATAAAGGCTAATTGGGCACATTCAAAAACCTAACATGTTTAGCTCACAGTATCAAGATGATCTTTGTGAGGCTTTCCTGCACAGGGAGTGAGAGGCTTGCAGGAAAAGCAGCAAAAAGTCAGCCGTTAGGAGGAATAGTGTCAGAGTGGGATTCATAGGAGCGCTCCAAAGGCCGACGGTGGAGCCGTCCATCTCCAGCCAATGCTTGTGGCTTAGAACATGGAGGGGATCGGAGGAAATAGGACAATGGTTCACCATGTACTCTCATAGGCCAAGAGAAGAGATTCCATCTAATCCGTCTCAGCCCCCATCAGAGCTGGTGTGACCTCAACACAACAGATGGAACAAGCTACGACCAGAAGCTGACACTGACCTTTATGGGGGCGTATACCAATCTGGCGTGGTAAGGCTGAAGTTGGCCTGTACGTCCACACATGTAGGATAATAATACCCAGAGGGATGAGCTGCTCCGGAACCGTACCTGGAAAACTGTACTGGCTGTAACTTTAGATATCCAAACCAGTGGATCAACTGGAACCAGTAGAAACCTAAACTGGTAACTAGGAGCTGAACGACCGATGGCACCCCTGAATCAATTTTTTGATTTTATTGCTTGTGTTTCCGCAAAATAAAGTTCCTTCACTTAAATTAAAGTTTCCTAGCTCACTAGCTTTAATGCCTGGGATTTTATAAAGGTCTTTGTAGCCTCTCTACAGTGACGTAAAGTTTTATAAAAACATGCTCTACCGAAAGGATTTTCTCTGAAATACAACATTTCTACAGCCAGATTTGTTTTACTCTTTAATAACATGTTGACAAAACAATTTCTAATTTTACGGTACAAATTTAGACTGTCTAAGATATTAAATTAATAGGTTTCTGAAAGAAATAAAATATGCAAAGAAATAACTGTTATAATAAGTTAATAGTTTATCAATTTCTCGATGAGGACAGTTAAATGTTAGTATGAGGGCTGAACAAGGTTTTGGTTCTAAAATGTCTGAAAACATCACGTGGGGGAAAAAGTCCTACAAGAGGGTCGCTCACTCAGTCGCTCTGTTGTGTCGTACGAGCAGAAAGAGGAGAAGGCGGTGATGGCAAAGATGCAACGGACGAGAGCCAACTCTAATGAGGGCCTGATGCCGCGCTGGGTCCCTGACAGAACCTTCGCCCGGACCAAAGACTCCAAAGTCTTCAGACAAATGGTGAGCATCTGCACCTTCATCGTTACGGATGCAGGCTGCAGCTTCTCTCTGAGAGTCACGTTGTCTCTTTCTCTTCATCAGGGCATTGACGAGGCCTCCAGTAAAGACACGTGAGTCTCGAGCCTTCATGCTCGCAGGTGTGACCTCTGCTGGTCTCCTACATCACATTTCAGGGTCTCTCTGTCTTGTTTCAGCCGTGGTATTCAGGAGGCCATGAACCCAGAAGATGAGGTGGACGAGTTTCTGGGGCGAGCCATCGACGCTCGCAGCATCAACCAGCTGAGGAAAGACCACGTCAAGAGGTTCCTGCTCACCTTCCAGACCCCCAGCCTGGAGAAAAAGGTTCCAATCCAACCTCTTATTATGACCTTTGCTTCTGTGTTGAACGGAGGGAACCGACTCGGCTCAGCTCTTCTGTTTGTTCCCGTTGTAGTATTCCAAGAAGGTGGATGATCGCTTTGGAGGCTACGTGGCCTGTACTCTACTAGTATTCTGCTTCATATCATTCATCCAGATTGTCATCTTTCCACAGTGAGTACTTCATACATACTCCAGCTCCTATAATATATACAGTACTATGTAGTTTTTATACATGTAATCTGGTTAATTTGGTGAGCAGAAGGTAAGATAATGCATTTAATTCTGCTCCAGTTAGTGTTAAAAAAAAAGTGTTAGTGTTAAAACACACTTAATAAAAGTTGACTCACATAAAGCCGCGTTGCATTTTCTGCAATATTGTCTATTTTTTAGTTCAAAGGAGAATTTTTTTTTTCTTACATGCGAAAATAAAAGAAGAAGAAAAATCCAGACATCATTTTGATTTGTGTTAACTCCAAAATCTACCAAATGTTAGTGACTTGTTTCCTTTGACTTTTTAGGCCCACAAATTTGGACAAAAGTAAAAGTTTGGTTGGTGATTAAATCTTTTAATTTATTGATGTATGGATTTTTTCCCCATGTATTTCAACCTAATAAGATGCACACATAAAAGACTGTAAATGAAAATCCTCAAGGTTTTCCACAAATCACCCATTATAATGTAGTAATATGTGCAGAAATGATTGAATTAAATCTTAAAAGTAGCAAAAAAACACCTTTAAATAGAAACCAGGCAGTTGAGCCAACATTCGTGAGCATTAGATGATGCCATGTGATCATTTTCAGATTTTAAACCCCATCAGACTTTAGCCGGAGGAAGAACTTGATTGATTTTTGGTAAGGTCAGTTGCATATTTCCACCACTAGGGGAGTTTTATCTCAAAGTTTTTGGGCCATAATTTCTCATCTGTTGATCCGATTTAGTTGGTGCATATGAATCAGCTCAAAGAGATCTATTATTTAGATATTATATTTCACTGTAGCTGAGCTCAGAAAATGGAGTTAAATGTATTTTTCTTTATTATTGAGTCACTATGGGATCTGATCATAGAGCATATTGCGGACTTCGCAGAAAATAGTTATGTTGAGTCAATATGGACTGTTTGAGATTATTGATGACTCACATTTAGTTTGAGGAGTTCAATCGGGGATTGCTTGTACAATGCAGAGGTCTGGGGGCTTTTCTGAGATAACCCCTTGCTGTCGGTGACGACAGCAGAGGCGTAGTTCCTTAAACAACTCGGGAAGTCTCTGTGTCTTTCTGCTAGAAATCTATTGGATTTCCGTGGGGAAATCTAGGAAATGGGCAAGACTTAGGCGTTTTTCTGTGTGTGTTAATTGTAATCGAGTATTAGATCGTTGATGCTGTTTATTTACAAGCTATTCGGATTAGTAAAGTTACTAATAAGCATTAACACTGATAGCAAGTTAGGTTAGGAAATGTGTAGTGAAGATACTGGTGCACTAATCTTTAAAGGATCTCAGCATTTAAAGTCAACACATCTTCTTTATAGCATCCATAACTACTTTAACTCTCCTGAGAAATGGGATTAACCAAGGAAGATATTAATATCTGTGTGGCTATGTGTCATGTTTTTGCAGTGGGACAATGGGTCTTTTTTATAACTCCATATCAGGATGTGTCTGCGATAACATGTCACATGGTTGCCAATTGGTTAAGTCCCTAAGACTTAAGACTTAAATACCCTTAAGTCTTGGGGATTTCAGATTTTTTACAGGAAAATACATGAGCCACCAGCGTCATTAATGAAATAAAATACCTTATTTTCATGCAGTGCCGTTATCATAAAAATCAAAATGTAAATTGAGTTTTTGCTACTTTTAAGAGTTCATTCAATTTTCCCCGCATTTATTATTTTTTCGTTGGATTTTTGGGGCATGTTAAGAATTTCAAATACAAGTCTAGCCAGTACATCATCTGAGGTCTGCTTCCTCAACAGATGGATTAAGAGTAAATGCTAAAGACACCCTGTACAACCGGTGGCTGGTCTGCTTTGCTTTCCCAAACTGCATGAGAATCCACATGGAAATGGATTTTTTGAGTCACAGTTTTTGCACCAGCCAACCGGATTAGTTGTGAAAATAACCTAATGTGTCTTTATAACTGAGTTGCTCAATGTGTCCTTGCAGCACCCCGGTCATGATAGGAATCTACATCAGTATCTTTATCTTACTCGCCAACATCCTTTTCATCTGTGCCATATATTCGTGCGTCAAGGTGAGCACGCAAACAGATATTTTGCCATTCTATCAGATATATTAAATATTTGCTTTGTGTGTAAAATGTTCTTCTTTCTCTCCCTTGTAGCTCTTTCCAACTGCAATGCAGACTGTTTCAAAGAAGATTGTCCAGTCTCGCATCAACAGCACCCTGGTTGGAGTGTTTAGCATCATCATCGTCTTCATCTCTGCCTTTGTTAATATGGTAAGTGATTGAATCCCTCCTCCCCCCAAGTTGGATTTTTTAATTCATATGCAACATCTGTTTTTAGAAGGTATTCCCCTGAAAGACTGAATCATGTTATTACCACCATTATGTCTGTGTATATCAGGTGCTGGCTCACCCAATAAAGACAGTATCTTTATCCAGAACATTCTTTATTTTGCTCTATATACAACATCCAGCCATAACTTAAGAGCCACCAGCCTAATTTTGTGTAACTCCCGCTTTTGACCCGTGCATGTATCAATCAGCCTTGGGCACCCATGACCCCGTCGCCTGTTCACAAATTGTCCTTCCTTGAATCGCTTTGAAAAGCACTAACGTCTGCAGACTGGGAACAACCTAGAAGACGTGGAGCTTTGAAGATGATCTGTTATTCTAACCATCAGCATTTGGCCGTTCAGAGGGGTTACCTTGCCTATTAAATCCAACCCACTGAGAGGTGCCACTCTTAACAGGATATTCAACGTCATGCTGAAGTTACCTGACAGTGGTTTTAATGTTATGGCTGATATTTGTATATCATTGAGTCGGTTCCAACCAGAATGAGAACTGTTTTTTTTTTAAATTTCAGTGTTGAAGAATCAGTCAAAACTATTTCTGTTCCAGACAAAGATTCACTCCCAAGAATCTTATCATCTGATCCTCGGGGATCTCTAAATTCTGATGAAGTGACAAGAGCGAGAAAGAATGGAGCTAAAAGTCACGAAATTATTGAATAAATAATAAAATAACTCCTATTCCTGAAAGCCAACTGTTTCTAAGAATCATATTGATGCACTTGGAAATATCAAAAAACTAATAATGTTTTGTTTTTAATGCAGATTTATCCAAAAAAGTTTAATTAATATGACTGAGTTGTGCGACTGCCAGTCAGATTTATCTATTAGCTTATTCATCAAAGGACGCGGGCAACTTCAACTCCCGTGTCTATCCCTGATGGATTTTAAAGTTCAAATCCGTCCAAAACCTTTGGAAAAAGAACAATCTATCTTGTTAATGAAAATCATTCCGTAACACTTTGACGTATTGAAAACAGCTGTTCTCCTATCTCTGTAATCCCTCCTCATGCGTTCGTGTAAACATATTTCTGCAATAACTGACGTCATTTTTAGCAATAATCCTATTTCTATGTGCAATTATATTAGGTGCTATATCATAATTTTGTGCACAGTCACATTTAAATGCAACAATGCAGCTACTGTGTGCAATATTTAAAAAAGTTAATCACTGTTTGATATTTATTAGTTATTATAATTTAGGGATATTCTTTTGGGGAGGGTGAACCTGCTGCTGTGTAGTTTGTTTTGCTTTGAACATATGTGATGGCTAACAGAAGAGGATTAGGTCGACATATGGCTATGTGAATTTTTCGGGGGGGAATTTTTGACTTTATTCTTAGAATAACCCTAACCCTTAATAAAAAGAGATATAGCCCTATTCTGAAAATCAAGTCAGAATGCTGAGTTTAAAGTCAGAATGCTGAGTTTAAAGTCAGAATTCTGAGTTTAAAAGTCAGAATTCTGAGTTTAAAAGTCAGAATTCTGAGTTTAAAGTCAGAATTCTGAGTTTAAAGTCAGAAGTCGGGGATTAATCTCAGAATAAAAAAATAAATAATCTAGCCCTCTTCTGAAATGAAAGTCAGAATGCTGAGTTTAAGGTAAGAATTCTGAGACTAAAATCAGAATTCCACCCGAAGTATTCCACAAAGCCGTTTATATGGCCCTAATCGTCTTCTGTAGATGAATAGTCTGAATGCCGATAAAATGAATCTTGATAAAAATCTGTTAAGCTGCTAACAGATAGACAGACTGATGGGTAATAAAGGACGCAGCATATTCGTACAGTAAACCGACCATACATGCTGGTTATTATGCTGAATGCGTGATGTGGCTCAAGCGTCATCTGTTCTGCAGTTTGCCTGTGACACCAAGAGCTTGGTGCAATGTGTCGCTGAGAAGCTGAACACCTCTGCAGCCCTGGTGACACCGTGTCTGATCCGCAGCCTGAATGTGTCCGTTGAAGGCGGCTTAGAGATCTGTCCCAGTGAAGGCCCCTCCTGCCCGTTTCCTGAGGTGAGTTTGCAGCTTGTCACCCGCTCTCTGTTTGCGTTCAACTTGTTCGAGCCGTTTCCCAAAGAAAATGTCACATTTGCATTTGTGTTTCTCTGAGATCTATCGTTGATAAGACTTCCTTGTGATCCCGCCCTCCTGTTTGTGCCAGTATTTCAGCTACAGTGTGCTGCTGACGCTGCTGGCCTGTTCGGTGTTCCTGCAGATCAGCAGCATAGGAAAGCTGGCCCTCATGCTTCTCATCCAGTTCACCTTCCTGCTGCTGGTGGAGTGGCCACAAGTAGCACTATTCGACAATGCAGACCTCTTTGTCACCTCCAATGCCATGTGAGTTCCACAGCCTGGATTCTGATGCTCAGGGCCCGGATACTGGACATTGCGGAATGTATAAATCATGTTTCAAAGTGTTTTTTTCCTTATTCTTCTAAAAAAAAAAAAATTGGAGTATATTTTATTAAGGCAAACAGATATATTAGCCTTAAATCATTAATAATAATAATAATAATAATACATTTAATTTATACAGCACTTTACATTTGGATCAAATCTCAAAGTGCTACAAAGTAAAAGCAGATAAAAGCATCAATAAAAATTAAAATAAAATAAAATAATAACTATATAAAAACCTGACCAAAAAGCAGCAATGTTAATTAAAGTCATAGGTTCTGCTAAAAAGGAAAGTTTTAAGTCCTTTTTTAAATGTGCCAGTCGTCTGTGGAGCCCTCATATGGTCAGGGAGGGAATTCCACAGACGAGGGGCAGCAGAACAGAAGGCCTGATCCCCCATGGTGCTGAGCTTAGTCCGGGGAAGGAGGAGGAGGTATGAGTGGGTAGAACGGAGGGATCGTGTTGAGGTCAGTGGGGTGAGTAGTTAAGTAGTTAGAGCATTAAGGACTTAGTCATCGTTTTTGTTGTAAATTCTTTTAATATGCTCTTATTGGCCAAAATAATGAATCACAAACTTCTATAGTTCATCAGAAGCTGAACTATCATTCTGATACAATATTAAAAAATATTCAGCTCTATTTCAAGTATAATATAATATGAATTTTATATACTTAACATTAGAGTTTGTTGAATTTCTAAATTGTATTTTTGTATCAGGGTAAAAAATAAGAAAAAGAAATCAGCATTGAAACTGTAAAATTATGAGATAAAAACTCTAGAATACAGTTTTATTGTTATTATTTATTGGAAAGGAAAAAAATTACAATTAGGTTTCAAAAGAGAGAAATATTTGTAATATTATACATTTACTCCCCATAAATGCATTGCATTAAGGAGGAGGGAGAGAGAGAGAGAGAATTAGTTCTGAGCATTTCCAGAACTTCTTGGTTGGTGTGTAATACCTACCAGAAAGATCTAACGAAGGGCAACTGACGAAGAAGGGGACGACTAATAGTTGTCCAAGGGTAATTTATTCTAATTCAACAGTAGAGCTACTGCACAAATTGCTGAAAAAGGTTAATTCTGGATACAATGAAAAGGTGTCAGAACATTTCTTTGAATAAAGTTAATTACTTACAGGTAAAATGGGACTTTGATTTTCCTTCATTCCTACTTTTTTTCAAGTTTGGAGGTGAAATATGTACAAAATATGTAAAAAATGTACCATGTTCCTTTCACTGAGTGTTTGTTTCTTTTTCTATTTCAGTGACTTAAATGAAACTAGTGCTCAATGGTAAGAATACTCATTTGTTTCTAGATTAAAAGCATATTAAATGCATTGTAAGTATAGTGATTATTTGTATTGAGCGGAATTAAATGTTTTATCTTCACGCTTTTAGGTCCAGTTTCAATGAAACTACAAACCAGTGGTGAGACAATGTTCTGTGTTACCCCCTTAAAGCTTTTTTTTGTGCTATAATTTCAAAGCTTTTTATTCCAGTTCTGCAGGCTTCCGTTAATCTGGATCCGTGTCCGTTACTTTTGCAGCCCATTTGTTGTGACCAAAGTGTCCCTGAGGGTCATGACCCCTGTGATCCTCACAGTTTTCGTCCTGGCGCTGTATCTGCACGCGCAGCAGGTTGAATCCACAGCACGCCTCGACTTCCTGTGGAAATTACAGGCATGTTTTAAATCCACAAGAGGGCGCTATTTGACCATATAACTATGAATACAAGCTGTAGACTTTTCTTTTTTTTTTACATTTTATTTGTGATAGTTTTGCATTAAAGGATAAAAACATATAGAATATAACACAGTTAAATGAAATATAGGTATAGAAAGAATATAAAAAGATTACTTTTCACACAATAATTATTAAAGCTAGAAAATAATGATAAATAACCATTGGGGCAACACTATAACAAAGATTCTGTACATTTATTCAAAAACTCCATCAAGAAACAAGAGGATTGAGATGAATCAGTGTGTTGTAAGAGAATATTCAGAAAGATTGTGTAAAGCTGAGTATGTCTAATAAAGGCTTTCATTCCCAGGCTACAGAGGAGAAAGAAGAAATGGAGGAGCTGCAAGCCTACAATCGTCGCCTCCTTCATAATATTTTGCCTAAGGACGTAGCCGCTCACTTCTTGGCGCGTGAGCGGCGTAACGACGAGCTCTACTACCAGTCCTGCGAGTGTGTGGCTGTCATGTTTGCCTCCATCAGCAATTTCTCAGAATTCTACGTAGAGCTGGAGGCCAACAACGAGGGAGTGGAGTGTCTCCGGCTGCTCAACGAGATCATCGCCGACTTCGACGAGGTAAAGTTTGCCACGCTCGGTAGTGCGTGCGGATTTGGCCTTTGCTCACAGCTTATTTTAAAATAAAAACACGTGATCATCTTGTGTTCTCAGATCATCAGTGAGGAGAAGTTCAGGCAGCTAGAGAAGATCAAGACCATTGGTTCCACCTACATGGCGGCCTCTGGCCTCAATGACTCCACCTACGACAAGGAGGGTCGTTCCCATATTACAGCGCTGGCGGACTATTCCATGAGGCTGAGGGAGCAGATGAAATACATCAATGAGCATTCCTTCAACAACTTCCAGATGAAGATAGGTAAAAACTCAGTGGAGCTCATTCCATCCACTGCCAAAGCCAAACGATCCTACAAAAGTCTGTTTAGCTTTCCAGATGTATGCTCCACTATTCCACAAAGTTTTGTTGAATAATTTTAGTACATTTTGCATAATTAAATCATTCTGTTTAGTAAGTTTTTATCTGCTTTAACATACCAACAAAAAAATCCCCTATTTATGGAAAAGGGACTCCTCCTCTACGGCCCTTTTGAACTGTGGTGTAATCCAAGGCCTCATCCTTGGCACCTTTCTGTTTACCATATACAGCCTGTCCCTGGGTCATATTCTAAACCGGTTCAGTCACATTTTTCAGTGAAACCAAATGACTCGCATTGAACTCAACCAAACAGTTGAGCAGGACATTAAAGGGTTTAAAGGGGAGATCTCACCTTTTTTTATAATTAAACTTAAACCGGAAGAGTTTTATCTTCACCAAATTCTGAAGATTTCCATGATTATATATATTATATATATATATATTTATTTATTTGCCGTGGGACAAAAAAACAAACCTCTTCTGCAGAAGTAAAATGGCTCAGGTTTATTAAGTAGTAGTTTTACTGATGCACTAATCTTCTGTTACATCCCAGGTCTAAACATTGGTCCAGTGGTAGCTGGGGTCATCGGCGCACGAAAGCCTCAGTATGATATCTGGGGAAACACCGTCAATGTGGCCAGCCGTATGGACAGCACAGGTGTACCTGACTGCATACAGGTGGGTGTCATGTGACTGCTGTTCAGTGTGAGGCCCAGCATCTAAGATTTATGTTGTTATTTAATGTTTATACTCTTATAGGATTCCAAAAACATTTATGGCATTTATCCATGCCTGGATAAATATTACATTCAGTGTCCCCTTTATTAGATATAGCTTTGTAGAGCATTTCAATTCAATATATTTCTCATCATTATGTTCACTGTTGGTGATAGTCAGAAAAAAAACTAAAACATTAATGACTGAGGTCAAAGTTAGAGGTAATAATAATAATAATAATACATTTAATAGAGGTGTCAATGTCTGTACGACATACTACTAGGAAAATGCTGAGGGGGGAATTAAGGATCATAACATGAATGATGCTGAGATCATATGCCTCCGCTCTGTCTTCATCATGACGGACCAATACAATACCCACGTTACTGCTGAAACTAAACCCCTATCCTTAACCCTAAAGCTAAGCTTACGTTTACTGCTGAAACAACGGGCAGGACTTGTGTCCAGTAAACCGCACTATACTTTAAACCGTGCATTTTGCGCTCTACTTTTATTCATTAAATAAGCTTTCATTTCAATCTTCCCTTGTCTATTCTACCCAACAGGTGACTACAGACCTCCACCAGGTGCTTTCAAGCAAAGGGTACGTGTTGGAGTGTCGCGGGGTAGTTAAGGTCAAAGGGAAAGGGGAAATGACAACCTACTTCCTGAATGAAGGACCACCCAACAGTTAGCAGCCATGGCAGCAGCCGATGCTGGGATGATCCCCCCACTGTAAGGACACAGCACCACTGAGCGAGGACTCACAGTGTGAGCGAGTGGCTGAAATCTAGAGACGGCGTCACCTGAATCCCAAGCAAAGAGATGAAAACTTTTAAGACTTCACAAACAAAGTGTTCTTGATGAGAGGAAAACGTTTCTCGTTTGACAGCCATTTTGGCCCACGTTCATGTCGAAGGACAGGTGTTTTTCTCATGTCTAGCCTCTCTCTCAGGCTTCTCGAAAGATGCAAAGTCTGTTTATTTAAAAACAACGCCTTTTAGCCTATGTCGAAAGAAGGGTATCGCTGTACATAAGGCTACGTTTTGTCCTACTTTGTTTTGTTCTTGTTTTGTTTATTTCTTTCGGGTAATTTTTATTATTTCACATGAATTATGAACCGGTACTTTTCTTTCTGGATTAATTATTTATTTTGATCTCAATGTTTTGTGCAAACGGTCCTTTATGAAAAGGTTTGAATACATACATGCACAAATATCCCGTTTATTACACGTTTATAGGTGTGTGTGTACACGCATATTTGTGTGTGTATGAATATATGTATAAACTGAGGAGGAATATATTGACCAAAGACTTAAGTATTTACTAAAAGCAAGGAAAGACATGTTTGATTATGTTACAAGTCAGCATAACCGGATATTTTTCAGGAAGGAGGACTGAACCTTCTTTGTCTTTTTTCTCCCAACTGCTGGCAGCAAATTCTGGCTTCACTGTTTTCATAAGATATGTAAAGATTTATTTATTTTGACTGTCATTCATTCAGGCAGCAAAACCACTTTAATTCTAGCTAATGTTTCCCTCGACCTCTAAACAAAATGACTAAACGCGACAAAGGATGTTGTCAGAAGGTGATACCTGACATCTTGTGTTTTTAGCTCCTCTCTCTGAAGAGTTGAAGTAGCTCCCACTGGGATCGTCCTCATTTCAAATCAAATTGCTTTCTCAGCGCTTGACCCAGACGGCCCACCGATGGTTTTCGGACATATGTGCGCTGTCCTTTCCCATTTTTGGCGCAAATAGAAACGATGGAAGAAAATTGAGAAAGATGTCCCAGAGCCCTCAGGAGGGAAACCCTCAGATTTCAACGCAGTGGTGCCACCCAGCCTGATTCTTCTATGAAGGAGAAATAGATGAAGGAAAGAAACCTATATTGATTTTGACTGAATACTGTGCTTTGTAATCCTGGAGGGGCATAATTATTTTCACTGTGAGGTTTTTATGATACAACAAAACTGCTTTTTTGCCAAACATAACCGCTTTGAAGCATGTCCGATTGTGGTATCTTATTTCATTTTTCTTTGTTTCAGCGTAGCGTAATTTTGTATCACTTCTGTATTCATCATTTGTATATTCCTAATGTTATTATTATGATTATTATTATTATTATTATTATGATGATGATGATTCTGATTAATTATTATGCTTATTATGATGATTCCATTCCAATGAAAAGGATCAAAGACCAGCACGCTTTCTTGTAAAATGCCAGTTGTTAAGCTCAAGCTCACTGGTACCAACTGATCAACTGCAGCCAACGAATTCTGCGTTTCAATCCTTCTTATATACGATACAGTTTCGCAGCTGGCAATAGGTGTGATCATGTATAGTAAGTAATAACCATTAGCTGCCTTTTGCAGCAGAGCCCGAGTGGTGTATGCTCACATAAGCATAGCAGTGGATACACACATATGCAGATGATTCACTGCTATTTTTTTAAAGTTATGCCACTACTGCAGTATTGTAGTTCTCAGTCAGGCTTTAAGGTGACCTCTCCCTTCCACACGTTAACCTCTCAGTACTAACAAACGACCTGGTATTCACTCGAGACGCAGAGGACAATTAGTACACCTTTACATATAGTTCCCCCCCCCCCCCCACCCCCCCCCCTCACTCGGCCTTTTAGCAAGAAGTGGAAGCACTAACAGCTGAGTTTGATTGCCTTAAGTTAATATAATACAAATCATATACCACTGAATAGGAACTGTGCCTGCTTGTCCTGTCTGGACTTCCTGTGTTTTGATGGAATGGGAGACGGCTAAGGGCTTGATGAGAATAACTTTCAGTAAACATTCTCATCATAGCAATCTTCTTAGTTTCTCCAGGTTCAACTTTTGTAATTGGGAGAATCAGCCATTATTTAGCTCTTCTGTCTCACTCGACCACGGCAACCAACAGTTGATCACGTTTGTACCAAAGCCAGCTCACGCAGCCTTGTGCTAATGGTCCCGCCTGTACAATGATGTTGGGCCTCGGGCCTGGCGGTGACCACCAGAGGACAGTAATGTAATGGAGATCACCATCTGTCAAGTGAACTGTGACCAATGAAGAGTGATTCATATAAGCAAAGAGTTTATGGAACAGACATGAGTTTATAAAAGTGTGCATTGTATGTAGTCTATTTCTATTGGCTGTCCATAGATTGTGTTGATTGTTAACTCCTGGGATGTTTTGGGGGGAACAGGAGACATGAGGAAAGGTTGTCCCCATACTACTGAAACAGTGTTTTTGCTCAGGCCTGATAAATCCTTCCGTATTTTTTTTGTTTTATTTGTATTTCTTTCTTGGGTTGGAGGAGTCAAACGGGGAGTGTTTTGCAAAGCTGAAGGACAAGAAGAGATGAGGACTATGACAAAGAGAAAAATAACATTTCCCCTTGAAGAAAAATAAAAAAAAATCAATGGCTCTGTTGTTTGTCCAGATATTTACTAATTTTGCTCAAAATATATTATAACTGTTGGCTTATGGAAACATAGGCCCATCATAAATTATACAATAACTTCATATTTGGTATACACATTTAATAACCACCAAAAAGGTTGTTGAGGTTCTGTCTGTGCTGATTGTAACATATTATAATCCCAGCTCTATGTGGTTACAACATCCATTCTTCGGATGGATTCAGAGTAAACATTCATTCTAGCACCACTATAAAATATATTATACAAAGAAATGAATGCAAGAATAGAGATTCTCAAAGATGGCCGAGAGTAGTTAAAACAACCAAGGGTCATCTAAGGATGACCTATTTTACCCTGAACCACATACCATCAGTCACCTTAGAAACCTCTTTCCATGAAGAAAAATTATAAAGATTAGAAAAAGCACTCAAAAGAGCGCAAATCTCCACCAAGGCACTAAAGTACCATAGATTAAGGACAAATTAATAGAGATATCTCCATGAATGTCTGGAGTTATAACCAGCCTCTCAATCTACTGACTAACTCCAACAAATTCTCTGAGTAGCTCTCAAATACTCTCTAGCAGGTCGTCTCCTGCACCTTGCACTTCAGTGTCTCTGTTCAGCACACTCAGCCACCAGCTTGACCCCCCCCCCCCCCCCCCCACCAGCAATGGCAACTTATTATTTTACCTGATCTTATGATAAATGCTGCGAAGCATGTAACGTCACCAAAAGGTATTTGCCTCAAAGATATGACAAAACCTACCTCTGAGTAAAATTTAATGAAATACGTTATTTTTGCCATAATATTACTCGCAAACAAAGAAACAAACAAATGCACAGGAGTGCAAACATAACCACCTGGGCTGAAATAAAGAAAGGCACAATATGTGTAAGGTTTATTAGAGCAATAAGTGGTGAGATATTCACCAGATATTCAAATATACTACATATGAATATATAAATGTGTGCAGCAATGAAAAAAAAAATATAGATATATATTGTGGTTTATATTTATTCAACCCTATTGTCTCGGGGACATTAAAACCTCTACAACATTTTCTGTCCATAAACCCCTGACTTTAGTAAGGAAGACCTTCTAACAGGTGAAAGATAAAGAGAAAAAAACAAGAACTACCGAGGAGGGAATCCTCTTCCTAGATAGACATGGAACAGAAGAGATCATCAGAAGCAGAAAATTAACCGTATTAGGGGTGTGTGGTGGCGCCTCTGAAAATGTAATGGACTCATCGTGTGGTCCTCAAACTTTTTTAAATAATGGATCTCCTATGAATTATTTTTTCACAACATTTTAGTAAAGTACAGCTCGGTTCCATCAACGACTTATTTATTAAACTTTTACTTTCAAGCTACATTTCCATTTTTTTTTTGTATTTAACACCAAGTTTGTGCCAAACCTATTTTCCACTATCACGTAGCAAAATTCTAATTCAGCCTGATAATGTTGTTTGTATATCTTATAACATCCTGCAAACAATAATGTGTTTCAGGATTTTATACTCTCGGGACACCTGCTGCACATCAGGAAAGGAATCTCATGTTGTTCTGTTACTGAACCCACCACTGGCTTTTATATGACTACTATCTTTCTGACTAATCACATGAAAACCACAACAACAGAAGAACAAATTTTATTACTATATTGTGACTAAGAAGGCGAAAGTGTAACGAAAGTTTACCCCCACCGTAGAAAGAAACTTCCAATCGAATCAGACCCATAAATAAATCACAACTCTTTGTTTGACTGTTACCATGGTAACGAGACCCCACCTTTTTCTCCCGGTATTCAATGTTATCAATGGCGCAGGTGGATTTAGAAATTGGGGAGGAGGGAAGAGATATTTTAATAAGTCAGATTTTTTAAATTAAAGTTTTCTTTAACCTCATGAGGCATTTATTCGTGATGTTCATGATCAAATACATGTTTTTACAAAAAAATATAAAAAATCCTTGTTGCCTATTAACCCTTACAAACACATACTATCGGTCTTATAGTGTAAGCCTCAGCAAATGCACCAATGGATTCTATGTTTCCTTCAGACAGCCTGAAGTCCCTTGAGAAAAAAAATCTTTGAAGATCGCACAAGATAATTATCTTATACGCAAAACTTATTATCATAAGCGCACAAGAAGATTTTCTGTTAATCCAAAATAATCCCTCTTGATTGACAAAGCCACCAAATAACATATGATGGACTGACCAGAGCTTACAATGTTTTATTTTCACCTCTTAATGCCATACAATTGGTTCAATAACCACACAGTCAATGTACATTAATATAATGAAGTCACAATACATAGGCAATGCCGACCCATGTGTCTTCCGCTGTGATCCTTCAAAATAAGATCCTTCAAAAACACACTAAGTATACACTATATATATATATATATATATATATATATATATATATATATATATATATATATATATATATATATATATATATATATATATATAATACACTTGTGGTTTTCAAAGAACAGCCCTGCCGTTGCAAAGCTGAATTAATCTTTTGTGCAAAAGATCATTATTGTGTGCGCACAAGATAATAAGTTGTGCGCAAAAAATAATTATGTTGTGCACACAAGATAATTATACAGTACACACAACAAAATTAAAATTAAAATTTTTGAGGCACTTCAGAGGCTCCGTGGTTTCCTCTTCAAAAGCGGCTATGTTTTGTTTATTTTAAGGTCTCTTACTTTGAAGGTGGAGAGCGGAAGTTAAGTTCGATAGTGTGTTGTGTGCTTTCTATTTTTTTTTTATCAGAAATCACCTGCTGTTCTCTTATTTTGTAGTTTTAAAGTTTCTGTCATAATCCCCTTGGCTGCACATTGAGAAATGAAAAAAAACCTAATTACTGTTCAAAAAATTGCTCTTCCTCGCTTAAATGCTTTCAGGGTTTTTGTTAACTGCTACGCTATCAAGCTAATTGCAAGAGCAGGACAAATAAATTAAGTAAATAAAAATTATTTTTTTGAAAAATAGTTTGCAGTGAACCAGTTTTTCCTTTACCAAAAATGAAGATCACAATCAAACATCTACAGAAGAGAACTGAAGAAGAAATGTGGAAATATTCAGTGAACCAACACCATGTCAATATTGTATACTGGTTGCGTTTTGGTTAGTTGATTGGCAGGATGTCCTGCCTTGGAGCATCATTTTCAGTGGACAGTGAAGTCTGTCCTCCTCTGCCCTCTTACACAACTTCACTGACTGTCCTTCCACTTCTTCTGAAGATATAAAAAGTAATTTATGAATGATATTGTGATTTTGAAATGGTTTATTTCAACCAATTGCTATTCATATATTTTTAAATGCCATTTGCCTCTGAAAACATCCCCCCTCTTCCTCTTTGGACCAGCCATGTTATGCTGCTATGAGAGGATTCATTTTAATGTTTCACACACCAAAAATGGGTTAACTATAAACATATTAATTAACAACACAAAATTAATTGATTGTCGTGCATTTAGGAAAAAATGCTTTGTCTAACTTGTCATATTTTTGATTACGTATCCTATGGACTTACACTGCTCACCAACTGCATTGAGTTGTGTTTGCATATGCAGTCCCTGGAAGAGTCCTGGAATCCACTAAACTTTGTTGTCTTGTGTTTAAAGTCACCACAACACCAACTGAGAATGTGTGGTTCGTATTTAAGTTGAAAGTGTATCTCTAAATTCACACAAAGGTGTGCATCATCTATTGTTACAGCGCTGCCCGACAGGTTCAGGTTCAGGAAGTAAAAAATACTAACATTTCTTGGTTCCTCATTCTTATTGTTGCTTTTACGTTCTCTAAATCTAAAGGTAAATACCCTGAACGCAATGGCAGTACCAGGAGGAAACATTTTCATGACTTAAAGCAAAAGCAACCGGACTCAGCTAGAGGCGGGGTATTCATGAGCTCTATTCATGTATTTGTCTTGAATAGCTTCAAATGTCTTCATGTTTATCTCATTACATTATGCACAAAGTCTTGTATACATTCAGATAAATGCTGGTCTCAGAAGCGAAGCTTTGCCCAATCTTGAGGCCTGGCTTCAGCAGTCTTGACTTAACCTAAATAAATGATATCTGTGAGTAATGTCAAGTCTTTTTTGGCAAAATATCCCCTCTTAGCGTTACTATCCCCCTGTATGTCTAACAAATCTGTTTAGGTCTTTACATGGGATCTTTTTAGAAAATAATGAAATTGCACAGTGGTGGACTAAGACATATATCGTAAGACGTGGAAAAAATGTGAAAGTACTCTAAAGTCAGAAATCTAACAAAAATTCCTCAAAAATGTTGTTGATATTTTACAAAATGAATTTAAATCTGTACATAAACTAGAAAGTTTTAAAATAAAAGTTAGCTACAGACTTTGGATTGTAATAAATTATACATTGATTAGTCCCAACCTGCTCAAAGCCACTGGCTTAATATTGTTTAGATCCCTTTTTGTTGCCATCAAAACACCTGTTATCTGATCCAAAAATATAAAAAAAAAAAAATATGTACCTCTCCTGAAAAAGAAGCTATATTAAAATTGTTTCTGCGGGGGAAAAAAGTAAATAATTAAGTAAATAATAATATTTTTTTAACTTCCTTTCGTTGAGGGCGGGGTTTGTGTGTGTTTTGGGAGGGAGATACTATTAAACCACGCCCACATATGTGACGCCACTTGACTCAACAGTGATGGGAACTCGAGCGAGCGCCGGTGAGTTTCTTGCAAACCAATAAAATCTCACTATTTCACTTTGTCACTTGAACGGGGAAGAAGGCAGGACATTTATAAACGCAGCAGCCCGCCCGGCTGTGGTCGCTTGGAGACAGTGTGTACAAGGAGAGTCTACCTTGTGGTTGGGTGTGCTCAGAATTTATCCGTCGGGTTACCCTCTACCTACCTGCGCGTGAGTAGCAGCGGTGTCTCTATAACTAATGGTAAACGTTGTCGTTAGCTTGTAGCCGGTTAGCAGCTGGGTGCTAGCTGGATGCGTCACTTCGGGGGTGTTACTTGTCAAGTCATGTTGTTATGAGAGCATGTGAAGCTAAGCGTTTATTACAGGATGACTTTAGTGTAAGCACAGCATATTGACATCAAAAACAGCTTTAGGGGTCTGTTCACTAGCAGCTAATCCACTAGATTCAGCTGGGATATCAATAGCTAACATTTACTCTACACAAACCATCCATTACATTTCACCTTGTGTTATCTAGACATGCTAGCCGAACCTATCCAGCTTTATCTCGAACAGCTGCAGCAGGTTTATCCCTGTAAATACTGGATTTGGAAGGATTTGGCTAATATCATTATAGTTTGTTGTGAGTGTGTAGCTATTTCTGGAAGCTAGGGGCCATCTGACAGAAATCCACGCGTGTGTGTGTGTCTCTGAGGCTATTTTCTCACTGCAGTTTAAAGTGACCGGTTCTTTTTTCATTTTAAATCTGAAATTATTGCCTTGTCTGTGCACATCTAGTATCTGTTATAAGTCTACAAAAATGTGTACCACGACCCTTTTATTTCTAAAAATGGACAAGAAGAAGAAGAAGAAGAATGATGAGCAGCAGAAAATATCATTGCTATGTCAGCATTATACAACAATAAAAAATAGTAATGCAGCCATCCTTTCTTAGCACTGTTTGCTGTGCATTTTTTGCCGTATTTATGCATATTGCCATACATGTTGTTAGGCCTGTCACAATTACTACATAATAATCTAATTGCAATTATTTTTCTTAATCGTGCATCACATCTCCTCTACATAAAACTGTGTGATGTGAGAAAAATGTCATTGCTTACCTAATCTCCAAGTCGTTTCCCACTGTTGTATGACTGGTGTTAATGATGTCATCATGATTATCTTGCTCTGCTTTGAGTGGATAATTAAGTATTTTCTTAGTGAACACAATTCCTAGTATTAGTAGTATTATTATCATTATTATTATAAATATCACGGATCAATCAGTAACTAAGTCAAATGGCACTGTGAGCACAATTTTGTTCAAATAGAAACAGAGAGCCTGATATCATGAAAATTTTTTAGTTAACAGGTTTTTATATCCCTAATATCATTGAATTGTCATCAACTCCGCTGCTTGTGCTGCAGACATGCATATTAATGCTTTTTACTAAAAAACATTGACCTCACTGTGAGGAAGAACTGGATTGATTTTGGGAAAGGTTGGCTGCATATTTAAAACACAAGGGGAAGCTTTACCTAAAAAAAATGCAGCCCATAATCTTGCAACCATTGGTGCAATTTAGTCAAAATTTGGTTCATATGAATTGACTTAAGAACATCTACCTGTCTTATACACTTCATATTTTACTCACTACGGGGAGCTGCTCCTTTTTTATTTTTTTTGTAAAGAAAAAGCACTGTACTTCGGCCATTTAAGTTGAGGAGTTCAATCAGGGGGATTACATGTACGAAGCAGTGGATTGGGGATTTTTCGGAGATAGGGCGACAGTGTAGGCCTTATTCACTGCTGAAACCAAAAATCTACAAGTCGGTGGAGCCACAAACCCACCGGATCATCAAGAAACCAACTGGGCCATCAAGAAAATGAGCCATTATTGAAACTTTTTAACGAGTCTGATGTAATCGTGCCATAACATAGCATTTCTTCTTCAAAGGGCATATTTGTATTATTGTAATTAGACTCGTACTGGGGTGGATGGTAGGAAATGATAGAATAAAGACAATCAAATCGTTAATCGCAATAAAACTGATAATGAATCGTCAGGTGAAAAAAACAAAACAAAAATATAAAACTGTGGTTTGGGTGTGAGAAAAGCCCCGTGAATTCTGATGTGAGTGTTGACGCTGCTGTCATATCAGCAAGGATCAGATATGTATCGGATCTAGGGCCACATGTGTGAAAGTGTAGGAGGATCACATCCATATTAGACATTCAGTGTCTGTCAGTTGTTCCTTTCAGAGGTACATTGCAGACATTCCATTTTCAACACAGCCTTATGGCTGGGTTGAGAAATAAAGAGGACAGTGGTGAAGTAACTGAGAAGAAGAACTTCCTGTTTTGGCTCATTGTTACCATTTGAAAACACTCATATGGAAAGTTTTTCCTCTTTCTCAAATGTATAATTTCGAATGGTGTAAGCGGAGAACTGGTACCATTCATCTTTGTTACAGCCCATTTTGTGAAAATGATTTTCTTGATCAATTTATCGGTCTGTAAAATGGGGAAAATGTCATCCTACTCTTAATGTTTATTTCCTAAGATGTATGTGTGCAGCTATTTAAATTGATTCCACTTTATGCATTTTCCATACCTTTATTTCTTTGAAATATTTGATGAACATCTCTGGGTTTGCGGTCATAAAAATATTGGATATTGCAAGTACATGATTCGACACTATCAAAAGCATGTCAACTAGTTACATACTTTATTTTAATGTGGAAATGTTGCTTTTATGAATTTAAAAAAAGATCATGTACTCAAGTTAGTCAAACTAAAAGCAAATATTTTTTGTGTTTTTCTTAAATACTATAAATAATCATTTTTACAATGACATCTTATATAAAAAGCCACCATCACTTTTAATCTGTCCACCTAGCTGACAATAAATTATTTGTTGCCACAGTATGTAAATCAGTCCACTATAATTTTAAATGCTCATTTGAAAATTATATTTTGTCACATGCAGTTTTTAAAATGACTGAAAAATTGTGAAATAGTTCTGTGAGGACACCGGAAAGAGTTTTGCTTGTCCCTCTTAATAGTTTGAAACCCAAAGATATTCAATTGACAGAATTCTATAAATAAAAAAACCCTGAAAATTCTTGCATTTGTGAGGCTTATATTTATACCTAATACTTAAAATGATGAAAAAGATCAAGTTATCATTTTTCATTAATTCTCTTTCTTATCCTGAAATGGAAGATCAGAAAGCCGCTCAGTTTTGCAGTACTGCTCAGTTTATATCTTCTTATTCTTTCGGCTGTTCCCTTATGGGGCCACCACAACGGATCATCTGTTCCCATCTATAATCCGTCACCTATCTGGCTAAAAATCAGCAGTGATGGCATTTGATAACCTGAACCCCAACTGATCTGGTTTGGAAATCAGTTTCATGTTCCACATAGTGATTTGGCATTGGTTCTATTCCGGATCCCCGTCCTGAAGTAACCCTCCCCATTTATCTGCTTAGTTTATATATTTCATGAAAATCCCATTGCATGGTGACTAATGCAAGAACAGACTTTTCATGTCAACATGCATTGAATCAACTGATCTTCAAACCTTACAGTAGGGCCGTCGCGACCATGACATTTCTGCTGACGATTCATTGTCGTACATGTAATTACTATTAACAAAGAAACTGTTGAAGTCTTCTTTCTCTTTGGCCCCAACATTCAGCATCAGTCTGTTTACTGTCCAGTTATATAAAAACACATGAAGAAGAAAAGACATTTTTGGCACAATATACTTTTTCAGTTACATCAAACTCTCTCAGCACCAATGATTATTACAATTACTCAATTAATTGCTATCAGACGTTTTTAATTGAAAATGAGTGTCTGCATGCAGTAAAAGTGGAGAAAAGGCACCAAAACCGCTGAAACTGTAGATCAGACAAAGTTTAATGTGAAGAATCTAAAAGCTTTCAGCTTATTTGTGGAATTTTATGTTTCTCTAACCACTTGTTGCATTTAAAATACTAATTAAATATTGGAGGTACTAATGATTTATTTTCTTGGTGTGCTAAAGATTGTGTTTGTCGTCTTGGTGGTAGGATTTGAAGTGTGAAAGAGTATTGAGTAATATTTCTTAAATTTAATTTAATTTTGCCTTTTTTTCTTTTTGTTTTTTTTTTAGAGAAAATGGCCAAAATCCCCCGCTCTCGCTCCGAGGTGTTTGGGGAGCTGAGGAAAGAGCTGCATGAAGATAAAGAGTTCCATCAGTCAGACACTCACATTTTCATCATCATGGGAGCTTCGGTGAGAGTGGGGGAGAGAATTTTATAATCTAGTCAACAACTCTGAAGCGTAAAAATGGGAACTGAAAGTAGAATGTGTGAATGTTTTGTGCAACCCTTCGATAAACACCTACATACCAAAGCTGGGTTTTTGTACTATATGTTTACACAAACAGTTGTATGATAGATGTGCTTGAACAGAAAAAACAGTGAATCTAAACCCTTTGAAAATGCGGAAGTATGAGAAGAATTGGAGAACCAGCGAATTCAACCAACCATCAAATAGAGACGTTCTGTTTTTGGTTGATGAAACCTGTTACAAAACAATGTTAGAGGCTCAATTTGGGAGGTTTAATCAAAGTTCATTTGATGCTTAAGTAAATTCAGATATAAGTTTAACAATGAAATGAATGTGAAGACATGCCCGTTGTTCAGAATTTGCTATTTCCTCACACTTCAGGTTTCAACTTAAGGAACCAAACCTCTTTTGGTCTATCTAAGACTCATTTGACCTATTCCCTCATGTCGTCCTTTCGTAATTTATTCTCCCACTTCCTTCTTCGTCTTATCTATCGTGCCTAACTTCTCTCTCAATAAAGGCACCGTACTACAGGAACATGCGTGTATCTGTGAAAACACAACAAGTTAACATTCAAATGCACATTATGCACCAGTTCTTTGATAAAGAAACATCACTAAAATGCATAGGTTTTATTTTTTATCAAATATGTGGACAGGCTACAGCCTTGCTAAATAATTGGTGGTATTGTGTTTCCCTGTTTGCCCTCAGGAGTGGAGCTGCCAGTTTTTTCTTTTTTCTTTTTTGCAGTGTCACTCACCGTCAGCATTTTCTTTGAATTTGGTGTGTGTGTGAGAGAGACTGTTTTGGGTGTGGGTGGGTGTGTGTGTGTGAGAGAGACTGTTTTAGGTGTACTGTGTGTGTGAGAGAGACTGTTTAAGGTGTACTGTGTGTGTGTGTGTGAGAGGGAGAGAGAGACTGTTTTGGGTGTACTACTTGGCGTTTTTCCAATTTTATTAGGAAGCGAATGCATGCTGTCACACCACATTTTTCACTAATGCTAACTAACTTCACAAGGTCGCTGAGTTGTGACTGTGGTATCTACACGTAGTCTGTCATTTCTAACAGGTAATGTTGCAGCCATTACATTTGGATTGACTATATGTTGTGGAGTCAAAGTTGCCTCACAGCAAGAAAAGTTCTGGGTTCTTTGTCTGTGGAGTTTGCGTGTTCTCCTCGTGTTTGCATGGGTTTTCTCAAATATTGGTGAATTGGTGATTCTCAATTACCGGTAGGTTATTTGTTATTTGCAATAATGTGAGTCCACCGGGACAGGTTCAGGATTGCAGGTGTTAGAACGGGAGGAGACCACAGTTTTTGGCTGTGCCGTACCTTTATATTTGTTTTATTATTAGATTTAGATTAGATTGTTTTATATGTAAATCACTACTTAAGTCTTGGTGCCAAGTCCACTCGTCAAACAACTCTTCCCAGATTAACAGTTCATGGGTGCCTTCAAAACACAGGGTGCCTAGAAAAAAAACCGCATGCTGAATCCTTGATTGGAAACTAAACAAGTTTAAGATATTTGAAGATCTTTCTTGGAGATCAGTCATGAATCTTGAATTACGGCAAGTGAGAACTTTTTGGGCTTTCCTTTTGATACAAGAAGCATAAAAGTTGTAGCACCACATGTATCAGTGACTGTCTGTTGAGTGGAACTTATCGCAAGTTATTTTATATATATCGCGAGTCTTAGATAAAGTAGCAGGGTCACATGTTGAGAACCTGTAGTTGAAGATGGTGTCATAAGTGCTGATGTCAGATTGTGATGTAGGCCACTTTACCCTTAAGGGATTACTTCTAATTAAGTTTACTTTTAATCGCCACGTCAGCCGCAGATCCTTTCTGCTACCACGATAACTCAAAAACCATTTAACGAATCATTTAAAAATTTTACATTCCCACAAACTTCAGGGCCAGGAAGAACTGGGTTGATTTTGGGAAAAGTTACTTGCATATATTTGCCAGTAGGGAAAGCTTTATCTCCAAAATTATAGTATCTGGGTCATAGTTACTAAATTTTTTGGTCCAATTGAGTCCAACTTTGGTACATATGAATCTGCTCCAGGATTGTCTTTGGATTGTTCCATTAAGGGGATTAGTTTGGTTGCACAATTCTTGCAGCCAAAGCAGCCTGCTTACCTGTGGCCATATGGCGCTACAGTTCTACTGCAGGATCTCGCAACTCTTGATTCAAGGACAATGATTGCAGATGTGGCAGATAAAAGAGCAAAAAAAAATCTAGACACAACATCAGCTATTAATGACTGAACAACTTTATTGTAAGAGTTTCATCATATTTCTCATTGTGTGTTTGGACCCGTAGGGAGATCTGGCCAAAAGGAAAATCTTCCCAACCCTATGGTGAGTGGACTTCTGACGCCGGTTTACATCTTCAACAAAGCAGAAGCTGAGGAAGACACTTGGCTAATCTACACGTGGAGTTTCTGCCTGTCGGGTATAATGAAGCTTATCTTTCTCTTTTTTCTGCCAGGTGGTTGTTCAGGGACGGCCTTCTCCCTGAACAGACGTATTTTGTGGGCTTTGCTCGCTCTGACTTGACAGTCGATGCCATTCGAGCATCTTGCATGCCATACCTGAAGGTAAAACTGCACCTATGGAGATGTGACTTTTCCAATTCAAACATTTTTTTAGGGTATATGCAGCCGTTGTTAGGCAAACACTCAAATACATAACATTAAAACAATAAAATGAAGTTTAAAGCCCTTTCTGTTCCAAATTAAAAATGAAATAAAATGTTTTCTTTATCTTGTTGATTCTCCGTATGTCTTATCCCCCATTTGTATTTATTTACTATTAGACAAGATAATTTATCATGTCATTTGACATTAAAATCTTCTTCCCATTGTCAATCATCACTTTTTTTAAATTTTTCTTTATCAAAAAAAAAATCCTTAAATTCAAGCATGGGTACTTGTTCCCGTTCTCCGACCCAGGTGACTGAAAAAGAAACAGAGCGGCTGTCAGCCTTCTTCAGCAGGAACACATACATCAGTGGGAAATACGCAGACGAGAGTTCCTTCTCCAGACTCAACACACACCTCCTGTCTCTGCCCGGAGGACAAGAAGCGAACCGGCTCTTCTATCTGGCACTGCCACCCACCGTCTACCACGACGTTGCCAAGAACATCAAGCAGTGCTGTATGAGCGTAAAGTCAGTTCACGTCTCTCGCTCTCTGCTGCTTTGTCACACAGTTTGTTTGTTCATTGTTTTGTGAAGCTGGATTTGTATAAACACACTGGGCCTCATTTACCAACCGTTCCCATGAGGAAATTTGTGCTGGTATTTAACCAACGTTTTTTTTATTTTGGATTTCTTCTTAGGCGAGAACAGAATCTACATTTGAGTGATGCCATGTTTGGGAAAAACAAATCTGTTAATGTGTTTTCTTCAACTGAAATTATATAACAATTATATTTTTACGTTTATAATAACAATAATTTTCACTATTTTACCAATCATTATGTTATTTTAAAATAATTAAACGCTATACTACGGACTTGCTCTTCAAGCTCCACAGCAAATAACCTGTCGGTTGTAGTTAAATAATTTAAAAGAATTATTCAACTATAAAATGGTCATTGTATCTTTTATTTTTTTCATTAATGTCTTTAAGTATGACTGAGGTTGTGACGAGTGTTGCTGTGGTCTGTGTAACGGTCTTAGATCAGACGTGCAGCGGCGCTTCTACGCGTGTTTGGAGTCCAGAGCTGCTCTTGTCTTTACACTTTCTCTTCGACATGTTCTTTAATGTTCTCCTCCTCAATCTCTGGGCCAGTCACGGACCTGTAGTCTCATGCCCTTTTATGGGTGTTGGCGGGATGTTTACTCATGCTAATTAGGATCAAAGGCACGAGCTTCAAGGTTACGCTCAAAATGGAATTCACCGATTTAAGAAAACAAGTTGGAACAATTTGGCGGTTGAAAAAGGCTTCATGAATCTGACGTAGGTTTACTCTTAGAAATCTTCTTGGAACAGATTTAAGAAAATTCTTAGGAAGATAGTGAATGAGGTCCGATAAACTGCTGGCGCTGGGCTGCATGTCCTTGAGCTTCAATCATGTCTTTGTGTACTTTAAGCTGGTTACTAACTAAAGTGCTCCTTTTTTTTGTGTGTGTTGCTGAAGGGGTTGGACCAGAGTGATTGTAGAGAAGCCGTTTGGACGTGACCTTCAGACCTCTGAAGAGCTGTCTTCTCACCTCTCTTCCCTCTTCACTGAAGACCAGATCTACCGTATAGATCACTATCTGGGCAAGGAGATGGTGCAGAACCTTATGGTTCTCAGGTGAAAACGTTGTCCACAGACAGTATCTATAGACAGTTTTAACTTGAATGTATGGATCCTGAAATTTATGACAATCCTGAAAAAACATTTATGTGTTTAAAAAAAAAAAAAAAAAAAAGGAGAAAAAAAAGCATCTATTATATACAAAAGAGTATAATTGTCCAAGAAAATAATCTGTAGTTTCACAACATATTTTTAGGCTACATATTAGAGGGGAATTATCTGGAGTGTCGTTAGCGTCAAAATAAGGAACATGGAGCAACTTTTCAGGCTACCATAATATACTTTTGACAAATAAAGACATGTTAAATAATTTTGTACATAAGCACCAAATAATAAGTTGCATCATTTTCAAAATATGTCAAGAAGCAGCTGGTAAAATGGTTTCATAGATCATAGACTTAAGAATTCATTTAACTTGTTAAATATTAAACCACAGGAGATAAGACAAACACCTTATAATGTTTTGATTTTTTAAATTCTTTTTACAATTCAACGTATTTATATTTTCTCTTTCAAAGCATGCACGCTTTTTTCTTTCTTTCATGAGGCCGCACACTTCAAGAATAGCCACACTAGAAAGAATTAAAATATTCTTGAATGTAAGCAAATTATCTTGTATTGAGGTGAAAAAAATCTGCCAGTGTGGTAAATGGTTTCTGCTTGGTTAGAATTCTAGCAACTGTAATATCCTTGACAGAAATGCCAACATTTAAGCAAGATGTGTTAATTACAATGATTTCTTTGAAGAGATATTATAGATACCAGTGCTGTACCTTGTTACTGGTTAAAATTAGGCCAATACGGACTGGAATATCTTATTCCTTATAATATCTTATTATCTTATAAAGTCAAAGTTACATCTATTTTTTAAAAGAGCTTAATTTCTTGATGCAAAACAGACGTGACAAAGTTGTTTTTAAAATTAGTCATTCAAATAAGACTCATATATAGAGAAAAAGCTTTTTGCAGTGGAGTGGTTGGAACGGCTGAATCTAAAAAAAAATGATTTGTAAGTAAATAAATGTGAGCACACACCTCTGGCAGCACATTTGGTTCTTCTTAAAACTGATCTGGTGATGATTTCAGGTTGTTCCAATGAGGAAATCCTTCTATTCCAGCTGGTTTAAAAAAGCTAGTGTGAATTTAAGCTTGAAAAAAAGACAACCAAGAACAAAATGGAGGATTTGGTTGTGTAGTGTGTAAGGAACCAGCTCTCTCTTCCTTTCCCTGCTTCAGTGCAGAACATGATAATGTGACGTTCGTTTCAGGTTTGGGAATCGTATCTTTGGGCCGATCTGGAACAGGGACAGCGTGGCTTGTGTCGTTCTCACCTTTAAAGAGCCGTTTGGCACTCAGGGACGAGGAGGCTACTTTGATGATTTTGGAATCATACGGTAAGAGAGAAATTGATGGAATCCTTTTGAGTTTGTATGTTTCACCGTTCTATTAAACTTAAACATGTTTTTGGCCACATCAAAGAAAAAGAGGTGGGGGATAGCAGCTTCTTTATTACTCTTATTATTACTATTATGATTATTATACTTTTAGTGGTTTCACTTTACAATCATCTTCTAACATTTATAAGCAGTATAAATACATTATATACATGGATTCTGAGACGTAACACAAAATCTCCAGATATTTGAGGAACATAGTGAGTTATAAATCATTTATTACATGTTGATATGCTGCTTTTAACCGAAGACTCAGTTGTTAATATGTCACTTCTTCCGTCTGTAAATATCCATAACTATCATGATTATTAGAACACTGCAAGTTATTACTTTAAAGATAATGGGTAGATTTGATCAGGACCATCGTATTTTGAGTTCTAAGTTCACACGCCACAGTCCCGCTCTGCCTTTTGCGTGACCACCGGTTCCCTTTTATCATCAGTGATGTCATGCAAAACCACTTGCTCCAGATGCTCTGCCTTGTTGCCATGGAGAAACCCGCATCCACCAGCTCAGATGATGTCCGGGATGAAAAGGTACAGAATCATCTTCCAGAGACCTGGCACTCTTATCTCCACCATTGACGCTGCAAAATATAGCAACAAAAGTTAGGTTATATATTTGTAAATGAGAAGATGGGGGATCTCTGTTTTCTCACTTCCAGGTAAAGGTGCTTAAATGCATCACCCCGGTGTCCATGTCAAATGTGGTGCTGGGTCAGTATGCTGGGGATCCAGAGGGCGAAGGAGATGCCAAGCTGAGCTATCTTGATGATCCCACTGTTCCTAAAGGATCGACTCAGGCCACCTTTGCCGCTGCCGTCCTCTATGTGCACAACGAACGCTGGGATGGTAAATACATGTTGTCCGTTAAAAGAATAAATCCTATTGATCTCACTTTTTCACTGGCACCTAAATTCTTCTGGCATCAAAACTCCTGCCACACAGGTGTTCCCTTCATCCTCCGCTGTGGGAAAGCTCTGAATGAGAGGAAAGCTGAGGTGAGGCTGCAGTTCACAGATGTCCCAGGAGACATTTTTGAAAAACAATGTCGCAGAAACGAGCTAGTGGTGCGAGTGCAGCCCAACGAGGCCATTTACGCTAAGATGATGAGCAAGAAACCCGGCGTTTACTTCAGCCCCGAGGAGACGGAGCTGGATCTCACCTACAAGAGTAGATACAAGGCAGGTTCCCAGTGATTTATTCAGCACAACCCGAACTTGTGATTAAAAGAACTTTCTATTTAATAAATAATTGATATTGTTTTTCAGGATGTGACTCTTCCAGACGCTTATGAACGTCTGATCCTGGACGTCTTCTGTGGGAGTCAGATGCACTTTGTACGCAGGTCTGTCCATGGTTTACTAACTGTTGTCTCATATTTCTATTAGATATAACATGACATATCTTGCTGAATGTGCTTCCTCTGCGCTAACAGTTTGGACTTTTTTTTTATCTCTGCTTTGACAGAAAAGAAACACAAGTTATGAAAACCTGTTATTTTATATTGTATTTGTATGTTATGTCTTTTATAATACTTAGCCCTGTGCCTTGTCCTTTTTTTAAATGTTTTTGTTTTATCTCTGCAGTGATGAATTAAGGGAAGCGTGGAGGATCTTTACACCTCTTCTCCATCAGATAGACGCCGAGAAGCCCAAACCTATTCCTTACAAATATGGAAGGTAAGAAACATTCACGACGCCCGTGGTTGACTTAAGTGACGAACGTTCACTGACATTGTCATTTTTTTTTCCACAGCCGTGGCCCGTCCGAAGCAGACGACCTCTTGAAAAGAGTTGGATTTCGCTACGAAGGCACTTACAAATGGGTCAACCCTCACAGACTGTGAAGTGTGATGAAATGAGGGAGGCGTAGAGTTAGGCTAGTAAGGAGGGTGCAGCAGGGTAAGTGAGCTGTGTCAAGTTCCAACACTGACGTGTCTTTGAGGAAGGAAGTGTTTCCACTATGTGGATCCATCTAGGTAGCAGCAAGAGGAAAGGAACATAAAAGGTATTTCTCAGGTATAAGAACTATTCTTTGAAGCTAGTTCATCAGCCATTCAGAGGAGGCTCATGAATTCATGCTGTCACCATAGGCGTCATAGGCGCAAGTTTTGCTAGTATTTATTTTTTATTCGTGCATTAACAGCGACTTTCTGCGTTTTACTTGAGAGGTGGGACCAAATCAGCCGTAAGGCAACAATAAAAGGATATATTTGTGAACAGAATCAATGTCTGGTGAACTAGCTACAATTTTCCAATAATTGGGTTATTATTAGTCAGCATAGTAACGAGTAATAACAAAGTCCATGGTGATTGTGATGCCATTATACTATTACTACATATATTAATCACACTTTATGTGATTCGTTTTACAACTTGCTTAAAGTATTTTGCCTCCTCTGCTTGGGACCAAGAACGTCATGGCTCTTAAGATGAATCTGATCACGGTCATGTACGAACAGCAACGCAGTCGCGTTTCCTCAAAGCATTCACAGTGGAATAGTCTTAAGTTTCCTCGCAGACGAGCGTCTCGTTTCTCTCGAGTTTCATTCCCCCTTGTTTACATTTGATGTTTTAGTTGCTTATGTTAAGACCATTGTGCAAAAATGTCCAGATAGCTGCGGCGTCTACGACAGGTCAAAAAATTAATGTCTTTGCAACAACATACTATATACTGTTAACTGCAAACTCACATGCAAAGCTAAATACATCGCCACTGCTTGTTAATAAAACTAGTTTTTCTTCTCCATCAATGTGTTGGTTTGTTTTGTGCTATTTGGCATTATTAGCGTTCTAGCGTAGATAGGCTATATATTATTTATATCTATCTATCTATCTGTCAATGGTGCATGAATGTAACAAGTGCAAACTCAACAAAGTGGCTTGTACTTCAAATGCCCGTATAAAGTGATAAAGTAATTTACCTAAAAACAACTATTAAGGTGTAACGGACAATCAGAACTTTAGAAGTAAGAAGGAAATAAAAGCTGCGTGTTTGAGATGTTTAAATATATATAATGGTGGCATCAAACTCCACCGCTTATCCCCCTTAAAACCCTGCAATTGTTCACATTGCTGCCACCTATCGATCAAAAAAGGGCTGTGATTGTGAAACCCTCCACTGGGATCAATAGACTGTTTGATTTTAATTATTTTTAAAAAATGTAAAAATACATGTGGCAATTGTAGGGAAATAAAAAATGTTGCAATTTTTTCCTCGCACTTTTCTGCTATACTTAAAATAATGGAGACCATTGCCTTACTACTCGAGTGAAAGATGATTGCATCAGGGATTTGAAGACTGAACACATTTATTCACAGACTAATGTAAATACACATTTGCCGTTACTGAACATAAACAGGATCACAAAAACAAAATGGAAGGATGTAGTTAAGTTTTTGGTTTGACAAAAAACACAAAGATCAAGACCGTGCATTCTAAGGCACTTGCATTTTTTTTTTTTATTGTCAGAAACAATGGCTGTGCGTTTGACAGAATGTTATCATACAGTGCAAGACATGAAATAAAGTGTTAGACACTTAAGAACGTACAAAGACAGAGTTAGGTATATCTAGAGTTAAACAACTTGTGATGGCACGCATCACTGGACGGACACAAATGATGGTGGATTATATTTAAGTGTCTTTTTTCCGAGTGGTTGGTCCTGCTGAAATCTGAATGCATGATGTCATTTCATAAAGTACAAATATGTAAGTAGCTGAGTTGCATCATGATCTCTGACATCTAAGTCAGAGAAAAGTCTAGATTTCTGTATGTGTTTTTAATGTCTGACATCATGTATACTGATTTCAAGTCACTCAAAATATCTAAGGGTAATAAAAAGAAATGTCTGACCGTCATATGGGTGAAGACACCCACCTACACTTAGCATTTCAGAAACTGAAGTCGAGGACAACGTGGCCAAACTAGAGCCAAACCAACGTTATGCAACATCTCCGCTCACTGGTTTGTTTGATGGCTGTGGAGTTACTGATCGTCGCCGATCTCCTTCAGACGGTTAACGGGGGAGAAGTGATAATGTTCTTCATTCAGAAGGCACTTTGTCCGTTCGCCGTTGTTACATGTGCTCCGGGTGGTTCTGCAAACAGCTTATGAACTCTGAGACTGGATGGCGCTGATAGCAGATCTGGTAAACTGCGTTGAACAGTGGGAACCTGGGGGGAGGAGGACATTGTCGTGTGAACCAGTAAAATTGGAGGAGTGATGAACGGACACGGCGCTACGATCGTTTGTGCTGCTGCTGTGACACTTACTTGTCAATTAGATTTTTGTTCTTGAGGATGAGATGGACCTCAGCTGCTGTTGCAGGTCCCTGCAGCTTCTGACCATTCAGCAACTCATTCTCCAGCTCCTCGATGGACTGAGCAGCAATATCAATGTGAGGATGAGGAAAGAGAAAGATGGGAGAGTCAAGTCAATCAGTCAACTGAAAAAGCTGCGACTGCTCAGAAACTTTAAGACAAAGTACATGTCAGGATGTGTCTGGTTGAAAATTACATTTACAGTTTTCCAGAATGCTGATTTAAATTGTATTTTTTCTAAAGGCTGGGTGAATATTTTAATACCAAAAATCTGGATTATTGGTAAAAGTTTTGAGAAATTCAATCTCATCATGTTGAGGAATGCAAAAAAAGTGATGCAGATTCTGCTTTTATTTTCCACATATAAATAAAAGTTCAATAAATTAAATTTAAAACCTATTTCATGTCCATCCTGGAAAAATCAAGAGTCCCGGATACTTGAAAGGAGAATAATTAATTCAAATGTGTTTGACTTTAAATACAAGGTGATTAAACAGAAAATATATATGAATCATTGTTCAAACTCCTTTTGAAGCATGACAGAGGCATTTAAATATCATCCAAGTAACGCTGAATGAACGTCAACTTATTTAACATCTCATATTTATCAACCTAACCCTGTAATGGAAATGCTCCTTTCAATTTTACCTTTCTTAGAAGAACTCAAAGACTTTAAGCTGACGTCTGAAATAAAAACATCTTATTTTCAGTCTGAGGTTTATTCACGATATCGACGCCGGTGGTTGAACTGCTGAGTGAGATACTTCTTTATTTAAGATATCGGTTTCGCTTCAAGCTCGTGTTCATTAAATCGACCCGTCGATAAAAAGTTTGGAGCCATCACTCATGACTTGAACTATTCATCCACGAGTGATGATTTCACCAACTTTACACTGGACCCCAAATGCCTAGAAACGGATAAAGAGCGACTGGACAGAAGCGGGCTGGTTTCTTAAAGCACAAATACATTGGGTCATACTGTATTACCTTGTATTTTTTTTAAACCTCACCTTCCCAGTCTTCACAAAAGCTTCAGCTACCCTGCGGTTGCGTCCGCCGTAGCAGGTCGTGATGAGGTCGGCCACGCCGCAGCTCTCCAGGAAGGTTGCGGAGGACACGGGCCCATGAGTGCAGAAGATGCGGGCGAAGGCGATCATCTCCATCAGGCCCAACCGGATCACTGCCGCCTTAGTGTTGTCCCCGAAGCCCAGGCCGTCACAGAACCCCGCCCCGACTGCAACGATGTTCTGCATGACGGACGAAAGGGGGGTGGTGTCAGTTAAGAGTGCGAGCACGAGAGAAGAAGTTACTCTGAAATGACTGGTTACTGTAAAAGACGCTGACAGTAACGGCAATAAGCTTTACCATTAGAAGCATTACAGATCATTTGTGATGCAAAATTCTCAGGTTAAACATCATCTGAGGTGTCAGGAGTCAGCAGTACATCTTTATCGGTAGCTGATGATCATTTCCATGATTGAACTGTCTATAGACCCTTTCGGAGTCAACGTCACGAAGACGTCACCCTCAGCAGAATCATAGTGTCCATTCTCAAAGGGGTTCAAAAAGCTAATGCTGGCACAGCTGCTAAAGCTAACGAGACTGTAGCCACCAGCCCGCTGTGTGTATGTGTGTATGAATGCTGTCAATTATAGTTTTAAAACATTTATTTTACATTAAATTATATTATACATCCCTTTATGAAAATCCAAGAAAATTGATGCACCTTTAGATACCAGTAAGGCAGAGCTGTCTCTTTCTGCCACCATCATGGCTCCGCCCACAAAATATATCATTGTTGTTTACTCGCACATATCTTTCTAAATCATCATTTTATCGATGAAATTGCAAAAAACGGAGGAAAATCTTACATGGCTTCTTTTACTTCCTTGTTTGTTAAAAAAAAATTCGTAAAGATATTGTATTTACTCTTACTTTAAGAAGCTGGAATCAGACACTATTGTGATAATTTGTGTCTTTTTGCAGATGATAATTTGATTAACATCAGAGCTTTAGCTCTGATGTTGTCACACAGGCATTAGGCTCAGGTTACATTAAACAACATTTATATTAATTAATAGGTATGTGATGCCCACGAGATGCATTTTAGTGCATTAATGACACACTATACTGAATGACACACAAATTAAACAGACTAAATTGACTCACAAATGCAAACATGACATCTTTCACAGCCGTTTAAGAAATAATTAAATAGCGTGACTTCAGATATTGTTATTACACTGCATCATGGAATCTTTAAACATCCCGGCAGCTTTATTCTGCCAGTGTACTTCAAAGCCAAATTACATGTCACTTTCTGTGATTTGTCTGCAATATTTTACTGGCAATTTCATATTGTGTACACAATGAAATGGTTCCCCTTTTCGGGATGCATTAAATTTGAAGGATTTGACAAGACTGCAATAATGGAATGTAACACAATGCATTAGAATGTCATCTGAATTTTGTGCACAAAGACAGATGAGCTGAAACATTTCTGTTTGGGTTGCCAAATAGACACTTAATGAAAGTGACTAAGCAATTTCCATGTTGCCTATTAGTTAGAATTAAGTGTAAAACGGAGTTCAAATGTAGGACAAAAACCGTAGATGCAGCCCTGTTTTGTAGTAAAACTCACCTTCAGGGCTCCACAGATTTCCACCACATCATACTCTTCTACCACTGTGACTCTGAAGTTACTGGTCTGCATGAGTTCTTTCAGGAGAGCCCCGTGAGCTTTATTCTTACAGCCTGGAAGCAGAATAGAAACGGGATTATTCTTTGGCTTCTTAACAAGATGACCTGCTGTGGAAGTCACCACCATAACTAAAAAAATATTGGTTTTGAGAATGCTGATGGAGAAGTATAGAGAAGGAGTTGTGTTGGTCTGGATAGACAGAGAAGTATGTTAAAAGTGGTACAGGATATGATAGTGGTAGGTGTACAGCAGGAGTGATGGATGGGTTCATGGTGGAGGTGGGACTGCACCAAGGTTCATCTCTGTGCCCCTTGTTGTTTGCTATGGTGATGGCCAGGCTGACAGATGAGTTCAGGCATGACATTATGATCTGTAATGAGAGCAGGGAACAGGTGGAGGAAAACCTGGAGAGGTGGAGGTGTGCGCAGGCGAGAAAAGGAAGAAAGGTCAGTCACAGCAAGGAGGAATAAATGTGTGCGAATGAAAGGGAGGCAGGTGGAACGGTGAGGATGCAAGGAGTACATTTGAAGTAGGTACAAGAATACCTTGGGTCAACTGTTTAAAGCAACATGGAGTGTGAAAAAGAGGTGAAGAAGTGTGTACAGGCAGGATGGAGTGGTTGGAGAACAGTGTCAGGAGTTATCTGTGACAGAATAGTGGCATCACGAGTGAAGGGAGAGGTTTAAAAGATGGTGGTGAGAGAAGCTCTGCTGAATGATTTAGAGACAGTGTTTCAGACCAAAAGCTGGAGGTGGCAGATTTGAAGATGTTCAGATGTTCTTTGGGGTGAGGAGGCTGGACAGGATACATAAGTAGCATATGGGAAGAACAGCCCAGGTTAAACTTCTAGGAGACAAAAGAGAAAAACCAGCTCGAGATGGTTTGGACACGTGAAAAGGAGGGATAATAGATCTATTGGTAGAAGGATCCTGGGGATAAATCTGCCAGGCAGGAGAAGAAGGGGGAGATCAAAGAGGAAGTTTCTGAATGAGGTGAAAGAGGACATGCAGTAGTTTTGCTGTGATAGAGGAAGGTGCAGAGGACAGGGCAAGATGTGAATGGATGATCTGCTCTGGCGACTCCCTAAAGTGAACATCCACAAGAAGAAGACTCTACTTTGTATTTCATCTTATTTTCTTGCAAACAGTCACATTTTCATTTTTGATTTGCTGTAACATTTGCAGTTTCCCTCTAGGGTCACATCCCAGCCCCATCTTAAACAATAACACAAACACAAAAAACAAAACAGTAATTATCAAAACACTGACTTTATATTTTTTTACAGTAAAACTGTCACGCTTCAAGTCTGCAAACCTGCATTTCCTGCTCTGAACCAACAAATCCCTGCTTATCAGGTTAGTGTTCTTGAATGAATGGTAATCTTATGACGCATGCAGTGAACGTCAATAGAAGGACAAACTGTACCCACTCATTCTTTTTCACAGCAACTAGAGAACAGGTTCAACTTTGACCCCAAGGCTGATAATACAGAAGACTTTAGAATGGCGACAAACCGACACCCTGCTTCAACTTTAAATCTTGATCTCAATGCAACTTTGTTCTTAGCAATCAACATTTACATTCTTAGCAAAAATAGAAAAAATAAAGAAGAAAAAAGCTCGCAGCCTAGTGATCAGACTTACCGATGGTGGTCTCACAAAACTTCTCCTCCGCAACCTCATTGGCAATGTTGGCTCCCATCAGCACATTCATGGTGATTCCAAGCTTCTCCTGGATCACATCAGAGATGAGTTTAAGTCCATCAGGGCCTTCATCGACACCCTGGGGAACAAACACACACACAAAAAACATTGTGTGTTCACATTAACATATCCTGCAACGGTACCACACTGGCCTGCAGCTCCTCGAACCTGCCAGAGTTCTTATGAGCGAGGCATGACGTGGATCTCACCAATATTTAAAAGGCAAAAGGTGAAAAATGTCAGACAGGCAGCACAAGAAGCAAAGCCGAACCTTGATGAGGGATAGTCCTACTGCATCACTCTTTATCTTGCCCTTCATGGTGTCACACACTTTTCCTATAAACTGGTGCGGGATCACAAACACCAAAATGTCCGCATCACTGGACGCCTCCACCAGGTCTGGGACCGCCAACTGAGGAGGGAAGGATGATGTGAGAGACATGACAAATGCTGCAATGAGAGCACAGCCAGAAAACTGATGTAATAAATGTAACTACTGTTACAATAAAAAGAAAAAAAAGATGATTAATCTATTAAGGAGACAACGGTGGATGAAGCTCTTTAAGGCAACAGAAGGAAAGGTAGCATGTCAGTACACATTATGAAGAAAAATGCTGGTACTGCAGAAAATTCATTCTCTAAATAAAAGGTAAAGCAACAGGCAGAGCACTTCATTACCACGTTGGCTGGCAGCTTGTGCCCAGGCAGGTACTTCACATTTTCATGGTCAGTGTTGATTATTTCAGTCAGTTTGCGTCCATTCACCGTTTCTTCAAACACCCACATCTTCACGACGTTGTCAAATTTTGAATTGTGAGCACAATTGGCTCCCACTATCTTGGAGATGGCAGAACCCCTGGATTGATAGCGGGCAGAGGACATTATTTTACTTTACTGAGAAATACCGTTAAAAGTCACACTGCATAAAAAAAACCAAACAACTTAATTTGCGATAAGCAGATTGCGTGAAGACATCTATTCAATTTTTTAAAAAGGCACAACGCTGTTTAGTTGAAAATGTCTGCTTGTGTATGTCTGTTGTAGTAAAGCTAATTGATCATAGGGCCCAGTCAATGTCGAGTAGGTGGCAACATTAACTCTCTCGACCAACCCCTCTGGTTTTTCAGCTAGTTAGCTTGAGCACATCGCTGGCCAAACCGGAACTATGCTGTTATAGACCCTTTTGGAGTTGACGTTGTCACAGCGACGTCACCAGTTGTCGTGCACTCTGCGTGGTGGCAGAAAAGAAAAACAGCAGATCATAATAGAGGGAGAAGGGAGAGATGCCGCAATAACAGAAGAATGTCTTGTATCAAAGGTCGTCAGAATAGAAATGGAAAAAAGGGACTTAATCTTTTAGAGTACCGTCTTTGAAGACGTGCAAGGTTGCAAGCCATTAAACAGACGGATTGCACAGAAGAAAACCAGGTGGAGTTCTCGGCTCTGCAGGGCTCATTTCATATGACCTATATGGCCTACTGCCACGACCCGATCGGTCATGGCAGTAGGCGGTCCACCCTGAGTTTTGGATCCGCTCGAGGTTTCTGCCGCTTAAGCGGCAGTTTTTTGGCCACTCTCACCAAGTGTTTGCTCTCGGAGGAATTTGTTGGGTCTCTGTAGATAATTATATAAAGAGTTTGGTCTAGACCTGCTCTTTCTGGAAAGCACCTTCAGACAACTGTTGTTGTGAAATGGCACTATATAAATAAAGATTGATTGATTGATTTATTGATTGATTGAATGATATCAGCGAAGGTTTTATAGATTGCTTATCACACACAAAGGCAAAATCAAATGAAGTTAACGATAGGTTAGGAACAGCAGCAACTAATTAACTGGAGTTCTCAGCAGGCTATTCTTTTAATGGTGAAACACCAGTGACCAATGTTAGCAACATTAGCGTGTAAGCTAGTAATCTGACATGTAAACAAAGCTAATTGCTCATAGACAGTTAACATCACTCAGTATTTATGCAAGCATTTAATGAATGAGGCTCACTTAGAATGAGCTCAAACTCAACTAAACCTTGGGATCACATGATATTATACCTTCTCCCTTGATGTGCTATCATTAACCCTTAACAGTGGTGGTAGAACCTGCAGAATCTGGTTTGTGTTCTGTTGAATGGCACTGACTTAAGTTCATCAGGCTCCAGTTAAAGTCCAGATGATTTCTTATCATTTTGATATGTGCTGGCCTATTTATGTGTGCAAATGGCCTCAGTAGCTGTTGCAGGATCTACCTATTTATCAAGTGCAGCAGATGGATATCGTGATTTTGTGTCCTGATGTCATATCTCTGTGTACAAAACATTGGTGTGGAGGCATTTTTGTTGATTGGTGAGCACAGCCTCTGCCTCCAGCATTCCGATAGAAGTATCAAGGTCATGTTACCCAGGCTGTGGCATTCCTCCAAATGTCATGTTCTCCCCCCAATCTTCATGACTTTTTAAAAAATTAAAATGGCTTAGCAAAGGGAGAGTCCATTTGGGTGGCCTGCATAAATGCATCAGGGCAATTTCTCGGAAATTGTGGTTTAAGACCAGGGCCAAAAATCAGTCATGCGTGGCCTAATTTTGTATGTTGTGAATAATCACAAACCGGTATGATATAACATTAGAAATATTCACCTAGAGTTGTCCAGGTTCTTCCTTTTACCACACAAAAAACTCTATTATCTGCTGCGGGTTTGATACCGTTCTGTCAGAGCAAGCAATAACATTTACAGCAATTTGTGCAAGTTGCCATTCCTAATAACATTTTGGTAGGTATAAACCACAGCAGTCCGCCAACATCCAACATGAACTGTAACTACGGAGACGTTCTGACCAATTCAGCTAACGATCACAATTTAGCCCTTGACAAAGTCGCTCTGATCCTTAAAACTGCCCATTTTTCCCGCTTCAGATACATCAATTTTGTGCACAAAATGTTAACTTCTTGCCTCATATATCCCATTCACTGACGGACTACATTGTAATGACATAAACAACAATATTCAGACTTCATTAGAAGTCTACCATTCTAAAAATAGATGTTTTTTTTTTAATTGAACCAAAACTGGCTGGTGCATTTTAAATCCCTTTAGAAGTTGAGAGGAATTTCCATTAATTTCCTTTTCAAAGCTTACTGCTTAACAGAGTTATGGCCGTCACGTGACTGGAGCACTAAATCGCCAGACTCCCTTGAGAAGTGTCCTATTTCTGCAGTTCTTTGATTAAGTGTGATGTTATATGGGGTTTATTATGCATTTGAGACAAACGTCTAATAATAAGTCGGCAAGTTATTATATCGGCATAAAACAAAAGGCATAATTAAATTGATAAACCTTGGAACTGGACTTTTTTATCGCTGATAAACACGTTCATAAACTTAACACACAAAGACAGATTTTACCAAGTAAAATAAATCCATCACATCAATAACCTAAAGCTAAATATGCCGAATCAATCAAATTACCTGAAAGTTCTTAGTCCTGGTCTGAAATTATGTTTTATCCAATGCATTGTAGATGTTTATTAGATATATTTCAAGTTCATCTACGTAACAGCACCTGTTAATGGTTTATGCTTGTATAACATTGCTCAATGTAGATGTGCAATGAAAGCTGTCCGTGCAAAAAAACAAAACAGCGACACAGTACTTTATAAAAGGTGTATAGAGGAGAGGACTAACACGCTACCGACACAGAATGGCCATTAGACCATAAATCCCATTAACCCCGTCTGACATAGTGCCAGTTTGCCCTTAAACGGTACTCATCGTGAAACACCAGCCGAGGTTAAAACTAGCGCCTCTTCAAACGGAATAAACGTTTTATTAGTAATATAATTAATAGCATAGAAACCTGCAGATCCAACTTGATGTCATGTTGAAACATGAGGCTAGTTAACTGTAGCCTTGTGAGGCTAAGTTGGCTAGCAGCGGTCCGCAGATCCATCAGAGTAAACATCCCTCAGCAGAGTCAGACACCTCTAACTCCTGACAACTCAACACATTCACGCGTCTACTTGCCAGTTTCCGGAGCCGATGATGCAGACTTTCTTTGGAGCTGCCATTGCGACGAAGCAAGCCGGTTAGTGGTGATGGAGCTACGTTGCGGTGAGGTTATGTAACGCTCACACAGGGATGCGGAGCGCGGCTCTATGATTGGCTTGTCCGAGTGGGAGACTCTGCCCGCCCACCGGCGCGAGGGCCAAGTCCACTCATTCATTCATCAGGTGGGTTACTGGGCCTAAAGTCAACTCTGATAAAAGTCTTCACTGCATCGCTCATCGTAACTGCTCTGAGCACTTCTCAATTGGCTCAATATCTCCGCTTCAGTCATTTTCTTATTTACAGAGGTGGAAAGTTCCTCCACACTCTGAGACTCTGGTTCATAGTGCGATATAAAAATATGACCCGAGTCGGATGTTTTTCTCACTCAGACATGGATTCTTATCTTTTCTAAGCAGATTTTGACCACTTAAATATGTGGTCCTAAATACAGAAATGTATGTACCTGATTCCTGCTGATGTGAAAGCAGTGAGAACGGTCGGATCAGAATTCACGATTTATCCCTCCTTTCTTGATTGATTATATTTGACTGTTAGTATAGTTGAGATTTGTGTGAATAATGTTGTACAAAAGACCATAACTTTCGGCTGACTGCACTTCCTTGACATATGTCAAGGGATGGCATTGGCCCCGCCCCTGAAGTCGCCATGGAGAGAGATTTTGTAACTTTGCACTGTTTGTTGAGGACTCTCAGCAATTTTTGAAGCTTTTCCTGACCAGCTGCATCATAGTGTGTGAACACCACCATAACAGTTTGCAAATGCTTGCAGAGACGGGGAATGAGCTGCTCAGAAGATCACCAAGGCGAGAGACTCAGCGGACGTAACTATTAAGTCAAATATTGTTTTTATACTCACTACTAATGTGCATAGAGCCATTAGACCTAGTAGGGCCCGACCAATTTGGCCAATACCTTCGAAATAGCCTTACAGTTTTTTCCATTATAAAAAAAGAATTGGGTCTTGATGAAAACCTTTTCTGGTTCTGGTTTGGGTCCATAAAAGTGGCCCAATTCGGGCCCACTTATTGGTGACGCCTGCTCTGTGATTCACTGCGATTTTCTTCACTGTGCGAAATACAGAGGCATGAGGGAAACCACAGAATGATCACTGTGAGGGATAAATAATTTGGTGTGGCTCAAACAAAAACAGGACATTGTTGTGAAAGAGGTGTAACAACCAGGGGACGATTGAACTCAAGAAGGAACGAAACTCCGGACTCAGCGGTTTGGTTTCTCTTAGCCTGCACAAACTGAAAAAGTCCAGCTTCTATATGGGGATGTGGGTTTATGTCCCTTCTACAAATTATAACATTAAAAAAAAAAAGTATCTTCTTGTATGATTGCATTTAGGTATATTAATATTCATTCAACAGTCAGTGGTCCGAGTGAGAAGCTGTTTGAGCCAGAACTGTTTTCCTTTTAAGAGTTTTAGCTGCATGCTAATATCAACATGCTATCATTTTCACAAATAACATTTTAGCATGCTGATGGTATAACAGTCATCATCTTACCTTTTTACTTGAGCATGTCAATCTTTTGCTTTTCAGCTATGCAATGCAGCATAGTTATTACATAAACCTAGAATTATATCCCCCCGAAAAAAGGTTGGGGCCGTAATGGAGCCCTCATGGCGTCTGACGAAGATTTTTCATATTAACACGATAATTAACAAACTTATTTATGGATAATTTTCCTTTTTTTTACCCCCATAGACTTTAATGTGGAGAACGGTATTGATTTTGGGAAAGGTCATTTGCATATTTCTGCCACTAGGGGGAGTTTTAACTCCAAAATCACAGTTTTCCTGCCGGAATTTCTCAACCTTTGGTCCGATTTAATCCAAACTTGGTGCATATTTATCCACTCAAGGAGATCCATCTTGTGTATATCATATTTTATGCTAAAACTTCATATTGTACTCACTGGGGGAGCTCCTTTTAGATAAAACACTGTTTTTCGGACATAACTACCTAAACGTTGTTCCCATTCAGTCCAAACGCACCACTTATGAATCACCTCCAGGATCTCTAACTCGTATTTGTCATCTTTTACTGTAAAATGTGGGCAGGTTTTTTTGCAACAAAAAAAACATTTTTTTACTGTTACATCTTAACCATACGTCTGATTGTGTTTAAATTTACACAAGGGAAATTAGCCTTGATTTATTGCTGAGCCCAATAAAATAGCTAACTGTATTTATCTTCATTATTGAGTCACTGGGATCTTATCTTAGATCATATTGCTGACTCCATAGAAATTGTTGGGTTGAGTCAATACGGACTTGAGATTATCGTTTGAGGGAGTTGCCTTGCAACGCAGGGGATTGGAAGCTTTAAATAAAAGTGGCCCCCAGGCTCAGTAGATGTGCATAATTGCTTTTATCTGGCAGGTTAATGTAATCGGTGGGCGGGGCTTTGATCTTTGTGACTGAAAACATTCTGACCCAATGATACCCATCCTTAAAAAAAAAGCCAAAGAACAACATATCCCTCATATCTTCACTGCCATCTGCATCGGTTTTGGAGTTTAGTTTTATACATTTTTTAAAAATTAATCAGACGATGCTAGTGTTTTGAGTGTCTCTCCTCGTTTTCACTGGCCTTTTGAGCCAATCGCGACAGATTGTGGGCTCATCCTATCTCTGCTTTATTAGACTTCATCCTGAACGGGACATGCATGCATATACTTAATTAAGTGGCGATGTAGTAGATGTAGTAGATGTTGTTGACATTTACAGACAATGTCGTAAGTTATACGCGCAAGCAAACATGTTGGCTCGCAAATTTAGTATGTGTTCGGTTTTCATGTATAGATGTATGTGCAGGCTTCAGCCTACATGTAAATGTTTGATCATGTGGAAGGCTTTTGCCCTTATTGTTGTTTTTTGTTTATGTTATGTTTGTTATGATTTTTTGTAATTTTTAAATCTATTTTGCTATGGAAGCCTCACATAAACAAACTAATATACTTTTAATGATGAATTTTTTAAATTAAATTATGAATGAAACAAGTAAAAATTATATTTATGTAATAGTTCTGATGTACTTTATGTGTTTTAAATACATTTCCCATTCAAAACAACATAATTTCCTGAAACTTATATGTAAACCAATCTAATAAATCTTTACTACTTGAATCCTACATATTCAAACCTCGTTCATATTTTTTTTACTGATTTAATTTCATTATTTTCCTAATAAACAAATTCATGCTGATTATAGTTTGAATACACACATTTTAAAAACATGATCATTTGACTTTATTCAAACAAATGCAAGAATTTAAACTGAAAATATGCAATTATTCTTTTTTTTGCGGTTGAATTTGAATATATTTGAGGGTGACCTCTCCTCTGAAAGACAAATAACTAAATTGTTGCACTGTGCTTTCAACTATTAAGAACCATTTACAAGATGAAGTCCTTCCTCTCTCACTCTAATGTGGAGAAAGTCAACCATGCCTTCATTCCATCTCTCTCATCTTCTGTAATTCATTACAGTCGGGGTGAAACCAAACAGCTCTTTCACATCTCAAGCTTGTTCAGAACACAGCCGCTCGGGTTTTAACGAACACTCAAAGACGAGACCGAGTCAGCCCATATTTTAGCCTCTCTTCACTGGTTACCGGAAAGTTATAAAATTGATTTAAAGATCCTGCTGGTCCCTTTTAAAGCACTTCTTGGCTTTGCTCCCAGCCACATCAGTGATCTGTTCCGCTCCAATGATCCTGGTTGCATTCTCAGATCTTCAGACAGAGTTCTGCTGGCGGTTCCTGCTTCCCTGATAAAAGTCTTCAAAGACTTCAGTATGTTCAAAACAGTGCTGCAAAGATCCTGATGAGAGTTCCTAAACACAAACCCCCCCCCGTTCTTCATTCCCTTCATTGGCTTCCCATCTCCACCAGGATTGATTATAAGATCTCTCTCCTCACTCACCAGTGCCTCCATGGTAACGCACCCCCCTACCTAAAAGAAGTACTCACCCCACTGACCTCAACACGATCCCTCCGTTCTACCCACTCATATAGTGCCTCCTCCTTCTCCGGACTAAGCTCAGCACCATGGGGGATCGGGCCTTCTGTTCTGCTGCCCCTCGTCTGTGGAATGCCCTCCCTGACCATCTCAGGGCTCCACAGACGACTGAGACATTTAAAAAAGGACTTAAAACTTTCCTATTTAGTTGAACTTATAACTTTTAGTTAACATTGCTGCTTTTCTGTCATATTTTTATGTAATTATTCTTAAATTTTGTATTGATGATTTTATCGGCTTTTACCTTGTAGGATTTTGAGATTTGAAATGTAAAGTGTTTTATAAATTAAATGTATTTTTATTATTATTAATATTCCCACCTCAGCACTAAAGGTGACCTTTGGACTCTGGACCTCCTGCCTGAAGAGCTGAGGCTGCAGAATCAGTAACATCTTGTAAAACACTTCTTAAAACATTTTTTCCAAAAAAGCCTTTTAGTAACATAAAAACATTAAGTCTTTGCCAGATTGTTTCATTCGGTTTTAATATTATTTATGATTATTGACCGTCATTTTTGGTGTCTCTAATTTCCTTTTTTTAAATCCTAACAAGCACTTTGTAACTTTGTTTTGAAAAGTGCTGTACAAATAAAACTTTGTGCTATTGTTGTAGAAAGCAGAAAGTCCTGTACTTGATTTGAATCCTCCTTGTTCCACAACAAGTTAAAGGGATGACACAGAACACTTGAAAGTGAATAAAAGTTTCACGTTAGTGTTTATTTCTTCAATATAACAACAGCTTCAAGTTCATTATTTATGTGGTGTGCTGTGAAAAAGTAATTGACCCTCCCTTCTATTTTCCTCTTATTTTTTATCATATCTAATACATAATTACATTGGATTTTAAATCATAATTGTTTTTATTGAACCAAATTGGTTATTTCATACCAGCTGGGCCTTTGTCAAAAGGTATCGGATTCCTTTAAATTAGCATTAGCCAACAAAGCGCCTGTTATTATTACCCGTGTGGAAACATGATTTCTGCTCTGGACCTGAAAATTAAAGAGAATGTCTGGTCATCATTCCTTAAGTAGAAGCTCACAACTAAGCAATGCAGCAACACGATCCCAAGGAGAAGAATAAATAAAACTCTGAATGGCTGGAAAGGAATATAAATAAATTTCTGGAGTGGATTTAGATTCATCCACAGAACCTGATAAGAAGAATTCATGCTCACAAAACCTCCAATATGGCTGCAGTGAAGCAGTTCTGCAAAGAACAACGGGTCCGAATTGCACCACGATGTCAGAGACTGATCCCCAGTCTTCACAACTAGTTGTGACACAACTAACTAAGGAGCTAGTCCAGAGCAGTAAATGGTTTATCCGACTGGTTACTTACGTAATGGATAATCTTTTGACTTATGAATAAAACCATCATTTTAAACTTGTATCTTGTGCGCACGGAGGTCACCTTTATTCTAAATTTCGCTTGGAATTCACACACAAAACTAGAAGAAAGGGAAAAAGAAGGAAAAAAAGGAGGAAAAAGAGAACTTTGTGTTTTCCCTGTAGAATTCACGAGGGGTCCAATACTTTTTCACAGCACCGTTTCCATGACCAGACTGTAATGGCCATTTTTCTATGTCTGAAATGAAAGTGGAAAGTGGAAAACTTGAGACCACAACTTAACAGAAGCAATTGTTTTGAGATGTTTGACCTCATGCAGTCGAAACGATCCGGCTGTTAAATCTTCATTTATTGATGAATACAGTATCAGCTGCTCGGACTGTAGCAATACAAACAATACTTTATCATTGTTTTTGACATTATGTTTCAAATGTGCAGAAAAATTCAATCATTACACACAGTTAGCCTCTATGAAATAAATATAATACGCACAATATTACACAGATCAAGCAGTTCTAATTCAATGAGGTTATCACCAATAGACATTGCCATATTTACATTACATTACAGTCGAAGGCATGATTGTGCTTGATAACAACACTACACAGCATCACGCTATACCACTCCCATTTCCTGTTTTGGAATAACGTACGGCAGAGCTCAGGGGGAACGGGAGCGAGAAGATTAAATCCAACATGATATTGAAACATGGTTTGATTTTTTTGTAAACAGAGTTAGAATAGAGCCATCGGATGTGACAGACCTTTAAAAATGAACCCATACCGGTAACAGATACAGCGTTTTAGTAAAGCGGGCAGCGTTCAGAATGTTTCTTCTGAATGATCACACGTAACTGAATACATTTTCACACTGTGACCAGAGAGAAGATTACACCGAGCAATCCGATGCTCAGATTAAAGTTTAATCAATGAACCCCATTAAAGTCACCTGTGGAGCGCCGCACGCGCCTCAGAGTGGCAGATGATGGCAGGAACAGAGGGATTCCATGCACATGGAGAAGTTCTCTTTAATTGTTAGTCTACATGTAAATATTTAAGACAATCATTTAAATTGATGCATTAAAGCATTTAAGTTGGTTTGCCATTTCAGAAAAAACACCCCATCTTCATATTTTAGATTCATGGAAGGATGGATTGTCACTGAAAGGAAATCATAGTGCAGCTAATGCAGCACCTGATGACATCCATCCATCTATCCAGCCATCCATCCATCCATCAATCCATTCATCCATCCATCCATGCATGTTTTCATCCATCCATCAATCCATGCATCCATGCATCCATGCATCCATCCATACATCCATCATTCATGCATCCATCCATCCATCTATCCATTCATGCATCCATCCATCTATCCAGCCATCCATCCATCAATCCATTCATCCATCCATCCATGCATGTTTTCATCCATCCATCAATCCATGCATCCATCCATCGATCCATCCATCCATCCATCCATCATTCATGCATCCATCCATCCATCTATCCATCCATGCATCCATCCTTGCATTCATGCATCCATCCATCTCTCCATGCATCAATGCATCAATGCATTGATTGATCAATCAATTGATTGATCAATCCATGCATCCATCAATCCATGCATCCATGCATCCATCCATCCATGCATCATCCATCAATCCACGCATCCATCCATGCAAACACCCATGCATCCATGCACCCATCCATCCATGCACCCATGCAGCCATCCATGCATCCATCCATCCATCCATCAATGCATCCATCCATCCATCCATCCATCCATCCATCCATCCATCCATCCATCCATCCATTCATTCATGCATCCATCAATAAATCTAACAAATATTCATTATATTAACTCTGTTTTGGCAAAAGTTCAGGGTTCACTTCCGATAATGGAGTGTTGAAGAAGATTGACATATTATAAAATCTGTGTCTACGGCTAGTTTGGTTAGCTTAGCATCAAATACATAACAGGAGCAACTAGCTAGACTGGTCCTGAAGAAAATTGACATATGATGGGTCCACAGAGAGACAGCTTTCCTGGCACAAAAGGAAATCAACAGCGTTAAGTCAACACCTATAGAGACTATATAAGTCCAGACTTTTAAAGTGTCTGCTTTGGTCCAGACCAAACAGTGGATTTCAAACTACACTTTAATAAAGTGGTATATATTTTAAACATAGGCAGCAGCAACTCTCTCAATAGTTGAAAATGAACACTAGTCAACACAGCACACAACTTTCTTAATTCAACTGAATGTTTTAATATTGATTAGTGTTTTAGAAAGACTGCATATGCCCAATTTATCGTCCTCCTATTCTCATACATTTCTCCATGTCATATTAAGACTTAATATCAAAGCTAACAATGTGATCAATCATTTCCTTATTGTATCTACACCATCCAATCCAGCTTCTTCACCCATGAGCACCAGGTCGATTCCCACTCTGCTCCAGGACATAAGGCATTAAATCAATAGCAATATTTACGTTACATTTGAAGGCACTAAGTTAAGGAAAGTTAAGGTGGAGACACCTTAACTTTCCCCACTTTCCTTTATCTCCCTTTCCTGTTTTAACATTTTCTTTTTTTGTGCTGGTAGGGGGTCAACTTCTATTAAAAACAAAAAAAGGATGGAGGATATTGTAAAAAATGAGCAGCAGAATTGCAGGCATCACACCTTGCATGACCTCACAGGTCTGTAGCAGGTAGCAGATCTGAAGAAGGCCCGGAAGATTCTTGCTTATTGTAGGCATCCCATCCCCTGACACAGGATTTTAAGCTGCTGCTGTCCAGAAATGGTTTTTATAATCTATTTCTAAAGCTCTGTCATACCAGCTGCCATTTGCCATTACTCACGGTAACTATTTAATCCTATCCTATTTAAGCCTTTGGCCACTATTCATCATTCTGCTTTTATTTGGCATCTGTTTTATAATTGACTGTCGTTGTTTTTTTCTGATGCATTGTTTTTGCTGATGTCTGGATGTTGATTAATTGTTGTTTTGTTGTTTTCTTATGCACTGCTGGCTGCACAACAATTTGCCCTTCAGAGATAATTAAATTATCCTTGATCCCGGGATTCATAAGATCAACTGTCAATTAACTCCAACAATTCAATTCAGTTTACTTACTCATCCAGCCTTACTGGGTCCAATATGTTCGACCATCGTTGGTAAACTCTGGATAAATATTACTGTATAATTCTGTAGCCTGACTTTGCTGACTCATATTTGGTTCTTTAATACAACTTATTAGCAGACCTTTTGGACTTTTCATAAAAATAAAATCTTAATGATTCTAGAAACATTAGCAATGTCTCTGTTCTATTAGAATCTTCCAGTAAGAAAATTGAGGGCCTGAAGAGTATGAGACAGCATGCACAATACCATGAGCCTGAAACTGAAACAAATGGGTGAAATTCTGTTAAAATGGGCTGTGTCTACTTTTTAGCAGACAAATATTTGATGGACTTTGGGGCCAGAATTGTTTTTTATCAGCATTTCATCCGAGAGAATAACATTGCCTGTTATCAATTTGCCTCACACTTAAGTCATTTCAGTCGACGCCAGGCGTGCAAAATGAGGTAGTTTAATATATTGGCAAAATGCCAAGATTTTTAAAGAAAGGAAGAAATGAGTTTGGATGACATGAATATAAAAAATGGGAAGTAGCGGTGAAAGCAAAACAAAGAAATTATAAATAGTGTGTAGTGCCAACATGCAAATTTCTCAAATCATATGTAAAAAAAATTGAAAATAAAATAAACTTGTCCCTTAAGCTATTATAGAAAAATCATATAAAACTTGATCAGCTGATATTTCTTATGCTAAGTTCCTGAAGAACCTCTCATGCCCCCTGTTTTTACTGTATCTGTTACTGAACGGTCTGTAAAAGCTGTTTCACAGATGAACATGCGCTCACTCTGAATTCATCACAACATTCATCTCTGCTCTCTGCTCCTCTGCTGTCTCTGAGGCTTCTGCTGACCTCAGCCAAACGCTGGATTCACCTGGTTGCTCGCTGACCTCAACCAGGCACAGTTGAGACTTTTCATCTGTTGCTCCTACAGTCCATCTTAAACGTCCTTCAAATGCACGTCAGAGAAAAGAGGGTTCTCCCTCCCGACGGCTGCAGAGGCCTAGTGAAAGTTGCTGACGTGACACTTGACATCGTCTAAGCTCAGCACCGTCCCCTGGTCAGTGTTGGCGTGCTGGTGCTTCCTGTTGGAGCAGCGACACAGCTTGTACTTTATCACCTAAAAGATTTAAAAAAAGAAAATAAAGTTCAAGTCAGTCGGTCATGGCTCAAGAAGAACTGAAGAGAGACGACATTCGTGTTTTCTGTTCAGGCACTGAACACATAAAGCAATTTTTTTTTATACCCGGAAAAGTCTGTGATATTTTTTTGGGTCAAAATTCTTAACCGTCTGTTGGATTTGGCGCAAATTTGGTGTATATCAAGCATGTTGAGGAGATTATCTCGTACATATGTTACAGAAACAGTTCAAATTTTACTCACAAGGGTGAGTTTTTTTGCAGGTAAAAAAAAAGTTTTTTATGTAAAATTTTTTTTTAACTATTAGTCTAAAATAGTCCAAATGTGATGCATATGAGTTGACTTGAGAAAATATCTTGCTTATATCATATTTTACCCTGATGGTTCATCTTCTTATCACCAGGAGGAGAATTGTCACGAAAAACACAGATTTTTAGATAAAACTATAAATATGAGGAGTTCAATAAGGGACATTGTCTGTACAATTCGTGGAGTTGTTTGTGTATATGTGTGTGTGTGTGTGTGTGTGTGTGTGTCTGTGTGTGTGTGTGTGTGTGTGTGTGTGTGTGTGTGTGTGTGTGTGTGTGTGTGTGTGTGTGTATGGGGGGGGGACATTTTGAATATATAAAAATATTAACTTTGAGCATAATAGACTGAAGGGGCAATTTTTTAGTTCCCCTTTGTGACTGAGTTTCCTTCAGTCTAATCACTCTCCTGATGAAGGCTCACCTCATAAAGGTAGTCAAAGAGCTCCAGAATGGTGAGGATGCTCGCCCCAATAAAGAGGCCCATTTGACCACCGATATCACCTGAAATATGAAATTATAAGCATATTTTAAAAAATCATCTACTATAATGACAGAAATACAAATAAAATGTCCCAATATAAAATGAAACTTGATAAATCATTACCTAATAGTCCAGCCACTTCGTACGCCTTCTTCTGTTCAATGGTTTCGTAGTTGAGAGCCTCGAAAAAGATGTCTAAAACCATGATGTTATCCCTGTGGAGAAAAGTCAAAACATTAATTGTCAATTTTTTTGGCACTTTTTACCTTAAGACATATTTTTCAGCATTAATAAACCATTTATAACCATGTAATAAATGCTTTACGACAGAAAACAATGTAGTTTTGAGCAGAGAATTGACGCTGCAGTACAAGCAGATATTTAATATAATATAATAATACAATTGTTAAAAAATGTGTTTTAATATAGAAATAATATACTATCCCTGTAACATTATGTACGATAGCATTCTTTAAATCTCTATATAATGATCACAGAATCTAGGTAGGTTAAACGTAAAGTAAATAATATATAATTTTTAGATATGATTTGATTAATACATTACAATAATTATTATCAAAATGTTCCATTTAGTGCATTTTCTTAAATTATTTAATGATGTAAATACGTTATCATGTAGGTAAAATACATTCTATTATACATATCTATATATATATAAGGAATGATTGAATGTAAGTGGCTGAAACATAACACTGTATTTTTTTGTAATAACGTATTATTAAATGCATTAAATTACGGTTGGTCCTCACTTAATATACTGCTCAGATTTGTTGTATTTCTTTGCAAGGTATTTTGCAGAGGCCTTGCTGGGGATCTTGACAAAGGACAGCTCTTTGCTGTATCTGGTCATGTTGCACGGCGTCTCACACACACAAAAGTCGTTGTCTCTCTCCACCAGAAAGTCTGGAGAGAAGAAAACCAGAGCTCAGCTTGACCTTTGGAACACATCTGTGATGCTTTGAAAGATGTCATGAGGTGATGCGTGTTGTTCTATCAGTTCCTTAATCTTTCAAACCAGATAAAGCTTTTTTCTTACCCAGAGCTGGGTCAGCACATTCTTTGTACAGCTCGGGGGTGCAGTAGGGTGCATCGCCTGGAGCAAATGCAACACACACTCAAATGAATGCATTTTTTTTGAGGTGCCCAGGGTAATTTCAAAAAGACACACGCTGATACAACATACAGTAGGACTTATTTCCTACCCGGCATATGCACCATGCGACAGTTGCAGTTGTCCACCAGGTAGCGTGTTTCACAGTCGATGCGACATGCCGTGATGCTGTAGCTGTCAAAGAAGTCTGAATCCATGGCCGTCACTTTGCAGTCTCCCCAGGGTGGAGGAAGGTAGATCAGCTGCAACGACATGTCGTAAATCATGACATCTCTCATTAGACACGGGAAGATTCCACTTTTATATATAAGGATGTGCAAAGTTTTGAATACTAAAGAGCGATTCTGCCCATTTAAGTATATACCATAAAACAAAAAAATCCATTGAAGTTTTATAGCTCTTATATTTGCATAAATAGAAGTGATTTAAAAGATCATAAAGTTGTTTTATTGCGACTATTTATAGAATTTAGTCTACCATTCCTGTCATTGTTATAGAAACAATTCAGTGCTGTTGAAAAGCATCTTCATCTTCATCTTGTTTTTTGTTTTTTTTCACTTTGAGTAGAGAAAATGATTTCTTACCAACTTCCTGTTATAATACTAGAGATTTTGCTGTTACCAATATCTTCTATCTTCTCAGTTATTTAGTTTGTGAAAATGTTCTATCCCTGTTTCTGTCATCACTTCTATCAACTTTCCTGTTCAGTATGATCTGCAAATGAACATGGATTGAAACTGCATTACCAATATGTAGCTTTTCTGTGCATTATAACTAATCACTTTATATATGGAATATTAACATAGACATTCCACATTAAATTTAGTTCATTTAATATCTCCTCTGATGTGGATTGTTTTTTGTTTGTTTCTCACTATTCTCTCTGTTTACTTAACTTTACTACTGTAATGCCACTTGAAGCAAGATGATTTGTACCCTCTGTTCTTGGCAGGAAACAAATGTCTGAAACCCGGGCGCCACTCCGAACCCAAGCTGGTCGATGAAGGATGGCTCTTCCTGACTGTGGATCTGGACTTTGACTCCAGCTTCGAACGATGTCTCATCTGCAGAGAATGAATGAATGAATGAATGAATGAATGAATGTGGCATCAGAGCAACAAGCGGTAGAGATGTGTCTCACTGGAACCAGAGCATCTGAGTAGATGAAAAGCAGATAGAGGGACGCCCTCACCCGTTTCTCCCCACACAGGAAGGTATTCGTCCTGCTGAATGTCCAGCATGAGTTCCAGTCCATTACCCATTCCTCCCTTGGTGGTGATGAGGGGTGGGTGACCGTCATCTCCAGCGTTGAAGGTGTAACACTTCCCATAGCGAGTGAAGACCTGTGACACACATCAGAAAGATGTCTTTACAAAAAGCATACAGTTGTTGAGCTGCAGGCTGTTTCTTATCTAGGCTTTTCCACTGGGGGTCAGTGTTAAACTCAGTTTCTGGTGTGTTCTGTGGGTTCTGTGTGAGTGAAGACGAGTGGACACCACCGACGTAGCATGAGAGCATCCGTGTAACAGAGTTAATGAGGTGAGAGTATAAGTGCAGAAGATAAAAATGAAGGATAGAAACAGGGTTCCTAAGAGTTTGTTTGACACACAATCCAACAAATGACGCCATGGAGGCCGGTGTACTGATCATTATGGACCTGACGTTACCATGGACACCAAGTATGCCAGGGAGGAAGGATGAGTCCTAATTTTTTAGGGAAAGCCAAGACAGAGTTGTTAAAAAAAGCTGGATATCAGCAAAAACACACGTGACATGTTCAAACAGCGAGGAGGGCACAAAACAGACAAAGACAATGGATATCAATATGGCGCTTTCTTTGGTGAAGATTTAATCTCGCATTAGAGCTTTTAGAGTTGCGTGAGTCATGTAACCCATGGAGGGAAGAGGGTGAGTGTGAGAGTGGGACAGCAAGGCAGAGCAAGGATGCAAAGAGAGTGAGACAGAGTGAGAGTGAGAGTGAGAGAGAAAGAGAGAGAAAGAGAGAAAGAGAGAGGGGGATTTTAGCTGCTAACACTTAAAGCAGATTATTATTCAGTGTGATGGCAAAGAATGAAATATCTAGGATTTGAGAGAACAAACCGACCAAGCAATTGTTGACAAAAGAGTTTGGCTCTTGCCAAGGGCATTTAAAACATTTTGGCCATCTATCAAGCGAGCAGCAAGAGACTACAGGCTTCAGCTGCAGACATAAATCTGAACGAGGAAAACATTCAGGCAGAAAGAAGGCAATCCGAGCCACAAACAATCTACGTGAAGTCTGAAGAGAATATTTCTTTGAGACAAAAGGTGTGTTTGATGGTCATATAGCGTCTGAGAAAACCTCCCTTCCCCGGTATCACAGCACCACTTTTTTTGAATCCATCAATTAAACATTCACATCATGATGGGCCACGATGGCCTGGGTGAAAGTAACAAAGATTCCAAGCTTTCCTTCTTTTTGCTGGACAGAGAGGCAAACTGTGAAGACAGAAGTCTAACCCTGCTCCCTGCAGAACAGGTCCGACTAATTCAGAAAAGAAAACAGCCAACAATGTAAAATTTGTCGCATCGACAACAATGACAAATAAAGTCTATTATGTCTTACGTCTTATGACTTATGAATCACAGTTTCCTGTCCTGTTAAAGGACATTCATCATTCAGGATACATAATGTATAATACACGGTTTGCTTTTTACACAATTAACAAATGTATGGATATGCTTGAACGAATGAACGCAACCTTATGCTGCATAGACTTGTCTGGTCTTTTATTTACCTTTGAATATTTTGTGTGTATTTTATATTTTATTTTGTCTGTGAATAAAGTCACGGGACACTAATGGACAAATTTGCATTAAATCCATACCAGATGTAGGTATTGGCACATCATAAAGATAATCACATTTTTTTGACGTTGTTTTGCAGTACAATAAATTAAAATAAAATCATGAACCTTTTGGTTTTGTAATGCCACATTGTTTCAATGCAATCTCCCTATTGGGGCCTTTGTTAACTTTGATTCCTTTTGATGTTCCTTTGGGGGTGGAGCTGGGGGCTCAGTCCATAGTTGATGCCCATGTTCCTTTGAAGTTCCTTCGAGTGATGCTTGGGGCTCAGTGGGTTGAACAGAGACGCTGAAGTGGAAGCTGCTGGAGACGAACGACTACAGAGCATTAGAGAGATACTCAGAGAGTTTGTTGGAGTTGTTGGTAGATTTAGAGGCTGGCAATAAGTCAGATGAGATGGAGAAATCTGCATGATTTTCCCTAAAACTTGGGTACTGTTGTACCTTGTTCCTTTGTTGTTTTATACTGCAGAGGAAAAGGAAACGTCAACAATGTCTGTTTAAGATAATGCCCAGCTCAAAGTCTAGGAGTGTGGAGCAGAGATTAAAACAATGTGCTGAACACATGACGAGAACGAAAGAGGGAGGAACAAATTAGGCTCAGAAGTAGATTTTGGCCCTTAGAGCAGGTTTCTGCTTTCTGAGTGCCTTTTCTAGTATTATCTTATCTTATGTCATCTTATCTTATCTTATCTTCTAAATTCAAGTGGAAATTCTCGTAACTCACCTATAATCCAAATTCACTGATAACGAAGCATATCCAGATCATTTTGTGATCGGAGCAGCACGTATTACAAAAAGCACAACCAAACAACTAGCCAACCAATCTCCCTGCCAGCCTGTTAGCCAGCCAAACAACCGGCCATCAACCCATCCATCCATACGCCAGACCGTTAACTAGCCAGCCTGTCAGCCGGCCGGCCAAGTAACCAAACAAATTGTGTGCAGCTTTCCCACTATGTGATTGTAAAGTACATTGTGCGCCTACGCCATACTGAGTTGTTGCCCATTCTATCGCTGTGATTGCTCCCACCGCCAGGCCAAAACGGTACAGCAAAATATAGAGAGATGTATTATTCATCTGCAGGTGATAAGCTAATCAACATTGGGCAAAACTCATTTGGCAGAAGCATAAATGTGGTAAAAAGAAGCTGTGTGCATGCGAAACAGCTTATTCAGTGTTTCTCAAATGGGGATACGCTTATTCCCAAGGGTGCAATTGTTTACTTTCAGGTGCATGTGACATTTCTTTTTCAATTGCTTTCAAATGCTTAAATAACATTTTTTAATCAAAGTCCAAAATAACAAATTGAACATTCACTATGGGCTAAGGAATGTTAGTCCGACTTCAGCTGTCACTGGTTGTTATTTAATGGGTTCTTGGTGAAGCCCTAAGTTAAGACTACTGCTAAAGATTTTGAAGACAAGGCAAAGTGCATGAGCTGAGATGAAAACGTTTGAACTTCTAAAGAACATATGAACCATATATGAAGACAGATCATTATCAAAATTTCATGGAGATCAAAAAGTTGTTGAGATATTTTCCTTAAAAACACAAAAGTGAGAACTGTGTCCATGCAACAGAAACAGTTGTGACTGGCAAAAAACATTAGGATTTATCCTCTAGGGACCATGAGCCCATGAACAAAATACTATTGATGAAGAAAGATGAATAGAAAAAGCAATAAGGAAGCAAAGACCTCCTCTGCAAAGGCACAAGAGTACCCTGAAAGAAAACCTCCTGCAGATTGCTCCCTTCATGTCTGACTTATTGCCAGCCTCTAAATCTGTTGACAACTCCAACAAACTCTCTGGGTGTCTCTCAAATACTCTCTAGCCAATTGTCTCCTGCGCCTCCCACTTCAGCGTCTCTGTTCAGCCCACTCAGGGCCCAGCTCCAACCCCAAAAGAACATCAAAGGAATCAAAGGAACAAAGGCATCAATAGCCACATTATGAAGTCACTACTTCAAACGACTTATTATTTTTTAATTGATCTTATTTGAAAAGCTTCACATTCGTCCCAAAGTTTTTCCTGCTCCCAAACAAACGCTTCCTAAGGGATTCCCAAATATTACAGAGACGATGAAACCTCATGACAGTTCAATTCAACTCTATGATGTTGCGCTTCACCAGCAGACCTAGATTGCCGTCTCTGGAGCTCAGCTGCCGGCATGGCTGAGATGATCGAGAAACACAGACTCGCTTTAATTAGCATTTTCTTTCTATTCCTTCACAGTCGTAAGCCTGCTGTGGGTGACCTTTACATTTCTCTGCCGAAAAAGGTGCTGCCTTTTCTTCACATATGAAAGCATAAATGTGTCAGATTACACACTCGCTGCACTTCATAAATAAATCAGCCGTTGCATGAACGTTAAAGCCGTATGTATAATACGAGCATGACCTTCACCGGCACTTCGATCGATAAATGAAGGTGAGCGATGTCCAACGGCGTTTGTTCTCTGTTCCCGTTTAATGGTTTGGTGTTGTGACAGATGTGGTAGGAATAAGAGGAATAAAAACATCCAAGCATGTATAATGCACACAGGCTGCACAGCATTCATGTCCCGCTTGTTATGAGGAATGAATAAATTATCGTGCGAACATGAAAAGGGTTCGCTGCAGGAGAAAACATATGGAACATGAGAAAAGATGAGTGTAATGACGAAGAGAAATTCTGACTTCAGGATGTAAGTGCATGCTTTTAACACATTTTTGACAGCGCAAAGCCACTTTGAAGAAAGAATGGAGCCTTTTTTCATCCACGAATTTCATATATTACGTTTTCTGTTTACATTGATTATAATCTACAAAGCTCTCTTATCAATAAAGCTGGCACTCACACACAATTTCCCCATGTATTGAAAAGCACTCAACAGAACTCTGCTGCCGTTAATCATTATGCAAATATTTATTATGCCTACGTGTCCGTGGAAACATATCAGACTTTGAAAATGTCTTTAAATCCCTAATCCATGCACTTCCCAATCACCGCGTGAGGTCATCAGTCTTGAAGTTTGTGTGCCGCCGAGAGACGTCTCAGCGGGAGGAGCTCCGTCCATTAGTGCTCTGTTGTTTTTTCGCCGGTGTTTTCAAAGACTTTACAGGCACCTGGGTTGAGTGCAAATACCCTGTCTGTTCTTTTCTTCATGCCTAAACAACTATCACAAGGGAAAAAAAAGACATTTAAAATGCAACAGCGCACAGAGTCATCCTTGTTTTTTAGCACAAAAACCGAACTGCCATAACATTAAAACTACACACCTAATATTATGTAGGTCCCCTAAAAAAAAGTTCTGTGATGCACTGTATGTTCTGGCACCTTTCTATCAAAACCAGCATATACTGTTTTGGCAGTTTGTACCAAAGCAGCTCCTCTGAGGGTATCTGACCACTAGCTAGTCTTCACTCTGCCTCAAGAATGAGGGTAAGGGGCGACTGTAGCTCAGTGGGTAGAGCGGCAGACCCCCAGTAAGAAGATTGGTGCTTTCTCAAAATCACTCCATTTGTTCCTTGCACTACGATCTATGCAGGTGAAAATATTTGAAAAAGATCCATGTTATAGTTTTTGAGTTCTCTTCTGCGATGAAGATTCCATAATATTTCTGACTTTTCAGGAACATAATAAGTCTTGGGTGCCAAAGATTATGTCACCGGTTCACCAGTTGTCCTTCCTTACACAACTTTGGTTGGTATTAATCACAGCAGACCATGAACACCCATGAAGACCATCAGTATGACCGGGTTGTCTAGTTACCACAATTTGTCCTATGACAAAGTCGCTCAATTCTCACATTTGCCTATTTTTCCTACCTTTCCTGCCATCAACTTCAATGACAGAATTCTCGCTTGCTCCTTTATATATCTCACACACTGAGAGGCGCCATATTAACAAGGCAATCATTATTATTCTGACTTCACCTGTCGGGGGTTATAATGTTATGGCTGACCAGAATGCTGTAGGGCATTATCCGAGAGGAGAACAATGTACAAGCAGCCATTTCAGACGCCTTGTGCGTTCACGTGCGATTTGACCCCACAAAAACGAAGCCACAAGGCAACAACTCCTGACTGATCACAGACGCTCGCAGCAAAAGAGTAAAAATAATCCAGGAATAGGAGCATAAAATCCCTCTCCTCTTTTTTGGCTTTGCCTAAACAGACGTCCGTGGACGCACCAGGATAAGAACCGGTGTCGGACGGAACACCGCCGCTCCAGAGAAAACAAGCTATAAGCAGGGAGCTGAAAGCTGGAGGCACAGTGGATTCTGTCTGTGTATGTGTGTGTAGTAACGATGCCCCGGACATGAAATCAAACTCTGGGTCATTGGTTTGTCAAAATAAAGAAGTCAAGATGAGAGGCGAACAAGAATAAGTACAAGCGTTCCACAGGGCCCCGGTGGGAATGTGAGGATAAGGCGTGTATGAAAAAACGGTTTTGCGTGAGAGCTGATATATGTTTTTAGTTTTCTTAAATGGCCAGAGGAACGTTTATCTCCCTGTGTGTTGTCTGTCCGTTGTGTGCTGCACTTTTCCTTCCCCTTTAAATGGTATTAGATATATTTATGGGAAAATCAGTATTGAATGATTTGCTTGTGAATATTGAAGAGCCTACTGAAGTACTCATCCACCTATATGCACAAATATGAATAAATGCATCAATTAATATGCAGTATATCATATTCTCCATGGTGTTGGTGAGCCTAGATTAGAATACATTGTTTTTGGATAAATGCTACGGATGGGCTGATCAGAATCAAGTAAAAATTATCTTTCTTTGGAAAACCCATATAGAATTTGCAGAGAAAAATCATAATATTTAGAATTATATCTCCTGAAAGTCTGGAATATTATGGAATCATCATTGCGTCCGCAGTGTCCCATACAGCCTTGGATCGTTTTCAAATTTTACACACCCAAGGCCTTCGTGCAGGGAAGAACTGGAGAGATTTGGGGAAATGTCAGTTGCATATTTCCACCACTAGGGGAGCTTCATCTTGCGAATCACTATTTTCGGTCCATATGAATCGACTCAAGGAGATCTATCCTATATAATCCTGATAGTTCATACATTTTGCTCACTAGGGGAAGTTTTTTTAAGAAGAACACCGTTTTCGAACATAACTTTCTAATCATTTATCCGATTTAGGCCCAATATAGGTGCTTTGAATGTGCTTGAGGATATCTGTCTTGTATATATCATATTTTACTGTAATAGTTCATAACTTACTAAGTAGCGGGAGAACTTTTTACAAGAACCCTTTTCATACATAACTTCCAAACTGGTGGTCTGATATACCTCATATGAACCACCTCAAAGAAATCAAATTATTTTGTATTATTTGTTATTTTATGTTTAAATATATAGTATTTGTTACATTTCACTCAAATTATTCATACGACACACACTATGGGGTATGTTTTTGCAAAAGGACACAAATCAGACTCAAATTTTGATCTGGTATTAATATAGATCAAAAGTTGGAAAAATAAATGGTTTCATACAACATTTGCGTAAATAAATCCAGACATGTTGTCTGTCTATATGTCTATATGTAGAAAAATCTCCAAAGTTCATCTTCTGTTGACCATGAGCATTAAAATCTGTGCAATACTTCATGACATGATCAAATTGTGAGATAAAAAGTCTTTGAAACCTCTCAAAACTGCAGGTATCATTCATTTTTTGATTGCATATTTTTTTATTTTCCTGGAATGTGTCGACAATGAGAAAAATATCGTACATCAAACACCTTTTCTTTGAAGATCTGTGCAGCATCCTGCAGAACGGCGAAGAGGCTGAACCCGTGTATTTCATCTGAGGGTGGAAGTCGGAATAATAAGTGAGAATTGATCATGCAAATCAACGCCATCATTGACTGCTGGACGACACCTTGGGGCAGTGCAGACTGTAGGGCAGGGCCGTGTGATGATCGCCTAATTGCTTCAGACGGCTAGTTTTCCTGAGGTTATCGACGTTACAGGCGATAACGGGGGGCGTCCTCCAGAGCTGGCAGGGAGAGGGATTGTCTATCTGAAATCACTTTAAATGTCAGAATCCAATGCTTCAGTCTCCATACCTCCTTCCCTGCTGTTTCATGGATGATATATCTGAGAACCTCCTCTCTCACGAGGGTTATAATCATCTATCACATGTGGGACCTTTAGCTCCCACGCTATAATATAATCTCTTTCCCTCCTTTGCTTCCCTTCCTTCCCGGTCTGCATCGCTCCCTTCCATCATTCCCTTGTGTCTCTTTAACTATGATTTTCATTTCACTGAGGACTCCCTCCATCTCCTGCTGCACCTCCTTGACCGCCCCTGCTTCATGTGATGAATATTTCACAGGACGGTAGAGACGGCCCTCCTCCTCTCTCATCCTATTCCTAGACACGATCTAAGCTCTCAGTACCTATCACCTTCAGAGTGCCGGGTAAGGTGCACCTCAGGAGCCCCAAGGCGAGAAGGGAGAATATCACATGGAGAAAAATGGTATTCACTATTCATGACAGTGACTTTGAGATATGGGGCAAATTAGTACGAGTGAGCAGAAGAGGTCGGTTATGTATCCTGATTGGCTTATTATCATTATGATACTGTCCATTGAGTCATTCAAAACCATTATCAGTGTAAACTCACCCTATAAAACCATTACAAATACTTTCTCACCACTAAAAGCCCTTCATCCAACTTTCTCTTCTACAGCTTTGATGCACAACTTTAACAGACTTCTCTGTCACTCCAGACTGACAAATGCAATACCAGAATTCCTTCTTTGGCACTCTGTTCTACACTTTCTCTAACTCCAAAAAGACAAATGCAACTCCTTCTGGCTTTCTCTGTATTTTTCCATCAGCACTCGCAAAGCAAACATTGCTTCTGTAGTGGTCCTTCTTGGCATGAAACCTTACTGATGCTCATAAATTGTCACCTCTTTTCTTTATCTAGCTTCCACTTCTTGCCCATATCTCCATCGTGTGGCTAATCGGTTTTATACCTCTATTCCATACAGGAATTCTCCAGCTCATTCAGATCCTGAGGTCCACATTTGTGGACTCTCTTCTGCAGCAAATCCCCCGGATGTTCTGTGGGTTTGAGGTGTGCTTCAGATCATGGTCCTGCTAGAAGGTCAAACAATGGCTCACTTTAAGTGACCTGGCAGAAGCTTTTAGTTTTTCATACAAAAAAATGGTATTTGATTTGAGTCCACGCAACCATGTCTTTTAAGAAAACGTCCAGGGACTTTGTTATAAAAACAGCCCCACAACATCAGATATCCACCACCAGACTTCACAGTGGGTATCGGGGGCTTTTCTTCCCTTTCTTTCTACGGTTTTCTTTCTTGCTACGCCACACCTATCTTTGATCTTTTTTTTGTTGCCAAAAAGATGTACTTTGGTCTCATCTGACATCTGACCCTGGTGCACTGAAAATTCCAGTGGTTGGTACATTGTTAAAACTGTAGGCGGGTTACTTTGTGTGTCTCTCTTGAAACCCCTTGGTTGTTATTTGAAGAAGGTTTCATTGGAAAGAAATGAACAGTTTTTGACTCATGCTCTGAAAAGAAAATATGATGGACAAATGGATGGATCCCTGTCCTTTTTTCATTAACGGCAGGGAATGAGAACAACTTGAGGGAAACATCCACGTAATTTGCCACACTTTGTGTTTACCACTTGTGAAAATAAAGAGAGAGACAAATTTGTGTTGAAAATCCATGTTAAAAAGCTACCGAGTGATGACACTTTCAAATTTCTCCTGTTCAAAAGCTTTCTTGGGGTAATGGAAATGGGCTTACAATGGGAAACATAAATATCTTAAAATGATCAAGTCACATTCATTCAGAGCGGTTCAATTTTCTAAGAGGCTCTAAAAGCTGGCAGACGGTATCTCATTCTCTACAAGTGAGCAGAAGTTGAGCAGAGCGAGATGGTTAATAGCTGCTTTCAAAAACAAGAACTTCAATAATATTTAACTTTACTTTTAAAATTGTAATATCTATGTTACAATATTATAACATGTACAAGGGGGGATGTACAAACAACTGTTCCCTAAATCACTCCAGTTTTTCCTAATCTTTGATCCAATTTCGTTCAAATTCGGTGAATATGAATTGACTTGAAGAGATGTATCCATAAAATATCATATCGTAGTCCAATAGATCATATTTACTCACTGGGGGGCTTTTTCTAATGGAGAACACCGTTTTTCGCACATGAATTCATAACCGTTGGTCCAATTTAGTCCAAATTTTGGTACTTATGAGTCGATTATATATATATATATATATATATATATATATATATATATATATATATATATATATATATATACTGTTCCCTAAATCACTGATATCTATATATATATCAGATATATGAAATATGACCACATGATATTGTTGTTTTAATATTAATATAACTTCACATCATACAAAGTATCTAATTAGATATTATTTAATATGTAATATAATATAAAGAATACAAAAAAAGACTTTGAAGTCAGAATTCTAACTTATTCTAGGTAAGTTTTTTTTAAAAATAAAGTCAGGTCAATAACTGGAAGTTAACAGTTTTTGGAATTAGGGGAAAACGTTTCTATATGATCAGGATCACCAAATGGATCCAGTTTTTGTCGGGGGATTCATGACCATAGCTGGAAAAATTTTGTGAAAACATAGTTTTCCACAAAAAACTATCAAAGTCATAATGATATAAGTCCAAAATCCAAGGGTGTGTTTTCAGTATCATAGGAGTCATTTTATGAGGGTCATATTATCATGTTTAAGGTGAACTGACATAATGGGGAACTGAGCTGCCCTGGCGGAGCTTTGTACTCTCTGAATGCTGTCTAATTTGAATATTTAAATTTGCATAGTCCTCTCCTCAGTGCCTGCTTTATTAATATGCAGTGTATAACAATGAGCCATAATCATCTTCCAGCAGAATGGATGAAAACCCATCAAGGGAAGCCAAAAGTCTGTCACTGAAGATTTAATTTGACACCTGACTTGAGCTCGCTAATGAACCCAGACGTTTGCACTTTGATCCTGACTTTTTATCCTAATTTACACCGACTTTAATTGATAAAATCGTCACCCTGTGAATGAAATTATGTATCATGTTAAAGTTCACTTTAATTATTTATTTTGTGGCATTAATTTGACAAAAGGAATGGCATCAAATATGTTTCACAAGAACCCAAAAACACTTCCGTAGGGTTGCTGTCGTGCGGTGAGGACATTGTGCATCACAATAAGAAATACTGTGGATGCTGTGCAGCAGTCAGACTACTTCCTAGGAAAAATCTTATAAATAAATGAAGCATAGTATGTTGTATGCTGAGATGGAGACTGTGAGTAAGTATGGACATATGGTAATATGTCCGAGGGTAACGGTACTCATGCATACAGAAATGCACACTGGCAATATGCTGACTGATAAGGTGTGACAAACATCCATCTCCATTCCCTCCGGGCATGTTTCATAAAGCAAACACATATGCACAATCGAGTTCTTGCAGATTTATTTTAAGGATCCGTACATGAGAGGCTGCGCTCCTCAGTGGGATGAGTTGGGACTAATTTGCACGCGAGATCGGACCCGCAATGGAGACAGGAGTGCAGGAAGAGTTCTGCCAGCCAGCCAGCCCCGAGCTTTTGTTACGGACCAATTTCAGCGCTGGAGACTGCATCCCAGCAGAACTGAGGGAGGAAACCATCTCTCTAACTAGCAAAACATCAAAAGCGAGAGAATTGGTGCTGCTGGAGCCTTCTCTCCTGCTGGAGAAGAGCAGCTTCCTGTTACTGTGGAGATTTAAAAAAACACGCTTACGTAATCTGTCTTTCATTCGGCTGTTCCTGGAATACCACCTGGAGAAGGTGGGACAGTCCCCAAATAATGAATGCATGCAATGCACAAACTGCTCTCTCTGCACTTTTTGGTGCAGTTTAGAGGGCGGGAAAAGTGTCAGAATGGGGGGAAAAAAAAAAGGCCCTGCAGCTCTCCCCTGGAGTGGAGTGAACCTCCGCCGTGTGACAAATTTCACACTCTGCTGGGAGAAATCCGCTGAGGCTTTAGATTTCTCAGCCAGTCACACACTGTTGCTGAATATCAGGAGATTAATTCATTTAACAGCTAGTGCATGCCAGCAGCTCAGAGTTCCGTCGTGTTCACGCCATCACTACCTTTGACCACCTCAAGGTGACAAGAAGTGAGGATCCAAGCTGGTATGAACGATAACGGATAGCCACAGCACGCACACACACACACACACACACACACACACACACACACACACACACACACACACACACACACACACACACACACACACACACACACACACACACACACACACACACACACACACACACACACACACACACACACACACACACACACACACACACACACACACACAAGCAGTAGAATGCACCAAAATACCTTACAGCACAGTTAAATTAAATTAAATTGAAAACTATGGGTATAATATTATAAATTTTGAATAAATACTATTTGTGTAAAAAGAATAACACAATATGATAAAGGTTCTGGGGGAGAAAACACGGCACTAAATTATTTCCCGACTCAGCAGCTCCTCTCAACTTGTCACAGCTTCACAGTTCCAGCTCATTGTTTGGATCAGCAGGTACTGCAGGGACACAGAAAACGTTTGTCGGATGTTGATCTTTGCCCTTGTAAAAAATCAATGTCTTTTTTGTCAATCATGTCTCCTATAAATGATGTTTGTGTACAACTAATCTATAATAGCATGTTTGATTATGAGGGAAATGAAGTCGTCTCCTGGGTTATGTTCAGGGACTGGTGCAAGACTCTGACACCAGAACACCGGTGACACCAGGGGGAGCGAGGACTACAAGGTTTCTGATTATTGCATCAACACAAATGACTGGCAGACATAGTATCAGCAATGAGGATTTGTTAAGAATACTAAAATAACATGCGTACAGCTATATAAAAAAGACTGTCAACAGTTGTACTCTCAGACACACACACACACACGCATACACACACATTCAGACTACATTAGCAAATTGCACACTTCCCTTGCACAACACGCCCCCAGTCAACACAGAAAGAATAAGAATAAAAAGAATAAAGCAGCCTGCATTTATATTGAATCATAAACTGCATAGTATAAGATAAAACAAAACAAAACAAGAACCGCAATTTACAGAGGATCAGCTTTTGCTAGCTTGTTTTTTAGGGCTTTGATGGGCAGGGGGACAAATTAGATTTTAAAGCGGTTGAGTCTACACTTTGGGTCTCTAAAGATTCCGTCTGAGGGGGGGAGCTGGAACTCAGGGTGAAGGACACGGATGGGTCTGAAATTATGTCTGGGGATTGTTTCCTCCAAAAACGACCCGGAGTGAGGGGGGGTGTCTGGTTTGTATAAGCAGAGTAATCTGGGCTTTTAGCTGGACAGTCAGGTTGACAAACCAGGCGGAAATGCCGTACCTCAGGACGCTCTCTATTATGGCTTGCTAAAACAGGAGCAACACTTTCTGGTTGACACCAAAGACCCTCAGCCTACAGAGGAAATGAAGCCGCTGTTGGACCCGAGCACAGAAATATTCTATTTGGGCTGTAATGATAACTAACAGGCAGCTGGAGTTTGGGTCTCAGATATTCTCAGATCTCAGTGCCCATTACCCTTTTGCAGGTTAAAAATGTTCTGATTCCAACTCTTCTACTGCAGCACAAAAACATCTACTTGCTGCTGAATATAACCCAACCATGGACGGGTTACCATGGTAACAAGATAATCAAGACTATACACTTCAATTCTTGGTGGTTAGAATGATATGTCTGACAGGTGTGTATACAATATATCTGAATATTATACACAATATTGAATTTCTTACTGTTAAAGAGATGGTGTTTGTGCACAGCGTGTGTGTGTGTGTGTGTGTGTATGTGTATGTGTATGTGTGTTTGTGAGAGTACTGAAAAGTCAAGCACCCCTATAGCAACCTTAAAAAATGTTTTCTTGTAGGTAATAGAAGCATTACCAATAAGGGTAAATGTTCTTTAGACAGAACTAATATGTTCTGTATGTATATTTTGATAATTACCAAATATGGTCATTAAGTCATGGTAGTAATTATATTTCCTTGCATGTAACAAAGTTTATTGGGAGACATCTGGGAGACTTGTGCACTGCAACTGTGATTCTCAACAACTATCAAGTGTCAGTGGGCGTTTTCCAGCCTCTGGTAGGAAGTTATGAGGTCATTATGGTTTGGGAACGACTGTACCACATGTAGGAGTAAATGGTAAATGGACTGTACTTATGATATTAATCGATCGCTCGACCCCTCAAACCGCCTTACAACAGGGGTCAGCATTCACCCGTGAGTCACGTAAGTGGATGAGATGGAACAGTCGGTAAATCGACCCAACTCTCAGCACCATTGATGAAACAGCACATAGGCCCAGTAAGGATGAAATCCATATGAAGCGTATGAGTCTTCCTTCAGTTGAAGAGTAGAGCCAGGAGGAGTTTTATTAAAAATATCATAATGTTGTTATGACTTGTGGGCAGTTCAGAGTTTAGAACCCAAATGCAGGTATGAGAGGCAGAGAAGTTGCACCTCAGGGACGTAATCATGAAATACAAAACTTTCCGGCAAGAGTCAAAGCTAGAGAGCAGAAAACAGGCACAGCAGGTTTGGCACACAGGCGGTCAATTATCCAAAGTAAACAATCTAAAACTCCAGAAACAGATTCGCAGCAAAGGTTATTAAAGTCCTGGCAGACTGCCAAAATCAGTTGGCAGAGGCAAAGACACAAAAAAAGGGCAAACACAAGAACGGGAACATAAAAAACAAAACAAAGGATGATGTTTGTGACCAGAATGTACAGATTAACAAAAGAAAGAAAGTGTATAATTGGAGGAGAGGGTAAGGAGACACAGACGGACTGGGACAGGTAATCATGCCGGAGGAAAAGAACCACAGGAAGCAGGAGAAAACAGGAAAAATATTTCATAAATGATGAAAGGACCACCTTATGTTGAGTCGTCGTGTTAGGGCACAGGGAGTCAATACCAGACGTAAGACGGCTGATGGCAAGATGACTATTTACAAGTATTCAATCACCGGCGATTGACTCCTGGGACATGAATCCTATGAAACCTTTCTGTGGTAAAACAATTTGTAAGTAGTGTTTAACCTGAGATACCAGGGGTTCACACGTCTTCAATCATGTGAGGTAAATTCTAGCAGCAGAAATGGCCGTTCAATATTGACTCTGTTGATGTAAGTGAAAATGCTCCATCACAGCAAAGTGTCCAAGATGACAAAACATCAGCTGAAAATGGTCTCAGCAAAACTCAAGCCAGGTGAAAAAGGAGCAAGAAAAACTGAACGAGGAAAGAATTGGCAGAGAAATCGGGACATGAAAATAGTTTTCTGTGTTTTCATTTCCTGAAATTATATGAAAGAACACAAGGAAGAGTAAAAAGCGATGGGTAAGGTCAATAGAGGCAAAACACGCTGGAAGACGAGTCCACCAAGTGAATTTCCGAACCAATTTCCGAAGCCTACTATGGGGAACATGATGACCTGCACTACTCTGACACTGACTCGCTTGGTGAGTCCTAGCCTTTGCCATAGTGGAACTTGTGATGGGTCATGTTGTCGCAAAAGTCATGACAGTTAATAATGAATTAATTGCATGTTCCGGTCTCCACCTTCCCATAAAAGTTTAATAAGAATCTTATTTGAATTATCCTGCTTATAATACACACAAAAACAAACTACACCAACCTTAAAAAACAAAACAAAAAAAGAAACTAAAACAAGAAACAAGAAACCAAACCCAAAATCATGAAGGACATGAAGAAATAAACTGTCAAAATAAGGCAGAAAATTAAACCCCAGTACAGTTTAGTGTGAGCTGCTTCAATTCCAAACCATTATCTTCCACTTATCCAGTATCGCACTGCTTTGCTGAGCTGGAGAGGGTTGCTGGGGGTTGACACTGCCTCCATCTCCCCAGCAATGCTCTCCTGCAAGCTCCGGGGGGCATTCCCAGGCCATATATATGAGATAAATATTCCCTTCAGTAAGATTTAAATGTACCCCAGTTCTCCTCCCAGTTTGACATTCCTGGAAAACCTCAAAAGGGAACTTCCTCTATGGAGCCATCCTGGTCAGATGTCTGAAACTCTTCAGCTGTCGTCTTCCTGTTGAAAGGCGACAGCTGTCTCCGACCCCGACTCCAGCCCCTTGTAAGCTTGACCTCGTTCTCTGTGTCACTACCAGACGTCCTGACGACAGGTGATGCTTGGAACACAGATCCACTGACGGCTCACGTCTCTGAAAACAAACTTTCTTAGAGACTAAAATGTCCGAGCCAAAAACAAAAATCTACCGTAAAGTTATTTCTTTGCATATTGTATTTCTTTGTGGCATTTATTCATTTAGTATCTTGTGCACTGGTAATGTAGGAAACGTAGGAAAGAATAACGTCACGACGCTGGGCGTGCGCAGATACAACTCAAACAGAAAGCTTTCCGATACAGCGTTTACATGTAGCGACTGGCTATCGGAAAGGCTTTCCGAAAGGATTTCGACTATCTCCTCGCAGAGGAATGAAATCTAATTGGGAAATGTTCTTTCCATTCAGAAGGTTGTGTTTACATGCAGCATTTTCTTTCCAATTAGACGTCTTTCCCGAATCTAATCGGAATTAGGCTGTCCATGTAAACCCACCTAGTGAAGGGTTGAACGTTGTACTCTTTAGGGTCACATCAGCCCACATGTCCATATCCATGGCTTGCTGAGTTTTTAGGTCACTGACTTTTGGAGAAACTAAGAGAAAATCTATTCTACTATAGTTTTTTCTAAAGGTGTGAGGAAAGGTCGGGTCACTGTTTTTTTTTGGTGGTGCGACAATGTTGGAATGAATCAGTGCTTTTCGTCTCACGCTGGGCGCGTTTCTTTGGTGTGCTGGAAGGGTGTGAGCCTTTGTGTGTCAGGGGGGCAGGAGGTTGGGTGTGTTTACCAAGAGGAGAGAAATAAACGCTGAGGGTGGCAGACCATGCTGTGTCCTGCAAGGGAAAAAGAGCAGCAGGTAGGGACACCAGAACTACAGCAAACATAAACCTCGGTTTCTGTCGTTTGTTGCAGTGACTGTTTCTCTGCCTGCCGTCTTTTTCTGTCTATCAGGACACAGCAGGGTGGCCCAGTCCACTTTTGCCTTTATATTTCCCCATCTACACGGCCTGTGAGAATGAATTGCTTTTAGGCCATTGAAATTACTTCATGTGATCCACTCATGCCTAGATTACATTAAATAACTGACCAGATTTATGATCTGGCGTATAACGTGACTGTCAGAGTACGAAGAAGCAAACATCGAGAACTATTTATAATTAGATCGGTTCTCCTCGGCATATATATCATTGTCTTTCTTTTGTTTCAGACATTGACACTGCAGTGAAGACTGGCTCAGCACCATATTGGGAAACACTAAACTATTCATCAAATACAAACCTGCTGAACGTTAATAGGCCAACCTGTAGAACAATCAGTGCTCCGACTAGCAAACAGTATTTCCTCTGACTCCTCAAGTGTCTTAAATGGAAATACCAGCTTCGATAGGCCATTTAGATTCCCTCAGGTTAAACCAAACCGGATGTTCAGTCTTTTTCTTCTACTGTTCTATCTTTTGGGCTTTTCCCTTTTGAGGTTGTCATTGTGGATCATCTGTTTCCATCCATAAGCCGGTACCCTGCTGGCTAAATAAAAACAGTGATGGTGTTGGTTAACCCAAGTCCCAACTGATCTGGTTTGGAAATAAGTTTAGTGTTCAGCAGGGTTATTTGTCATAGGTTTTACACTTGGATGTCCTTCCTGAGGCAAAACTCCCCCTTTGTATAGTCTTGAGACAGCACTAGAAGCTGTGACCGTTCGTGGCTGTAAACTAGAATCAGTGTGGTGACAACTTGGATCTGGATCCAAAGGGATAGTTTCAAGTTCAGGAACTGTACTTTATTGTCCCCATGGGACAATTATAAATGGCAGAATTCAACACCAGACAGACACCCTCACATAGCTGACCCAGCCAGGGGTCATGTGATCTGTCCTTAACTTGCATCCACACGGCGTGCTTCACCAAGGATCACCCCTCCATGCAAGAAGGTGATCCAAAGTATGGCACACGGCTTTCACTGACGCTTCAATTATGTTTCTTATTTCCTGCGACCCTCCAAGGAGACTGAGTGACCTATTACGTGAAGCCCCTGCAACCCACCTTCATTGGCTCACAGCAATCCCTCCACCCAGCCCTCTGCCAGACCCAGATACTCCCCCGAGGGTCCTGACGTGTCCAGCGCTGATAACCATACTCCCAGCTCCATGTGAGTTGACCGGACCACCACTACCTCCTCAAGGGTGAAGTCGAGGACCTTCCCCAGGCTGTTCAATGACGGAATGTGGACTCCCAAAAAAGAGGCGGTGCTTGTCAGGCACACCTCCATACTATAGAATTGCAAAATCCTTCAATAAGATGCTGGCCTAAGATGGAACATAATCCAGTAATGCAGTATCCCTAAAATAAATCTAGAAAACTTGAGTGGTTCTACTAATGTGGTTTTCAAAACTGGGTTATGTGTACCTGTTTTCATCTGTTGATAAATTTCTTCAACTTAAGAAGGCATAATGAACCTCTACGTAAACCGACAATTAAGTTGTATCGTATCATATTGCATATTATGGTACAGTATTGAATAGAGCTATAATGGGGTTTAATTCCTGGTGATAAATCAGTTTCCAGGTGAACAAAACACACACACACAAAAAAAGAAGAAGGTTGAAATATGGCCAAAAACTTAGTAAGTGCTTTCTTTCAGTTATGTTTTATTTATTATTAGATATTTTTGGTTGTATTGTAATGAAGTGTAAGTCATCTGCATTAACTGAAAGCTTAGGTTGAATTAATGCAGAAATAGTGGATGTCATAATGAAAAAAAACAAGATTCACCCGAAGAGTTCTCTGAAGGTGGCGTATCCCCCCGGACCCCCAAAGAACGCTGCGACACATAAATCAGTAAATTACACATCCTCCATTCAATTGGTTGAGCCGAGGGTGTTGTAAATTAATTTGGATTTGCTATGAAAAGAATGACCACCCTTCAGATTCACCTTCCAATATTTTTTTCATTCAAGATATTAAATACTAAAAGGGTGAACTTATCTAAACTAAAACTAATTATGCCACATTAATGTCCTGCTTAACTGTTGGGTTCAGCACATTTTGAGTCTCTATTTCTTATTGAAAAATATGTGCCTCTTGACTGAGTCTGTTTATAAAATGATCCAGGGGCAGTACGACATTTATATCCTAAAATGTAAGGGACCAAGGGCGGAGCCCTGGGGGACACCACATTTCAAAGGGGCCACTCTGGACAAGGCAATAACTGTGACTAATTACAAAGTCCTATTCAATGATAGGGAATTATTTGGCATATTAAAGCATATGAGGACTTAATAAACCAAATTATGTAACTTGATAAAACAAAAATCAGTTTTCTAAAAATATGCTTTACCAAGAGTTCTTTTTTATTATTATTTAACAACATGCTTGACTAAAAAAAATGTCATTTTATGGCAAATTTGGTGTGTCCAAGATATTAAATGAATAAATGCCCTAAAGAAATAAAATATAGAAAGAGATAATTTTTCCGTAGTTTTTTATTGTTGTTGTTGAGGACATTGAAGGGTTAACTTTCGTGTAAAGATGAAGTAAAAATGATTTGCATCGAATCAACATGTCTCAATGCAAACCGCAAAAAGTTTAAAATATCAAAATGCACTGGAGCTATGTGTGTTAGGTTTGGTGAAGCTGGAATGTAAGGAGGAGAAGACTATTCTTCAGACTCAGCCTCAAAATCTAGTCATCATGAAAACAACCAAAAAATAAATATGCTGAAATGTGTAAAAACTCACAATATCCAAAGGGCGAACCACTCACCATGGGGAAAATATGTGTAAAATGATTATGAACCGATTTACGAATGGAAATTCAAATGAGTAAATCCCCCGTTATTTAATGGTCGGGGGCGAAAAATATAACCCGTTTAAATATTGCACATTTTTCGCAGAGAAGACCACAGGTCTTGGGATTCGCTGTGCACATACTATACATGGCGGACATCAGACATGCAATTTGATAGACTTGGCCTTTAAAGAAGCACAATCAATTGCATAAATATAAAAGTCCATGTTTTCAGGATAACAATCTGTCAATCAAATCAGCCACATGGAAAAGAGTAGAGGACAATAGCTGCGCCTAGAGCTGAAATCCACTCTGATGGAAAAGTACGAGAACAAGACAAGAGAGTTTAAAAGAAAATGCAAACACACTGAATGTGGGTGTGTGTATGCAAAAAAAAAAAAATGTATAGAAAAAAAAGAGAACAAAATGAAATGGCAGAACTTTCTGGGCTCATTTGCAAAACATTGTAAAAGATTTGGATGCTCTTGAAAACAAGCGAAAAGCATTGCAGCCAATGCTTCACACTGAATGGAAGAGAGGAGACATTAAAAATTGATGTGAAATAGATTTTAATCTGTAAATGATTTGCTTTTCTAAATTTCTCCTCAAGATTTTTCTACTTTAGACGAACTATTATGGATTTCGATTCTTCTCTTATCAGTGAGAAATGGTGGATAAATAACACATTTGGCGATGGAGTTTTTTTTCTCTCGCTTTTTTGGGACAGGTTCATTTATCAAATCCGGCTGAGCGAGTGAGCTGGGTGAGAGAAAGTTGAGGGTCAGTTCTGTGCGGCCTGTTTACAGGTTGTGGTTGCCATGGTGACCTAAAAAGAGAAAATGGATTTTGAGACTTATTGGTTGTTCTACATGGAGGCTGCATCAATCGTTGACCACCTTTAGATGACTCCTTCAAACACTTTCTGATGTCATTCTATTATTATTCCTTTTGTCAACTTTTTCTTTCACTTTCTATTTTTTTTCTTTTTTTCTCTTCGTGTTGTCCTTTATTTTCTTTCCTCTTCCTTTTGTTGTTTTTTGTTGTATTTTCAGATGTGATGTCATCTTCTTATAACTTTGCCATCCTACATTCTCTTTATGTATTTACAGACTGTTGTTTTGACTTTCTTCTTGTTTTTAAAATCTGCTAATCATCTTGTGAATTTTTTTTCTTCTTTTTATTAAATTAATTCCAAATCGAATGTCTTCACCGAAAAAAAAAATAAAAAAAAATAAAATATTGACAAAAGTTTTCTTTGCATATTTTATTTCTTTGGGCATTTATTAGTTAAATATCTTTTGGATACTCTAAATTTACAATAAAGTGACAAATCATGTTTTTAAACAGTAAAACAAAAATCTGATTATATCATTAGACATTTTGTAATAGCAGTCAATTTTAATTGGATTAGCTAAACCTTTCCGGAAAGAATGTTTTTAGAAAACTACTTAACCCTGATTTTTTGATTATATCGAGTTACATAATTCCGTTTAGTGAGTCCTCAAATGCTTTAATATGACTTATTGAAAAGAACTTTCTCAATAGCCATGGGCAAGGCCTCCTCCTCACGGGCACCTTTCACTCATGGTATCCCCCAGGGCTTTATCCTTGGCCCCTTACTCTTTAGTTTATAAATGCTGCCACACGGCCTCTGTCCGTCTGTCTGTCTGTGGTGAAATCAAAGATGCTGCTTAGAAACACAGATAAATAATACATTTGATAAGGAGCTGCTGATTTTACATTTTATTTTGTGGCTAACTCTTGAGAGCCCGTTAGCCATCTGAGATCCTTGAGTGCTGAGGCGCAGCTAAGAAGGTGCAGTCAGACCCAGTGGTGCCAGGAGGAGTCTTCTGGTGCGATGCGACGAGAAGAAGAAGAAGAAACTTGGCTTTTAATTAACTCCACCAAAAGAAGGATGGTGCAGCCGAGAAAAAGCAGATTCAGGGTCATCTAAATGCATTTCATCAATCTGTGAAAGGGTAGAGGTTCTGTCTCGATGAAGACTAGATCCAGATCGTCCTTTATGAAAAATCCAATCTTTGTTTATGAAGAGATAGAAATGGTAGAAAATCCAAGAACTCATACATTACTGCTGATACCCACATGTTTCCAAATGCGTCACCATAATTTGTGCTATTTCCTGAGTGCAATAATGATCTCCTCTTGTGCCCGTTTCTGCTTTAAGCGGGCCAAATGCTGACGTAAATTACAGAGTGGGCTCTTACACAAGGCGACTACTCCTGCATTTGTTCAGGGTTTAGGGACGAGCTGTTTGAGGCGTTTTCGCGCCGAGTGCGTTTACTTCACCACCAAGTATTTGCTTAAAATGAAACATCAGAGAGTAAAGATGTGATCCCACAGGAAAGAAAGATCTGAGAGTGTCTACTTCATTTGTCATAAACACAAAAGAGCTATTTTTAATACTGAGGTGGGATCAGAGGATTTGTCTCCGACTTCTCAAATTCAACTCAGGAGAAAAAACTACATAAAGGATGAGTTAAAACTCGGCGGCTGCGTCCTCTGATGACTGCAGTTGAAGATTAAATGCGTCCCAGCGGCGCAAAAAGGCATCGTCACATTTCGACGACACAGATGTAGCCAACAAAAGTGGCACTCTATCCCTCGGCACGCCATATCCCAAGATTCATTGCGCATCGGCGAAAACAGCTCTAGCTATAATAAATTATACCACAAGTACTATTATTACTAATTCAAGAGCAACTTTTTATTCCAACCACCTGCTGTCTTTTTTTATTAAAACTATGCAGCAGCTTTTACTTCGACCATTTCTACCACACAGCTTTTATCATAACGACGTTAATACAACTAATTCACAACTAATTATCTTAAGGGTTTAAAAAAAAGAGCAAGAGCTTGTGAAATATTCAGCTGGTCAGATGGACTGATCCGTCCATCCGTCTATCCATCCCTCCATCCATCCATCCATCCATCCATCCATCCACCACCCATCCACCACCCATCCATTGATTTAATGCAAAAACACAAAAATAATGTATTTAATGTGGGGAACGGTCAGTTGTACATTTCTGCCAGTAGGGGCAGCATTGACTCTAAAATCACCAATTTCGGGTATGTCATATTTTACTCTAGCAGTTTATATTTATGATTGCCTTTTTCTAAATTTAGCTTATATGAATTGACACAAGGAAATCTGTCTTGGCTTATTCCTGAGCTCAGAAAAAATAGTTAACTGGATTTATCTTCATCAAAGAGTCACTATTGGAACCTGGAGCATTTCGCTGACTTAAATGGTTAGGTTGAGTTAATATGGATTGTTTTAGATTACTAATGTGTCAGATTTAATTTGAGGCTTTCAATCAGGGTGAGGGCTTGTACAGCGCAGGGGATTGGGGGATTTTCATGGATACACCTTTGCTGTCAGTTACACATTCTTTATTTTCTGTCGAAAGCTGCGTAAACCAGGTGTGACTCCGGTGTCCGTCCTCATGAACTTATAAAGAATGCCACTCAAAAATGTCCTCCCCTCGCTGATATCCGTGTATAATTAAAAACAGAACTGACCTTAATAAAGCGTTTGAGGTGAAAACACACTGTGCTGATTACTCTGTTGAGACGCACACGTACACACGCACCCAATCACTCCCTCGTTACCAAGCAACAATAGAGTTATAATGAGAGCAGCCATCAGGGCAAAACTAATTTCCAGCGATAAGGACTAATGCTGTGATTGCTGAGTGGCCTTCCACATGTAGGCTATTGTATTTGGTTATTTACAATTCTAATTAACCTTTCCTTCTGCTCACATTATTTATCTGAAGCAGACATTAGGCTTCTGCATATTTCAAATGATGATCATTTTGCAGTCGAACAGTTTTTAACCTTATTCTCGTACTTAATATAAGGTATAATAATCAATAGCTTATTTGTTAGTGAGAAAGGCTCACATTACTAAGTGAATGTGAATGGGGTCACTTGTCAAACCCAATTTAACTAACTCTGGAGCTGCTCTCTGCTCTGCAGAACTTTAGAGAAGCCTCATTGGTTTTCTGAATTGCAAATGAACAATTTCGGGTTCACACTTACCGTACGTGGCATTGCGGCTGCAGCAGAAAGGAAGGGTGCCTGTATGGTACTTGCTCAGCACCACACTGACAAAGATAGAGACTATCTGGTGTTAATATTGGTACTTTTAGCAGCTTAAAACGGATATATTTGGTGTAGGGGTTAACTCTTTAGACTCATTTAGAGTCTATTTTTCTTATTGAAAAATGTGAGCCACTTGACCGAAGCTGTCCATGATATGACTCAGTGGCAGCATCTATGTGCTAAAGAGGAAGGGGCTAACGATGGGGCCCTGAGAGACACTACAGGTCAAAGGGGCCAGCGAGGAGGGCGGCATTAACCACGGCTATTGAGAGAAAGTCCTATTAGATAAGTCTGACTTTTTTTTTGGCATATGAAAGCTTGTCAGGACCTACTAAACAAAATGATGTAACTTCATATAACCAAAAACAAGTCTAGTAAGGTCAAAGATCATGCTTTGCCAAAAGGTTGAGCTTATACTCAAAATGGACTATTTTCCATGAACTCATGGAACAGCTGCTAGTTTTCAGATGAGATCATGACTCCAGCCCTCTGTGACTGCTATCAGCTGGTTTGGAGTGTATTCTCCTTGGCTTTGAAGTAAAAGACAAACAGAATCTATGGGTGCTTTGAGGCGCTGGAGCTAAAATTAAAATCCGAGTGTGACACACTATTCCCTCCTTCATTATCTGCTGCCTCACGAACACCATATTGCCTGTTTCCTTAATTGAGTACTGAAGTGTCATTGAGGTGGAGAGGTGGGAGGGACCGGCAGGGTCCAGCAGGTCTGACAGCCGCGTCAGCATGAGCACAGGCTGACGACTGAAGACGACTGGAGGCGCATAATAAGTTTCCTCTGCTACTTTTACAGGTGTGTCCCTGTCAACTGGAGGACACCAACGGAGAGGGGCCGCCCACCTGCCAAGACGGTCCCGGCCTCAACTTCAGCTGCGCTCCACTTATCAGAGGAGCCGAGGATAGGAGACCAACCCAGATTAAACAACAAATGCAAAGGCAATTTACTTTTTTACTGATTATACCTGCCAGTCTCTGCCAGCATGGCCCTACGCCACAGTGACTGATGTTCTCTATTCCGGGCCGTTGTCTGAACATCACTCACCGCTGCTCATGCCTGTTTTTACCGAATGCCCAACGCAGAGGGACATGAGTGATGGGTTTAATTTTGTTTCATTATATAACGAGAGAAAAGGCATCATAAATATGGTGGGTGTGTGGGAGGTGAGCGGAGAAAAGAAAACATTTATTCATTGTAAGATCTGTTTATAAAAATATAGTCATATTTGCACTTCCTCTCATTGAAATAGGAAGTGACTGGTTTTCCTCTCCGATCAGAATCAGTTAATACTTAAATATTTATCCGCACGACCAACAGATCTTAATATCTGACCCAAGGTAAGAAGACATAGAATAACGGGAAATATTAGTTTGTTATATTGTGGTGGTACGGAGAAGTTATCAGATGCACAAGAGGAGAGGTAGAAGCGAACCACTACTTGTAATCAATTATCTACTAGGGAGATATTTCCGACTTTTCACCCACCTTCCTGCCAGTTATTCTCCTTTATATTAGATCACTTGATGTATGTGTAGGCAAAGATGTTTGTCGCATTCATTCATTTACACATCCAGCAGCAAAGCAACATCAGGATCTACTTGCAGTCTTATTTGTGCCAAACCAATAAATGTAAATCCAATATTCACTTTCCTTTTAGCTCTGTATTTTGGTCTCCAACAGTTCCCCGAGGGAAATATCTGGCTCTTTAACTGCTAAATGACCCAATGTGTTCACCAGCTGGTGTCAGAGGTAATACCAACAGGAATCACAACGCAAAAGCACAACCCCTTGCGACAGGTGGTGTAGGTAGAAATCATAGACTCTACTGGGAAAAAAGGTCACACAGCAGAAAAACATGCCGGCTAATAACTCTGGTAACTCTGCTGTGAGAGATTATTGGAGTTACCAAGTGCTAAATTTAGCTTCTGCAAAACAGACCAGCCATACTGTCCAAGGCGCTCCAGAGAACTCCGAGTCCAGATACGCCGGCAACTTTTTAAAAAAGAAGTTTCGGCCCACATGATAGCAAAGTATAATCAGGAACGCTGGTTTCTGTCTTGTTAGCATGTTGCTACAAACTTTTTTCTGCCTCGGAGCTATCATACAATAATTTATTAGAATTGAATAGAATGGAATAGAAATAACTTTATTCATTTGTGATTCGCAATTGCATTACGTTGTCAATGCGTCTCACCTCCTGTCCTGTCCTACGGCCCCTCCAGGTTGCTCAGATTAAATACAACTCGATTTGACCCTGTTGCTCCGCTGCCTGGTCAGAGGTGGAACAACAATAATCCAACATTTATGGCTCTGTAAAGTTTATACACAACTGCGAGGTGCAATAAACCCTCCACAGACCCACCCAAGATGGTCAAAAGGGATTGAAGTCAGTTGATCCGATGTTAATTGAAAAAATGCTGACGAGTTGAAGAAAATGTCGCTAAGATTTAAATCTCTTTTTCAAACACAATTGTGCAACATTAAATACAATTCTCACCGTAAACAAGCACATGTTGTCTTCCTGTTCAAAGTATCATTTGGTTTTACCTGCAGGAGCGGTTTGCTCCTTCCATCAGTCTAAAGTCGGATCAATTCGTGAGGGAAGGCTCGGTAACTTTGTTTTCTGGAGGATGTTTTTCTCGGGAGGGTTTTTAATTGAGCCTGTGAGTGCATTGCAGACATTATTTATGGCTATTGAGCATCACTGTCCTTTCTCTTGCCGCTGTCCTCCTCCCTGTCAGCCTGTAAATGTCTCTCTATCTGTCTCCCTGCTCTCCTGTCACTCCGCATTGTATTCTGTGTTTTAACCACATAAATATCATAATGATAATCTTTTGGGAAAAGTGCAGCACTCAGATGAGCCAAGGTCTCGGCAAATCAACAATACGCACAAATTTGCACGCCGCACATCAGCCGGTGAACTCTTATATTTGCGGACGTGCCGTTATTTGCAGCAGACACGTTTAAAAAAAAACATCTAAAATAAATGTTGCCTTGCTCAGACTGTGGAGCTGAGCCGGAGGCATCGCTGGTTAACTGATTGGCTCTGTAATTGCGACGGAAATGCCAGTCCGAGGTTGATAAAAAAAAGTGCAAAGGCACATCCAGCAAATACTAATCAGTCTCCGGGGAGTCTGCTTCTCCCCTGCAACAACCCACTTTTGTCTGGGTGTAGGTTAGTTTTTATGTGTGCCTACTGCACTGGTGCCCCGGTGTCCAACCTTTATAGCTGGAATTAACCACTCCCACTTTCCTAATAGTTTCACCTCAGACAATAATAAAAAGCTTTAATATGAGGAGAATAAATTTGGGCGTGATATTGTAGCATATTAAAAGGAATGACCCATTATAGCAGTGAAGAGAGAGCCTTTCTCACTCCCCTCTCATTTCCTCCTTCCATCGAGAGCCTCGCCAAGATTGTTTTGTACAGACCTTCATGCCTCCGGCTCATTTTCATGTCTTCTCTCCTTTTTCTTTAACCCATTTGTCCTTTCCTCGTTCATGCAGAGACCATGTTCCTGCAGTCCAGCCTACATCCACGCCTGTCTCTAAACCTGCTCCTTCCTGTCTTTTCCCACATTGCGTGCCCCTCTCTGTCTGCACGTTGTTCCTGTGCGGTTCACACACAAGGAATACACTCTCGGGATCACAGATCTTCTGAAAGACAGTTTGATCTGGGTGAAAATTGTGTTTGTCTGTTGTCAGCGCTGTTTGTAATTTGGCAGGATTATTTGACGGTTTAAGGGCTTTAGTGCCTGTCTGCTATCATGGAGCTGTGATTACCGACAATGATCCCCGACAAAGTGCTGATAGTATATGTGAATGTGAGCATTCATGCGCATCTGTCTAAATAACCATCACAAGGATATCCCTAAAGTTCCTCTTCAATTCCTGTTACATAGCTAAATCTTTTCAACTCTGTTTCACAACATCTCATTTACCCTGCATCTGCATGTAACCACACTTCATTAAAGCAATGTCACATCCCTGCTGTGTGAAAATATTAAAACCCAGTGTGTCAGGTGTTTTCGTGGCTGCATCGATGCATCAAATGAATAAGTCTCATGACTGTGATTCAGTCTGATCTAAACTTCAGGGAGTTATGATATAACGTTCTCCGCAGCTTGTCAAAATTTTAATCAACCTCATCCGTCTGATGAAAACACACTGCATGGGTCCTCATATCTTTCACGCAGGTAGAAATACTGTTATAACAATGTACTAATACATCTGTGTTTTTCAAAATAAAAAAACAACCTTGCCCTATTGAGTAAAATACAAGCTATTAGAGTCAAATATGTCAAAAACAAGATAAATCTCATTGAGTTCCTTGAATAACTACGACTTCCTTTACAACTGCTGTTCTAATTAAACTTGTTGGAGGAGTTGGGCATGTGCCAAATCTGCCGGTAAATTCTGCTTTCTGGCAATTCATTTCCTGCAATCTTAATTTGTGCTCCTACTATATTAAAAACCCATGTGAGTCTAGTAGATATGGCTATGATGTTCCAGCATATTAAAATAAATGTCTCTTGGTAGCAGTGTCGGAGTGAGACATGCAGAGACAGCCCTCCTTGTTCCCTCCGTGTTCCTCAATTATAACCCTCATTTTTGTGAATAAGAACATGGCTCCAACCCATTTTCTTGCCATCCCTTCATTTAGAATGAATTTCTCTTTGTGTCCTGTGTAAAATCCTAATTCAATCTAGTGCGGAGAAGATTTTCTCTGAAAGGTAGTGGATTCATAAGTAGAAATACTTCAGTAAAGTACTTTCAAATACTAAATGCACTTAGTTACTTTCCACCACTCACATCCAGCGGTGGCCTTTGTGTCTCCCAGCCAACCGCTGGAAACTCACAATCATCCAGTTTGGGGTCAGGCAAGTGCAGAGGAGTTCAGCAGTCTGAAGTGCAGCATCTCCCCTCCTCAGTCTCTTCCCCCTAAACTCCATCCAGAGGTCTGAGTCACGGTTAGCAATTTGCCAGCCTCCCCCCAGAGACCGACCCTGAAGTCACCTGCTCCCATCCTCAGGATAAATAAACCATGTGCGGAGCGTTACATCCCAGCCGGGCTATTTTCAGACATGATGCGCTTTTTAAAAAAAATATTCTCCTCCTTCTTTCCCAGTCCAAAATGTCTTGAAAAAAAGCGTTTCCCCCCTCTCAGGCCAAAGCAAGTAGAGCGTGCTTAAGTAGCATTACTGATCTGTCTAGAAACCAGCTGGAGTCATGGAGATGCTGCGTGGCAGTCAAGCCTTTAACAGCGAAGGAAAAGATACCTCAGGGCTATAAGATGAGCCCATTTGTGCAAGGTTGTTAAATCGGCCTTTATAATAGTAGTGAGAATAATTAGGCCATTAGTATGCCGAAACAACTGCAGATGTTTTAAAGCGCCGTCGTCACAGATGATCAATCTCCCAGTGAAACCTGACTTTCCTCTCTAGCTCCCTTGAGACATAATTTGCACACCTTCTTTATCCCAACCTTTTCCTGTTTACCTACATTTAATGAGGCTTTAAAATATCCCCTCACGCACCCTAAAAACCCGCTGTGGGTAATTTTGTCTGGTCTCAAGGGACCGTATTCTCTAATGCCATGAAACAAAAGAGTTTTTCAGCCACAGAGGGAAACAAAGGGAGTGATTAAGTGACATAAATGGAGAAAGGAGGACATAAATAGACACTAAATGTGTCTCCATGCACCTTTTCCTTTTTCATAAGATTAATAGAAAACCAAAAAAGCAATATATTTTCTGCTTTTATGTCGGGCTGATGTTAAAACATTGGTGCATCGATAAAAAAGTGCATTTAAGTGAAGGGAGACAGGCTGATCCAACAAATCATGATGTACACGAAGCATATGACACAACCTTCACTCATCAGGGAAGAGATGATTCATAACTCAGACCAAAACATCAGATCTGTGTGGAGCGATGTGACCTTTCTCAATGTATTATACTGTTCCCATCATGATTCCCCCTGTATGTCTCCACTGTTTGACATTTGAAAGATGTTATCCCTTCTTCCTTTCTTATGCTTTGGTTTCATAACAACAAACTGCAGGATTGCAGCCAACATCTATGGAACAACTCCAAAGATGTATCTAGGATTTAGATGGAAATGTATTTATTTGTTTTTCAGCTGATTTACTGCACATTTGCTTTGTCAAGCACGTTTTGCACGAGAAACGTAAAACTTGTACGCCCTCGAGGTCCCGAGGTCAGCTGACCAGCCGTCCCTCGTCGTCTCTAAGACAAAGCTGCAGACCAGTGTCAAACAAGACTTTTCTATTTCAGCTCCCAAACTTGTTTTTTAATTTAAGCTTTGTGTTTTTACAGTGTGACACTGTTGAATTCAAATGTACTTATAAATAAAGATAAGTTTAGTAACAAGATAATAATCCAGTTAATATTGGGATAGATTTATCCTGTAAAGATAAACCCCTTAGCTTATGGTGTAGATTCTTAAAATCAGCTAAAATACTAATTTTAAGCACCTGTATCTTAAATAACTAAGATGTTATTACTTGTATAAAGCACAATTTAATTATATTTTCAAATACTGTCTAGTTTATGGCCCATTATAGTTTTTCAATTCCCAGTCTTTTACCTAATGGTTATTTTAAGCCTTGCTTGATTTACACACCCAAACAAAAGCCCTAAAATAGCTCCACAACTCTTAGGTGTATTTTCATAATCTTGGTGTTTATGGAAAGTTAAGAGCTAAAATAATTCATTTTCAGTGTCAATAACATTGTACCTGTTACTATATATGAGTAGTGTGTGATTCAACACAATAAAATACCAATTTTTCTATCCTCGTCTGATTTTTATGAAGGTAAAATATTCTATAATATCTTTCAGGAACAGAAATCCTCTTAATGAAACAATTATTTAACATTAAAACAAAACGATCTTACAACTTAATTAAAGCAGAAACTCTCTGCATTAAATTTGATAGAAATACTAAAGAAAGGTTCTTGTTTGTGTGTGAAAGAACCAGAAGGACTTTCCATTTGGCACAGTGGATGGCCATTGTACCCCAAATGTGCCGAAAATGGGTATTTGACCCCAGAGAAGGATTTTGGCTGCTAAAAAAACATCACTAGGGGGAGATATATGCACATGCTACAACCTTTAGATTAAAATATATCATTGTGCAAAATTAAACACAAATACCACACAGAAGCAAAATCATTGGCATTCAGGCGAGAACGGATCTTTCAATTCTTGCAAAGCAAAATTTGCGTTTTTTCTTTTAACCCATTTGCCGATTTGCACAGGAGCTCTCCTGCTGCGTCTGGAGATCTCACTGCTGACAGAGGGTCTCCATAATGCGCCCTTAGTTTTCACCTGCTGATGTAGGTGATGCGGTTGGTCGGCCCCTCAATCAGCCTTTGGGGGCGGTCAGCACTAAATACCACTCATTCAGCACCGTGGGACGAATATTAATTTAGAGTGTGTTCGCGTGTTTGAGTGAGTGCTGCTGTTAGCCGCGGGAGTACAACAAGGAAGCAGTTCAAGAAATTTACTGTGCTCTTAACATCCCCTCCCCTCCCAATCATCAGTTGTTGCTTTTTTTTTTGTTGAAAACCCAGAGCTCCTGAATCCTGGCAGTGGTGAGAGCAGAGAGAGGAGGAGAGAGAGGGAGTGAGAGAGAAGGGGGAGAGATCACGACATGAAAACTTAATGAGGACTGTCATGCCCAAAGGAGTTGACGTGTGGATTGCACCGTGTAGATGTTGAGACGAGGAGGGGAAAAAAAACGCTAAAGCAAGCAGGGAGAGGGGGGGGGGGAAATGAGGATAAACACTGTGACCGAGAGGCGACATAACTGTGCGAGCTCAGCACAGGCGGATATGACATGAGGTTAAGGGGACAGCATGTGGTGTGAAGCCATGCTGACCCAGATGCCACCAGCAACTCTTGCCAGCGGAGCAGGTGTCATCGGGGGCTGCACCTCATCTCTGTGGCTTCAGGCCACAAAACCCCAAGGAAATATAAACCTAGGTGCAATCCCACCAAAGAGGGAGTGTCTCTGCCAAGAGTCGGAGTCTCATCAAGCGCCCAGCAGCCCGGAGTTGTCAGAAAAATCTGAGCTGGTTGTCACCCTCTGGGTGAAGATGGGACTGAAGGAAATCACTACGTGAGCTTGGCAGCAGTCAGAGTGGAAATCAGACTGGGAGGTACATGTGATGTGTTTAGAGCTACAATAAAAATGCGGAAATCTTCTGTTTTTGGGAGTGAAAGGGAGCAGAATGGTTGTTGGAATCTTTTATTCCATCCCTTGAAAGTGTATATTCCATTACTGCAGCCCTCTGTCCAAAGCCTGCCCTACGTTGTAGATGTCCTACCATCAGAAGGCCATTCATGCCAACACAGTTTGAAAAGCAATCCATTTCTGAAAATGTCAAGTCACCTCTTTGTTTTTATTTATCGTGGTAAAGCATTTGTGAGCTTCTTTCGATGCTTTGGGAAATAGTCCGAGGTAATGTGATACAGGATTTAGAGCGGTCCTTTATTGTTATATCACTCCGTTTCATAAAGTCGTTTCTGAATATATATTCACTGGAGCTGGATAAAAGTGATACAAAACGCTCTGATTCTCACACCAGCTACAGATTTCTGTCTTCTCTGAGGTAGGGCATGTTTTATACTTACTCTACAGAATCTAAAACTTCACGTTACCTACTTGAGACATGACAGCAGTGATCAGAGCAATGGAATTGTGACGCAACTGTCATGACAGCAGTGTGCTGAGGGGTCGCAAACTCACATCTATTCCCAGGGTTGAGCTGTCAAAAACTTTAACGTACAAAAAAAGCGCATCAGACCGAGTGAAGTGTTCGTCTCGCTCTGTTCTATAAGCGTTCACTGGTGAGTGGGTGTTTAAGTTAGCGCAGTTTGCTCCCTACTTCAGAAATACCTCTGAGTCCAATTAGCAGAGATTATTCTCCTGCTCTGTTGAAGAAAAGAGGATAACCCTGGGTGTTTTTGATAACTTCCTCATACCTACAGGGGCCACTTACCCATTTCTCTGAGACGACATGAGTTTGATTGATCTTCATTGGAACCATTGCATAAAATTAAATCAATTAACCGAGGAATGATATGTCGTAAAATGATGAAAAAGTACATTAACTGAAGCTCTGATGAGGTATAATATCTTTAAGCAAAGGTTCAATTCAATTTCGTATCTTCCAAGCAGAGTTAGATGAGAGGATAAGAATATCTTTCATTTCTGTAGAGTACAAAAAAAAAGTAAGAAGGAATGCAACTACAAACAGCTGCCGGTCAGCTTGGCTGAATTCTGATTTGATTTGATTTTTCAGTATTTCATTTTGGTTTCGATGTGAGTCCAAAAAAACAAGATCAGTAAGGTTCAGAGGTTTGGATTGTTGTTTTTGGATAGAACCAGTTTAGTTTTCTCGCCACAAAAAACTAAACTTTTCTTTTCGTTCGGTGGTGTTCGCCTACCGACGTGAATCGGGTCGGACTGTGCCGACCCAGCGGTTTATCTGTCAACCTCTAAACCTTGCTGTCACAAACAGAAAGCACAAACATCAGACACTGAAATCGTTTAAAGGTAAACTGAAGAAGTCTGTCTTAAAGTAAACTGGTGGGCCGGGTACGGCTGCAGGGTTCTGCAGTGATTGCTCTAGCTCCTGGTCCACAGTCCCGGGAAATTGTAAAATCCGGGCGGTAGCCAAAGACGCCAGCTTCCGTCCCTGTGCGGTCGTCAGACGCCTGCTAAGTTGAATTCTCGGGTTGGACTGTAGGATCCTCCTAAGATTAACCTCTAAACAGTTTGAAGAGTTAGTTCTCCATGTTTGCTATGATGATGAGGTTTCAAAACAAAACAAAGATAAAATAGTTATCCAGCAACAACTTGAAAAGACAGAAATCCCTCTCTAGACCCAGTTGTCGATGCAGACAACTGTACAAACCTATAAAACCTCTACCTTTAATTTCCCTTCTTTAATGGCCGAGCCGTCTGGCCGTTCTTTTCCTCCCGACTTCCTTGAAGTCATTTCTTCACGAGTGATGGAAAAATAGAGCGTGAGATGAACGGGTGGTTCGGTGCAGCATCAACAGTATTATGGGTTTTTGTATCGGTCCACTGGGGTGAAAACAGAGCCGAGTCATAAGACAAAGCTCTCAAATTCCCATTCGATCCACCTTCCAACACTCACCTATGGACATGAGCTCTGTGTAGTGACTGAAAGAATGAGGTTAAGGACACGAGCGGCTGAAATGAACTCCCTCTGAAGGGTGGCTGGGCTCAGCTTCCAAGAGAAGTTGCAGACCAACCCCCTCTGGTATGCATGTAAGGTATTGATCATTTTTCTGTGTGTTTGATAAATTGTAAAATTTACCCTCGGCTTATTCCAATGGCTGAATAATTCTGTGGCTGTCTGTGCGTGACACAGTAGGACATCATGTTTAAAGGAAGAGGCAATCATGTCGACTCTGTATCTTCATTCTCATCACAAACCACCTTGAATATTTCTTTTTTATCAGCCTCCTGTATTCTTTTGATCTCTGAACAGAGAACAGTCAACTGGTATATATCTCTTTCTTTATTCATCAAGCACTTTGCAGTGAAACAACGAAAAGATTAACAATGCAATGCATCAAAGACGGCCTTCAAAGGAAGTGCATTCCTCCCCTCTCTGCAGCTGTGGGCTGATGTAGATAACGAGGGAAAGTTGAGAGGAGAGAAACAAAGGTCTTAAACCTCTCCGGGGGAAACACCTCTCTGAGCTCTGAGTTCTGGCCACAAGAAATGTCCTGAACACTGCAGGGCTCTTCAAAGAGAGGAAAGATTGCTCCATCACAGTAGACACGGCAGAAAAAAGAGGGGCAGTTTAACAGACTTGGTTTGTGAGGTGCTGCGTTGAGCTAACTTCACATGTATCCTCCTCAAATTAGAGAAAAAACCCGAAGGATTAACACACATTACAGTAAAATCTTTAATTCTACAGAAGCGTAATGGATTCACACGATATAATAACCTCGTGAATGTGAAAGAACTAGCATTGTGTGTCTGAAATAACGAGATGTCTGTATTTTCCGCAACTGCCTGACTATCTCTTGTGTCACCGTGTACCCAGAATGCCTTTCAGATGCTTCATCTTATATCCGTAAAATCTGTCATATTGGTTCAACTACCTCTTAAAGACAGAGAGCAACGTCCTGCAGATCCGAACCGACTTTCCATCCAAACGACAGCAAAGTCATTTGGTGACAAACTAATGATATACCATCTGTGTCACTTAAAGACACAAGTAGCAATTTCTCAAGCCAAAACCAAGACGAAACGAAACTAAGCGTCTCATATCCAACTAAAACGTCTGATAGCTATCTAAAAAAACAAAACAAACATGTAATATAATATTGTGGATGTAAATGTATATTTATCCGTAGAATTCAAATTCCAGTGGTCATATAACTTGTTGAAGCAGCACTAAAATATCGGAAACCTTAAAGAAACCTGCTGTTTCTGAGTTACGAGCTCAAAGCAGAAGGTTCCTTGAATCAAAAAGAAAAACTCCTGATGCTGCGTTTGGTTTCTGGGAGAAGCCAACAAAACCTCGACAAACACCCAGCAACAACGTTCAACTCTCTGTTGAAGGATCTGTTTGTGGAATTGAATCCTTTCTTCTTTTCGTTAGAGCACAACAAAGTCATTAAAGGCTTTTCTTGTGTTTGAAGGTGAGGTGAAAGGTCATCTAATAAGACTTGGGTCGAATGTAAACTTATTAGATCTTTTCTCACAGCAGAGGTTTGGACTTTTCATCAGGGGAACACCTAAATAACTCTTCTCTCATATTGTTTCAAAAGTGCTACAGTGAGTAAGTCTAAAAGTGAAACGGTTATACGACACTATGCACTTTTTCCCCACTATGAAATGTTTGCCGTGGAAAAAAAAGCCATTTCAGCATTGGCTATTAAATATACGGCTGCTTTAATTAATGACATTTTTGTGGAGCTATTGTATCTTTCTACAATTGCTAATTTATCATAAATTACAGTACAGCAGTTCTGCTAAATTGTATTTACACAGAAATTATAAGAAATGCTGTGTCCCTAAATTCTCTCCCCTCCTCCAGCAGCTTCACTGTCTACCTGTCAAAAGCCGCTCTGACTATAAGACCCTCCTTTCTCACCTTCAAGTCTCTCCGTAACCTCGCACCTCCGTACCTCTCCACCCTCCTCCATCCCTAAATGCCGTCCCGTACTCTTCACTTTCTTCCACCGCGCTCCTCATTACTCCAACCTGTTTTTCATCCCTCTCTCTCCCACAAACCAGCCCGCAAAATCGACTGACTACCCACATTAAAATTCCGTCTACAAACCCACCTGTTCAGCCTTGTTTACTTTCTGTCATGACTGTGTTGACCTTGTATTTATTTTTAGATTTTATTGCATATCCTTTTTATAATCTCTTGATATTTATTGTGTATCTGTAAGGTCACCTTGAGCGTCCTGAAGGATGTCCATAAATAAAATATATCATTATTATTATTATCCCATGGTGTATCCCTGAAATGCCTCCAATCACCTGCGTATTACAATTCCCCTTAATGAACTTAAATATTACGTTTCGTCCGTCACTTTCGGGACAAAACGTTTCATTTTTTTCATGAAAAAGCTCAGATAAAAGACATAATCCAGTTGATTAATTTGCACCACATCTGGACTAAATCGGACCAACGGTGGAGTAATTATTGTTTGATGATTAGTAACTCCTCCTCAGTGGCCCCTTTGCATGCATGGTACCCCCCCAGAGCTCTATCCTCAGCCCCTTCCTCTTCAGCACATACACCCTACCACTGTGTCATATTATAAGCATGTTCAATTAAGTGGCACACATTTTTAAAATCAGAACTAGAGACTCAATGGTGCTCAACCAAACCGCTGAGAAGAACTATTAAGGGTTTTAAGTCCCTACGACTTCTTTGAGGTGTCGCTGCTGTTTATTAATGTGAACTCGCCAAATATTTCTTAATCCCTCACGTTAGCTCGCACAGCCTTCTTCTTTCTCATTTTTCTCGGCTGAATTATGGTGCTGCGACTCTATTAAGACATAGCGGAAGAAATGTACCGGAGGAACGGAAAAGTCATTCACAGATGTTAACCGAAGACAAATGGGGATCCCCTTGGTATAAATAATTTACCATTACGCTAAATCTAATTTACTCAGGGAGGTTATTGGTCCAATGTTCAATGTTCCGCTCCAAATTAAAATCCACATCAGGTACCAATGATCACTGGCAACCGTGTCTGGGTGCACCAGCAGCAACAGCAGGGCTGTATGGGAGAGACGCCACAGCGAGGGAGCTCCACTTTTTGCTGCAGTGAAAACTTACAGAAGAATCTGTCAAATAGACCAATTGAATGGAAATCTATTTATGACCTTCTCCACGGATTTATTCCACATCTTCTCTCCACATGGATTTGAGTTCAAAGGATTGATGGACTCACCTCGTTTTGAAATGAAAGAGTGGATTAAAAGAATGAAAGCAGGGCAGAGAGAGGGTAGATGTATTTACACATCGCAGTGGGGATTCAGCTAAATAGGTGAAAAGCTCAAAACAACATTTGATGTTAAATTTTAACAAGGCAGACCGATATCAATACACCCAGACGATACCGTCCTTAAGCTAGAAAAGGAAAATCAATGTAAGAAGTTTGGCTTTGGATTGTTAATGTTTTCCCGTGCTTCTGATAAATCATGGCAACGTGTCAACAAAACACCGCCTGAGACTAACGTTCGCCAGAGAAGGCGTCCTCAGGTCAGAAAATCCCACGTGGCTTCATTCACTTTGCTCCCAGCCTTCCTCCATCTTTGCTGAGGGGTTTCATTATTCTTTAACTCGATATAAATAGATGATCCTACCATTAACAAAGTGTCTGTTGCCTTCGCCCCGTTCTTCAAGCACCAAACAAAACACGATGAAACGTTTAAAAAAGTAGCCTCATTAGAGTAATGCTGGTGGTCCTTGTATGTTTTGGTATTTGGTATTTCGTTTCAGAAACGAGTATTGAAAATGAAAAACGAGTGGTGATTTGATATTTCGTTTTGGGATACGTGAATCAGAACTGAAAAACATGACATGTTTCCTTTCCAACGCCAAATAGGGCTAATTGGGTTCTGAATAAATAAAATCACGAGGAGAAAGAAACAATGAAATTGTCTGTCTTTAAGTTTTCTGAGGCCGATGTGGTCGTTTATGAAAGACAGCAGCTCATTGAATGCTGTCAATCATTACTTTAGTCCTCAACTGCAGTGATTCATTTCAAAGTAATATGAAGAAGTTAGGGGTGATGATGAGCCATGCTGGAGATGATGAAACACCATTACTACTGGTTTACTGCATGATCCATGCTGGATATGATGAGACACCAGTACTACTGGTTTACCGCATGATCCATGCTGGAGATGAAGAGACACCAGTACTTCTGGTTTGCTGCATGATTCATGCTGGAGATGATGAGACACCAGTACTACTGGTTTACTGCATGATCCATGCTGGATATGATGAGACACCAGTACTACTGGTTTACCGCATGATCCATGCTGGAGATGATGAGACACCAGTACTACTGGTTTACTGCATGATCCATGCTGGATATGATGAAACACCAGCACTTCTGGTTTGCCGCATGATCCATGCTAAAGATGATGAGACACTAGTACTACTGGTTTACCGCATGATCCATGCTGGATATGATGAGACACCAGTACTACTGGTTTACCGCATGATCCATGCTGGAGATGAAGAGACACCAGTACTTCTGGTTTGCTGCATGATTCATGCTGGAGATGATGAGACACCAGTACTACTGGTTTACTGCATGATCCATGCTGGATATGATGAAACACCAGCACTTCTGGTTTGCGGCATGATTCATGCTGGAGAGGATGAGACACCATTGGTTTAGGTGGTTTATGGTAATGCTAAATATCCCAGGTGGGGTGGACTCCAAACTGCAGCTCTACATTCTCATGCTGCCGTATGGTGACACGGACCGGTGTCTTCTTCGGCTTCATTGTGTATTGAAATGAGTCAGTGACTGGTTGTAATGTTGTAGCTGAGCAGTGTGTGTGTTAGCGGGTGAAATCAAGATTAATCTGATTTCAGAGCTGCTAACGTATTTCCTATTTGCCGCGATCTGAGGGCGGTGAACTGGAGCACCGCATTCATTGGTGCGATGTAAACGACCACATCCAGTCTCAGAAAATAAAAAACAAACCTGTATCTCGTTTCTGTCTCCTCGTGATTTTATTTTTTTCATGATGAAAGTAGAAAATGAACATCAGCCTTATTTTTCAATTTTTGATTCTTATAACTCAAAACGAAAAATCGGACTACTACTCGTTTTTCCTATTTCATTATTCGTTTCCAAAACGAAAAATGAAATACTAAAACATAAAGGCCTGCTAATTTACATTTAGCTTATTGTAAAAACAAGAAATCAATGTGTTTTCAAAATGCTTTCCAGCTACCTGAACTGATTTGTTCCTACTGAAGAAGGAATTATGTTTTTCTCTTTCAAACAGGTGTTGTGTTTTAACATATGTAGATCCGTTTGTTTGTTAGCTGTTAGTTTCTTGTTAGCAGAAATATGCATAAGAAAAAGACTAATTGATCTCCACAGAATTTGGCGGGTGGACTGGAACAGGCATCCAAATAGGCTTTGGTGCTGATCCGGATTAAAGGGCTGTATTGAGGATTTCTTAGAATTGATTTATTTATTCACTGTAACATTTTATCCAGTTCAGGGCAGCGGGGGTTGGAGCCTATCCCAACTGACATTGGGCACGAAGATTAATAGAATAATAATAAAATAAAGAATAATAATAATACATGACTAATTTTTGTGGAGTGTTTGGCTGAATAATCTAAATATAAATCAACTGATGTGACACTGAGAAGCCGTTTCAACAAATGTCCATTACATGTTTTTCCCATGCACAATAGTTACAAGATCATCTATGGCTATTTTTCTTCAAATATTAAATAAAAGAAACAAGCCGCATAAAGATTTTCTACAGAATTAGCAGGATCAACCCATTTTTGGATTTTGCTCTTAAGAATATTCCTTAGCAACAAAAACCTTGTCGTTTCGCTTTGATCGTCTCGCATCTCAGACTTACCACTTTAAAGTCCTCTGCTCTGCACTCGCTGCCTTGAAAGTGGCAGGACAGCAGCATGTCACTGATGTCGTGTCCCGTGCGATCATAGAATTCTCGCATGTTGAACGGCCGCGGCTTGAAATTGTGGAAATCGGCCTTCACCTTTAGGCTCTCCAGAACGCTCTCCTCCACCAGGTGTACGTCCCTGATCTCATACCTGTGGAACCAGACAGGCAGAACGAGAACAACCGGGTCAGATCGACGGAGAGAATAATCACTATCCGCTGATAAAGTACATTTGTAAAAGTGAATTTTATATCTGCACACTTTAGGAAGGTTTATGAGCCTGGAACCTGGAACGTTCGCCCGGCTGAAGCTCAGATTAAACTCACACAGCGGAAGGAACCAAAAGACATGGAAAATGGTCATAATGCGGGCGACAGGATGTTTATTCAGCTGCATCTCCTGCTCCTGAGCTGATATCCCTATGACAACAGTGGAACCGTTTAAAGACCGTTTAAGATATTAGCTAGACGGATCCATAAAGCCACTCGTCCCTCCACAGTAGCTTCAGGCCTCACAGAACCTGAGCTCCGGTCATCGGGATTCAAGCTCAGGAGGAAATAATGCATTTATCTTCATTAAAGTGTTATGCCCCTGAAACTTAAGTAACATAATGATTAAAATGAGTTCTGGTCAAGATATTAATGGTAGGGTTGACTTTGAGTGGATATGAGTGATTGTCCGCTCTCATTACTTTGGACAAAATTAGGACACTTTTCATCACGTGAAAAAAGAATACAGGAAGATTAACATGAATTAAGCAACACTTTACTTTAATAACCATACCAATCAGCCACACCATCATAAGCACTGACAGCTGAAGAGGATTATATGGATTATCTCCTTGTAGTGGCACCTGCCATTCTAATGGGATAATGTTTGAAGCTGGAAAAACGTAAAAGCATCTGAGTGACATTGTCAAGACTGCCGGATTGAAGCAGAAGTGAAGATGTGGTTAAAGAGAAATAAATGTTGCCTCTATAAAACTTGGTGTTTAAGGAATAAGCTTTATTTTTATATGCCAGGACTGTAAACCTTGGGCCAGAGGGGAGGAGATGAAATTCCCAGTGCAAAAGGTGGGAGTCACCATGAAAAAAGAGGAGCAGGCTCGCGCCAGAGTAAAGAGAGATTCCCAAAACATGACACAAACGGATTTAATTGATTCCATTAAAAAAAAAAAACAACATTCATTATTGTTATATCCACGTGAAATTGCAATTTCCTGAAACAGAACAAATGCTTGTGTCTTTTTTTCCACACAGCTCCAGAGTTTGTTGCAAAGTAAAAATAAGAAGAATTTTGGCTCCTTTTGAAGATTAGACAAATGCTTCACTCTATTCCCCAGATATTCAACAAGAACCGGAGAGTCGAGATTCAAGCGGTAAACATATGCGAGTTTGTTTCACTTCCAAAAATGCAATTTGAACACACTCTGATTCAAATAGTGTTCGATGTTGGAGTTAATTACCTGTATCGATCTCGATGTGTGTTAATCCAACTATGCAAAGATGTAATTAAGCAACACTCACACAAAAAATTTAAGTGGACAAAGTCAAGGAGTGGCCCTGAGTCAGGGACTTAATAGCTAGGTAGTTCAATTAGATAGTTAGAAGTTAGTTAATAGTGAGTAGCCTGTAACTTACTGTAACCACTTTTCTCTGATTGAAGACACCATCTGGCCGCCCTTCTCACTCTCTCTCTCATTTCCTTTTATTCAGCACTTTCCTCATCTTTAAATACATTTCCCTCCCTGTCCTTAATCGCCGTGACCTGCTGCACATCCTTCCCATCACAAACTCTCTGCCTTGCCAATCGTTACGAGTCCTTCTCTCCTTCCTTAGTGTCCAACCTCTCATACAATCATCATAGGCCTCTCTTTCAGCCTTTTCCACCTCACTCTTCGCCTTATGCCACGTCTCTTTGTACTCCTGCCTACTTGCTTCGTCTCTCTTACTACCCCACTTCTTCTTCGCTAACCTTTTCGTGCTCATGTTCTCCTGAACCTCCTCATTCCACCACCAGGTCTCCTTATCTGCTTTCCTCTGCACAGATGAGACACCAATCAAGTTCCTACCTGTCTCCCTTATCAGATTTTCTGTAGTTGCCCAGTCATCCAGCAGTACTTCACTGCCACAAGGAGTCTGTCTCAACTCCTCCCTGTAATTCAGAAAGCAGCAGTCCCTCCTTAGCTTCATCCAATCGATCCTCTGCTCTGCCTTTGCTCTTTTCCTCTTTTGTACCACCAGATTTATCCTACATAACATTCTATGCCTACGTTCTCATGCTACGTTCTCCCTTGTCACCACCTTGCAGTGTCGAACAACTTTCAGATGAGATATTCTGCCTAAGATGTAGTCCACCTGTGGGCTCCTACCTCTGCTCTCATATGTCACCCTCTGCTCCTGCGTCTTCTTGAAATAAGTTATTCATCACAGCCATATCCATTCTTTTCGCAAAATCAACCACGACTCCCCCTATGTCTCCATCCTTAACTCCATACCTGCCATACCATCACCTCCACATCTCCTCTGTCCCCTTCTCCAACATGCCCACTGAAGTCCGCTGCATTCACTTTGAAATCAAAAACTTAAATAAAATTAAATAACAAAAACAAAACCTTGACTTGGTGTTCTTTGAAGAGTTTGTTTGGTAAAACTTCCATAATGTAAACTGATTCAAACTCTGAGTTAGTGATATTTTTTATTATATCTCTAATCTGCAATTTTAAATTTGCTGTGTAGTCGTCCAAATTTCAGTACTTGCATGTTATTTACTGGGGGTTAAACGTACATAGTATTTCTATCTCCAGTACATCCCTATGTGTACTGTAGTACTTCACTGTACATTGGTGCATATATCCCACAGTGCAATGCAGTATTGAGTTAAGGTGCTACAACACAACAACCAAAAGCAAACAAACAACCAAGGCAGCCCTAGCGTAACATCAGCATTGCTTTAATCAGTTTAACGTTTCACTTTGATAGGTCAAACATATTTTTGAATGAGTCTATCCTTGGTTACCACGGTTGCGCGTCTCCTCAGTGAGGAGGCTCTCATGTGATCCGCACTGGTGTTTCTGAAAACATACACACTATGGTTTTTTTTCCCCACACAAGTATGCTGCACACTACTACACACAGTGAGTGTGTAGAATCGGTTTTGAAGCAGCGGTTGCGTGCTGCGTGGCCAGGTAGTACAAAGCTGACTGTTTAAGAGCTCCTGTAGGGAAAACAGCTGCCTGCTAAAGCTGAAAATGACACTATGAAAATGAGGAGGGACAACAAATAATGTGATGTTTGCAGGTAAAACAAAACAATGAAATGAGCTTAAAGGTTTAGTAAAGCACAATAAAGCTGAAGGGAGGTGCAGATTTATGTCTATATGTTTTTGTTTGATAATATATGTTCATATAAAGGGTAATTCCCAGTTTTCTTATATTTCTTCAACTTACAAAATGCAGGTAAGAAACAGAAATATCAGAACAGTTTTATAGATGCAGAAAGGTTGTTAATCAGTTAATTTTTTTTTTGATATTTCATAGTATTTCTTTATTTTTATGTGGAGAATATAGAATGAACTGAGAGGGGAGCCAGACAGTGAATGTAGAAAAAACATGTTTAATTGGGCCACTGAAAAATGTTCTTTCATTTAATGGCTCTCAGAAAAATCTGCACGCATTGTCTATTATTAAAAGACTGCAGAATAACTGTAAATGCATCTGTTCACTAGCCTCATTGCGATCTTCCAATCTACTATTATTAAAAATGTCACCATTTAATGGACTCACCAAAGAACAGATTACTCTTGGGTTTTTATTTTTCCAGAACACCGGCTCAAAAGAAATGCCTTTTAGAAAATCTCCCTTATTAACATGAAAATAATGGTTTATTGATCCTCTTGAGAAACATTCATACGCCTCGTGTGGTTTTATTAGAGCAACCACAATGAGATTCATCAGCCACAAATGTATCCTTAATGCTTTGTTTTTCATTTGGATGAGAGCAAATGGACATTTAGGACTCTTGATGCTACGTTCCAAACATTCAATTAATAATAAATGGCCCCATTTATGATTACAATTTTTTAAAAATTAGCTTTTAGGATTAGTCTAAGCACCATTAAGCACAAGGGGGCATTTTGTTTGACCGAAAAAATAAGTTAATTGAGCAGAGGCTTCTTCTCCCTGCTGCTTGTGTAGTGGACAAACCTGCCAAGAAGGCACTTATGAGATAAGATCCCACAAGAGCGCACCGACGGGATCAGCGGATGCTGACAATTGTGTGTGCAGCTTCGATATCAAGCCACAGGATATTTCCACAGGATATTTCCCAGACCAGTGATTCCACGCATGAGGAATAGGTGGAGAACTGACTTAAATGGATTTCATGCCTTGAGCAATCTCCTTTCTGGCCGGGGGTATGAGAGCTAAGTGTAGCACTGCATCGCCGCTCTCCATTTTGCCAAGGAAGTCTGGATAATGAGCATTAACCCGACTTCAGAGTGAGACAAGCACACGCAGACGGAAACTTAGTGGGGAAATCATTCCACTTCATGCTTTATAAGAATGTCCTGGTGGCAAATGTTAATGATCAATCACGCCGGCGTCACAGGGAAGTGTCTGGATCTTCATGAACGATTAAGGGTATAAGATGGCTGGCTGCCCTCTTAAAAGTGAGACACGGTCTCTCTAGCTGTTTGTTAAACTGTCAGTCTTTCAGAGGTCCACAGTTCATATCTGGGTTTTATTTCACCTTTTCAATCCCTCAGATGACAGATGCTGGTCAACACTCTCCTATCCTGGAGTACTGTATAGTCAGTCCTTAAAAGGCTACACTTATATACCCAAAAAAGTCATAAATATAACAAAATCGTCACGGAGCGTCCACCACAGATTCTCCTTGTTAATGAGAGAACGCAAAAAAGTATTTCATGAGTCATTTTTTCAGGTTTTAAAGCCCCCCCAGACCTCCACCTGAAGAAGAACTCGATTAATTTTGGGTAAAGGTCAGCCACATATTTCCGCCACAAGGGGCAGCTTTATCTCCTAATGTATTTCCCAGATCTATTTTGTATATATCATGTTTTACTATAATAGTTCAGATTTTACTGACTAGGAGGAACAATAAAAAAGCTGAATTTCGGACATAAAGTCCTAACCTCTGGTATGATTTTGTCCAAATTCACCAAAAATTAACTCTTTCAAGGAGATCCAACTTATATTTGTCACATTTTTTTGTAATTGTTCATATTTCCCTCACTACTAAAAACAAAAACGGTGTTTCTCGTCTGTAACTTCCCAACCATAAGTTCAGTTTTGTCCAAATTTAGCTCATATGAATTGACACATGGAAATCTGTCTTGTTTTCATACTGAGCTGAGAAAAAATAATTAACTATATTTTATCATTGGGTCTCAATGGGATCTTATCTTAGAGCATATTACTGACTTCATAGAAATAGTTAGGTTGAGCCAATATAGACTGTTTGAGATTATTAATGAGTCACAATAAATTTTAGGAGTTTATTCAGGGGGATTGCTTGTACAACGCAGGGGATTGGAGACTTTTCGGGTATATACCTTTGCTGTCAGGGACGACAGCATTGGCCTTGTTTTATTGAATTGAACCATGTAGCTTATTTATTTAATTACCCTAACCTCCGTTGACATTTTCTACGTGCTGGGAGAACATCACAAAAACACAAGGAAAGCATGGAGCAGCTCTGAAAGCAGAACTACTCAGCTTCATCTTGAAGATCCTTTTATCATTCTCAGATGAGATTTCGGCGACACCATGCTTGATCTTAATCACCAATGATGTGCAATTTACTCAGAACTCTTTGTTTTTTCAAACTACTCACAGTAGCAACTTCTCTGACACATCAGAGCCAAAGTGAATCTGATGAGAGGGTTTCTTTTTTTTTCAATTGATTTGATTCAGAGATGAGGATCTCAAAGATGAAATGACAATAACAAAAAAAAACCTACAACATCTGCCAGTTTCACTTGTAATCAAAGGAAGCACACACACCACATCCTTTACTCCTTGTGTTGTTGGCAGCTCCAGTATCCAGAGCCGCACCAGTAAGACGGCTGGCGTGCTCTGATTATAAGATAACTAGAACCTTGGATGATCTCCCAGCACTGAATGACTCGAAAAGGTAGAAACTATTAGAGCTTGTTGGATGAGAGAGGCACGACTGTCAGAGGTCGAGTGATATTTCCCATCTATCCTTCCATTCATTTCAACAACTTTTCATCCTTGATAATGAGAGAGAAGTGGGCTACAAATTGGAAACCATGGAAATAATTTAGTTTCAGTAAAAAGCACCTAATTTTGCAGTTGTAAAATCATTCTATACAAAATATAATTTATCAATCAAAATTAAGTTGGGCCATTAGAATTGCTTAAAGTGGAAAGAAATTTATCATGTTTGAGAACATCCATGAATTAATTCAATTTATCCTGAGATACGTGTTGAGTGCAGACAGAATTGCTTGTCCTGCTTTCATTAAAGGCGGACATAAAACAAATTAAACAAATGGTGAAGCTTAAACTCATCAACTCATCTCAACTGGATTGAATCTTGTAAAGTTAAGTGAATAATATGCAGCACTACATGATTTAATCAGGTTTATCTTAACAAAATGAAATTATTTCCTACAAAATACACATTGAATTTAAGTAACTGTGACCAGCCAACTCTAAAGTGTTATTTTGCATCCACAATTTTAGTTTATTTCGCTCCTTGCACCTATTAGATGAAATGTGATCAGTTTCCTTCCACTGCTGACATTTTTGAAATTACATTAAATCTTTATAAGGACTAGTTTGTGGAGATATGAACATAAATCGAACAATAAAAAGTAATTAAAAAGCCACATGCATCTGAAACATCGTTCATTCGGCTTCATTTTGCACATCTCATCGACTTACCTCTGGTTAAGCAGGGCCAGCAGCTCCCCCGCGTGGTACAGGTCATTGCGGGTCACGCGGCTGAAGCGGAACGCGTTCAGGTTGCAGAAGGTGACCGCGGGGAACGTCATGATCGGGGTCATGACCTCATCCAGTTTAGTTACGTGAGGGTACTCGAGGTAGAAGTGGATCCGGTCCACGCACACGTACATCAAGAAAGTCAGGGAGCCCAAGAAAAACACGACCCACAGACAGCGTTTGATGCAGAGCCGCTCGTAGGTGAAAATGTGGGAAATTCCGTGCAGGGTCGACGTGTGCGCAAAGACTTCAATGGACGGAGGTTGTTTTGAGTCTATTTCTTCACTTTCTGCTTTGAGATCCATTGTATTCTTTGCTCACGAAGCTCGATCTTGAAAGTCAAAAACAGTTTATTAACACTTTTCACCTGTGGTGTGAACTGTCACCATCCACCCAAACAGGTGCAGACCCGGAGATAACCACTCGTGGACTTGCTGTGCCATCACTCAGCCTGACAGGGAAATATTCAAAGCATGGAAAAGTCAGACACGCAGAAATGGGAGTAAAAATCAGGGATGACTAGAAGGCAAAGATGTGAAAAAGAGGCTCCATCATTTCTGAGCTGTGTGGTCGGCAGGTCCTCTCTGGGTTCCACGGGTCGATCACAAGTCCTGTGAAGCTCCCATCATCGCTGCGAGCCGAAAAAAGGAAACACACAGAGCGAAAAGAGCGTCAAATCCCTCCGAGACTTAAGAGTTCATCAGGAGCGCATCTTCACGCCTTCTCCAATCATCAGATCTCACATCCATGCTTTTCTTCTGCACGCGGGAATCTGGGAACGTGTCCGGGAGTCAGGCGGTTGGGTCTCCGGGTCGGTGGTGAGTCGTGAGATGTCTTGTCGTTGGTTTGTGTCAGCCTGGCGGCGGAGGAGAGAAGGAGAGTGAAGTGAAGCTCTGCTGTTCTGCTGCGAGGTCCACATCTTCACTACACGAGATCAGAGAGAGAGAGAGAGAGAGCGACATAGCGTAAGAGAGAGAGAGAGAGAGAGAGAGAGTCCAAAGAATGTATAATGTAGCATACAGGCAGGAATTAAAGTGAGCCAGGGAAAAAAGAGAAGAGCAGCTCCTTTGATCTCTACTGAGAGCTGAGAAATTGAGCAAGAAATTAAGTGGTGACATTATTAATTTAGTATCACACTTCATTAAAGTTAGAGGTCTTTGACTTTTTAAAACCCCTTTATTAAAAAAAAACTAATTACAGCACTACTTAATCCGTCCTCTCCTGAATACACACTTACACACACACAACTGCCATAAACTGACAGTTCCAACTGCAAACAATCGTGCCTACACACCTCATCACCTGAAAACCGTCTAGATCATTAACAAACCTATGATCTTTATATTCCAGGCCAGGGCCGCCTCCTCGCCAAACTGGTTCCCTGAGCAAAATTCAGTTATGGTTCTATTTGTGCTTGTCTTCCACGTAGAATAAAGTATAGTGTAGTTACATTTTTCCGCATGAAAAGCAATTGTGTCATTTATACAGTCATTCAGCATTTGAATTCCAATAATCTCTGTCATTGAATCTCACATGTCTATCCGGAATGAGAAGGGGAGAAGATTTATGAGAACCATTTGACAAAACAATCAGCCACCACAAAGGAAAATAGTGATACGTGTCGAATAAGATTTGACATGAAGAAACAATGACATTTAGACCCCAGCAGGATACCAGTGAGGAAAAACAGGTCCATGCAAGGACGATGAATCATGCTGCGTTCATGTGACAAAATATTCATTATATTTCATCAAAACTAAATATTCTTAAATGTCAAAAAATAGGAAGTTCCCTTTGGTGTGAAATCAAAAGATCAGATACATTCACTTATACTGTATGCTCAGGCATATGTATAATCCTGCATAAGCAGCTTAAACTATATTGTGTTTATGAAATTGGCTATATCCTGAAGCTTAAGCTAGCAGCTGAAGCTCAGTGGGTGGAGTGGTTTCTCTCCCAATCCGATGATTGGCAGGCTGGCGGTTCGAGCGCAGCAGCCTACATGATGCAGGGTTCTTGAGCGAGTGCAGACAAATAATTTCATCATGTTGTACTGTGTATGAATAAATGTGATCAATTACGGATTGTAAGGATGGTATTTGGGGTTCTGTGCAAATAAAATTTTGATTGTTGACTACTCTTACATTTAATAGTATCTTAACATGTTACTATTAGCAATCCATAAGTTGTCCATTTATACCCAATAAGTATTATAATAGTTCTTCTTGAAAGTATACTGTTAGTGTATTGACATAAGTAAACTATCGGTGTTAATGTGTACTTGGAAATTATACTTCAACTTAGCTAACTAAGTATACTTAAAAAAATGAACTCCCTCTTGTTTGTAAGGGCGGTCAAGATTGACTGTACAGTACAGTAACAAAGTATTTGAACTTAGTAACGCTAATAAAAATAAGTCATTCCATCAAAAACATTCTGGATGTCTGCTAAACTCTAAATTAAATCTAAATGCTTTTAAATAATGATGGTCATGGGTCAGTTCTCCAGGTGTGATAGGGAGTTATTCCTCTGCCTGGCCCTCCCCAGGCCTGCAGGGGGAAACAGAGCGCGCGCACCTACATTCTCACTCAGCTTAAAGAACTACAACACGTGAGAGAGCACGAGCCGCAGCATCGGAGAAAAACATGGCGACACCCTCCGTAGTTCGACTCTGTGGCTTGGCAGGACTAACTGCGTCCGCCCTGTCGGTCAGAGTCAGGCCAGCTGTCAGCCGGAGATGCTATCTATCCATCTCGACGAGGAACGGTGAGTGTGCTTTTCTGTCAAAGTTAGAAAAAGAGGAATTAAGTGCAACAGCAAGCTTTGAAAGTATAAATGAGTAATTACTCTGAACTTTTGTCTTCACATCCTGCCCTTCCAAACGCAGCAATTACGAGTCAGTCATAGTAAATGTGACGTTGGTTAAATATACTTTTGTCTGGCCACATAAATAAGCAAAAGTCGTGTTTCCTCGAGGGATGAGCGTGTTCTTTTTTTTTGTTAAAGTTCGCTTGATGTTTTTTCCTCTTGTTGCGGTCTGAACTGCGCATGCGTCGTTGATAACTTTTGGTTTGTTTTTGTGTCAATTTCATAAAGTCTTTTCCTCTGTCTTTAGGTGAGTAGTGTAGTATTTCAGAGTCTGATAACACATTCTTTATAGAAATAATCATAGTGCCTTAGAGAAAGTGACATCTCTAATTTCTCCACTATTGGGATTGTGCTACTGGGGTGCTGATGGCATGGCAGTCCGACAGGCAAGCCTCCTGGGAGGTGAATGCTCACCATTCCACAATGGTGTCTATTCCAGTGTTGTTAGTCATAGGGACAAAAGGACAGGCTGTGCTCTACAAGTAGCATCCCAGAATAGTATCGGCTCACCCCCCTGCTGCACCTCAGGAATGGGCTGTGACCTATAGCAGTAAAGACCACTGACACCCATAATAAGTCATTGACAAAGACAAGATGGACTTGGTGCATGCTGGTCTTACACTGGGACTGTGGTGACAGGTAGGGCTGCACAATTAATTTTTTTCTTAAAATCTCAATCCCGATTTTGCCTTCCCACTACTAAATGACGATTGTCAAGGATTATTCATGTTTAAAATAGTTTGCCTATATAGATTTCATGTTCAAAAGGAATCAAGCTCTGCTTCAACTAATAACCAATAACTTGTGTTCACTGCACAAACCTGCCAGTGGTAACATCTCCAGGATGTAGTCAAGATGAATAAATTTAATGTTAAAGGAATAGAATCTCCAATTTAAAGTAGAAAGCTATGAGATTGTCCTTCAACGTGGATCATCATCTATTGTTTTGAAGTATTTCAGATTTAGGGTAAGTGATGATTATCCAAGCACAAATTATATGCAAAAAAACACTTAAGAGTTTTTTGTGAACTCCAAGACATCACAGTTAACTTGTTCAAAACAGATTCTATAATGTGAATCGTCCATTATAAACTCAGACATTTATAACAGCGATACTTCACAGAGTGTAAGTATATCCATCCAGTTTAAAAAGGCACACTGAAATCCCCAATGAAATCACCTTCTATTTTGGGCTCAAGATATGGGTCCAATTTTTTTTATAGTGAATAATGAGGCTTCAGGAGAATGGTCAACACATAGTCGGTAATCCCCAAACCAGATAGTTTCTCCAAGTGGTATCACTTACACAGTATAAAAGATATAGAGTTTATAGTCATAGTGAGGATATCACAGCTATCCAGTACTACTCTCCTACTCCTCTCCCATCGTCAAACGGAACAATGGAGCCATACATGAGCCTGATAGGTCATTATACAGTACCAATTAATAAACTCCATAAATAATTGTGATCTCATGATTCATCAAAATAATTGGGATTATCATACTAGCTATGATACCATTTTTAGAAGAGAATGACCACAGTTCTCGATGGTTCTACAGTTTTGGACTGAATAGTTATGTGTCCCGAGCTACCCTGCAATGAAGACATGTGTGGTTGGTGTAAAGTGTCACTGTGAATGTCCTCCAGAGACTTGGCTCTGATGGCCAACAGAGTGAAATCCTGATGTTGTGCCAGTTCTTAGGAAGGAGGATAACGGCTGTAATCAATGCTTATTGAGGACATACTGATTGTGTAAAATGTTGTATAAACCAGTTGTGTCATGTGAGAAATTCACGATGTTTACATTTTGGTTGTTGTTCTGTCCTTTCTCTTTGATTTTGCCGCTGGTTGAATTGATATTACCATTGGAAAAATAAAAAGTAACAGATTTTCAAACAACACACTACTCGGGCAAGTTGGCAGATTAATACCGTGGTGCATTTTTGTGTAAATTTTGAAAGCTGAATAGGCATCTATTGTGAAATATCAAGGAAAGAAAATCATTATAAAATGGAGACTTTCTCTTTCTTATTCTCTGTAGATCTTCAGTTCAAGCTTGATGAGCAAACAGCTCATAGCAGTCTGGACCTCTTCAAGAAAAACACTGGCGTCATCTACCGCATGCTCGGTCTGGACCCAAGCCGCGTACAAGACAACCCTGCACGTTTCCGAGACTGGGCAGTTGTGTTTGGCGATGAGAAAATAAACAGTGGACGGCATTACTGGGAAGTTACGGTCAAAAAGTCTCAAGAGTTTCGTCTGGGTGTGGCTGAGGCACTGATGTCCCGTGAGGACTGCGTGGGAACCAACGGCTCCTCCTGGGTGTTCGGCTACGCGCAGCGCAAGTGGTTCGCAATGACCAACAATAAGGTAGTTCCCGTGACGCTGGTGGGCAAGCCAGACCGTATAGGCATCATAATTGACTACGACACAGGAAGTCTGGGGCTGGTGGACATAGAAAAAGCCGCTATCATTCACACCTTCAGGGTCAAGTTCAAAGCGCCATTGTGCCCCGCGTTTGGACTTTGGGATGGGGAGCTGCTCACACACTCTGGTCTGGAGGAACCTAAAGGCCTGAAGTGAAACAGGAGAAACGGAATGATGACGTGGTTGGCCTGTGATGGCCTTGAAAGGCCCTAAGCTTGCTTTTGATACCATTGCAGCATTTAATACCAGGAAAGAAAGCAATATATAGAATGTTGGACGTATTTTCAGGTCGTTAGCGGAGGATGGTTTATGCTCTGTTGGACTCTGAATAATAAGTTCATACTTTTTGCGTGTGTCTGTCAGGAAGCTGTTTTCATTCATACCTCATGTATTGCCTCTCAGAAGTAATGCCAAAGGATGTGTGTGATGTTTTTATAAATTGGCATTAATTGCAAACTCATTCTTCTGTTCTCTGGCTGTACACAGTTTAAAAGTAAAAAATAAATGCACAACGTTTTCCAGTCTCATATTGCAACACTATATTGACTAATAAAGTAACTTTGCTGAGACCGCTTTACATTTTAATTTTATTTACAGCAAGATAATCCATTTACAAGCTCAATCTGAGGGAATCGTTTCACTGCCATTGAAATGAAATGAAATGAAACAACAAAATGTATTGATTAGTGTCCCACGATACATTCAGAACGTTTTACAATGCCTCTCCAAAAAATCGGGATGCTTTGTAAACAGTTAAATAATTAATTAATTAAATCAGAATGCAATTTTTTTTTATATATATTTAGTTTATACAGCACAAAGTTCAAACCCTGATCAGCCATAACATTATAACCACCGATAAGTGAAGTCAGAATAACATTTTGTCATTGGAATGTCACCTATCAGGGGGAGGGGAGGGATATTAAGAAAGTGAATATTTTGTCCTTGTCCTCGAAGCCGATGTGTTGGAATCAGGAGAAGTGGGTAGCCGTAAGGATCTAAGGAACTTTGTCAAAACTAAAATTTTATGGGGAGACAGCTGCAACTCAAAAACCAGGTCTTGCTGAGTGTCCCAAGTCTGTAGTGGTTTGTACCCGGGGTCTGTGGAGGGACAACCAGTGAATCGGTGCTCAAGGCTCATTTATGCAAGACTGAAAGCTTGCTCATGTTTTCCGATCCCACAGATGAGTCACTGTAACCCAAAATACTAAAAAGGGTAAAGCTGGTTCTGATTGAAACATTACAGTTTACATAAGATCAAACTTTTTTTCCCCTTAAATGTCTCATTACAACAAGCTAAAGCTTACCAACGAGCCAAAGCTTTCATTTTCCTTTTGCCAAAAATATATCACGTGAAACAAGCGTGCCTCCTGCAGCAGTCCTTTACAATTTATTGTATTATGTTTAATTGACACTGCTGAGGGCTCTCCAAATCCAGAGATACGCAGATATTTCTGTGATGCACAAGTGACCAAAATGAGGTCACTCTAATTAAATGAGTAAGTCCCCCCCCCCAAAAAAAATATCCCCATCAACACCAGTGAATGGATCGTGAGCTGGCATTAACCATGCTGAAACCATCCTTACCGCAGTTCAGTTGAGGTAGAACAATCAAAGAAGCAGCAGTGAGCTTGTTAATACAGTAATTATCTTGGAGGCATAAAATCAACATCATAAAGCAAATATATATTTCATTATTTAGAAGATAAATAACCATAATATATCAGATATTTACACCTCAGCAGCATTTTTATATCAGGCCCTAAACACAACACTTGATTAATATTGCAGCACAAGCCAAATCATGGCTTAAATTAATATAATTTTTCACCACACAAGCAACACAGTGCTTGTGTATGTATATAGTGCAGTTATTTACTTTTCCTCTATTCTGCAGGACTCCATTAAACATGGGTTTAATGCTGCATCATTTAGCTACTCCTCAGTTTAAAGAATGAGCCCCACCTAATTATAATAATAATAATACATTTAATCAAAGAACATCTATTAACGCATTTGTCTCACTCATTCATCAGGACTCTCAATCATCCTCTCGGTCCTCTAAGGTGCAAAATATATTGACTTCCATTACAAACACTTGTGATCCCTCATAGTTTAAATGATTCTCGTCATGTGTCCAGCTTGGCCTTCTGCTCCTCTCTGTCGCACTGTGACTCGCTCTCAGCGTACACACTCTGGTACTCCTGCAGGACGGAAACGATGACATCATGGCCGAACTGCATGGCGTCATCTATGGGTGTATTCCCCCATCTGTAAGTGTAATATGGATATAAATGGAAAGTTATGATTAGTACTATGGGCATTTTTCTTCTACATTTGAGCAAAAATTAGATACATTCTTCTATATTCAACCGCCCCACCTGTCCTTCATATGGGGATTCACTTTACATATTTCGGTGAGGAAGATAACAGCATCCACATGACCTGAAAAACAAAACAAAAAAAGGAGCAATTGAAAGTTAATTTATCCTTGTTTGAGTGTCAAAGTAGAAATCTATGAGGAATGTTAGCTCTAATGGTGACGAAGAGTCACCTTCGGAGGCGGCGACGTGGAGCGCCGTGCGAGAGTCGTAATCTCTCTGTTCCATGTTCACAGCGGAAAGGGCGAACCTGGAGGGTAGAAGAGATGTAAGGACAAATGGGATCAAACTAGGCCAACACCGCAAGATTTCATCACAGAAAAACCCCAATCCCCTGCGTTGGGCAAGCAATTCCCCTGATTGAACTCTCAAAAATATTTCTATGATGTCAGCAATCTGCTCCAAGATCAGATCCCACAGTGAGTCATTAATGGAGATACATACAGTTAACTATTTTTTATGAGCTCAGTAATATAACAAGAAAGATTTCCTGGTGTCCATTCATATGAAATAAATTCATGACTTATATGTTCTGGAAGTCAAGGACCAGAAACCGTGTTTTCCACAAAAAGATCCCCATAGATGAGTGAAAAATTAACAATTACTGTAAAATGTTATTATTACTAGTTAGATCCTTGACTTAATCGGACAAAGGATAAAGACGTTATGGTCGAAAAACGGTGTTCCTGTAAAAAAGATCTTCCCCTACAGAGTAAAATATGATATATACGACATAGATCTCCTTGGGACGATTCATAAATCAGCTAAATCAGAGCAACTGTTGAGAAATGATTGCCCAAAAACTGTTGGAGATAAAAATACCCCTCGTGTCGGAACTATGCAACTGACCTTTCCCAAATCAATCAATAAATAAATCCTGTTCCTCCTCGCACTAAGTTCTAACAAGGTTCAAAATTTGAAAATGATCCATGTAATAGTTTTGGAGTTATCGTGTTAACCCGAAGGATCAAAGGATCATGCCATTATATACCTGATTTTTCAAGGATATCGTGATTCCAAACAGGAATCCTACAACTACACAAGTAAAAACCTTGCTGGTATCAAAACATAAAAAAAATCGTTCTTTTTTAAAGGACAGATTGAAGAAATGGAGGAATACAAAACACTAACACACCTTCCTATTGAAATTTTTATGAGAAGATCCTAAACACTCAAGCGCTTGGCATAAAGACTCATAGCAGGGGAAACAGTTAGTTTGGCTCCAACAGGAGGTGAATTAAATCTCTCTACCAGCACCTTTAAAGCTCAATACCTCACATGATTTATCCTCCACATAACCCCCTTGGAAGCCGTCATTTTTAATGTTTCTGTTTTAAATCTTCAGATAGAGCCCGTTAGCTGCTTCCCTCAAGACCTAATTGCAGGCTCAACTTTAATAAGGTGTCAAAACCAGCTTTTTATTGTCTAATAAATGTGGCCAATGTCAGGGGAGATACCCATTCTCATTTTCTCCCCCCCCCTCCAACGAAGACAACTGAAAACTTCAATTTACTCAGAACTGTTCAATTGCGTCATGCTTTAATTGTTACTATCATCAATAATTGGAATAATCCATAATATGTGTGGGGGGGATATGTCATTTTTCTGTTTTTACTCACCTCCTCAGGGCAGAGACGTCTCCGATGTGGGCTGCAAACATCAGGTTCACCACTGACTTGTGCTAACGAATCAAAAGAACACCATTACTGCTTATAACAGTGGGCTGTTAAAATGATTGTCCTGCATTATTTTTCTTGCAGCCTTTGCACTTGAACTTACTTGGTCGTCATCAGATTTTCTCCTGGGGTCGTGCTTCTTTGTGAAGTGTCTCAGGTTGTCATAATTGTGGAAGTTGAAGTGAGACACTAGTTCCTAGTGGATCAAAAGTTGATGTAGATCAAATATTTCAAGCAAGCAGATACAAAACAATTAGCACAGATCAATAAGACTGTGACGTCTGATCACCTGACAGAAGTGAATACCACGGACGCTGTTTCCCATGCGATCTAGAGGTGGGGACCAACACATCATGCCCATGACGTTGGGGACCACCAGGAGAACAGCACCAGACACGCCAGACTTAGCAGGCAAGCCCACCTGAAGAAGTGGAGCGATCAAAATACCTGCTTTAAAATGTAAATACGCTAAAAATCTGGATTCACCATTTCCTTAAACGCAACAGGGCTGTCAAAGATATCCACAAATTTCCGCTGACTCACATGGAAGGCAAACTGTCCGGAGAAGTCATACATCCCACAGGAATGCATCAGACTCAGGGTGTTACGAATGGCTTCAGCGCTCAGCACTCGCTCACCTGTGATTGGACAAATACCGCCGTTTGCCATTGTGGCAGCCATGACACTTCCTGACTCACAGGTCACCTCAATGGAGCACAGCTGTTAGAGAAAAAACAGAATGATTTGAATGGGAGAAGCATTTGAAAAAGGAGCAGAGATTATGGGCACTGACCGTGTCAGACTAGACTCAACTCTCAGCTGGAATACGCCCCCTGCTGAGGCGGAGTGGATTCAACCAACAACCTTAATTGTTTCCTCTTTAGCCGTAAAGCCATTCTTGCCCCTTGTTACTATAGAAATAAGTAATTCCATTTTTTTGTAAAGTACACATATTTGCAAAAAATATATGTACTTTAAGACAAGGTGGGCCATGTCTTTCCCTCCCCATGGCCCACCTTTCTACAAAAGAGCTGCATCCTTTCGAGGATCCGAAGTCAGTTCTGTTTAACGAGATAATCTGGTGGTTGGATGGATAAATTCTCCAGCATTTCCTACTTTTATCCTCCCTGAGCCTGTCAGCCAGCAACACTGGCAGCTGGAGCTGGTTAGTAGATGAGTAGCTGGAGTTGAAGTCATCGTAGTAGAAGCTATTTAATACAAGTTGTCATAGTAAGTGCATCTCCTGCGGTGATAATCACCATCAGGAGATGCAACCCAGCAAAGTCTTAGAGGTAATGGAAAGGCCCAAATAACCACTCATATTAGCACATCTGACAGCTGTTATATACTGCGTACCATAAAACAGCTGAATGTTGTTAGTTTGGATCAACGCGGACCTTCACTTCTCTGCCTATGATCGGCTTGGCATGACAGGTCATAGCATAAACATAGAAAGGATTCATGGCAGGTCACGACATATTCCATAGTAGAATTCATGACTGGTCGTATCGTCACCATAATAGGGTTCATGACATGTTATAGACAGATTGTGGATTTGCAATAGTAGGATTCATGACAGGCTATGGCATTGCAGGATTTGTAATGGATCATTCGCAATATGAGAATGAATGATTGGCTATGGTGTCATATTAAGATTAATAAATGCACTCACTGCTTTTCCCTCCCCATGGCCAAGCTTTCTACAAAATTTCATTGAAACCCGTAAAAAACTTTTTCAGTTATCCTTCTTAGAAACAAAACACACACAAAGACAAAACTGATCACATAGCGTCAAAAAATAGACAAGCTTCATACTCTCTCCTCAGCTACCGAGGACTTTCTATTTTGCAGATGGACACGGTTTTGGGGTTAAAGGAAAAAAAGATAGGTGCACAATGAATCTTGGGGATAGGTTTGGCCGTGGCCCAGCATTTGAAGTTTGCATTTATGGGCCAAAAGTTTTCCAGTGGGACAGGCTTGGTCACGGTGTTGTGATGCATTCTGTCTTCAAATTTAGCCTTTCAAGTGTACTCCACTTGTTTCTCGGCTGGGTGCAATTCCTGGGGCCTTGTTGTGAATGTGAGGTTGCCAGGCAACCAGAAAACGCTTTAAGCTAAACTAATATAATCAGTTATGGCTGTAATGTCATAGTTAAAACAAACAGACATGACTGAGTATCAATATTATCATGGAAAAGTCATCAAGAATGGTGATACATTTGAAAAAATGCATTCTTGGTCATCCACAATATCTTGGTCATCTCAAGTTAAGCAAATCTCACCTGGAAGTAGAAGTCGAGGGCAGCCATCATATCTGCATTGTGAGGAAAGCACTGCAGGGATAAAGATCAGAGTCAGTACATAGAGATAATATTCAATTATTCTGAATATAAGTGCCCGAAACACTCACTTTCTTTTCTTTCAGATAATAACCAATTGCATAATTCCTGTCACCGGTTTCCCTCTCTGACTGGAACCTGCAAGAATATATCACAAATTAGAGATATGGATTTTCCCTGGCAGCACCAGGAGGTTCTACTTCCCGAGGGATGGTACTCACGTTGCGTTGCTGAAGCTCACGTACTCCATACCCGACATGCGTTTTATGAACTCCATCACCTGCAGTAACATCACAGACACGCATGGTTCAGCAGGGAGGCAGAACGAATAAGTGGAATCAATAAAAACTGAAAAAGTATTTACTCACATAGTCAAACCGCTCTGCCTTGTTGGAGTAAGGCTGTGAAGAGAGGGAGACAACTGCTTAATGACTGTTTTGAGACACCTATAGGTGGCAGCGTTAAGGCACCTTGAATCAAAGCGTAGTTGTGAGTCCAAACTAGGGAGGTATGATGTGAGGGAAGTGCCTGTTGGTCCATGTGGCCTCAGGGGGTTTATGACTCTGCTTGAATTTCACAGACCATTTCTTTAGTAAGTTGTAAAGTTAGAAAACAGAGATCGGAGTCACATTCATATTTGATGACTCCACCTGTAAAGGTTAAAGATGATATCAAATAATATCTTAGGATGAGGGTTGGCCAATAAGCTTTTATGTCTTTCTGGGGATTTGTTCAGCTAACTGTTAAATGTGTGACATTTGAGCCGCTCGCACCGAGGCATGAATATTTCAGAGAGGCACAAAGGTTGTTATCCTCTTTTTATCAAGCTTTTCCACGTTCAGCCTCTTCCCTGTGTACACAAAGTATATGCAAATACTGGAAAACTGTCCAAACACGGTTGCCCTCTCCCGTCCCTCCAATAAGACAAGGGAGGCTGGGTAATTCACCTTTTGATCATGCTGCTGTAATTTGCCGCTGCCGGCGCAACACACACACACACACACACACACACACACATACACACACACACACACACGAACACACACCCACACATACACACTACTGCTGTCAGTCCCAAACAAGGTCCCTCCCTCACCGCTGAATCTGACCCACATACTGTTTGATAATGGGTCCAGAGTAAACTTACAGATTTCCTTCCATTATAAGTAGAATATGAAGTTAGAATTAAAATGTAATATATACAAGAAGGATCAACTTGAGTCGATTCATATTCGACAAGTTTGGACGAAATCGGACCAACTGTTGGGAAATTAATGGCGAAAGAAAGACCTTTGAAGATAAAGCTCCCCATAGTGTTGGAAATATTCAACCGAACTTCCCAGAACATCAATCCAGTTCTTCCTCACACTAAGATTTATGTGGGTATAAAATGTGAAAATGATCCATGACATGGTTTTTTATTTATGGTGTTAACACGAAGGATCTGCGGCGGAGGCGATGGTGACGACTCCATATCACCCCCTGGATAACTTGACCCATGATGTTGTCACTGTGTGACTGAACTCCTTAAATTTAATGTAAAATTATGTCCATAATATTTTATTGTTGAAACACTCCCCCTAGTGATTGAATATGAACTATTAAAGGGAAATATGAAATATACGAGTGAGAACTCCTCAAGTTCCTTCATATTCACCAAATCGGAAGTAAATGGGTCAAATGGCTAAGAAGTTATTTCTGCAAAACAGTATTTTTGTGAAAAATCTTCCCCTAGTGAGTTACATATGTACAAATAGAGCAAAACACAATGTATAGTAGACAGCACTCCCTGAGTCCATTCTTATGCACCGAATTTGGAACAATTGAAACAGCAGGTAGTCCGTTCTAAATGGCATGCAGCTACACTATCAATATACCCTAAGCAACGCGGTATCCCCAGAGGATCACGCATCAACAAGTCCCCTGCATTTAGTAAACAAAGAGCAAAGAGCACAATACCTGGACGCCTGCTGGACTGAATGATGACTTTACCCTCAAGTGTTTTCTCTGAACGGACTTCAAACTATCATCACACACACATCGTGACCATTCTTACATGCCGGGGACCAAGGTGACCTCAGGACGCACCTACTGGGACCAACCACACAGCACCTCCACGTAATCTATTACTTTCATCCTCACCTTGCGACTTCATGAACTAACTTTGAAGCACCTATTATAAATTCCGGCTTCCTCCCATACATAGAGGTGTAGGTGAACTATTCTTCTTCTACTTGTTCTTCTTCTTCTACTTGTTCTTCTTCTAGTTGTTCTTCTTTTCGGCTGCTCCCCTTAGGTGTCGCCAAAACGGATCACCTGTTTCCACTTTCCAGCTTCCAGCACTATAAGTATGCTGCTGACTGTAAATTGCCAGTAGGTGTGGGAGTGAGTGTGAATGGTTCTCTGTCTCTATGTGATGGCTCTTTGATGAACCAGCAGCTTCTCCAGGGTGTCAGCTGGCATATGCTCCAGCCCCTCGCCCACAACGTTAAATACAAAAAGCGGTTGCAGAAAATGTTTGCATTACATCTGAGTCTGTCTATATACTACATGAGACTATAGAGGATATAAAGACACCATGAAGAAAATACATTATTTGGCACTTTTACTTTTAACGATGATCTAAAAGCGTCAATTGTTAGGAAGAACCGGCGGCTTTAACCATTTGATCCACTTCAGCAAATTTGGTGAGGTGGTGGAAATTGTTGTTATCATCTGTTTTGCACAAAAAAATTCTTGCTGCAAATCTGACAAATAACCTCCTCCAAGATATCAGGCTCGGCTTTATCATTTGGCTTAGGGCTAAAAATGTGCCCACGGCAGTGTGATGTTTATCTCTGCTACTAAATGATCTATGACAATGGGGCCCAAACTTTTCCCCCAGTCATCCACACTCTTAAAAAATCGAAAAATCATCCCGACCAAAAATCACAATAGACCGCATCTATAAATGGCAAGAGTAGCCATTTGTGCATAAATGAACATTCCTGAGCATATTTACTGTCATCTTCATCATCTATGTGCACATGTTAAGTACTTAATTAATTGATAAGAGCAGATAAGTGTATTTTGCTGGGGTGTATTATCTGATTGTTTTATCTCTTCTTATCAAGTCATAAACATTTTAAATAGGCCACTTAAAAGGCCTCATAAATAAGAAAATACATTGGGTCGGAATGAACAGCCACTCCTTGAAAGATTAATAAAATGCATTATAACTTAGCAATATTATACACATTAGTGAAACAATCTTCAGATTTAACTACCTGATAACCAGACAAACAAAGAGCGTTTATAACAAAGCAAACAGGCTCTCGTGAGTAAAAAATACACATTTAAACTACTTTATAGGAGAAAAATGAAGGGCATTTTGGTGTAATTAAGGGACTTAATTTTCCCTTGAATCAATAAAACAAACTGAATATAGCCAAAGCTTTGAAAGTTTGATGCTTATGCCTTTTAAGAGAACAACAACGCTCGTTGTAGGTCCTGCTCCTATTAATATATAATGGTAAAATAAGGCCTACGTTGTCGTCCCCGACAGCAAAGGGTATAACCCCCCAAAAAAACAAAAAACACTGCGTTGTCCAAGCAATCCCCTTGTTAGAACTCCTCAAATTGTATTTCTCTCTCCCTTGTGAGTGAAATACGAAATCTTAAGAATATGATATATACAAGATACATCTCCTTAAGTCGATTCATAACATTATCGACCAATTTTGATTATATCGGACCAACAGTTGAGAAATTAGGACCCAAAAACTTTTGGAGATTAGGCTCCACCTAGTGACGGAAATATACAACCGAACTTTCCCAGAAATAAATCCAGTTTTTGTCACACTGAGTTCTAAATGGGTCAATAAAATTTAAAGATGTTTGATTGTTTTTGAGTTATCACCTTAACACGTAGGATCTACGGTAGCAGCTGACGCCGATTCCACCTCAACTTTTCATTTTTATATTCTAATATTTCATTTGGCGGCCCACTTCAAATGTCCTGAGACCCAACAGTTGGAGCCGCTAAAGGACCATTTACAGTACATCTCCAATCCTCCTAGTAGAACGACCAGATGACGTCATTCATGAACGCCAATCCAGCATCAAATTGTGGGACGTGATGAGGGAAATAGTGCTGAAACTTGCCTTTTCTGTTTCATACTGCGACATTTCTACACATGAATGGAGCATTTTCTAATGATTACGCTAAATAATTAAGGAAAAATGATTCCGATCTCATGACAATGCAGTCATTATGACAGGCCTGTACATAAACCGTATGACTTAAGTCCACCTGCACAGATCATACAGTGAGGCCAAAGCCCGCTGATACGTTTAGCCGCTAGTCAGTCAGATGATGTTGACTATAGTCCAGCCACTGGGCTGAAATGAACCAGCCAGTAGACGAGATAAGATATGTAATCAATGATGTCAGGTCTCAGAAATTCACTCATTTTCAACTCACATTGCATTAAAATGTATATTCCAATATTATCAGTAAAAGATGAAGCCTTCATAAATTTAGAATAATCAGAAGTTTCTCCCTGAGCTGCAACTTCTTTAGGTAGAATCGACAGACGTGTCTTTGCATGACTGTGCTCAGCATGAACAAACTTTGTTAACACCGTAGAAGAATCTTACGCAGGTTTCAGTAAGTGGAGTCCAACAGGGCACTTGCATGGCCATGCATGGGTTTAATTTAGCATTTGTTTTCCAAATTCCCAAAACGAACAAGACGGGAAGAATACAGAATTTCAACTCTCCCTTTGCAAATTTGGTTGCAGAACACTACACAGAAAATAATTGATAGGGAAAACTTTAAATAAGGTCTGGAATAAAACAAAAAAGAAAACAGAGGCCATTTTTTGCGCATGAGAGGATACTTACTGAGATTTCCATTTTTGATTTGCCCTTACATCTCCATTAACGACTAGTGTGTAAAATGTTTAGTGGGGTTGTATATTAAAGAAAATATTTCCATTTAATAGCCATCTATCATCTTATATTAGTTTATTCACAAGCCTTCAGATTTTACCTTAATCAAAGAACTGACGACGATTGCTCCGGCGTTCACCATCGGGTTGTGCGGTTTATCTGCAAGAGAAACGATTATAACTTATTTGGCCCAAACCACAAGAGCAATTAACCGCTGAGATGAAAGAGGAGATTTCATCAATTTAACTTGGAGTAATAACCTCTAGTAAACTAAAAGCGCACAGTGCGATCCCGGTTTCATCAGAGGGGAGTAAATGGCTGTAAACGTCTCCAGCGTGTTCTTGCCAAAAACCGTAGACTGTTGAAATGAATTATCAAGAACTGGAGTTTCAAAGAGGTCCAAGGATCGATTCGTGTGCATTAATTTTACAAAACCATGATAGTGAGTATCCCGTGGATTTGTTCATAGTCCTTATTATCATTACAACTTGGACGATGACAGTGGCTGAAGTCTTAAACACACTGAAGACCCACCGTCCTCGTTGAGGGAAAGCTTGTTGAACTTGAATCCACTGGGCTCTTTGCCCACAAACTGGTGTGCTTGCTCACTGCCCAGGTCGTGCACAGCTATCGAATATTCAAGAGGCTTCACACAGGACTGCAGGCAGAAGGGGACTTTAGTATCTCCCACCGAGTGTCTGGATGACACGAGGGTGAAGAAAACACAAACGGGGGAGTATTAGTGAGTGAACACGTTGGAGAATATGGCAGTGGAGACCTCGATTAGAGTTTACGTACCTCTGTCCATCAATTGTGCACAGAGAAACCCCCCACAGATCAGGGCTGAACTTGGCCAGCTGGGGAATGTAATCGGCTACCTGCATGAGGTCGTAATAATAAACATGAGTGCAGTTATAACGAATGAACACGTGCTGGATTACTCCCACCTGTTAGCTGGTCACTTACTTGCCCCGCCTCCTGCTGTTGTGCGCTGTCGTATAACTTATCGATGCGCTGGGTGAACTCTGCAAAGTCTGGGATGATGAACTTTTTTTTGAAAGCCTTGGTGAGCAGCATGATGTTGTTGCCCACACACCTGCAAGATGAAATGTGATGATTCCTCACCAATAAATAAAAAAGCTATGGAAAATAATTTCTTTGCATATTGTTTTTTTTTTGTTTTTTTTTTACAATAAAATGACAAATCAAGCACGTTTTTAAACATGAAAAATGTCAGATTTATGAAGTTAAAAAAGTACATTTAAAATATAAAAGCCAAACCTTTTGGTAAAGCATTTTTTTACAAAATTATTTGACTTTTGTGTTTGTTTACAGGTTACAAAATTATGTTTGGTAAGTCCTCACATCATTTAATATATCAAAAAAAAAAATTCATTACCCATTGCTTCATGGCCCCCTTGACATGCGGTGTACCCCATGGCTCTGCCCTTGGCCCCTTACTATTTAGCATATAAATGCACCGGGTCTTAGTATAACCAGGTTCAATCTTACAGCTTCCCCTTGACTAAGATCATCTCCCAACCTGGAATGTTTTAACTCTTTATTGAAGACCCATCTATTCTCTTTGGGCTTCCCTTCAAGATGAAAGCATTACTCCGGCCAGATTTTTCTGAATTTTTTATTTTTCTAATTTTATTATTTATATTTGTTTTCTTATTGTACCTTCTGTATCCCAGCTGATATTTAATAGTTTTTTATTACGATGCATTGTGTTGTATCTTTTACACTGTAAACCATTTTAGTCAACCCTTATTGTTTTTTCAAATACGTATAGATAAAGTTTGACTTGACTGAAAACTTTTTAAAGCCGCAAAAGCTGCTTGATTTGGAATTATGCGACAGTTTTAACCGAATTTGCACACATAAAACGGTACATTAATAATGTCCTAAATGAGCTCCCGTAGGACAGAAGTCGCTCACGCTCAGAAGATCATACCATGAAAGTGGAGCAGTTGCAGTGTGATCAGCATTCTTCAGTCCCAGAAGGTCAGCTCGTCATAAAGTAAATATAAAGGTTAACGCTCAAGTGCAGAATTTGATGCAGTAGCTGAAATATGATATTAGTTTGAATTATAAAATTGCAAACTGTCGCACTATGGATATCTCAGTATGTTTTTATTCTAAAATTAGATAATGAAATTTAGGATTGTTGCACGGATGTCTTGTTAACTTAGACCACTTCAAGCTGCTGTTGATATTTTAACCTCCATAGAGGATATTAATTGCATTTTTAATTGATTTATAAGCAAGAGCACACATAATGTGAGCCTGCTGTCTTAAAATGTGTCTTAAATGGAATTCTCACAATCTCAAAACTCTCAAATCAATATCCAATTATTATGATCCCCAAACCTCCTACTCAGCTTTTACCATTTCCTCTTATAACAACGGATGTTCTGGGCCAAAAAAGCACTCGTGTGAAAGGTAACCGTTCCCAACTCTCTATTTGAGCGGGTCCTAATAGTTATTATAGTATTTCATTCTTATAATGGGTTGGCACTGCTGCCTGCTCTCAAGGAAATGTATTTTCCTTTTTTGTCACAACCGGCCCGACCTAAAATGTCTGGCCAAAGCCGTGCGAGGGGAGGATGCTAGCGTGATGCTTTGTGCCACCAGGAGAGGGGAATGGAGAGAGCTTGAATTATTTATATGGGTCATTTTCTAAAAGAAAAAAAAAAAAGGAGAGAGATAGCTCTCTCTATTTCTAGTGGCATATTTATAGGAGGCACCTGAGTGTTCTTCAGGAGAGGATAACCTCAGAAATGTAAGAAAACATAGAATACAGGCCAGCATGGTTGGTTGAACCTCTCAACTGTTGCTAACCAAAGGGGGAGATTGAGTGATATAATGCGGATAACAGCCTGCATGGAGCTTACAGTCTGGAGCTTCCCCAGAATGATGACCTTTTCAGGAGCAGCCCTGGAGAGCCTCCATCTCTCTGGCCGGCGTTTGCGTGTGTGTGTGTGTGTGTATGTGTGTGTGGTGTGTGTGTGTGTGTGTGTGTGTGTGTGTGTGTGTGTGTGTGTGTGTGTGTGTGTGTGTGGTGTGTGTGTGTGTGTATGTGTGTGTGTGTGTTTGAGTTTGGTTAGTAGCAGCTGTCAGCCACAACGTGCCTGTCTCTGTCAGTCTCCTGTCTCAAATAGCGCTGAGCACAGATTACTCCTTGTATTACTCCTTTAAATTAACTACTGAAGACCCATAAATCCCTTTAATGTCCCTTTAATGTTTGGTTGAGAACATTTTGACTCACTGTTTCTAATTGAAACATTTCTGTCACTTGACTGAACCTTTTTATAATATAACCCAAGTGGCAGCATGAATTTGCTAAAGGTAAGGGACCACGGATGGAACCCTGGGGGACACCACATGTCAAAGGGACCACTGAGCAGGGGTTGTTAATCCTTGAGGAAATCGTATTTGATAATCAGGATTTTTGTTTTGTTGGTAAATTAAAGCTTGTTCGGACTTACTTAACAGAACTATGTAACATGATTCTACTTAAGAGCTTAAAAATATGCTTAAACGATAAATCTACTTTTATTTTACTACTTAAATACGTGCTTGACCGAATGTTTTTTCTGTTTTATGGTACATTTTGACTTACTATCTAAGATATCATATTATTAAATGCCCCAAATAAATAAAATATGCTAACAAATATGTTTTTCTCATATTAAAGGGTTAACCTACCTAACCTGCCCAACTCTGTCGCCATAAATAAAGCCTTACTCACCTTCTGAAGAGTATCTTGTCCATCATGATGGGCCCGGTAGACTCACGTGCGGTCTGTCGTATCTGACGGACGCAGTCACGCAGCCGGGGGTCAGATGTCAATAAACCGGTTTTTCTCAAAGCCTGAAGGAGACATGAAGGAGATGAGGTGGATTTTAAGCAAATGAAGACACAAGGGAGAAAAAGTATACGCAGTCATAGATGCATATATAGAAAAAGTATTTGCAGTCATGCAGGAAAACAGTTTTAGACATATATAATGTCAATAACAGGATATCGAACTTGTAGATGGTGGACATAGTTTTTTTTATAGCACCCATGTGGGACTGAGGAGGAAATAGAGGCGCAGATCTGATCACCAGGAACCGTATCGTAAGTCACGCGTCTGGCTGACATGCAGCCACTGCACAAACCTTCTCCGTCTTATTTTAGGGACACCATGTGTACAACCATCTGTCCTCACGGGAGAGGCCACAGTGTTTATTTTCTGGGGTCATCAAATCTGAAACCTGATTCGGTGAGCCAAAAGACCCACAAACACATGAGCTCAGGCTCGCGGCTGATGCTACTGAAGGTCTGATCGCAAGCTTCTGCTCAGGACATGCTGACGTCACGGCTCTGCTCATAATTTCACCTGTTGATTTTACTTACATAGTTTTAGTCCTGTTCAGGACAGGCAACAACACACATCCACAATTTTGCAGACAGTACCAATACAAAAATAGCATAAAGAAGATATGAATTAAAATGCAATAACATCCGGCATCAAATAGGGGTTATTTGAGTCAATGTAAACATCTACGGGCAGATGCTTCTAAGTCATGGCTTTAATGGCTTTAATTGGGTCCAGAGAGAGAGCAGCTCTCTGAGATCCAGATAATTCTGCAGCTGATCCAGTCAGCGGGAGCAGTGCACTCAAACAACCTTATTTCCAGATTCAGCACGGACTTCAGGGACAGTCAGTGGAAATAAGTCCTGAGAGTTAGACAAAAAGAATATGAAGAATATAAATCTACTTTTGACCGTGGCGATCTTCCTACTCGGGCTTACAGTGAGCACGGCTGGGTAAGAGATCGTTTGGGTCTCCATGGCGTGGAAGCATTGTGAGGTGCTGGAGATATATAAGATATAATCAATACTGAGTTGTTAGTTACATAAGTAACTAGAAGAAGCATTCAGAGAGCGTAAACCCCCACTAAGACACAAACATCATTCTATGTTTGAATGACTAAATTATCGCCAGCCTCTATATCAACTGACAACTCAAACAAACTCTCTAAGCATCGCTCAAATACTCTGTAGCCATGCAGTTGTCTCTTGTGTCTTTCCTCTTCAGCATCTCTGTTCAGCCCACTGAGCCCCCAGCTCCACCTCGAAGAAACATCAGAGGAATCAAAAGAACAAAGGCAGCAATAGCCACACTGTGACGTCTACTACTCCAAATGGCTTTTTATTTTATTTCATTTATCTTTATATTTTATTTTATCTTGTGTCATTTTAAATTCTGCCAAACAAGTAACTTTAATCACCTCTAGGATAAGCCAAAATCTATCTCTGTGTACATTTTCATGCAAATCCGTTTTGTAGTTTTATAGTAATCCTGCACACAAACAAATAAAACAGACAAACAAGCAAACAGACAAACAAAAAATCAGACAAACTCCAAAGACTGAAAACAACCTCCTTGGTGGAGGTAATTATAATATGTCAGGCTGCTATAAGTATATATATATATATATATATATACACAATTTTAATGTTTGTATGCAGCATATAAAGATTTCTTTTCCGATCCTCCGATGTCATTTCAACAAAAGCAAGTAGAATAAACGTCTTAGATTTGGTTTTAGGAAGAGCGATAGAACAGAAACATTCATGTTTGCTCACTAGGGAATGATAGACTTGTATAGAACGTTTTGCAATCATCTACAATGAAGCAGATCGACAAACACTTTCACCATCTTTATCCTTGGCTGGTCACCTATATAAACAAGTGCAGTCATCCGTGGCGTGGCAGCAAGCCACCCGTGTCGGCACACATCACTTCTCCTGAATGTGTACTGTGGTCTTTTTTAGATCACTGAGTTGCCATAGACACCAAAGTCACCAGATGTCATCTGTCCTTTTTATGGGACCGTCCTAAAAGGGGGCAACATGCGAAGCTTGCGTGAGCACAACAACTCATCATCCGACATCAACCTTTGTAAGCCTTATTTAGAAAACGTAAATATTCTTTTAAAATCCGTAAGAAAGAGTAAATCAGGCAGAGAAATTTGAATTCAAGCAAAAAAGAAAAATTCATAAAAAGTACATTTTTGCTGATTTGGAGGGTCCATAACCTCTCTCACGGGTAAATGTGAATCTCTGAGGTTCAACATTGCCTTAAATTGTCAATTAAGGAAACTGAAAAAAACAATACTGAGATATACATGTTTTAGGGTCTCTACACAGCCTGGCATTTCAATAAATTCTGTTCAGGGTTTTTTTTCGAGGAGATGTGAGACTGTCGAGCCTAACATACTTAGAGTATTAACTTTAATGTACGAACAAGGGTAACTCAATATGCTCCTTCGGTGGGAGCTTAAAAACATGCCATGTCAATGAAAGATTTCCGTGGCGTTACGCAGATTGAGGCCATGACATCACTGGAACAGGGTTCACTGGTGTCTACTGCACGTCTGGTTGATGCCACTGGAAACAGACTTTCTCCAATGTTTGTGTGCACATCCATAGGTTTGTAACTTTATACGAGATGGAGTAATAGCAAGTACTAGAAGTGGAAAGTAAAATTGATGCATGATGGCGGAATTTTACTTTTCACCTTTGCAAATTACCGATCATCTTGATCCACCTGCCCACCTGACCACTCCTCCATCATAACATCGGAATGCCTTTCCGGCTGCCCATCAGGTACTTTCTCCACCTGCCCACCTGACCACTCCTCCACCTGCACACCTTCCCACTCCTCCACCTGCCCACCTGACCATTCCTCCAGCATAACACCTGACCACTCCTCCACCTGCCCACCTGACCACTCCTACACCTGCCCACCTGACCGCTCCTCCACCTGCCCACCTGCCCACTCCTCCACCTGCCCACCTGACCGCTCCTCCAGCATAACACCAGACCATTCCTCCACCTGCCCATCAGGCTATTTTTCCATATTCATGCAGATGCACCAACGAAACACTGACTCATTTGAACCGTAACTCAGTTGCTGTTTCTTACTAAACCAAGGAAACACCCTGTAACAGGGAGGAAGAGGAGACAAACAGCCTTAATCACTGATACACCTGACAAACTGGCCCTGGAAAAACAAGAAAGAAGAAGGTCTGAAACGTTGAAATGGAAAATCAGCTTGCTGAAGAAATCCCTGGGCCAGAAACAACACAAATCATCTCACACAAACTAACAACAACCTTGGCCGCCGAAGAAAACAGCAAGGAGGAAATATTCATAACACTGAGCCACAGGACAACGATCCCTCAGATGATGACGAGCAGAGCTTCAACACAAAATCTCAAACTTTTTTAGAATGCTACATTTCAGACCGGGCTACTTAAAACCTGGACTATGGAGTCATTCCATCACTTTCTGTTTGGGCCGCAAATGTAAAATGTGCCTCGTGTAAAAGCAGACACGTATCAAAAGTTTGTATCGCATTCTGAAAGCAGCGGTTTACAAGAGCTCCAAGCTACAGACCAAAATGTGAAAGATGTTACAACCATCCCTTATTTTTTCCACAGTCAGAGAAAAAAATGTCGAGCATCACTGTGTCAATGTTTCATCCTTGCAACAGCAAATAAAATCATTTCTCATATCTTTCCTCGACTATCCCACATGATGAAATAAGTCAATGAAAAGTCCAAGTTGGCTACAACTGTGTTAAACCTAGAAAAAAGTCCCGTGGGTTGGATCTCCGTGTATTCTTGATCCGTGGCTCAAACAATGGATCCCAAAAGATAGAAGAGCATCATGTGCAGGGATAAAAAGAAAACTGAAATAAAAGTGTGTTAAACAAGCAAGATCACTCAGATATTTAAAATATAGGCGGTAAAATGGATCTAGAGATACAATGTAAACTTAGATAAAATTTGGTTTATTAGAACCACCATTTTTAAAGGTTATTGTCTAAAGTGGAACTCCTCAAATTAAACGTGAAGTTATGTCCGAAAAGCATTGTTTTTCAAAGAAAAGCTCCCCCTACTGAGTAAAATATGAACCGTTAGAGTAAAATAAGATAAATACTAGATAAATGTCCTTAAATCGATTCAACAAATTTGGATTGAATCAAACCAACGGTTGAGAAATTATGGCCGGAAAAGTATCAGTGATAGAAATCCCTCTAGTGTTGAAAATATTCAACAGACTTTCCCCGAAATCAATCCAGTTCTTCCATGCATTAAGGTCTACAAAGGTAAAACATTTGAAAATGATCCCTGAAATAGTTTTTGAGTTATCGCGATATCATGAAGGATCTGTGGACGCGGCTGTGGCGATGACGATTCCATATTATTTCCCCGACGGTACGGGGATATAATTATATCCAAAATTTGGTGACCACTTTGTGTGTTCTACTGGTTTCTATGTGGTCTGTGTGGGGTATGTAACTTCTAAGCATTAAACTTAAGTTATGGCAAAGTCATTGACTAATTTAATGCAGATTGTAATTAATGTATTACAATCTGCTGGAACAACCTGAAAAAATGTGAAAATATTGTAATATTTTCACTTTTTTTTTTTTTTTTTTTTCAATATTGATTTTAATTATTGTAGTAATTAAAATCAAAAAATCCAAATGAGAAATTCTTGTTGTTGCTCTGATGATGGCCTCGGTGTCACCGCCACTATTCTTAGTTTTGTTACATAACATAGTTCCTAAACACCTTTTTTAAACTCGATCCTGCTCGCAGCCGGAGATGCTCTGGATTCCTGTCGTGTCAAACCCAAAGATTAACATGACAAAAGCAACAGAGGCTTTTAATACAACGCCGATGTGTGTGCGTGTCCACATGCGAAAGCCAAAACAGCCGGTGGCGTGACAGATGTAGTGTAAATGTTGACTCACAGAGTTGAACTGGGAGATGGGGATCATCTCCTGGCCGTCTGTGATGGTGTAGAAAAGCAGATCTTCCATGGTGGACATCAACCTGCTCCTGCTAAAACAAACACACACTGTATTCTGGGAAATATGCAGTCCCTTCGGTGAATTTAGCTCAAACTCAGGAGAAGTGTGTCATGGCGTGTGTCAACAGAATCAATCGAACACGTGAAGGGTTAGCATGCTACGATTCCATGTAGATGAAATAATAAAAAACTTAATAGACGTAATAGCCCTTTATAAACCTAATAAAGGGTTTCTATACGCAGTAAAATGTATGTTTTCTCACGCACCTTTAATTATGTGGACCAGAATACAAACATCCAAACACAAGTATATACTATAAAAAGAAATTTAGAAAAGTTTGGAAAAACTAAAACTGCAAAATAATCCAATTAAAACATCCAAACAGAAACTCTCTGTGAATTTATTTTTTTCTCCAGTAATCCTGTTTGCGTATTTCTTCATCATTCATCACAGGCTACCGAATAATATATTTTTTGTAGAAAACCTAAATCTTGGAGCTTGATATTTTGTTTCCTTTCTTTCTTTACCCACGAATTCAGTAAAATGAAGACAGCTGAACACAAAGGCGGGAGACGGGGGGAAACTCATAATGTACGTATGTCTCCTTTAAGTTGTTGTGAGCTGTAACTTGGGGTTTAATGGGCGACACCACGTCATTACATGGGTGCGCGAATGTTGAGGGTCTTGTCAACTGGTTTGAGGTTGCTAAGCAACCAGTGGATAATAAAAAAAAACGTATTTCAATACTTTTGTTGGATGTAACCAGTAAAATACGTTCAAAGAATTCTACGGATGAAGGAAGGACAATCTGAACGAGACGGTTTACATAAATACAACGATGCAGATAATAATGCTGCATATACAGTATATTTATATTTTTGAAGTTCTCTATTTTATGTATATAGTTCAGCATCTTAATGGTGTAAATGTTACTGATTTTGCACATAGATGAAGATAAAGAACGTTGGGGATGATGATGGCGACCATAACCATGCCATGGACCCAGCAGGAGTACACAAAGAGGGTAACCCCTTTGAGCTGTAATCCCCCCCCCGCATGAACTCGCATGAACCCAAATCGATCTCAATCTTTGTTTACCTACAATCTGTGTCTCGTGTCTTAACCACGACCACAGTGTTAACTACGACGCTGGTATACACACCAAACCATCTTTTCATTCACCTCCTTTAAGGATGATCTTTAAAAAAAAAAAAAAACAGGCAGGTGTCAATCAACCTGATTGACACCTGCCTGAGTCTGGAAAAATGTATTCCTCAAAAATGATAACTATCAAATCCAGCATTGTTCCAAAAACCTTTGCAAATTATGCAAAATTGATAATAATAATAATAATAATGAAGTTGGAGCCTTTGTAAATATGATTTGGAATTTTTCAGATGTGAATTTGTTTTTGCAACATATTTAATCAGATGTAGTTGGCGCTAATATTCCATTGGTGCCCGTTGCCTACTTTTAAATGATGAGACGATGATTAATGGAAACAAAGTATAGAGAAAGACTCAGATTTCCGGGCTGATCAGCTGCCAGAAGATATGGCAAAAACAAAATAAAATAATAGTAAACTTTATTTTAATAAAATTAAAATACATTTTTATTTATTTTCATAAAATTAAAATATATTTTTTATTTCTTTTGATAGAATTAAATAAATGTTATTCTATTTTGATTAAATTAAATGCATTTCATTTGAATTTCATCAAAATAAAATACAATTTCCTGTTTCATGCAAGTCATTTTCCTTTATTATTGTCAAAAATGATCAAAAACCATCATAATATCTATGAGTCAGTCTCTCTTATCTAAAATAAAATACATATTCTTGCTTAGTTTGATGTAGTTTGTTGTTTTGGCATGTATAGGCGTATTTTGCATGTTGACGATGAAGATGCATCGTTTTGGACTGGTCAGAATTCCCTCTCCTGCTGGCCTCCTCTGCCTCCAGCATACCGGTAGCACAATCTCGATCGTGTTACCCCGGCCGTGGGATTCTTGCAGCTGTCATATTTTCCATTTTCTTCATTCCTCTCTACAGGGGTGGCTTAGTTTAACAAGGGAGTCGTGGTTTGAGATTCATTCGGGCTATTCTTTTTTGTAATGGTTCAGTTTCAGTTTGATGATTCTTGGTTTATTTTCTATGAGGTGAAATTTCATGTTTTCCGGTTCTGCATTTGCTGTTTGATTTTTGATTTTTGGTTATTTCCATTTACTACCTTTCCTAAAGCTTCTCGTTACTGTTTTGTCTTTTAATCCCCATGAGTTCTTCTTCACTTCCTGCATCTGTTCAGTGGTTGTTTTTCTTCTTTGCTGTCACAAACCCGTCTCCCCTCTACTCTGCATCCATGGTTTCAACTTGTCTTGTTAGTCTGTGTATTTCAGTCGGTGTGTTTTTGCTCCTCTCTGTCAGTTTGTTGTGTTGTGGATTATCAGTCTGCTCGATGTGTTCTCCAGTTTTCCATCTCCTTGAGTTTTTCCCTGAAGGTTTTGTTTTCCTCATGTGTTTTTCAGTAGTCTTTACCTTACCTCTGCTGGGAATTATTACTTAGACTACAGACATTTGTCAATATTAACAGTGCTTTCCTATGTGGATGCTTAATTATTCATTAAAATTAATCTGTATTTAGCTTAACTATTATCTGAATGTTTTAAAAAATATAACATTAAACTTTATTTTATTTATTATCTTTATTTTACACATTTAAATAGATTCTTTTTCAACTTTACTCAACTTTATATACAAATGCACAAACCAATATTATTAAAATGGTTTAGAAATGTTTTCTTAAATCAGACCAATAAAACAGAACTTATTTAATTACCTTGAGTGTACATCCAACAATTCAGTGAGCTTTTGATTTGATTTTTTGTTTGGACAGCGATTGCAAAACATGCAAGGTCATCCATAATTGGACGGTCACATGACTAAATTCATGTCTGTATTTCATGTTCACACGTAAAAGTCAAAATCTAAATTGACATGTTGACCATTTCATTAAAAAAAAAAAATATTTAAAAACAATACTAATAATAATACTAAGAAGAACAAGAAAGATAAGTAGTAGAAGAAGAATAAAAATAAAATGTATTTGTATAGCAATTATTTAGACAAAGTTACAAAGTGCTACACAAAATACATGGTCATTCAAAATGAAAACATCACAAACAACTACAAATCAAAACATGGATTTCCTGTAAATGGTCAAATATAAATCTCTCATCTGCAACAAGAAAATAATAGTTAAAATAATAAAGATAAGGTTGTACTGCAGAAATGCTTTTTATAAGCTCTGTTAAAACACATACTTTTATTTACTGCAACCAGACCCTTCAGGAATATAATGTGTGACTATATATCACCTGATGTATTATTAATAAGTTTAGACGCTAGTATTTAACCTACTTTGAGGGTGTTTGGTCCACATCCGGGCCCTCCTGCTGGTGAAAGTTTCTGTGGGTGTGGGATGATGCTGCTGCCCAGCCGGGGAGAGCAACAGGTTGCTGTGGTCTGAACAACAGCATGTTGTCAGCTCCAACCCTGGTGGAGATTCCTGCATTTTTAAACAGCTGCAGCATTCCCGGGTTAGCCTTCCTCAGTTTTTTGAGGCAATGCATTTTGATAAGTTGGGCCTCAATAATTCAGGGTGGTTTGTTTTGCCTCTGCAGAGAGATACTGAGGTCCTGTAGTTCCTCACAGCTTTATAACAGGAGCTGTCTGACTCTCCGGATCAGTTCTGTCTCTGGAGGCGGGGCTGTGACACTGTGACAAAATGTTGGTTCACTATAAGGTCAATGACCAGCAGCTGAGGAACCACACCAGGATCTCTCTGCAGAAGCTGCTGAGTGTAAATCAGCTGATTGCACACAAGAAAGAAGAGAAAAAAAACAACATTTCAAGAGAAAACCAAACATTTTCAGGGTAATTCTTTTAAATTCAAAGAAAAAGGTGATTGTAGATGATTAATATCATTCCAAACAGTATGGACATGGAGATAATTGTGGCTCATGTTTGAGTTTAGGTTGATTCGAATGACTTAAAAGAGCTCATAAAGCCATAAATAGAAGCTTTATTCAAAAATTCTATTTAATTGGAGTTTGTTTACTTTTCATCACATAAGAAAGTAATTTCCCTTTTTGTACTTTTTTTAATTAGTTATTTCATCAATAATAAATTAAATAAATGTTTCGTATTTTTGTTTTTTACAGTTCATTATGTATATTTTCTGTAAAAAACCTCTGGGGTGTTTTGTTTTCTTGTCTGGCTGTCTAGGGTATCTAGGGTAAGAATATCTGCTCACCCCTGAAGACTCAGTCTGGAATCTAGCCTCTTCAATTTAGAGGCATTTAATAGAATAATTGTCACTATTTTATAATTTTCAAAAAAAATATGTGAGCTTTTAAAAAAAAAAAATTACATCGTCTCTAATATGGAATATGTATGATGTGGATGTTTTTCATAATATGTACCATATATAATGACTTTTAATACGTGCTGTTATGTATTTTATATATGTACATCATCCTCTTATGATATTAACACTTACATGTCAAAAGAGATTCATATATTTAGACTTTATTTAAACTTTTTTTAAGCATATGAGATTGCTGAATTCATACTTTTCTTCTCCTCCTTGTTATTATTATATACTTAATGTATGACATAACGCTTAATACTAGTATATATTATGATATACATATGTAGAATCATTCTATGACCATTTAATCTCAGACACAGAGACAATCATGCACACACACACACGCACGCGCGCACACACGCACACACACAAACACACACACACACACACACACCTCTCTGTAATTTACAAGCGTTTTGCTCGCCCACTATGACTGAACGCCTCATCCGGCCCACAAAAGCCCAGAATGTAATCATGTTTTGTTTTTTTTAAACAAAATGTTGACCCTTGTCCCGTTGCTTGTTAATGGATCAGCCTTTGGAGGAAGCCCCCCATGCTTCCCCCATCATGACGCTCCCACCTGCTGTCAGTGAACCTTGTTTATGTGCGCCATGCCCAGTATGGTGTTATTCATCTTTACACAACCACCCAAGTCCTTTGTTGGCCCAGTCCGTACAAGGATGTGACGTGTTTACTAGGTGTTCAATTCAGAATAAATGTATGCGTTACATCAACAATAAAAAAGAAGAAAAGAAATCACTGCAGTGGATGAAACTGAAGTTTTTGTCTTCATACTATTTTCTCCAAACAATTAGCACATTGACACTCTGTGTCAAAATCATTGTAACCCCATTGTTTAATTCATTTATTGCATAACTAGTAATTTACCCCATAATAAGACAATCACATGACATAATTCATGACTATATCTCATGTTCACAAGTGGAGGTCACATCCTGAATTTGTGTATTGACTGCGATAATAATAATATTAACAACAATAATAATTATAATAAATCCTTCTTTGTCCATCTATCTCTCCAGTGTGTTTTATCCTTATATGACTGTTTTAATCTATAATCCACTTATATCTCATGTAGCTGCTGTAAATTATGTGTTGTATTATTTATCAGCCTGATGAATAATTGAATTGGGTAAGTCGATATGAAGCGTGTCAGATCCCCGGTGGAGGATCTGCTGTTAGATGGCGACCCCCCCTGGTGAGTTCTCCACAATGATGCACTGAAGCCTCCGTCTCCCACCTGTAGGTGGCGCACTGACTCCAGCAGCCCATCCTGAGATCAGCCTCCGGTCCCTGACTCTGATGTTTTGTTGAGAAGACATCACAAGTATTTGTCTGAGATCCTTCCTGTTCATAGAGATTCTTTTTTTTTTTTTTTTTTTTTTTTTTGGTACAGATTCAAACACAACAACTGCCATCGCTCGGGTTTCAGACCGGAGCTTCCTGTCTTTGATGTCTGCTGTGAGATCTTCCCCAACGAGATAACGGCCCTCTGTCATAGAACATCTTACATCATATAGTGAAACCAGCTAGAAATTAAAAAAGAAAATTTGGTCTGTATTTGATCATTTATTTAATTTTCCTTTCATCCTGCCTTTGTTCAGTTCTTACAGGAAGGAACTTTAACTTTAAATCATTCAGGATGTGGTGAAGCGATAACCCATAACCATATTTTAGATTCACAGCACTCACGCTGAACATTTTCATGGCAACTGTGAATTCCTAATATTTATCTCCGGGCAAATGCTAACGCTAATCACGCGACTTGATATCATGTCTGTCATCGAATCGATGAGGCCTCATTAAGCTCCGGTGCTCTCCTCACCCTTTTTCTAGGTGTGTGACTTCTCCAGAGGGGTGCATCCTAACCCATGGCCTCTCTGCTCTACCTCTGCCGCTTGTAGCTTCTCTGTTTTCAGGCAAAAATGTTTTCCATTCCTGGGCCAATGAATGCCACCTTTGTCCCTTCACCCCTCCATCTTGTGTGAGAAATCCCCCCTCGCTGCACAAACCCGGCCTGCACAAACTTAACCTCTCTCCCCCTCTCCACCTCACACAGGAAAAGAAGCACACCGGCTCCGCTCCTTTGATTCAGACTCAACCATCTGCAGGTCTGGATGAAGCCCTGCTTTAGATTTCAGTCCCAGGCAGCAGGTATTTGGGAAGGAAATGTGCAGAGACTGTTGATATATGGTCGCAGCAGGTATTTAGAATCGTCCGACAAGTTGGAATATAAAGCAAATAGAAAATACAAACTCCATAAGAGCATATTCAAAAACGAAATGGTCAAAATTGTGGGCTATCACGACTTGTAAACTAAGTTAGGGCTAGATTATGCCATTAAATGTACGGTTGTGAAGATTCTCTGTTAAAAAAAAAGAAAAGGAGTTTAATTTACAGTAAAATACCATCAGATGTCGATGCCTAAAAAAGTACAGTGACAATGACCAATACATAAACCAGCATGAAAAACCCCAATTATCACCGTAGTAGATTCGTTGAATTATCTTAAATAAAGAGCAAGTAAATAACTTTATCATTTATCAGATTCGTTCAGACACAGAACTCAGAAGTTTACTGTGAAAAGAAAAAAACATAATGTTACCATTAAGTCATTTCCGTAAAAGTACCAAACCATTTATATACTGTATATCTGTAAAATAATGCGGATTTCCATGTTTAAAAAGTCTAAATCTATTGTAATTTACTGTTTTATGTAATTAAATACTTAACCGTAAACTGGCTGACATTACATCTATTTTTAAGGTAATTTACTATAATTTCTAGTACATGGCCCTATTTTTTATGGTAAAATTCTGGCCACAGCTGCTGGTAGTTTGCCGTAAATTATGCCGATGTTTTATTTAACATTGTCGTGACAGATATTTATTAATTTGAGATCAATAAAAAAAACATTATTTATCCTCATTATCAGTCTTTTCTGGCCCCTTTAAACCATATTGAGGGGGAGGGGAGCTCATATTGGCACATTTTGCTATGACAAAGTTATGCACACACAGGTAAACCACACATGGAGGAGTTATAAAGCATTACCAACACCCTAAAGCTCCAAAATGATGCATAAACCATTAGCCAAATAAAGTGCAAACAGTTATAGGTTATGAAAAAACACACTCAAGTAAACTCTTGTCTCCCCTTCTCCTCCTCTGTGCCAACTACTATATTTGAGTTTGCAGCTACACTTTTAAAGTCAATGAATGTGATTTTGCTTTTTATTATAAGCCCTATTTATATATAGTCACTCCCTCAAATGAGGTATAATCTAAAAGTTTGTTTTGTCGGAGCTGAATATTTGAGTTTTGGAAGCTTTATAGTATTTTATAGTATTTTTAGCATCCCAGCTCGCAAATTTAAGATTTGGTTTTAATGTGATTGTTCACATAATATCAACAGGTAGTAATAATCCGTGGAAAATCAAAATACATGACCAGTTCAACAAAGGGCGGACAAGCGTAGCAGCGAACTGATAAAATAAAGGAGCATTTAGAAGATGGAGAGTCAGGAGAGGGTCCAGACATCTCCTGATCCTTATGGCACACAGGAGCTTTATTTGCTAGGTGGCCAGAAGTACAACTTCAAAAGTCATGTACACTAAAAGGTGTTTCGGTTTTCACAACTTGCTGCCACTGCTCCATCCCTCTGGATCTCCGAGATCACACCAACATGATCCTTAACCCTAACCTCGCCGCTGCCTCACCACGCTCATTATTATGGGCTTTCATTGAAGGGGATTGTGGAGCCCTAACATTGGTTCTGATTTAAAAACTGAAGGTTTTTTTAAAAAGGCTTCCATATACTAATACGTACTATTGTGCGTGTTGAATATTATTTTTTAGTTGATGCGCAAAATGGCCTCAGCCTCCAGTGGGTAAAGTTGAAAGCATTCAGAGAACCTGCACACCAGGAACCTTGTCACTAGAACCTGAACGATGGTAAGATTGTTTCCGGGCCGTAACCCACTCGGTGTAATGATGCTGCTGTAATAACATCACTTTACGTGGCTCTCATTCCGCATGGATAGATGATCCATTTGAATGATTCATTCTTTCCGCTCCAAATGTTGGCTGTGCCACGTGTCCACCAATCCCTGTAACCGTACACACACCAAATATATCTAGATAAAATAAGATATATTTGGTGTCTAGATAAAATAAGATAATAAGTAGATAAAAATAATATAATCTTATCTAGTCTAATACAGTCCTGTCCAGTCTTTCATTCATTCATTCACTATCTACCACTTATCCTGTTCAGGGTCCAGTCAAGACTCGTCCTGTCAAGTGTAGTCCAGTCCAGTTGTCTAGTCTAGTTTAATCCATTCCTGTCTAGTCCATTCCAGTTGTCTAGTCTAGTTTAATCCATTCCTGTCTAGTCCATTCCAGTTGTCTAGTCTAGTTTAATCCATTCCTGTCTAGTCCATTCCAGTTGTCTAGTCCAGTCCAATTGTCTATTCGAGGCTAGTCTAATCCAGTCGTCTAATCTAGTCTAATCCAGTCCTGTCTAGTCTAGTCCAGTCCAGTCGTCTAATCTAGTCTAATCCAGTCCTGTCTAGTCTAGTCCAGTCCAGTTGTCTAATCTAGTCTAATCCAGTCCTGTCTAGTCTAGTCCAGTCCAGTCGTCTAATCTAGTCTAATCCAGTCCTGTCTAGTCTAGTCCAGTCCAGTTGTCTAATCTAGTCTAATCCAGTCCTGTCTAGTCTAGTCCAATCCAGTCGTCTAATCTAATCTAATCCAGTCCTGTCTAGTCTAGTCCAGTCCTGTCTAGTCTAGTCCAGTCCAGTCGTCTAATCTAGTCTAGTCTTATCTTTGCCCTTTCATTACTCTGTATATATATATATATATATATATATAAAAAATCTTGATATTCTATTCTATTATTTGATTTGTCAGCTTTTACTTACAGCTCTATTCATACACCTTTCCTATAAACAGGAATAATAAATGTTTTGATAATAACATTCACCTTTTTTTGTTTGCTTTAATTTCTCCCACAGCAGCAGCAGGCAGAGCAGCAAAAAGATAAAAACCATCGGTAAAAACATCTTGCTGAACAAATAATCTCAAACAAACCCAGTTGCTGAATATTCTGGTGAATACAGCGGAGCAGGTACGGATTATAAACAAAGATGGGATCTAAGCAGTATAACTAAAAAAAAGGCTTGAAGGGATTCCAATGAAAGTTTGTTTCAAAACAGGCCCTGGTATGGGAGCAGGTAATAAGATTTTTTAATATTTATCGAGACCATTGTCCTCAATTCCTGTTTTTTCGACTCCTTGACCCCTCATGATTCATACTATTGCAAATTGGAATTCGGCTTGTCGTAGATATAAGTACCTTAGCCGAGTGCCTTCTAGTTCATTATAATGGCAAAAATGTAAAAAAAAGAAAGAAAAAAGTACTAATTTAGAATATTGAATAAAATGCATGTATTTTTCTATACTGGACAATATATAATGTATCTATATGGTATATGATATAATATGTATAACTGTCCTGTAAATATTTCATGGAACACTGTGTTTCTTTGTTTTAGTACTGAACATTGACAACAGGTCAATTTGATTTATTCTAATCTGAAAAAATATTAAAAAATAAATCAACCAAAAATCCATACATACAAAGACATAGACATGCAAAAAAAAAACATGGGTGTAATCGCATAACATCACATCTAAGTCGTGGTAATTCTCATATAGCAAAATAACATGTTTATTTGTTAGCATGCTACAGCCTCCAGTTGATAGCACACGCTAATGATGAGCTATGAGCTCGGCTGAGGATGATGTCATTCAGTGGAGGCTAACGGAGAAGCTTCAACCGCTGAGCGACGGGTCCAGTCTGAATCTCTGACAAACTGAGATGCCCTAGAATGGCTAATTGCAATGATAAACTCTTTTGAGTGAAGTAATATCACTGCCTTTAGGAAGTTTGCATTAATGCCCGAGAAATAAAATAAGAGTAATAAAGTTATTTCTGCATTATTTAATCCCACACACTCATAATATTTTCAGGTAAGTAAGGATCATAAGACTGACATTTAAGTCTTGTTTTTATCTCACCAAAACAGGAATTTACAATGAGAGTCATTTTTTATCAGGGTGACGTTGCACTTTTATTGTGTTGTAAACTCATGAAAGTGTCTTCTCTAACTTAAAGTCAGTTTTCACTGAGGGACAAGATACATTTTGTAGACGCTATCTGGGTCTGTCTGTCCTCCCCTCTCCACTCGGTGGATGCTAACTATAACTCCCCACACTCGTCCTTGCGTGGCTGGAGGACCACAGCCACCCATCTGCTGCGTCACCATGCTGAAACCTAGACACCTTCTAGACCCCTGGAGCCTCTGTGCGCCTGTACAGTTGTGAGAGGTCAGTCCCCCATCACCACCCTCCGTCCATCTCTACCCCTTCCCACTACCCTCAAACCAACCCCCTACCCTCCTCCTCCTCCTCCTCCTCCTCCTCCTCCTCCATCGTGTGTTAGCTAGGAAGCTTCCACACCCTTCCTCACCCACCAACCCCCATCCTCACCATGCAGCTATCCCACCGCCCTGCCATCTCGCAGCATTCCGCAGGCTCTGCACACAGAGGCCTATTGTGTGTATTGGGAGACGGCAGAAGGCAGCGTTCAGTCGGTGCACCAGGGAAAAAGGATGTGTAGAGGTGAAATGAACTCAGTATTCCTGCTGTAGGTGGATACAGATCTGTAGTTAAAGCTGCTCGGGTATCCAGGGACATTTCTGGGACACCGTTTTAACGAGAGCGCCGACAGATGAATGTTGCATGATTTTCTCCACAGCTCTCAGCTGGGCTCCTGTGATGAGGTTATACATCCTCAGCTATTGTAGGTGGCTATAAAGGGTGGCAGTTTCCTGAGCGGCCTTAAAACTTATGATTTCTTCCATTTCCAGCCGTGCTGCCTCCTGAGAGAAGGCAAAATCAGCATCTCTTTGTATATGAATGACTTCAGATTCCTCTAGCTATTATTCTCTCCTCCAGTCCTAAACTTCTGTATAATGGAGTCCTCTGTCCTTTCCAACGTTGAAGCCTCTTCTTAAGGAACTACATACTGTTGTGACACAGCAACAATGACATGACCTGACGCAGCAAAGTGGACCTAGTGTTGTCCAAAGGTTGCCCATTATTGATTCAGCCGGGAAACTGGCTGTTTAAATTCCCGAAATGCTTTTGTTGTTCATAATCATCACCCCTGATTGTGTTGTCCCGTTAAACATGTAAAAGAACAAAAGATCTTGCAAAACAAGGAGACACCTGTCCACACTGAGCTGATCTAATCGAAGTATGAAGGTCCTATTTTAGAGATAAAAAGCAGAAAAACCGCAGAGGAAAATGGAATAAAGAACTTTCACTATAAGAGAGGAGGAGAACTTCTTTCCTGAGCATAATTCCATAACACCAAAAAGCCCGGAGACCCGTTAGAGCTATGATGGAGTGTACAAATCTTTCTTTCCTCTATGCGGAATGGGGGGGGGCTCTTGAAAAGGTTGTGACCCTGGAATTATGGTGCCCCTCCTTGTGACAAAGACTCCCTTTCAAGCTCACTCACCTGGGCCGTCTAAAGAGAGGTACACGATAAAGATAGCGCAGATGCTTCATTACCCCTCTGCCTCGGCTTCACCATAGATAATTCTGGCGTATGTAGGCTATTTAGTCAGGAATGCAGCAATGAAATAATTCTTACTGGAGAATTAAACAGCATATGAGCGGGTCATAAACCGACGGGAGCATAATCGTTAAAGGAATGCAGTAAATACAGTTCTCATGGGAAATTTCCTGTACGAAAGGCCAGACCAGGATTAGTCTATTCACTGGATGTCACAACCTCTTGTCAGTGTTCTTCATCCAGACAGACAAGGTCTCAGAAAGTTAGTCTGCAATGTCTACATGACATAACTGCTGGGCTGAATGGTCACTTCAACACTTTAAGGTTGACCAAGGTCTGCAGATCAATCCATAATCCCAAAAGCCCAGACTACAGACTAGAGACAAACAACCCAGAGCGGAATTCCCATAACCTGCAAGTGGTTCTTTATTATTCAGAGGAAAACTGCATTTATTTGTTCTAGCTGGAGAATGTGAGTGGTCTCCAGTGAGAAAACAGTTCATTAACAAGCCTGAGAGAGAGATCCAGCTTAGTTTTACAGCTAATGGTGGATGTATTGGTCAACATCAATAACATTATAGAGTAGTTTTGTGATTAATATATGCCTGTGAGTTCTAAGTTTTTGAAGAGGTCCTGGTAGTTTGTTTCCCAACTACATACTTCAAGTGAAATCACATATCGATCATTTTAACAATAAGAATGGTTCTTGAATCGACGGGACGTTTCTCGCCCCCCTGATACAATGGCATGCGCTTGAGTCAGCCTCATACTCAGCTGCTTCTGGCATTTAATGTGAAAGTGAAGGTGCATCTTCTGGCCGGGCCAGGCCAGGCCAAGCAGGTCACGGGAGGGACGAAGACTTGAGTTAAAAAAAAAGGGGAAGAAAGCCCTAATAGAGTGTATGCTGTTGGATTGAGGGGAGGGAGATGAGGTTCAGGTTTCAGCTTGACAGGGGGTCTGGGGGAAGGACTGGTATTTTGGAATATACGAAGATCCATACAAGGCACAGTGGACATAAAACCGCGGTGCTTGCCCTGACGCCGTGGGTGAAGAGTGCCAGCTGGGGCCCCGTGTTGGATTCCACTTAGATTTTGGAGGGTTTGTGACTGCATGGTGCTATAAGTCTCTGGGATCTCACACTCATCACACAACTGACAGAAAGCCTGCTGTTGGCTGCCGCTTCAACTTCTCACCCGAGTCTCTCATCCTGCATGTCTAATATTTAGACATGTTCAGCTTTGTGGACTCAAGGACTGTTCTGCTACTTGTAGCATCCCAAGTTGTTTTACTATCCGTGGTCAGATGTCAGGAAGAGGATGATCGTAAGTTGTACTCTTTTCTTTCATTTTGAAATGTGTGGATAACTTTTGTCGCTTTTTCCTTCTTTCTTACCCAGTATTTCTGTAGAATAGCTGGTATAGACTAATCATTTTATACTGTACTGGTACTATAATAGAAGCATTGCCTTTTGCCAGTTCACCATTATCAAAAAGAATGTTTCTTGTTAATGACCAACCTGGTTAAATTAAAGTAAAAATGATACCATTGCTGTGATGTCAAGTTAAACAAATGAAGGGAATAGCATTTTCAGCCAGATACAGGCCAGATACATTAGACTCCATCTATGATGCAGTGAATTGTTTGTGATGAGTGAATAATGTCAACCGGGCTCTCTCTGAGTCCTCCAGTCCATTTCTTTCTATAGGACAGGTGACACGTCTGGTGGGATGGAGGACCAGGTGAACAAGTGTTGGTTTGTCCTCACCTGGGTCCTGCTGCTGTCCTCCTGTGTTTTCTTATATTGTAACATTAGATTTCAGGTAGAAATCTAAAATCTACATATTAGAGCATGTTAATGAGGCTGGAAATTATTTTTTTTTTTCCTACCATATCAGATGAAAGTAGCAGAAATAATAAGACTTGAGTTCAGATGGTTAAAATAGAGAAAAATATGCAAACCTCACCAACACCATCAGGCATGAGTGTTTTCATGAGGTGAAGCGGCCCGCGTTAGACAAAGCTAGAGCCCAGACTCGCAGGCTCAAAGGGTACCAGGGACAGAGAACAGAGAAATGATGGATTTATAGATCTATTGATGTCCAATTCTGTCCGGGGGCATCAAAACAATAAGACATGGGGCAAAGCATTCAGCTTTAACTAGTCAAACATTGTTTAGGATGAATGTGCTGAATGTGAGAGTATCACTTTCACAAACATGCTCCCAAAACAAATAGCAGCCATTGGCGGGACCGACCCAGAGCTGTATACATTAAACAAATCAACCATTCTTAATTCCCCAATGTGTTTGCACTGGCACTTGACACGGCTATGGGATCCAGATGGAGAAGTTTAGAAGGAGAGCATGTTTGCATAAGGCAGCAGCTTGTCAATTGGGCACAGTCTACCTCTAAGAGAGGTTCATTCATGGGAGAAGGTCTGCAGGTTAAATATACTCGCCGCGCCACGTGAAATATCTCAACTAGCGCTTCGGACACAGCCATTAACTGTGATTCATGTTGACATTATGCAATAATGAATAATAATATAATTCGAAGCATTTTCCTTCCCTGCTTCATGAGTGAATTTACTGATTTGAGGGAAAAGGACGCTTATCTAATCGTGAAATCTCCCTTTTAGTTCTTTTCCTTATCTTATTATTTTTTAAAAATTTTAAAAACTTTGGACTAATACTTAAGTGTTCAGATCTTCTCTTTGATACAGGATGTCCCTCCCCGTCATTGAACAAACACTCCTCCTCCATCTTACCCCATATTGCTGTTACTCCTCCTACATCCTCGCAAACCTCCCCTTTCACCTTTCACTCCAACTTCTTTACTTTAACATAATTCTGCTACACCAATTCACAACATTTCATGAACTGCAATGCCTTTCCCCGATCTAATTCTGCAACCCTACTCGCTCCTCATTGCGCTTTATTTCTCCTCTGTCCACCTGGCCCCCTGCAGAGGAGGCAGGTAGCTGCATCCAGGACGGCCATCAGTATTATGATAAGGATGTTTGGAAGCCCGAGCCGTGTCGTATCTGTGTGTGCGACAGCGGATCGGTTCTGTGCGATGAGATAATCTGCGAGGAGATCAAAGAGTGTGCCAACCCTATCATCCCATCTGGAGAGTGCTGTCCCATCTGCCCCGCTGATGCCACTGCCGCCATTGGTTGTAATTTATTTATTCCCATACCCATAAATAAATTACTTTTTATGCTTGCATTTATTCTAACACTTTAGAATGGGGAGCTGTCTCAGGATCCAAGTGTTCTGCCCGGTCATGGCTGCTGCAGTCAATGCTGTGATCATTTTGAACACTGTAAAACACTTAAGTCAATCAGCGCCTGATGTTCCCTATTCCAAAGTGTCCTTCTGTGACTGTACACATGCTTGATTTGGAGACCAGATTAGAAACATTATCAGGAGGATCTTATTCCCAAAATCAGGTGGAATCTGAATGCTCTTGATAATCCTGATGATCTGGCAGAAACGCTTCTGCTCATTTGAACTCATGACCAAGATGAAGCCTATATTCATACTGAACCTCGCTTCATTATTTATTGGACTCATTTTGAAGTTCTTCTACAAAATTAATGTTTATTCATAGGGGGGGGGGTATATTTTGAAACTTAAGACAGGACTCTAGAAAGACTGTCCAAATGTTGGAGGCCTTATAAGAATCCACTGTATTTCTGTGGTGCCTTCAGTGACCTCTTGATATATGGGAATTACAACGACTTAATAACTTGTTTATCAAATCAGAGTATACGCAGGTGTCATTTTATATTTTGATCAATAACATGAAAATGCATTTGCTGACATTTGTATATTCCCAAAGCCATCAGATTAGGATTACTTCACTCCCAGAAAAAAAACGTTTAACCACTCTTTCAGAACTATTTAAAATATACAACCTTGAAAATCTGTATATTTTCCATAGTTTGTGACGACATTAGCTATTGCTACAGCTAATACGGCTTGCTTAACCTTTAACATTTTTGCTAATAATTGGATCTCAATCCTCCATCCTCACGTTCGAGCTCAGCTCGCTTCATCCGTCTTGGAATTACACCTCTCCATTATTATAATCTGGATGGGATCTCTGACTCCTGGTTTGGTGAATTTGATCAGTTTAGCAACACTTGCAGATCTCATTCTCTAAGAATCCTAGGATTCAAAATCAATCGAGTGACTGAAGTGGTTTTCTTTTGGTAATGTTTTTCTTCTGTTTCCCCTCAAATTCATTCATTCATCCATCAATCTGCAACACCAGAGACCTTTGGCGCTAAGGTGAGGCAGTGAGTTGCAGGAAAACACTCCTTTGCTTTCACTCAATAAATAAAATAGTTCAATTCTATAACTCATTAAAGCAGTTTGTTTGTTGGTAAAGTACCTGATGCCAATGTTAACCCCTCTTTCATCTGTCAATCAGGGTCAGAAAGGAGAACCAGGAGATATTGCAGATGTAAGTATGAATCTCTGCTTTAAAGACTGATAAATAAACTTTTTTTAATCTCCTTTTTTCTTTATTTAGAAGAAATATTCCCAGAATTATTTTCATGTTCATTCACATACACGTATTTCTCACTATCTTGCTTTGTTGAATAAGATAATTCCACCTTGACTATGGGATAACCTCAAACCCTGAAAAAGGACAAATTGGGTGTGTTATCTATTCATTTATTAAAAAAAACATTTGACATCATTATAGGTAAAGTTACTCCCTGATACCAGCTAAGAAACAATGTCCAACATTCCCTAATTCAACCCTCTATGCGGAATAAACCCGGCATTCCTGGTACATAATGAACCCAATCAAATCCTCTTAGATCCTCTCAGCAGCTTTTCCTCAAAGCGCACATGTCAGGTGAACAAAGTCAGCCAAACCGGAGGTTAAAGGAGGTGATGCTGTTAGACAAAAACACGTTACCTGTCAAATTAAATCTTCGTCACTTGTGTTTTCAGCGTCACGTCCGCCCCCTACAAAGTTGGAATGTCCTTTAATTTCAGCTGCTGACACAAGAGTTCAGCCGGACATGACATTGAAAATTGTGCTTCATCGTAAAGAATCATTTAGGATAAAAGCCACACAAACCTGACGTATGTTATCTTTTTATCGTTTGTGCAGGTTGTAGGACCAAGAGGACCACAAGGCCCCATGGTAAATATTATGCTATTTCATATAGGGTTCTAAAAATACAACAGTTATTTATGCAAGCATTCTTTGGTGATGTTGTTCATTGGTGCACAATAATATGATTCTCGCTCCGATGAACAGTTTCCACCATTACTGAGATTAAATATCTTTATTTTTGCAGGGCCCCCCAGGTGAGCAGGGATCACGCGGAGAAGGTGGAGCTAAGGGCGATAGGGTAAGTCAGCCAAAAAAAAAAAAAGAAAAACATCTTGCACTAGTTAAATGATATCAGCAATGGGACACCAAATGTTGGGTCAATCACCGGCTCAGATCAGTGATGTGACTGAAATGACAGATATCTGTAACAGTGTAATAACTGCTAGAGTAAAGAAATAACCTAATCTAATATTCATATGAGTAACTAGAAAGAATAAGAGAAAACAGCTTCATGCATCAGTGTCTGACATGCGTCAAATCTTTCTGGTGATGGTTGATTCAGAGAAAATAACCTTCGCTTTTTTCCCCAAAGGGAAATGCTGGACCTCGAGGACGTGATGGTGAGCCTGGCACCCCCGGAAACCCCGGACCCGCTGGCCCACCTGGACCACCAGGGCTTGGAGGAGTGAGTTAAATGGCACACATATGACACATATCATAACAAAATTGATCTCCCCACACAGATTCATGTCCCCCCCAAAAATACAAATTAATCTCATTCCACACATCAATCAGAGATAAAAAAAAAACATGGACAAAAAGATAGAGGCACATTTGTGCCAATGTTACATCTTAAATGTGCTCTATTTCATCATCCTGTATTAAGTATAGGATGATTTTTAGTGATGAGTAAACTAAATGTTGCTACATTTGACTTGATGGATACGTAGAAATATTCGGAACCTAATGTAAATGAGGGAAGAATGTGACGATGTGTTAAAAATGTCCACACTAGATGAAGGGTGAACGTAGCACGGAGCAGATGCAGGAAATTATTTCTCTATGTTTTCATCCATGATAACGGAATGTGTGCGATGTCTCTGTTTGCATAGAACTTTGCTGCGCAGATGGCTGGAGGTTTTGATGAGAAGGCTGGTGGTGCTCAGATGGGTGTGATGCAAGGACCAATGGTAGGTAGAGCCCTGTCCAATCATTATATCTGACAGAAACAGTGTGCGTGTTTGTGTGTGTGTGTGTGACAACAAAGAACAAAGAACTCATAAATTAAATTGGGCTTGTCTCACAGTGGCTGCTGATGATAAATGAATAAATCAACTGCAAATATTTTTGGTGAATTTAGAAATGGTGTCAATGGTCCCGGTTTCTTATTGTTTTTGTTTTTTATTGATTCTTGCTGATGCAACTGAATGAAAGCAATATATTATACTTCTTATACTTAAATAAATGTAATAATCTTATCAGTTCCAATAGGGGATTTTAAGTACGTAAATATATACGTAACAATTTATTTTATCACTCCCACTGCTGGATTACTTTGTCACATTATGTTGGGAAATAAAATAATTAATTTGTCCCTCTTGCAGGGTCCCATGGGTCCTCGTGGTCCACCTGGACCTTCCGGAGCCCCCGTGAGTACATTTATTCAGCTGCTCATCACTGTGTGTTCCATCAATAGAACCAAACGTAAATAGATCTATACTTAGATCAATTCATGTATGGATGGATACTTTAATAACACTTTGCTTTGTCATTTGGAACTATAGGGACCACAGGGTTTCCAAGGTGGCCCAGGAGAGACTGGAGAGCCCGGTACAGCCGTAAGTAATATTATCTCTCCAACAAACTGACTCCCGACACAATTGATTAAAGTTTTGTCATATCTAGGCTTTATTGACAGATTCCAAATAAACTAGAGCTAATTATGCAGACAATCATGAGCATGTTTAAATTAAATGTTCTTTGACGTCTCTCAGATTGCAGATACAATCATTATTTATTAATGGACAATATGAAGTCAGTGTTTGCATTTCACAAGCACTAAAGTCTTTATAAATGCCTTTGGAACCAATAAATAACGGATATTGTATCTATATTTGCATTCATAACAGGGACCACTGGGACCTCGTGGACCAGCTGGACCTTCTGGAAAATCAGGAAGTGATGTAAGTGTTTAAGTTTCATATTAAACCCACGATTGACTGAAACACGGGAACAAAATATGAACAAAGCCAAGGTCCAACGTCGAAGAAAAACTGAATTTGGAATGAAATATCCATGATGATATGCAACAATGGAACAATTTCTATTTTTTCATTGTTAATGTTCTTTGAAAAATGTTCAGTCAGTCACTACTCCTCTCATCCTCATGTACCACCAGAGGGCACTCTCTGTCTCCTTACCAGCCTGGTGAAAGTGATGAAGGCTTAAAACAAAGGCTGCATGGATTTCTGTCCACTGCAGGAAAGTGTATTTTGGCTCCTACACAATGTTTTAATAGATATAATCACTCTACTTGTTGTTTCTAGGGCGAGGCTGGCAAACCCGGAAAAGCTGGTGAGCGCGGACCTTCAGGGCCTCAGGTGAGCATCCAGTGTTTAACTCCATCTGTAAAGACAGAATCATTGTATCTGTTCCAGGATTAAACCACAAATCAGAATCAAGCTAAAATGAGTTTAGCATATCTGGTCTAAATATAATTTATTTTGTCCCTTAGGGAGCTCGTGGATTCCCAGGAACTCCTGGACTTCCTGGCATCAAAGGACACAGAGTGAGTGTTTGAAACAGAAGAAGCAGGAAGACCATTCTTTACTGTTGGTTAATTCCACATGAAGCCTGACTGTTGTGTGATTCCTGATTAATCCTGTCATTTTCTTTTTTCTCTCAAGGGTCACCCCGGTCTAGATGGAACTAAGGGAGAAACTGGTGCTGCAGGAGCCAAGGTAACTCAAACAATCCAGACCTTTAATCTTTGGAAATGCATCCAATTATTGTCTGATTATCTCTTCTAAATGTTCTGGTCTCTGTCTCTTCTGTCAGGGAGAGTCTGGTTCTTCCGGAGAGAACGGTGCCGCCGGACCCATGGTGAGCAGTACTGTGATGATCTGAGTGTAAAATCTAGATTATATGAATAGTAGCTTTTGCAAATTAAAACTATGCCTTAATAATCAGGGAGAGAATCTGACCAGTTGGCTGATCTTTTTTAGGGCCCACGTGGTCTTCCTGGTGAGAGGGGACGTCCCGGAGCTTCTGGAGCTGCAGTGAGTAACAAATTCATCTCGTAGGGCTTCAGTATGTTTTAAGTTTAATCTTTTGATGTTTCACAAACTAAAAATATATGACTATTGTGTCTTTTTACTCCTCAGGGTGCCCGTGGAAATGATGGCTTGCCCGGTCCTGCTGGTCCACCTGTACGTATCATAACTCCCACCTTGCATCCAATTAATCCCGATGATTTTTCTTGTAAAAATGATCTTGTTTAGAGTAAAACAGCGGGACATGAGGACTAACATCCAGGTTTATTTTCTGTCTACAGGGGCCTGTTGGTCCTGCTGGAGCTCCCGGTTTCCCAGGATCTCCAGGATCTAAGGTGTGTGCAGTTCAATTTATCATCAACCCAAACTCTTGGATAGCATATTTTCTTTGGAACAATAAAGAAATAAAATCCAGGTCAGATTAACTTTTATGGTTAACAGCATCTTTAAGTTCTGGATGGACATCAGTCACTGAATGGACTTTCAGTTGTGACTGGACTAAAAACCCATAAACTCTTAAAGTACCTGGTTTTCTGTTGATACTCCTTCATGCACAAACAATCAATTTCAGTTGAACATCCTTCAGACTCCCTTATAATCTTTAAATAAAAGAAGGGTTGTGTTAATAGTCATGTTTACTTTGAGAATAAAGATTTCATGAGGTATAAACCGCTCCATCGTCTCCACCTCTGCAAATTGGGGGTTTAAATTCACAGGTAAATAAAATATATAATAGATGTATTGTGTCCTTTTAGGGAGAAGCTGGTCCTACTGGCGCCCGTGGAGCCGAAGGAGCACAGGGATCCCGTGGAGAGGCCGGTACTCCAGGATCTCCTGGTCCAGCTGGAGCATCGGTTCGTTTATCATCATCCATCCAGATTGATTTTGCCTGGGCTGCTCTTACATTCATTTATTTTCTAAGCAGAGTGATGCATTGCCTCCTCTTCTTCTTCTTCTTCTTCTTCTTCTTCTTCTTCTTCTGTGTCTGTGCAGGGTAACCCTGGTACTGATGGTATCCCTGGATCTAAAGGATCTGCTGTAAGTCAGCTCTCTCCACGAACTTTTGTTTATTCATATTCACAATATGGCTTTTTACTGTATTCTGATATTTTTTGGTTGCTTCATCCTTGAAGGGAGCCTCTGGTATTGCTGGTGCCCCTGGATTCCCCGGCCCCCGTGGCCCACCTGGACCACAGGGAGCTACAGGACCTCTTGGGCCAAAGGGACAGTCCGTAAGTCACTTGAAATTAATCTAAAAACTTGGTGAAATCTTAATACATGGTCATGTTGTAATTATTTATTGTGTTGTGACTGTCTGCTTTCATGCCTCGTTCAGGGAGATCCTGGTCTTCCCGGATTCAAAGGAGAAGCTGGACCCAAGGGAGAGCTTGTGAGTTTCTCACTTTTGACTTGATACACTGTTAAACATCTTTTATTATTCAACTACATCGAGAAGCTGTACTTATATATCTTGATTCCTCCAGGGCCCCGCTGGTCCTGAAGGTGCCACTGGCCCTGCTGGTGAGGAAGGAAAGAGAGGTGCCAGAGGAGAGCCTGGTACTGCTGGACCACTTGGACCTCCAGGAGAGAGAGTATGTAACCCTAAAATCCACAAAAAGTGAAATCATGGGTGACTTTTATGCCAAATCTAATCCGTTTCTGTATTGTTTTTCTTGATAGGGAGCTCCTGGTAACCGTGGTTTCCCCGGTCAGGATGGTCTTGCTGGTGCTAAGGTGGGTCCTGTATAATATGGTGCGTCTTTAATGTTCATATCTGAGTCCAGCATACTGACGCCATCGACAGGTTGACTCGGTCGAGACTAGAGCACAGATGGATGCAGTTCATCCATCATGCTTCGTCAGACTGAACTTTAAATGGCCTCTTTCTCTCTTGCTTAGGGTGCACCAGGTGACCGTGGCGTTGCTGGTGCTGCTGGGCCTAAAGGTGCTACTGGAGATCCTGGACGCACAGGAGAGTCTGGCCTTCCCGGAGCCAGAGTGAGTCATACATTTCTACTCAGACATGCAATCCTCTTATACTCAAAACCCCAGGATTCTAGTGTTTCATTTTTGATTAGATACATTGTTGATATTCGTCCTGCTTCTTGCCTGAACATCTCTAAAAATCTGTGTGCCTTTCACAGGGTCTTACTGGTCGTCCCGGAGATGCTGGTCCTCAAGGCAAAGTTGGACCCTCTGTAAGTACAATATTAGTGCTTCGTGTTGTTTTTTCACGCTCATGAAATTATGCGGCACTTTCAGTTCTGAAGTAATACACAGCATTTTTAAATCATCCCAAACAGAAAGATGCATTTTATATCTACACTGAAAAAAGTGAAGCAATTGTGTTATTCCTTTAAAGTCCATTTTTACATCACTCTAATAGAATAACACCGTTTCCAGTTTAAACCTGATATCTATAGTTTGCAAAGAACACTCCCCTCAGAAAAAAATAATTAAATGCAATAACTTCCCCCTAAAACAGAGATTTTCCTGTCATATGACCATGTAATTAATACGTTTGATGTCTTACTTATTAATTTAACTTGAAAATACCTAATTAAATTGAGTTTTACCAGTTGAAGTAATTTTTGGAAATCCATTTAAAATTCTCTCTTTATAGTGTTACGGTTAAAGTGTTTAACCCTGGTTGTGCACCAACCAGGGATCAGGAAGTTAACTGGGTCCCAGAATGCATTGGGAGACAACATATGTTTACAGCAAGTTCCCTCCTGTGTTAGTGGCATTCCTCCTGAGTTATACCGCGGCGATTTCCATTGAAATAGAAATGTTAGTTACAAATATAGTCACTGGCTGAGTTAACAATTTATCTCAGTACCTTCTCTTACGAAATGTAATACCAAGCTATGAAGATAAAATTCTAAATTAAGGCATAGCAAATTTAGCTCTCAATCAATATTAGTAATATTGCTTATAACAAATGTTCAACCAGTTTGTTGGTTTATTCAACGTAAAACTATATTTGCAAAAAAATTTAAATGTTACATCAATTTTTTGAACAAAGTAAAACTGGTGCGTTTTTTTCATAACAATTATTGTGTTTTTACTTTGTGTGATTGCAGTTTTTATTATTTAAAGGAAAATGTTGGCTAAAACAGACAATAAAAGAAAATATATAACATACTGATGTGGAAATGCATATTGCTTTCATGACAGAAAATGCGTAAATATTGCTAAGCTTAATCATTCAAAGTGCCTTCCCAGCAGTATTTTAACATAGAAAGAGCACAAAATGAGGATGACAGACTTATGAAGACAGGACACCACACACGCATTCTGAAGAAAAGCCTTCTATTGAATTACGCTATATATTTATACCATATATTATTGTGATACTCACACTTTACACTTTATTACACTTTATATATTTATACCATATATTATTGTGATACTCACACTTTACACTTTATTTCGACATCATATGTGCTGCATAACATCTGGATGAGCACAAATATGATTCAATCCCATTTTAAAATATCTCATCTCTGTGTTTCTGTGCCTGTGACAGGGTGCCTCTGGTGAGGATGGTCGCCCCGGCCCACCTGGTCCTCAGGGAACCCGTGGACAGCCAGGAGTGATGGGATTCCCTGGACCAAAAGGAGCCAATGTGAGTTTTTTAAGAGAGGAGTAAGGAGAGAAGGGGTGTCATCACATTTATCTTCTGAATCTAATGAGATTTACTGTGATTTCTCTTCAACAGGGTGAGGCTGGAAAGCCAGGAGAGAAGGGTCTTTTGGGTCGACCTGGTCTGAGAGTGAGTACATTTGCTAAACACATTACTTTTGACCATATTTCGTAATTTTTTCATTATTTTCTGTTCTCTGGTCACGTTTTAATCGTTTGAATGCTCCTCTCTGAACAGGGTCTGTCGGGAAAAGATGGTGAGACTGGTTCTGCTGGACCTCCTGGGCCTTCTGTGAGTATCTGAAACATGATATGGTTAACAGAGTCTTCACCTGCTCTTTGTTCTCGTCTCATCACCGGTGTTTACTTCTGTTATAGGGACCTGCAGGAGAGAGAGGAGAGCAAGGACAGCCTGGACCTTCTGGCTTCCAGGTGGGTTCATCTTCCTAAGAAAACCCCAGATAAACCAAAAACAATATTTAATATTATGCCCATCCTTCAAATGATGAAAACTTGCCTTAACTATAAGTTCAAACTGACAACATTCCACATTGTTGGATAGGTATTCATTCAGGAAAACACCTCAAGTCATGACCTTGTCAGGATATTCAGAAATCAACTGATAAACTGATGATTTTGATGTTGTTGAACAGGGCCTACCTGGACCAAGTGGTGCCCCTGGAGAGGCTGGAAAATCTGGAGATCAGGTAAGTTATCTTTAGTTATAATGTTGTTGGAAAAAGTCAAGGTTCAAGGTTTTCTTATAATCATTTTATAAAGATAATGCAATGATGAAGCATCAAGAAGAATGGAAACTAAAAAATGACTCAATAATAAATATAAGCGCAAAAATAAGCCTAATAATGCAAATGCTAAAGTCAGTCTCAGTGCAAAATGCAAGTCTCTTAGAGATTTTATAGAGATTCATACTGGATGTTGTCTTTTATATGTATCCAATTTTTTTCCAGAAAATGAGAAATATAGAGGGCATGAATGATAAAAACATAAAATAACTTGATGTACATGCTGGGAAGTATAATTACAATGCACTACACTGTAAAACTGTTCAGTCCAAGTTTAGAGTAGAGTTTATTCCAATCAACTACAGAGTTCTGTATTCTTCCGTTTATTTAAAATGTGAATTGGGATAAATGTCCAAAAAAAGCCCAGTTGTTTTAAACAAAATTGGTTTCAGTTCAGCTTCTCTAATCTTCCCATGATTCTCAGCGGTTTAGGGTTAAGTTTATGGTATATCCCTGTAAATGATGTTATTCTTTTATCGATACATTCATACTTATTATTATTAGTCTCCTTGATTACAGTTTACAACATGTTACATTATTACTCTAATAGAGCAGAATACTATCAGGCAAGTTTTACAGTGTGGTTCTCTTGCTGAATGTTGACGGAGCTGGCTGAAGAACAGATTCAATCAACATTTGAAATCTCAATCTAAAAGGTTTACTTACATATTTATTATCCTGTAAATGTACAATAGGAAACAAATTGTCTAACAAAACAGTCACCATTATCCTTCATTAGTCTCTATTGTTATTTTTAGAATCATTGTAAATAATTTGACAGACTTTTTCTTAAACTGCCTCATTTTTATTGGTTATTTGAAATGGCTGGGAATCCAACTAAAGGCTGAAGATACACGTCTTTGTTGGCGTGAATTTGGACGTCTGTATCACACAGTTTGGTAAAAGCTTCATTCTGGACTGTTAGGGGTTCTCAAGGCCAGATAAACGACTTCCATTACACTGAAACGCTGCGTGGAGGTTTTCTGCTTGTAGGATTATTTGTTATAGCTGCTATTAACAGAACCATAATGGGAGCTCAATAGAACTTTTATGATACAGAAGTTCAGTTTCGTCATTGCAACTATTCCAAAAACCTTTTGTCTCTGTGCAGGGTGTTCCTGGAGAAGGTGGAGCTCCTGGTGTTAGTGGACCCAGAGTGAGTTTGCATACATTTATTGAATCGTTTGCATGCATGAAGATTGTTCTCCCACTGATTCAGTGTCTTAATGTCTACTAACAGGGAGAACGTGGATTCCCCGGTGAGAGAGGCGGTGCTGGACCTCAGGGTCTTCAGGGACCTCGTGGACTTCCTGGAACAGCTGGAAGTGACGGACCCAAGGTCAGTGGATCACTTTGACGCTGATGTAGATCCATGTTGTTGATTGACTGCTGTCCTTACTGCTAAATGTCAGGTTTGTGTAGTTATTTTGTCCCATTTCATCTCTGAGGCCTTTCTTTGTGGACATTGCATGATCTCTCCGTGTCTGTGTGGGTTATTTCTGGGTTCTTTAGCTTCCTCCCACAATCCAGAAACATGCAGTATAGCCGGTTAGACTACGTCATCTGGAATAGGCTCCGTACCCGCCGTAACCCCGATCAGTATAAGCTATGACAGAAGATGGATGGATGAACTCTACAGACAGTAGCTTTCACATATGTAGACTTATCTTCCCATTTAGCTATTTATTCCATAAGTACTGAATCCGTTTGATTCAGAATGTGTTGAAATGACACTTTTGGGAGTGAAAATCAACTCCAGTGTTTGCTGTGTAGTACTTTCCTAAGATTCCTTGGCTGACACACTTCCTGAAGCCTTTTTTTGAGACACAAGGTCATTATACCCAGAAGTCCCTCCGTCATCTGTCCGGTCTAAGCCTTAGTGTGACACAAAGGCAACAGAGGTTTTTTCCCAAAGTAGCCCTGAAATAGTTCTCATGAAGGAGGCGGCGTTTGCAGCTGATGATTGATTGCAAATATGAATCAATAATGATGTATGAATAAAGTTAACTATTAGTAATAAAACAAGTCAGATTTCCTCACATCTATTCACGCGAGATACATTTGGTCACAATTGGACATACGTTTGGGAAGTAACAGACGGGAACTTGATTTCAACAAAAAGCTCCCCCTAATGGGTAAAATATGAACTATTTTGGAGAAATAATATTGCGTGGATTAATTTTTAACCAATTTGGAGATATGGTTGGAAAAAAACAGTCAAACTGTATTTTTTGTGCAGAAAAGCCCCATAAGTGATTTAAATATGAACAAGTACAGTTAAATATGACAAATACAAGTTTATTTCCTCGAGGCAGTTCATATGAGGTAACCAACAGTCAGGGAGTTATAATTGAAAATCAGTGTTATTGTTACATTTTACCCAAACACCAGGTAAAAAAGGTAATATGAACAAAAAATATAGATTAATAAAAGTTTGACTCTTCCTCGGAAAAGTCTGGTTTCCGAGGGAGATACACAGGCGCTGAAGAGGAAGGAAAGCACAACAATGACTTTGAGTTAAATACACAGAGTAACTAGGACGATAGAGAACAGGTGAGGGCCGGGGACAGGTGAGAACATTCAACAATCAGGGAGGAGACACTGGGAAGCAGGATTCCCACACATGGACAGGATTAGAAGGTGGAAAAGAGAAACTAGAAGGGAGAAAAGTGGAAAACACTCAGTAAAAACAAAGAAAGGAGAATGGATATAAAATAAACATACAAATAAACCCTCTAAATAAAACAGGATATACAACCAATAACCGACATTAACTTAGTACAAAATAAACCTGAGAAAAGAGCCGAACCCTGACAGTTTTTCATAAAAAGAAAAAGTTCCCCCTTGTCAGTGAAATATTTATTAAAGTAAAATATGATAGAACTCCTCAGGTTGATGGTTATTGGTGATAAAACTCCCCCAATTGGCAGATATATGCAAGGAAACTTCCACAAAAATCGTTCCAGCTCTTCCTCACACTGAGGTGCATGGGCTTATTCAATTTAAAATGATCCGTGAATTAGTTTTTGTCGTGTTCACACCAAGGTTCTGCAGCAGATGTAGCGATGATGACGATATGTCAGACTTTTCGGGGATATGATAATGTCCTAATAATAATAATAATTGTAATATTAATAACAATTTCAGTCAGAAAAGATGAATGATTTTTTTTCAAAAGATGATGTGTGATAATTATTACACTTACAAAGTTTTTGGTGCTCAGACTCTTCGGGGAGATTTGATCAAAGGGTTTTTGCCCTGAGCATCAGTATGGACTATCCCCCCTTTAGAGTCTACTGAGTATACCACAGGCTACTGGTGGTGGTGGCCGATGACGCTGCTGAGGCCGATGAATGATGAGTTTTATGGTTCTGTGAGGACTATTCTGAAGATTTTGTCGAATAATCAATAAGGATTTGTAATTTGAGGAATATATGTTTGAAAAAGTGTATGAATCGGGCATTGCTGGAAAATCGAGGGCCTTTCCACACTCAGACTTGTTTAACTAATATAAATTAATTTAGATGAGACAGTTTCAACGAATGAAAATGTTATCTTATACTAATCCAGGGAGCCATTGGACCAGCTGGCGCTGCTGGACCTCAGGGACCCCCCGGCCTGCAGGGTATGCCTGGAGAGAGAGGAACTGGTGGAATTCCAGGATCCAAAGGAGATAGAGTGAGTAACGGATCATTTCAGAAGTTGTCAAAATAGCTTATACTGTGCTCGTGATTAACCTCACAAGTGAAATTCTACTCAGTTTCATGTATAATCATACAACTTCCACTTTGTCCAACAGGGTGACAACGGACAGAAAGGACCTGAAGGAGCTCCTGGAAAGGACGGTTCTAGAGTGAGCTCAAAATAAATGAATCTCTTATCCGGCTCTAGAGAGTCGATGTTTTTCTAGTAGTCGCTGATGAACGTTAATGAACATTAAATATCTCGTCTGTTCCTACCCCTTTTCTTCTCCCCGCAGGGTTTGACTGGTCCCATTGGTCCTCCTGGTCCATCTGGGCCAAACGGCGCCAAGGTGAGAGTAACCTTGATAATATCGGGGAAGTAAAAGGGTTATGTTGATACATTGAGGGAATAAGCACATTTTTAAACTACGTTTGTTACTTTGGATTGTTTGACTGACTGGTTCCCTTCTATCCAGGGTGAGACTGGACTCACAGGCCCCAATGGTGCTCCTGGCGTTCGTGGTGCTCCTGTAAGTACCTGTGCACCTGCTGTAAAGAGCATTATGAGCCCAGTTTATATCTTCAACGAGATCATTTAAGATCTTGTCTCTGAGCTGCACATGATGCTAAGAACATTACTATACCATATTAGCAGGGATTCTAAGTCAGCTTTGACCTGTGTAGAAGACATAACCAGGTATATCGCCGAAAAGCCCCCAATCCCCTGCGTTGTACAGGCAATCCCTCTGAATGGGGTCCTCATATTAAATGTGAATTTATGTCTAAAAGACTGTGTTTTTCATGAAAAATCTCCTCTTAGTGAATAAATATCGACTATTAGAGTAAATAAAATGTGATATATACAAGAGAGATCTCCTCTGCGTTAACCAGTAACTTGTGACCGGTTAACACACTGAGACCGGAATTCCCTCTAACAAATGCTTCCAATCATAATCCCAAAGTGAAAGAGTCATATCGTTCTTTGGCCTTCTGAAAAGAATCTTCCAGAGAAGCAAAGCTGAGATTTTATTATCAGGCTGATTTGCTTCACGTGTTGTAATACAGCTAGAGTGACAGGGACACAGGATGATGACGGGATTACACAAGATTCAAACTTTGACTGCTTGGCCTACCGTTCTGAGATGTACATATTTTTACCACCACCAAGGATCTTATGCTTTCACACATCTCCACTTGTAACTTGGTGGAATACTTGGACCAGTACAGATCCAATGGAATTCTACTACGGATGCCGATAAAGGGTCATAGCCAGAATCTGTTTATCAGATTCTTTAATAGTTTAAGACAGGGTGCATTTTTGAGATTTCCTTTAATTTCTCAGGGAATAATAATGATTAATTTAGGGGCTCGGTATCTATAAGTGTATACAGTCGGGTACATATCCACCAAATATAAATATGAGCCTGTGAACTTAAATTATGGTTACATGGCTGTGATTTTAATTTGGGATAAGGCTTCATTGAATAAAGGGTCAACATTCTAGATTAGTTATTTTTGTATACATCATCCATTATCCCTCTGAAATGATCAATTTGTACTTGATATTAGTCTTCTATTTTCTGAAATCATACTGTCAAAAGTGATATTATTCTGAGTAAAACAGATGAAAAACAACCATCATGTTGTCCCCTCAGCTTAACCTGAATCTGTTCTTGTGTCCTCTTTCAGGGTGACCGTGGTGAGGGTGGTCCTCCTGGTCCTGCTGGCTTTGCTGGACCTCCTGTAAGTAAATTTTAAAAATGATAAAGGAAACATTGTATATATTTTTAATTCTTATCCATCAACATTGTCTCAATCTCTTTGTTCTGTTTAAAATATTTAGGGTTCAGATGGTCAACCTGGTATCAAGGGAGAGCTTGGCGAGTCTGGACAAAAGGGAGAAGGTGGTGCTCCTGGACCTCAGGGGCCATCTGGTGCTCCTGGACCTGTGGTAAATATTTAGCCTTACAATAGTAACCTGGACACAGATCCATTTCAGCGCTTAAAGTCACTCTAATATAATATTAGCTTTGTTAATAGTCACACCTCTTTTTCAGGGACCTACTGGTGTTTCTGGACCTAAGGGAGCACGCGGTGCTCAGGGAGCTCCTGTAAGTATTGCTTTTTTCACCCCTCTTACTTCTCACAGTACTTCTGCTTAATATAGATTCAGCACACATGCATTATATGACCTACACAGTATCTTTAAGAGAGCGCACTGACATCGTCATCACTCAACATACCTCAGATAACCAAGAGAGAGGAGCAGAAAGGATTAGCTGGTCCGTTGAGTCTATCATCAGAAAAAATATGTGCAAATATTTAATATAGTCATTAAAGTAAAATTTTCAAGCAAAAACATTGAAAACTCTGTAAATACTCACAGTATTCACTACTTTTACTATTCTTATGTTATATTGAATTAGTCATTTTTGAGTATTTATGGGACCAGCCAAGTGATTTTAAGGCTTTATCATGGGCTTTATGAAATTCTGAAAGGATTTACACTTTTTCTGACCTTTTATTTTACCCAGCAGTTAATGGATAGAACAATTAATCTTTGATGAAGATAAAAGTAACTAAACAAGTTTGTGCTCCACAAGAAGGTATATATTTAAACACATACTGTGTATGACCACCAAACATACTTATTTTAATACATTAAGTTAACAAATTGTTAGCCAACCCAACCAATATGTCATAGGCCAATTTATATTACACTCAATTTCAATTTACTTAGAGGGCAGGTCTATTATTTCTTGTGTTTGTGAGGATTGTTTATCATACTGTAGCTTTCCAGTGGTTTCCTTATATAATAATAACAATAATAATACATTTGATTTATAATATATTCAAGTGTTAAAGTTAACATTTAATTCCAAGTATATCATTTTTTTTTTAGTGATGAAAACCCTTCTATAATCGTTTTCTCATGTGACCCGAACTAGGTCCCTGTTGATATTGTTACATTTAACCCACCCTTCATAGACACAGACACAGGATAAATTGCGCAGTTCAGCTTTAATAACACAGAATCTGGCTATTCAGCACCCTGAATATGAAGTATAAAGTACATTTTTAATTAAATCGTATACTGTGTTTGTCACCGCAGTTTACAGGTTTAATTCATATTAAGTTCAAATAGCCGATGAGGGACAGAAGAGAAGTCTTTAGCATCTAAAAGGAAAAATGCTGATCTCAACGAAATATATAGGGGGGGAACTGTAAAAGTGGGTCTGACCTTTATTGGCAGCATAGCAGGTCTTCTAACCTGATAGATTCTGTAATAAATGAATTATGTTTAAGCCGTACTGGCTATAAACTCACAACATCCACCACATGAACTCAAATATTTTTCTCTTGAAAGGACAATCTAGAATTTTCATTTGTTTATATTGTACATTCTTGAGAGAACTGCACCAAATAATAAGATTTTACATCAATGTATTTTTTACATATTCTATTTTTTAGATGATTTTCTCTTACTGTGTTTGGTGGTTTGATATTCTGTTTTACTAGCACATATGGGGTTGGGCTCATTTTGTTTTTACTTTAATTGGAACTTCTGCATTCAAAGTTGTTTGTATGTATTCTATGTATCCATACGATATGTATGTCTTTGGATCAGAACATTATGAGATGAGATACAGAATTTATGTTTGTCCAAATCTTCCTGTAATCCCATAACATTCTCAAACATATGAAATATTGTTGATATAATGATACATCTGTCACACAGGTCAACAGGTTTGCTATATTTATATTCACTGAACTCTTTTTCTCTTTAACAGGGATCTACTGGTTTCCCTGGTGCTGCTGGCAGAGTCGGATCTCCTGGTCCTAATGTGAGTATTTCACCAAAAAACGAATTCCAATCATGGAATTTCATTTCCTGATTAAATCTAGGATGATTTGAGGGAGCATTTGATTTCTAACTGACTTGAGTTCACTATGTGTGTGTTATAGGGTAATCCTGGTTCTTCTGGTCCATCTGGGCCTTCTGGCAAAGACGGACCAAAGGGAGCTCGTGGTGATGCCGGAACCCCAGGTAGACAGGGAGACGCTGGTCTTCGTGGACTTTCTGGCTCACAAGGAGAGAAAGGAGAGCCTGGAGAGGATGGACCACCTGTGAGTTTAATTTTGTACCACATAAGGTCCCATGAATACATGTCTTTAGAGTCCTGCTCTGAGACCACATCAGCCTCAGCAGCCTCCTATTACAGCCTATTATTAATAAATATGAAATGAATGAGAACCACAACTGAAAGGATGAAATGGACTGAACACTTTAAGAACATTTCACAAATCTGCCCTTTTTCCCCTGATTCTATAGGGTGCTGATGGGCCCTCAGGTCCTCAGGGTCTGGCTGGATCTCGCGGTATTGTTGGTTTGCCTGGTCAGCGTGGAGAGAGAGGCTTCTCCGGTCTCCCCGGACCTTCTGTAAGTGTTCTTAGTTTTTAGTCTTTGAGCTTTCACAGAGGCTTCTCAATCAGCTCAGGCTGCTGCTGCTCAGGAGTTAGAGCGTTACGCCTCTTATCGAAAGGTCAATGGTTCGATACATGACCCCTGCAGTCTGCATGTCCTTATGGAAGATTTTGAACCCCAAGTTCTTTCCATCAGCTGTTCCATTGTTGTCCGAATAATAGCATGAACGGTTATCGGTGGCACCACCGCTGTATGAATCGGTGTGAATGGGTAAATGCTGGCCGGTGTTGAAAAAGGGCTTTGAGTCAGGCAGACTAAAAAGGTGTTTTATAAATACAGTCCAGTCAAACGGGTCTTCATCATACAGGAAGTAACTTGGCTTTGTCTCAGACTTGTACGTAACAGTGTTCTTGAACAGGGCAGAGGAGATTATTCTATGCTCTCAGCACACTGTAAAAATCAATAAGTTGAGAGTACTCTCAACTTATGCTGTAACAAATCACATGTGAATTTTTTTTTTTACATTTTTTTTTTATGTATTTAAATTACTCTTAGGGTAATTGATTGATTATAGGTTAATTAAACTATCCTTAGTTAAAAGTAAGTCATTTGATGACACTATTTTGCAACTAAATAGTGATTAGAAACTGTGAATTTAAGATTTTAGGATGTGGTTAGATAATTGGCAAAAAGTTCATATTACTAAAATTGTGGAAATTTTAAGAACACAGAAGAAAGTGGATGCTACTGGTACTCAAAAAATTTGAATGGGAAGAAACTCTGAGCAGATTGTGTTTATGCTGTCATAACTTATTACGATTAATTAATTTGAGCGTCAAATTTTAATTTTCTTGAAAATGTGCAGTTATAATAATCTTTGAAATTATAATTTGAAGTAACGGCTACTTAATTTGCAAACAAGTCTCTTTTACCTGAAACGTATGAGTCTGATAAACACAAAGAGAAGCAAAAAGTGAATTCAACATTTTCAACTTAATAGAAATTCTAAACAAAGTTTAGAAGTTAAAAGTTTTCACAACTCATTTGGATTAAATAATTTGAACATTTGAGTTTACAGTGTGTGAAAAGAGCAACTAAGTCATCTTAATAATATTTTTTCTATTTAGGGAGAACCTGGTAAACAAGGAGGCCCTGGTTCCTCTGGTGACCGCGGACCTCCTGGACCTGTGGGACCCCCTGGATTGACTGGACCTTCTGGAGAGACTGGAAGAGAGGTCAGAACTCCATACTTATAATAACAAAATTTGAATAAAGATCACGACAAATCAACAGATATACACTATACTCAGGAAACAATGCTATCATCTTGATTTTACTGTATGTGCATTTAAAAATACGTGTCTGTATTTCAGGGTACACCTGGATCAGATGGACCTCCTGGTAGAGATGGAGCTACTGGTGTCAAGGTTGAAGACTTCAGCCTCATATAAAAATACTCACTTTGAAAATGTCTATTAGATCTGTCTGTTTGCCGAAGCTGTCATTGCATTCTTTCATCACTGTTTCTCCTTCTGTAGGGAGAGCGAGGTAACACCGGTCCTGCTGGTGCCCCTGGAGCTCCTGGTGCCACTGGTGCCTCAGGACCTGTGGGACCCCTCGGCAAGCAAGGAGACAGAGGAGAGGCTGTAAGCAACTCAACACACTAGTGATTAAAGGCAAAAGAACAGTGTTTCTGATCCATAGCGTTGACATTAACATGAGAAGGCACCCCCTCTACTGTTTTTTCTTTTAGGGTGCTCAAGGACCTGCAGGACCCGCTGGACCTGCTGGCGCTAGAGGAATGGCTGTGAGTATCATCAACTGTTAATGCAACAATTTCATGAAGTATTGTCTGATTTCAACTAGGTTGATTTAAAGTGCTACGTATATGCCGCCATGCATTAAATACATGTTAAACCTTTACTCAAGGGACCCCAAGGACCACGTGGAGACAAGGGAGAGTCTGGTGAGACAGGAGAGAGGGGACAGAAGGGTCACCGTGGATTCACTGGTCTGCAGGGTCTTCCTGGACCTCCTGTAAGTAATCCAAAGCTAATATTACATCACAGCAGGTCCGGACCGTCATTGTCCTGCTAAAACCATAAAAACTGCAAATTTCTTATCCTAACAGGGCCCCTCTGGAGATTCTGGTACTGCCGGATCTGCTGGACCAAGCGGACCCAAGGTGAGAAAAGTGCAAGAGCACAGAGCAAAAGAGAAGAATTACTCTTGTTACAGTTCCACCCTGCAGCTTTACAGCCAGAGATATGGAAGGGTAATGGAGGGCACAGGTTAGTCCTTTTGTAATTCTCCAATCACCTGACGAAGATGGGGACAGGAAAGGCCACATTCTTTAATTACCCACCGCTGTGATAAGATGGGCAGTTGAGGCATTTTGTAATTACTTTCTGCAGGAAAAAGAGGCAGGGAGACACTGGGGGGGGGGGGGGGAGAGGGGGCTTGTTCTTGAAACCACTCCCGCTGAGATCAGAAATAGACTTCAATATCTTTCCTAGATTAGCGAAGCACGGTGCACGATAAGAAAAATGAAGGGAAATGTCACCATGAAAATCATCTGCATACATAATAAGTTAAAAGGGTCTGCAGATGATTGGGGTAATGGAAGGAAACTGCTGGCGCATTTGAATTGGATATCAGATTTTTCTTTCTTGTGCAGACGACAAAGTAGATGGAAAATCCCCGCAGAAAAGTGAAGTGAAGTGAAGTTATGTTTCACGTTAACACAGAACTGTATTTCAACTTGCACTTTTTCTGTAGGGACCATCCGGACCAGCTGGACCTGCTGGCAAAGATGGATCAAATGGACAGCCTGGCCCCATCGGACCAACTGGATCTCGTGGACGCTCTGGAGAAAGTGGTCCTGCTGTATGTATCAGTTATAGTGTGTATTATTTAGTGATGTCATGCTACACCTGATTGCACATGATCCATTCCCTGATTTCATCTCCTTCAGGGTCCTCCTGGTAACGCCGGACCCCCTGGTCCTCCTGGTCCTCCCGGGCCTGGCATCGACATGTCTGCCTTTGCCGGTCTGGGTCAAACTGAGAAGTCCACTGATCCTCTCAGGTACATGAGGGCCGATGAGGCCTCCAGCTCTCTGAGGCAGCATGACGTGGAGGTTGATTCCACACTCAAGACGCTTAACAACCAGATTGAGAACCTTCGCAGCCCCGACGGCTCCCAGAAGAACCCCGCCCGCACATGCAGGGACCTGAAACTGTGCCATCCTGAGTGGAAGAGCGGTAAGTAGGGGGGAAACGATCCAGAAAGGAAAGATATCGGCTAATGTGTTGACTGTCTGCCTTAAAAAGTCTGTTTAGAGAATGATTAACTCATTATCACCATATAAAACATGTCAAATACCACTGTTTCTAAAAAAACAGTCAGAAAACTGCTCACAGCTACAAATCTAGACTGTTAGCATTTAAATCTAAAAACAATCCATAGTTATTTAATGATTAACTGGATAGACAGGTTTGTTTTCCAGGTTTCACTCTTTATTAATGACCTTTTCTTATCCCTCTAGGTGACTACTGGGTTGATCCCAACATTGGCAGCACAGCTGATGCCATCAGGGTCTTCTGTAACATGGAGACCGGAGAGACCTGTGTCTACCCAAGCATCCGTAAGGTACCTCAGAAGAACTGGTGGACCAGCAAGGGCAAGGACCGCAAACACATCTGGTTCGGAGAGACCATGAATGGAGGATTCCACGTGAGAGCGCTTTTACAATATATGTGTAGCACAATTTTATTTTCCATAAACTCACGTTGAAAAACTTAAGACTATTCTTTACATGAAAGTTGCTGAAGATCTAATGAATTCATCTCCCTCTATTCTTTTCATACAGTTCAGCTATGCTCAAGACGGGCCTGCTGCCAACGCTGCCAGTGTCCAGCTGACCTTCTTGAGGCTTCTGTCCACTGAGGCGTCTCAGAACCTCACTTACCACTGCAAGAACAGCATTGCCTACATGGACCAGGCCACAGGAAATCTGAAAAAGGCTCTGCTGCTGCAGGGTTCCAATGATGTAGAGATCCGCGCAGAGGGCAACAGTCGCTTCACATACAGCGTGTTGGAAGATGGCTGCAAGGTGAGTCCAGGCTGCTGCAGAGTAACTTTTCCCATTCACGTGAATGGAAAACTGTCAAAAGTGGTATTATTTACATTGTTGTTCCTACATAACGCAAATCTCTCGTCTCAATTAACAGAAACATACAAGCCGGTGGGGCAAGACTGTCTTTGAGTACAAAACACAGAAAACCTCCCGTCTGCCAATCGTGGACATTGCTCCTATGGACATCGGAGAAGCGGATCAAGAGTTTGGAGTGGATGTAGGCGCAGTCTGCTTCTTGTAAAGTGGAATATCACAATGGCCCCCCAAAAACACAGGAAATAATAAATAAACTCTACCATGAAACATTACACACACACACAATCTTCCACAATAAAGAAGACTGGAAATTCTAAAAGAAAATTAATACTTTTTTGTCTCACAACGAAGTGCTCTCCAAGTTGTACTGCCTGGATGTTAGCACTGAAGGGCACCGGCAATATCTTTACATCACACCAGCATTCTCTGTCAACCCGCTTCCTGAGATCCAGTCATGTTTCCCATGGCCCGCTGTTGACGGGAATGAGGAAGAGGGAACAAGCGAACAAGTTATGGAGAACAGAAACATGACTTGATGTCACTTATTTATTGTCTAACCTGAATGGGCAGAGTTGAGGTAGAACTGGGCGGGTTCACTTTGTAAGTAAGATAAGCCCCCTTTCCACTACCGATCAGCCACACAAACCTCAGTCCCGGTCCTACTCCACCTCCCTCCCTGTTTCCCTCCTGACACACAAATAGGGCATTTTGAACCAGTGCAGACAAACATAAATATTCTCAGTAAGTAAAATAAAATCCAGGAGCTCCAGGCCAGACCGATACCATGAGCAGGAGCGGAGCCTTTACTGTGTATTATAAATCCTTGGTTCTATTGTTGTAAAAGTCTGTGTTTATAAACAACCAGATGGTTTTATATATATTTCCACAATATGTGTGTACATGTGTCTAAATGCACACCAACACTTTTTGGGAAGTGAAGTTACATTTGGGATGTATGTTTCAATGTCCTGTACCCCTTGACGGCCCATCAGAGGAATGCCCAGTTCTCATCCCAAAAAAAAAAAAAAAAATGTTTTGAGGAATTTGAGGGAAAGTTGTTTTGGTTTTCTTATTGTAGTCATCCAGATAGTTTAAAGCTACCTCATGCTGGAAAAAAACAAAGTGAAAATATTGAGACCAAAAATTAGCTTTCAGGTGGATCTGGGGCTGAATGGCCATCTTTGCTTTGGATTGCTCTCTCTTCAGAAGGTGCTATGAGTTCTGTGATTCAGTTTCCACCAGACGCTGCCCCAACCCTAATTCCCACTAGCCTCACACAACACAGTCACACTCCACCCTGGAGGACGGGTGCAGGCCAGTTGAGACAGGGGAGACTGAGGCTACTTGGAGGCCTCCTCTGGAGTTCAGTCCCCAGAAGATGAACGCAGGGACGGTCGCTGTAAAACCACCAGGGTGGGTTGTCTCCGTGCGTGTGGGGGCGTGTACATTTTTTGAATTAATTTTATTATGGTCATTTTTTTTTGTTTTTATTTTGTTACACCTCTAATTGATGTAAATTGGAAAATAAAATTTAAGAATGAAGATGATTTTTGATTGAGTTTTGAATAAAAACAAATGGTGTGGGGATGTATTTCTTCTTACAAGAACCATTCATGTCTTCTGTCTGTGTTATTCACGAGTGTGATGAGGTCACTCTTAACCTTGGATGCATCGTTGTGTGTGTGTGTTAAAGCTTAAGACGGTGACCCAAGTTTGTATTTTCATATGAGCAAATCCTAAAACAAAAGAAACTGTATATCATTCTGTGCTTTCAAGATGGGGCGGGGTGTAGTTGGATCCTGTTGGTCTGAAATACAATAATAGTCCTAGCTAAAGAACATTTCTTTTCACTGGAATCAAATTTTGTACAGTAATGAGACGTATGAGAAGCAGCATCACTGTTTGTACTTTGGCCAGGTTCCTCTTTAGGCTGTCCTGACTCATTAAAGCTTGATTACCTATACAAAAAAGAAGTTTATTTAAATGGGCAATCGGTATACTTCATTATTATACAAAAGAAAGAATAGAGTATTTTCATAGTATGCCTTTAATATAGTTTCCAGAGACTTACTTAATAGTTACTGTAAGTGTACTTGGCTTATACAGACAAGTATGCAGCAAAGTCTTAGTATAATTAATCTTTTAACTAGTAATACTAGATAATACATATACATAAGTTTAAATGTATTAGTAGTACACCTCAAGGTATACTGAAAGCAAACTGAAAAGTGGGTCAGAAGTATGTAAATGCTGCCCATAAGTTCACTTTGTGAACGATGTGGCTGTAGCTCAGTGAGAGCGGTCGTCTCTCAGAAAGAACACTGTCAGGTTGGTGGTTTGAGCCCAGAAGTCTACATGATGCAGAGTCCTTGAGCAATATCCTGAACCCAAACACCCTCCCTGGGCACTTCAGATTGGCTGCCCACTGCTCCACAGGGATGGGTGATCAATAAAGTATACATTATTATTATAGCGACAGTACAAAATAAACCTTGGATGTAAACTCGTTGAGTTCTCAAAGGTTTTTTTAAAACTCTTACACTTTATAATTACAAGTATGCTTTTTGTTATTTAAAAGTGGATCAATTTGGTCCAAAGTAGTATTATAACAGTACACTTGAAAGTATGCAGTTAGTGCCTTAAATTAAGAACACTTACAACATAAAGTGAACTTGGAGGTTACACTTGAACTTTACTTAAGTACACTTAATCACCCGTGATAATGGATATATACCTTATTTTAAATTTATTTCATTACCAATCCAAAAGAACAATTAACTGTAGGTCTGTTTAACATTTCTTCGACAAGCAGACAAAAATATGTCTGGTTAGAAATGTGCTATTTATTCTTGCACTTTGAGATTTAATCCAAATGTAAAGTGCATTATAAATTAAATGTATTATTATTATTATTATTATTATTTTTATTATTATTTATTCTTTGTATGACTGGTCATTAAGACCGGAAACAGTGTAATCACATTAAGTTTGACAAATGACATCGGCTTTTCACACAAGTCTGCATAAAGGCTATCATTTTCAAAATTACAATAAAGAAAACGAACGCAAAGACAGTATCTTGATTTGAATTTGATTTTCTAAACATCTTTCATAAGTCCTACAGTGTTCTTTTCGGTTACTTTATCTAACGTCATTATCCCGATACGTGTCGTGTTGCATTGTGGGCAATGTGGGCAATGTAGGCAATTCAATTCCTTCACGATTAAACCTAAACTATATGATGATAGCGCTAACATCATATATGTGGTCTGATAGACTGAAAAACTTATGAATTTTACTCTATTTTCCGTTTCAAACATAAACAGAAAAAAACGTTCCATGTTTAAAAAACTGTTGTTATTCTGTAAGGATTTCAATTATTAATTCTAACCGGAAATAATATGATCCCACTTATTGTGGAAATCTGATAAATGAATTATTTGTAACTTCATACAAGTCTGCATTTATTTTATTCAACAAGTTTTAAAATGGGGTGGGAACAAAAAAAATATAACTAGACTAAACAAAATATTATGTCTGATTCTGATAACAATTTACCATCTTTAATCCTCTCCACATTAGCCACTATTACGGACATATATAGAAGGAGTTAGCATTTCTAGAGAGAAATTTGTATGTAAATAATATACATTTTAATGTCCCTTGTATTTTATTTGAAATGTTAATTATCCAAGGACGGGGACTTCAAATGCCGAATTTAAGATTGAGAAAAAACACAAGTCATTAAGTTAGTTTAAATAAGCAGCTACAACTTGAAATTTTATCTTAAAACAACTTAATACGCAAATTTGAGATTCAATGTCATTGTATTAGTTTTCTGTAATTGCCATCATTATTCACGAAACACAATTCAGCAAATATAATGACTCAACCTAAATAATAATAATCAATCATTACAATTTTCTCTCTTTCAAGCATGAATTTAATTAAATAGGAACAAATCCAATTAGTGTTATTTCTGTGTATGACGTTTAAAATAAGGTTTGTTTTCTATCTTAAAGAGGTGTTATTTTCTTGAATGCAAAGTCTTCCATTTATATAAATACAAAATAGTCTTACATCCATTTTAATTTCTACCATGTAAAAAAGAAAGTTTTTCTAAATGAATAACCCACAAACTTCAATTTCTACACAAAATACTTTTACACCTGTTCGTTAAATAGTTGACAGGCTGGCTAAATTTCAGCATGGAAAAACACACCCTTCTCATCAATAGTGTCTCAGAATCTCCTAAGTACATGGTTGACAAGGTATATAAAATTACAACTTTTAAAGACACTTCTCTGGTTTTGTTTGTAAAAGTGTTTTATAATCAAAATATCTTTACAATAAGTAGTAAGCACAGATTCCATTAGAACACAACTGTTCAGCATACTGTCATGTGGACGCGGGGGGGTGGGGGGGTTATCTCCAGTGGGAGGGGTAATCCAGCCAGAAAGTCATAGGCGATACTGACTTACACAGGATAAAAATAAAGTAGTTGTGTCCCAGCTCCAAACTTGAACTATATACCGTGTGTACTAGCAGAATGTAAAATAAGAATGACCCTTGACTTAAAATAAAAAAAACATATGAAGTTCATATGACTTTAAAAGCAAACTATAATGTTGGAAAATGTAAGTACTTTGTGTGCATTGTATTTTTGGAGAGTGGTGTTCCTACCCAGAAATGTATCACGTTCCTAAGCATGAAGGCTTTATTATTTCACCTCATCACATTCACATCACGACGTCTTTGTAGAATTGAAATAGTTAAATGGGAAGAATATAAAATGTTTCGCTTATGGAGGGCAAACACGCAATATAGTTGAATTGGTGACGCTGTGTGACTGTGAGCGTGAGTGTGAGCGTGAGCGGTTGTACCCCGTCTCTCGCCCGATGTGAGCTGGGATAGGCTCCAGCCCCCTGTGACCCTGAACAGGATAAGCGGTTGATAATAACATGTAAAGGGAATAAGAGTAAAAAGAACTTCTTAGACGTTTATTGACAATCCATTATAACAAACATGTTTTGTGAGTATGCAGTGATGGCTAAGGGTCAGTCAGGACATGAGTTCTGTGAAGAGGGTCTGATTAGCCAAGTCTTTGGGCCTGGTTTGAGGGCGCGGCAGCAACGGACTGCCACTGAGACCAAAATGGGGGACGCCGCTGCTCAGGAAATAGAAAGGCACGTGGGTAATTTTTCCACTGGACCAACACTGAGGACAAAGAGAAAAATGTTACTTTGGCAGGATGACATGGGTAGTCAGCAATTTATCAGGAATTCACAATTGTACAAATGTAGATGCCACTATATTCAAGTTTGATGGAAAAAAAGGGATGTTTGGACCCAAACTGGTGTATAGTTCTATTACTTATTATTATTTTTGTACTTCTGAGTGGTTTATGACATGTAATTCTTAATGATATATTACATATAATCTGGCTAAATTGTAGAAACGGATAGATGGATGGATGGATTAAATCATTAATTAATTTTTATTAATTTATGCAAAAAAAAATCAACACTTTTCCACCACAAGATGAGCTTTAGTTAGAAACGTTGCAACAGGTCTGATGGTACCAGAGGTTACACCACTGTTACTGTGGAAACAATTCTATTTTTAGAGGAAAGTCTATAATTTCTCTTATCTGTCCTCAAATACAAAAACCCATTATGACCCACATTATTGTATAAAAAAACCCAGATATGATTCTTTCCAAGAATATTTTTTATGATGAAACTTAATTTTCAATAATGCTAAAACCACCACATTAATTAATAAAAGCAAAAAGAGAACATTTCGGGTAAGACTGACCACAGTGAGCAGAGCTCCGTGCTGGAAATTTGGATGGAACTCCATCAGTCTCGGCTCTGCTCCTCGCTCACCTTGGACAAACCCACTGAATAGAGTAATACAAGACATATTCAGTGCATGTAGACGGGATGTGCACTACTACTACACCAGGAAATTAAAATGCTAAAGTTTCACAAACATGAAATGCAACCACAAATAAACATGCTAACCATGGCAAAAGCTCAAAGATGGGGCTGGTTCTTGTCTTAAAGACGGCTATGATTGCAGGCCGGGCAGCTGCCTGTGGATCCCCTGAGAGAGTGGATAAGACAGAGATGAGAGATGAGTATTAAGAGCTCGCAGTAAAAAATAACATTTATGCAATACTCTTGTTCATCGGGCTGAAGAGAGGAAAAGTAAGAAAACCTTTGAGGAGCACTGCCAGTCTTTCTCCTGTTGGATCCCAGGCTATGGACTGGATCTCTCCTCCAACACTGACAGACAAATATGACAGGGGTGAGAGGATGCAAAATAACTGAATACGCCCTGCCTACTGATTTGTGACCATTTAATGCAAAAACACACATCTATGATCAGCCATAACATTATAACCACTGACTGGTAAAGTTAGACTAACAATGAATCCCAAAAAAAAAGGAAAAAAAAAGGGACAACACAATACTAGGCAGGTGGTTTTAAACTTATTGCTGATCGATATATTCATTTATTTATTTAAAGGTCACACTGTTTCACTCCGAGCCTTTTTGGAAGCCCTATTTTCAAAACAGTTTTTGCTGTAGTTAAGCTAATTACCAATTCCAAGTAGTGCTCTTACATGATGTCTCCATCTGGTGTGTTAAAGGTCGTCTCTGATAGGTCGGCCAGCACCGCTGCTGCCAGCGGCCCCGTTGATATGCTTGTAGATACGCCTGCTGAATAACAGCATCACAACTTGTCAGTAAAGTTACACAAGTCAAAACATTTCTAAAGGCCGATAATCCAATGAAGCTGCAAACTAATTCTAAACAAAGTTAAATATGATTTATAAATAACTGTTTCTTTTGTTTAAAGACGGAGTAAGGGAACCTGGTGGATCAGTGAATGTCAGAGCATAGATGACCATTTCCCCCTGTACGGTAAAGAGGAGCCGACTCCCATCGGGACTCCAACAGCCAGACTAAAAAACAAAAAAAGAGTTATTTCGAGTGTTTGGTCACATAAATTATCAATAACTTTGAACAGGATGGAGACAAGTTTTCACCTGACAGCGTCCTTTCAGACAGGGCCAGCGCTCACAAGTCCACATCCTCGTCTCCCAAATCCTGAAAAAATGAACTTTACTTACGCATGTAAAATAAAAAAAGTCCACTTCCAGTCCGTTTATCTCAGAACAATTGTTAAACTCCATATTATGCCACTAATCCCTTATATTTTCATAAATATTCATGAAACCTTCCGTGGGACTGGATAACGGAGTAAATGGCCATAGACTTGACTCCAGATACACACTAATCACTACAGATAAAATTTCACAGACATTCACCAGCAGCGTGACAAATTTTTCATTAGAAATGTGATTGTAGCACTAAAAGGAAGGAAAGCAGATTAGAAAACATTTTAAAATGTCGAAACTATTACCTGAACAGGGCAGACGGTGTAGAAGCCAAGACATGACTGCCATCAGGGGACCAGGACAGGAAGGTGACCCCGCCTCCTCCAACACGCTGGAGCGGCACACAGCTCTCTGAGGCTACATCCCAAACCTGAACGATACATAGATGCCACAATGAGAACTTTCTCCATCACGTCTTGCAGTCTTGGTTGAAGCCGTAACAGTTGTGTTCTACCATCATTGCAGTGTCCATGGGTGAGGCCGAAACGAGGAGAGATCCACTTGGAGACCAGGCGATGGAAGTGACGGGAGAGTGACCGGGATGAGACAAGACTTGTGCACAACCAGCAGATGGCCTGGATGGGTTAAGAGGAGGTTCAGCACATGAAAAATATATCTCCTTGTTTACTTCCATATGAGCCAATTTGGGAGTAACTGGACCAACAGTTAGGAGGTTCTAAACAAAAAAAGTTTTTTTTTGTGAAAAAAAGCTCTCTCTAGTGAGTAAATATTAACTATTAGAGTAAAATATCATATACACAAAATGGATTAAATGGATATGAGTGGATTCATAAGCACCAATTCTGGACTAAACTGGAACAACAGATGAAAAGTGATGGCCCGAAAACTTTTGGAGATTAAGCTCTCCAAGTGGTGAAAATATGCAGCTAACCTTTCCCAAAATCAATCCATACTTCCTCATACTACGGTGTAACGGTCTATAAAACTTGAAAATGTCCGGTGAAAGAGTTTTTAAGTTATCACGTTGACATGAAGGATCTGTGGCAGAGGTGGCGATGATGATTTGAAAATACCCCCTGACTTTTCAAGGATGTAATTATTTGCAAAATTTAAGTAAAGCTGGAATGTATCTAAAAAAGAGAAAGTGCGCACCAATCAGAGTCACCTCAAATATCTATTTCCCATGCAAACAATATAAAATATAATTATTATAGAATTGCAAATGTGAAAAGGGACAACAACTTATTATATTTTATATATGTATAAGGTTTGGTGAGCCTAGTATGTATTGAAGCTAAGAACGCGCCGACATATCCTGCCTCATGTTGATGTCGGGATTGAATAAAAAGTTAGAAGAAGTGTTTTCATAAACAGAAGCAGAACATTTTGTGGACTTTTCAACACCTGTGGACATGCAGATGTTCCCGTACCTAGTTGAGAGCGAGCAGGGGTCCACATGCCAGACCAGTAAACAATTTTGACAGGCGACAGCGAGGGCAGACGCACACAGCGGCTTCCACTGCACCGCTGCAATACTCCTCTGTAGCCGGTGCTTCAGTGTGGGAGTCGTCGTGCTGAGGGATAGAGAGCGAAAGGTGAGTTACCAGCGACAACTGTGTGACGGAGAGGTCAAACAGCAACACTCCTGACATGTGGTCGCATTTGTCGACAGGGAACATGATCGTGACTGAGATCAGTGGTTAAATGTTGCATCCGAGTTCATCTGCACACAGTTTTATCTTACTCTTGTCATCTTGCACTGTGAAACTTTTCAGCAATCATCTTACATGACGAATATGGAAGTTAGACTGCAGTGTAGTACCTTTTGGGGTTGTAGATCTTAATGGAGTCGTCAAGCAGGGCTACAGCAAACTTATCTGTATGAGGATGCCAGGCAAACGCTCGGACCACACAGTCAGACCTGGTAAAACGAGAGGAATTACAGCCATGTCCGCAACTGATTGAGTCAAAACTAAGACCCAAAAAAACTGTTTTGTCATGTGACCTCCCACGATTATTCCTATATTTGTCTTTTTGTTTGTTTGTTTACCCAGCAGAGGTTCTCACTGTCACAAACCTCAATCAGATAAAGAATAAATGACTTGTGCAGACCTGACCGAGCTCAAAGATTTCTGCGTGTGTTTCTTCTCTCATGTGACACTAGAGGGGCTCCGTACTGATATTAAAGGTGACGGTATAAATTTCTGATATTGCCATGGTGTGCTGCTACCACGGCAAAAAATGCACAGGTTGCCTGCTTACGATTCATAGGCCCTTGACTCCCGTTGTCTTCTCTGAAGACAAAAACAATTCAGACGTCAGGGTGTGAACCTTTTTTTTTGGTAGCAGCAGAGTTGAGGCGTTTTTATCTTTCTCACCTGCATGGATTCATTCCTTCTTCAGTTGCAGTTTTCTGTCAGGCTGCCATACAACCTTTCCCCTTGTGAAATTACACTATCTCCCTCTCTCGAACTGTTACGTTCAGTTTCAGCTGTTCTGCATCATGTAATCTTACACTGTGCTGCCATTTTTGAGGGACAAAATTGAAGCGGCTCACTTTCCAAATGGAAATACTGCAAACTTTTAATATTTCAAAAGTGATGTATGAATCGAGATCATGACTTTATGGCAATTTATTGCCCAGTCCAACAACAATCATGTCCTATGAGTACAAAAATAAACTTCCTGTTACAAAATAATAAATAAAAAATAAACAAAAATAATACATATATTACAAAATTATTACTCACCAGTTTAGCACTTGTGAAAACTCAGCAATCATGTCCTCACTACTCAACTATGGAGGATACGACACACATGAATATACATTTTGCGATTATTATACACATCAGATAAAAACATTTTTGGATATCAACAATGCATTTTACCAAAAATCACAACTTACTGTGAGATGAGGAAAAAGGGAGCCGTGAAAGGAAGACACCTTTTGGAGCAACGCCAGGATACAACTACAACTCACGGACAGCCATTTAGGCACTAAAAGAGGACAAAACACAGCTGTGTTAATGAATACAAACATCTGTGAGTATTTAATATCAGCTCATTGCATTTATAGGTAAAATATAAGATTCTGGTGACTCACATACCCTCTGTATGAGAGTTGGTCATTTCAAAGAGAAGACCTGTGAAACCACCATCCCGCCTGAATGGAGAGAGTAAAGCTGCATAAATCAATCTTTAACTGTGGCAGAAGTGGGACAAATTATTGCTGTGTTATTATATTTTGTGCTATACTATTCAGATGAGTTTTCTCTTATAAAAGCAGTTTGGGGTCAAGTTTCTTGCTGGACAACACTTCAAAATATTTCCAGAGGAGATGGAGCAATGAAGCCACTAACTTTAACAAATAAAAAAAACAACACTCCTAGCATTATAAGATTCCTTATTACTTTTGATTATATCATAAATATGTTCTATGATCTGAAATATTATACCAACTATGTCTGTAAATTGATAAGCCAATTACAGACGTGTCATTTATGTTGATTAACGACTACAAACTGAATACTATATGCATGAACTGGTTTCAAAACATTGTTTGTTGTCAACTGCACATTTAATTTAATTAAATTTAATTGCACATAATACTCTGTTATTCTGTATTCTGTAACATGCTCTGCTGCTGTAACCCTGCAATTTCCCCATTGTGGGACTAATAAAGGTTTATCTTATCTTATCTCTGATCTTATCTTATACTGTAAGATGTCTGAACCAGAATATTTTTGGATCACAACTCTTTAAGAACATTATTATTTCTGCCCCAAAATCCTAACAGACTACAAAACCTCAATATATGACTTATCACAAATGAGGAGGCATACCTTACAAGTGTCTGATAAAATAACAAAAATCCCATCTCTGTTCAAATCAAGGGCTTTAAAGGTGCACCACCATGTTGTATGAAAGTAACAGTCTGGATTTTCTTCAATTTTAACTTATGTTTACCATTTGTTAATCAGTAAAGAGTGGAAGCAAAAGAGACAGCAAAAACTCTAGCATCATAAAATTCTCTGGATCATACCAAATATTGCTCTTAGTAATTAGTGTGTCTCCAAACAGCATTGATTACAGCAGTAATCCCACAACTCATGGACTGGCACTACGTCCTCACAGCATACTGTGGGACGGGGGGTCCACTCTACAGCCAGAACTGTTCTGGCTGTCACACTCATTTAACCAGGCCCATTCATTTAATAGTCAGGACATATTGGTCGCTTTTGAACCCAAAAACCTCTAACTGCAAGGCAGCAAATCCGACCACTATGCCATTCAGTTGCCTTCTCTTAACAGACTAGTTGCACACAATCATCATCATTATCCAAACACTAGCCCAACCTATAGATGTACAATCACTTTCATGAGTGATATATTTTTTAATCCCTTGAATGTAAAAACTGCAAAATGATGAAAAACGTGATTCAGTGTCTTAGTGATCTACCATGCTGCTGCAGTCCTCATCCACAGCGTCTCGGAGTTGTCCAGAAAGGCTGCTTTACTGCTGATTTCTGTGCGACTGTGTTGTTTCAGAGACTCTCTAGGGAAGTATAAACTTAGAGGACCGGACTCCTGCAGAAAACACATCCATACAACTTCATGAACACCCAGGCGCCACGATAGAGATAGTTAAGTCTTCTATATATATCATCTTCAGGTTCAGGATATGATTTTATACTACTGTGTGTATTGGAAACAATCGCATGATCATTAATGAAACATGCCAGTAGTAAATAGAGAAGCTTAGATTTCGACCTGTGCTAGCTGATCTTCGCTGGTGTTTCCTGATATCAGCTCGTTGTTGGACTCGCACAGAGTAGTCTCTCCGGACGGCAGCGGAGGGGGAAACAGCGCCAGAGAACACATGTTGAACACGCTGAAACTCTGACACCGGGTCCTGGAAACAAAGTACGGTTCAGTCTGGTAGACCAGAGGGGTGGAAGCTCGTTAGAATACACATGTGGAAAACGGTGGCTATATTTACAGGTTAGCTTACACTGTCAAATTAAGTTAGCTAGCTGCCTTGTTCTGACAAACTAGGTTTCCGGAACATCAAGAGTTTCTCTATGTGTGGTGGGAATTACCTTTAATGCGTCCTATATGTTGTCTTCGCTTATATAGCGTTTTATTTCCACCCAATACAGTACAAGTACATTTTATGTTGTTGTGACAATTTGCTACTCTTTGCTTTAAGTTAATCCCGCCGTGTGGACTACGGCTAGCCAGAGGTACCAAAAGTTCAAAAACCTCCAGAAGGAAAGCGGACATAATTCCTATACTGCCCTCTAGAGGACGTTGACTGGTACAACAGCCCCACCGAGCGGAAGCAAATATAATTTAATATTTTCTGCGAGGTTCCACCTAACCTTGTTGTAGACAATAGAATTTAAAAATTGATGTAGACAAAGAATATTATTCCCCAATAGCAGCGGGTTTGACTTGCTACACTGCAAAAACGGGTCAGAATTTTTTTTAGGAGCATAACCATACACACAGTAATGGAACAGCCATTGGGAGCAACGTGGGGTTCAGTATCTTTCACAAGCACAACTCGACATATGGACCGCAGTGGCCCGGGATTGAACCACCGACCTTCAGATAAATGGACAACCGCTCTACCAACTGAGCCACTGCTCTTAAAACTGGTTTGCAAACACACTGAAAAAATTATTGGAATTGTCAACTGTACTTTTAAGCTATACTTTTGGAACATGAATGTTTGTGATTCAAAGTTGTGAAATAGTTTCACATTGATTGATTTATGGCTACCTACCCACAATCCTTTAGCTTAATGTTATAAAGGAGATTTTTGCAATGGAATTTAATGGAAAAACCCATTTCATTCGAACAACATGTCGATTGTAAAGCAATGTAAAAGGATTTTTATGTCAAATATGGATTTTGTTATGTGTAAATAAATGTTGGTTCTTCAAAAAGAAGTTTGTCAATAGTTATAAATTTGAGTTTTTCCCTCTTAAATGTACATAAAGGCATGTTGCCCCAGCAGTACGTCACTAGTTTCCAAAGGTTCAAATAAGAATGTATAAATATAAACCAGTTCAAAGGTAAATTTTTGTTCTCTACAAAAGTGACAAAGCAGTTGTTCCTTTTTTGGGGGGGGTACATTCCTTTACTTTGATTTCTTAGTTTGTACTTACAGAACGGGGAATCTGCTGCTTATCTCTTGTGGCAGAATTCACAGAACACCTTTACAGGCCTACCCCATGCCTCGAGAGGTCCGAGCTGTTTTAGGCTCCTGTAAATTATTAGCCTTTTGGCTTTAATGTTACGACTGTTGGGAAGTTGTATGTAACGGGGATTCTCAACATGTGGGGCGCCTGAAGCTACTGCAGATGGGCTGCATCAGCAAATATTACATGAAATACTCATGATTAAGAATTCATAGCTTAGAAAATAATCAGAAATAATAAAACAACAGCCGCGGGTCAGCCGCCAGGGATAATCTAAAGTACCATGACCATTCTCACAATGCGGTATTTATATTATAGAAAGGAATCAGAAATTATAAAACAAAACCGCGGGTATTAAATGAGAACATCTTGGTGTCGGATACCTCCGCACACCTTCAGAGGTCTCAAAGCGTCCATTTCGTTATAAAGGGAACCATACACAACATTAACCCCCCTGTTGTGAACTACTTAGGGGTTCCCAAATCTAGCTGATTATAAACCCATAATAATTCAGATATATCTTACCCTTATTTGCTATTTTCTCTTTTTAGAAAAAACCTATAACCTTTAATTAGCATCGCTGCTTTTTGGTCATATTAAATATTATTAATATTATATTTTTTTATGAATGCTTTTATCTGCTTTTACCTTGGAGCACTTTGAGATTTGATCCACATGTAAAGTGTGATATAAATAAAATGTATTATCATTATTATTATTATTATTATTGATGAATGAAAACTTGACCATATTCTTAAAAGTAACATCTGAACATCTGATCTTTTCCAAAACAGCAATAAAATTAATAACAATAGCAAAAAGAACCTGTCATTCATTGGTGGTATTTGTGTTGTCCTCAGCTTCGGACACTTCCTCCTCTGGAGCCTCAGTTTCCTGGCCTTTTTGCTCCTCATCACTGCTTTTGTTTAAGATGTGATTCAGAACATGATGTTAAGAATATTGCTTGGCCATCGTGCTTCCACAGACAGAACTGTGAGCGCGGCCTCCAAAAAAGCTTTATATACCAGAGCTGCAAGAAAGGTTTATTTTGAAACAATGTTGTGGTTATTATTGACATCTGCCAAAAGGCGTGGTTCCCATGGGGTTAAAATTATATTGTGTAAAGTTACCATGTTGAGAAGAAAGCCAACAAGGGGCATGTGCGTTAACCATATTTTATTAACTTTTTGCAATTTTACCAATTCATTTCTAATGACTGGGACCAACAAGGATGTATACAAATCCAATCGTTATAAAATTGAATTTGTCTGTTTGGATACCATGTGTGAACAAAGTCATGGAACCTTATGGGAAACACATGATTGAATTTAATCCCTTGGAGAGAAAGAAATTTTTAAATAGGTCAGATTTGACCGGGAAAACAAGTGAACGGTTAAGCGGGTGGTTATAATGTTATGACTGAATAATGGGAGCGCCCCCTTGCGGCACAACTCACGGCTCCGTGACGTCAATTCAGCACTTGGAAGGAGACAGCTCCCTCCCCCAAAAACCCAGCGCGCATCACGTTGCATGGGTCCCCGGTTATTGATATCACAATTTGCCCGCTGGGATCCATCCCGGTAACGTGAAACTCGTGGATTTTTGGGACTGGAGCTACACCTGACAGGCCGGACCAAAGACAAACAACGATATGATCCTTATCGCCGCCAAATAGCAAGCCGAGCCCACCCGTTCACTTGACAACGCGACATCAAGCAGGCAGAAAGGTATGGGAATGTCATACTATCCCGTTATCCCTGGGAGAAATAAGACTATCCGCGATCACAGGATGTGTAGTTAGGATGCTGTTGCATGGTGCGGTATAGCCTTTTCGTGCCACTCACACTGCACCAATGAACCTATGCTGCCAAGAAACGAATAATTGTCGATGCATGCTCGAATATCACATTTGTGAAGCGAGAGCTCATGTAACGCAAACATTTGTGTTAATGCCCGAGTCGACACACAGCCGCTGCGACAGCTTCACTTGGAATGAACCATAGTAGGCAGCAAATGCATGCATGCACGTCGGCAGTGATGCTCTTGAGTGTCATCATCACATCCTCGGTTATTTAAAGATTGATCTTCTTGCGTGTGTGCGCGTGTGTGCTCCGCTCCTTCGCACGAGCCCGGCGGATGTTTATTGCCCGTTCTCTTTTCAGGCTCTCAATTCCGCGGCTCCTCTCAAGCGGTGCTGCAGGTCAAGGATCGAAGCCGATATGTGAATTAGATACATGTGCTCCTTTGCACACATGATGGCACGCACGCACGCACACGCGGACGGGCGCACACATCTTCACTGAGGTGGGTTATGCAATTTGTCATAATGTTCAGATGAGCACAATGCTACTGGTTTGATGCTGGTGAGATCCTGTGGGACACTGATGGCCCTCAGATGGACGGTTAAAGAACATGTAACAGCTCGCTTTGTGGCCCGTACAACCTCCTCCATTCATTCATAAAGCCCAGCTACACTCTGGGTGATGGCTCCACTGGGCTGCCTGGTTGTCCCATTCGTAGACACAGAGATGAGGCATGCTTCAGACTGAATTTAGCTGTGGAGATGCAGCGGCTGAGTGGTTAAACTGGGTTACTGGCCGGGTGCCCAACACACAGCAGACTCCACTGTTTTGGTGTTTTGCAGGGATGGAGCATGATTGAAATCTCAAAGAGAAACAGGCAGGAGTCCTTTCAGCACTGGACAGCGCCATAAGCTGTCCAGTGCTGAAAATCAGTCCACCTTCATGTTCTGTTTAGCTATTATCAATAAAACCTGATAACAAAATCTTCTCTTCCAGGTTTACCCCCCATCTTCCCATCCTCCATCCGCCTGCTGTGTTGGGGGAACCCCCGATGAGTGGGACCTGTATCCATGAGCCCCGTGCCCCTTCCCCCTCCCTGTCAGGTTTCAGTACCCCCATCTCAGAACCCCCCTATCGAAGAATCGATGGAGACACGCCTGCTTGCACTCCTGAAACGGACTTGACCCCAACACAGTGCGTCCTCCGTAACGTGCTTTCCATTGACACGGGTGGCCAGGTGGTACCGGGCGGCAGCAGCCCTACTCCCAGCGATGGACCTTCAGCCCACTTTGACAACAGCGTGCTAAAACTACATGAACATGAGGCCTGCCAGTGTGGCGGCGGGGCTGAGGCCAGGTACAGCCCTGAGGCTGGCGCAGTTCGGAGTCAGGCGGAGAACATTCGGCTACAATCAGGGAGTGGTGGTTTTTTGGAGGGACTGTTTGGCTGCCTAAAACCCGTCTGGACCATGATTGGAAAGGCCTACTCCACAGAACACAAACATAGCCACGAAGGTACGGCAAATTAACTCTAAATGTTCCACTGGCCTTCGTTTGTCTGTGTGTGTTTGCTCTAGAACAAAGTCCAACCAGTTTCCTACTTAAAAATTTCACTCATTCAGCAAATGAGATTATCGCGGAGACACACAGAAATATATCTGGGGGGCTACAACTACACTCTGGACACAGGAGATAAAAAGTGCTGCAATCGCCCTTTAAATCTTCAACTCTAACAACAGCTGTCTGTGAAGTAAAACCTACTATATCTCACCTGGAAATTGAATGGAGTAGTAGTAGTAGTAGTAGTAGTAGTAGTAAATTACATTGTTGTTTTACTGATAGTACCTAAGTGAATATACTATATTTTCCCCCAACACTAGAACCATTATTTCCATTGTCCTGCTGTGGCAGCATGACAGTTTACGCTCCGTCAGTGATGCGTATGCTGGCAATGCTGGCCTTATTAGCATCTTTCCTCTTCCACAGCAGCGCTTCAAAGATCTTGACACTTCAGTGGACCACATGAAGTATTGATCTGCTTGTCTCTTTTATACTGTCCAGCTCGTTTCTTTTTAGTGACCATGCTCTCACAGTCGTTTAAGGAAAGTCAGCCTGACAGACGACAGGCAGATTAGATTATGAGTGGAGCGTTTGTTTTTTCCCACAAGTTTGCTCTAATTTTTAAAAGGAAACATAATGCCCTACTGGATAAGTTCTCGATATACCATTTTTGAACATGTAAGGTAATTATTTTGCTGTTTGGCAGCAAACACAATAAAACTTTTCTGTAGGACACAAATTTATTACACATTTACGAAGGACACCATTATTATTATTGTTGGTTCCTGAGCACTAGTTCCCAGATTTTTATATTTTCTTTTTAAGTGATTCCCTAACCATTCCAACCTGTAAGTCAGTGTGTCTCCAATCTTTAAATCTTCTACGTAAGTGTTTCCCAAATCTTTACATTCTCGAAGTCAGTGGTTGCCTAACCATTCTATCCTCTATGTCAGTGGTTTCCCAAAACCTTTTTATTAACTATGTCAGCGGTTCCCAAACCAATGTGTCCTATAGGTCATTGGTTCTCAAACCTTTATTTCCATTTTGTTAGCGGTCAAAATCTTTATATCAACTATATCAGTGATTCCCAAACCCTTTAATCCTCTATGTCAGTTTACATATTCTAAAGCAGTGGTTCCCAAATATTTATATCCATGAAGATCTAAAAATTTGAAATTCACTGTCATTTGTTTGGGAATGACTGACTTAATGACAAACCATTAACATTATAATAATAATACATTTGATTTATAACACACTTTACATTTGGATAAAATCTCAAAGTGCTAGCATAAGCATTATAGTAGTTATTATAATTACTACTAGTTGCGTCCTTCTTAAATTATCGTTCTTCTCGCTGTTGTCTTCATATTCTTCTGTGTCTCTCGATGGTTTCTGCCTGTTAAAAGGCAGGGTTTTTTTCCGTCTTTTTTTTTTTAAATGCCTTTTTGGAAAGTGCCATTATATAACTTTTGTGAATTTGTCACTACACAAATAACATTTATTTTAACTGACTTCGTACAACGAGACAAATAGGAGAATAAAGATTAATGCTGTCTCATCCATTCTAATGAACAGCAAGGACGGAATTCAGTAAACCCGACCATTTAAAGAGTATGTATTGACATTTGGGGCTTTGGAAAATGTAATGGATTAAACGTAAGTAATGGGTCAAAGGCTATAGTTGTAATGTCCACGTTAGCATTGTGTCATGTAACTCAATGTAATTCACGTTTTCTCATAGTTTTTTGTTTTGCATGTTGATCCACATTCAGAGTCCTGGGAGGTTCCTTTTGAGGAAATCTCCGACCTGCAGTGGGTGGGCAGTGGGGCACAGGGGGCCGTGTTCCTCGGCAAGTTCCATGGAGAAGATGTGGCTGTAAAGAAAGTGCGGGACATCAAAGAGACTGAGATCAAACACCTCCGCAAACTCAAGCACCCCAACATCATAACTTTTAAGTGAGGGAATTTATTACATATGGATTATTTAAATGCATTAATCTAGTTAAATTTTCAGTCCAACTGATTGCCATGCTTCTTTCCAGGGGTGTGTGCACCCAGGCTCCTTGTTACTGTATCTTGATGGAATACTGTGCCCAAGGCCAACTGTATGAGGTGCTAAGGGAGGGCCGTAAAATCACTCCCTCCCTCCTGGTTGATTGGTCCATGGGCATAGCTGGTGGCATGAACTACCTCCACCTCCACAAAATCATCCATCGAGACCTCAAGTCCCCCAAGTAAGTAGACACACTCCACTCAGTTACTTTACTTAAGAAATTCAGTCACTGCAAAATTTGGGATTATATGACAGTCTCCATGTAGAATTACATGTAACCACATCTTTGCAGCATGCTGATTACATATGATGATCTGGTAAAGATTTCTGATTTCGGCACCTCGAAGGAACTCAGTGACAAAAGCACCAAGATGTCATTTGCTGGCACCGTAGCCTGGATGGCTCCAGAAGTCATCCGAAATGAGCCAGTATCAGAAAAGGTGGACATCTGGTGAGTTTGCACTACATGCTTTACAAACGAGTACTTTACAGACACAATGCAACTCCCTCTGGAAAAGTACTGAGTAGGCCAGAAGGAGTTTTTTTGTGTCTTTATGGATTTAGAGAAAGCGTACAAAAGAGTGCCGAAGGCGGAATTTTGGTATTGCATGGGGAAGTTGGGAGAGACTGAAGTGTGTTAGAGTGGAACGGGATGTGTATGAGAGCAGTATGACTGCGGTGAGATGTGCAGTATTAGTGATGGATTAGTTCAAGGCGGAGGTGGGACTGCATCAAGGATCGCCTCTGAGACCCTTGGTGGGCAATGGTGATGGATGGGATGGCAGAAAAGGTCCGGCAAGAGTCCCCATTGTCTGTGATTTTGGCAGCAAGGAGAAGATTGAGGAAAACATGGGAAGATGGAGGTATCCACTGGAAAATAAAGCAGCAAGACAGAATACCTGTGTGTGAATGAAAGGGAGGTAGCGGGAATGCAGGAGTTTCAGTACTTGGGGTAGAAGTGTAAAATAGCAGTAGCAGTAGGAGTTATCTGTGACAGAAGAGTAGCATCAAGGGTGAAGGGAAAGATTTCCAAGATGGTAGAGAGAGCAGCTCCGCTGGATAGTTTAGAGACAGTGGCCCTGACCAAAAGACAGGAGGCAGAGTTGAAGATTTTCAGATGTTTTTTGGGGTTGACGAGGATGGACCGGATTAGAAGCAAACACATCAGAGGAACAGCACAGGTTAGAAGTATTGGAGAGAAAGTAATAGAGTCCAGATTGAGATGGTTAGGACACGTGAAAAGGATAGATAGTGGTGATAGATAGATGGAGCTGCCAGGCAGCAGAAAAAAGGGGAACTAGCAGAAATAGGGGAAAACCAAAGAGGAGGTTTCTGGATTTGGCGATAGAGGACATGCTGTTGGTTGGTGTGACGGTGGAAGATGCAAACAACACGGTGGAAAAAGATGATCTGCTGTGGCCAGCCCTAAGGGGAACAAGTGGAAAGAAGAAAAATACTTTACAGACACATTAGCACATTTTATAGCATGAAGCTAAAAAAAAGATATAAAACTTTTTTACAGTAACTATTTACTGATATTTTTTTGTTTGTGATGACTTCTTTCCATCTGAACTGTCCTTGATTTAAATTCTCTAAATGGTTAAAGACTTGTAGACCTCACTGAGACTTATTTAATTGACATTGACAAAAATAACCCTCATATAATGATGTTAATAATATCATTTTATTCATTTGTGTAGCATTTTTCTTACATGAAATGCAACTCAAAATTCTTTACAACAAAGAAGTTAAAAGATGTAAAGGAACAAGGAACATCTCCGGTTCCCTTTAAGGTCCTTTGGAGTGGTGCTGTGGGAGATGCTAACTGGAGAGATCCCCTATAAAGACGTGGACTCATCTGCCATCATCTGGGGCGTGGGAAACAATAGTCTTCAACTACCTGTACCGGAGAGCTGCCCTGATGGCTTCAAGATCCTCCTCAGACAGTGCTGGTGAGTAAGGCCACTCACAGGCAGATTAGGGTTTTCTGAGAAATGCATGGTGAGGAGTTGGTCTGTGGTTTAAAGGATTTTATTGATTTTATTGTGCATTGTGCGTGTAAACACTTTTCTTTCTACTCTCCAAATTTTCAGGAACTGTAAGCCCAGGAATAGACCTTCTTTCCGTCAGATCCTTCTTCACCTGGATATAGCGTCAGCTGACGTGCTGTCAACTCCACAAGAGACATACTTCAAGTCTCAGGTATGGTTTGCTCTCCGAATCCGAATATGTAAGATCTGCAGATGCACCAAAAAGAGTGACAAACATTACACTTAAATGTTCTCAAATAGCCATGCTCCCACACATGCTTGAACTATAATCTGAAATCAGATCAGTTCTGGCTATACATAACCAGTAATAGAGAGAAATGTGTTCTCATCAGGCTGAATGGCGAGAAGAAGTGAAACAGCACTTCGAGAAGATTAAGTCTGAGGGTACTTGTATCCACCGGCTTGATGAGGAACTGATCAACCGCCGTAGGGAGGAGCTCAGGTCTGTTTTCCCCCTTCATCTTCATGGTGGCTCAGAGTCCTTTTCAGGTTAGCTTCAGGCAGTAGATGATGATACAACATAAACCTACATTTTTGAGACCAACCTTGTCCCCTTACAAGTTGCCATTCCTTTGTCTAACCCCGGTGGATGAAATAAGTGCTTTGAGTGCATGTCTATTATGGGGGATTTGGATCCTCTCATGCGGTTGCTAAATGACATTAGCAGCCTCTTTTCTTCTCAGGCATGCATTGGACATTCGCGAGCATTATGAGAGGAAACTGGAGAGGGCTAACAACCTTTACATGGAGCTCAGCGCCGTCATGCTGCAGCTGGAGCTCAAAGAGAAAGAGTTGCAGAGGTACAAATAAATCCATGAACACAGTGCGGATACACCAATCTTAGCCATAACATTACAACCACATGCAGGTTAAGTGGATACCATCAATTATTTTGACAGTTGATGGGTTGGGAAAGTGTTTTTGTCCAAGAAGTTGATTTGTCGGACTTAGGAAAATGATTATGAGTAACGACTTTGATAAGGACCAGATTGTGATGGCTAGCTGATAGGCTCAAAGCATGGGCCAAAACTGTAAGGACGGTTGAGTGTTCCAAGTGGTCAAAGGATGGTGAACCAGGCGCCCAAGGTTCATTGATTAAGTAGAGAACAAAGACTAGCACATGTTGTCCAATCCAGAAGAGGTACTATGCCTAAAATTGCTGAAAGAGTTAATTTTGCTTGCTCGACCGGTACGCAGCCCGATCAACAGACCCAGATTCAGAACTGAATCACAGAGCCACAGATGAACGAGTCCTGGTCTGATGAGACATCTTTTCTTTTACGTCTTGTGGAAGCTTGCAATTGTATCATTTATGCGGGGAAGGGATGGCACCATGGTGCGCTATGAGAAGAGGGCAGACAGTGGGATGCTTTGGGTGACATTTTACTTGGACAAATAATACCTACCTAATAACTGCAGCAAATCAAGTTCACCACTTTATGGATACAGTATTCCTAATGGCAGTGGCCTCTCTCAGTGAGATAATGTGGCCAGTCACACTGAAAAAAACGCTGCATGAATGGTTTTAATATGTTGATTATTATACAAATTGCTCACATTTAAATCAAATTGTGGATCTTAGGGATTTTCTGGAAGAACAAGCTAAGCAATTTTCAGGGTTTGAAGTATCTAATACCAATGTTTTTGTGCTAGATACCACAAAGCACCTTCAGAAGTGTGGTGGAGTCCATGCCTCAATGGGTCAGAGCCGTTTTCGGGGCAAATGGGGATCTGAACAATATTAGGCGGGTGTTCATAATGATATGGCTAAAGGTGTTAGTATATTGAGAAATGCTGATATTTTCGAAGACAACAGTGCATTTAAACACTGGTTTCTTTTGGTATTTCCTCCAGAAGAGAACAGTCTCTTGATAAAAAGTATCCAGGTTTGTTTAAACACCACAGCTCCAGACAAAGCAGCTCGTCCAACTCCATGGACAAACTCATCAAGAAGAGAAACGTCCCCCAGAAACTGCCCTCAGGGAAGAGGTATGAGCTCTCATCCCTTCATTTGATAAATAAATCGTCATCTGGCCTTTGGATGGTATTTGTTGTCTAAACCCCCTCTTCTCCATCAGGCCAGACATCCTCAAGTCTGAGGTAATCATTCCCAAAATGGATTCCCCCGTGATGCAAGTCACTATCCCAGTCTGCCCCAACAGAAGCGCCACTTCTCCTAGTCGCTCTCGGAGGGTAAAGACCCGTCATCGCAAAACGGGAAAGGGCAGCAGTGGGGACCTGGCAGGACTTAAGGCAAATCAATCATCCCCCAACAGGGACACAAGTGTCCAAGTTAACAGTTCTGCCACCACCACCTCCAAGCACCTCCTGGATCCATCGTCGGCGCTGCGGGGCTTCAGCCACGAGCAGCAGCAGAGGCAGCTATCCTCCTCCAGCCCCGACCTGATCTCCACCACGTTAGAGGTGAACAGCCAGGAGAAGGGGGATCCCTCTGTTGGTGGGCTGGAGAGAGGTGGGAGCCTCAGTGCCTCTGCAGGGTTAGGGGGTTCTGGGGTGGGGGGAGCTGGTCTTGATGATCTCAATGAAACTCCTCCACGTAGCGACACGCCAAGCGAAGATGCTGCATCGTTCCCGTTCTCTAGCAGCCCAGATTCACCCTGTGGGAGGGGGGCAGCAGCAGGCCGGGGGTCTCTGGGATCTCCACGTCTGCCTCTTGATGGAGAGGATAAAGAGGAGGGAGCTGGTGCTGTGAGATTGCCTCGAGGAGCATCGGGGGGGATCGGGAGTCAGCACCTCACTCCTTCAGCCATTTTGTACAGGGCAGCTATCACACGCAAACAGGTACAGTGTCAGAGTGTTCACACTCCTCAGTGTTCCTCGGCTACACTTAGATCATTTTTAACTTGTGTGTTCTCCCCGCTTCTGACTACAGAGGCGTGGAGTGTCATCAGAAGAGGAGGAGGGTGAAGTTGACAGCGAGGTTGAGTTACCAAGGAGACGGTGAGTAACATACTCTCCTCCATCTCTAGAAAATTCCCTCAAACCATCCTCCCTCAGTGACAAGTTCTTAATCTGTTTGGACCTTCTATCATTTTTACATAGTTTTGAAGATTTTAAAACACATTTGTTGGGTTGCCACTATTTAATCACTGCAGACGGCCGACCAGCATCACCAAGTGCCAGTCGGTGTCCACCTTCAGCTCCGAGAACCTGTCGGTGTCAGACGGTGAGGAGGGCCACACCACCGATCTCTCCCACAGCGGCACCCCTGATGTGGTCAGCACCAACACGGATGACAGGCTAGATGACCGCAGCGACGACCTCCTCTCTCAGGGGTCAGAGATCCCGGCGGACAACACCGATCCTGCACAGGCGTCCGATGGCCTGTCAGAGAGGGACGGAGCGCTGGGTCAGGCCAAAGTTCAGCTGGAAGCTGGACAGAATCCAAATGAGGTAAAGACACGTGTCCATTTGTGTCCCCTTCTTAGAATCATGTAACAGCTCTTCGGCAACCAAGAAAGTGTGGAAATTCTCTCATTTTTTTCACATTCATCCCATAACTGTATTCAATCAAGCACTGGTACTATATTTTATTATCCATTTTAAGTTACTTCTGCCATTTTATTTCAGAATTTAAAAAAACATAAAACATTTTAGGCCACGTAATTGGACATATAGAGGTGATACTGACGTGAAAAGATATAAAATTAAGATCTTTACTAAAAAACTCGATTAACTTTAATAAATATAATTCATAGATTATAACCCTTAAATGTCCCGCTCAACTTTTTGGTTTAGCAAATTTTGAGTCGCTTTTTCTCATTAAAAAAATGAATATGATTAAGACTAAAGGGGCCAAGGAGAGAGCCCTGGGGGACACTTAAATTCCAATGAACCTCCAAGTAGGAAGCATTAACCATGGCTATAATAAATTCCTATTGGAAAAGTAAGATTTTTTAAAGCGTGAGGACTTACTTTATAGAATTATGCATTTGATACAACCAATAAAATTCTAAAAGGTTTCTAAAAACATGCTTTTCCAAAGAGTTGAGCTAATCTAATTACAATTTAACATTGAATTCTCCATGAAATACAAAATCATTAAATGATTTTAAAAGTCTCAATTAAAAAAAAAAACGCTAACAACCAAAAGCGCTGGTCCGACATGGACGGTTTGAGATCATTAACAGGTCTCATTGAATTTGAGGAGTTCAGTTAGGTGGATTGTGTGTACAACGCAGGGGTTTGGGGGTTTAGCTGGGATGATTTTAACTGGGTTTCAAACCCCCAGTCTCCTGCACAAAAAAACCCAGTGGTGTAACCCACTGAATATCCAGCTGCCCTCTACTGAACCGGATTTTAAATACAGAACCTTTACTTGTAGCAAGTCTGAATACTGGTTTCATTGTTGTCAAAAACGTTTGTAATGTCCGGTGTCGGTCACTTCTGACATCCTTTTCATCTCTCTTCCATAGAGTCGGACCCTGTGTGATGATTCGGACTGTGACAGTGCTGAGCTGGATCAGTCAGGCAGTGGGGAGCCCAGCCGTTCTCCCAGTGCTGGAGCGTGGGCGCCACCTTCTCAACTCTATCAGGGGTCTCCACAGGCGCCCCATACAGGACCTCCATAGATTAGTGGACACGAGCAAAGACCTCCAGCCACTCTCCAGTGAACAGCATCACAGACATACACCGATGGGTCAGTGCAGTACGTCACTGTCGTCATGAAGGACCGCACCCACTCCACCCACCACGACCAGTTGACCTATGGTGTCTGCTAGGGTTTGCTAGCTCGCAAACCTAAGTCACATGATTTAGGACCATTCATCATAATCTGACATCAGATATTTTGGCAGCTTGTGACATCAGATTACTGTCAGGTAAGTTGAATAGGATATTTTTTTTGGTGTGCAAAATAGTTAACAAGGTAACCTGAGCCGCGGTTCTAGTTCAGCAAAAACCCTTCCACAGATGCACGCACAAGAATCCACACTCTGACCTTTAAACACCCTAATCCCCACTGTGGGAGCATCCCCCGCGATACTCCACACACTAATGCATCGAATACTAATGAATAATAATAATGTAAATACCCATTACATGCCACATGACAAATACCTAACTTTATTTTATTTGTAAAATAACGACGTAAGACTAAACGGTATGCAGCCCTGTGAACAAATGCATGACTATATGTTGATAATTTTTGGTTTTTCTGAATGTGTCGGTTTTATATTTTGTGAAAGTTTACACTTTTTTAATCCTGAAAGTATAACTTGGGTTACTTTTTTTTGGTTATTTATAAATGTCAGCACTTCGAAGAAAAAAAAACACCCCTGAATGGAATGAAAATCTCACCGAGACATCCACCATGATGCATAATTAGGATTCTCAGTAGGCAATATATTTTTTTAACCCAACTACTACTACTGAGTTTTGGATACACTTAAGACATTCTTGAGGTTTTTAATCGATCTTATCGAATGTGTGATGCGCGCCTGTCGGTTTCTGCATATCTATTATGAGTTGGATGTGCTTTGGTAGAGTTTCAGGTGGAGGATGCATATTCATCTTACTAATGACATCGGACATGCATGATTGCATGTAGGTGCAAGTAACACTAAAGAAACCCAAAAACTTTAATGTTGGTGCTTCAGGAAAAGATTCATCGTTGCACTCCTATAATATTTGGATTCTTCATGGGCATTTAAGAAAAGATCTTTTTTTTTATTCCACACAATCCTCTCTTTACAGGACCTGCTGCTAACTTAATTTACAATCACAAGGTCTCCCTTAACCCATAAGAACCCATTTATCCTGATTTATCCTGTGAATTAATGTCCAAAAAACAATGTATTTCATTTTTAAAAAAAGCTCACCCTAGAGAGAAAACAATCTATCTTTTCGATTCATAGTCAACAAATATAGACTAAATTGGAACAATGATCAGTAATATGTTTGGAATACTTTTTCATTCAAAAGAAAAAGCCCCTCCTAGTACGTAAAATATGAATCACTAGAGTAAAGTATGACATTTACAAGATAGATGTCCAAATTTGGACAAAATCGAACCAATGGTCCAAGAAATCATGGTCTGAAAACGTTTGGAGATTAATCCCTCCTCAAGGGCTGAAATATTCAAGCATACTTTCCCATATCAATCCAGTTCTTCCTCACACAAAGCGATCTATGGGGGTATAAAATGTGAAAATGACCCGTGATATTATTTTTGAGTTGTCATGTTAACCAAAAGACATGGGGAGGCGATGACGCTTCCATAATATCCCCAACTTTTCAGGGATAAAATAACGGGATGTAAAGTACACAAGTACTTGTGTACTTTACATCAAAAATACACAAGTACTTTACATCCCATATTATATTGAAATGTGGATGCTTGTTAGAGAACTGTATCGATACATATACAGTGCATTCAGGAAGTATTCAGACCCTTTCAATTTCTGCACATTTTATTATGTTGCAGCTTTTTGCTAAAATCCTTGATTTCCCCCCTTCAACAATCTACAATGCATACTCCATAACAACAGAGCAAAAAAAGAACTTTAGGAGGGAAGTCTATATGATTTAAATCTAGTTGATAGGACATGATTTGGATCCCTTCACTGTAAAAAGGAAGGAACACATTTCCCATTTCTTTAAGCAGTTCAGCAACATTAACAACACTAACTTTGATTAGGTCTTAAAATGCACAAAATATATCCCTGACTGAATGTATATCTGTTTTCTCGAAGTACGTCGTCACTACAGGTGAAACGTAACATTAGAGTAGTTTAAGGGACTGAAAACTGGTTCAATCAAATAATCTAAAATTTAACAAGAAGGGACTTAATGCGTTAAAAAAAAAGGAGGATAAAGATGTGAGGGGAACTTTCCAAAGTACTTAAATGGTTTCTCATGGGTTAAAGGTGTGAGCCGGAACGTCTGCTCTCGTTCACTGTGTTGATAAGCTTCATAAAAAACCTCAGCTGTTCCTTTTACCCTTTAAGATAATTGCAAAAGTAGCCAGATAAGGAATAGAGGCACTTCTCTGTGGTGGTTACAAGTAGATCAGTAAGTATCCTTTGGGTTTGAATAGAAATGTTTTGTTTTTATACAGCATTGCACATTGTACCTGTAACATAGGAATTATATCAAAAGCAAAATATTATGAGCAACAATAAATAATGTATTGTTAAAAAAAAGAAGTGTGATGTTTGTTTGAAACGGCAGCGTCAAGAGCCAGCAGAAAAGAAACGGCTATTTTCAATGACTTAAAGAATGTCTGAATGCATTTAAAGTCATTTTTGTTCCTATCTGTGTTAAGACAAAAAACAAACACGAAGAAACAAAGACAGGACACTGCTTTTCATCAACCGTGTCTATCAAGTTGTTTTTTTTCCCAGGTGCCTTTACGAAAAAATAAACATGACATGATGAAAGTGATCAACAATTCAAGCATTTCACATCTTTTTTATTTCTGCATTTAATTTCTTCAACAATTTAATTGCACCCAGATCTACAATATTTTTGAAAACGTGCACAAAAAAAAAAAAACGAGAGTTTCTTCATCCTGCAAAGAATAATAAAAAATAAAATCTGACCCAGGCAAAAAAAAGAAGAAAAGATTGCAGGAAACTAGTGTTAATTCTATAATTCTCCTTCTTCTAGTTAATTATAATTTAATACCTCATCATAATATACTTATAAAGACCAATTTGTCTTGTAGTTTTGCCCCTTGCAACAATCCCCCAGCCCTCCAGTTAAAAAAAATATTTTCTCTATTTAAAACAAACATTTCAATGTTATTATCATCACCATTACGATCGTCTTAGTAATTTCAGAGAAAAGAAAATATTTTCCTCTCAGTCAGGCCCGTTCCTGATGACCAAGGCCAGCCCGCCCTCATTAGAATCCAATAACATAACAATGCTCTGAAGTCCAGAGGCCAGTACTACGAGACAGGATCAGCATAGCCGGCATATCTACTCTTTATCTGGTTCAACTAGGCCAAACGCAATCTCGCCAAGGTTACATGAAGGAGGTTGACTCTATAAGTCAACCCAGGATTTCCCAATGTTATCAGGAGAGACGGTGTTAACAGCTTATAGCAAACGTGGACACTTCTGCTAGCAGAATGGCATGATTTACATCTCTCATAATCTAAAAACTAAGGTTGAGGATCTTCTACAAATGATAAGGATGTTTTCTAGAGAATAGTTGGGGTCTCCTGCCTGGAACAAAATCTGCTCCACAGAAAGTTTAGTGTGTGGCACGAGATGCCATGGCTGTTTTTTTTTCTCTTCCTTGTTAGGAAAAATTAAATATGAAAGAAATGATTGGTGGAACCAGCGACATGCCACTGAAAACCCAGTCTTAAACCTGAAGATATGTGATTAACCAATAAATCCTGATTCGTAGTACAAGCCTCTGATGGAGAAATAAAACAGATGGAAACACAGGAATGACAGAAAAACAATTACTCAGCAAATTAGACGTGAGACATAAAGTAGCTTAAAAATTCATCTCTGAAACCGCACTCAGCAAGAGATAAATTACCTTCTGACTTAAAGTTTTTTTCCTGCATACACCTTCAACTGGAGATCATTTGCACCGACAGAAACCCGTTATACCCACAATGCCTTATTCCAGAAGTACAGCTTCCAATAGATGATGGCAAATATTAATGGATTCTACTCTTACGAGGAGCTGTGTATTAAATAAAAAATAAATAGAGATTTAAAAGGAAACGGGTAAGAACAGTCCATCTATTGTTACTGTCTTTTTTTTCTTCATTTTTACATTTTCTAAGAAAAATCTGACATAAGAAAAACATTTATGCCTTTTCAGATTTTTCTAAAACTTTTTACCGATAAAGATCATACAGAGATGTACAGTAAAATAAAAGGGGTAAAAAGACAACAAAAAGGAAGGCTTGGAAAACAAAATGTAACGGGAATTTAAAAACATAATAAATAAATATAACACCAATGTCGTGAGGGTTGGTGTAAGTTAAAAACAGAGAGTTTAAAACTAAAGCGGAGGAGAGAACAGTGACTTTAGAGTACTTGGTTTTTGCATTGAGTTCAATAAGGGACCTCTTGGTAAAAAGTAGGGGGAGGGGTTACATTAGGTGCTGATGAAGATCCTCCATGTCAGTTGGCTGCGAGTCCAGTAGCTTCAGAAGACAGCCTGAAGAGCAAAAACAAAAAGCAGCAAAATTTGAGCCTTCATATTGATTTGAAATAGCTAAGCTTACACAACAAATAACTCGACAAACAGGTCTTTTCACACTATGTGAAAACGAATCGCTCTTATCGGGCGGAGGGTTGTGAAATGTAGTGACTCAGCCAGTAACACATATGGGCAGTTGGCATGTGGGTGTGCTCACTTGGTCAGGAGAGAATACCATCCGGGATTAAAACCATCCTGTTTTGTGTGATTCTTAGTTTGAATAACAACTACTTTCTACTTATGAAAATCAACTTAATGTTGAGTATTCTCATTTTAAAGACCTGTTGAAGCTTCCGACCATCATGAAGATGGAGATAAACTTCACTTAAACCATTCCAGATATGAAGTGAACAGACTTTACAGAACTGCTGTGGTTTGTTGCCGTCAACAGGCTATCTAGGTGATGGATGTGTTTCGTCAGCATAAACCTCTTACCGGGCATTGATCAGGTACTCAGCCAGGCTGATACTGGCATGGGAGCCGGTGATGGTGACCTGTCTGTCAGTTGATCCCTCCACAGGGTTGGCAATCTTGATCTGAGCCCCTGACATCTGACGGATCTCATTGATCTTTGCGCCCTGACGGCCGATGATGCAGCCAATGAGCTAAGAAAGAAGACAAAAACATCATCAGCAGTGAACACACAAACATAAAGAAATTGAACTACATAATGAAAACATTACACCCCGTTTCTGACAGACGAAGATGAGATCAATGCGACTTACATCATTTGGAATGGTCAGCTCATGAGAGCCAGTTTGTGCAGAGGCATCCATCCCAGCTGAAGAGATGGAAAAAAACCCAATGAATGAAACAGTGTTGACATTATACATATTTACAGCAATAACATTCCCCCATTCAATCTGTCCACCTACCCTGGAAGCCCTGGTTGCTATGTGCAATAGGAAAGGGGCTCTGCTGCATGGCCAGCTGGTGAAGTTTGGTGAGCTGTTGGAACAATGGAAAAGGGAACCAGGAGAGCAAACAAATGCAAACAGAAATGAGTGAGAAATAATCTACAAGACAGTTTGAAGCTGAAAGTTGAATTAATTCCCTTTGGCTAGTGGTTACAGTGACAATGATGGGGAAAAAATGAAATGGAAAATGAATCATGGTTTAGTCTAAATGGTAAATGTTACAACTGTTAAATGTATGTATCCAATAAGTATAATCTGTCGAATAATTAAAAAGGATGTATATCAGGCAGTGGAGGCAGGGAAAATTGGAGCCAGAGGGATGAAATAAGGTGACATGGCTTCCCTGGTTCGTAGTTGCAAATATATTGGATCACTTACAGAAGGCCCTTCACTTACATCAGGCTGTGGAATGGTGTGCTGCCCTTGGACAGTGTAAGCCTGCAAGGAGAGAAGATTATTTAGGAGGGTGTGGCAGTGCCACAAACAGTTTACTCATATATTCATCAGTCCTTTGTCATTGACTTGTTGCTTCAGAACCTTGCTAAGCCAAACAGTACCTGCAGCAAATCTAGAAAAACTCACAAATCAATGTTTTATATTTATTTACCTGACCACCTGCAAAAATGACAGGAGAGCCTGAGGGTTTGGGTCTGTACGGGATGGTCACTCCTTTTGGTGGAGACTAGAAAAACAAAGGTATGCACCCCTCAGTTCAATAGTAGCACAGCCATGAATAAATTATCAATAATAGTCACTACATGTGACATTTTTTTTAGTTAACATCAACAGTGTGTGTACCTCGAGCATAACAACGCAGATCTGCTTGACACACTCAATTATGGATTGTGGGGTCCCTGCAACGGTGATGGCACGCTCTGTCGAGTTGGGCAACATGTCACCAGCTACTTGTACCTGAGCTCCTGCCGACTGAAAAGACACACCAATAAACAACAAGAGTTGGAGCGCATCAGGGATAAGAGAATAGTCATACTTTGACGTGATTTTACAAACCTCTCTGATTTCCTTGATCTTGCAGCCACCTTTGCCAATGAGCGAGCCACACTGGCTGGCAGGCACAACAAGGCGCATTGTGACCGGCGGTTTGCTGGTGGCTGTACTGTTAGTCATTGAGGTGCTAATGTCCTAGTGAGAAGAAGATCAAATAGGGGTGAAATTTATGTTAAGAAAAGTGCAAATTTAATTTTTAAACGTGGTAGATTCAAAACTGACCTCCTCTAGTTTCTCAATGATCATGGAGAAAGCTTTAAAAATGGAGGTGGTAGGTCCTGCAAGGGTTATGATCCTCTCTGGGCAGTTCCCCTCTGAGATGTTAATGCGAGCACCACTCTGCGCAGACAGGAACACAAAGGAGGAAAATGTCAAAAATAAGTCCATGCATTATCATATGATGCATGAGTCAGTGTTGGAAATGATGAGCATGTGTGAATATTTCTAGAAACATACCTCCTCTCTCATCTTCTTAACTGACTCTCCTTTCTGTCAGTGGAGCGAAAAACACACAATTTTACAAAACACTACTGGGCACAAATCTTACGGACGAGATGTAGGAAGCATTACTCTATGACGGTAAAAAAAAAAAAACTCACCTTGCCAATAATGCTTCCAACTTCCTGCAACAGAGAGCAAAAATCCATGTTAGGTAAGAAATGCATTTTTAACAGTTAGTGGAAGAGGAAACAGTGATAAATGCCCAAATTAAATTCAGGGGCTTCAAACTTCATATCAATACTGAATACAGCCACACTCACCTTCCCATGCATGAGTAGCCTGATGGTTAAGGTGACATTTAGTCCTCCCTCGACCAGACTTGAATCCATGGCTGCAGTTTAATCCACAAACGAAAGTGGGCAACAAAATTGCTCTTTGGTCACTGCCTGTATGTCTGCAATAGAGTGGGAGATTTGACCATCAACAAAAACTACAGATACTGAGAACGATAGAAATTATTGTTGACTTAAAAACTGATGTCATTACAAGTCAATGAAGTGCTATAGGCAACTAACATCTTGTATACGAGCAGTTTGATAACATAAACAGGTTATTCCAAAAGAATGAGAAGTTTCAGTGCAGTAATTCCCATTAGACTGGCCTGAGTCCACTTATTCATGTTAGCACAATGACACACTGTCTCCCACTGGTACCGACTATTTCCTGGCTCTGAGCTGCTGTGGCGAAATAGCTTGTCTCACACAGCATGTTAGTTCATTAACGCAAGCTGCCAAAAACACATAATTACATAGCAGCAAAATAAAATTGGGAAAGCATTGATGGTAACAGCAGAAAAATATATTATCAACGCCGCACATGCTATTTTTGAATTAGCATAACAGCTAGTCACGCAACGATGCTATGAATGGTAAGTTAGCCTACCATCGTTTCTATCGCACTTCCTACGCTGAGTATTTCAGGAATAACTCGATTACTGAGGAATTAAGACAATAAATCTCTGAAATGCACCAAAAAACAACTAGCTGGTAACTATCTCGGCCACCTTGTTAAAATAACTTCGGTAATTTTCCATTCAGGACAACACCGTTAACAGTCAACTGATCCGGGAAATAGTCGGACCCAACGGCCTACAGAGCGCACCAAGGCACGCTGAGTGCCCCCGTCCTTCACACTAAGAGGGAAGCAAAGAGAAGAAACAAAGCCGCGTTTCTGCCGGTCTTACCCGAACCGTCCCTTGATTGTGTTCAGGGGGTGGGTAGGGTGGCAAGGGTAGAAGGGGAGAGGTTCGGGAGGGAGTTTTAAAAGGATCCGGGGAAGAGGGAAGAGACACCGTTATTCGATCGGACTCCACTCTTCTGCTTGGCACAAAAGGCAAAATGTATTCAACTTTGACCTCGCAAACGCCCCGCCCCTTCATCCGGGTCAACGCCGCCCACCCGAGCGACGCCGCGGTTCATATTAAAACGCCATATCTTTCTCTAAAAAGCAATTTTCTGACAGTTATAATAAATAATGGTATGAATTGATGTGGTGTTTATGTTAGCAAATTCTTAACAATTCTGCTTTTCGTTTTACGCGATTATCATGAATAAATTTAGTGGCTACATACCCCATCTAATATTGTTATTTATGTCAGAGATACATTTATATTAATAATACTAATAATACATTTAATTTATAATGCACTTTACATTTGGATCAAATCTCAAAGTGCTAGTGCATTTGAAAGTAAAGAATATTAAAAAAAGACGATGCGTTATATTTATTTGTGAAGGTTGTTGCCGGACTAGTTGGGGAATTGTTTTGGTATTTTCGTTTTTAGCAGCTGCTAATCTAAATCATTATATTTTTAGTGAGATCTTTATTCCACAGTTTGGTCTTATAGCAGCTAAACATCATTATTTTTGATCATTTGTGAAAACTGTATATCTACAAACTGCTATGAATGTGAATGTAGAAAGTATTTTCTGATGTGTGGTTTTCATTGGTCGGCAACAAAATGAGAATATGATGATCTAATACGATGCATTGCTGTTATTATAGATCCAAATAATAAATGAATTAGTTAAATACGTCATAAATGCTAATAATATTTCATCTATTTAATTTTACAACTATTTAACTTTAACAGGGTCAGGGGGGACTAAAGCCAATCCCAGATGACAAGAAACACTCAACCATTGACACTGCCATTCATAATGTTATATGTTGTTATAATTATGATATATCAATGTTATATAGGTCTTATTTCTAACACTAGAAGAAACTGTTTTAATGGAAAAAGAGCACTTCCACTTTTAATCATAATGATCATGATAATGAAGAGTTTTAACCTAAAAACAGTTTTGAATGCTTCCTTGTTTCCGCTGTGACACTAGTAGTCTAATCATTTAGTAAAATGTGTGGTAGGTTTATTTGAAAAAGATTCTATTATGTTATTTTATGATCATACTGAAATGTTTTGGCTCATAGGCCAATTTACTAAATTGGTTATCTGTGCGAATATTACTCATAATATTAAGCGATTGGATTAACTATAAAATAAAAATGCATATATATATATATATATATATATATATATATTTCAATCAATGAAATCAATTAAATTAATTATTCACTTTTTTAATTATGATTCATCATTAGTAGGCCTCACTTCCAAAGTAAGGATTCAACAATACAGAGGTGAAAACAAGTGTTCTGTTCTTCCAGTATATAGTATACTTAATTTTGATGTATTGAATTAGGATAGAAAAGGACAATTTGACTGGATATATTCGATGAAGCCTGTGTGGTCACTGATGGCCGACGTTGGTTGCATTTACCCATAATTCCAACAGATGGCACAACACCTCTGCAGGTTTGGCCACAGTGGACAGGATCAGTCTCCTTCCTTAACATACAGCCTTTCTATCACTGTAAATAAAAATAATTCACAGTCAGATGTGTTGACTCTGGTGTCCTGTTCTTTTGATCAAAGATTTAACCATTATGAATAAGCAGCTTTAACCAAAGCCTTATTCATACACCAACACTCTATTTTGTCCTTTTAAAGATAGTGACATTACATTTTGACTCTATATATGTACCAATTAATCAACATTTAAATTGAGTAAGGGTTGCTAATATGGAAGCAGAAACACTTAACCCTTTAATTTGACATTTTACTGAATCTTTGTAGGCTTATTGATTGGAGTATGTTAAAAATAATCCATCTCTCGGTCTGATATTTGTACCTCCAGGCCTTTAATCCCTAATGATATTTGAAAACCGCTGATATCGCATGAGCATGACCAAATGGTAGAATGCATGAATTCACCTCTTGCCCCGAAAATAATGAGCTACAGCTCCACTATTTGTGTTTTTCTTGTGCAGAGAATATGATTGATGACTTTCCTCTTCATGATGAATTGTCTCGTTTTCTGTGAAGCTGCCGCCTTGTTGTTTTTGTCACATGATTGATGGGATATACCAGGATTGTAATCATTTGCTTGTATTTAGCTTAATTTAAAAGAATAGAATCGGTTGGATTGTACAATTAAAATCCTTAGGCTTCTGGCGCTGCCATATAAGAGGAGCCTTAAGCCAGGAGAGCAGAGGAGATGGATCAAATTGAGCAACATGGCCTTATAACCATGTGTACATGGTCTGGTTGACAAAGTATTCTGCCTGAGCTAACCCAGCACATGTTTATTAATTTGGTGCACATCAGAGAACCCACAATACAATTAGGCGGTCAGAACGGCTTGCCTTTGTTTGAAACCAATCTTCAATTCCCCTGATATGTTAATCCTTTATAAATCCAATTTCCATTGGAACTGTTGTCCTACACACCGTTGTTTACATGCATGACTCATAAATCAAACCTGGCTCAGTTTCATGGATTCAGAATCACACTGCCTTCTGTAGGTTGCCACGGCATTGGAAAAAAATGGAGCTCAGCTATTCTGAAAGACGTTTTTTTTTCTCATCACTTCTTTTATATCACCTGTTTGTCTGTTTGTTTGTATGTGAACAAGATAACGGAAAAACCACCAAACAGATTTGCGTGAAATTTTACCCAGAGGTAGGTTCTGGCAATTTAAATGTTGGGGATATTACATTTTTTGCAGGATTTAAAATAAAATAAAACTAGTCGTAGCACTCAGAGAGCAGAAACCTCCGCCAAGGCACAACAGTACTAAAGGTTCAAGAAAAAATAATGCGGATTCCTCCATTAACGTCTGAGCTATTGCCAGTCTCTAAATCTAAAGACAACTCCAACAAACTCCCTAACTATCTCTCAAATACTCTGTAGCCACTTGTCTCCTGCTCCTTCCACTTCAGTGTCTCTCTTCAGCCCAAAAGACGTATAGTTGACCAGATTTCCCCGAAAATTATCCGTCCCGTTCGAGTAACAGGTAAAATATTCACCACAAATCCTCTATCCTGCACTCTGCCTTAATGGCGTTGCTTTACATTCTTCTTAAAAAGAGCATTCAAGGTAAAAAAAAGATCAAAAAACACATGAAGTTAATAATGAAAAAGAAGTAGTGGTCTGGTCTGTCATAACAAAAGATGTTTAATTACTGAGAGACGGATTGTATAAAAGACAGGAAGTGCGGCCATTCGGCTTTTCTGATCAGCTTAGTCCCTCTAGCCTTTTAGTGCAGTGCTGTGAAAGAGTATTGGACCCCCTCCTGATTTATTCTATTTTTGTGTCTATCTCACAAAAATGTGGCGGATCTTCAAACAAAAGATTTACATAAAACAAAAGGAAGCCCAAAGAAGCAGAAAATACAAGTTTAAAGGGATCATATTTTTGATCAAACAAAAAAAAACATCCAGTAAACAAATCACCAGCATGACGAACACTGGCTCATAACGAGTTCACCACCTTCAGCTGCAGCATCTGCAAACAAACGCTTCAATGGATGGAGATCACGCTCTGACTTTGATGTGGTGGAATTTTGGGCCAACCTTCTTTGCAGAAGAAGCTCTGGAGGTTTTGCGAGCCTGAATGACTAATTTCAGGCCCCCAACAGAATCTCAATAAGCATCAGGTCCGGGCTTTGATTAGGCCACTGCAATAATGTCTACTTATTCATTTTCTGCCAATCAGAGGTGTCTTCACGCTTTTGCTTGGGATCATTGTGTTTCCATAGAGATTCCACTCACCGGCTGATGACCTGACATTCTCCTCCAGATCTATCTCGTCGAGGAATCAAAAGAATATTCTCGCAAAAGTTCTGAAGGTCATATGGTGGGCTGTAGCAAAATTCAAGTGAATCATGTCATTCTTCTTTACCGCTAGTCTTGCCGCAAACCAAATTATGCTGTTTTTTGGGGTAGTGAAGGCATAAATACTGGCCTTTACTCAGTGACAGAGGCCCGCAGTTACTTTGGATCTTTTGTGAAGTAATTTGATGAACTGGCGACTCGTCCTGGATGTACCCCGCCTCTTGCTTAATGTCAGCTAGGACGGGCTCCAGCCCCTCCACCCTGGACAGGATAAGTGGTAACGGATTATGAATGATGGATGAGTGAGGACTTTGGATGGTCTGCCACTTTTTGAGAAGGTTCGCTTCTGTTCCAAGCCATCACACTTGTAGATGATGTGTCAAATAACATTGTCGGCCTTCCTAGACTGATGTATTTCAATCATCTTCCTCATTTCTTGTGATTTTGGCTTGGTGTGTTTAGTATTGGGACCTAGGAGCCAACTTCCTGCTTTCCTAAAGTAATATTTTTAAATGATGATTTGTTTGAGCTGGGATGGGAGTATCCAGATCTGTGTCCAGCTACAACAATGATTAATGCAGATCAGTAGTTTGGTGGAGTTAGTTTTTAAGGGGGCGAATACTTTTACACGCAGCACAGATGGTATTAGACCATGCATTAAAGATAGCATCTTTGGTTTAACTATGATTTACACTGTCGTCTCTCAAAGCGAGTTGTATGCCAGAAAAGCCCCCGATCTCCAGCATTGTTCAAGCAATCCCCCTGATTGAACTCCCCAAATTAAATGTGACTCATTAATAATCTCAAACAGGCCATATGGAAGTATTTCTATGATGTCAACAAAATGCTCTCAGATCAGACCCTACAGTGACTCAATAATGGTAATAAGATTTTGTAGTTTTGTCAGTAACGATACTTGACAGATTTCCTTGTGTCAATGCAATCAGACTAATGGCTGGAAAGTTATGAATGAGAAAATGTGTTTTCCACAAAAAGCTCCCCCAAATGAGAAGAATATGAACTATTATAGAATATTAATAAACATGCAAGATATGTCACATTGTGTTGATTCCTATGATTCAATCTAGACATAATTTGACATATGTTTTTTGCACATAAGCCTCCTTCATGAGTGAAGTATGAACAATTACAGTAAAATATGAGAAATAAAAGCCAGATCTGCTTGAGGTGGTTCATATGAGATAAATTTGGACTAAATCCGACCAGAAGTGAAAAAGTTATGTCTAAAAAACAGTGTTCTTTGTTTAAAAAAAAAAGAAGCTCCCCCTAGTGAGTAAAATATTAACTATTAAAGTAAAATATGACATATTCATGATAGTTCTCCTCGAGTCGATTCATATGCACCAAATTTGTACTAAACCGGAGAAATTATATCCCAAAAACTCTGATTTTGGAGAAAAAGCTCTCCCTGGTGGCGGAGTCCAAAAAATTGCTTACATAATCACGAAAGTTTTTTCACACATTTCTGGTTTTCTCCTTTACACCAAATTCAATGCCACCTTTCTCTGTTCCCGTTTTTTTTTTTTTTTCTTCAGTGCTTTCATTATGACATGCCCACTGACGATCTCTCTCTCCTCTCCTGTCCCTCTTCCCTCCACCGGTGAGTGCTCATTGATTACTGGACACGGATTGTACGCTGAAAATGCCACCCGCCCACCTAACATCCTCTTGTCAGCTGCCCCATGACATCCCAGCGGTTCTATTCATCGCAGGCTGTTATTGACAGCTTGTTTGACGCTCTCAGTGTTGCATTACCGTGAGGATTGCAACGATAAGCCTTTAACTACATTAGCGGGTATTTTCTGCACATGGGATGACACAGACATTTTCGTTTGGAGTAAACTCTGTTGGTTACTGTAATCAAAAAGAGGCAAAATCCAAAATAATGTCATCGCATCTTGATATTCCGCCTATATTCAAGTAAATTACCTGGACCCACATTGAGAAACCGGATGAGCTATATAGTCCCTTCATTTGCAAGTCAATGCTGTTTTTGAAATCAAAGGTCTTGAAAAGAGATGGGAAACAAAAAGCCCTGAGAGTAACCCACCGCCTCTGAGGCAGCTGTTGAACTTGTGGTGTCAGGCGTTAACTGGCGCAACAATTATCTTCCATTTATGACGGCCAAGCATAAAACATTTATGGCAGAAGAAATGTTGGGATTACATTGAAGGACAAGTTGTACGAAACTGTTTACTCACTAAGTATTTCTTATTTGTTCTTATGTAACCTTTATTTTACAGGTAAAGACTCATTGAGATTAAAAACACCTTTTAACTAAAAGTTAAGTTCTAGTCCAAATAGATTTGTAGTTAAAAGAGAGTTTTAAGTTTGGTTAAAAGATAAGATATGTTAGTATAAAAGATATTAGAGATGTACAGTTGGACTGAATTCTCACTCTAGGGGTGTGAACGGAACCAAAGTGTGCTTTTGTATGTTTGACTGCAACGTCCTCAATTTTACACTGCCGTATCTAGATGGCGCTGTTGAGTCACAGCGAATGATGCCACATCCCCTCACAAAAAAGAAAGTAGGTCGAGCTGCTTTGACTCCACACTCTTATTTTAAGATTTTTTTTAGATATTTCCCCCGAAATCGGCCGCTCCCACTGAGACAAATAATTGGTTTGATATCTTAGGGGTACGAGCACGAGGAGAATTATGTATTTCAATGTCAAGCCTCCACAGGAAGAACCCGGTTATTCTATCAGTGGTCACGCTCTGTGGGTTCTGTGTTCAGGGAACCACATGCTGCTGGAACAGAGCAGAAGACGTGCTGCAGTTTAATGATGTATAGTTTCCATAATATAGGTAGAAAGTCAAATATTTTTCAAACTACGTTAAAAAAGGGGGCCTAAGTTTTGGGTGATATGAAAATAAAATCTCCACTGTTACAGATAAGTTTGCTGAATTGTAGTTATGTGTAGTTTATTTCTTAATGGTTTAAATTGTTTATTGTGCCAGTGACTTTCTGTTGGTCAAACTGATATCCATTCATCAAACTTGGCCTACGGTCTAGCTTTTCCAACATCAAATATCTCCCAAAAGCCCCCAATTTGGACATCATTTGACATATGGCTGGGTTTTAACAGTCAAACAACTGTGTGTTTTGCCAAAAAAAAGCCCAGTAGTGAGAAAAATATGAGCTAATTCATCCATTCATTCATCCATTCAATCATTATCCATGGCTATTTATCTCGTCTAGGGTCGACGGGTCTGGAGTCTATCCCAGCGGACATTGGGCGAGGGGCGTTATTAGAGTAATGTTTAAGTTAGATCTCCATGAGTCGATTCATATGCACCAATTGTGGACTAACTTTTCGGGGGATATAATTCATTCTAGATGTATTACGTTTTTCAAGACGAAGATCTTGATTCCTGAACCTGAACCAGCATGTTTCTGGATTCAGCATGTCAATAGAGTTTATAAAAGGGGAATGAATAATTGCCAGGTTGTTGTTGATCTGAAAAGGAAATTGGAACTTCGGCATGTTGAACATTATTTATTATGCTATATAAAGTATGTATATAGGGTTAGGGCTCATACCAGAGAGACATCGGACTGCTAGAGGTTTATGGGCAAGAAAAAATAAAGCTGCTTGGCTTACTTCGGGCAGACCAGCATCGAGTCAAGGATTGGAAAAAAAATGGCTTTATTCGTTAGAGCATGTCTCACAAAAAACATCATAACAAAAATTCCGACCGGTTACGACCCACGATGGGTCTTCCTGCTCCAAACCAGCAGAAGGCTTCTCTCTGAAGTAATTTTTTGAAGCGATCTAATTTTTTTTCTACGGGTGCTAGGGTTGCTCTCTACTTCAGCGGAGAGCACCCAGGAATCTCCCCCTTTTTTTTTTTAGAGGTTAATGAGCTTTTTTACTGAAAAAGATTTGATGGAATCAGTGAAGTCCATGTATTACAATCGTCTTGCTTTCTGTCTCAACTCTTATTCCCGATTCAGCAATATATTGAACAGGACCTAAAAATAATCTCATAACCGAGATGGGTGTCATGAGCTGTGAGCATCATATACGGAGAACGAGGCACTGAGTAATCATTGAAACATTTTGGTGGTCTTGGAACTAGTAGTGAATATGGGGATGGTTACATAAAACAGATGACAGATCCGACGGGTCTGATGGAAGCTGACAGCAGAGCTTGGCAGTTGGTGGAGGAACAGTTTTCTCCCTCCTCCAAAAAACACTCACTGTATATGATACACTAATCACGGGCCTGAGTACACACGAGGAGGTCAGAGACAAAGCAAACACGATCCCACTACTTCTTCTCTCTCTGCCAACGATGTGTCACGACTTTGGAGGAGTTACCTCACCGAGAAGAATCGGCTGCACACCTCGCTTTGTTACATTTTTATTGCCTGCATTTCAAATGCCTGCATCAGGACTAAATGAAGCTAACAGCGTCTTATTAACAAAGATGGATGGACTGTGGAAGCTTTCCACTTTCTCTCCATCTGTAATACAAAGCATGCAAGATTGGATGGACATTTTAACCACAATAGATCGCCAAATAATGATGTTGCATTGAGACAGAGTGTTAAAATCAAGGCATTTGTTTTTGGTATCGCTTGAATCCATCCATCTTGACTCACACACGCTTTTGGGTACGAAGCTCATTAGACATGGCTTACTTACCTCATAAGCATTTCATTGGAAGCTTTATTGAAGTGGAAAACGATCTATCATATTAAAACTCCCAACTAGTCTTTAACTCATTTGCTCTTAAATCATTTATAATGCAGCAGATGAAGAAGACCTTTATCCCTGTTTCCACTACCAGTGGAATTCTTCACTTTTCTGCATGGACTACAGCGGAGAGGAGAGATCATGGCCATATAAACACAGCAAAGGTTTGACATTTGATCAAGTTCCTACTTGTTTTGCCCATTTTGAGCATAAGCAGATCCTGCATCTTACATCCTCAAAAAGTTGAGGATATAATGTAATTGTCGTCGCCGTGTCTGTGGAAGATCCCCGCGTTAACGGGATGACTCGTGATCCACGAAAAATATCTCGTGGATCATTTCAAATGTTATATCAAAAATAGACCTGAGTGTGAGGAAGAACTGGATTGATTTTTGAAAACATCAGTTACATGTTTTTGCCAGTAGGGTTAGGCGTTATCTCCAAAATGACAGTTTTTGGGCCATAATTTCTCAACAGTTGGCCCGATTGAGTCCAAATATGGTTTATATGAGCCAACTGGAGAGGATCTATCACTTTATGTCAAACGTTTTTACTCTAATAGTTAGGATTTTACTCACCAAGGGAGCTAATTTTACGAAAAAACAGCGTTGTTTTAGCATAACTTCCTAACTGTTGATCCAATTTTTAGGAAAGGAATGAAGAAAATGTAACTTGTATTTTTCATATATTACTCTAGTCTTTCAAAATGTTACTCATTAGAGGGCTTTTTAAATAAATATAACCAAACACTTTCCCGTCCGTTACTTTCCAACCATAAGTCCAATTGTGTCTAAATTCAGCTCATATGAATTGACACAAGAAAATCGGTCTTGTTTTTATTACTGAGCTAAGAGCAAAACAGTTAACTGTATTAATCTTTATTATTGAGTCACTATGGGATCTGATCTTAGAGCATACTGCTGACTTTATAGAAATAGGTTTAGTCAATGTGGCCTGTTTGAGATTATCAATGAGTAACATTTAAATTGAGGAGTTCAATCAGGGGATTGCTTGTACAATGCAAGGGATTTGGGGCTTTTAAGGGATTTACCCTTGCTGTAGGCCTGGTATTAATCTTAGCCAGTGTTTGGAGCTGTTTTATATTAATAGCAAAATGTCTCTGCTTGTGTATTCGTCACCAACATCTAATCAGACTTCACAGGATACTGAAAGACAACCCATTTCAATAAGTCTTAAAGAGGAGGTTTCTGGATGTGGAGAGAGAGGACATGCAGTGGGTTGGTGTGACAGAGGAAGATCCAGGGGACAGAGCAAAATGGAATCAGTTGATTCGCCGTGACGAGCCCTAAAGAGAACACCCGGAAGAAGAGAAGATCTTGCTGCTAATGTAACAGCCTGACAAATGGGTCTTGTGTATTACGTACTACGTTAACAGGAAATGGGGTTCTGGCCCAGTATAGCTCAACTGACTGACTTGGGAGGCTGAACTTCTAGTCTATCTTATTGGGAGACAATACAGGAGGAGATGTTGGTCAGATAGCTTCGGTTCAAGCCGACAAAAAAGGACAAACTGAACAAAAACATAACCTCTGGCTGACTCTTGCGGCCCCTTTGGATACCCACCCTTGGATCCGAAGCAGAGTTATTAGTCATGGCCTTATCCAATCAACCCATCCTTAATGTGTGTGCTACCGGGCATTACTCTGGAGAAGACAGATTGGCTTTTTGTCCATATGATTTCAAACTGGAGATTAGCTGACAGTCTCTCTCTTCCTCTCTCTCTCTCTCCCTCTCTCGCTCCTTTAGTGTGTGTGTGTGTGTGTGTGTGTGTGTGTGTGTGTGTGTGTGTGTGTGTGTGTGTGTGAGCGCCCTTCAGTGTTTGCATTTGTGCCTCCAAACAACTGTGTGGCCTTTTTTCACTTTGACAAACATTCATGAGTAGCCAGCTTCATGGATTAAAATAAGAATCCACTCCAAAATAGCCCGGTCACATATTGCATTTGTGTGATGAAGATTAACAGCACATAAAACCGACTGTAGCGCTGATGTCATACAAAGATGAAATTTCCATTGCTGCACTGTGGACAATAAAAAATGGAGCAACTGCAAGCATTACGTTGATTTTTTTTTTTTTAAATGGAATATTACGAGACCACATATGAGCATGATTTTTTTCCATGTGTATAGTTCCTCAGGGAATTTGATAATGAACAGCTTTTTTTAAAACGTATTTAAAAATCTGATTTCTTGAGGCTGAAATAAACGCAGAAAGTAGTATTCAGATATTAGCCATCAGCATTTGAAAAGAGAAAACAGGCTTCGAAGAACAGTTTTACATAAAATGTTATTAAACTAATGACTAAATAAATTTAAAAAAAAAGTGGTAAATAAAGCGGAAAAAATCTAAAAAAAAACTGAAGTAAGAATGAAATAAAAAATATCCAAAAAAAATTTTAATGTCAGCCTGTTATATAAGTAAGGACATAATGAAGACTTAGTTGGTCTGCTTGGCTTTAACTATTGCAGCGTTTCTTATACAAATGGCAGCTTCCATCATTTAACCTGAACCCTTGATGTGATATGTCATCGACATGAATGAAGTTGATAAAGTAATAGAAGAATCTGTTCATAACTCAATACATATATATACATATAAATATATTCACTTGTAGATTCACCAGGTCTGGAGCCTATCATATTCACATCACCTGTAAATTTAATGTACATATCAGCAAAATCTGTCATTTAGCCGGAATAATACCCGTATGCTAATGATTCCTGAACCGTGTGTTTGTTTTTTCACAGTAAAATTCTTCGTTTTTCCTCATATTTTCCCCATAAAATGTGTTTTTTGTGTCTTGATTTGTAAAAATTCACCTTAGTACTGTTTTAAATTGTTCTGTGTATTATAACTGTCATTTGGCAGTTTTTAAAAGTTCAACTGATTACTCTGATTACTGAACTAATTCTAGATGTCAACAGATAAATCATGTCAGAACTCTATTCTCAACAATTTCTGCTTGTTAGTGTACACTTATGTCAGAACTAATCCTGATCATACACGCCCAGTTAGGACTCTTGTCTCAGCTATAACTGATCAGAACATCTACTCTTTACTAATTATGGTCATCACTGAGTTCCCCCTGTAAGAACTTTATTCTCAGTTAATTCAGCTTGTCAATTCACACTCATGTCGGAGCACTGACTGTAAACTAATTCAACTCTGTAAAATAACAAATAAATCTGTATAATTTATATTAAATACTAGCAGCTGTGGTTGCCAAAATGCTCAAGTAAATTTTCATATTTTTACCATGAAAACTCAACATAATGGCAACCTCTTAAATAGTTAATTACATATTATGAGAGTAAAGGCCAATAAGTTCAGACTTTTTAAACCTAGATTACAATATTATTTCACAAATATATAACAAATATATATAAAGTTATATATATAACATTTTAGTATCTCGTTTCTGTAGAAATGATGATCGCTCTACGAATGGTTAAATTTGATTATATACGTTTTCATAGCAGCAGAATCTGTCATTTAGACAGAATGATGCATTTAATGAAGATGATGGTACTTTTCTGTTTAATTGAACCCAGCCATTGTATATTCCCACTAAAAGTCAGTGTTTTCCACCTACTATGACCATAGTTAACAAATCTATGTACTCTTTCTTTATTTAAGATAATTGACTGTATCTACTATAGGATGTTGTATCTTTTCCATATTTATGGTGTTTTACTGTTATCATTTTTACACTTAATTTCTATAGACGACTTTTTACAGTGCAGTCGTTAACGGATCCTCTCTCACACTTCTGCTCATCACCGATGAACGGCCTGACCCGACGAAAGTGATATCGACCTTTTCTGTGTGTTTGACCCAAAACATCAAGTTTCTCATTGGGAATTTAAAAAAAAAATCCAGCTCCCTTCATATTTCCCGGACTGGAGTAAATCCCACTAAAACCTTCAGATGATGCTCACTGGGCCAAGTGTTCGGCTGCGGGTGAGGCTTGAGTGATTTAAAGTGGACTGTGGGTGTCGCGGGGGTGGAGGAGGGGGGCATGCCCTCCATCGAGTGTCATTCTACGGTAGACTTTCAGAGAGAAATCTCGCTTGAAGCTCACTCTTCCTCTCCCTCCTTGAAACCCGACGCGTCACTCCTGAGAGTTAAACACCGGGCGCGCGCGCATGTTCCCTCACAGTGCGCATAATGATTCATCAACCACCGTTTGCTCATGCCACCGTGATTTGGGGTCCGATGAGTTCATTTTTCGGAGCTGAGTGTTTTTGCCCCCACCCCCACCCCCACCTCCTCTCATCCGCTCTCTCATCCCGCGTCTCCGCGGAGCGAAACCTGCAGCGGCGGCGGCGGCAGCAGCAGCAGCATCACCGGCAGCCTCCGAACTGCGTGTTCCCTGCCGTGATGGATCCCTCTGGAAACCGGTGAGCCGCAGAAGACCGATCAAGTGTGGCGGACGACCGACGAGCGATAACCGCCGCCAGACTCTGGCGTATGGATAAAAACACGTAGGCTCTGTATTTTTCCGTCTTGTTTACCTCCTCCAAACACAAACAGCCGGCTGACAGTGATCTCACGGCCGACATGTAGGAGCTGGATAACTATACCCCCCCCACCCCCATCCCTTCCGTGAACACCCATCTACAGCTGATCGCAACAAAATGAAGAAGGTAAGCTTGTTCACGGGTTTTTACATTTCTGTGACGCCTCATCGGGCTGCATCGTTATCGTCAGCCTCTTCTTGAGTTGAATCGGACGATCTCCTCTGGTTTACATGTAGTTTTTATTCCCCCACCTGTCTCCTCATCAGCGTGACTGTATAGCTGCAGGATGCTTTGAAAAAACCATTTAAAAATGATGGTTTGTTTTTTTTAAATCATCATCAGCTGAACGCCTCCAGTCTGACAAAGTCAGATCATGCAGGCAATGATGCATCTATATCCGAGAATGTGTTGTGGTGTTTAAATATGCATTACACAATATGGAGCCCATGTCTGCATCCTGCAAAGTTATAAAATCCTTTGCTGAGAATGAGGAAATAGAAGTGATTCTTGAGCTTGTTCTTATGTTAGTTTCTCCTCAGATTTTGCATTAATCGGTAATAAATTGCTATAAGATTGGGATTATTGCCTTTCTCCGGCTTCTGATGCGAGTGAAACCACAGCAGCATATCTTCCCTTTGAAGTTGTATCACTCCTACTGCAAGAATAAAAGAAAAAGAAAAACAAACACCATACATTTTGGTATGTAGGATCTTAGATTTATGTGAGAGTGTGTGTATCAGGACCTGCCTGCTGGATCCCACTTGTCGTCTGACTGAGAGGATGAGGCTGCATCCGTGGGGAGGTTGATCGATAACCAGTTTGTATTGAGGCCTGTGTCTGCGTTGTTGTCGCCCAACAGGAGTCCCTACAATTTAAAGCCAATTTTGTTAGTGGAAGGCTGATTAATAATTCATTGGAAGCTCAATGGGACCACAAATCTGAATGGCACACTGAGGGGATGTCAGTGCGGCCGTTTGCGGGTCTCTGATGCCGACAGAGGAGAGCAGCCCAGTTTTGAAATGTGTGCAGGAATTGTTTGAACAGCAGGAGAATTAAAGCATAGCGACTCAGCAGCGAGCCGCACAAACAGAAAACCGGAAAAGCTGTGGTTATTCAGTATAAACAGCTCTGTTGGTGGTGGACTGCAGGCTTTCTCTCAGGTGTCAATGTCATACCTGCTGCCAGGAAGTCAACAGCCATGTTGATACGGTACCAGAGTTTGAAGAATGCCCAGCTGGCTCTGATCCAGGACGGTGGGTGCTTTTAAAACTGGCTCAGTCAGGGATGGCGCAGGGAGGGATGCTGTAGATACTGTACAGTATCACACTCGTCCGTATGACGTCAAAGGACACAGAGCTTTAAAAGTCTTTTCACACCAACACTCTCCGGAGATTGGACTGAATCAATGCCGCACAGAATACACGATACATGATTTTAGATAACTGTCATGCAAATGGACTCCGCCATCTTTTGTCGTTATCTTATTTATTTGCAGTTGGTGGGTTGAGTCCTCGGAGAGATGCTACCAGTGTCACTGGAAGATAACTCACTACATTTAAGTCTTGTACTCAGGCAGGTTGAGGCATTTTCTCGAGTTCTCTGGTGTAATAGTTCTGCTGCAGCACATTTCCGAGCACACGTTACTATAATACACTGAATCAGAGTGAGTCAGTGGCAGAGGAGGCAGCATCACCGTTAAAGAAAAGAAAAAAAAACCGTAAGAAAAATCCAAGAAGATAAAGCGCTCATTTTTACAGAATGGCACATTTGAAAATAACATAGCCGATAATATATTATAGGTTTAAATGAAAAAAATAAATAATAAATGATATTTTTTTAATTCAATCTGTTTTTTCCGGGTAAGTCCTTTGATAATAAATCTCTTTCTGGCGAGGGAACTGGACACGGTAGCACTAGCTCAAGGTTACAAGAAAAGACTATGGTAAACAGAAGAGCGTATAAAAAAACAAAACAAGAATAGTCAAAGAAGATAAAACACTTTCTTAAACATATGAGATTCCTTTGGCAACCCGACAATATCGCAGATTAGAGATAATCTGTTTTCGCCTTTGGAGGTGGAACTAATTGCAGCAACTTATTATTTTCTACTGCTGAGGAGCTTAATCTTTTACACTACCTAACCCTTTAGTGTCCCGCTCAACTGTTTGGTTTAACTCATTTTGGGTTCCTAGTTTTTATCGGAAAATGTGCGTCACTTGTCTGAACATGTGGCCCAGTGGCAGCATGTAAAGATTAAGAGGCCCAGGATGGAACCCTGGGGGACACCACAGGTCTGATGGGCCACCAAGGAGGGAGCATTAACACTGGCTGATGAGAAAGTCTATATCATAAGTATTACATTTTTAGAACATAAAAAAATCACACTTCACCGAAAGGTTGAGCCAATTTAATTATACCAAATTACATCATGAAATAATTTTATAGTTTTTGCCCAAAGAATTTGTCAAAATTAGAGCGTCTATAACATATTATATTAATAAATGCCCCAATAAATAAAATATGTAAATAAATCCCTTTTCAATAGTTTTCTTTCTTAGTGAGGAATATAAGGAAAAAGAGTTTAGTTTTGATAAGATTTTGAAGTTGCTAACCTGAATGTGCTACTACTAATAATAATAATTATTATTATCATGAATATTAATATTTGAAGTAGTACAAGCAGAAGAAGTAGCATCACTAGTAGTAGAAATAATTGATGTATAATTCAAAATATAATAAAACTTAAAATCATTCCATAAAAGAAGGGAAATTAAATAATAAATATATACTATATAATGAATTGACTGACTGATCTGACTGATCGACATGTACATAAACGTATATACATGAAGATGTGAGCGCATATTCCAGCAAATTCTTTAAACGTTTTCCATCCCCCGTTTTTAGAAATGGCAGCAAATAAAATCCTTTGTGTCTAACCTACGGGGGAAGAGCTCGCCGCGTCATGATGCCTGATGCTAGGGCCCATTAGCTGTATCACGAGGAGAAAAAGAGCAGAAATGTCAAGTATTGGCCTAATTGGCAGTTCAATAAACATGGTGTCTCGGCGTCTTCTCCAAGTCTCCTTCTCTTTCGGTTTTATTGACTCGCTTTCTTTCTTCTGCCAATCACAACGACATCTGCACTTTATGGTGGCTGTAAGGTCAGTTGACAAACACAGCGAGGTAATTACATTATCACAGAATCACCGGCCTCACACGTTACTTGTCGCGCTGTGTTATAATATTGAATTACTGTATGTTGTGATTTACACAAGTCAGGAAAGATTACTTAGAGAGTTTCCTCGGTTTCCTGTTATGTCGGCTTTATTAAATCAACGGACTTCCATCATCATATATCAGTGCAGTGATTTAATAAGATCATCTGGAGCTTTTGGTAGCCTTTATCAGCGCTAAATGTAAAACCTGCTTCGGTCTCTTGAAAGGCACTGTATAAATTTAAGATAATATTATTATTATAATTATTATTATTATAAAAATGTGCAAAAGTCAATAAAGTTTACAATGTGAGTAAAATAAATGCATGCATTAGGGGCCTATGCACTCATATTTAGTCCCTGAATGATGAATGTGACTTACTATCAATAAGAAACCTGAACCTTGGCAGACAGATAGAATCGGGGTAGATGTTCTTAGTTGTTGCTGTGCTTGTTCCTACTGAGATCCCATTGAATGTGATTTTTTTTCTTCTCTAACACAACGTCTTCGATATTTGCAGACATGTCACTGATTTGTTTTCCAATATTACAGTCTGAAAAGAGGAACCATTGCAATTTCTTTTTGCTGTTAATGGATGAAGCAATTTGTTGACGGTTGCTGAGCATGCTGGGAATAATACCGTTTCTGCAACCACGTGTTGCCTCTTAGCCTTAGCTGCTATCTCAGCCACCGGATAGCGATAGCTAGCCTCCAGTGCTCTTGAGCCCGTTTGTTGACCCAATCTGAGCCACACGACCAGTTACAGGGACGTGTGAGGACTCGTCGGCCGCTCCCAGACGACTGTCAGGCCATCGGATGGATTTCCGATATGTCAGAAATTTTGGTTGGCCGTCATCAGGCTTTCGCACAGGTCAAAGGTAGGAAGTGCAGTTTGTTACTGGTAGCGGCTGCACAGCAAGGAAGTAAAGGAAAGGTCATAAGCTGCCAGGTTGGCACTAGCTATCAAGTTTACGTAGCTAGCTTCCCTTCAATATTCCCAGCAAAATGTTACAGCTGTACTGTTCAGGGCGTCCTAGCCACCTACATGTCCAGAATGGTGGTGCCATTATGTTTTTTTTACAGGTTTCAGCGCACATGATGGTAAATATGATCAATACATTCTTGTATCTGTCTTGTTAGCATTTTGTTAGCAATCAAATTTCTTCCTGCCTCACACCTCACAAAAAAATCTTTATTGACAATTGTCAATAGCCACAATGGGCGACTGGGGTCGACAGTCCGTACAGTGCGAGCACACATGTCGTGAACTTTTGGCTTTACGCAGATGATTTCTTCGTAAACATTTAGTTGGAATCCAACAACAACAAATCTTAATTCTTACAGTGTAAACGAATAGATTACTCTGGCGACAACCAATCGTTGGTCACGGTGTGATTGGATTGAATCATAGACCGACCAATCATACGCTGATCAATCATAAACCGACCAATCAAACGCTCAGACGCCTCGGAATTGGGACAAGGGGAAAGGAGCAGCTAAGAATACTTTTGACGTATGTTGCAGGTAGCAAGGCTGTCACAACCATGAAATCTTAGCTTATAATTAAATGCCATCCTGTGGTTTTTGGCTTTTCCCACTTAATGACTGATGATTTTCACGGAAATTGGTGGTCATCAATAGTTTATTTAATTCTCTATACCTTGAACAATAACCTGATGATGTCATAAATGGCCGACATCAAACTGCTGAAAACGATGTTTCAGTTTGCTCTATTTGTACAAATGAACGAATGTAATAGTAATAATGATTATTTAGAAATAATAGCAGGCAGACTATTAGACTATTATTAGACTATCAGCAAAATAAGATCATTTTGAAGGCCCCCTTGTTGTAATAGTCTGCCCTGTGCAACGTCACTTAAGGTATAAAAATGACATTCTGATCTAAGCCATGTGCGCACTTACAGCTATTATCTATATTATATCTTAATTTCAGGGATAACAGATTTTATCACTGTCTAATATATCTGTTAGACGTCACATCTCCACATTGGAAGTACAGGACTTCTTTTATATGGAAAGACTGGACCTTCCTTTTGCTTATCTTGTATTTAAATATGTATGTGTGTACATTTTTCTATTTATAATCTTTATTATAATCTTTTTTTTTCATATTTTTATAGCCACAGTCCCTTTATAATGTTCTTGAGCTGCTGTAAGACGCACATTTCCCCTGCTGGGGTTATAAAGTTTATATTTATTCCTCTGTGATTTGGCCTCAAATCTGTGCACGGAGAGAAGTCAGGAGCGAAACAGCAAGGTTTCATTCGTATAAAGGGTGTCTCATCTCACTCTTATATCACATGACCACATACGGTAGGGGTTTCAGGGCCTTGGGAGAGCTGCTCTCAGTCCATCTCATGCTGGAGTTGATGGTGTGTTTGAAGGTGATTAAAGTGGGTGTCCTCTGATGCCGGTCTGTGCTGCTGAGTCAGTGACCTTTCCTGCCATCAGGTCAGTCTCCTCTCCTCTCCTCTCCCCTCCCCTCCCCTCCTCTCCTTTCCCCTCCTCTCCTCTCCCTTCCCCTCCTCCCCTCTCCTCGTTTAAGAGCTCAAAAATAGAATCAACTGTTTTACAGAAGGACCTGACAAGCGTCTTGTTATCTCCCCACATGGGTCATTTTTCAATAAGTCCCTGCCTGGGCTGCGTCTCTGAATGGACGCTGTGACAGGAATTTGCATGTTAAGCTGAATGTTCCTCACCAGGGACAATTAATCAGCACACAGCAATTAATGAGTCTGTGTCCCCCTGGTGATTAATGATGTCTCATGTGTCCGATGTGAGAAAAATCCCAGCAACAGCTGTTTGTTTATGTCACTGTTTATGTGACAGACCATTATTTGTCTCTCAGCGAACAAAGAAAACAACATTTCTTGCAATATTAAGCATTTAAATTGGATTTCAAATGAATTTGAAATTGATGAATTGGATTTTTTTACTGTACAATCGGTTTATGATCAAACAAAGCTAAAAAACGAATTGCATGGAAATGAAATAAAACCAGCCTGATGATGGAGACGCTGTGGAATACGACTGGGAGGTTGCATGTAGGAAGAAGCAGTGCTGAGGAGCGCCGTGGCTCCTGTTGAAATAATGCATGAGTGATATTCAAAGCTCTGGCGTGTTTTTGAGCGTACAAAGAGAATTTCTATAACCTTCAGTTGAATTTCTGGGGCAGTCTCTGGTGATTGTGTCTGTGTATGGCAGAATATATTTCGTACAGGGACGGAGCTCAAGGGTTTTCTCTGTAAAATAAACTTGTGCCCCTTTAATCACGAGTTGACTGCAATTACTTCAGTATAAATATAAGAATAGTGGTACTCAGAACGGATGTTGCCTATTGCTTCTCTCCTGCAGGGAAAATCTAATACATGCCAGAGCGGCAGAGAGACATTTGCATATTGACTGTAATGTGTGGACGGCCACACAGCACAGATGGGAAACATTTGGTCAGAAACACAACCATTCAGACAAGGTGGAAGAAAAAAGATCAATTCCTGCCTGCAGCAGAATTTCCTCTCATTAACGGCAAGTTCAATTGATTGCGACATCATAGATGTCAGATGTTTTACGTACGTGATAGGTCGTCTTTGAAATGCTACATGTTGCCTCTTAACAAGGACGTCACCTTCTTGATCGGGAGTCAGAGAGCAGATCCGAGCCCTCTGATGATTAACACCATGGAATGTCGGCCTTCTGGCTTATGCCACTGATTACATTCCCTCAAACCCAGGGCTGACCCAGGGTCTGCCTGTGTCACGGCCCTGAGCAGCTTTCGGACATGACATCTCACGTTGCAATCGTTACCTCTCATTCACCACCCCTTGCGACTGTTTTCATGTTTTGACCCACATGGAAAATAATATACGAACGATTAGTAAACAGCTCTCCCTTGTTAGTAAAATATGAACTATGAGGGTAAAATATGATGAATAAAAGATCCATCTCCTTGAAATTTGGACTAAATCGGCCCAACGGTAAGGTAGTTATGTCTGAAAAGAAGTGTTTTTTCATGAAAAAGCTCCTCCTGAATAAAACATTAAACAATTACGGTGGAATATGACTAATATAAGTTAGATTTCCTTGAGGCGGTTCACATGAGAGAAATTTGAACTAGATTGGACCAACGGTTAGTCTATGTTAGGGTAATGAAAACACTCCCTTTGTCCCCAAATGTTTCTGAAGTCTCTCCTTATGTTATGTCTGGTGAATGATGGGCGCAGGTTTCTGTCTGAAGGACGCAGGAAAGCCCGACCTGGTAGATTGGGCCTGACACTGTAAGCATTAAGTGGGCCGGTTGTGTTTTGAGTGTCAAAACACCAGAATGAGACTCTTACCTGAGCATGCTGGGATTTTCTCTGTTATAACGGATCTGTCTGCAATAAACCAATATACCGTATTTAGGAAAGACAAATGAGACTCCTTGAGTTAATTCTCTTCTCCTCAAATGATCGTAAGACAAGATTTTTCTTCATCAGTCTATTTCTTAAAAACTGTGTTTTTCCTAAAAAGCTCCCCCTAGTGAGTGAATAATGAACTCTTAGAGAAAAATGCAACTGACCTTTCCCAAAATATATCCAGTTCTTCCTTGCACTAAGGTCTATGGGGTTATAAAATTAGAAAAATATCCATGAAACAGTTTTTTAGTTATCATGTTTAATCGGAGGATCTGCGAAGGCGGCGATCGCAATTCCATAACATCGCCTTTTAAGGAGGATGTAATCATAACACATCCTTTAAATACTTACCTCTTACTCTCTGCATAATGGTTGTGGTGAGTAAAAACACTGAGGCGAGACATGTACCCTCATGTGGACATATGGCATTCAGAACACAGCTGCTTGTGCTTGTGAGATTCCCTCGCGGCTTTGTGACTTCAGCCCACATTAACCAGGACAAGTGTCCAAAAAAAAGAAAAATCATAGGCTACAATAATCATGTTCCCCAAATGCTTAAAATGCTTCCTCTTCTTTTTTAGGCATTTCCTTTTGAAAAACCCCTGCTGTTTCTCACGGAGGATGCCGACCTTTTCTATGTTAATGTGTCTCACGTGACATGAGTGTCCTGGTTGTCTGGGTCCTCCTCCCATTAATGAGTTATTTAAGGAAAGAAAAAAACCCCACACAGAAACAAACACTAATAAAAGTGTTGTGTGTTGAGGAAGACATGAAAGTGCAGGTTGCAGCAAACGCAATAACAGAGAAAACCTTATGTCATCCTCACTGCCTACATTAAGTGATAAGGTAAGGACTTAACCTGCCGGAGGTTGATTTTCGCTCTTACTGGTTCTTGCAAACACCCATATGTGCACACGCACGCTTTCATTAGACTGGAGGATTTCAGGAAGGAATAATGTAGCCCTTTGTGAACTGAAGATTAAACTAAGCTTGAGTTTAAGTATGGCAAAACTCTGCAGTGACTTAATCCTGCCTGTGCTCCGCGTCAAGATCTTCCATTGAAGCGTCGTATCGCCGCTAAAGATTTAGATACCAGAAAAGTTTAAAAACTGCAGGGATATCATCACTTTCATTTGTGGTTCCTCCAAAACATCATGATATATGCAGGCAACGCGTGACAAACATGCCTCCCTGTATGTTGTTTTGTCAAATAGATTGTTTTCATATGGATTATCTCCACTGAAAAAGTTTTATAGTGAAGGGAGCTGGATGTTTTTGTGCCAAACAGAAGTCATAGTTGGAGACGCCCTGGTTCGGTTATATGAACACATTGGATTTGATTAAATATTGGGGAAAAATATTAAATTAGGTAAATATACTGTTTCCCTACATTAATATAAAGAGAAAGGTCTTTGTCTAATTTAAAAGACATTGTTTGAGTGTCTAGATGAAAATGATTTGACGTAATCATGTCTTAATAATCTTAATAATGCTTAAAGACACTGCTCAAATTAAGGGAACACCGTGTTCCCTGAATTTTTTTGAGCAGTTTGGTTGGGAACGGATTTTAATGACATTCTGGGGAGATCATGGCCCAAGGAGGAATCCATCAGATTTGGCTAGAGATCTGGAAGGACTTTCTTTTACTTCTTTACAGTTCTTTATGATTGCAGTAAGTAAGTGGCAAGTTCAAGATTTTTGCTTATAACTAGAACAATGCTGGGATCCCTGACAGCGAAGGTATATATCCCAAAAATCTCCCAATCTCCTGTGTTGTACAAGCAGTTCCCCTGACTGAACTCCCCTATGTCCGAAAAACCCGAAAAAACTCACCCCAGTGTGAAAAATATAATCTATTGGAGTAGAATATGATAACGATACATGACAGAATCCAGAAGTTGATGCATATGCACCAAATTTCCACTTAATCGGACGAACATTAATGAAGTTATATCCGAAGCTGTAAGAAGCTCATCGTAGTGAGTTGTATATGAACAAGACACGCACAAGAGAGATTTTCTTGATTCATATCCACCAAATTTGGACTAAATTGGATTGAATTGGAGAAATTATGGCCAAGAAACCTTTGGGAATGGCAAAGTTAAGTCAGTTGCATATTAAGTGGCCTTAATATGCAACTGACGTTTCCCCAAATCAATACAGTTATTGGTCACACTAAGTTCTACATGTATATAAAATTTAAAAAACTGATGAATTAAAGAATCTGCAGGGACGGCAATGACTATTCCATAATAATTCATGACATCCATCCCTCGCAGCTGAGAAGTGGGATATAGAAATGGATTTTTTCAGTCCATCCAAACCACGTTTCATTTCAGGAGTATTTCTTAAAAACAGATCTTTTTAATATAACTTTCATGAAATATTTACAAGATTACAATTTGAGCTTAGGAACACTCTGGTGGTTGGCCTTGTAGTTTTTTTTTTTATCTGCAGACATCTGATTGGGTAAAACAAAGCTGTAATTTCTGAGAGCTGCACTGGAAGCAGTAGGGGAGAAAAGCGACATAAACAGAATGATGTAGGAAAAGTATTCAAAATATATGTCTAAATGAAACTGTCTATTAAATAAAAAACCTCAAATTTTATGTTACAGACAATGTTAAGGGCAGCAGAGAAGGCCCTGCTGGTCCTGCTGGTCCACCCTTTGAATGAACCTGCTGCAGGAGATTCTCTGTATTTCATGCTTATTTCTACATGTTCTGCTGCCCACACAGCCCCACTGTCAGGGCCACAAAGTGTCAAGAACAACATTCAACCTTGTGGCTTCTCACAAACACACACACACACTCACACTCACACACACACGCACACAAACTTTGACTGTAGCTGCAAGGAGTGATAGTGCTCTGTGTCATCCTTAGCGGTGAGGCAATTTGAAGCTTGTCTCCCTTCTTCACAGATAGATGCAACACGTCCCCCAGGGTTGCTAAACACAAACACTCTCATGATCACTCAACCTGAATGTAACCTTGAAGCCGAAAGAACACATGACACAACTTGTGCAGCTATACTTGCGTGTTATTAGTACGTTTGTACCCGGGGCATTCAGTCTTTCAGGATGCATTAAATGCATTAATTCCACCTATATTTTTGTCAATTCCATGCAAAAAAATTTAAATTTGGCAAACATCGCCGACCAGGAAAATACGTCAGCAGTGCTCAGTTGTCAGGTAGCCCATGCTAGCTATGTAAACAAATCTGGCGCTTGACATGACTGATAACTACGGGCGAAGCACCTTGTAGCAGAAGTGATGTAGGTAGCAACAAAATCTGAACACAAGTGGTCAGTTAGAAACATTTGGACACGCATCATAGACACCAGTGTAAACGGCGATCTCTCTCTCCCTGTCCTATTTTGGTCGAATCCCTCAAAGCGTATTTTACGATCCAAATCCAAACAGGGTCAATGTGATCACATCTTAAAAAACGACATTAGCACATGTGACGGCTGACTTTGTTTCTTCGACTCCAGCATGATGAACATTTTCCGTGATGCATTCATGTCAAGTCTGGATTCTAGTTGTTAAAAACACTACCACTCACATTTGCATGAATAACAGCTAACACACAGTAAGCTGTCGTCATTGTCACGGCCCTTACCTTATGTGTTGACCAGTATGCAACAAAATAAATATTTAGAAGATAAAACCAGGGACAAATGAAATATTGTCCCGCACTCAAACTTTGAAGTTAACTAATTGATTTGTTCTCAGCTCATTAATTTGGGCTAATGGACATCAGGACAGTATCGTCACTGGATTGGAGAGCAGATGTGTAATCTAATAAAGACACTTGTGCTGCTCTGTCACAGTCATTCCTTTTCCTGTCATGAGTTTCTGAGCACCCAAAGCTCACATTCACCTCAGCAGACTGTCTGTATTGCTTTGATCTCTTTAAAATCAGTTGACCTCCATTCTCATTGTCAACCTCCTGCGTGGAGCCTCAGTCAGCAAACAGCTGACCCTCAGCTGTCTGTTGTTGGTTCCTATGGTGCAAACTGTAGGACAGTACGAATAGACTCCCCTCCTTACCCCGCAGAGGTTGTACGTCCTTGTTTGTGTTCCTACAGGCAGTGCGCCTTCACTGCAAACACCACTGTTGCATAATTCACAGCAGGAGCTGCTCCTGAAGGCTGCAGGAAATGCAGCAGCAAGGTTCTCCTGAGTCTCACGGGAGGCTGGAGGGCAAATACTGCCGGACTCAGAGATTCCAGCCTTTCCCAAAGGAATCCTGTCTGGAAAATTGGTAGTAGTTTGTTGATAAAGGGGCTTATTCCTCTTGCTTGATGTGTATTTCATTCATGCATTATTACAGGAACATGTGCAGCCAAGCATTGGAGCTGATTAACGACAGAAGTAATATTAGTCTCAGATCTGCTACCTGCATGGAGAGCATCTGCCTGTCATCACAAGGCAATCTCACTCTTTATTAATCTGTCGAGGGGTAGTAATGAATTTCATCTGGAGAGATTCAAGGGCTCCCTAAGGTCTCACATTGCAGTTTTTGCTTCCGCTATCTCATAATCTTTCTATCCAAACCTCCTTGCTTCATTTTTTGATTTGCGTGTCTCGCGTACGCTTCCATATACAGTAAATAACATCATGTTCTCCTGCGTTTCCATTTATTACGCAACATGGAAGATGGTAAATCCTTGAGGTTCAGCCTGGTTTTAACACTTTAATGTTCTGCTCAACGGTTTGGTCATGCACATTTTGAGTCTCTATTTCTTACTGGAAAATTTGACAGAACCTGTTCGTAATATGACCTAGTGGCGGCATGTATATGCTAATGAGTAAGTGGCCAAGGATGGAGCACTGGGCGACACAACAGATCAAGGGGGGGTCACCGAAGAGGAGGCATTAACCATGGCTAGTGAGAAAGTCCTATTTAAGCAGGATTTTTATTGGCCTATGAAAGCATATGAATACTTACCAAACATAATTATCTGATTGGATACAACCAAGTATTTCTATAGTTCGGAAATCCAAAGTGAGGCTCCTAAATACTTATATTTAATCACGATTTCAACGTTTCCCCAGTTTTACTTAGCTGTGACAAAAAGATCCTAAGGTAGCCTAAACTATCTTTGCTAAACCATCAATTAGACACTGTCCTCCCTAAAAGAAGGAACATGTCAGATGTTTCAGCTACAGCCCCAATATGACACATGTGCATTGAAGTGGAACAGCTCTCTAGTGGAGGTGACACTATTCTAGAGGAACAAGCTCCCTGGAAGTCATGGTGGATGGATGGGTCAACAAAAACATTCTACTTTGACACTTGGGAGACTTGTTTGTTTCTTTCCAACCAACAGTATTTTTTTAAAACCGTGTTTGTGATTTTCCACTTACCACAACAAAGGAACAGCCTTACAGAAGTATAGTCCCCTAGAAAAGAAGTAAGTCCAACTCCTGATGAAAATCAACTACAGAAATCATCTAGTGTGTACAATATTTAATAAAATAGTCATCAAAGAAAAAAAACAACAGCATAGTAATTGTGCATAGGTCTAATGTGTCCTGTAGCTGTTATCTAACTATGTTACCAGCCAACAATCAAAGAGACATTCTTGTGGAATAAAGTCGTTGAATCAAGGTTCAACACCTTTGAGGGATAAACACTAACACTCCTCATCAGAACAGTGGCAACCATCTGAAGCCAGCAATAATCTACAACGCCCTGACGAATGCCACTTTGCCGAAACGCGTGGGTAAAAAATATCTTCTAAATCAATAGCGCCTTGAACCCAGCCGATTCCAGACTGTATCACACCACCGGAAAGCAGGTTTTGATGTTCAGCTTTTTGTTTTTCCTAAGTTATTCCCATCCAACAGAGCACCTTGTACACAAATTGAGACTCAACACACTGAGCACGCAAGTATTTGCTTTTTAAAAAATAATAAACAGCTGTCTAAGATTCATCAAAATGGATGAGATTTACCAAAGCTGTGAGTCCAAGAAAGTCCATCCTCCTGTCTTTCTTTTAAAAAAAGCTCAATGGACACCGCTGCCTTTCAGCTCCATTAGAAGATAATATCCCACTGACAGTGCTGACAGCCTAGGCTGCCCAGTCCTATTTCTACAATAAGTTTTCATTTGTTTTAAAGCTTTCTACAATTTCTACAAACAATTTTTACAGTTTAGTTTGACTGGATTGGAGGATCTGAAATCAGCTACTTATAGGTTTGATTATATATGCTGAGACTGAGAGAAGATCATTTATTTTGTATTTAGGAAAGTCAATTTGATCACAATGTTGTCGCTCTAGGAAAAGAATCTTTTTGGAGCGTCACTTTAGTGTGCCGGCACATTTAACTCCCATCTTCTTTTTTTTTGTACAATCTTGCACACGCACTAGATTACATATTGGAATGTGCAAACACATGTTGCAGCTTTGAATAACCAGAGTTTGGCTTAAAGTGTAGCACCTGTTATACCGATAATACTAAACTAGTGCCTATAGGGTCTAATTTGATCAAAGAGAAACGCGTCTCTTTATCTGTAGTATATATATAGTCAAATAGCAGACAGCCAGTGTTCCTCCTGCAGGATATTATACGGCCAGTGCTGGTTGTCGCTTCTGCGGAAACAAGATTTGTGTGTGGTTGTTGTTGCAGATGTTTATTGTGCAGCAGATTTTGCTAAAATGTTGTGAAACTGGAGATAAATGAGCCGAAAAGAGAAAATGACTTTTTTTCTTCTGAATGGTTAAGAGAGCAGGGTTTCCATGCACAAGGCGATGGGCTCCGTGGTAGCAGTCTGATTGTTTCTGTCTGATCCCCCTGCATACGTATGGTCACTGCGCCGCGTAGAGTCTCATTAGTATGGGTGTCACTGCCTCTCCTTCAGCTGAACCTGCCATGCCACTACTGTAGTAGAGCTGCCTGCCTGCCGCATTGTCCCTGGATGGCCGATGTGAGGCTGCCAGCTCTGTCTGTCCCACCAAAGATGAGTGAAATGTGGGCGATTGTCAGGAGGAGAATGTCATGATTAGAGAATAAGGCTTGTGTGTTTGATATTCTCCTGCGGTACAAAGCAAAGCATGTTTTATGTGGATGTGTAAGGAACAGGAAACCCAAAGCAGGCCATACTCATTATCACATCGAAAGAATGCAAGCATTAAGCTTGCGTCAAATCGAATAGTGGCGACTGTGGTGTCGTTTGAAACTATCTAAATGCATATGACCCCCTCACAAATCCATGTGTTGTACATGCTTGTGGTGTATATACTTGAATGCCATTATGCTCGTCTCACTCCGATCGGTCCGTCTTCTTCTTTTGTACTTTTCAAAAGCGCCAAAACCTAGATTCTCCTCTAAGATGTCTTTGTTTATGGCAGAGCAACAAAAAGTTGGTCTGGGATTTTAATGGCAAGCTGAAGGTGGCAGTATCTGGTATGACATTTCCTTCTATGTAACTACAGTTTCTACAGAAGGATATGGGTATTTGTTCTAATAGAAACTGAGTCCTGAAAACGCCCAAACTGCGTTAATAATCCAGCGGGACTAGACGCACCAAGGCCTGATCACTACCAGTCCTGTCCAGTCAAATCTTCACTTAGATAGATCATTCTTTAAAGCAGGAATCTGACTTGTTTGTCTCAACCGGTAGCAAAGTATGCCAAAAACAAAAGAATTGCCAGAAGAGACAGGGAAGAAGATGTTTGAAATACGGTTTGGGAAGGGTTACTGAAAGATATTATAGGTCACAAAGATCCAAAATAAATATCCAAAGAAGTGCAGGCTTCTCTTACCTCAATAAAGGTCCAGAATTCATGGCTAAACTATTCAAAAGACACTGGAAAAATAATGGCATCCATGGGAGAGTGGTGAAGCAAATGCCTCTGCTAACCCAGACGATTGTTAAGGTAAAGGTTTATTTTAAGTCATTAGGGTGAATATTGATTCCTACCAAGACTTTTGAAGTATAAGATCTCTCATTTAAAACGTACATTTTGTGTTTGCTCAGATATCTTTTTGCGTTAAACTTCTTTAAGAGCTGACACGAAAAAAAGAAAACTTTGCTACAACTATGTAGGTTTTTCCCCAAATATGGACTGCTCCCTTAAAAGCTAAAATGCCTTTGAATTAAAGTCCATAAAGTACAGCTTATTGTCAACTAAGAACTTCAAGAACGAAAATGCGAGAAAGCTCACAATCTCTATCCCACCAGACAATTTTTTCTGAGAAATTCTGTTGTGATTTATTGTCAGAACCGACAGAAAAAAAATGGCTGCCGGGCTTTCATCAAGAACCTTATTGAGACCTTAAACTCCCTTTGACAGGCATTCAAGCCCTCCCCGTTTCCTTCTGTTCAAAGCATTTAAGTTAAGTGAGGTTACACTAGTGATGATGGAAGGACAGGATGATTCTATAAGCATGAAAAAGAGCTGAGTGGAGCGATATTTATATTTTCTCTCCTGGTGCTCTCAGAGCCATTGTCCTCCGTCCCTCCTGAAGGCCAGAGGAAAAAACATTTTCTCTCTCCCTCCTGATATGTCATCATCCCGGCCTTCACTCAATCAGTACGGCAATACGATCAAATGTTCACTTTCTTAAGATTTGCCGTCGCCTCACGATGCGGCATTCTGTTTTTAGCCTTCACAACATCAGCTGATCCATTCATGCTTCAGAACACCACAAGAGATCGCAGGGAGAAAAAGTGTTTTTATTAGAGACTTGTTTTGAGCTTCAATGATGTCATCTTTTATGAACCGGTATAAAAAGACCCGTTAGAAGTACATTTTTGTGCCGTGATTATAGTGGGGTCCTGCTGAGTGTTTTTTCCATTTCCCACTAAATCTAACTTACAAACATGACATTTCCGTCGGAATGATTGAGACCCTCCTCCTCACTGCTTTATGTAACGGACTCTGCAGATCGAGCCTCATAGACACTGACAACCACTAGCTTTGTTCCTCATGTGCTCACAGTAAGACATAATGACATGTTGTCGCAGTGTTTTTGATAATGCATTCGGTGCTGCTGGATAAGAATCCCATACATCAAGTACGACAGTTCTGGAGAGCTGCAGCCTCAGCTCTTCACTTATTTGTCCTGAACAAACATTTTATGATCTTCTCAGGAATATCTGCTTACTTACGTCTATTATTCACTCTCTGCTGGGAGCTTTCTGTCGTAAACGCTTATTCATCTGCCCTTGTCTGTAGCACCGAGGGCTCGTCTCTAATTTCAGTTTTGCTCAGACCTCCCTTTACGTTTCATCGAGGCTCTAATTAATGTTGACTGAAATAATATGGCGCAGCGCTGCTTCTCTCTCATCTGGGAAGAATCAGATAAAAGTAAACACCTGATTGTAAGAGTATTTAGAGATTAAGGAGGCCGGCCTTAGAAATGAGCAGTGTTAGCTGCCCCAGAGGGTAAACAGGTAAACAGGGCGGGACAGGCTCATTCGTCACAATGTGAAGCCTCAAAGGCAGAGCGGGCTCGGGTCGCACAGCTGTGGACCACAGGGGAACCGCCAGCAGAAGTAATGGTGGGGGCGGAAGGTTGAAGAGGTCAGTGATGGTCCAGGTGATTCATTTTCGTTGGCATCTTTTATTACCAATTGTTGATTTAAATGATGCTGCCATTCCTGGTGCTAATGAGAACTACGCCTATGATGTCGGGTAAATCCACGAAAAAGCCCCCAATCCCCCGCGTTGTACAAGCTATCGCCCTGATTAAATGTGAATCATCAATAATCTCAAAAATTCCACCTTGACTCAACCTAACTGTTTCCACGAGGTCAGCAATATGCTCCAAGATCAGATCCCATAGTGACTCAATAATGAAGATAAATACAGTAAACTACGTTTTCTGAGCTCAGGAATAAAACAGGACAGATTTCCTTGGGTGTGGATGAAGGTAATGTTCAAAAACTACACATACAAAAAAAACACCTAGTGACTAAAATACAAACAATTACAGTAAAATATAGAAGTTAGATCTCCTTGAGTCGATTCATATGCACCAGATTTAGACTAAATCGGACCAACGGATGAGAAATTATGGTCTGAAAACTTTGATTTTGGAGTTAATTTTAGTTCTAGTGGCGGAAATAAGTAACTGTCCATCACCAAAATCAATTTGGTTCTTTTTTGCGCCAAGGTCTATGGGGGTATACAATTTGTAAATGATTCATGAAACAGTTTTTGCGTTAACACAATGGATCTCCTGCGGATGAGGCGATGGTGATGACGATCCCATAACATCACCGATATATTATGAAGATGTCGGTCAGTCACTCTCCTGCACTGGTTGAACGTTAGCCTAACCTGACTCCTGGACAACTATCGTTGTATAGAACCCTATCATACTTTTCACGTTTCCACATGTTGGAGCAGCATTCATGAACCTTTCCAAAACAATCTGGAAGAGTGTATGGCTCCAACAAATGAACTTATAATTCCAAATTTTTAATTTGGTGAGTGAACTGCGCTTCTGCACCTTAGTAGGATTTGTAGAAAAACATATATTCATTTGATCCACATCATCATCCAGATAAGATACAAAATGTTATCACGGTTTCTAAGAGAACTCTGACTACATGAACGTTATTGTCATCAGTCTCTGCTTCCTTCTGCTGGCACTTGCTTTTGTTCACACAGAGATGATCTCAGCAATGACCGCCCTGGAAAAGGGAATCATGGGAAATGTGACATCAACTAAAAGGGTCTAAAGCTGAAAAAGCCTGTTGGGTTCAGGCAGTTAAATCAATGTTAAAGGCTAGGTAGTCTGTGCATGTGCTATACGAGGAAGGAAATCGTGACGAGTGTAGTAACGGGATGCGGGTGGGGGAGTTGGGTCTCATCACCTTGATTGTGTGCTTGTTGTGTTTTTTTTTACATCGTGATTAGTTATGTGATAGCACCTATGATTCATGCATAAAGAGAGCGTCAGCCCTGGTTCTGTCTGGGTTTGATTCATGGGACGCCTCTTTTATTCAATGAGCTCACTTAATTCCGAGATCAAGGCCTGAACATGTGGTCAGGGTTTCCGTTCAGCTTTTCATTATCAAAGACTTTTTGCAGCATTCTGGCCCCCAAAATGTTGGTCCCTGGTTCTGAGTGATGTACCCTTGAACAAAGTAGGAGCAACTTGTGCATTATTTATTCGCCTGGTGTTTGGTATGCTAATGGTGAATAGCCTATTATTTTTTTGGCAGAACTGACAGTGCATCATAATTCTGCTGCATATGAGGATGCAAAGAGGTAGACCAGTGATAATGTCTTTGTTGACCACTGTCCACTGTCCCATACGCATGTCAGCAGTAGAACAGGAACCCAGAACAATACAATAAGGTGTGCCTGGTCTGATTATGGCCATGTGCTCACTATGCACTATAGGAAGAAAGTAGGTTTGGGGTCGACATGGGACGCTTTGGGCAATGTCCTGCTGGGAAATATTGGCTGCTGCCAGTCCTGTGGATGTTGAAGGAATGCTGCTCCAGACCAAGTGCACACCTTTATGGTATGCCATTCCGTAAAGCCGGGCGCACACTCTATGAGTTGAGCCCAATTCACACTTGCTTATAAGCCTCAGGACCGCTGGGCCATCTGCCGGTGTTCTTCCTGTGTGGAGGGACGATTAGCAGCTCCCGGACAACCGTGAGACGATCGGATTGTTTACTGACGTGTCAGAAATTTTGGCAAGGTTTCGACTCAATCGGCTGACCTCACCGTCTTGTTTTCTCACTGAGCCTGCAAGAAGTGACTTAGCGTCCGAGTTGCCATGGCGACACAACGCCTTGTGTGGATAATACTGAATATGATAAATAGTCATGAAGTTCAGTTTGTGGCCGTTGAACAGCAAGGATGAATAAGAAAGGTTCACAGATGTCAAAGCGCTACTAGCTATCAAGTTAACCCTATATACATTCAAACGTAACTCGCTTCCCTCAAATATCTCTCTGCAAAATAGACCAGACACACCGTCCACATCCCCCTACACACCCACGAGTCCAGATACGTCGGTGCCATTTTTAGAAAAGATTTGGGCACAGAGGAAAGCAAAAAATAATGAAGACAGATGGCGAAATTTTTTTTTTCAATTGTCAATGGTGACAACGGGCTGCAGGAGCCTGACGGGTTTTACAGTGTGAGAACACCAATCGTGAGCTTCCGCAAACATCGCAGAGAGTCAGACCAGCTTAATGGAAGTGGCCTCTTTCAGCAGGATAAGGCTCCATGACACACTGTAAAAATGGTTTTAGGAACACAACAACGAGTTCAAGAGGCGGATTTGGCTCAAACTAACTTGAGTATCAGTGGGTGGTCAGACACCGCAGCATTACTCCAAAGATACTCTGGTGTTTCGATGAATTAGAGAGGCACAAGTTGGACCTACACAATATGAGGCAGGTGGTTATAATGTTATGACGGATCAGCTAACAGCACAAAGATGAAACTTCTTCCCAATGACAGGTTGAGCCGATACAAGAGTATACGTTGCTTTTGTCAACTCTTGACATTCAGTACGTTCCAAAACAAAATGCAGACCCTCTTAAATTGTTAAGATGAATGCATTTAGCAACATTTATATTTAATTTAGTTCCAGTCTATGGAAAAGGAGGTTTTCTGGATCTGATTCCTCGACAAGGCCAAAGACATGCAATAACCGTCAATTTATTTGTTCAAGTTTATGCGTCTTTGAGATGTCAGCAAACAACGATTTCATTGTCTATGATAATAAGATCAAGAGCAAGAAAAATATTTCTCTCCTTTTTTTTTGTATCCCCTCAATATCAATTTTCACTTCAGCTCCTGAAAGGCCAAGAGCGGTGATGTGTGGCCAGATGCAAAAGCAAATCCTACAGAGACGGGGTAAACTAATTATAATTCCTGAAGTATCGCTTTTGGTTTAGGGTATTAGTCAAAAAAAAAAAAAGTACTGAAGAATAACGACTTCCACATAGAAAAAAAATTGCACTCCATTTTATTTTTCCAAAGTTTTGTTCATAATATCTGAGAATACCTGAAAGATAAATCTGTTCTGCTTTTAATACATTGCTAACATAGAACAAAATCCTGCATAGACCTGAATTTATGGCTTTACCCCTCCATCTGTGCTGTATAACGATCGACTTGTTACAAGCCAAAATATATTAAATAACTGTTGACTTGTCCGAAGAACTGCTATTACAGAGGCGAACATATAAAATCAGTTTTAGCTGGAGAAATTCTGCGATGTCCAGCAGATCAGATGGACTTTCTGTCCAAACACCAGCAGAGCAAACAGAGTCACAGCGACACAAAAGTATATTACTTTCAGACAGGAGTCCATCGAAGTCTCTCCAACCAAAACCAAATTAAAACCAGATTAAACTAAACAGGTGGGACATGTTTGCTGCCATGAAATTCAGCTTTAGAGGATAGAAGAAGAAAAAATACTGCATAGCAGAAATCAGTGAAAATACTCTTATGAATGTGAAAGCATGACAGTAATGGAAATAAAGTTAGTGGTTGGTTTTTCAGAAGCACAGTGTGGACCGGACACCGAGTACAGTTCAGTAATTTAATCTACAGAATCTAAAGGTCGATGTAAGAGAAGCTGGTTAGGGGTAAAAAATGAAGAGTAGTCCAAAAGTCTCAACAAAAGGCGAAAGAAAGAATTCAGGTGATGGAAACAACATCACCAAAAACAGTTGCAAGAAACACAGAAACTAAGAAATACTGAAGTGTCGGCATGGTTGACGTCAAACATCTTTGGACAAACTCACGCATGAGGAAAGGGGAGCGCCGACTAAATACTCCCGAGTAATGAGACACAGCTGGCAGGGGAACACAGAAGAACATGATGAACAATCACACGAGAGGATCATTAAGAGGGAGACACACAAGAAACGCACAAAGATTAACAGGGAAATGACGACTAGGCGCAGGAACTGGGAACATAAATAGAATACACACAACAATGACATCAAACCCAGTAACACAGGAAAACCGAGACAAGGGATAACTAACTGACTAACAGAGTGATGACACTTAGGAGCCATAAAACCAAAACAAAGAGCTGATTCAACAGTCCATGTTGACTCAACCTAATTATTTCTATTTAGTCAACAATACGTGTTAAGATAATGTCCTATAGTGACTCAAACATGATAAAGAGTAATAAAACAAAAGAGTTTGCTTCTGTCAATTCATGGCAGGTAATTTAAGGCCCAACCGGAGTCGTGGTTGCAAATGAATGGACAGAATATTATATGAACTAAAATATGAACTTATAGAGTAATAAATGATATATACTAGATAGAACTTCCCGAGTTGATTCATATGCATCAAACTAAATCGGACCAACAGTTCAGAATTTTTGGAAAAAGTACAGAGATTCCGGAGATAAAACTCCCTCTAGTGGCGGAAATATGTAATTGACCTTTCCCCCAAATAAATCCAGTTCTTCCTTAAACTAAGGTCTGCACAGGAATACAATTTGAAGATGATCCATGAAAGAGTTTTTCAGTTTCACCTTACATTTCCATAATATCCCCTTTCTTGGTCATATAATTACATTAGTTACTTGATGGTTAAACTGTGCAGTCTGTGTTTACTATTTTAACTCCCTTGTGCACATGACAATCCAGTGAGTCGGGGGGGAGTGAAGGAGCAGCAGCTACGAATCAGTTTAACAATTAAGATTTCCCTCATGATTTATGTGAACCCCACTAAAGCAGCTCTCAAAAAAAGCTTTTTCCCCAAATGCTCCTCCTTTGTTTATATGTGTGTGTGTTTCCATGCAGCTGGACCGACAGCTGTGTGACGGCTGTGTGTGATGGATCACAGCGGGCTGACCAGAGTAAATGAGAAATGCATCGCTGCAGCTGATACCCGGCTCACCTGAAATGGATACCCACTCTCTCGCCCACACTGCCACAATCTCTCCCTAATACAATAAACTTAAAGCTTTTTTTAGAGGGGGCTCATAACACTTCATTTATCAAGCTTTTCTGACCACCTTGCCGCCGTGGGTAAGATTTACGTCTGATGCTATTCAGGCTTTTAATGGCTGAATCCCTTCCATACTTTGTCAGCGTTATTGAGCGGGCTTTCATAAATGTTGCTGTGCAAAATTGAGCAGCTTAAGAGGATTTCGCCTGCAGGAGATAAATTTGCGGCTATTTGTCATGTGTGTCGCTGCGTCCAAGCTCGCATTTAGTTCCTGTGGTCATGGACACGGTGGTTCAGACTCGAGGCTAGCCACTCAGGCTTGATCTCGCTGTCGGATCAATTAGATCTTTCTCAGGGGTGTTGTCCTCTAGAAGCCCCTTAGAGGGCATTTGATCAGAGGGGGGGCTGTCTTCAGAGCAAGGGCTGCTAGAGAGGAGAGTGATCGAGTGGTGGCAAAGTGCCTCCACTAGGTCGAGTTTCTTTTTTTTCTGGATGGATCCGGCATCTTGACATCATTATTAGTGCTGCAGTAAGAGGAAAAAGTCCAGTATGAAACCAAGAGCATGTCACGCTCGTGTCACAATGACCCACGGAAGTGGAGACCCCTGATTGATGGTCGAATTTAATCACTTCAGGGATTTAATAATTAAATTAGGAAGAAAAAAACACTTACATATGGTGGAATCAGGAATGACTCGTGAACAAAGAGGAAATAACATCCAAAAGAGTTGGTTCATGAAAAAAAATAAAAAATAAAAGAAAGTCGTAGAAACACTGTAAAAATTGTCTGTTGAATGACGGTAATAAATGTCCAATGGCAAAATAAACGACCGCGAAATGCAGAAAAGTACGTGACTGTAGTAGAAACTTTAGGTATTTTTATCTTAAATGATGAAGAATTTTTCCATAAAAATTCAGACGTTTGGTAATATTAAAGGAAAGATACCATAATTTCAAAAGCAAGTCATAACTGTTATTAAAGTATCATTCCAAGTATGACAAATTTGATATTTTCTATTATACAATTTGAAGAAAAAACTTTTTAGCATAGCATAGTTTCTACAGTAACACAATGCAAAAAATATGGTATATATTTATGTAATAATGTTGATCTGTAGGTTTAAAAAGTTAATTTTATTTTACCATCTTTTTTTTGTGGTAATTTACCCTAATATTTTGTACAAAATGACCATATTTTTTTATGGGGATCTTTCTTGAGCATATCAGATTTAACTGTAGTTATAATAATTCATATTTTACTCACCAGGGGAAGCTTTTTATCTTATTTTACAAAAACAAAACTGATTAAATGGCCATAACTTGCTAAATGTTGGTCTGATTTAGTCAAATTTACCTCATATGATCAATGATCATGATCATTGTATTTTTCATAATTTACTGTAATCATTCATATTTCAAAGTTTTTTGTAGACCAAACTTTTTATTCTTTACCATATGCCGGATTATGCACCGATTGGCTGATATGAATCTACACAAGGAAATCTAACTTGTATGTACCTCATTTCACTATAATAGTAATTTATTTTACATATTAGGTGGAGCTTTCGGTGGAAAACACAGTTTCCACCACATTCGTAGCCTGTCAACCATGAGTCCAGTCGTGTCGGAATTTGGCCGATATGAATTAACTGGAGGAAGGAAACCAGTTAATTTTACTTACTGAGCTCAGAAAGAAAAAACTTACTGCATTTACCTTTATTATTGAGTAACTATGGAATCTGATCTTAGAGCATATTGCTAATTCATGGAAATATGTTAAGTTGAGTCAATATGGACTGTTTGAGATTATTGCTGAGTCAAGCTTTTTAAAGAGAAAAATTATGTTTTCTGCTTCTTCTCTATTCTATTCAGTATCTCATATAAGTTCAAATTTTGCTCACTAGGGTGACCTGTTTAACGAAAACACTGTTTTTCGGGTATTAAATTTGAGGAGGTCAATCAGTGAGGTTGCTTGTACAATGCGGGGAACTGGGGGCTTGGGGGGCTTCTTTTCTTTCTGTAAAATAACAACAATAACAACAATATCTTGTGGTCAGGATTGTCCCCTCACTAAGACCCTGAACAAGATAAGCTGTTACAAACAATGAATGGTAGGATTCTAGTAGTACTAGAAGTATTAGCGTTCTTGATGTTACACCCCTTCAAAGAGATAAATCCACAGCGCATTTATCTTTGTTTCCCTCAGCAGACTGTAACTGCAACCGTATATCTGTAAGTTATTACAATCCAAACTTTATTGACAACACACAAAACAGCATGAAGTCATATCAGTATTATCAATACTATAAATATTGTGTAAAAACACTGCATATATGATTAATACCGGCATTATTCCTTAAATGTAGATGGTGGCTGATTGGAGGTGGAACAAGTGATCATGATGGATACCGCGGCCAGATCGTCATAACGACAATGGTGGTGTTCCTTTGATAGAATTTACAATGCGTGTGAAAGCATAGCCAATATTACAAATAGCCAATTAGAAGAGACAAAAGAATAGAAACAGCCTGATTAATAGAGAAATGGCTTGGCTGAGTAGAAAGGGTCATTAAGAACATTTTCTTCTTCCAAATGAAGGTTATATGAAATTCAGCTTGACGGTACTCCGTGTCAAATTCTACCTGATCGGCGACATCAGCCCTCTTTCTGTCTGTGTGGATTCACAATCCATGACCGGATGCATGACAGAGTAAGACACGTCCCACCAATGATGTTATTCAATTTAGACCGTCAAATAAGACAGCTTTCATATCAGGTACAGACCCCGGGGGGGCTCATGCTGGCGTTTATTTGAAGTGAACACCAGCTCCTTGTCATGGCGAGTGACGCCGCTTTCACACCTGATATGAAAACAAGTCTCCCCCCTGAAGAAACCTTCTGAATTCTCGGGTTAGAAAAGAAACTTTTTCATTGGAGTGTGAAAAGACGTATATAAAACATGAAACGTTACTTGGGCCTGGAAGAATTTTAGCAGCGTAATTGGAGTCACAGTTGGTGCCGGTTTTATCCCCAATCACCGCCGCCGCCGCCGGGATGTGACTGAATTAAGTTTGCATTCGTAAAATCTGCCGCATCGTAACACGAAGTTCACCAATAATAGTTCACACTATAAAAATAACAAATCCTCAAAATTAAACAACAAATCCTGTTTGTCCATGCATCCTGCAGAGACTTGTAGAAGTCCAGAACCAGAAAAAACTCTGAGAGTAAATACGTCCACTAAGATAATTTAACAATCCTGGATGGATGATATGTACTGTAGTTTGATTGTTGTTAGTTTAAGCTTTTTCCTTGTACTATCCTTTACTTGCTTGACTCAGTCTTTCTCTGTTCCACGTCCTTTTCCTCTTTGGTCTGTGTCTGTACTTTAGTTCTGATTCCTAGAGTCTCCTCCTTGATTGTTGAATGCCTTCACCTGTGCCCAGCCCTCACCTGTTGCTCATTTGTCTCGTTACTCTTGTCATTTTAAATCGGTGTCCTGGTTTCCTCTTTGTTGGATCGCCTGTGTTACTTGCCTGTTTAGGCTGCCTCTGGTCTTCCACATTTTAGCTCTGGTTTACATTTCATGTGTTTGGTTTTTTTTATTCTTTTGTAATGACTTTCGTTCTTTTTGGCACTCGCCAAATGACCCCAACTCCTGAATATGCGCCATTGCCTTTGACAAACATACGTGGACATCTTATCCAACAATTCACTCCGTTATCAAACATTTCTGCTTTATATTTGTAAAGTCAGACGCGACTTAAAACCGAACGTGTCTGAATACATTACATAATCCAGAGGTGACAGACAATAACGGAACCTATCAGCAAAAGACACAACAGGAATATCGCCAAAATCGCTTTTCTGCATTACATTACAATGACCATGAATGTAACCGCACCTCAGAAAAAAACACAGAATGTCCAATTACATAAAGACAGAAAATTTGAAAAAAAAAATCTCATGCACAAACCACTAGGGTATGTGCACCGCCATATGAGGTCTTAAACAGTTTTTCAGCTCATCAAAACTTTGATAACATTTGCTTCCAGGCTTTTTAACTTTTCAACAAAAGTAGGGACATTAGAAACAGGTATAATAAAAGGGTGGGGTAACGTTTATGGCTGTTTCCTAGCTAGCATCTCTGCTCTGCATGTGGAGGATCCTCCTACGTCAGTCACATGGAATGTCTGCAGGAATTCATCAATGTTTGTTTAGCAGGTTGTAGATGTCCTCCAGCATCACTGGTTTAATCACACCAGAGACGCCATTTTTATAGAAATTCTAAACGGATTTAATCTTGGGCGAGAGAAGGCGGTGGCATTCAACCTCGGTGGGTGTTTCAGCCGTTCGGTAGTACTGGCCAAATTTCTGCCTTTTCATCCAGGGTTCTCGATAACGTCCTGTCTCCTCTGTCGGAACCAACAGGCGGCTCTTTTTGCAGCAAACCTCTGGCAACTAGAGTACATGTACTTTCACCGTGTGAATGTCACTCTTACCTTTGTCAGCAGATTCCATCCATATTAAGTTTGGATCAATAACATCCCAAAACTATTTTGAGCAGCCATGTTGTCCGACCATTATAACCAATGATAAGTGAAGCCAGAATAAAAATAATAATATCAATACAGTGACACCCGTCAGTGTGAAGGATATATTAGACAGACGGAAAACATTTTGTCCCCATAGTTAATCTGACGGAATTATGAAAAATGTGCATTGTCAGAGCATCTCGAGAGCAAAGTACATCTTGGACTTTTTAGCTCCTTTTAAAACAAAGGAAAAATTCCAATTTGTGTGAGATCTTGAAATATAAATTGATAGCAAGTAGTAAAGGGTTGCATTTTGTAATCCAGACTCACCAGTATAAGGCTTAGTCAGTTTGTTTTCTCATTAAAAAAGTAGAGAATAGATAGAATCTTGTTTTTATGTGTGATCCTCGAAACACGTTTATACCCATATTTGATCAGTATATCAGTTTTCACTCTTTAACCCTCAACCACCGTCAATCACGTAAACCAACTTTGATTAAAATGTAGTTAAATGAAAGCTGAATGTATTCTTAATCACCCCCAACGGGGTAAACATATCTAAAGTATATAATGAAAAGAAATCAGCGACAGCATGAAACCGTCTGCCAAACAAATTCTGTGTGGTGCTTTTCTGGGAAGGAGAAGTCTCTGGAGGACGCTGACTATGAGCAGATGATTGACATAGGTGGAATTACTTATGTAATCTGTAGAGCAACAAGGACGTTGTTGTTGTTTTTTTCCGGTTCTCTCTTTCATCTGATTTTAGCTGTGAGTTTTTTCTTTCCTTAGTTGCTTCAGATTTCAAGGCCAAATGATTCAGAGATGCTTTCACATGACACAAGATAATGACCAGAATGCACTACTGCATTATGACAGTAAGGAGGACTGCTCAAAAACCATTGCGGCAAAGTGAGACTGAGCATCCGAGGACAATGCTTTGCTGCTTAAAGTAGCTGTAAGCATCGTTCAAATACATAATACACAGGCTGATGAGCACCTACGTGTGTGTGAGTGTGTGTGTGCTAGAGAGGGTGTGTGTGTGTGTGTATGACCTTCATACGCTCATTATACCGCCAACAGGACCTGTCAGGGCTGCTTCAACTGGACAGTCTGCGTCCCACATTCTCATGAAATCCAATGAATGTAATTTCTGTTTTGTGTGATCCTTGTAAGAATTGGAAGGGAACGCTGGGGTAATTATCCCCCCAGCTGAATCTAAAATGAGGAATAGAGTTGCCAGATGCACACCATGTGCTCTCTAAGATGTCTCATTTTGTCTTAAGGGGAGAGCGCTGTGTGATGTGTTGTTTTAAGTCGTTCTCTGACAGACAATTGTGGCATCAAAGTTTCCTCCCCCGCAATCCCCCATTTACAGACTATTTAATATGAGTTGGCAGCTTTTTAATATCTCTCTGGTATATCGTAGGTGGGTTGCCGTTCTAGGAAATGCATTGCTTGCCCCCCTGTTTAGATTTCCTGGGCTTTAAAACCATATGGAGAATAAGATAAGTTAAGTCAAGATAAGACAAGGTGATACATCAGCAAAGAGCAGGATGTATACAAAGGATTTATTAAGAGTACATTAGTAAAACTAGACGTATGTTGCCGACCCCGACCGCAATGGTATATCCTCGTGAAGCCCTCAATCCCCTGCGTTGTACAAGCAATCCTCCAGATTCAACCCCTACCCAAACAATTTTTATGTGGACCATTTCCCAAATTTCCAGATACTGCGATAAATACACAATCTGTACATTTTGTGTCAAACTGAAATAGTCATGCGTATAGATAAGCTTTTTTCAGATACACTGAAATGTTCCTTCCATTAAAACTCAACATTCTTCTGCAGTTTTGAAGACAACAAACTAAGTCTGAATGTTTCAATGATCATTTGTATTATTTTGTAAATCAGACCCTTGAATGGTACATTTCAAAATCAGACAGCAAAATCACTTGATCACTAGACTTGAACTCTGCAACTGCTGCTTCCCCACATGGAAAGGAGTCAGATGAGGTTGTCTGAGCATATGGGATGCTCCAGGGCTCTTCTTCCATTGGGAGGTTTTCCAGGCTGGTCCCCTGGGAGTAGACCCCCGAGGTAGACCCATAAGTCACCGGAGGGATTTCATATCCCATCTGGCCTGAGAAGACTTGGAAAGTTTTGCTGTGTAGGTAGACGTCTGGAATATCCTGGTTAACCTCCTGCCACTGTGATCCGAGTCAGGAGAAAAGTTTAAAAAAAGGAATGAATGGTTGGATGATGAAATGTAAGAAACAGAATAAAAGTTGGAGACCACATCTGGGGCTGAACAGGACTCAAATTGGCCATTTTTAATCTGAGATATTAGGACAATTTTATTGTTATTTACTTATTTTATAAAATTCTGAACAAACCAACGGAATAGAAAATACTCAAATTACCGATAAAATTCATAATAGAACAGCAAAACTACTTTTACGTCTCCATCAGCACAGTTTCACAGAATAATTCCCAGTTAAAAGTTTTATTGACTGGCATCAATAATAGCCAGGAAACTACATTGTTCAAGTTACATATTAATATAATATGAACAAAAAGGAAAATTAAATGACCCTTGGCGAATCGCAAGGCTGATTTTGCCATTTCTTACTTTTATCACAACAAATAGTAAAAGTAGATTTTTGTTCCTCCTTTATGTCTCTGCAGTCTGGAGCAGCTGCTCCTCAGAAAACAGTAAGTTGCATGAACAGCCTACGGGTGCTTTTCACATTTAATGTGAGCAACTTCATGTGTTTTCTTGTTTTTAATGTAACAAAACAAATTTGATATTGTCTCGCATTGTCTCTTGATTTTGACACGTGCTATAGACCTTTCGTGTAAACGCGATAACTCAAAAACTATTTCATGGATGGTCTTCATATTTTATATACCAATCGACGGAAGTGCGAGGCAGAAAGGGATGGATTTAAGGAACGGTCGGTCTTATATTTCTGACATTAGGGGGAGCTTTAAATCCTAATGGTTTTGAGGCCATACTCTCTCAACTATTGGTTTGATTTAGTCCAAATTTGGTTCATATGAATTGACAAAAAATACAGTGGCGAAACTTCACATTTAATATGAGGAGTTCAATCAGGGGGATTGTTTGTACAATGCAGGGGATTAGGGGCTTTTCGAGGAGATAGACTTGCTGTCAGGGATGGCTTAGTTTTTCCTGTTATTTTTCTAGTAATCGACACTTCAACTATTAATTAAAATATTGGTTTACATCCATTATCTCAGCTAATGTTGTTATATTTTTACTGGTGTTTTTTTTTTTTTCTGTTTGCAGGATAACTTAAAAGTTATGGACGGATATTTATTTAATATTTTGGAGATGTTGGATACGTCTAAAGGAACAAACGGTTGAAAAATTAGCTGTTAAATTTTTAAATTTGATGTCAGTGAACCTTATCCTGCCGTTAGTGAAATATTTTTTTTTTCAATAACCATAAAACTAATAATGAAACCTATGGGATTCCAAATGCACGTATGTATATTAAATTATGAGGGACAAACTATCATGGGACCTATGCTTTCAGGTGTAATGACATATTGCTGAAACAACCTTGATGGAAGTGTGGTCACAATGAATGCGGTTTAGCTTTATTATAACTTTATCATCATTTACTTATTACACGGCCACAGAGGAAACAGGCACTGACTATTCCCTGGATAGTAAATTTTTTTTTATTTAAATGGCTTTTCCCGATCAGTCCATTTTCATTGCGGTTCATTTTTTGTCAAATACTCAATACCCTTTTAACCTTTAAAATGACAGCCCCCTTTTTAGCTGAAATTGTAGAAATATTGCTCAGAAACGATGTCATTCACAATCGCTATATTTCATTAGAGTGAGCACTGCCTCACCAGCAGAAGGCCACTTGTCATTGCGTTGTTTTGTTTTTTTACTGGTCCATGTTCTCATAAATATACTATACATGTCTGTGTTCAGCGTCTTAGTCTTTTTTCAGTGCAGAAAGCACAGAGAAAGCTTGGCCTGTCCATTCATGGGTATTCATGCAGAAGGAACAACAGCCGGTGCATTCTGTAGTGACTACAGTGACTTCTGTCTTCCGCTCCCCATTTAGAAGACCATGCAGAATTAACTTGCCTTCCCCACAGTCGAGTCGCACATCGTCGTGCAAAGCTCCAGCGCTCGCGTCTATAGCATAAACAGTGCATGCACAGATTTATAGCACATACGCAGTATGAGTGCGATGCCCGCACACACACGCACTGCCTAAGTCCCCATCATGAATATAGAGAGTAATGAGCTTTTGCTCTGCATGTGGGTTCATTCTGCTGAGAAGAGATTGTCCCTTATGACCGCGGTGGCACTGTCACCAAATGAAGATATGTCGTTCATCTAAAATTGAATATCACCCTGGCTGGGATCCATAATTCATTATCTAAGTGAAGTGATTCTCATGAAGTGGATGAGATTTAAAGGCTCAGTGGGAGGGGGATGATAGAACAACAGCCCACTCCAGGTGCCATCATTTCACCAGGAGCTGAGATCACTTTCTCTGGCTCTCCCACAGCCCTCCAAAAGGTGGAGTTCAAGGCTTGTCAATCCAGGAGGTTATCTGTGTGTGCTGGAGCGCTGCCACAGTCCCTGCCTTCCAGTACTTATGCTAATCAGCATGAGAAAACACTTAATATCTTCTAATTTGCACCATTTGACACTGTCATAGGTGACGTGTAATGTACTGAGCAGTACAGTAGGAGGCAAAAAGAAGCATGCAGAGTGTTGTAGTTCACTGTGATGAAGAATATGAATGTGGCTTTGCGTGGTACAATAATACCAGTGTGCACTTTATCCTAAATGCATAACAATGTAGATGTGTTCTGTCACATTACATAACAAGTGTCCTCGGCCATGCTCCCAGCTCTGTGAAGCTGTTCATTACTCAGACAGCACGCTTGAAGCTAAAAACTGTGCTAACGTCAGTGTGCTCACACGCTCTTGGTGACGAGGCTACCATGCTGATGTTTGGGATGTATATGCTTTACCCTTTTCAACTTCTTGGGTTACTTTTAGGCTAGATTTAAGGTAGACTGGGTGGCAGCGCCATATTTATTCTGAAACACTTAGGGAATTTAGTCGGAAATCCGAATTTTTCTGAAATAAGCGCCCCCTTGTGAGTTAAGTATGTATAACTGCAGTTTAATATGATATATACAAGATATAGTTGCTGTTGTTGATTCGTTTGCACCAGATTTTGACTCAATCAGAAGAACAGTTGAGAAATTATGGCCTAAGAACTGTGATTTTGGACATATATGGAGGAGCTCCTCCTAGTGGCTCAGATGTGTAACTGAACTTTCCCCAAATCAATCCTGCTCTTCCGCACACAGGTCTATGGCTATATAAAATGTTCAAAAGGATCCATGAAAAGGTTTGGGAGAGGAACAGGAAATGACACAAATACCTGTCATAACGAGTAAAAGTCTTTATTGTTCTATGCGAGCTAAACTCTCAGAGTTTGTAAGAGTTGTTGTTTAATTTGGAGGCAGCTAATAACTCAGACATTAATGGAGAAAGCTGCATGAATTTTTCCTAAACCTAGGCTACTGTTATACCTTGTTACTTTGATCTTTCATACTGGATAGTAACAGGAAAGGACATTTAAGAGTAGGTTCCGAGGTAGGTTTTGAACCTTTGCCGGAGAGGTTTGCTCTGTCTGAGCGCTTTTTCTAGTTGTTAGGTCAGCAAAACCGAACATTTATAGACTTTCATCATTGTGTACCCAAAGGTGAAAGGTTAGCGCAAACAACATTCCAGTCCAAGTTGACTGATTCAGTTGCCCAAATCTACTCTGGCATTGTCAAACTTGTTTAAGTTCAATTGTCTGATCAGAGAAATTTCAAAAATCCTCCATGAAAACATTAAAGCATATAAATGAACAAACAAAATGGCCATAGATTTCTATCTTCTGTGGAAAAATCGTGATGAAGGATGTTGATGCATCTCCAACATTAAAAATTCTAATGCATCACAGAGCTTTTCCACGCACGTCAAAGATCACTGTAAATATGGTTATTGACTGAACACATTAATGGCTGGATGTTCAATTAGGTGATTGCCTGCATGATTAGGTTTGTTCATATTGATCCATTACTGTGAAAAGTGATCATTTATTGTACATACACACAACAGTCTGTGTATGTGGGAGTACATGCTGCATTTGCTGTAAAAATTGTGGCTGTATCTGACTTCCTTTCTGATATGTTGTCTTAAAATCCATTTGCACGAATGCTCAATGTTTATTATCCGCTATAAGATGTAGAGCTGTGCAAAATTGTCTCTTGGTGTGTCTCGTTAGTTGTGTTTTGTGGGCAAAATGACATTTGCAATGCTCGTTTAATCCGAATCTCTAAATACTTTTCAAAGACTACAGTTCATTAACTATAATTCAAGTTAAATATTCCCAGATGCAACTGTAACTGGGAAGTGTTCTCGTTCCCGCTGTAACAGCAGCTGCATGGGTTTATCATGATGAATAATTCAAACGATACACAAGGCCTCTATTAATTTAGATTTTCAGAGCGGCTACGGTTGCTGTGTCATCCCTTTCATCGTCAGCACTTTATTTCCATCCGGTGTTGGGTGCGCTCACAGAGTGGAGTTTGAGAGGAAGACAATGAGATGAGAGAGGAGGAGAACATGAGGAAGCATTAATGCAGGAGCAGAGATAATAGCAGCGCCGCTCTCTCAGGTAGATTGTTTTGAGATTTGCTACTGAACCTCTGCTGCCTGATGTCACTGTGACATCATAGACACTCGGGGGAAACAGGAAGAGAGTCAGTATTCACGCTGCTTAAACCCTCCACCAGCAGCGCTGTGGCAGATCATCTTGTTTCCTCACTGTTGGACCCCATAATTGACGGTCCTGCCCCCCTCTAAGAGTAGTAATTATACCTGTTATTCTGTTTGGAGCTATCTAACTTCAGGAGGCTAAAGGCCATGTTTGCCTGTAAAACTCACCCTACAAATTACTATGATGATGGTATTTACTAGATTTCACAATGAAATACATATATATATATATATATATATATATATATATATATATATATATATATTATGATTGTGAGACTACAAGATAAAATGTTGGTGCAGGCTTTTTTTCCCACACACACACACACACACACACACACACACAAAGGCCAAGTGACATTAAATGTGAGCTTTGTGGGTGAATGAAGTCTACTGTTAGAGATTGGAGGATTGGATTCAGAAGGAATTCTGCTTCTGTGAGCATTCACCTCTCACAGCGGGATGCGTCCGTCTGCACTCATAGCTCCAATTATCCAGAAAGATCCCATCAGAGTGGAGATGGAGGCAGGTTACGGATATGCAGTCTAGACTCAGGTAAGCCAGAGAATATGCAACTCCAGCCCACCTCTCCCGTCTTGACATGCATCCTGTGTCAAGGATGAAGGATGATAAGAAAAGAGGATTTGATGGCCTTTTTGTTTTGTTTTGCATTTTATCCTCAGCAAACATAAGTTTTGAGCTGGAGGGGATATTTTTTTCATTCAACCAGGAAAATAGAGTTCAAGCCTCTGCCAAGGCCCAACAGTACCCAAGGTTACGGAAAAATTCTTACAGATCTCGCCGTTAATCTCTGAGTTTTTGCCAACCTCTAAATCTATTGACAAGTCCAAAAAACTCTCCGAGTAACTCTCAAAGAGTCTGTGGCCGGTCGTCTCCTGCGCCTTCCACTTCAGCGTCTCTGTTCAACCCACTGGACCTTTACCTCCAGCACCAAAAAAAACATCAGAGGAATCAAAGGAACTCTTGATACTGAGCCCCCTGCACCATATCCAAAAAAACATCAAAGGAAAAAAGGCCGCAATAGCCACATTGTGATGTCACTATTGCAAAATGCTTTTTATTGCATCTCAATTTATTTTATTTTAAAAGCTGCAAAACAAGTAGTGTCCCCAAAATGTAATCACCGCCAGGATATGCCGTAACCTACCTCTGGGTAAGATTTCATGCAAATCCTTGTTTGGTTTTATCTTAATCCTGCTCACAAACAAACAGGAGTGAAAACATAACCTCCTTGGCGGGAGGTAAAAATGAGATGAGGTGATTTCTATTGTCTTTTTGTGGGGTTCTCTAATCAGTAAGGACAGCAAATTTAAAAGCTCTTTTCCCCAATTCAGTGTGATCACATGGAACAATCAGGTGCGAGACATTTATGAGTGCTGTTCGTTGTATGTTCCATGTAAGTATGAAGGGAGCAGTCCTAGAAGAGTTTTATGGATAACAGTCAGCCAGTGCGTACGTCTGTGTAGAAATAAAGACAGCCAGTCAGCCGCAGCATACAAAGAGCAATGGTGCGTAAGACGTTTACATCCAGGGACACATCTCAAAGCGCCATGACAGACAGTCCCGAAACGGCAGCCAGTGAGCAGAAGCCCCCATGTAGAACATGTCACCATAGTCCAGCAGAGGCAAGACGGTTGAGGACATAAGATATTTTCTTGCTCTAAAAGAAAAGCAGGATTTAGTCCGGCAGTTGAAGTCTGGCGTCACCTTCAGCTTGGAGACCAGAGTTGAAGCCTTAAAGTGTCCAATTTTGAGGAGGCCTAAGGAAAAGTGGGATAACTCATGCAGAGACTGTTGGCACTTACAGTAAAACCATAATGGTCTGAGGTCAGTCTGTGACGTACCTCCTCTATTCTGAATCATTTTACACCGCCATTATTTTGAGGAACTGGAGAAAAGGCCCGTCATGTGAATAATTCATTACTCAGTTGTGATGGTTCATAGTCAATAGTTTGTTTAGAAGATAACACAGAAAGCTTTCGGACAACATCCTGTGTATGGAGGAGGGTTAGTTGAGATGTTTTTGCAGTAGATCGGACAGATTTATCACATCTGAATGGGAGAGAGCTTTTCTTCTCCCCTAGTGGAAGTTCATACATTTTCAAATAGAAGAAAGCGTATCACCGCCTGCTGAAGCTCTCATTATGATGAATAGACTTGGCAGGGACTTGAACCCCATAATTAACACCAGTCCAAAAAGGAGCCCTCTCTGCCTATGACCTCACAGGCCAGTGACCTCACCCCTCAAGGTCGGAGAGTCAGGACTAATCTCCAGCTCCACTCAGTTTATTCTGGCCACAAACTTTCCAATCTGAATGGGTTGCACATTATGTTAACTTTAAGCCATAATATTATTACCAGGTGATGTCGGAATAACATTGTTTATCTTGTAGTAATGGTACCTGTCAGTGTGGGCGGGATATCTTAGGCAGCGATATTTTTTCCTTGAAGCCGATGTGTTGAAAATGGGCAATCGGAGGATCTGAGGGACTTAGACTTTGCCAAATTACAATGGCGGTATGACTGGATTGGAGTATATAAGGCACCATTAGGCACATTATTCAGACGTACCATGCATGTACATGTAATTTTGCTCTCACATACACTTATGAAACCATTCACACACTACACTGAGAACAACACACACACACAGAATACACATTGTGTTCTGAAGACAGCGCACACATGCAAGTAAAATGCTGCCTAAAGTGTTCCACGGAAGGACAACTGGTGAACTGGCGACAGGGTCATTGATGCCCGAGGCTCATTGGTGTGCATGAGCAGAGAAGGCTTGTCCAATCCTACATACGAGCCAGTGTAGCATGAATTGCTGAAAAAGGTCTGACAGAAAAGGGTCAGAACACACGGCGCGTCACAGAGCTGTTTTGGTGTCAAAAAGGGAAATTACAGCATATTAGACAGGCTTACTGTTGAATAACGGCTCCAGATGAACTCTGATTAGTCCGTTTCTGGTTTCATAGACTCTTATTGGATGTTCATGTCATCAATCTGATATAATTTTGTCTGTTCTCAAATCTTAATTTTTTTTATATGATGTCATACATATATAAATATTACATGTTTGTAAGTATTTTATGATTCCTGGTCAACAACATTGACCCCAAGTATTTCTTGTTTCATATACTTAGAAAATAAAGTGTCTTATGTGTTTTGTTTATATCCACCCCCTTTAAAATTTGATTAGATTTTTTTAGAGCTTTGTAATCCCTTCGTTTGAACAAACCGCAATATGCAAAATATTGTCAAAAATGAGTCGCTTTTTTTCCCTCAAAACAATAGAACCAATTGCCAATGTGTAACAAAGCCTATGCTGTTGTACCCGACGGCAAGGGTTTATCCCAGAAAGGTCCCTCACCCCCCCTGAATTGTACAAGCTATCCCCCCAATTTGAATTCCTCGAAAAACACAAGATATTTGTCCCACATTAATTTAAACTGGGCTCCCCCCTAGCCTAGTGTGTGTAAAATATGAATTATAAGAGTAAAAGGCGATACATACAAGAGTGGATGAACCAAATCTGAACGGTTAGGAAATTATGTTCGAAAAACATTGTTTTTCATGCAAAAGGTCCCCTTAATGAGAAAAGTATGATACAACAAAGATAGATTTCATGTACTTGATATATATCCACCGAATTTGGACTAAATTGGTCCAACCGTTGAGAAATGACGGCTGGAAAGCTTCGTAAATAAAGCTGCCCCTAGTATCGTAGATATACAACCACCCTCTCCCGAAATCATTCCAGTTCTTCCCCTCATATGGACATGGGAATGGAGACAGAGGACTTGGAAGAAGAGGGGCTCGGTGAGATTTGTCACATTTTGTCACTTTCTTTGCTCCAGTAACCCGTTTCACACCCGGTCAAAGTAATCCATCCAATTTCTGCAAAGAGATTTTTTCCAGGAGCCGATAGGATGAGAGAGGTCGGTGTGCAGCCGGCGTCGGTGCGCAGCCGGCGTCGGTGCGCAGCCGGCGTCGGTGCGCAGCCGGCGTCGGTGCGCAGCCGGCGTCGGTGCGCAGCCGGCGTCTGTGCGCAGCCGCCGTCTTGGTGTATGAACCGAAGCTGCACAGGCAGATAGTTTGGGCTCCTTGTGGAGTGAAAAGCTTACAAGTGTTAAAAAATCAAGTAGGGTGGGTTTGATTCATGCATGACTTTGAATTCTATCGCCACACATTTTTTACAAACCAAATGGTAAATGTGGAATAAGAAGCAGAGGGATTTCTCCCTTCACCAACTCAGATGTCCACAACATGAGCCACACATACAGCGAGTCACAGTGTCAAAAAGTAACTTTGAGCAGTCGTCGCAACTGCACACTTCCTGGCTTTATAACCACCCTCCCCCTAGGATGCTCTGATTAACTATTCATAACCAGAGATTTATGTGCTCCTTCTTTTACATAATTCCTTATCTCTGCCGCCATGAATAATTCATGTGAAACCGGAGAAGTGAGAAGACATTGTGCTGGAGAGGACTGAGAGACGAGTCAGGACAACTTGCCTCGCCTTCACTGTAAATTTGTGACCTGAAGTAATTACTGGGATTATAATTCTCGCAGAGAATGAGTCAGTTGGAACATTTTTGGAACATTTTTTTTTAAACAGTTCCTCACCGGGTCCAGTCTTAAAATCGACCGTCATTGCATGTTGCATTGCATTGATGTTGGCGGGTTGTTACCTTCATTTTCACATCTGTACGTTTGTTTGTGTTCAAGATTTAGGAGAAACTACAGGATGGATTTGCATGAAAATGTACTCAGAGGTAGGTTTTTGTTATCCTCGAGATTATTTCATTTTGGGGATGTTAAATGTGTCGCAGCATTTAAAGTAAACCTAAATAAAATATATAACCCACGTCGTCACCTCCCCAATCGCCGTCTTGTAACTGTATCCAAAGAAGAATTTAAACATTACCAATGACTACCAATGACTAATTATATCTTATTTTTACTGAACAAAACAGAAAAATGGCTGGTTGTGATAAATAAAGCCATCTAATTAATGCTGATGACTGTAACGTCTACCGAGGGAAATGTTGTGCCTCGGCAGAGGTTTGAGCTCTTTGAACGACAGTCATTTTGGGCAATGAGTCATTTTTAATAAAAATAAAAAGCTCAATTATCAGTTAACAAAGTATCCATCCACAGTGATGCCAGTTTGGTTTATTAACAGTCATCTGAGCCTTCAGATGTGTGTGACCTTCATCTTTCTCTGGTCCTCCTCTGCGTTCTACCCAATGACCTTTGACCCCTTTTCCAATCAGAACAGTCCTGTTCTCTCAGTGGTCGTTGCACACTCGTCTTCGGTTCAGTCCTGCCCTGGTGGTTAGGAATTTGCAGATCTTGAGTGTGGACCCAAGTTCAGACACCAGGTGGAGGCAAAGCAAGGTGCAGTATGGTCATTTAATATTTTAATATTCCAAAATCCTAAACACAGTCTAATTACAGGAAGGGGTCAAAAACCATTTGAATAGTCCGACCATTACGAACCATCCAAATAATAAAAAGCGCAAATAACGAGTCAAGAGTCCAAAATCCAAAATCCAAAGTTCAATCCAAAGTCCAAATCCAGAAAAATCACAAGGAAAATATTATGAGCGTGAAAGGAACGAGTGACGAATATAAACGACAAACTGGCACAGAAGGAAAAAAAGTCTGAATACACTGAGGTACCGAGACAAGGAGACTCAGCTGGAGGGGAGAGACACAGGTGAACATGATGGGCAATCAGACAGAAGGAGAATAAAAGGAACGTGGTAGAGTCAGACACTGAGAGGGAGAAGGAGAACGATTAAAAACAGACGGACTACATCTACACAGGACAAATTAAGAAATAAAACACAAAAACAAACAGAGGTCATAAAAGGGTGAAAACACATCAAAGAAACCATGACAGGAAGTGGAAGGCAATGGTAACAACACGATAAAATGGACCTTCAAAATAAGGCTTCAAAAGTACAACAGAATAATGTTTCAAAGTAAACGTTCAATAAATTATCCCCAAACGACGAAGAATGAACTCAATAGAAACATCATTCGCCTGTTTTATGCAGAGATTGCGTACGAACTAAGTATTGTCTCCATGGTACATTTTTTAGATTGTTTGAACTGAACTATACAGAACAGAACCGCGATGCGACAGTTTGTCATTTTGAAGTATTACATTGCAGTTCCGACGTCACCATGTACGTAAAACAATGTTTTCTAAACGATGGCGTAAAATTGCATAAAACAATAATTTACCTTCCACGTTACATGGCGGTTGATCTTGTTCTCACCTTTGAGGTTCACATTCCTTCTTCTCCCAGCTGCTAATTGCTAGCAGCTGTATTTGAGTCCTTACCATCCTGCCTTTGTCGATTCACATCAGTTACTACCTCTGCTCAGAACAACTCAGATACCTCAACGAATGACAATGAAATGCTGTTTGTTTGTTTGGTCCTGTTGCTTTCGGCTTGTGGATGAACTTGCGACATCAACGTTCTCCATACCTCCTACAAAGGTTGTTTTCTGAGCCAATCTGATTCAACTTTATTTGCCTGATTTATTCAAAGAAATTTGAGGGCAAGGTTTTTGCCCCGCTTTAGGATCAAATTGAACTGTCAGAGAAATAGCCAAGCGATATTGGGTCGGAGCCAAGCCTTCTTTGCCAGAATGCTATTTTCAATCTAGACCCTCTGCATCTCTCACACAAACTCCGTTTCTCTCTACCTGCCAGCCTCGCGCTTCTTTGCCCGCCTAATTTTCCTTAAACCATTCCTCTCTCCGCCCGAAAGTCATTGATTCAGCCATCTGCCAGAGAGAAAGCCTCCGACATGAAAGAATGAAAAATGACATGGTTTGGTGGAAAACCTTGGGGGACTATTCATACAAATACAATGACAGAAGGTCTCCTGGGTTTTAATGCGTTTGTGTTGAATCCCTTGAATTTATGCAGGCCATGAATAGCTTTCAAAGTAAACTGTTAGAGTGTGTGTAACGTTGTTGTTTCCAGTTTGGAGAAATGCCCTCGTTCAGCTTTCAGACACATCAAAACAATGTTCAAAAGGACGCTTTTGTTAAAGTGTAAGGATTTAGAATGAGACCAGCCGATATCACATTCCATTTTTTTACATCTGTTTGTCGCAGCCGGACATGAAATGTCAGGTTAGCGCCTTTTTTTTTGGTTCTGTATTTGAAATACATTTACAGTGTATATCCTTGTACACATTTAAGACGGAAGAAAAATAAACGTGCGTACGAGGATATACAGGTCTTCTATTGTTCTTTAAAATCATGTCTAAAGACTGAAGTATCTCTTCAATATCTAACTGAAAATGTAAATATTGCGTCTAAAACATGGAGCCGTTACCTTGCATCTTGTCCGATGTCAGATGTTATATGCTCCAGCCTCCTCATGACCCTTTAGAGGAGGAAAAGTTCCATGAAATGGATCAAATAACCAAATTCAATTTCTTCTACCGACTATGATTGTGTATAAAGATATAAGCTTCTTCTGTTCCTTTTACCTGTGTTCTTTTTCTCTCTGTGTTTCTTCTATTGTTGTTTGTTTCTAATAACGTTTATGTCCAAAGTGGCTAATATGAATCTGCACAAGGAGATCTATATTGTGTATATATATTACTATTTCCCTCGTATAGTTTATATTTTACTAACTAGGCAGAGCTCTTTGTTGAAAAACAGTTTCTCCTCCATAACATTACAACCATAAGTCCATTTGTTTTATTACTGAGCTCAGAAAAATACAAAAAAATCAGTTTACTGTAATTATCTACATATTGAGTCACTAAGGAATCTCAGTATATTTAAGAGTTCAATCGACGCAGGGGATTTTGGGCTTTTCAGGGATATACCCTTGCTGCTGGGACGACAGCGTAGGCCTAGTTTTTTTTATTATATTCAACAGATTCTAGTAAGAGATGTACAGAAGCATAAAGGAAATAAGGATGAGGTCCAAAACCTTTTCACAGCACTGAACATCATTTTACATCCGGAACCTCCATTGTAGATAAAGCTGAATGAGTGTTTTGTGAGTCCAGATGATGTGCTCTGCTCCCTCAAGGATCCATTATTTAATTACGCTAAATCAATAAGTGCAAAATACGTTTTTTTCTCTGTGAATTTACATGATTAGATAATGGACTTTTAAGTGGGAATAATGCACTTCCTTTCCCTTTGGGCAAATCTATACATGCTGACTGTAGAATCTACATCTTTTTGCCCCACGCTGCCTCGACTGACCACAGTTGAAATCTAGGATTGCAGTAAAGCACTGACACTTATGCAAGCCTTAATTCTGATTAAATTCATTCCAGGGAGATTAAAGCAAAGGCTGCTATCTCTGCATCTTAGTGTCATCCTAAGTATGATGAAGAGACAAAATGGTGTGACCTTTGACCCGTCAATCCAAATCAACAAATTAGATACAGCTGGAAATGACGTGGTTTTAAGATTTAGCTGTGTATAAGCCGAGGTTTAAGCCTCACAGAGGGCTACACATCCCTACTTATTTCATTCTAAACACCAATTTCGCCACGCTGACAGACGGCTTTCCCTGAGCTGATTTGCGGAGAGGTCGAGGTTGAGTGAGCTGTCCAGGGTCCTGACCCCTGAAGCTGCTGAGGAATCTTTGAGTTCTCCTCAAAGTCTTTATAAGCGGAGCGGCATACAGCACCCGGCCTTTTGAATGATTTACTGTGAGAGCAGTTGGAATTAGGTCAACACTTTCTTGAACTTTAATGTTATCACATATTCATTAAGAATGAAACTACTGTGCTCCAGAACAGCATGCATTTGCCAGAGTCTGTTTTCAATTATCCCATCTATAAAGTTCGATTAGTCAGGTGACTGATAGGTAACAATACAGCCCAACTCTGCAAAACAACCTCTTTGTTAACTTCATCCCTCTTAGCAATGCTGATGACTTTTTGTAGAATTTTGGTATCGCTTTACAATAAGGCGTTATAAAGGATTTATGAATTATTTATTACCTCTGCCAAGGGAGGAGGTTATGTTTTTTGTTTGTGCCTTTGTCCGCCTGGCAGTGAAAAAGATTAGGTAGGTTTGTGTATATCCTATAAATAAAGAGTTTTTTTTCTTGTAAAGTTACATGTTTTGCGGCTTTTAAAAATAATAAAACATTATTGTTGTTAATTGCGGGCGACACGATGGCGCAGTGGTTAGCGCTGCTGCCTCAAAGCAAGAAGGTACCTGGTACGAACCCATCTCTGCCGGCCTTTCTGTGCAGAGTTTGCTTGTTCTCCATGTTTCTGCGTGGGTTCTCTCCGGGAAATCCAGCTACCTCCCACAGATTCCTCCCACATGAATATAGGTGAACTGTTGGGACCACAATTTCCCGTGTGAGTGGTTGGTTGTTGGCCCTGTGAGGAACTGCCGACTCATCCAATGTGTACCCTGCCTCTTGCTCGATGTCCCACCCCCCGCGACCCTGAACAGAATAAGCGGTTGATAATGAATGAATGAATGTTGTTATTTGTAGTAGTGTCCATTATTGTTGATGCCTTTCATGTTTTTTTCTTGGGGGGGAACATCTCAGTTATCTCAGGTAGTTTTATAGGCTGGCAATAACCCAGACATGAATGGAGAAATCTGTATGCATTTTTCCTAAACCTGTGCTGCTGTTGTTCCTTGTTCCTTTGATGTTTTATAGTGGAGAGGAACAAGAAATGACAAATAACAATGCCTGTTCAAGAGTAGGTTCAGAGAAAGGTTTGGGCTTTTTCTGCATTGAGGTTACTTGAGGTTTGCTACTGATTTCATTATCATTCGTTAGATAGAAATTAGAGTTATTTCTTACCAGTACGGATGCTACAAACCATAATAACTTTAGTCATAATCCAATCACTGGTTAAAGTATAGTAATAAAATACCCAATATTATAAAACTAAAGTGCTGTAGTACATCAATAATACCAAATAATACATTTGCATCGATTGTTGAAAGCTGTTTTATAACTTGTTTCTGAGAATTAATTAATTAATTAATTAATGGTTTATATTGTGTAAGCCTAATAACAACTAAATTATCAGCAATTTAAGGGCCATCGTTTTGGCCCTTATAATGCCCCATAAAGTAGCACCAACATTTTCATTGAATATATTAAGATAGCTTTTAGTTTTAGTTTTTATATATGTATGTGTGTGTTTATGTATGTATATATATATATATATATATATATATATATATATATATATATATATATGTATATGTATATATATGTATATGTATATATGTATATATGTATATATGTATATATATATATATATGTATATACACACATACGTATATATGTACTTATATATATGTATGTGTATATATGTATATATACATAAATATGTGTATATATGTGTAAATATATATGTGTGTATATGGGTATGTGTATGTATATATATATATATATATACACATACATACATATATATATATATATATATATATATATATATATATATATATATGTATGTATGTGTATATATATATATATATATATGTGTGTATGTGTATATACATATATATATATATATATATATATATATATATATATATATATATACACATACATACACATACATACTTACATATATATATATATACATGTATATACACACATACGTATATATGTACTTATATATATGTATGTGTATATATGTATATATACATAAATATGTGTATATATGTGTAAATATATATGTGTGTATATGGGTATGTGTATGTATATATATACCCGGTCCCTGGTATGAGTCTGATGTCCTTCTATTCAGGTCTGCAGTGTTTTGCACATATTTCTGTCTCCATTCTGAAATCTAAGAGTAGTAATTCTAATCATGCAGCTGCATATTTCAACATTTCACGAGGAGGGGTGCTCTTGGCAGAGCAGCAGTGCCGCAGATCTTGTGACAACCGCCTCTGTGTCGCTACCTCCTTGGAGCATTGTTCCTATTAATCAGAAAGCTATTTGTGATGCTGCATTAAACCCTCAGATGTCTAAAATGTGACAAATGATGATTACCTAGGGGAAATCGATGATGATCACCGCACTATTAATTGTCCCTCTGGAGGAACCGCATCCATCGACGTACAATTCAGGCAACATTCACCGGCAGAGAAGGAGCTGTAATTTAGAACTAGCTGCGTGTCAGGTGATTCACTTAATCACCAAGGCCTTGTTAAAAAAAAGCAGTGAAAACAACAACGGCAAGAAACACTAGGATTTGCTGCCTCATGCTTCTTTTGATACCAAACGGACAGAACAAAACAAATCCTGCATTGTGTTTTCCAACCAGAGTGACTACCCCAGTAAGGCATTGTAGTTAATTAGAGAGAAAGGGAGTAGGTTTTTTTTTATAAAAAAGTTTATGATCTTCAACTCTGCCACCTCCCGCTCTTGCTCCTGTCCTGTCTTATGGTCAGAGCTGCGGTATACAAGCCACACAGAAGGGCTGGTGATACTACCACCTGCTAAACCTTTCCCTTCACTCTTGCTGCTACTGTTCTGACACAGATATCTCCTGACACTGTTCTCAACCCACTCCTCCCTGCCCACATAACCTATTCTTTTCGCAAAATCTACCACCATCTGTCCTTCCAGGTTCCTGTCCTTCAAACCATACTTTCCATCAACTCCTCATGTCCTCTATTCCCTTCTCCAACATGTCCATTGAACAGCTCCCACCCCTAGTCTCTCACTGCAAGGAATACGCTCCAATAACTTCATCCAACTCACTCCAGAAATGTTCTTTGTCTTCCAACTTGTGGGACATAATCCATGATAGAACAGTTTGTACCCTCCTCCAATGCTTCTAGCTTTGCTGCCTTTCCACCTGGTCGTTTGGACACACACTATATCTTTTTTCCTTCTCTCCATCATTTCGGTCAACTCTCTACCTTTTCCTGTCATTGGGCCAACGTTTAAAGTTCCTGCTCTCACCCCTGCCCGATGCTTTTCCTCATATCTCGCTCTTTCATGACAAATCTTCCCCCTCCATTTTTTTTTTATTTGACCAACACTAGCAAAGTTTCCGCTGGCAATGATGTCAGCAATGCTCGTTAATACGTGTTATTGCTGGTTAACAATGCCAGTGGTGGTCGTTGTTATCCGGGCTCGGGACCGGCACTAAATGTACACCGACTTGTCTTAGTGACGAGGTTCCCACCTATCCTATAACTCCTTTTTTTCTAAACTATAAATGGAGTCTTTGTCTTAACATTACAGATTCACACACACACGCACACACACACACACACACGCACACACACACACACACACACACATTGACACACACACACACACACACACACACACACACAATACTTGCTCACCTCCACAGAGACAGAACTTCTCAGGGTCACTTTAAAACTCATCCCAGGGACACATTTCACTTTCTGCTTCCTTGACTTGCAAAGCCCTTTTAATAAAACTCTCAAAGACAAGCTTGGTGTTATGATTGTTATTTCAGATTGCCCTTCAAAGTAAAACTAGGCCTATGCTTTCGTCCACAACAAAGCTTATATCCCCAATAGCCTCCAGTCCCCTGCATTGTTCTAGAAATCTCCCCTCAGCAGTCAGCAATATGATCTAAGATCAGATCCCATTGAGAGTCAATAATGAAGATAAGTACAGTTAATTACTTCTCTTTCTCCATTTTCCTTGTGTTGATTCATATGAGCTAAATTTTGATTGATTGGTTGTTGATTAATAGAAAAGGGGGCAACGATCTCGGTGGCATTGACTGTCACTTCTGTGCAGCGATCGTCTCCTCTTCACTTCTGCTCAGGGAATAAGAACCATATGTCACCAGCGATTCACAGTCTGCTACTACCATATGAATAAGTTATCACGTGAGTGTAAGTTGCATAGACAAGGGTTTTAATGTTTGCGTGTGGCATGCCGTGTGTGTAAGATCAGGTGTGTAGGGCACACAGGGGAGTTATGAGGGTGGCCTTTATTTATGCATGAGGCAGCAGTTTTCCAGCAGATCACTGATTTGATTTGCCATGTAGATCACTCCTGAGCTCCGTCTCGCTGCATAAATCATGCTGGAGAAATAAACCCTCACAGACAGAACATCTGTTTTGGTCATCGGGATTCGTTCGCAGCCTTGCCACTGCACATTTTCACACTTTTATCATCATTTACGGTGGTCAACAGGGACGGACGCACTGTAACCTAAAACACTCGCAATAACACAAAACACAGGCAGATTAGGAAAATAAGCCACAACATTATGAGGAACGATCTGCAAAAGACAACGGAAGCATTTACATGCTTCCGACACTTTAAATTGATGCGCCGCCGGTTGCACTTTTATTAATGCTCCATTTAGGGAATGAAACGGATATAATTCACAAAACTTTTCTGACATGCTGTTTAGCCATGCTAGAGAAACTTAACTTCTAAAGGCGGTCATGTGATGAATAGAACATTAATCAACATCGTAAAAATGCCAAATAATTTAATAATGACCTTAGTGTGAGGAAGAGCTGTATGGATTCTGGAAAAGGCAGGGATTTCCAAAACTAAGGGGGGGGGGGTTCTCTCCGAGGGGTGTCCAGGCCATCATTTCTCAATCTTTGATCTGATTTTGTATAAATTTGGTGCATATGAATCATCTCAAGGAGCTCCATCATGTGTATATAAAGGTTTTCTCTAGTAGTTCATATTTTATCCACTAGGGCGTTTTTTTTTTTGTTTTTTTTACGAAAAATGCTTTTTTTTAAGATAACTTCCTAACCGTTGGTCCAATTTAGTCAAAATGTCAGTGCATGTCCATCGTCTCGAGGGGATCAATCTTGTATGTGTCACAGTTTACTGCAATAGTTAAAATCTAACCCACTAGTGGGTTTTCCTATCATTTCACTTCAAATTAAGTTTAGGAGTTCAATCTGTGGGATTGTGTGTGTGTGTGTGTGTGTGTGTGTATGTGTGTGTGTGTCTTCTGGTGGGCTGAGTGCCTCATTGTCCTTCCACGAGGCAATCACAGGCCCCGAAGAAGACAGTGAGAGGAGAGTGTGTGTGAATTTACAGTTCGTCTGTGGGTGTGTGTGACAAACGGAGAGCGATAGAGATGGAAAGGGAGGAGGAGATAAAGAGAGAAATGGGTATAAGAGAGAAGGAGGAGATGAGGAGATGGTGAGAAAGAAGGAAGAGAGGTGGCAGGCAATAAAGTGCCCCATCAATCTGGTAAATGAGTGTCCTTCCTGCAGAGGGTACTCGCAGAAATGCAGCCGCCTCAGTGTTCATCAGTCACGGGTTTAGCACTTGTACGCGTTATCTCTCCCTCCACTCCAACACTTCCTTATCGAAGAAAGTAGTAATCGAGCAAATGCTTAGACTGTGGGTCACACTGCCAATTAGACCCCATTTACTTACAGTATGGACTTATCCACACGCTGCCAGGAAGGGGCCTCAGCGAGGTTCCTGCTGAACATGTGACAAACTGACACCATGTGTGTTAAATATAACACGTAGGTGTTCGTCTGCTGCGGTTTCTAATGACCTCAGTCTGTGCTAGAAGCATCAACAAACCTCAAAAGTGAGTTTATATTAGCCTTGAGTTACCAAAGTCAAGTAGTGGAAAGCGGTTCCTTTTTGTGATGATACTACAAGCATTAAACTGGGAATTACATGGTCCCTGTCAGATGTAAGCTATGGAGCAACACAGTTTCTCTAGTTAAGGTTTCATCTGGGTCAAAGAGAAGTGAGCTAATCAATATGTCTATGAACAGCAAATTAAATTACCATGGGTGGTGTCAGAGATGGGTCACGCGCAGTGAAAGGCCCACGGAGAATTATCATCCAAGTCTGAACTTCTTCTCAGGTCTGCAGTCTTATGGCCCCTTAAAAGACATTGTTTTTCTTTTATAATCTGAGACCCTGCAGTGCTGGTCCATTCTCTTCACCTGTGTTTTATGTTTAATTTATATCAAAGGTCTGACATAGTTTACTATGAGATATAGACAAATTAGTTCAATCAGGGACAGGAAATGTAGAAATGAAAGTTTATTACAACAGATGATGTGTGATAATTTAGTCCGTCAGAAAGTCTTTGGCGCTTTGACTCTGATGAAGATTGTGATCAAAGGGTATTTGCCATTATCAGTAACAAAGTATATCCCCTCCTTGGATACTGGTGGTGATGGCTGATGACTCTGCTGAGACTGATGAATGATAAAGTTGATGGATTCTTGAGGACGGAGCAGCTGAGATGGAGAGGTTTTTACCAGCAGCATGAAGGAACTAGATGACTTTTGAGAATCATATTTGATAAGACAATAGAAAGATTACAGGCTAACGCTGAAGATGTGTAATGAAGGTGTGTGTGTGTTTTTGGATGAGCACAGCTGATATTAATTGACCCACCAGACTGTGAAGCAGGTAGATGATAGTGACGGAGTGGTATGATAGATGAAAGTTGCCCAAATGTTCAAGGAGATAGTCTTCCCTGATTGAACTTTAAGAGACCCGGTTTGGATTTGGTTTTAAAATATGTTTTGGGCGATAGAATCACAGATGGACAATGAGACGCTAAATCGCTGCCTCCCATCGGTACAAACAACCTGCCTGAAGTTGATGTGGTCACATGATGCAATTTTTGTTCAAATATATTAATTATAGCCAGGTAAACAGCGGCAGCGCTGTTTAAATTAATCAGCCACAGAAGGAACAGAAGACTCACAAATGTGGCCACAGATGGGTCATTTTCATAAAACTCAACTGTCTGAGGAGCTTTAGATGAACAGTTGGAGAGTTCGTTGTGAATTCTTCTCCAAATGAAATGTTCTGCATATTCCCGGGCCCGAGTAATTTATTTTTGTTCCCAGCGAAGTAGAATGTTTTTGTCAAGACTGAAATGAGTTAATGGAATTGCTTTGTGATGATGTGACGCCGGAGCACAAAGCAAGCCAAACGCTTGTCATTGTTGCCACGAGTATTATGAGTCAACCACACAATCCCGTGGCTGTTAGTGGTGACGACAATGTGTCCAGCAGTCACTAATACTCATCTGAGATGAATGTTGAAGTTCTATTCTGTGCTCGGACAACGATGTGAATGTTTGATATCAGCGTCGCAGAGAAAAGAGAAAGAATTCATTTGTCTTCAGTGGCCGGTTTTGGGTTCTGTTCATATCTGTGTTGTGTTCTAATATCAGCTGTCTGTAAGAATGTGGTATTGTTTATTGTGCTCGGTCTTGAATTTCCACTGAAATACGGCCACCACTCCGGACAAGTTGTGCGAACTGAACTTTGAGCCGAGCTTCAACCAAGAACAAGTAAAGGGAATGAGTGCCTGCAGGTTTCACATTGATAGTAAGTCACACAAAGTGCAGTTTTTAAATGTATTTCAGACTGGACTGACCTGAGCTTTTGGAATGAGGTTAGGAATCGGTGCTCAGCGAATAAGGAAGCCAGTTTGGACTAAATGAAGAAGGCACACTTCTCACCAGAACCAAAAAGAGAGACCATATTACATCTGTCCTCACCTCCCTTCATTGGTTTCTGGTTACTTTAGAACCGATCAGAACACGTTATGGCTTGGTTACTTTTCTAGTCGTAACCTGAAGTACTTAGCTAAGGCTCTTTTGGATCTCTCAGAGGAGATCCAACTGGTTGTTAGAATCAGAAATGCTCGAAAGCTGGTAAAAAGGTGTCACGGGTCACTAGTTAAGTGCTTAGATTTCGGTAAGGTGCGTGGCAAATTGGCTCTACAGCGCCTCCTGCAATATGTTAACAAAATTGCAGCCCCCACCATGTATTTCACTTAGTAATATGAAATTTGATCGACAAAAAATCCTCTTGAAGGCATTCCCTAAAGTCAACTGGAAGTCCGCCATTTTTATTTTACTTTTTTTAGAAGTTTTTCAATGTTGCATCTTTAGTTTGTAGTTGGCAGAGGTTTGCATAGTGTGTTTTTTTATTACTATTAATATTAGCAGTAGTTGTGGTAGTTGATTTAGTGGTAGTAGTATTGTTAGTGTTATTATTATTATTACGCTAGGAGTGTTAACTGCAGGGAAATGTAGAAATGTGAACTAGCAGAGGATGTTGGCAGCATTAGCCTACTGACCTTCCAGTGACATGTCCAATTTACACCGATGGTGGTTCCGATACGTTTGATGAAAATCTCATGAAACTTCTTCATCAGCTCGTTCAGATGCCTGGGCTCATTCAAAATGTTATAATGTAATTTAATAGATGCTGCAATGGCTCTTAATAACTTCCACATGCTGATCTCCAGTACACAGCTCTGCCCAGAAGCAGGCTTCTGGAGACAGGAGCTCCCAGGAGACAGACCCAACCAGAACCACGTTGTGTCCCACAGCGCCATACAGTCCCAGTGGGATAGTCTCTCATTTTCTTTTACAGAAAAAGATTTCATAGTCGGCCATCTGTCTGGAGAAAACCTGTCTTCGGCTCTGGTCTGTGGTTTCTTCGTTGTCTGTTAGATGTTAATCACCTTTCCTGCTTTGTCTTCTGAGAAATAGGGAAAGCATTTCCATTTTTGAATTTTCTCGGTTTCAGGATTGCGTGCGTCATTATTGAACAAATTTATCGCAATAGCATTTGTTTCCCATCTAAATCGATAGGAATCAGCAATTCCGGCTTTCTATCACAGGCAGATGTTCCCGCTAACAGCCAGACGGCAGCTACATGACACCAGAGCAACAATGAAAGAACCGCCCACATTACCTTTCCTACTAAAATATCCTCATCTAATTTGCATATGTGAACACATCCTCTCCTGCACCTTAGCTCATTTCAGACACAATCAGACGATTATCCTCAGTGGAAAAGACTTCTGCCATAGGTTTGCGGTCTAAATTCTTAATCAGCTGTTCAACTGAAGCCCATTGAACAGCTTCAAAGCTTACCTGCAAAATTTCATTTCGGCCTGTTTAGAAGTCGTGTTGAAGCCACTGCTAACAACAAACCGTCTGCCGCTGCTTTTATTAAAGCTACTGGTGGTCCCCTGCCAGCGCTCAGCCCGCAGCTGCTGTCAATCAAACATGCCCCTTTATTCATCTCACACGAAAAGAGGCATTTCTAAGTGTTTCTACGAGACGCTAGAGATGTTGCCTCTTGCAATGACGAGCGGATCACACTCTGTTTTCCCCAGAGGAGCAAATACCAACAACACAAGACAAATTATTTTGTCTTTGATGGAGACAATGAGAGCAAATAGAAAGAGCTGCAGGCTTCCAGCCTGACTGAATCATAAGTCAGCCTTAATTTCCCCAGGATATTTCATGCCCAGTGGCACACAAAATTGCAGGGAGAAAATGAGTTTTAAAGACAATGGTGTCATTATTCTATCCTCATTCTACAGTCATTACGTTCTGCCATCAACACCGACTTAAATGATGATGTTATACATAAAAAAAAAACGACATATCTGTTTCAAGTTAAACTGTTGGAGGATATGCAAAAGTTAGTTTATTAATGTTTAAGTCATGCAATTATACAGTACAATTGGTTACACCATTACATTCCCCTTCATAATTTCAGAATATTTCTATATGATGTCAATAAATATTATGAAACATAAGTGAATCCACTCTTCCAAGGCTCAATTCTTTGATCATTTGTTTAAATGGACACATAACTCTCAACAGATCCATATATAAATAAAAAACATATGTTATTTTAAATGTCTTGTATATTCTATGTCTGTGTCTCTGTGTCACTATGGGATCTGACTATAGACCTAGACCTAGACCTATACCCTAGCTGAAAGTGTAACCCAAAACTTTGAAGCAGAAGAGTTTGTCTCATCTTCATAGTTCGAGCTGATGGTTTCCTACTGCAATCATACCAGTGACATATAAGTGAATGACAGTCTGACTGTGGATACTTGTACTTATTATCAATTAACCTTTCCTACAAGTATAGTATCTGAACCTACAGAAAGATTATTTTATCCTGTTGCATGGCTTTAGCCTCTCATCTCACTAGCGAGATGACAGCAGAGTCAAGGATGAATTAGTCAGATGCCATACTGGCCAAACGCTGCCCATCATGCTCCATCTTCACGCTGCAGATAATCCGAATTCATTCTGCTTCGCAACCCATGGTGTCAGGAATATACTAGATCGCAGACCAGCCCGACAGCACCGACTGATGAGCTATGTCAGCGCTCTCCCAAGATGGAGTTACTGTACAGACCTTCATCTCTGCCAGATCAAAGTTTCATGGCGTCCACTTGACAATACTGAGTCTTTAAGGAAGATGACACTTCATTTTTTTAATGTGCTTATACACAACCTCACTTCTTTTTGGAACCGGTGATGTTGACCCCTTTTAGTCATAAGGAACAATCCAGGTGTAAGTCTCATTATTACCTTCATTTGCTTCAAACCTAGAGGCTTTGTTTATTGTAAGTACCTCTACCATCTGTCATATTTTCACCCCTGTATGATTCATATTTGTTTCTATGTTTGTTTGTACGTTTGTCTGCTTCTTTGTGAGCAGGATAGCAGAAAAATTACGTGACGAGTTAAGACTGGAGATCGCCGCCTTTGTTCCTTTGATTAATTTGATGTTTATTGGGGTTGGAGCTAAGGGCTCAGTTTAAAGAGTTCTTTTGATTCCTTTGATGTTACTTTAGGGGTGGAGCTAGGGGCTCAGTGGGCTGAACAGAGACGCAGAAGTGGAAGCACAGTAGACAATCGGCTAAAGAGTATTTTAGAGATACTCAAGGAGTCTGTTGAAGATTTCGGTAGATTTAGAGGCTGGCAATAACTCAGTAATTAATGGAGGAATCTGCATGAATCTTTCCTAAGCCTTGGTTGCTGTTGTGCCATGGCGGAGGTTTGCGTCTCTGAGTGCTTTTTCATAGTTACAGTCAATGATTTATGGATAGCAGCCATCAAGCTGGACTCACTGTCCTTCATAGTTAGATGATAAAATATGCTGCTGATGCCAGGAATTTAGATTGTTCTGTTCTGTTTTACAAAACGATCCAGCACTTTAAATGAGAGGGGAATTAAGTTAACCTTCATTTGAGAGCTGCCTTCAGCCAAACATTACTTGTCCAAAAGGCAGGCATAGTGTGCGTGGATAACAGGAAGCGCAGAGCAATGGCCCTGCTGATTGTACATCTCTCCAGCCCCTAAGCTGTCCCAACTCCAGCTCAGCTGACTGAGTCAGCCTGCCCTGAGACCATTGCTGCTGCTGCCGCTGCTGCTGCTGAAACTCAGTTCTCCTCAGGGTTGTATGGTGTCATAACAGCTGGTGAAACGAGAGCCTGCGTCATCCACCAGCGGCAGTAAATCTGTTCAGAATTATAGATTTAATATGTGTAATACAAGTGGTCAAGTGGGCAAGTGGTCTTGTAGTAGTTGTGTTACAAGTTTGTGTCAGGGAGAAAGTTTCCCAGTTTTGGACAGAAGTCACCCGACCTAGAGCAGACAGACAGATGGATGGCTCAGAGGTAACCCTTCATCCCCAAGCTTGACCTCCTTGATTCTTGCATATACTCAACCTTAAATAAAAGTAAATCAGCCCAAACCCATCCAGGAAGTCCTAGCCAGCGAAGGCTAGAACTTCCTGGATGGGATGTTGTGGTAAATTAACAGTATTTAATTAAGAGTATGTAATCAATAAGTGCCACTTAGAAATAAAGTATGCAGAGAAATTAATTTTCATAGCTTTTTTTCTTGGTCAGGACAATAAAGGTATCGCTGAGGACATGAAATTTGTAGAAAATTACAGTCTGCTGACTTACTATGGTTAAATGATCAGGCTGGTATTTTTCCCCCCAATATTAACAGAATTACATAAAGACGGCATAATGTATTTTCATTAACTAAGTGTGAGGGTTGGGCACATTGCAGGGCAACGGCTATTACATTTTGGAGAGGATCCAGATAAAAGTATGGGTCCAGAAAAAGAAAGTTCTTTGAGATTCTTTTTTGTCAGTTGTTATAAATCTACCCGATGTATTAACATGAAAGTGGTTGAAAGATTAGGCTGCGTCCCAAAGAACAAAATATATGAATTCAGATCTGAATAAAGAGGTGAATCGATGATTATTTTTTCTCTCTCTCTCTCTCTATCTCTCACTGTCTCTCTCTCTCTGTCTCTGTCTCTCTGTCTCTCTCTCTCTGTCTCTCTGTCTCTTTCGCTCGGTCTCATTTTTTCTTTTCTTTTTGTTTCTTTACAATACTGGAACTCTGAGGGATCAGACATGCCTTGTTACAACCATCCAAAAATCAATGTAGCCTTGACCTGGAGAGGACGTCATCAGGGGGGAACCCTGCCTTCTCAGTGTGTTTTGACCCTTATCCACTGTTCTGACCAGTTGTCAAGTCATCATTGATGGCCACATCACTGCCCGTCCCCTCCAGGCTTCCCCATAGTATCCTGTCCCTGTTACCTGATGTAATATCAGGCCAACTCCCATGAAAAAACCGATGGTGCACCCCCTTATGCTGCCATTTTTATATCGTACATCCACAGCGCTGGACTTCGATCTCTATTTCCTGTATCAGATCTGTTTTCTTATTATGGGCGAGTTGAACTGCCTGTTAATGACTTTTATCTCCTTGCCTCCGCTGGCTATGATGGGGTTCCTGGGATGGCACTGAAAGTGGTCTTCATGCTATGCAGGCTCTTACAGATCTCTTAGACTGTGGTACACAACCTGAGGTCGTGAGGTGACAGAGGTCACCTGTGTCTCACTAGACTAAACTTGGACCTGCTCTCAACTAACTTGAGCCCTCCGGCACTCCTACGATTCTTTCAGAAAACCATCTCCTTATCCTGGGCATTGACATTCTTTACAGCCTGAATAGTCTCTTGTCCTCAACCCCCTCTGGGGACTATTGGATTATTACTCATCTGTCCTTTCTGAACTGCTTTCTGTACTTTATTGACAGATTTTGTATGAAAACTTGTATGAAAACTAGTCAATAATATAATAATGATATTACATTATATTTATGGGCAACTTTCAGTTCGTCTTACAAAGCATCAGAGCAGAAAATCAACAATGAATCAGATGGAAACACACCAAAATAGATTGAAAAAACAACTAACTAAATAAAAATTCAATTAAAGAGATAACAGGGTAAGAGAGTGAATGGGTCAGTTTGAAGATGTGCATTTTAACCCTTTGATGTCTTCACCAAGAAAAAAAAATATGGGAAATATTATTTATTTTAATAAATTTTGTCTTTGGGACATTTGTTAATTGAAACTTAATTAGTCTTTGATACTCTTAGTTTATCATAAAATTACAAATTGTTTGGTAAAGCTTTTTGCTCAAGCAGTAAAACAATAATACACTTAAAAATAATTCATGTGAAATATTGTATTTCATGGGAAATAGACGGTTTTATTTAGGTCATCCATTTGTTTTGTCAGTTTGTTTTTAGAAAACTCTTTGACCCTTTTTAAACTTTTTTTGTTTGTGTGTCAATTTACATAATTCTGTTAAGTGAGTCTTCACATGCTTTAATAGGCCAAAAATAAAAATCACAGTTATCAGGACTTTCTAATAGCCATTGTTTATGCTTCCTCCTCAGTGGCCCCTTTGACCTGTGGTTATCCCCAGGGCTCCTACCTTGGCCCCTTACTCTTTAGCATGTTGCTACTATTTCATATTATAAACAGGTTCAGTCACATTTTTAAATAAGAAATAGTGACTCAAAACATGCTCAACCAAACAGTTGTGCAGGACATTAAAGGGTCATTACGTGGGATTTAAAGGTATGAAGGCAGAGTCAGTATTACAGTGGTGTTATGGGAGGGAGACCCAGAGGCAAGGGGCAACGCAGCCGAAGGATGGGGAACTCATGGTGGTTAGTCGGGCCGGAGGAACAGTGAGACTGATAATAATCACACTTTAGGAAGAAATTGTCCAAATAAGTAAGAAAAGCTGACTTTTCTTGAGGTCTTCATGATGTAAATACAGATATTGCCAGCCGTTCTTATCCATTTATGATTTTGCTATTCATTTTAGAATTAATGACTATTCTACTATTGCAGGTCTTAAATCAGTGGGACCTGCTTCATAGTTGCTGCTGCTATATAATCAGTACTTACAGTTATAAATAAGGCTCCTTTTGATCCCATTACTTTGAGTGCTGGCTAAACAAGCTTTGCTGTTGAAAGCTAATTAGACCATTTTGCAGCGTTTTTTAGAGAAAAATATATCCGCACATACTTAATATGACCTTGGTGTAATCCTCACAACAGCCTCTTCTCCTATTTCAGCGTGGCTCTTAAAGGACAGATAAGTCCTCCTCCAGGCCTGTGCTCTAGCGGGCCTGATTACAGCTGCTGCTGTTAAAACCTACGTCTGGTTTTCGGGGTAGTACACACTGAATCCTAAATCCTGTTATATGTGCTAATCCCTTGACATTACAGAGAGAAAAACAGCATATTAATTTTTTTGTTTGTTTTTATTACTGGGCCCAATTTGAGTACCTTTGGACAGCTTCTGTGCAGCCGGCCTGGTCATGCATCCCCTGGGATTTACATGGGACCATATCCTGAAATCTGTTTAATAACGTCCCAGTGCAGGCTGGGATATATTATCGCTAAAGTGTTTGGGGTTTATGGTAATACAGGGCAATCCCCCTAATGCACCAATACGTTGCTTATCTATTTTTCTATTAATTATTGTTAGACTGTATTTCTATTTCTGTGCAGTAATGGCTGGTATCAGTTTCAGTTTCATAAGGAATTTTTACATTGCTTAGGAAATAATGCAGAAAATCATAAACGGATGGAACCCAAGCAATAAAGGTCAGTGAGGTATTTTACTGTACGGTCATGTGCAGTGTGATTAAATGATTTTTGGCGGACTTGCTGCAGTGTGTTGGAAGAGGTCCAGTCCTCTCTGATGGTCCGATAGCATTGAAAGAGATAAACCCCTCACTGATAACAATCGGATGTATAGATCTTTATCCAACTTGCATACACTCAACCCTAGTAGAATGAAAAGTGGGTTAGAAATTCGAGTTTTTGTACGTGCAAAGCATATTGCCGGGCTGGAGATGACTTGAAAAGTCAAACAAAGCAATTGTTCTACTTCCTGTAGCATAATATTGTCTGCTTCTCTGCTTCTGTTTCCACAGTAGACTGAAGCCTTTCGTCTTTAAGCCCAGCCCCCGGGACTATTAAAGCTTTGAAAGCATTTTAAATGAGCACTGGTGGAGGATTCACTCTGGCAGCTACTAACCAATAGCATGCAATAATTCCCTGGAGCCCAGTGGTTGGGCTGAATATATGGGTAGTGTGCTTTAACAGTGGAGACACAGGGCCTTGCATGTTTAGGATGCATGACACAACAGCACATGACTGCAGTAACACGCAGCTTATTGGTTGCTTTATGTCTTGTTTCGCCTGAGTCCAATGCGGTGTCAAAGTCATTTTGTCAGGGAGAGGAGTTCACAGCTCACAGCGCCCGCCCTACAGCGTCTGCCACAGCGCAGCCTTATTAGAATGAAATGATGCACACTTGAGAAATCATGTCTTTTCTTTTCAAGACTAGTATTTGCCTTTTGGTTTACGCTCTATTATCTTACTAATATTCTAATCCTATTTGCACATGATGGTCCCAATCTCTACATTCATACATTATTTCATGGCTCACCCCCAATAGGCCAATATTGGCTGAAGCCCTTTTTTTTTAAAGTCTAATTAAATCTATAAATTTAACCCTTTTATTCAGCCCCACACCATCTAACCCCAGGGTCCCTGAGCTGGATGACGGTGGTCAGGCAGCACTGAAGACGTTACCGAGTGACAACACGCAGGAAGTAACCAGCAGCAGTACAGTGAAGATGGTAAATGGCCCACGGGAAATGTGCAACCGCCCTCTATAATTACACTTGCCTGCGTGCAATGGTGAACAAGGGAGAGCGGTGCACTGGCATCACTTTAATGGGAAATGCACTGATGAGAATCCCATGGAAGCCAAAAGCTTCTCAGTCTGAATATTTCAGCAAGCGTCACATTTTGAGATGTTCAGCAAAGTGTAAGAAAGATGCCTTCTGAATTTTCTTGCCTCAGTCAGCTGGCAATGAATGAGATAAGAAAGTGTTTTGGATGGTTTCTTCCGAATGCATATCCCTATTTGCTTGATTATTTATCACAGTTATGGTAGTTCTACAGTACTTAAAATAACCTGCAGAAAAAAAACTGTCCAGAAGTTCCACATTGTTGCCAATAGCACCGATCCTCAGTTTTAATATGATAACTCCAAAAATATATCTCCATATCTCATGGATCATTTTCAAGATCATATTCAAATTTTATACACACATAGACCTTAGTGCGAGGATGAACTGGATTGATTTTGGGAAAGATTGCTTACATATTTCTGCCTCTAGGGTGAGCTTTATCTCCAAAATCAGTTTTCAGGTCATAATTTCTCAACTTTTGGTCCGATTTAGTCCAAATTTGGTGCAGATGAATCGCCTAGAGGAGATCCATCTTATATATTATATTTTACTCTAATAGTTCTAATTTTACTCACTAGCTGAAAAACATTGTTTGTTCCAACACATCATCCGATTTAGTCCAAATTTGGTGCATATGAACCGCCTCAAGGAGATCTAACTTGGATTTGTTATATTTTACTATTATTGTTCATGTTTCATTAACTGGGAGAGCTTTCTCGCCCAAATCACTATATTTTGACTTTATATTTTGAGACATGTCAGAGTGAATCCAAGTCCTATCCTTCTGCTGCAGTATGGGAAAAAATGTTATTTTTAATGATAGAAAAATTCAGAAATGAATGTGTATTCTATCAATTATGGTCTTCAAACTTTCAAGAAAAACAACAACATGTAATTCTTCACAATTGTTACCTGCAGTTCTGTCTATGAAAATTGGTCAGAATCAGCCAAGACAATTGCAATCATTGCACCTCTAAATAAATTGTCTTCCAGCACCGATAAATCACACTAATTAACACATTTGGTCACATTTAGTGAGTACTAATACCAAAGTGTGAAAATTCATTATGTAAAGTCTATTTTGGGGGAAATTTTCCGGCACATGACCTCCTGAAAAAGTGCAAATTGTCAAGATTTAACGTGTTAATTACTGAGCTTTAAAGATGTTTTGAAGTGCTGGCTGTGTGCTACAAGCAGCTGGTTTTTAACACATCGTTCCAAATTAAATTTTTGCCGTTCTATTCGTCTACATGGTGACGAATAGATTTTATGTCTCATCTAACATAATCTCAAAATGAACTGCATAATTTATCACTGAAGTGGAGATTTTCCAGCTGAGGTGCTTTCATAAGCCGAGTATCATACACAACATAACATCACTGATATGAAATATCATTGCAATACTGGCAATACTTTGTGTACTTTCTTTGTCCAGAAGCTAATCTTTATGCCATTCCACTTTGGGCACGGGGTTGGTTACATCCTTTTCACGGGATTTTGAAAGCCAGTATTTAAAAGCTTATTTAAGAGTCTTTAAAGAGACTTTGACATTGAAAGTTTTTGATTTTATCCATTTACCTACTAGAAAAAGCACTCAGAGGGCTTAAACCTCTGCCAAGGCACAATGGTACCCAAGGTTTAGGAAAGATTCAAACAGATTTCTCCATTAATGTCTGCATTATTGCCAGCCTCTACATCTACTGACAACTCCAACAGACACTCTAAGTATCTCTCAAATACTCTTTAGCCGCCGTCTCCTGCATCTTCCACTTCAGCGTCTCTGTTAACCCCTTAGCTCCTAGCCCAAAGGAACATCAAAGGAATCAAAGGAACAAAGGCATCAATAATTGACAGCACGTTGAGTTTTGATCCAAATGTAAAGTGCATTATAAATTAAATTTATTATTATTATTATTATTACCATTTCAAAAGAAGTTCTCGCAACATTGTGACATCACTACTCCAAACGGCTTATTATTTGATTTGATTTCTAATGTGGCAAAACCATGACATCACCAACATTTAATCACCTCTAACAATAACTAATTCATGAAAATCTTATGGTAGTAATCCGTAATCTTGCCAACAGACAGACAGAAGGATAGACAGACAAACATACGCGGGTGAAATAATATGTAATAATATTTTTGGCAGCTCTGATATCAATGACGTTACATTTTGAACGACGAATGGGGGAGCCTGACTCATTTTGAAGCCGTGTGTGTTTGTGTGTGTGTGTGTGTGTGTGTGTGTGTGTGTGTGTGTGTGTGTGTGTGTGTGTGTGTGTGTGTGTGTGTGTGTGTGTGTGTGTGTGTGTGTGTGGAATTAAGATTGTATGGGGACAGACAACCAAAAAGCCAGAGATTCCAGAGATTTAGGTGCTTTGCAAGACCCTGAACCCCAATCTGCTTCACAGGCGCTGGATTACAGGGATGAGTCAAATGCGGAGAACGTTTTGTACATGACAGAGCTATTTTAAAGAGTAAACATTATTACATAAATACTATTACTGCTAGAAACATTATTAAAATCAAACAGTTCAGCTCAGGCAAATATGGAAAAGCATCAAGTATTTGTTCTGATCATCACGCCTAGCTTCGAGAGAAATGAGCTTTCTCGCTTTCTCTTTACCCAGCCAGAAGAGGAGAATAACACTTGTGACAGTAAAGAACAACAGGAACAAGAACAACAACACTTTATCTGCAGGAAGCCCTGATGACATAACTTTGTGACTGAAACAAGCTATTAGTGGACTCTCACCATCACACACGGGGGGATAATGGAGGGTGTTGTTTCATCTGATGTGTTAATGCGGAAAAATATAGACACTTGTCTTTTACCTTGGTGGAAAAGAACGTCACGTTCACTGGTTTTCAATTATTTATTTCATGCGATGAATCTGAACTGTCATTTATAAAAGGAGGATTTAGAAAATTGTAGCGGCGACAGAATGGATTTGCTCCGTAGTGTAAATGTAGGGTAGTGCACATGTGGCTGAAAGACAGCAGATGACAGAGAGCAGCGATGAGGGGAAAAAAGGTGATTATTGAAGGAGGCTGCAGAAGCAGCTGTACTTTCACCCGTAGAACAAGGAGCAAGACCAAGATCGATACCTCTCCCTTCCTACACCGTCTCTTCCCTCCCTCCGCTCATCAGCCGAGGCTGGAGGGGACGCGCACATACAAGAGACATTTATTACAGGCCTGCTTGGCGGCTCTGTGGGTCACAGCCCAGCAGCGCACGGTTCTGCTTGTTAGCCGGTCTTGTGTGGATCAGCGGTCGTGTGTCAGAGGTGGTGGGCAGCAGTTTCACCGACTCTGTCAGGATGGGAAGTGCATTTATGATGTTCAGCGCTCCATTCGCATTGTTTTAGGATCATACCCGATACGTGTATTAATATTATTTAACGTTATTCGTTTTAGTATTATTAGTCACTGCTTTATTATAAGAATGAATTAAGTAGTAATAAAGAAAAAAACCCAAATGGATTCCAAATCCTGCTTGTGAAGTCGAACTAGTATATTAAGGAACAATTAAAAATGTCTCTTTGGCAAACTTTGGAGAAATATTCACAACTTTATTCAGTATTTACGAATAAGCGATGGACAAAAATTTCCACATGTAATGTCGTACATTTTACTACCTACGACAATGAGGTTAAGTTTTCACTGCGGTTCATTTCTTTGTATGTGTGTCTGTTTTTTTGTTTTATTTTGTGGGCAGGATTACGGAAAAACTAAAGGACGTTGTTGTTTTTTTGGGGGGGGGGGCATATCCCGGAGGTGATAACATTTTGGTGTGAAGTTGTGTGTTTTACAGCATTTACAAAATGATAAAAATAAAAATTATAAACTGTTTGGATTAGCGAAGTCATGATGTGACTAATGCTGCCTTTGTTCTTTTGATTCCTTAGATGTTTCTTTCGGGGTGGAGATTGGGGCTCGGTGGGCTGAACAGAGATGCTGAAGTAGAAGGTGCAGGAGATGAGCGACTACAGAGTTTTTGAGAGATACCCTGAAAGTTTGTTGGAGTTAGAAGTTGGCAATAACTCGGACAATATGGAGAAATTTGCATGAATTTTTCCTAAACCTAGGGTACTGTTGTGCTTTATTCCTTTGATGTTTTATACTGGAAAGGAACAACAAATCTGTTTCCGAGTAGGTTCAGATATAGGTTTTGGCCCTTGGCGGTGGTTGGCGCTTTTTCTAGTTTTATTTGTTTTAGCATTTTCAATTACCATTTTGTTAAGAGATTGAATAAAGACGGTAAAACAAAGATTCCACATCCTGTTCATGAAGTCTGACTAGTATAAGAAGGAAGAATTGAAGAGCTCTCTTTGGAAAACTGAACAAATATTTACCATCTGTTTCATAGCAATATTCAATATTTTTGAATAAGCAGTTGAACAAATGACCTCATGTAACCTGGGAGACGTTGTTGATATTGAAAGAGAAAATCTATTCATCTATTCTTCTTCTTCCTCATTCGGCTCTTCCCTTTAGAAGTTTCAACAGTGGATCGCCTTGTTTCGCATATTGATTTGGCATAATTAATTTAATTATTTATTTATTTGCTGGAGCTTATCCCAGCTCACAGTTTGCCAGCTCAGCACATACAGACAAACTCACATTGACATCTTGGCCAATTCGCCAATATTGGAAGTTTTGAGGATTGTGGGCGTAACCCAGAGAACCTAGAGAGGGAACTTATGCAAACTCAGCACATCTTCCCGGGTGGATTTCAACCCACAACCTTCTTTCTCTCTAGCTCTTCAGTGAAAAAGAGATTCTCTTCGCTACGTATGTTTAAACCTGAGACACTAATATGCTTTTTAAAGGCCCAAGTGGATAAACAATCCGGTTTTGCTCTTCAAACCCCATTACTTTCTGCGCTGTAGCATGGGTTGGTACAGAGATTTGTCAGTGGGACAATTTAGCTGTTGAGTAAATGGGCTAAACATTAAGGCATGTTGTAGGGAGATAGAGTCAAATATCTGATTGTATGGAGATGTTGGAGGGCTGGAAGGGTAAACTTGGGTGAGCTGAAGGGACACATCTTCGTTTTTTCATCCTGTTTATATCATCTATTGATTTTATTATTCTTATAGTGCCGAAAATGGGATATCACGGAATGATCAAAGCGTCCGTAACGTCTTCCCCAGAACATTTGTGTTAATACCAAAGTTCAATAAATACTAAATTTATAGACCCCATAGACTTTAGTGTGAGGAAGAACTGGAATGATTTTGGTTGTATGTTTTTGCCGCCAGGGGGAGCTATATCTCCGTAATACCATTTTTGGGCTATCATTTCTCAACTGTCAGTCCTATTTAGTCCAGATTTGGTGCTAATGAACCAACTGGAGGACATTTATCTTTTATATTTCATATTCTACTCAAATGGATCAGATTTTACTCACAATTTGGAGCTTTTTGAAGATAAGGGTTCCCAACCGTATGTCCAATTGTGTCTAAATTCAGCTCATATGATTCGACACGAGGAAATCTATCTTCTTTTATTACTGAGCTCAGGAAAAATAATGAACTATTTATCTCCATTATTGTGTCACTATGAGATCTGATCTCGGAGAATACTACTGACTTCATAGAAATAGTTTGGTTGAGTCAATCTGGACTGTTTGAAATGATTAATGAGTCATATTTAAATTGAGGAGTTCAATCAGGGGGATTGCTTGTACAACGCATGGGATTGGGGGATTTTGGGGGATATACCCTTCCTGTCTGACCGACAGAGTAGGTCCAGCTTAATTATACATTATGTACATTTTTTAAGATATTATTTTAAATTTACCTAATGTATACACGATATTTTTGATACTTTATTTTGTATGGACTCTGATGCTATATGTAAAAATTCTTTTAAAAAACTACAACATGAAAATAATCTTGAAAGTATGGCGACTGAACATAAAGTTAAGTAAAAAAGTGGGTTAATAAAAGTGGGTTTTGTGGTTATATCGCTTCAATAATTCATCATGTTCATTTAAAAATAATTCACACACGCGAGCGCAAGTATAAAAAATGTCGACATTATAAGACAGAAGCGTTTTATCGTCCATTTCGTGCATTTCTGCGAATAAGCTGTATTTTGTGATATGCAACATAAATCTCCACTGTGGAATCCTTCAAGCGTAACAAGGCTAGAATTATCAAACGTCAATTTCCATTATGTTCATAGAGTCATGGTGGTTTTCCATTAGCAGAAATGCTTGGAAGATCGCTTGCCCTTGGGATGACCCTGACAGGACAAGAATACACTGTAAGACCAATCGCTGCCTAACAGAAGTGCCCTGCAACCAATATGGCACTAATGTATGAAATCATTGGAGGTCATCTGATGATGCACTGCTGATCCATGACAGAGGCGTTACTCTCATATGATTCCCACGGTTAATTACTGCTTGCCTACAATAACTGCTGTCCACAATATGAAGCATCGGGCTAACGTATCACACAGTCCAAGCATTTATTCATGCAGGAGCTTTCTGGCCACCGTCACACAGATTCACCTTTGAGCACCGTTTCTATCTCATGTTGACCATGTGATGCTCCACACTTGACAGCATTTTTCGCCGTTGCGGTGGACAAGTGTGTTGGCAGTTAGCACACACGTGCAGTTTGTCAGTACGCGGTGGCGTGTCAGTGTGGAGGTGTGTGTCAGTATGTCAGCACTCGCTCCCACAGAACGTGAACGCGGGGGGCTGCAGTCAGCCCATGCGAAGGAATTATAGTGAGCTGCGTCATTGTAAAATGCTGGTGTGTTTGTCAGCACGCCGCTGTGCCCGTCTAGGAACAGTGACTCAGATAAGTGGCGTCTCTCACATGGTAGAGCGTGTATTAGAGGTCAAAGAGACCTAAGAAGTGGCAAGCCAGCACAGTGGAATGGAAATGTGTGCAGTAAATGTTCCATATTCAGCTCCAAGGCAAAGTTTTTATTTATTTTTTATGGCTGCTGTGTGAGAAATAAGCCATTGACTGATCAGTGAGTCACTCTGGTTTGATAGAGACAGCATCTGTTGAAGTGAATTTAATGCTGCGTGGAATTCTGCTGTGTAAATGATGACTCTCACAACACACTTGATGCAATATTGCCCTCAGAGTGAGTAAGCCTGTGATGGAAGAAGATGAGACATACTTCCTAAAATGGGGGAGCCTGACCTAAAAGAGAAAAAACGTCGCATTTATCCACTCATTGTCTATAAAGAGAGAATGCACAGGGCGATCATTCATCCTGTTCATCAGGAGGGGGTCAACTCAGAGAGCGACGTAAGCTTTCACCCTTACATTTATACCTACAGCTGGTTTACAGTCACCAATTCACCTATATGGCATGTTTTACGATTATATGGAATGTGGGAGGAGTGAACCCACTCAGACATGGGGAAAACAAGCAAATTATATCCCCCAAAAAGTCTGGGAGATCAAGGATTCTCCGCCACCACGTCCGCCACTGATCCTTCATGTTGGAGCGATAACTCAAAAACCATTTAATGGATAATTTTCAAATTCTACATCCTAAAACACCTTAGTTTGAGGAAGAACTGGATTGAATTTGGGGTCCGATCTAGTTCAAATTGGGTGCATATTAATTGAATCAAGGAGATTTACCTTGTATAGCTTAAATTTCACTCATTAGGGGCGCTTCTTTTACAAAAAATACTTTTTTAACATAACTTCCAAACCATTGTTCCAATTTAGTCCATATTCACTCCATAAGAACCACCTCAAGGAGAAATAAAATGCATTTGTCATATTTTACTGTAAAGGCTCATATTTCACTCACTGTGGGGCTTCTTTGTTTTTATACAAAAAACACATTGATTTATTGTTTATTCCCAACAACATGTCCAATTATGTACACAAGGAAATCTGTCTTATTAATTATGTCACAATAATAGTTCATATATTTCTCACTAGGGGGAGCTTATTGTGGAAAAACACAGTTTCACCTCCTTGACTTCCCAACATTTTTCCAATTGTGTCTTAATTTAGCTCATATGAATTGACACATGGAAATCTGTCTTGTTTTATTGAGCTCAGAAAAAAATAGTTAACTGTATTTATCTTCATATTGAGTCACATCGGAATCTGATCTGAAGCATTTTACTGAATTCTTAGAAATTAAATTGAGTCAACATGGACTGTTTGAGATTATAAATGAGTCAAGTTTAATTCCAGGAGTTCACTCAGGCGGATTGCCTTGTACGATGCAGGGGATTGGGAGTATTTTGGGGATACTTACTGTCGGGGACAAGAGCGTTGGCTTGGTTTTATATAGAAAGGCACCAAGTGTTGATCCCAATTTATAATATCCTAATTTAATCATGTGAAATCCTCATTGAGACTAAACATCTAATTTCCAAGAGTGAGCGGGTCACCCAGAGGCGACAGTACTAACCAACACTCCACCATGAAGGTTTCAGTTTCAACTCCGACACTGCCACCTTCGGGCCCTTCATTGAGGAGTTTACATGTTCTCCACTTGATTGAGTTGGTTCTCTCTAACTTCCTCCCACAATCCAAAAACATGCAGTATAGGCGAGTCGGTGACCTTACGTTAGCCGTAGGTGTGAATGTGAGCGTGAATGTTTGTCTGTCTCTATCTATCGGCCTTTTGATGAATTGGCGGCTTATCCAGGGTGTGACCCACCTCTCATCATCGTCAGCAGGGAAATGCTTCAGTCGCCTGTAACCGAGAACAGTGTGATTGCTTTTAGAAAATGAATGATTCCTATATAATAATCCTACTGTAATAGATTTAAATAAATATGGTCAAACAAGCTTAATTAAACACATTTTATACACATTTTTAATATTTTTCAATGTACGGTAGAGGATAAATGTCTTGTGACATTTCTATTTTTTTTCTTAATGTTAATTTTAGTCTGAAATAATACAATTAATAATAAAGAAAAATTCAGATTTTAATCTAAACATTTATTTTTCAGATAAAAAAGAATTCTAAAAAAAAACAAAACCTATTTTTTTTTAAATACCGAAAAGTACGGAAACAAATCCATATTTTAACGCAAAAATGATTACATCTTAACGTGAAAACTAGTATGTTATAAAAAGAGAGTAAAACTGAGTTTTTATTTATTTATACGGCATTTTTACGGCATAACAATTTGTTTCACCGTGATTATTTAAGTTTTATTTAACATTTAAAAATCCCAATGCTCCAAAAGTTATCTTTTTGCACCATGTAGCTGCAAAAATCATGAAAAAGAGAAGCATTGTTGAAAACATGTTTGAGAACCACTGATATACGTGACAAAAAAACAAATGAAGGGCTTTGTAGGAATTCAATGTTTTGGTTACATTGGAAAATGTAGACGACCAGCTGGTCCTACTAGACTTCCAGGACCTTAACTTTATCCAAGGGGATGAAGGGGGATAAAAATAAGATTTATATATACATTAAAGCCGTCAACCGCTGTGACCTGCTCGGCAGATTGTTTTCAATCTCAGGCGCTTGCTCCATAAAAAAAAATAAAAAAATTTGAAAACGTATAGTCTATAGACATTAAATTTATGATATGTGTTTGTCTTTGCTCCAGAAGTCATCAGTTATCAGGGAGACTTCGGTAAAAATGTATTATTCCCAGTTCATCCCGCAGTAAGTTGATTTGAGAAGATGGGAAAAGTACCAAATTTGATTTGTAGAAACGAGGGGTTCATTTCCTGCTTTGGAGGGTCCTTAAATATGAAGCTCATCTACATTCATAAGTCCCACTAGCATTCCGATACACATTGCAAGCATGGCAGCCCGAGGAAGTAAATCACTGGGTTTTTAGACCGGGCCTCTGGCTTTATTGTTTCTTGCTATGGTGGAACTGTTCATGCGGTAAAATGAAGGAACCATCTTTTCATGCAGGAATAATGTGTGATTTTATCTGTTTATAACACTTTTATCGCCCTCCTGGCTCGGCTCTTCTCGTTTGTTTTATATGGAGACAGTAAATCAAAGAGCAGAGCAGTAGTGAGAGAATGTATTGTTCAACCGTTTGCCTTTAAAAGCCAAGCCACTTCGCTAAGAAAATATTAATTCCAATCATTTGTACGTGTTTTAATATTTCATGCATAGATAATTTATGAAAGCTGCCTATGTAGTCAGAAAATCCCGTAAGAGTAGATGTTTGAGCCTATTTTAAGAGTACTTCATGATGTGTCCTTGAATTTCCACAACAGTAACTGGGCTAGAAAAAACAAGTTGTAAATTCAATATTTATGTGGATGTCTTTTCTTCCTTGAATAGTGACCCTTTGCTTTTGCTACTGGTGCGCCACCTGGTGGTTGGTTGTGTTATGTTCCATCTCTGTGAAATGTGCAGTTTGTAATGACTTTCTTTTTTTTCTTTATTTGCCCCCATTACTGAGATGGAAATTCAAGGACATCCCATGAACTACACTTAAAATAGGCTCTAATCTAATGTTTCCTTTAGATTTAGGTATTGATGCGCAGAACTCCTTCATTGTATGCAAATTGCTCTTTTACTGTTATACACTTGTTACGTAGAGTTCAAAAACAGGAGCCAAAATGCCAGACTACACAGTGAAGCGGAGCTGCAGTAGAGGGATTTTTAAAATGTGGACTTAAAATCATTCAACTGTAATTATAAAAGTGTACGTGAACATAAAATTAAAAATATCCAAAAATGTAGATAAAATAAAAACTCATAAAACAAAAGCAGAGACACAAAGTAGATTAAAAAAAAAACAGGAAATAATTTAAACAGGGAACACAAAGGATCATCCATAAATCCATATGATCATCAAAATCAATAATCCAGGATTCACCGGGAAGAATTTTTCTACAAACTGACAAAGAGAATAGAGATCCACAGACTTTAATACGTCGACTAACAAAAATACAATTGGGAACAGGTGAGAACATTCAACAATCAGTGAGCAAACATTCAGGTCTCATGCAAAAAACAAACACATACACAGAAAATTAGAAGTACACACTAAAAGAAACATAACCTTCAAAATAAAACCCACAGAATTTCACATTAAATAGAACCTTGACATCACTTAGTTTCGATTCTCTATAGACGGCCAATGTCAGCATATTGATTTTTATTTTTACTTTATTTAGAGATAACTGGTTTGTGTCCCTTAAGCACCATGCAAAGGTTTGAGTTCATCTTAACTGAAGTTTATTGATACAGTGACATCCCCCCATTGGACACCATCAGAAATTGTAGAATTGAAATAAAATAGGCATTACCTTAAGCCATAACTCTCAAACTCTACCAAAAATAAAATAAACTCAAAATTAGCACAGACAATACATGACTTGGAATACATGGATTGTTGACCTATATTGATTGTTTTTGGACTGTGGGAGGAAGCAGGTGCAGTATAATCAAAATGTACAAATAAGTGTTTAACAACCAACGCATTGATTTAATATTAAATGTATAAATCCAGACATTCCAAAAGGTGAATAAAACAAATCAGCCAGGCGCTGAAGAGAGAAGATAAATAGAGAAACTGTGATAACAGTAACGGACATGCTTTATAGTGGAAGCCTTTGTTAGAATTCCATGTTCAGCCGCTGGTTTCTGTGTCTCTCTTCATGCAGGATGAGGCCTTCAGGTCAGTAGACCTGTGCTGATTGGAGACATGTTCTAAGGACAACAGCTCAGCCACGATGAAAGGGTTAGGAGCCAACCGCAGTCGTCACCTGTCTGACTCCTGTGAACCGGCGGGATGCCCCCAGAAGTCTCTCTGTCCATTGAACTCTGACCCTCACAGCTCTTTTCTGTTGAGCCCCACTATAAACCACTATGGAACTCTGGATCCCCATATTCACCATTGCACTCCCACCAGCCCGACCGCCATGACCCCTGACTGCCTGCTGCCTTTCAGCCAGATGTCCAGCAGCAGCACTTTCCCTCGTCTGCACTTCACCTCCCAGGCTAACCAGGTCGACTGCTCCCAGGCCTGTATGGCTGGTGGAGGTGGAGTTGGGCAAGGCAGCAGGGCAGGTACCCTATCCAACTCCTTATCTATGGGCATGGGCTTGGGTCTAGGCCTCACTGGTGCGCCGATGATCACCAGTGGATCCGCCACTATCTCCTCTGCAGCAGCAGCCAAGATGAATCGATTACCTTCCAACCTTTTGGATCAGCTAGAGAGGCACCTTCCCCTGCAGCGTGATGGCTTCAGTACGCTGCAGTTCCACAGAGGGCGTATGTCCAAGCAACGCAGCGAGAGCCCGGGTCGAATACGCCACCTGATGCACTCTGTGCAGAAGCTTTTTGCGAAGTCTCAGTCACTGGAAAACTCTACAATCAAAAGCAACATAAATGGGCGCTCTGCTGGAGGAACTGGCTCCACGGGAACCAGTGAGGACAGACCGACCCGCAGGAGCAAGAGTAAAGATAGGGCTAAAACTGAGGGGCCAAAGCAGAGACCTAGGCCCAACGCATTAGGCCTGTGGAGCTCCGACGATAATCTGGACACTGACACCACCAAATCTGGCACTATTGCTGTTGGCTACCGGAACCCTCTGAGCATGATGACTCTTGGTAGAGCGGTGTCAGACAGCCAGGCCAGACACATTCCACAGGGCTACAATACCATTTCCGCACATACTCTGAAGACCTCGAAAAGCAGCAGTGACCTCAAGTTTCTGGCATGCCCATCCATACAGGTAGGATCCATGGAGGAGGATGGAAGAGGTAGGGGGAGCAAAGATGATACCCATGTGAAGAGGGGCTCCTGGTCCACCCTCACCCTCAGCCAGGCCAGGCAAGTGTTGCAGAAGGGCTCAGCAACCGTCAACAGAACTCTTCTTAAATCCAAGTCATGCCACCAAGATCTGACACAACAGTTCCTTCAGGTAGGAGGACCCATTAGGATTCACCTTCATAATCATTCCTTTTAAGTTTGCCAGAATGTTTTCAGAATTTCTCGGAAGTTTATACATTGTTTTGTACGGAAAAGGATCAGGGCCACATACCGCTATGTGAAAATCTTTTGGGGGAAATTTTTACTATATTCTCATAATTCTGACTTTAATTTCAGAATTCTGACTCATTATTTTGACTTTATTCTCATAATTCTGACTTTATTCTCATAATTCTGACTTTAACTCATAATTCTGATTCATTATTTTGACTTTATTCTCATAATTCTGACTTTATTCTCATAATTCTGACTTTATTCTCATAATTCTGACTTTAACTCATAATTCTGACTCATTATTTTGACTTTATTCTCATAATTCTGACTTTATTCTCATAATTCTGACTTTAAACTCATAATTCTGACCTTAATTTCATAATAGAACTACATGATGATTAAATAATAAATAAAATAAATAAATAAATAAAATCAGAATTCTGAGAATAAAGTCAGGATTTTGAGTTTAAAGTCAGAATTCAGCGTATAAAGTCGTAAATCACATATCACATATGAGGCCCCAATCATCTTACTTAGTTTTGAGTTTTGCATGATTATATGAATAAATCCATTCTTGTTCTGTTTATAAAATGTTCTCATCTCTCATGGTTTACACTCACATATCATTTCCACATAACTCATGACATTCTTCCGTCACATTCTGCTGCACATGCTGAGAATCATACTACGAGTATTTATTTTAAAAAGTTTAAGAAGTCTCACAACGGTGTGTTTTCTCATGAACCAGGTCCCAGTAGGGGAGTGGACAGGAACTCTGGGTCGTGGGCGGGCCAGAGGAACTGAGATCCCCTGTCGAAGAATGCGCAGTGGCAGCTACGTTAAAGCTATGGGAGACTTAGAAGACAGCGAGGACTCGGAGGGAAGTCCCAAACCTTCTCCTAAATCTGCCGCTCGCCGCCACAGCTACCTGAAGGCCACCCAACCCTCCCTGACGGAGCAGCAGCAGCCACCTCCACCTCCACCTCCGCACAAGTGAGTAACGCAGCCAACCCAGTTCATCACAGCGGAATTATGAAATGGATAATCATGCACATTGTTTTACCGTGCTTGTGTTTGTGCTGTTTATTTTACATTTATTAAACTACAAGTTGTATTGTATTAACTCATAAAAATGGTGCCAGTGTGTCTCTCATGTCCCCAACGGTAGTCAGCAGGTGGAAGCATTTTGTCACTAATTACTATTAAATGGACGTGCCACATAACACACCCATAGGTGTAGATGTGGATGAATGAGAGGGTGCAAGAAATAACAATATCGTCTTTATTTGATACAAAAGCAGTAGGAGATGAAATTTTGCCGTGTGTTTCACCCCTCCATCCACGTGGACAGGCCTCGCTACGCTCTCATGCGGAAGGATTATTTGTGGTCGCCACTACAGAGTGCATGCTCTATGCAGCATCTGAGGTCAGTGTCCTTCTTAGGCAAACAGTTTGGCCCCCCCCCACCCAACCTCATTTGCCCTGCTGTCACTATACCACCACCTATTTTTGCCTCACCCTCCCAGAACGTTTCCTCTCTGCCCCCTGTCCGCCACCTTACCTTGCAGGTGCCCTGAGTTTTGTGTTATTACTTTACTCTTACATGCTTCCTCAAGGTGTGATTTCATAGCATCCAAATCTGCCATTCAAGTCACTCCACCACACCGTTGCTGCTCAATGCACCGTGCACACACACATTTTGACTAACGCCAGATGCCTGGAGGGCAAACCAGAGCAGAGCTTTTTCTCACATTGATCTGAAGGTGAATTTATGACTTCATGAAAGGGTTCAGTTGCAAAAACAGTTTGATTGATTTCCCCTTTGTTGCACATTATTCAAATCTGCAGTAAATAATGAATAAATAAGATTTTTTTTTTCTTTAAACTTCATCATCTCTAGTATTATTTACATTGTTTGAATTGCGCAAAAAAGATATTCTAAGAAAATTTTTAAAGAATGCAGATATCTGTTTCAGCAAAAGGACCCTTTCACTCATGAAGCGCTGTTTCCTGTTATTTTAGTTCTGAATCCATATCACTATTCACACATTTCAGTCATATTTAATTTTAAAACACCCGCAGGAGCTTTTCAGAGAGCGATCTCAAGTTTCTGCTGGATATCATCAATTAAATACGGCCCTCACTTAATCCGGTCTGTGACCTCTGAGAGGCTGATTATTTCATTCTCTTCCCCCAGCTCCCTGCCGTCCCTGAAGGAGCTACCAACGAATCGGAGCCTCGATAACTTAGACTGTCTGGTGAGCCCACTGGAGGCCGCTCCACGCCACAAGAACAATGATTTCAGCCATTGCTCTGGCACTCTAGGCAGAGGCTCTGTCACTCAGGTATGTCCATCATCTTATTAAATATGAGCAACACTTCCTTTTAGATTGCCTTAATGATTAAATGTTTAACCAGGAAAGACATAGTAATAACAATAATATTATGTTATTGGGTGATTACGGAAAACAGCTGAAATACAGGAATTTACTGGTAAATATATGGTAATAATCATGTTTTATTGGACTATTACAAAGAACATTGTAATAACATTGTAATAACATGGAAACAAATAAGGCCCCCTATTATATTGCAGTTTATTCGTACTAAGTGAGTGTCATTTTACTTGACTAATGTTTCAGAACCTATAAATTCTGGTACAAATTTGTGTTAATCGCATGGGAAAAGGAATAAAATATTACTAATCTTAATTTACCATATATTTAAAAAGCTAGTATTTTACCTGTAGTTTCTCTGTATTTGCCAGTTTATTACCCTAACTAACCTTTAATTAGTATTAACTAATATTTACTTATAAATATCTAGTAATTAGGGGGCAGTAAAAAGGAAGGTTTATCCAAATATGTTACCATCACTTTAGCAGCTCACATTGTTATTACCTGATGGCATTTCCCCATGTGTGTAAATCCATTTTGCTTTGACCCCAGTGACTCAAAAAAAAAAAGCTGTCCAAATTTGAAACTGCCATGTGAGAATATCTCAATTCACAAAATGTCTGCTGACATTGTGGAGATGTTATATGAATAATCAAGGCAGGATCCAGCCGAGAAAACAAATGTGATGTTTTTTGCACGTTTGCAGAATGTCAGGGGACATATATGACTCAGCTTAGTTCTAAACACTCATCCGCAGGATTCATAATAACATAACAGACAAATGCTTCAAAAACATCTTTTGGTAAAGAGGCCGTTGAATCAGACTCTCATTACTGAGAGATTCAGTTTTCTCAGGACGAGAGTTGTGTTTTTCTGGTTGAGTTGATATTGAGGGATTACTGTTCATTTCTACTGTATATGCCAAGGCAACAACGGTTTCATATTTTGACATGAAAGTAATTTCTCTGGTTGTTTCAGCCTTCTTCATGCCGCATGATCAAGCATTTCCGATCTTACAGGATGTCAGGCCGTGTCCCCATCATGCAATCAGTGCACAAATCCACACAGCAAAAAATACCGAAACGGAAGCTATTTTAAGTAACTCCAACAATGCACCAAAAATAGTTTGATACTGTCTCTGCACCAAGTGTGAAAAAGACATTATTTTATTATCTTTGATTCTGGCTGAATTTGTACATTGCACAAATAAAATAATCAAATTAAAACCCCAAAAAAGGTTTAACGTCGGCTACCCTACATGTAGCGACCAAACCCATTTATCCGGTCTTGGGACCGGCACTAGAAGTAAACTTGTATGTGACGCTCATGTGGCTGGGTCAATTTGAACAAAGATTGAAAATTCGTTTTACTAAATTACATGATTCAGCTTTACTGAATCCCCTTCATATCCTGTTAACTACCCCAAACAACCCTTTGGCAGGACCCAAGACCATCTGACTTCTGAATTACTCATCTTAAATATTCAAAAATAGCATCATCTCAAGCATCTCCAGCAGTAAAACGCTCATCAGTATTAACAGTACAAGAATGCCATAAAGAAAAATGTTGGTCATTCTGTAGAAAAGTACTTTAGCTGCATTAAATCCATTTAATGCTTATTCGATATTTTGTGATTTAGTATTTTACGTAGCTCCATTGGAGCCTGTACATCTGAGAACTTCCTCCACCAGTGAGCAGAGAGGTGGTTAATGTATGATTCAAAGTCTGCCCTCTGCCCTCAGCGTGCGAGTCTGCACACATTCTTTCAGGTATGCGGGCAGGGCTTTGGGCACTCATTACCGTACTGTGAGGGGGAATCGCAGGCGGTGGAGGCTCTGGATCTACCTGCACCTGCATGCTTCCGCTCACGCAGCCACAGCTACTTGCGTGCCATCCAGGCGGGCTGCTCCCAGGATGAGGACACGGCCTCTTTGGACTCAGACTCGCCGCCTCCCACCACGACTGGCTACAGCTACAGCTCCAACACCAGTGAGTACCAGTGAGGACGCGGTGGGAGAGATACGCAGAAGATCCAAGTCTATGATTTAAATCATTCGCAGTCGAATAGGAAGAAATACTTATTATTAAATATCATCCAAACCATTTCAATTATATGCTTTGTGATAGCAAAATGAATAATTTGCGGGAAATCTGTCCTTTAAATGAAGTAGGACTTTTTATTTAAAGGTAAACACATGTTTAACACCTGTTAATATTAAAATATCGTTAAACTTCAGTCTGAAGAAGGACAAAATATCCATGAAGCAACAGGAACGCCGAACTACAAAACAACAACACTTAGTTGAATTGATGAGTGAAGGAAGATCAGAGAACCTAAAGACTTGTAATGAAAGCTATTGTGCCCAGAGAGAATCGTCTTACAGTGTATATTTCATTTATGTTGAACAGATTTGATGATGCATTTTGGATCCTGACAGTTAGACAGAGTTTTTAACAATCGGACCTTTTCAAATGATAATCATTTGGTTTTCAAAGCACAGTCTACAGTAGGGTTTCTTACATAAGATGCTGTTTTAGTGTTTTTGTTGGCTCCAGTAGGTTCTGTGAACTTTTGGGGGCTCCAGTATGTCTGGAAGAGGCAGAATGAAGCGTTTATATTTACAAGAACACCATAACTACAGTGAGGAATGGCGTTGTCACAGTATGGCCTGCTTTGCTTTCTCGTTTCCTGGAGACCTGCATCATGTAGACTCTACATTTTAGAGAGTAAGATGGAGTTCATCAAGTATCAATAAATCCTTGAAAGCCGTCTCTGGTTTCAGAGTCCTGGAACATTCTACACTTGACTTTAATCCCAGAAAACCTACTGTTTAAGAAGATTATTGCAGCATGTAAATCCAGTATTATTCGAGAACTGGAGGACTTTGACCATGAGGATTTGGCGAAGATTTCTCAGGCACACTGGTAGAAGCAGGTGTCTGGTTGTGTTGTTTATAGCAGCAAAAGGGCTGTTACGTAGTACTATAGATTGTTGTAAATTAATAATTTATTACATAGTAGTGTTGGTTAGTAAAAGTTAGTTAAAGTAGTATTTTGTGTTGTATTTGGGGAACCAATTGCATATGAGTTGTATTTTTCAATCTAGAGTGTTCCTCTGTGATTGGATTATAAACAATGATGAAAAATAATTTTGATTAACAGCTGATAAAAAATTTTTTAAATATATAATAAGCGGTAGATAATGAATGAATGAATGACTGAAAGGGATAACCCATTAATACCCTGCTCTACTGTTTGGTTGAGCACATTCTGCGTTACCATTCTTCACATTTTGAGTCACTATTTTTTTTATCAACAAAATGTATATGCTTAAGAGTGAAAAAAAATATTCAAAATTTCATAATTTAATAGTATTATAGCTCTGGTTTATTTATTTTTATGTTTAAACACATGCTTCATTTTACGGTAGATTCAGGATAACTAAGATATTAAAATAATAAGTACATAATAATAGATTATGCAAAGACCTTTCTTGCTGGAAAAGCAAAAAATACAAAAAAACAATCCAAAACTGTCAAGCTGATTTATTTCCAAAATCAGGAAAGAAATCCAAAGTAACATTACATTACAGATCCTAATTTCCTAAATAACTCCAAAAGGGTATGCCATGAGGTAACATTTAATTATTTTTTCATTTTCATAATTTTCCATTAAATATAAGCGGGTCTGGCATCTTGTGGGTTAAACATAACTCCTTTGTTATGTTAGCTGGTTATAATAATGGATATTAATGAGGGTTAAGTGGACGCCTGTATTTCCCGCGGCGTCTGAGGCCAAATGAAACGCACCTACCACGAAGAGAGCCACGGTCAACGCAACGCGGACTCTTTCTCCAATCACGTTCGATTTCGATTAACTCGATGACAAAAAGTGTCCAATCACGTTTGGGAGTCGTTACGCACAAAACGTGGACTCCAATCCTTGTCGTCAAGGGCGTGTACTACAAATCTTTTCTTCACAGTGTCGCTGTGTACCTCACGGCAGGGATCCGTAGCCCGACTACATCGTCTCTGCCTTTTTTCAATGACTCAGAAATTAAGGATTTCCCCGTCGACTATCACACAGTAAGGCTTACTCTCGCATTTTCCTCTTCTGAACGTTTATGCAGAATCTGTCGGTTGTTGTGGGTAAGCTGGCGAGCATTAAGCTAATGGGAGCTAACGTGAATGGGTGGTAGGTTAGCTAGCTAACGTGAATGAAGAAAGGATGGAACGTTGATAGTGTTTGTTAGCAGGGAGCTGAGGGAGGGAATCGTTGACGTGGTTGCCTGGTAATAATGAGGCAAAAAGCCACAGGGAGCAGCGTCTCCATAGAAAATGGCTCAGGTCTGTAGAATTTTTGAACCTCCGGCTAACGTTCATCCAAGTTAAATACCCTGTGTGTGAAACCACACCATAATGAGCACTTTACTGCTAGCAGACAGGCTAACATTAGCCGGTAGAGACAGCGGTTACCGGCTGGTTTACTTAAACTAACAGTTAACGTCTGTTACAGTAGCTAATAATACTAATGTCATGTAATACAAGCTTCAGGATTTTTTGAATTGGTCGATTTGTTAAGCTGTGGTGTAACTTTTGTGGACGTTGTTTCCTCATCAAAACTCAAAAAATCCTCACAGGCACTGCGATCCAATTCGGTTGAGAATAAATTATCCATATTTAATCATTAGTTCACAGTTACTGTCAAACAAGGCAACAGATCGTTGTTTAACTCTGATCCAAGAGCTAACATGTGACAGTGATGTGAGCTCAGAGGCATGGAGGAAACTATGAATCACGTTTAGCTTCACTTCCATCCATCTAAAGTTACAGTATAAAGTGGAAACTGGTAATTATTCCTACTCCAGATTGTGTTTTTTGTAATAACATTGCTTTCTCGCGTCCAAGTCAAAGTATCTGTTTGTTTTTATTAATGGTTGGAAATATTATGTTGACTCCAACTGTGGTCGTAGCCTGACAAGATCCAGCCTTTGGAAACCTGCCTTCTGATTGTGGTGGCCTTTTTTATTTAGCAGCATCCTACCATGCGTGAAGACATGAGGATACATGATTACAAGTAATATTCTATTAATTATGCCATAAGTATTTACAAAGTAAACGTGAAAAGCTCCGATGACAAGTAATTTCACATGAACTATGGCGCCTATTGCTTATGACCACGTTATTATCCAACTAACTGTAAGGGCAAAGTTGCATTAAGAAGTGGTTTATTACTAGATGATGTCTCCTCAAAGGACACAGGCAAGATGATGAAATCACTGGTCAGCCATAACATTCTAACTATGAACAAGTAAATTCAGAATAACAATGATTCTATTGTGCACTGGTTAGTGGTGAGCTATAAAAGGAAGCAAGTGAGTTGATGTGTTGGAACCAGGAAAGATGAGCAAGAGTAAGGATTTGAGTCACTTAATAGCTTGATGATAGGGCAAAACCTCTCCAAGACAAGATTTCTTTTGTGCTCCCATTTAGCAGTTGTTAGTACCTACCAAAATGTTCCAAGGAAAGAAAACTGGCGAACCATCAAGAGGGCCATGGGTGCTCAAGGTTCACCGATGATTATTATCCCACAGATGAGCTAGGATTTGTTGCAATTTGTTGAAATTGCTAAAAATGGTAATGCTGGATCCGATAAAAAGGTGTGAGAACACACATTGCACCCAGAGCTATATTGGTGTCAAATACGGACGTACATAATGTATCGCGTGTGGTTCTAATGTTATGCCCGTTCAGTGTAAGCGTCACCTGATAAGAAGAGGGCGTGCACCACAAAGGAATACACAGTTGATGGAATTGACAATGAAATTGTCATTAAAATTCAATATTATTAGCTATAATAGCCTAATTGTAGCGACAAGGTGTGTTCATTGTATTCAAGACTTGGTGTGTCTGTGTAAAAGCATGGATAGACGATGAGTCATCAACCACTGTATCACACACTCTTCCTCTCACTGTCATTGATGATGTAATCACTTAAGTGAATGGGTGATACAAGCAACAAGAATTTTACGTTAAGGCCAGCTGCTCACAGTCTTTTCAAAGACCTGTCCTGGAGTAAACATGGTTAGGTTGAGACCTATTTCTTTACACCACTAGATCTTTGTTCCTATTAGAGAACTAAATGATCAAGTGTGGAAACAATTATAACCATATTGCACACACAATAGTTTTAGAGGCCACATTCTATTTAGATTCCAATTCATATTGATAAATGCTCTTTGTTTATGATTACAATCTGGTACACTCTGATAGTGTAATATCATCATGTAGTTATGTTTTTATAATTATACTTTGATAGGTTCCTAATATATGGTCACTGATTGGTACGAAAAAGACATCTCATTTACTCAGAGCTTTCTGTTTTAAACTTGGCATAATTTAAGCAGTCTTAAACAGAATTGAAAACCTAAAACATCACCTCTGCAGTTGAATATCTTAAATGGTAAGTTGCCATATTTTTGTGTATTTGCCATGGCCTACTTACTTTATCCCGAATTTTCCCAATGTTCAAACCCAGAGAAAAATAAGGAAAGCAATTTTAATTAATGTTAAAACACATAATTTGGACAGCTGTAGCTTTGACATCTGGCAGTGAAGAGGGAAGTCTGCTAATGTGACGAAATGTAACACAAGCAAATCTTTAAAGAATTCCCTCTCCCATGGCCTCACTCATGTTTTTGTTTGTATTGTAAAACCCCCTGTGGCACAACTTTTTATATGGCGCAGTTAAGGGAATATTGCTTAGCAAGAGTACAAAACCTTGGTAAAGCTCCCAGTTTTCCATCCTAACAGGTTTGAACTCAATGGCACTTGCCACGTGTCTTCTCATCAGCTGATGAGGCCCGGTAACCCAGACTTGACCCTCTCCAGTAGGTCAGACTAATAACCATTAGTCTTAAAGAAATCAAACCCTACAGAAGGGACGAATACTCAGAGTCTCTGCCAATTTAAAACCACAACTTAATTATTCTTTTCAATTTCTAGTGAAGCTGTTATCTGTTTTATATTCTTTATTATCTATATTTTTGTGCTTATATGGTAGGATTTAAATGAGAATGGGTCCGCTTTCTGATCACATTTCATTATGTAGTATTTGGCTGAATTTGATCACTTGTGTATTTAATCTGTCAAATGTACCTTGGTCATGTGTACTTGATTAATCTTTGAGTCTATAGCCCTTAATTCACAGAGATCATGCAACGCAACAAAGACCCCTCTCTACATTACCTTTGTTTGTTTCAAAGCAATGGCAGAACAATGCTGCTCTGGCGCGTACTTTTAAAGAGCAAGCTGACATTACATGAGCGAAGATGCGTGAAGTATAGAACAGTGGTCACTAGTCTTATGTTTCACTTATGCGTCGAGTAGTGCTTTGTCAACCATGGACTAACGTGGTAAAAGCAATTATTTTTATCTTAATTTAACTTCCTTCTGCTCCGATGGTACGGACCACCCAGAACTTCTGCCGTTTCTCCAACATTACCTGTTAAGTTGATTTTCTACGTCTTTGAGTTTTTTCTAAAAACTCAAAGAATTACAGTTTTTAGAAAAACTACGTCTTCGCTTTTTAAGCCTCATGATTGCACATAATCCATTGTCAAAATATCACATCCTTTCATCACGACCTGCCTTTTCCTCACATTAGGAGGATTTACATGGTCACTCTTCTTCTTTCAGAAATACATCATTCCAAAAGAATATTCCTGTTTGACTGTTGACATGAGCAGTGATCTAAAGGAAAATTATTTTTACATGCGCTGACAAATCAATTGGATGTGCTGTCAGCAGCTGAGTCACGAGCGCAAACGAAGCAATTTTTACTGTAAATGTGATTCTTTTAATGAAGAAACAGCTTGAAAACTCTGGACACACTAGGGAGAGAGGAAAAAGCGACATCAAAGCCTCGATCTGTCCTTCTGAGTGATTTAACTCTGACTAACGTTAGATCATTGCGACGTTGGCAAACATCAAATTATTAGTGAGGCTGTGTTGTTATTACGTTGACGTCAACATCACCCGACGTGAAGTTAAAAGCAGAAAAGCGCTTTCTATTCTGAAAAACCAAGATCCACATGGACAGACTTTCATAGAGCTCTACATCCTCTTTACTTACTTCATAATTGTTGCATAACACGCAAAGTTGGTCAGCAGAAATGTTCACGTTAACATCGTGTTAAAGTCAGAAAGTCCTGATAACGCGCTTCATCCTGAAAACCCAGATCCATGGATGGTCACAGACTTTCAGGTCTCTGATTCCTTCATACATTCTCCATTACCACGTTTCCTGTTCAGGGTCTTGGGGGCTGGAGCCTATCCCAGCCTTTTAATTACTCAGTTCATGCCCAATGAAAAGGGAAGTGAGTAGGTCTGATCCACTTTGTTGTTGTGGGATTTATGCTTATAATGAGCATCTTCAATGTTTTATTATTTGTTCAAAGCGTTGGTCTATTGCGGCTCCGGATAGTTTTTCTTGGACAGGTTTGGAAAGTGAATTATTTTTTACTTCCCACTTAATTACTAAAAAGTTTGAGTTCAAAATGAACTCTGTAGATTATTAAATGCCGGCATCACGTACAAGTATATAGCGCCGGTGGTTCGCTCACCCGGAATATTTCCGGAGCACCGTTTACATGCGGCGGTTGCTTTTCCGAAAGGGATTGGACTATCCCCTTGCAAAGGTATGAATCTCATTCGGAAAAAAGCCTTTTAAATCGTACACTGGTGTTTACATGCAGTTTTTTCTTTCTGGTTAAGGTTCTTTTCCAAATCTATTCGGAATTCGGCTATCCATGTAAACCCACCTATTGACACAGTATCTGATTGGCCTCTGTTAATACCTATAAAAAGAAGTCAAGTCAAAATAATTCACAAATTAGCTGAGGATTACTTAGAGGTTTCTCAAATCAGACAACAAAATAGCTCAACAAAAGATACACCCTTTGTGTTTAAACTGTAATACTACTGAAAATGGTCCCTCATGAGATTTACATTTTAGCCCTGTGTGGAGGGCCCATTAGCGGTCATCCGATACCTCTCAGGCAGACCTGCTGATGGAGCCGGAACATATCCTGGCTCTGACACCGCACAGCTCTCTGTAATGATGCGATTTGGTTAACATCTGATGATCATAGAAGTGTTGACAGGGTTGTAAGTGATCCTACTTGTTTCCAGTGTAAGAGAGAGGACCTAGTCCCCTCAAACAAATCATTCATAGACCGCTGCTGTCCACACAACCAATTTAAGAATCAAAACGATTTCCCACTCATTCCTGCAATAATCGGACACTTATTTAAATTTAGAATCAATGATCTTCATTAGTAATTAAAATACCAGGAAATACTTATTCAAACAAATGATAAGATCTGTTGCGGCCAGCCAGCCAAAATAAATTGGGTAAAATAATTGTTAAAATTAGAAGAAATTAAATGAACACAATTATAGATTTAAGGCTAAAATTCAATAAACATTCATTTATTAAACCGTATAAATGTGAATAATATGTCTAATCCACTTTTGGCCCTCTTTGTCTTCCAGGTTTAACATCATATTTGAAAGTTATTAATTGATTATTCAGTCTGTATTTTGGACTGCTTATTTAGATGCGTCCCATTGTCAGGCATTGACTGTAATAATGGAACCTGCGATGCCTGAATGAGGTGTACTAAACAGTTAAATAAAGGGTACGGCTGAAGGCTTTAAGTTGGCCATGCTGCAGAAATCCACGGTCTAGGCGGCTTGTCCACCTCTTAATTACCCCTTGGAACAATGCCTCTAGGAAGAGCTTATGGCGACCGTTATTACACCACCAATTGCACTTGAACCGCTAAAATGGATTTTGCGCTTTGCTATGGGTATAATAAATCTGCTATTACCCCAGTTGAGTGTGACCAAATAGTCATAAGCAGCACTTTGACATACATTATGCTATTCTAGAGCTGAGACAAAATTACATATGTGGCATTGACAGTTGACATTATGTTAAGCACTGAAAAGATATTCACTCATACTGTTTATGAAAATGTTTATAATCAACTCTGTAGTGCTGTTTGTCCATACACTGTAGTGCAGCTGTGTAGACAAAACACACCGAATAGGGGTGTGTTTTAGAACTCAGGAATGTAGCAACACACATAAATTATTTTTTGGAATGGCATGCATCTGTGGTATGAACATTACAAGAAGTATTCAATTGTTTGGAAATAAGTGACCTTTTGTTGGTTCGATGTGTTCTCCCAGATAAGGTAGTCACTGTAGGCCTGGGCCGCATTAGATACTCAGGAACCACATGGACTGGATTCCAAAGCCTTGCTTTTGCATTTTGGAGGGATTTAATTAGGGTTTCACCAGTGCTGTGAGTCACTGGCTCACAATTATAGGGTGTCGAGTCGCAGTTAAGATTCAAGCCATTAAAGGGGAGAAAGAAATACCACATTTTCATTATTAATGTTAAGTGGTGAGCCTTGACTTATTCGGTCAGGGCTTTTTCCATCTATGGTTTTACAGTGAGTGTGTAAATGGTAAGAAGTATTTTCTGTTTATTTGGCAAATCTGTCACACTTTCACAGTAAACCAGCTGTTTAAATAGTTTCTACAATACAGCCCCAATATTTCCTCTTGGAAAAGAGCCTGTTTCCTTGTTTCTCACGTTGTTATGAAGTCAACGTCATTCACCACACCCTGCAGTCAAACTGAAAAAAAAAAGAGCCAGTAGTCCAATTCCTCGTCCGTAAGTCTTTGTCAACCAAGTTTCAGGTGTCGACAACCCTGAATGGATAGCGGAAACAAGTAGTAAGCATGACCTTATTACCACATATCATTAACTTGGTCGAAATGGCAAACCTTTACTCCACCCAGTAAGTTTCATGAGTTACTATAATAGAGAAGTGGTTTGTAGCAAGTTTTGCTGTTGCTGTGGCATCATACCCACTTACCGGTGGTAATAGCATGTGATCCTGTCATTAAAAAAAGTGTCTGCAAACAGCCTGTAGCTGAATTACTGCCATACAACCCAGGTATTGGTAATACAAGGGAAAACATGCATGATGAAAGGGGAGTCGCTTATATATTACATTATTTTAAATGTATATAATTATGCAACTATTGGAATATTGTACATTCCCAGTGTATGTTCTTATTTTTCCAACTGAAACAGGTCATTCAGTGGTAAATATAAAAAAAAAGGGGGGTCATAATTCTGTCTTGCTTGCATTACTTTCAATGTGGTTCAGAGATGGTGGAAACAGTTTTTGATTTTATTGAATATAGTTTCATACTTCCTGGAAGGCTTATTATTCCATTGTCACAGTCCCTAGGGCAAGAGAACTGCCACTTGTAGCAGAAGATTTCAAGAGATAGACTGACGTCAGTGGAATACAACCACCAGCAGGTTTTCAGCCAGTATAAAGGTAGCCTTTAGTACAAACAGCCTGATGGAGGCAGCAACATGGGTAAAGTTCACATTTGTAATAAAGATAAGGAGTATTTATGGTTGTGTGTTCTGACACTCACCTCCATCTGTTAATTTATTTTTTATACAATCTCCTTTCTTTGTCCCCAGTCGGCAATAGGAAGGCTCCTCCACCAGTCCCACCCCGCACCACATCCAAGCCACTCATCTCAGTGACGGTGCAGAGCAGCACTGAGTCAGCCCAAGACACGTACCTTGACCAGCAGGACCGTTCCAGTGAGGTCAACAGCCAGTCAGGACGCAGCAACTCCTCTGATAGTCTCTGTAGCATCCGCACTGGTGGTCTGGCAAAGAGGACCCAGCCTCCACCTGCCAGCGTACCAGCCGCAACCGCAGCCCCCTCTGGAGGGTCTGTACCTCCTGTTCCAGCTCCTCGTGACCTTCCTCCCAACATCTCCACCACTTGTACGTCGACTACTACTACTTCTACATCTACCCAGCATCAAAATGAACCCCCTAGCATTTGTATCACCCTAGAGCAGCCCCCAGCTGTACCCAAGAGGAAACTGTCCTCGATTGGAATTCAGGTAAGAAACGTATTCCAATCGTTTGTATTGAGCCGGTCACCCTGTACGATGGCTAAAGCCACATTCACGGTTGTACTTAACTCTTTTTTTGTTGTATATTATTTGTCAGGTCGACTGTGTTCATCCAATCTTAAGAGACGAGCCACTACCGCTGACCGCACCCCTCAAGTTTCAATCGATTGGAGTTCAAGTGGAGAACGGCAGGCCGTAAGTTTACTCGAACATCTGATACAACAGTGAATCAGAAGAAGAGTCGGGACGTTCTTCATAGCCTGGGCCTTTAGCCAGAGCAGAAAATATAAATTTTATTAATTAATAAGACACTTAATTTTTCTCACAGTCTATCACATTTAGAACACTGTAGACTCTTATTAAAATGACAACGGTTTAGCTCAAACAGAAATCATTTCCTCTGTTATAAAAAATCACAGACCTTTTTTATGGCGGTGTGGTAAAAGTGATCGTTGTAGATGCGGATCCACTGAAATTACTAAAAATTCTTTCACGCCATTAGTTGGAAGTGTAAGTTTTCAACATAATCACCAAAGAAAACCAAATATCTGCAAACACTATCGTCTCTTCTGACCACAGTATTGGTTTGGCAACCCTGCAGTTTGGCGCTTTAACACTTTTAAAGTCAGCAGATTCGGCATCACAAACAGAATTTGAAAGTCCTCCATGGTTTTTGTTGTTGTTCCGTCTTTGTGTAGATATTAGGGTTGAAAACATAAAAGCTGCGAGTAAATTGGGGCCGTGTCAATCAATGTTCAAAAGACAACACCCTTGATCAATAAACATGATTGCGTTGTTCCGGAAGATGCTCTGTTTTTCTTACTTAAAACACATGTATATGAATATATCAACATACACTCTGTTATCGCCCATGAGAGGGAAAAAGGGCCTGTTATCTGCTTTATGTCTGAAGTGGATGTTTGGTTTGTTTTATTGGCAAGAGGAAGAATCCAGAGCCTAAATGCACCTTTCCCCTCATTTATAAAGAATTCAAAATGTGAAGCGTTTTACTGAAAATAAATAAATGCAATGAGCTTCTTTATACAACCTAAATGCATTTATTTAATATATTTGGTCAGGAACTTTATTTATGTGCAAATTCTTTTGTCTGTTTGCAGATTGGGTCAATATAAATACTCAAATAAAACCCTCCATAGAATGGACCTCCAAAAGCAAAAGTAAAAAAGTGCCGTTCTTGCTGCAGCAATGAACTCTGTGACCCTGTGACCCAGTAACAGCCCATCAGCGCATCGTTGACATGGGGATGACAGCCCATTTACACCTGCTGACTAAACCAAATCACACACAGTGAAAGAGTCACACATTCAGGTCAAGGTCCGCAGATAGGCGGGCCGGATGTTGACCCCCGGCCGCCTAATGAGGGCCGCTGCTTTATACCCTTTATTCTGTAATCTGATTCCTTGTTCTCCTTTACCATAGTTGATGACCATCAGCTCCTACGATCGGTTATACTCGCTGACCCCAAACTGTCACTTTGGAACATGTTTGACACATTCCTTCATTGTTTTATTTATTCTACTATCTGTTATAAAACTTATGTTTATAACTGTCTCCCCAGTCTCAGCCGAGACGGCAGCATGGCCTCCAGACAAAACACAGAGACTGAGCCTCAGGAGCCCCAGGATACCAAACCCATAGAAAACAACACATTCAACTGCAACAGTCAAACAACGAATACCAGTGCACCAAACAAACAGGACAAAGCCATGGAACCGCAGCCCCTCCAACAAACCTCAACCCCATCCAGAATATCCACCTCACCCCCCGAGAGTCTGGACCCGGCTTTAGATCCCTCCTCACTACCGCCACCAGATCCCAGCCTGGAGACGGGGACCTGCAGCACTCAAGGAGATGCTGTTCAACCTAGCGTGCCAACCTGCCTCCGAGACGGTAACTGGTTCCTGAAGCTGCTGCAGGCAGAAACGGCCCGAATGGAGGGATGGTGTCGGCAGATGGAGCAGGAGGCTAAAGAAAACAAGCTTTCAGAGGAGGGTGAGTGACAGAAGTGTGTCTATCAAAAAAGTTGAGATCATGTTTGTATGGATCATTTCTTGTATCTGGAGAAAAAAAAGAAAAAGATTAAGGACACTTTTGAGGCCTTCAGTCCTGAGAACAGTTCATTTTAGTGGCGGTACGCATTTGCTTTTAATCATATTTCTGATCTTGCCAACAGAGAGGTACATACTTTTATAGGTGTTAATGATGGTGTGTTAATCTGGATCTCTTTCAAATGTGAGAAATTTGAAATGACCAATAAGAATGAAGCCATGGGGTAGTTGGTCTATATGAAAGTCTACATGTGAACCAAATGCTTATTCTGAACATCACTTTCCTAAATCAGTTCTGAAAATCAGACGTCACTCAGCTTGTCAAGTCGGTCCATGAAGGATTGATGTCTCGGTGTGTGGGGGGTCACAGAGGGGGTGTATATAAGGCCTCATCCATGTTGCCTGTGAGCAATGAGCACAAGGCAGTTATTACTGCCATTTAATCTCAGTAATACCGCTCATTAGAGTGGGAGAGAGTTTTGTTTATGGCCATAATCATGCCGCTACAGTGTAATTTCATCTTATCTTCTCCCAGAATGCCTCTCAGGCTTTAAGGCTGAAGTGTTTCTGCAGTGCCTTAAATATGAATGAGCGAGAAACAGTCTCACTGTGGAGAGACTCAGATCATCATTTCCTTCTGCTGTCTGTGGAGCTGAATTATGAATTTCCATTTACATGCAAATATTAGAGGGAGAAAACGGCTGAGTAAAGAGATTCGTTGTCCTCTCTCAAAGTGAGTTAATGCATAATTTCTTAGGAAATCAATTCTGTCTCAGGACGTTAAATGGTAAGTGTTAACATAAATATTTTATTGCCAGACAATGGGATAAACACCGAACTGTATCATGCAGAGTGAACCTCAAATCATCAAATGTTTAGGCATCCCCTTTGTTACGTAGTGTAACTTTTAAAGCGTAAACCTTTCTGACCAATGAATATCAACCTTATTTTTGAAAACTTGTTCCTGATTTTTGGCTCCTCTCTTTTGTAGTGTTGGGGACAATCCGCAGCGCAGTAGGCAGTGCTCAACTCCTCATGTCCAAAAAGTTTGAGCAGTTCAGAGGTCTCTGTAACGAGAACTTGGTGAGTGGCTCCATTGAATCCCTGTTTGGATTTGCTGTCGTTCTCGCATCATGTTTGTTTTGGCCTCCAAGCATCTCACTGACCCACTTTTATTTCATTTTTCTCTTGTCATTATCTTATGTTCTACACACACTGACATTCAGGCGTCTTTTTAATAGACGACAGAGCGACTAAAGCAGAAGCATGAAGTCCAAAAGGATTTATCGAGTCAAATTTACTTATTTGTTTTTTTTCCACTCGGCTTATTTGAGTCATTTTCCCCCAATGTTCTTCTTTTCCAGATTCTCTGCAATGACAATCCAATATTTTGAAATATCAATAGTGTCTGAAACTAGAAACGCATTTTATCTTCATCAGTTTAACTGACACTCAATACACTCCAATGTTGAACGTTCTATAAACAGTAATATTTGGTGTGTGTGTGTGTGATTTGATTTGGCTAAACCGTTCATTTATGACATCTCTGTACCTCCTCATATTTCTTTCAATAGAACACAAATGCCAACCCACGACCAACGGCACAAGACCTCGCCGGATTCTGGGACCTGCTGCAACTCTCAATAGAAGACATCAGCATGAAGTTTGACGAGCTGTACCAACTGAAAGCCAACAACTGGCAATTTCCTGTGAAACCAGAGAAGAAGGTGACGTAGAGTTGCAGACAGTTGCTTTATTGATTTGTTTGGTCTGATTGTTTTCAGGATTGCACAAACATTATTCATGATGAATTTTCATCAGGGTAAGCATGAATAATACTAAAAAGTGGAACTTTATACTTATTTAGCGCTTTTCATAATAGTCAAAGACGCTTAAAAAGTATAGTAGGGACGGAGAAGTGGAACTTCGTCCTGATGGAGAAGCGGCAAACGCACGACGCCAGCAGCCTCTCCAAATATGTAGATGTAATGATATTCATTCATTCATTACAAAGAGGGAAAAACATTCATGCTCACTCCTATGGGTAATTTTAGGGTCAGGGTCACCAATTCACTTAGATTAGAACAGATTGCATGTTTTTGGGCTGTGGGCGGGGCCGGAGTTCTTGGAGAGAACCCAAGCAGAAATGGGGAGAAGCAAATTTCGCACAAAGGGTGCAGAATGGATCAATTTTACCATCAGGCACACATTAAAGTTTCTTGAGCCATTTTCTAGTTGTACTCCTAAACGCAAGTCTTTTGGGGTTTAGAGGTTACTTGACTTGTAAATTGACTTTAAATTTTTCATTCTTTCTGTTGGATTCCGCAGGAGGAAAACAAGCAGCTTACATCATCTGTGCCAAAGAAGACGTCTAAGCCCAAGCTGTCAGCGGGGAAGGACAGGAGCGTGGACTCCGCTGTGGACAAGCAGCGGCAAGAGGCGAGGAAACGTTTGATGGCGGCAAAAAGGGCGGCATCAGTACGACAGAACTCCGCCACTGAAAGTGCTGACAGCATTGAAATCTATGTCCCCGAGGCACAGACCCGCCTTTGAAATTGAACCAGCACCGATGATGAGGAACATTCCTCATCAGCTTTCACACATTGATTGACACGAACGCAAAGACAGCTCTGACACCAACACAAATGCACAGAGGCCGATCCCTCACAGCAGCATAGCTGACGACAGGAAACACGGGGTGATCACAGGGCACAGCAACGATTCAGAGTAATGCAAAATCATCACCCCGCTGCCATGGGACTTAAGTTCGCTCGACAGATGTTTAATACTATTGTTATTATTGACATTCTAATAATTATTATATCCTAAAGTATACTGTGTCACGACTGTCTTAAATGTGCAAGTATCTTGGATAAGGACGTCCCGTACCTTGTGAGATGAAGAATCATGGTATCGCAGAAGTTCAATCTCTTAAAACTCCCTTCACTGCTGAGTCTACCGGCAAGTTTTTCTGGCTGCCTGGTTTACAGGCTGAGCTACCATCCACACACACTCAGGACACACATGCAGGTGTACTCACTGTCCACAGAGTCTTCCTGTTCTATATTTGTATTAGGCTGCCACTCGATGGGTGCGGTGTGTACACGTTACTGTGTAAGAATTGCAAGATGGCGTCGATGTACTCGGAGGTATAACAGGCAGAAAACCAGAGGAAGGCTGTAGCATATATATTAGAAATATCTCACTATTCCGATGTTCATTTTGTAAATGTTGTATACCAGATTATTTGTTAGAAAGAGGTCAATGTTCAGTACCAAGGTAGTTTTTTATAGATCGAGTACATGTACTGTCATGATATATTAGCACTTAATGCAATCATTCACTCCGCCTCTCCCCTCCCTTTTTATTTCCCCCACACACGCACACTACACAGTCAGCGTCTGTGAATGCTCATTGTTAAAGTCTTAACGTTTGTTTTTGTGAAGAGATGTGAGGAAGGATTGCCACAGCCACTGAGCTACAGAGGAATGAATGAAATGTATGCGTTTACATCTCGTGTCGACGCGAGGACTGCACTTTTCATTCACTTCAGACCATGTTTGCCCACATGAACATTCTGACTTTCACTGCATCCCTGTGCGATGTAGGGGACCAAAACATAAACCACTTGATATGGCATTCCCATTCAACCAGACTGTGTGATGGGGTGGGGTTAAACTCGCTACTTGAAAGGAAGTGGAAGCGCATAGCAATAATAGAATTGTATTGGTGAAGCAATGGAGTAGGTACCCAGTCTTGTTATCCTCAGAAGTTCCAGTAAGACTTAAACAGGGCTCAACTAACTCAAATCTTGAGTTAAATAATCAAATTTGAGAGGAAAAACCAATTTCGAAACCATTGTTTATTGTATCAAATGAATTTGGTACAATAAAGGTGCCAGGTGATTCAGTTTCAATCGGAAAACTAAGTTTGGGCTTCGTCTGTCTGCTCACATCAGCAGTTTCCTCCACTCCCCTTTCCAGCAGCTAGAACTCCCACCTGTAGTTTGGGAATAAAGAACTGTGGTACACTTTTATTATTTTATTTAAATTTTAGATTTTTTTATGTTCTGTGTCTTTCATCTGAGGTCAATCTGTTGATTTCTTGACTGCGTAATAATAATGAATGGTGCTGCGTGGGTCTTCTTCATATTGTGCCAACACTGCAGTGATCACCAACATTCCACCATCATCATATGACCTTTTTATTTATAGGTTTTTAATTATTAAATCTCATGTATTATGCTGTTTATGCGTTCATCCTCAGTTAAAGCCCCAACTCGCATAAGCTATTGCCTCGTCTCTGTCTGAACTCATGGCTCTTCGATTATGGGACCGGAATATTTTTCCCGAACCATAAAATAAGCGTCATGGGAACACCGGTGGAACCTGGCATAGCAGATCCTCATGCACAAGTAGAATTTTACTTTCTTTTTAAACAAGAGCTGGCTCTCCCCCTACTGGTCAGTCCCTGTATGACACGCCTGACATCTTCTGCTCCATTTTGAACTTTTAAGTTGACATCTGACAAGAGATGAAGTTGATGTGGGAATGCTGACACAACACCGAGTTGTTGATTTTACTATTCTTTTTATTTGAAATACATCAGCGATGGACATGTGCATTTCATTGTCCAAAAAAAAAAAAAATCATTAAACATCCCTTTGCTACATGTCCTGGTCATCAGTCTTGCTGTTGTTTTTACTGAATTCATCCATGATGTGACGGTAATATTAGCTGCTGAGTTAATATTACACACAAATAAATCATACACTTTAGATTAGACCGTTCATTGTTGGTGTCATTTCTGAAAGCGTCTTCTCTCATGTCACACAGTGGTCCCGGTCAGCAGGTTTTCAGTACCTCTTTAAATGAGTCTTGGGGATGATCTTATTAATTCTGAGACATTCAGGAGACAAACTGTACGGAAGAAGTTTGTAAATGACAGATGATGGAACGTCCTCTACTTTTTGATAATTTGAGAGCTGGATCCCTTTATTTACCCACACACTGAAAAGAGAGCATGACCTGATCAGGGATCTTAAGACGGTTTGTTCACCAGTACTTCCTGAGCTTTTTTAAAAGGGCTACAAAATGGACAAATGCCGGGCAGAAGGCGCAATGCCTGTGGAGGCAGATGATGCGGATGCACTGTTCAGCCAACAACGTGGACGAGGCAAACCTGATTTCTAGAAATGACAATTATCTGAGTTGATGCAACTTGCCCAGACCTATGGGAAAAAAATGGGTCATTGTTAATGCGTGCTGACACATGGATAAAAAAAACTGGGAATGACGAACCCCTTCTGACTTCAGTGCCCGTCCCTGATGAGCAAAAACTTCGTAGTTACAATTTATCTTGTACTGACAACCATCATTTTTGCAAAATAAGCACATATCTTACAGACAGAGGGTTGTTTAATGTCCTGGTGTAATAGTTAGACGCTGTGAGCCTTGCTCCTTTCATGAGACTTACAGAATTGTGATTGCTATGAGCTGTGTGGCATATTTTCTGTATGAAATAAGCTGTAGAATTAAAGGGGAATGCCACTGAATTTTGAGATGCATGTATGTTTTCCTCAGATACATATTTCAAATGAATAACCTCAATTCAATTCCTTGTTGTGCTTGGCTCTTGAGAGGGAAAATAGTGTCCAGAAAAAAACCTCTCTTTCTGATGCTAAAACCACTTTTGTTTCCTTTGTGTGATCAGGTTATGTTCTTGTTTTATTACATAAAATAAAACAAGGGTCAGCAAAAACACATATTGTCCACCTTAGAACATGGTCATTACAAATATACCATCTCCAAGTAATAAATTACATATGGGCTTGCATAGTATGCTGTGGTTTTGTTTGAGGAGTTTTGCCCAGGGTCTTTTAAGTAGTTCCTCTCCTTTTGACTTCTACGTGTTGCGTTACAACTCCTGTGAAGAGAGGAGTTACAAAACGTCATCATCAATCCCATGCAGCATCGTTCAACCGGCTCGGAGACGGGCCTTATTGCCCAGCATTACTTTTCAAATCGCAATTCGGCTTTTGAGGGTGAATGGAAACAAATTCTAGCAGTCAGGTTCCAAAATTCTTGTGGAAAGCCATCCAGCTGATCGAAAATGATGGACACACAGAATAATAGTCATATATTAAGAATTAAATGTTCATCAACCACCTTTTGGATTTAATGGGAGGATGTCCACATACTTCTGGCACACACCACTTATTGGGAATCTAAGGCAGATTAAAACAAAATGAACAAGCATTGAGTCAACTCTCTGTCTGCATTCACAGTTTCTGTTGCCATGGCGACGGCAACTAATACTATTCCTGACTCAGAGGGTGGGAGAAACGCTAGGTCAAGTAGCGAGAAAATGAGTCTCACGGCGGATTATACCCTTGAAATGACCTCAGTAGGGATATACTAAGAAAATACTTAGCATGTTCCTGCATAATTTGCCTAGATATTTGTTGAATTTAGAACAGGTTCAAAACTCTCACACGCTTCCCTTAATTTTCTCTGTTGTTTTTAAATAGGAGCTTTGGGACGAATATGTTGACTCCTGCTGCTTTGGGTCTTCTGAGGCCAAAACTGTTAGTCTGTTTACTCCCACACTGGCATGAATAGAGCCAGCAAAAATGTTCTAACTCGTCAATGCTGATGTGACCCATTCTTGAACTTGATAATTATGCATAATTCCATAATGCTTATCCTCTGATTGGGAAACGACACTGACCGATATGTAGAGAAAAACGACTTACTCAGAGAATGTCCAACAATTCATGAACATTGTGATGAGTTATGTTTTTGGGTGAATGTATCGGGGATTAGAGAACCAAAAAGATCTTGAGATTTAGGATTTTTGAATCTTGAATATGTATAGATGGAAACTCTTTAAGATAAAAATGCAAATATTTCTGAAACAACAAAAGTAATAGATTTCTGAATGGTTTGAGGAAGCTTCACGATATGCATTGATTAGCCATAATATTACAACCACTGACAGGTGGAGTTATTTTAACAATAAGACTAATCACATTACAAACATTGATTATCTTGTTTCGATGACACCTCATTGAAACAAGATAATTGGGGGGATTTATCGGGCAGAAATTAATAATTGTGTACTGAGGTTGATGTGTTGGAAGCAGGTAAAGTTGGCAAATGTAAGGAACTGAACAACAATAAATTGTTATGGCGAGATAACTGGGTAAGAACATCAAAACTGGAGGTTTAATGAAAGTTTATTAAAAAATATTCAAAGTCGTTTGAGTTTTGCCCCATACAGACAGACAGACAGACAGACAGACAGACAGATAGACAGGCGGCCCGAATAAAGCATAAACCTGTACTATGTTTTATTGTGGTTTCTAGCTATAAGCATTATTTTTTGGAGAGTATTTTGCTGACACTGTACTGTATGTAATTTTCATGTAGTGTACTGTACTTAGTTTTGCGACTTGGATTTTGCCACCAAAATCGAGAATAACGCCTTATTATCCAAAAGGTCTAAAAGAGCAATGTATTGAGTTACAATGTTTGTTTTGGTAACCAGCATACTGCTGGGTTTGGATGAATTGACCGCTTGTTTTTTGTTGCAATTCTTAATAAGCAAGGTTAACAAATTGACGAAATTTAGATAAATAGAGAAGATATGATAAAAATTAGGAATAATAAGGACACACTTCCGGCCCACAGTGGAGTGATTACTCCCTTTCTATGCCTCATAATGTGTAATAAACAACCCCTACCACCATCTCCAAAAGTAAAGGGTTTATTTCATATCAATCAATCATATGGCGCTGGGGATATGATTGATTGATATGAAATAAACCTTTACTCTTGGTGATGGTGGTAGGGGTTCTATTTATGACACATGTATTACCCTGAACCACTGGATATCCTAACTATATAAGTGATCAGAGACGGCTTTGACAGTTAGCCTATGTAAATACAATGTGATTTATCTAAAGAAATGGGAATGAACACTTTTATCATCACCAATATAAGATCAATGTATAATTCAACATATGTAATTAACCTAAAAGCAAAAAGTCATGGCAAAGAAAAAATATGCAATTTTTAAACAGTGTGTTGCTGTTTACCTCAGCAGGGATGCAAATCTTGGGAAAAAAACCCACTTGCTTCACACAAGAAGAGACCAAACAGGTTAGTGTTCACCTTGAGGAATGACCATTCAGAGCAGATAGAGGTGTCACATTTCTTCTGACTGGGTGTGGTGTCATCTCTCAGGTCATGTTATAAGGAATTTTGAGACCTTGTTTTATACACCTACTGACTGTTTTAATCATTCAAATATTACAGGTGGCTTGATTACAAATTTAGCGGTTATTTGACTGTATATGTCAACAATGACATGTCTGACAATGATTGTCAAATTACTTTCAGGCGATTATTACAATTATCTGAAAGAAAATGAAATATTTTACTTAGATACCTGTTTGACTTATTTTAAAATCGAAATCAATAAATATTGCAGTCGTTCTTGTTTTTGATTACACTTGTTCTGAAAAAGCACAACCGGATGCGGCAGCCAACGTGAACATCCGGTAGCCGACACCGGGCAGGAGGAGTCAAGCATCCACACGAAGAAGACGGGTCGAACTGGCAGCGTCTCAATAAAAGAAACGAGTTTCTACAAGCACCTGCTGAGTTGTGGTGAGTATATTATGTTTATCTTTAATTTTCACCTTTATTTCGCCATTCTTTGTCCTCTTAAATGTGTCCTTTGTCCTTTTAAAGCTGAAGGGAATGAACAATGTAGGCCAGGAGTGAACGTACAGTGTCGGTTTACTCTAGCAGATAGGATGAAACTTCTGCTCTATAACCAACAGACCAGACAGGAGGAAGTTAAATTCAATCTGCAATGATTTTGTCTAGGCGCCACTATAGAATAGTAGTGCCTACTAATAGATATCGTGGTTTAATCATCACTGAGTTAAAAGTATTTAAGTTCTGAATTGTATGGACTGTGCTAACTTGGCATGAACTTCCTCCTCTTTTTTTTAATGGCATCTTATGGAACATATAATTAATCAATGACGCTAGAAGGTAACTCTTTAATTAATTCCTTGAAACATGCATCTCCTTAAAAATTGTCCCTACCAGTTTTTATGTAAACAGTTATGTTCATGATAATTTAATGATCGCCTCCAATCTGTACATCAGCTTACATTTGACTCTCTTTTTTTTGTGCTTGCAGCCTTCTGTGTCATCAGACAATATCACGAACGATGATGATTTGATTCAGTAATGTTCTGTCCTCGACAGAGGGATGCTGATCTCATCTTACCATTGATCTCAACTCGCCATCCCCACACCGGCTGAGGAAGGACACAGATCAGAGCTGCCATGGCTACCACACAGCAGAGACCTTCACCTGCCTCAGAAAGCACAGCAGAGGCCAAAAGGACAGAACTCAGGACCAATGAGAAGAAGTGCTGTGAGTGATTTTTTCTTTCTCCCCTCTATATGCTGCGAAGGTCAAAAGTTGACTCATTGTCTGTTCTGCATTAATCATTGTCTGTTCTGCATTACTCATTGTCTGTTCTGCATTACTCATTGTCTGTTCTGCTTTAATCATTGATTTTTATCATTTGTAACTGTTTTTTTTTAATATAATTTAAAATACAAGGATGCCATAAACTGTTCTTTTAATCACGTTTTCTAGTCTGTTGGCCATATGTGAAAAAAGTTGATAAGGTCCCAGTAAGCACTGACTTTATCAACTACTATGCCTACTATGACACACCATCTGTCATTATTACCATGTGTACTTAGTAGGAGGGAACCATAAAACCTTTTTTTTAAATATACATTTACATGTTAATGAACAATGTGGGCAGTAAGAATGTCTCTAAGCACCACATTGTTGTAACTTCTTAATTGAGGAATATCATGTCAGGAATGTGTGATGGGTTTAAAATGATTTCCATCAAGATTTTTTAAGCCTAAAACTATTCATGCCTGTTATCTCAAACCTGCATACTCTTGCTCCCAGAATCCAGTCATGTCTTGTCTCGCCGGGTTCCTGCTTTGACAGATTATTTCCATTGAGCTGCGGCTGGTCCTCCGTGGAAACTTAAAGGAAAGGAAGGGAGAGAACTGCTGCCAGAATGTTTTACATTTCATGTCGCACACAAGATTAAACTGGATTGAATAAACTTGGTTGCTAAGCAACAAGACTTGGAGAAACATTGACCAGTGGTCAAGAAATGATAGTCGCATGACTGAAATGTTAAGTTAAAAGTTAACCAGCTACAAGACGGATCCTGCAAAGGTGACATTGGATTATGCTTTTTGTTTATACAGTCCACTTTCTTCAGGATTCCACATTTTAGGGGAAAGCTTAAAGGAGGAGTGATGTTTGGAAAGAGGTTTCATGTCTTAAGTTATTCTTTAATGTTAAGTAATTAAAATCTGTTTTTATATGTGTGTTTGCAAAAACTGCAGCTTGGGCCTCCTACATGACCAATTCTCCAACTGTGATAGTGATGATTGGGTTGCCTGCCAGGGGGAAAACCTACATGTCCAAGAAGCTGACACGCTACCTCAACTGGATTGGAGTGCCAACAAAGGGTCGGTAGAAGAGGCACACGTGTCGAGTTTTATAAAAATTTGGTTAAGACTGGATTCAGTGTCTTTAAGTGTAAACTATCACAGCGTAAAATGAAAATATTTTGGGATTTCCGTCTGCATGTATCGTAGCGCAAGTTAGTTCCATGATACGTTGCTCCTTTATTAATAAGGTTGAATGATATGCAAAAAAATATGCTGAGATTAATCTGACAGACGATAAATCAGAAATTCAGAGCAAATTGTGATTTTTGTATTTATTTCACCAGAAAAGATGATTTTTGTGGGATTTGTACCAAACAAGCATGTTCCCTTCAATCTTGGTTAGATGGGGCATCTCTATTTCACCACAATGCATGCTTAAAAATGCTATGTAGTGATACGTATCACCCTTTTTTTTATTTAACGATGTATTGATAGATACGTTTATTAATCTCCACATGGGTAATGTAGTTTTTACAGCAGCGCCAGAAACATCAGCAAAGTCACGGTGACAATAAAAGTAAGACGTAAATCGTAAATATACAAAATACACATACAACCTTGTGTTGAATGTAAAAGCAGAAATTGTATTCATGATTTGAAATTACATTTTCATTATTGCACAATGTTTCCTTGATATTTATTTATAGGTGACAGCCTGCCACAATGTCACCATATGCTACCACATCATTTGTAATTTTCTCTCTCTCTCTCTCTCTCTCTCTCTCTCTCTCTCTGTCTCTGTCTCTGTCTCTCTCTCTCTCTCTCTCTCTCTGTCATAGGCCTCTTGGTTATATTGACGGCCCACAAAGCAAATGTGTTACCTGCTTCAACCATTTTAAAATATATTTTAATATCCGTCCCAAAGAACGACATAGCACGCAAATAATGAAGTCGTTAACTCACTAACAACCAAACATGGTCAACAGAAACACCGGGAGGGATTCTCCTGTAAATACACTGATTGTGGTGTGACCTCTCCTGTTCGGTGTTTGTTTATTTTAATTGTCGTTTTATACTTGTGAGTAAAGTGGCGCGTTATCATCTGCGTTTTTTATGCCGTAATGAAAAAGTCTATGCTAGTATCCAAAAAACGTCCTTCAAACCTGCTGTTGTGAAAACAGAATAGTGGGTGGAAAAAACCTGAAATATGAGCTCTGTTTTTTTGTGAGACTTAATGAAACTCCCTGCTGAGGGAGAAAGTCGACAGAGCCGAAACAGAGAGAGAGAGAAAAGGTCAAAGAGACGATCAAATTTAAGACTTGATCCACTTTTTTTTATGGCTATAGGCCCCGCCATAGAGGTGGTTGAGACGGAGTGCGATCAGTTCATTGAAAAATACATCCATACCATTATATGCAAATATATACAGACTACACATTTGGATACATTGTACTTTTATCCATGTGTGTATTACACATGGCTGCGATGTAGTTTCTGAAATATTTAGATGAAACAGTAATTGCTCTATGATGATTTTATCCATATTCAGAAGGTAATATACAGAAAAAGTCTTTTTTGTTTGATGCCCAGCTGTGCTATTTTAGTTAAATCTACAATGATGATGAGTAAAATGAGATGCAAAAGATGTCTTTCACAGAAATCTAATTTTTTATTAAAGTAAGAATAAATGTTGTATTTTTTACATAAAACAAATATTTATCTCTATTAGAGGTGTGCCACAATTACTTGCAACCCTAGGAAATCCTGCGATTAAAAGAATTGAATGAAAACTGACCTCCTGTTTTACTGAGGTATAAATATGAGGTGACGCAGGCCTTAATCTCACTGACGCTCTTTACAATGAGAAAGACCGCAGAACACAGCAAAGAAAAGTTATAGAGGGAGGAATACACGAAAATCTCTCAACAGTTCAAAATGTCGGTTTCAGAAGTTCGATCAATAATAAATAACAATAGAGACCGGAGATGATCAGCCTGGAAGAGGACATGTGTGGAAACTGACCCTACACCCCATGGGGAAGTTGGTTCGACTGGCAAAAGGTTCTCCATGTATTACAGCTGGAGAATGGCAGAGCTCAATTTAATCTTGGAGTCAGAATGTCTCCCTAACCGCCATCAGATGGCGCCTACACCAGCGCAAGGTGTTTGGGAGGGAAGCAAGAAAAAAGCCTCTGCTGTCGACCACACAGAAAGTACAGCACCTACAGTTCGCCAAACACCACTGGGACCTTCAATGGAACAACGTCTGAGGTCAGACGAGACCAAAGTAGAGCTTTTTATTAAAAAAATGTCCAAGATGGGTGTGGCACAGCAAGAAAGAAAGGCACAGTGAGAAGCCCCTCATAACCACCGTGAAGCCTGGGGGTGGAACGCTGATGCTGTGGGGCTTTTTGTCTTCCAAAGGCCCAAGAGGTCTTATTAGAAGTCATGGTTCCACGGACTCCATCAAAAACCAGCAGATAGTGGATGAAAACCCAAAAGCGTCTTTTAGGTAACTTAAACCGGGCCGTGGTTGGACCTTCCAGCTGGACACTGATCCGAAGCTCACCTCAACATAAACACTGGAATGATTCAGAGATGATAAAATTAGATCTTCTCCCTGCGTTCTCAAACTTCATTACACACTACAGAAGGAGAGTCAGGGCTCTCAGAAAATCAAATGTAGGGTGCCAATAATTGTGGAACATATGTTTTTCGAGAAAGATATTTGTTTTACAGGGTCAGCTTGTAAGGTTCTTTTATTTTGGGTATAGGCAATAAATACTTTTTTTTGCATCTCATTTTCTTTGAAGGGTAAAAATTGTTCTGGAGCGCCCTGTTTATCACCACCATGAACAAATGGCTTTGTGTGGCATCACACTCCTTTTTTATCATATAATAGAAATGTGGAACCCGGAGAACTTGTTTGGCAGACTGGATTCTGCTGAAGGCCGCCACCTTGTAATGGCTTATAATCGTTGCATATCTTTCTCTTGACTCTCTCCTGCACAGTTTTTAACCTCGGAGTTTATAGGAGAGAAGCAGTGAAGTCATACAAGTCCTATGACTTCTTCAGACATGATAATAAAGAAGCGATGGAAATTAGAAAGTGAGTACGAGAGTTCCCCTTGTCTCCTTTAGATTAGTCTCCATGCAGCACCCGGTTTCTTTTCAAGTAGATCGGACGGAGTTTGACAAATAGTCAGACCGTTTAAAGATGCCTTTCAATATTTATTTGCTCTGATTTTCCTAATCAATTATTTCCACAGGCAGTGTGCCTTGGTGGCAATGCAGGATGTCAAAGCCTACCTGATGGAGGAAGGAGGCCAGATTGCTGTAAGGACACAGAAACGACTTAATGTTCACGTATGTCGACTGCAATTTGATTTGGTTTGCATATTCTATGTCAGGTATTTGATGCTACCAACACCACCAGGGAGAGGAGGGAGCTCCTTCTTAATTTCGCAAAGGACAATGCATTCAAGGTGAGAGATAAAAAAAAAAAAGAATGACCATTGGCTGTGATAATATATTCTCACATCTAATGATTAATCAAATGTTTCAGGTGTTTTTTGTCGAATCCATATGTGTCGACCCGGATGTCATCGCGACAAACATCCTGGTAAATCTTGCATTCATGCCTTGGCGTTTGATTTCAGGCAGACTTGTACATCAGTTGTAACAAGTCACGGTGAATAATCTCTAATGAAATATCTCTTTCACAAAGGATGTCAAGGTCTCCAGCCCAGATTACCCAGAGAGGGACAGAGAAAGCGTTATGGAGGATTTTCTGAAGAGGATAGAATGTTACAAAGTGACATATAAACCTCTAGATCCAGACGATCATGACAAGTAAGATCATTGTCATCTCACCACCCACGCAGAGCAAACACTGAGGCCTGAATGAAAATGGAAAGTGTCCTAGTAGAGCACATGTTGTTAAGAACACGCACATGCAGAGACTGTCCAGCAGATGGCGATAGGAGCTGATTTCTTTTTTGGTATGGGCGGTAAATAGCTAATATCCTCTGGGGTCTGAGGGCCATCACCCATACCACATACCAATGTTTGATATCTTTGTTTTCCAGCAAAAAACAGCAAAAAACTTCCTCTGCGACTTGACAATTATCTCTCTAGAATTTTATAAAAACAGGATGAACAGGTTTTGATTTGTGTAGCTGATTAATGTAAATCAAATGATTAGTTGTGTCGTGTTCAACTGTTCACCTGAAGGTCAATTTATTCCATTATAGAATTAGAATCATCATGCTGATCCTTCATGTTAGCGCGATAATTTTCTTAACTGGTGTCTTCAATTTGCTTATTTTTATACACTTCAAGCCTGTTTATATGTTCTATCCACAACTCCTAAAAAGTCTAATAACACTAACGTATTGGATCGGTACAATGGTGGTTTTCAGTAAAATTTCACATTTTCAATGTAATATTCAAAATTTTTTTGCTTATTTTCTTACATCATATATATATTAAAGTTCAATTTCATGTCAGTTTGCTCACAAACTTTGTAGTTCGTTATAAAAAAATGATCGATTTATGTCAATGAGTGCAAGAGAATGCTCACCAGCTAAGAAAATAAAAATAAATAATAACAATGATAATATTAATAGTAACATTATTTGTATAGCACTTTCTGTTTTTATTTTTATTTACAAGAAATGCCGCCCAAAGGGCTTTACATACAGTTTAATGAAGATAAAAATTAAAGCACTTCTGAAAGTAAAAACCTGTTAAAACATCATTCAAAATGAATTCCAACAAAGTTTATAAAAAGCCAATGATACGATAAAATCGTAAAATAAAAAAAAGGAAAATAACAGACATAGAATGCTATAAAAAAAAACGAAACAAAGGAGAACGGGCCAGTGTAAGTCTTACTTAAAGGCTGATGCAAATAGAAATGTTATTATCGCTACTTAATGTTGTTATATCATGATGTGGTGATCTTCAAATGTGACTGGTCATTGGATTGATGTATTTTAATTTGACATTTTCATTTATGTGAATTGTTACCAGAACCAAAATAATAAAAAAAAACAATCATCCAACCACTGATCAGCACTGATGCCTTCACGGCCCACTGGATGGTGCTCTTAAACATTCTTTAGGAATGGTTTGTCTATGATTTGGACTTCACCAGTGAATAAGCCACGCCTTCCCTGCCCTTGAGCCGCATTTCCTTCATGTCTGTGTTTTCTTTTCTCCCCGATAACAGGAACCTGTCTTTCATCCAGGTCATCAATGTCGGCCGTCGCTTCTTGGTCAACAGGGTGCAGGACTACATCCAAAGTAAAATAGTGTACTATCTGATGAACATCCACGTACACTCCCACTCCATCTACCTCTGTCGGCACGGGGAGAGCCATCACAATGAGGAGGGACGCATCGGGGGAGACTCTGAACTGTCAACGAGGGGGAGACAGGTGCGTCTCACTCTCCTGCCACAAAACAACAGAAGTCTTGGAGAAGGTTACCTCAACATTGTAGAGAATAATCCTAGTTGATTGAAGTGATATCTCTGTGGTATTTAATACTTAGCATCAGACGGCAGATTAGCTCGGTACAAAAACTCAAAACCGATCAATTCCATTTTTTTTGTTTAAAATGTTTTACAGAACTGTCATATAATGTTATTCAGTCTTGATGCTGAGATAACCATCTACTGGCTGCGGTTTCATACTCACTGGATCAATTCGGAAGAAAAAAAAATAAACAATAATGTTTGCCAAACTGTAACAGTTCACTTGAATGAACTGACAAACTTAGAACGCTTTACAAAGGGAAATCTCCATGAACGGTGTAACATCTAAAATAATAAAGTAACAGGTAGAAGCAGAAGTGTAAGTAGCACATTTGCTAAGAATAAGATCCTGCTACCATGAATAAACAGCTACGCTGAGAATAACTACCACCCTGTGTCCAGTGGGAATGGACTGAAGCAACTATAAATTTGTTAAGCTAATAGAAGTAATAACTTTTTCCGGTGTTCCGTCCTCCAGTTCGCAGCAGCACTGAAGGGTTTCGTGGAGGAGCATCATCTGTCCGACCTGAAGGTTTGGACCAGCCAGCTGAGGAGAACTATTCAGACGGCAGAGGAGCTGGGAGTTCCCTACGAGCAGTGGAAGATTCTGAACGAAATCGATGCTGTATGTCGTCATACTCGTCACAGGGCTCACGCAGCGAGGTCTGGTCTGAAGGTTTAATTACTTTGTGTTTTCAGGGAGTGTGTGAAGATCTGACGTATGAGATGATTGAGGAAAAATACCCAGAGGAGTTTGCCATGAGGGACCTGGACAAGTACCTTTACCGCTACCCTGGCGGAGAGGTAATACACTTCTCATTGGTCAGTTATCGGGTCGGTGGGCAGCAGGACGCGCTGACCCATCGGGGTCCGTTGAATGATACAGGAATCCAAACCAAACCAAATTTTATGAACCATCCTCTCTTCAGTCCTACCAGGACCTGGTCCAGCGGCTGGAGCCAGTTATCATGGAGCTGGAGCGACAGGGCAACGTGCTGGTCATCTGTCATCAGGCCGTCATGCGCTGCCTGCTCGCTTATTTTCTGGACAAGAGCGCAGGTACAATTCATTCCACAGAAACACGATACGTCTGCAGCTCATGGGCCGCTTTATAGAGGAAGTGTAGGCGTGTGTGAGTCTCATCCAGATTCCAGTGCCCGGTTTGTTTACACACACCACACCGGCGTTGTTGTGGTGGGAGTGTCATGTTATGGTTATTCATTTGGCAGGAGGAACTTGGGAGGGATATTTCCTGTTGATTGCATCAGATCGCATGTTTGGCCCCACTTTGACTGAATTTTGCCACATTTTAAGTTTGATTTGGGCTAATTCACAGATGTTTATTTATTCCTATTGTATTTGCACTGACACATGGAAACCAGGTGATGGCGACTGTAATGGGCTGTGATTTGGACAATAAAGGGTATAAAGGGATCGCGGATGTAGGCGTGCGGTTGTCACCAGTTTAGACTGCCGCTGTCTGGATTTCCCACAATCATCAGACGCAGCACTACGACATTTAGATGTTTTTACGACCTTGACATGTGCTTTTCCCATTAACCTGCTATTATACTAGTCTGTATTTACAATTGTGAGAGTAGCAGGTCAAGATTTAGTATAAGATCTGCGGGAAGGGCTATAAATAGAGTTCTTTTATCTTTTTATCCCCTGGCATGAACAAAGTGAGGAGGGTGATATGGGAAGGTCTTGCAGCTATCTGTCACCTTTCCTTTCCAGGGTATTCTCAAAAGAATCTGGAATATTTTATGTCAAAACATTCTTAACATCAAAACAAAAATTTTCCTCACACAAAAGTGGATTTTGCTCTAAAGCGGATTCTTGTGCCACTGAAGTCCTAAATTAGAGTTTTGAAAGCGTCTCAAAAGCAGTTCAATATCTTTTCATAAACCTTTATTGACACACTCTTGGTAACTTTGGGAATTCTAGGCATTCTTGTGTTTATTTGAAACTTGACATTTTACAACGAAATTTATCAGCTTCTCTCTTCTTGAAAAACACCTATTGTGGCGGATCTTGAGTTTTTCATGCTTATTTTAGTCTCACTGAATTAGTAAAAACGGAAGTGGACTCGGGATTGTGGAACTCAATGTCCATATTTAAAAGATATGTGTATTTCAATGGAAATGGAGTACGGATGATGTCAGCAAACAGTAACTGGGTGGATAGTGTGGAAAATGCTGCTCAGAAAACAAATCCACCAACATAGTTAAAGGCCGACGCAGTTGATCGTGAGGCAGCATGGGAAGTGGTCCAGCATCTTTTTAAAGTCTGAACCACAGCTGAATTCACCAGCGTGGGTGCAGCTCTACCCAGGGTTACATGGCGGTGCCTGCTGCTGTGGGATATGTCCTAACACAACAATCACGTACTGTACTTTTATAAAAGCACATCATGAGCTTTCCCAACCCCGAGTGATATGCTATCCTAAAGATTAGACAAAAAAAGCCCTGCGTGTTTAGCAGGAAACATAACGTCACTGGGTTTAACCGCAGCACAGACAGTCTCAAGGTTTGTCATTTTATCTACACAGATGACCTGCCCTACTTGAAGTGTCCCCTGCATACTGTCCTCAAACTGACTCCCGTAGCTTACGGTAAGTCACCGCGCTCTTCATAAGTCGACACAACTTTCCTTATTTGTTGTGTCTTGCGATGTTTCTTCTGTCTTTCTCTTGTAGGTTGTAAAGTGGACATGTTTGACCTGAAGGTGGAGGCTGTGAACACCCACAGGGACAGACCATTAGTAAGATTCTGACCTGTTATTATTATTATATCACCCCAAAAAGTTGGCGATAAATTGGAATCGTTATCGCAGCGGCGGCATCTGAGATAGCTCAACAGAATTTTCCCTGATCAATTTCAAAGTATATACCCCCATAGACCTTAGTACGAGGAAGAACTGGATTGACTTTGGGAAAGGTCAGTTGCATATTTCCGCCATTGGAGAAAGCCACTAATGCTTTCTCAAGCATTAGTCCGATTTAATCCGAATCTGATCCATATTAATCGACGCGGTGAGATCTATCTCCTGTTTGTCGTATTTCATGCTAATTCTTCATATTAAATTCACGATGGGGGCCTTTTTTTGCGAAAAACACAGTTTTTGGCCGTTACTTCCAAACCATACTTCTAATTATGTCTAAATAAGCTCATCTGAATCTACACATGGAGGTCTGTGTTGTTTATAAATTCTTATTTTTTCACTATAATTATTCATATTTTACCCATTAGGAGGACCATTTTGTGAAAAACAAAGTTTCTCATCCATAACTTCCCAAACGTAAGTCCAATTGTGTCTAAATTTAGCTGATATGAATTGACACAAGGAAATCAGTTTTGTCTCAAACTGAGTTCTATTTGAATAAACTAGTTAACTGTATTTATCTTCATTCTTGAGTCCCTTTGGAATCTGATCTTATATCATGTTGCTGACTTCATAGAAATAGGCAGACAAAAAACAGATGTCCCGACATTAAATGCTTTAAAAGGAGACTCACTAGTAAAAATATATCACGGAGCCAGTTTCCACACATTCAGAACCTCTGATTTCCGTAGCTTCCGTTTGGCATGAAATAGGAGACGAACATTTAAAGAATTTTTTTGCCTTCTCTGCTATGAGTAAGATGAGAAAAGTATGCCTTCCATATAAATCAAAGCACACAAATGTAAAAGGAAACCGTTTTAAGTTTGATGAAGGTGATGGGCTGTTAGGCAGCCCTGATGCACACAGAACCATATAACTGACCCAGAACAGTAATGTTTTGGACTGAACCACCAAAACAAAGACCTGAAAGACGAGCTCTTAGAGCTGAGGGAAGGTGGAGGTGGTAATAATCTGTGGGTTCATTACAAGGACCAGCGCTTTTACATTAAAACAGTCATTTAAGGCAATTTAAGTATAATAGAATGATTATGAGGAACAAAAAAAAAAATACCCTCATTCTGCTGGCAAAGCCAGAATCATCCTAGTTCTTAATTTCCTGATCGGACATTTTCATATCTGTTCTCCTGCCGTAGAGATCGTGCCAGGGAGCGGTTGTGGCTGAATCCCAGACAGAGTGGGTGTCACCACATAACCACATTTATTGAGGAACCTATTTTTTACAAGCAGTGAGAAATATCCCGTCTGCCTAGGCCAAGATAACAATTTGCCTTTCTATTTACGACTGAAAGTATTTTTTACCTCCTTTAAAGAGTTTTTTTCGCTTCTATCTTTTTGTTTATTTTGGATTACAAAGGAAACGGGCCAGATCTCCACCAAACCTACGAGGGGTGGGCTTTAGCCAAACAGGAAGCCATTTATTTAGTACTAGTCGGCATGGAGGGTTGGACCCCTGAATTTCCATGACTTCCTCTAGATTTTTTCCCAATGTTTAGAAAGTCTGGGAAATGGTGAAAAGAAAATCAGTAATAATGTTTAGTGCAGATCGAGATAATAATCACCCCCTGCTGGATCAAAATATATGTTTATAAGACGTAATCTTTGTTTAGTCCAGTATTAACCAGACGTCCATGTGATCATTTGGTTGTGAGTGTTCTTAAAAGTCAATTCTATCCTCTGATCCTTGTAACAGATTCTCATCTGGTTTATTTGTAAGATGGGTAGGATTGTTATGCAGGACACCATGAATTCACTTCCATAAAAACGGATTCATTAAACTTAGGAGTGTTCGTTCCCCCCCTCTAGCTTCACTCTTTATTTTCTCTGACCAGAGTAAACCGAAGACAGATGCAGTGGCGCCAGTTTTCCACAGACGGAACAGCTTCACTCCGCTGTCCAGTCAAGACCAGATTAAAAGACCTCGTCTTTACAGCATGGGCAACCCTCCGCAGGCCCGTATGTCCCAAGCTCCAACTTTACCCAGCATGCAGTTTTCTGAGGCGTCTGAGGGGGCAGAGCTGCAAAGCGAGGTCAGTGTTGTGAATATCGCTGTATTTCAATAACAAAAGAATGCTTCGCACATCTGATACCAAACTTTCAAAAACGATCCACACACACACTGCGACCGTTCCAGTGCTAGACCGTCATCAGGAAAATGATCTCTGTTATATAGAATTTCATGTAATGCACAAAAATTTAAAATGAAACAGAATGTATGGGTTTAAATGGAGGACCATTTAAATGGACCATTAATCACCTTTTGTTGTTATTGCATTACATTACTTTCAACGGGACACACAGAAACACACTACGATCCCACAGAAAACCTTTGTCAACCTTTGGTTTTGCCAATAAGATGTCATAAAAACATCTTCGTCTTTCCGTGACGCACAAATTTCCCCTAGGGGATTAATACAAGTTATTCTATTCTCTTCTTCTTTTTCGGCTATTATTACTGCAAACATGTGAGCACGGCTGTGTCGTCCCAGATCTGTTGAACCGCTCCAGTTTGGACGAGTGTGAGATATCACTGCTCCAAAACAAACGGACACACCCATCTCTTAAAAACACCAGTTATGCTCCAAGACCCCAAGAGTCGGACAACTAAGCCCTTAAAAAGTAAAGTTTAAACAAATCAAAACAAATAAAGGATTTTTTTAAGTGACTGTTTTATTATTTAAGGTGTGAAGAATCATCTTAATTGGCCAATTATGTGTTCTAATACGAGGTATTCGACTCCGGTTTTCCAAGTTTGCAGAAGAAACGACATAGGAACAACAACAATATACACTGAGGTCTGCATAAATGTCTATTTACTGCTGAAGTTCAGTAAAGATGAACCTCAGCAGTACTTTCTAATCATTTCTCTGCATTATGGTTTTGTTAACACGTCTCAATCCAGAGTCAGATCAGATTCAAAATCCTGCTGATGGCGTTTGATGTTTTCGGTGTTGGTGGTGGTAACAGCAGAAATGCCCTTCACAAAACTCCTGGATGTGAAACCGTAGTTTTTTCCCATTCGGGTTTTTGCCAACAATTTGGCCTTTTTAAAATTCGCTCCAGCCGAACAGCTGTAAAAGGACAAAAAAGGAGCTATTCACTCTGCCAGATGACCTCAGATTTTTAAAGTTCAGGGAAAACAAATTCCTCCCTCCCTCCAATTTTGGTTTGGTGTTTTCATTAAAGCTGTCTCTGTCTTCCAAACCTGCAGGACTCAGTGAACGGTTTCAGCACTGCAGACAGAGACGACTGTGTTCGGAGTTAAAGAGGTATACCAGCCTCTTCCTCTTACGTGTCACCTGCAACATCTGAATCGGCATTTATCACATTTTTGTTTTGCTTTTTATCCCAAGCTTTTTTTTAACCACATGGACGTCCTATCATTTCTGAGGGCCAGCAATAACTGCCAATAAGCATCAGCCATTGTCTTCTTAAGCAATGCGTTCCCATGGACATCTGTGGAGCCCCGTGTGTCCTCACTTTGGTTTTTGCTTGATGTGTTATTTTTGTGTGTGTGTGCTTGAACATTTATGGACTTAAAGCCTTTGCACATTAGCCTTCAAATGTAGACGGTAAGCCACCTCAGACATGTCATGAAGACTCGGTAGCAAACTCTCGTAAGCGCCAGTTGGCTTTGAGCATACTCCAAATGCTGTGATCTGCAGTCCAAAAATGCTGCAGTAGAAGAAGAATGTGTTGATTGTTAGTTTAATACTTCACTGGAAGCTCTGGCCTTCAGTTTTACTGTAAGGCCGTAATTCTATTGAAGAACGCCTTCGTTTTTCACCCTTAAAGCTACATATTTAAACATTCCAGTTAAAAGTCCAGACTTCCTCCGATTCCCGACAAGTTGTAATAATAGTCTTATTCTCATTTAAAAATCGAAATGAATTGCAGCTAAGCTTGCAGTGGGACAGACATGAAAACTTTTCATAGACCATGAAAAGTTATAGAACGTTTAATGTGTTTAAAAACTGCACCAGCTACTCAGATATTTTCCTTAAGTGATGCCTACCTGCAGGTTTAACTGAGACAACGTAAAGCTGGTCTCAAATAACCTCCTAAACAGCGTGGTTGTGATTTTAATTATTGGTTTCTTCATGAAGAAACAGAGATCAGCCGTGAGCTTCTGACACAACAAAGACCTTCAAAATAACCATATGGTTAACATCAGTTCACATAACTTTTATTATACTATCATTTATACCTCAGTAGGTAAAAGAGCCTTTATTTTAAAAGGACTACACAGCTGTGACATCAGCTACAAAGAATGTATGGGCACATACGTGACTTAAAATAAATGGAGGATTGATCTTAATTGAAGGATACATTTCAATGTCTTAATCGGAACTGTTATGTTACTGCACACTCTGCTGTACATGTGTTAGTGAATAAAGTTCATTTTAATGCATTGATCTCTGTTTTTATTTTGACCTCAGGAGGTCCAGAGTTTGGTGAAGACCTCTCTGTGAGTCCTTTGAGACTCACTGAATTTTTCCTCCATGTCTCGGAACAATCTGCAGGCGTAAACGTCACCAGAGTTGAAGAAACGGTGTAAAATCTCAGTGTGTATTTCACACATCTACAAAAGGCCAAATCTAGATTTAGGGATTAGATTTTTCACACTAAATATGGTTTTTCTTGCTAACAAACAGACAAATAAAAGTAAAAACGCGTCATATTTACTCGCGTCAAGGCCTCCTTGACGGATGTAAATATAATTGTGTGTCATCTGCGTATCAAGTATTTCTGATATTACCTAAATGGAACGTGTATAACCTGAATTGCATTTATCCAAGCAGTGAGCCTTGGGGTACTCCGTGATTAACTTTGATGTGCAAGGAGGATTCATTACTAACATACAAAAACTCATATCTATAACATAAATTGGTCTTGAACCAAATCAAAGCAGTGTCTCTTATGACAGTTACGTATTCAGACCTTTGTAATAGAGGGTTATTGGTTTTGAATGCGACACTTCGATCTAACAAGACCATCAGCAGGTTGTTTGTAACTTTTATCAATGCCGTCTCTGCGTTGATGCTCTCTAAAAACTTACAGGAAATCCTCAAATAAACATTTGTTACGCAGAATACCAATTAAATTATTGGTGGCTGCTTCATTAAGAATTATAGAGCGATGGTGCAGAGGTTAATGTAACCTGTAACTGTCTGTCTAGAGAATAATTAATAAAAATGGAATTCAATTAAACCAGAAAAAGACCTCAGAGAGAGCAAACCTCTGCCAAGGCACAACAGTACCCATGTTAACGAAAAATTCCTTTAGATTTCTCCATTAATGTCTGAGTGCCAGCCTCTCAATCTACCGACGACTTCAACAAACTTTGAGTAACTCTCAAATAATCCGTAGCCGCTCGTCTACTGCTCCTTCCACTTCAGCAACTCTGTTAGGCCCACTGAGCTCCACCCCCAAAGGAACTTTTGAAACTGAGGCCTCAGCTCCAACCCCAAAAATTTGTAGTTTTTAAAAGCTGCGAAACATACAACATCAACGATAGGATATGCCAAAAACTACGTCTGAGTGTAATGTCATGCAAATCCGTCGTGTAGCTTTACCGTAATCCTGCTCACAAACAAACAAACAAACAAACAAACAGAAAAATACACAGGAGTAAAAACATAACCTCCTTGGTGGAGGTAACTGCAAAATGGATAATTTAGCGTTTAGCTGTGGGTTCAGGAGTGACATAAGGTGGTAAGATGAGCAGTGCAAACGGGAAAGCAATATGATTTTACAGAAAAAAAAGAGCAGCTTAGTGATGGAGTGCAGGGGAAATTGCATATAACAATTTCCTGTTGGGACTAGTTGAATAACCTTATGGCCTGGGGAGGAGTGTCCGATTGTCATGATGTGCTCTCCTGCTACAAATATGACTCCTCTGTGTTTACATAAATAAGTGTTGCATATTAAGAGCTAGGATATAATTATTGTCTTGCCAATTATAAATTGCACGTGGGAGTAAATGTGTGCGTGACTGGTCGTCTGTCTTTCTGTCAGCCCTGTCAAGAACCGGTGACTCATCCAGGGTGTACCCGGCCTCTCGCCCAATGTCATCCGGAACATGCTCCAGCCCTCGACCTCGAACAGGAAAAACATTTACGGATAATGCACGAGTAATCGCTCCTGCATCAGATAATTTAATCTCTATTTCGCTTTGATGCTTCAAATTATCCTTGGATTCAGATAAAAGTCAACTTTGATATGTGAAGCGCCAAATCATAGACAACAAGAGTTATTTCAAGGCCGTTTCTAAAAAAGACAGGTCAAGGCTTTGCACCTTGTTCTCCAGAGACCCAACAATTCTCCAATGAGCAAAAACCTCACAACAGTGGCGAGAAAGAAAAAAAACAGTCGTTTAGGCTGAAACGTTGAGCGGATCTTGACTCAAAGTTCTGATTAGTTTACAAAATGATGACAAATATTAATAATAATACATTTAATTTTTAACGCACTTTACATTCAAATCTCAAAGTGCTACAAAGTAAAAGCAGATAAAGCATCAATAAAAAATAAAATAATAGCTATATAAGAACATGACCAAAAAGCAGCAAAGTTAATTAAAGTTATAGGTTCTGCTAAAAAGGAAAGTTTTAAGTCCTTTTTTAAATGTGTCAGTCGTCTGTGGAGCCCTCAGATGGTCAGGGAGGGCATTCCACAGACGAGGGGCAGCAGAACAAATATTGAACTAGGCCAAGGCTCTCGTCCCAGAAAGCAAAGGGTATCTCCCTGAAAAGACCCCAATCCACTGCGTTGTACAGGTATCCCCCCGATTGAACTCCTCAAATGTGAAGTTATTTCAGAAAAACAGTGGGTTTTTCATTTATTTTCTGATCCAGGCGGTGGTACTTCATATAGCAAGAGGCAAATCTGAGCAAAGGGACACCATCATGTTTAAAATGGAGAGTTCTATCAGAAATACTATCCTATTGCACACTCGGACACCAGGGCTTGTCCTTCAATTCTGTCATCTTCACCTTTCCCAGATGATCAGTCTCAACTACCTGCTTCATGGTCTGGGCATCAGTTAATGAGGCGCTCATTCAGGTCGCCTCATCTGACCAGTCACTGTGTCGCACCTGTACGATCAGCTCATCGCCATTAAGCTGCTGTCCTCGCAGATCCATCAGCCTCAGCAGCAGAGTCATCAGCCACCACCACCAGTATCCAGACTTCAAATAGGGGACCCTTCGAGACGCAGAGACTTTCTATTAGACTAATTATCACACGTCGACTGCTGTAATAAATCCTTCGTCTTCTGTTCCTACATTCTCTGTCTTCTCTGATTGAAATACATATATTTTAGGAACCTTAAAATTTAGATGTCAGTTTCTTCTGAATTCTTTTTCAACCTTTCTTTCGGCCACAGACAGGGATGCTCCATCAGGAGAGGCCGCAGGCAATTTGGCAAAGATGGGCCATAAGTGGGCCCTCATATCAGGACAATCTGCAGGAACCAAATGCTCAAACCTCCAATGGAGGCACCACATGTTCACGTCTAACACCTCTATGGCAGATCTACTTCATAGCACCTCCTTCATTTTTATAAGCACATAGTATTATCTCTTTTTCCCCCCTTCTTTTTAAGATCAATACTTATGTTTGGTGGCCTCTTTGCCTGGGACGCCAAGAGTTTACTCTCACCATTGGCGATGGATACATGTGTTCATCAGGGGACTTGAACCACTTTTCCCCCTTGAGGATTTTTATTTTTAATTACTGGTGCTACACCTCTGACAAATAATTGTCCGCCAATTATTTTCTGATTGCTCATACTTAAATGGAAGTGAGCTCTCTTACTATTTCCATGTTATTATGTCACTCCTCCACCCTCCTCCCATATAAAGCTCTCCATCTGAGCCTCCTGCAGCCACTTAGTAATCTGCTCCTGTGGATTGGTTACACACGCAAACATGTGGGCCGTCGGCTGGAATATACTGATTTTATTGTTTGTCTGCTTTGCTGCAGGTAAATATCCACTTTTCTTTTTTTGCAGATCCTGCTTGCTGTGATGTTTTAACTGATGTCTGTTGATCTTCCACAGGTCAGGTACCAAAGAACTGTTCTGCTCCTCCTAAGTACCCGAACACCAGACCGGGCAAGAAGAATTCCACCAAACAGACGTTTGACAGCGGGGTCCAGTTTTATTATAATTGTGCTTGGGGTTACAAACGTGTGAGCGGAACCAGAGTCGTGAAGTGTCTGAATGGAGAATGGACCAAGCTGTTTCTGAAATGCGAAAGTAAGTAACAATATTTGGCAATTATGTATATTTAAATGAAAAGACAAAACGGATGGCTAAATGTCGATTTGATGATTAATTCAAATATTATCTACTGAGCGTAAATGTGTGATTTATACTGATTTAAAATGACCAAAAAGTAGGTTACAGATAAGAAGCGGCATGGCGCCCCCTCTAGCGGCCAATTGGTATATTACACGTCATTCTAATACATTTATTATGGTGGCTATGGGAATAATATTTACAATATTGAAACAATGATACATCGTCTCTTAGGTTTTCTTTAAAAAAAACTGTTGTATTCAATGATTGATTCACATTTTAAGATTTATTGGACATCAATCACTTGATAAAGTAGATCCAAGAACATTTTACCTTTCAGAGTCAATTCCTTCTCAATACTCTATTTCCTACCGCAGTAAGTTTCCTGTTGTTGATCTTCACTCTGCTGGACCCCTTCTTCAATACACCTATCCTTTCATAAGTTATTGGTTGCTGTAATTTTGATTCAGACCGTTAACACACTTGGCCTCCTTTTCTGCAGGGTTATCATGTAGCAAGGCCCTAAATCTGCCTAATGGATGGTTGGAGTATCAAGGGAACGCATACTTCGGGGAGAAAGTTACTGCTAAATGCAACAAGGGGTGAGTTGATGCCCAATTGGAATCCTGTGAGACAAGAAATCTGTCTGTGTCTCACTATACATCATTCAATAATGTTGGCAGATACACTCTGAATGGATCCAGCTCTATGATCTGCTGGAAATCCGTCTGGAAAGGAATATTCCCGTCGTGTGAAGGTGGGTCACAGTGGATTAAAGGATTCCTACTCACCCCATCATATTTACAGATCATCACTGCTGCACCCACTGAGTTATCCTAAGTGGTTGTTGGTGTTACGAAAGAGTAACCACCGTCTGACTGTGACGCACAGTGGGATTATAAAAATAATACCATCAATCCATCCAAACATAAGGTTGCAAAAGTGAGTATTTACGCACTCATCAGGCCTGATCGACCCGTTCTGCTGTTTGGTTGAGCACATTTTGAGTCACTATTTCTGAGTGAGAAAATGTGTACTCAAGGGAGGAGCCTTGGGGGACACCATCGATGAAAGGGACCACCGAGGAGGAGGTTTTAACCATGGCTTTAGAGGACGTCTTATTCGATCATTTTGAATATTAATTTTTTTTTTAAACTTTTTTCAGCATGTAGTGACTTACTGAAGTCTTAAAAGTTAGAAATTGTGTTTTTTTTTTTCTTTGAGAACATTCCTTCATCAACAGAGGTTGAGCAAATCTAATTCAAATGTATTTCTTTCCATGTGATACAAAATTTCTCCAGGAAATAACTTCATGAATCTGCTTTAACTTATTTTTTTTGTCTTTTTAAAAAAAACGCCCCATGAAACAATTTATCATTTTGTGGATAATTTAGAGTCTAAGATGATTGAATATTGAAAGAAATGAATTTCCCACATTTTTTTTTTTCTTGATGAAGACATTTAAGGGTTAAATGGCGACGGCTTCCTTCTTCTGGGAATCTTTTCTTACTTTTCTTTTTTTTTCCTAACGTGGTGAACAACACAAACTACCACTGTTATAGCCTCCTCTTCCTCTTCCTAAAGATGGAGTCACAGAACAGTTCTGGTCTCACTGATATCAGATGCGGGATGAGAGTATAAAGATAAAAGAGAAGAGTAGAGACAAAGAACCGATTTGAAGATTGAAATCCTCAAATCCTCTCAAAAGCAGTGTGAACTTTTTACCTCTGCCAAGGAGGTTTAGTTTGCTTTGTGTTTGTTTGTTTTGTTTGTTTGTTTTGGAACAAGGTAACGGAAAACTGCAGGACAGATTTCCCTAGAGGTAGGTTTTGGTATATCCTTGAGTTGTTACTTTTTTTGTGATATGATCTCGCATTTAAATAAGCCGTTAAGAGTTCCTTTGATGTTTTCTTTTGGGAGGAGCTGGGGGCTCAGTGGGCTGAACAGGGTTGCCGAAGTGGAAGGCACAGGAGATGAGCGGCTACAGAGTATTTGTGAGATACTCAGAGTTTTGTTGGAGTTGTTGGTAGATTTAGAGGCCTGCAGCAACTCAGACATTAAATGAGAAATCTGCATGGATTTTTTTCTAAATCTTACGGATACTGTTGTGCCTTGGCGGAGCTTTGCCCTCTGAGTGCCTTTCTAGTCCCAAGTCATGTTTTTGGATGTTGTGCATGCCAGCTGTCCATAAGCGAGTCCGTCTACTCACAGAAACATTTCAATGAAGCAAATCTGTAACAAAGCTATCATTTTAATCTCTTCAGTGGAAAAAGCCACCTGCCCATTTCCTGCAGTGGGCAACTCTGTGAGCAGCGGTGGAGCCGGTTCTGTGTACCAGGTGGGAGATTCGGTGTCCTTCACTTGTGATCAGGGTTTCAACCTGGATGGAGCTCAGCAAATCACTTGTGGTCCCGGTGGCCAGTGGGAGACCAAGCCTCCTCAGTGTCTGCCGCTGCCTGATAAAAAACGTGAGTTCAACCCACACCAGCTCACTGTGGCAGTTTTGTTTAAAAAAAAAAAAGAAGCTGGTTGTAAAGGTTTCTATCTTGTTCTACAGGTGGTTGTGGCGTTCCAAAAACCACCAGCAACTCCCACGCCAACCTTGTCGACAAGTACATGATGATGGAATCTTTTGCTTCGGGTGACAGGGTCTATTACGTGTGTGACGTGGGATATGTTCATGCACAAGGCAGCAAATATCGCACGTGTGTCAAAGGAGAGTGGACGCCGCTGCAGCTGAGATGTGAACGTAAGAACTTTTCTCATCCTTCACAGCTCAGCCTTTAACGCAATGCTTAATTTTTCCTTGACTCCTGCATCAAATTACATACGAGAGTTTCATTCATTTTTTTTTTTTCTCCAAAGAAACTATGGAAACGGTTGCTTGTTTCAAGGATGATTCCACTGTTTTTGTGTGTTTCTCTACTGCGTCCTGTAGTCGTTCTTTCACAGTAACCCAGGAAAACTAAATACATCATGTCTCATCCACCACAGTGAACGGCACATCTGCATTTATCAGTCATTTCCCCATTATGTGCTAATGTGGGGCAGGTGGTTGTAATGTATTGGCTTACAAAGCTACAAAAAAAGTCAAAAACAAACAATATAATTTGTGTCCCATTCATCTGATGGCCCAGATGCTGGAAAACTCCATTTATTCTGATGCGGATAGACTGTCACCGTGATTATAGATCGATGTTTGTCCAATGTCCTGGAATTTATACTAATGATGCATTAAAACTGGGTTTATTTTTACAATATAAACTTGGAGAACTACATTTTAATGATGGGTTCATCTTCTGATTATCAGCAGCAAAAAATTCACATCTGTAAAGCTTTTGAATGAAAACCTGACTCATTAAAAAAAGTCTCATTTTTTCATTATTCTGTTTTTATTTGGCACAAATCCTATTTAAGGTCTTTTTAAATTTTGAATATATATAAAAAAAAATCTTTATGTAAATTCCTCACAAATGGAGATTGGCAGTAAAAGACCAGTAAATTAAAAAGGCCTTAAACGCTTTTCGTCCTTTTTGTGTTTGTGGTCAATGGATGTCCTGTACGCCGCATGAAAAGGTCCTATTGTGGTTAAAGAAAACCAGTAGTTGCATAAAAGTACATTTGAATTATAGAAAACACATAATATGAATTCTTTGGCGTATAATAAATGATTTACCGTCCTGATACAGACCAGTCTAAACGTTATCCCCCTTATTATCCACCCCACAGGAAGGATTTGTGGATCTGCTGGAGAACTCTTGAACGGTCAGTATGAGTACAGTGGAGTGGAGTTTGGAGACACGGCTCGGGCCGTCTGCGATGAAGGGTGGGTGCTGCGAACACTACGGATTATGTTCTTTACATTCTCAGTCACTATGTGACGCCACATACTTCCCTCTGATCCAGGTATCGTCTTGTGGGGAAGGAGATGAGGAACTGTCTGAGCCAAGGCTGGGATGGACGACTTCCTGTCTGTGAAGGTGTGGTGAATCATCAGATTATTTTCTTTTAAATCATTTTATCACTGAAAAGTCAGGTATACTATGGAATTGTCTTCGCGCCGTGTCGGACGTAACTTTTTTGTGTTGACGTGAAAATGGGTCATTTTTTTTTTTTTTTTAAACTGCAGAAACTTCAGTGTGAAGAACCGGATTGGAGGTGTTTTATCTCCAAAATCAGTTTTTGGGCAATAATTTCCAAACCGTTGGTCCGATTTAGTCCAATTTCTCTTCTTATGAATTAACTCAAGGCGATCTATCTCATATTTTGTCATATTTTAATCTCAATAGTTGACGATTTACTCACTAGGGGGAGCTGTTTTAATAAATAACACTTTTTTTTTTTTTTAGACATCACTATAATTTCTCAACTCTTGGCCCAAATGGATCGACCCAAGGAGCTTGTATATGTCAGATTTCACTCCAATAGTTCATATTTTTATTAAATAGGGGGAGCTGTAAATTGGAAAGAACTTCATATTTCATTTGAGAAGTCCTAGTTTTCCTTCCTCTTCAGCTTTACCCACTCTGTCTGTTCCAGCTGCGGACTGCAACGATCCCCCACTGGGGAAGAACGTAGAGCTAACGGGTCATCCGGAGCCTCCTTTCACATACAGGCGTGTTGTTGGTTATCGGTGTCAGCAGGGAACCATGAAAGGGCCGCGAGAGATTTGGTGCACCAAGGACGGGACCTGGAACGCTCTTCCTCCAACATGCGAAGGTCTCAGAGACCATTGGTGACATCACACTATTTTGTTAGTCTTTTGAGGCTTTTTATGGCCTGACTAAACCAAAGCGGCTCTTATTTCCTGACAGAAGTCACATGTCCACCTCCGAGCGTGCCTGGAGCCTTCTGGACAGGTTCTCATCGGAGCCGGTTCCAGCCGAGAGACCACATCAACATAGAGTGTGACTGGGCTTACGAAAAAACCGGCCCGAGCTTCATCACCTGTGGGAGTGACGGCGGATGGGAGCCCAGCCTCCCCAAATGCACGCTGAAAGGTAAGCCGCGTGTTTCACCGGACTTTGATGTTATTAGTCTACAGAGGTGGGTAACACCAAGTACAAATACTCTGTTACTGTACTTAAGTATTTAGTAGAACTGTTGCTCCCTTCATTTTTTACCACAACTAGCAGTACTTTTTACTTCCTGCAATTTCAAAACACACATCACTTAAGTAGGTCATCTTTATTTTGAATTAATCTGTTCAAACAATGTTGGAAATAAGTTTTACTTTTAAGACTGCTTTTTACTTTTTGTACTTTCACTTTACCACTTTATTTTTAAACTAGTATGTTATATCATTATTATTTTTTAATAGGTTATTACTTTTACACTACCTCTTTAACTTTCAATAGTACCTCATTCTTTTATAGCGTTACTTTAACACCAGTGCCTCATTACCTTTTGGAGCTTTTAGTTTTACACCAGTGCCTCATTACCTTTTGGCGCTTTTACTGTAACACCAGTACCTCCTTACCTTTACACCAATACCTCATTACCTTTACACCAGTACCTCATTACCTTTACACCAGTACCTCTTTACCTTTACACAAGTACCTCATTACCTTTACACTAATACCTCATTACCTTTTGGCGATTTTACTGTAACACCAGTACCTCATTACCTTTACACCAGTACCTCATTACCTTTACACCAGTACCTCATTACCTTTACACCAGTACCTCATTACCTTTACACCAATACCTCATTACCTTTACACCAATACCTCATTGCCTTTACACCAATACCTCATTACCTTTTGGCGCTTTTACTGTAACACCTGCACCTCATTACCTTTACACCAGTACCTCATTTCCTTCCATACCTTTAACTTGTTCTTGAGTAAAGGCCAGAGTTTACACAAGTAACTGTACTTCTACTTGTGAAATACACTTTTACTAACTCATTTGTTATTTCAGCAAGTCGCAGGAACCAGTGGAGATAATACTCAAGCTGAAATATTCAACCGGACTATTGGAGGAAGAAAGTGACGGTGTTTTTGGGCAAAGTTGCCCAATCTCTTCCCTTGGAGAAAATCCACCTCCATGGATACTATATAACCATATTATTTTCTCATAAAACATGTATAAACACCATTACTCAGACATTAAAATGTTTGAAATGAAGCTGAAGTACAGTATGTTTATTTCAATAAGTGTTTTGGGCAGTAACAAATACAAACTTTTTTAAATTTTTACAGTCGATAATGTTACTTGTATCATCTCTATAGACTAAACGAGTGAGAGTGAGCGTTTCATGGACAAACAGGCTACGAGAAAATAAGAACACCAATTCCATTCATTTAAAAAGACAATACAAAATCCAGACATTTCTTTACATGAGCAAGAACAATTCAAGTGCAAATATCATTATCAACTCTATGATACATCATAGCAGACTCTTGTTAAAAGGCAACAAAAGAAACAAAACATCAGGCTGCAGGAAAAGAAGCTGATTCTGGTCGGAGGAGAGAATTCTGGGGGATGAGCACACGTGGGCCGGGTGAGCATGCTGGGATGCTGATGCTGGAGACCCAAGTGTGACGTGAGGAAGTTTCAGATGGACGGCTCATCGTGGTCCGGCCCAGCATCGCCCTCAACTTTGACGATATGGTCAAAATCCCTTTTGTGTCATCCCAAAAGTTTTGAGTACTTAAATACCGCTTGGTACGTGATACAAAGTTTACCATATAATTCTTATTTACATCACTCCAGACAAAACATACTTCCTGGAAAATTCAGGTACTGACTCTATTTATATTCTTTAGAGGGTTGAATATACAGGTTTGGGATTAGAGTTTCACCTATTTTCCCCAAAGGAAACGCCTGCAACCGGCCAGGGATTCGCAGAAAGCATCTGTGTTTTTATACGGATGTGAACTATTAAATTGTGGATTAGTGAACTTTAGAAGTGCAGATACGCAAAACTATCTAAAGATGAGTTCGCTGTTCCCAGTCTACATGGCGTCGCTCTTCTCTCGGCCGATAAGGGCCTTTCCTAAAATGACTAGAGCTGTGGAAAGTATTGAAGCCCCTTCCGGTTTTCATGTATTGTGATAGATTTCCAAACTAATATACAAAAACATCAAAGGCATCTTGAGTAAACGTAAAACACGCATTCTAAACGATGACTGTATTTCTTGACCCAAAAAAACGGTAATTCCATCCCAACAGGATCTGTGTGGAAAAAGTAATGACCCCCTAAGAAGTCCAAAAATCTACCAAACTGCAGTGATGACTGGTTCCGACTGGACATATCCAGACCTGATTACCGGTTCTGTTCAATCACATCGGTTGAATAGACCGTTTTCAGAAGCAGGAAGTTGGCGTGTCTGTTTCACCAGTAGCACACTATGCCTACAGCTGCTGCTGTGAAATGTAGAATCGCTATTACGGTCATGAGGGCAAATACCCCTTCAATGGTGATTTAGTTATTCGATAACCTTATAGAACCGTTTTGTGTCTGAATTAAGATTTTATTATGGGATGCACACTTGAAGATGAAATCAGGAGCGGGTTCAATCCGTTTTCCACAGCACTGGTTTCCTTTTAACCATCGGACGGATCCAAACATGAAACAAACTTTTACATATTTAATCAAATTTTACCCTGTTTCGGTCGCGGTTCTGAAATCACAACGATTATTTTCCACACATCAAATACTCAGTTTTTATTTTAAAAAAAAAAGATTAAATTTTTTTTTTTAGTATTCTTTAACCCACTTTAATATTTCTCGGAACAAGAGAAACTTCTGCCCCGAGGGTCCGATAAATATTTAATAAAAGGAGTCTCAAAACACATTTAAGGATTTATTTTATTTTATTTTTCTCCTACAAAGGTAGGATGAGTGTGTTCTAAATTTAGAATTTAGTGCACCAAAGGAAGTGGATTTTAGACAAGCGGAACATCACATGACTCAATTTTTATTTTTTTTATTTTTTTATTTTTACTCTGGGGCGGTCGGGCGAGTCCTGCGCAACAAGAAATTAGGATCAAATAATTCAACCCTCGTCTAGTTTATTTTCATTATTTACAAGATTGAAATAAAAACACTAAAACTGGTCCAGACCGGTGAGATGAACTGTCTGCTGTATTTCAGATGAGGAGCTTCCTTTTGTAGAGTATCGGCATTTAGAGTACATCAGAAAGACATTATGGAATTGAGAATTAAAGTGACCTTTTTTTTTTCCTTTTTTTGTTTTTAAAAGAAGCAGCAAACATAACGTCCCTTAAAGACATTTTCGTCTCTCTCTCTCTCTGAGACGTGTTCCACCAGACATCACATCGTCTCATTTCTGCAGCTGTTACAATTATAGTTCATCTCCCAAAAATGTTCCTCAAATGATAAATTACCTTATTTATTTTTTTTGTATTTGCTATAGAAAAAAAAAAATTGAAAAAAAGAGCAACAGAAATTATCTTAAGTTTGGAAAACGTAAGAAAACATAAGATGAACTGTTTAACAGCAAAACCCTCTGAAAAAGTGCTCTAAGAGCTCAAATGTAGTAAGGCTTTGAATGACGTGGATATAATAACCGCTCCTCCTCCAGGACCGCACACAGACGCTGAGGATGGAACCGGGGTTAAACAACACTTAGTCATACGTAATGGTCAGAACCGAGATCGGACCGCTTATTGAAGCAAACTCCATAACAAGCTCAACCCGCGCTCGTAAACTCACTCCTACTCTTTGATAATAGGCGTCTCTACTCTTTATTTTTTTGTGGTTTCATTGCACAAACAATAGAAAACATACCCACTCACAAACTCTACATCCCCATTTAATGCTTGAGCTCGGGTGCTCAAGCGTTTAGACCTTTGCAGACCTTTGCTGAACGGACACCGACAAAAAAACAAAAAAAACAAAAATAAAACAACCTAAAAATCATTTTCAGTATTTCTCAGGTCTGCATAGTGTTTAATGTCAAAGCCTATATAGGAAATAAGAGAGCGTAAACATACTAGTATGTTTCCTAAGTCCTGTGGGAGGTGTGGGATGTCAGGGAGGAAGGGGTCGTGATCCGGTGCTTCAGTGGCTGCGTGACCTTTTTACTTGTAAGGTCGCAAGAAGGCGGAGACTTTGCTGCTTATGAGGCGTATGAAGGAGCGCGGCAGCATCTCGTTGGACTCTCGAGTCGTGTACTTAAAGTAGTTGTTTGGGTGAGCCAGCACATCGAAAAGAGTCTTAATCAGTTTTTTATCCTGTATGGGAGAACACATAGGGGTCAAAGTTCACCAGGAAATGCAGGTTTACAGCCTTTAGAAAAACGGAAACAGGCCGGAGAAGGAAAAATAAAATTCAGTTTCACGTTAAATGGGGGACGGTGAAGAAGTCAAACTGCTCACCTTGAGGATTTCTTGATGGTTTTCTGACGCGTAGAGTCTTCCGTCTCGCACTATGTCCTCCACCAGCTGTTCATAGTCCTCTGGATTCAGAGAAAACGACAGGAGACACAGTTCCTACATGAGACCTCGTGAAACGATGAACGCAGACCACACTTAATCCACTATAAATGTGGATTATTAACGTTTATGGGATGATTTATACCGCATAAAGTAAAAGATGCTGTGTGACATTAAAGGACAAGTTCACTCAAGTTACACTAAACACATACGCTTCCTCTTTCCTGCTAGTTAGTCAAACAGTGTTAACATAGCTTTGGTTCAGTTTAAACGCCTCCATTCCACCTCAACATAACTCATTTATGGTTCTCACAGTACTGAATAATTACTTCTGTCAAATATTTTAGCAGCAGCCTCCTCATTATTAGCTTTAACTCCACCGAGAACACCGTCACAGTTTTTCCGGGGACTATTTCTTTAAGAATTAGGAAAAATTGGAAGCTTTTTTAAATTATTTTGAGCAGTACTAATCAGACAGGAAGCCAATACTAGATTATTGCAAACACATCAGCGCATCCATGACGGCTGTTGTTGAGACGGTAGAGTGGTCAGCCACTTATCAGAAGGATAAGGATCAAACCTTCGGCCACTGAAGCCAATGAGACACCCTTGAGCGAGGTCTTCAGCTGCTTCCCATGTTCCTTAGGGGCACATGTCTCAAACTCAAAGCCCACGGGCCACAACTGGCCCCAACAACAGCTATATCCTTCCCACAGGATAATATCAAATTCTTATAAAAACTGGTCTACTGGCATACAGATCAAAAACCATAGATACTACAAATCCCAGAATGCACTGCGATAGCCAGCGCTTCTCCCTGCTCCTCTGTTGTTAGAGATCAGCGTTTATCCACTCACTCTAATAAACTTCAGGCTTATCCTTCAAAGAGATGCTATGGATGAGAGAGAGAGAGAAAAAAAAAGAGTGAATAATAAAGGTATTAGAAGCTGAATAAAATTGTCATAATAATGCATTTGATTTGCGACAAAGGTTTTAGAAAATGTTGCACGAACATGGTTAAACCACCAGAGGGCGTTGTTGGGTTTATTATTCGTCCTGCTGAGTAACTACGTTTGCCCTGCAGAATGAGATCTTCAGGTTGATCCATATTATAAACTCTCTCTCTCTCTCTCTCTTTATTTCCCTGGTAAAATACCGCTTCAAGAATTAGCAGAGAAATAAGGAATACAAGGTATTAAAAAAATGAAGTTACAATAGAAGAAGTGATAATGGGCTTGGTGAGATTTCTTGTGATATATAGATATTAATATTATTCTATTTATAATAGAATAATATAATGAATTAATTTATAACTATTAAGAAGTATCGCATTTCAGAATAAAGTAATAATGATCAAAAATGTGTTGTTTTTTTTAGCTTTTTTGTATAAACCACTAGACCTCTAACCTCTTAAAGATTAAAGACCAGCACGTACTAATAAGAAATAAGATTATAAAGTCATATTTTTTAAAAAAAGAACAAAAATGCCTTTGTTACCTGGATATAACGTTATTGAGAAATTAAGATATTCAAGATTCATGGTCTAAAAAGAAGTGTCACCGAAAAGTTGAACAATTTTGTCTCACATATGAGATATTTTGACTAGATATTAGACAAATATACTTTGTAATATTTAGACCTTTTGCTGTGTTAAATCTTTACGCAAAGCAGATCGTTTTTAGAATCCCATTTGCTCAAATTGTTTCATTATGGGCTTTTATGGTATTTTTTATTAAATTTATTGAATTTGCTCTTTTAAATGATATTAATCTCAATTTTTGTTTTTTATTTGAGCATCAGATGCTCTTTGTAGCTTGTATTCATGCGTATCTCAGCAGCATGTCTTCTTATGCCGATCCATCTCAGCATAATCTATAACCGCTCATTCTGGAAGAGCCATGAGGGTTAGAGTGGGTTGGAGCTGATACACATTCATCACAGGAGCCGACACTCACGCCTTCTGACACCTCCCACCCAAACCGTCACGTCTGTGGATGAGGCTGCAGACAGACACTTTCAATGGTGTCCCATGGACAAAAAAACAAACAACCGCTGTGAATCTGAAACAAGTACTGTATGTGGGTAAAGTCTAAAAATATATTTAATTGTTTGAATAGATTCCCATTCATTCGGGTGCACCAAAAGAAAGTGTCCGTTTTCAGATGTGAAAACGTTTAACTTCTCATCAGAGAGGCTTCAGGCTCACATCTATGAGACCCGGTTTGGGAGTCGGGTGTTTGACCTCCTCAGGGGTCGTCGACACGTTGAGCTTCTTTTGGTGCAGACGAGATCCACAAGTGTACGGCTTAACACGAGAAAGTCCACTCTTGAGGTCATGACTCAGCGGTCCAACTGCACCGACGGGAGAGGGATCCCTCCTTTGATGACAACAATCAGCCACACGGCCAACAGTCTCAACATCTCGACCCAGACTGTTTCACACTTTAAATCACGTAATGCCACGACTCACAAAATGACCCAGTAGATAATCAAACGGCCCACAATAGTGAGGGACGGTCAACTACACACACCTCAAGACTCTCATTGTATGAAAGACCTCACAGGAGGTTGAACCCCCGACACCCCACTGGTCAGTCAGAACCGGTTGGATTCTTAAAGATACAACATCTTCAAGAAAACAGGAAGTCGAGCTGCTTCTGATTCAACCCTGGACGATGATGTTCATGAACAGAACCAGCTGAGCTATAGCTGAATGAGCTACATACCATCATAGGTGACATAGGGGATCTGAAAGCCCCTGGCGCTGTTGGCCTCGTTGGACTTGAAGTTGATCCAGAGACGTCTGGAGCGAGCTGTGAAGGCGATGGGTCGCTCATACGTCTGACACGTCTCGTAGGTGGTGATGGATGTGGCTGACCCTTGCAGGGGGACGGAAAAGAACAATGTGTGACTGAACCGGTCTCTGACCTGCTGTTTGTATGGTGGACTTAAAGAGACACTCACAGTTCTTCCTCATAACCAGAACATCTCCACACTCATCCTCCGACGGCAGGAAAATCTCGGGCACCACAATTAGGATCTTGCGCTTGCTGGGCGGGTTGATGTTCCAGATGCACTCCACGTTGGCGGGATAATTACCGGGATAGTTAGGTGACTCAATGTAACCCATGAATTCGCCCATCTCGCCACCACACTGTCTGTCTAGACGTACACAAACAAACACATTCAATCCCCAGCTCACGGTTAAGAAGTCTGAACACACAAAACTGTAATCTGCACTCACTCTTGCACTGCGAGACACTTGTGGCGCCGTCAAAATCTGTGGTGGTGTTCCCAGGGCAGGAAATACAGTAGTTCTGTCTGAACTCCGTCTGATAGGTGCCCACTGGGCAGCGGATGCACCGGTGGACGGTGGTGTTGTAGTAGTGACCAGGAGAGCACTGGACTGTGGGTTAGAAATAAATACACACATTACGTAAGGAAGAAAGAAACGATTTTCCATATTTGGCGGAAAAGTGCGGGTGCTGACCTTTGACCTCGCAGTCATGGAAGGAGCTGGCACCTTCCCGCTTGGTGCCCAGTCCCCCCCCACAAGGGAAGCAGAGGGTCCGTCCCAGATCCGGCTGGTAGGAACCATGAGGGCACGGCTGACAGGGTTTGAACCCATCGCTGGAGAAGTAACCTGTTGGACACTGACCTGTATTTTATTTAGATCACAGGGAGAAGATTGCATTCAATACACTACGTGGGATCTGGACCATAAGTTTAACATTTTGGCGAGGAAACCAAACTACCTGCACAGGAGGAGATGTTTCTGGCCCCGACAGGGCCGTGGCCATCACTACCAGGACAGAGGTCACAGGCCAGCTGTCCCTCCTTCTCCTGGAAGGTGCCAGGAGGACATGGGACGCAGCGCTCCTGCTCGCCATGATAGTAAGAACCCGGCGAGCATCTGACTGAGAAAATATCCATAACGGCTCCAGTCAGAGATGACACACTTTAATCAGTCAAAACAACAAAAAGTAAACCATGAACTCTGGTTTGATATGTTATTGTCCTTGAACCCGTTTCAAACACAGTTTATATTCAGTGACCACTATATTCAATACACCTGTCAATCAACACAACCCTCACGTCACATAAAATAATAATAATTATAATAACTGGACCGATACTATTATTCCTGACGGCAAGGGTACATTCCTGAAAATCCTCCAATCCCCTGTTTGAACTTCTCAAATTAACTGTGACTCATTAATAATCTCAAACGGGCCATATCGACCCAACCTAACTATTTCTATGAAATCAGTAATATGCTCTAAGATCAGATACAATAGTGACCCAATAGCGAAGATAAATACAGTTAAACTAGTTAAAGTGGAAAAAAGGACAGATTCCTAGTGTGGACTCGTATGAGCTAAATTAAGACAATTGGATTTATGATTGGGAGGTTACAGAGGAGATACCGTTTTTTCCACCAATAGACCCACCTAATGAGTAAAGTAGGAATTATTAGAGTAAATCAGAGATAAATCTCGTACAGTCGATTCTTATGCACCAAATTTGGACCAAATCGGATCAACGGCTGAGAAATTATGGAAATTATGGCCCGAATACCTTTGGACATGATTCCCCTAGTGGCAGAAATATGCAACTGCATTTCCCCCAAAATCAATACAGTTTTTCCTCGCAATAAGATCTGCGAGGGTGTAAAATATGAAAATGATCCATTGAATAAATCAAGTTAACATGAAAGATTTGAGACGGCGGATGCAATGATGATTCCATAATATCTATCTATTCTAGGATATAATAATAATAATAATAAAAATCAGTATTAATTGTGGGAAAGCTATCAAAAGTAATAAAAGTATATCATATCCCAAAAGAAAAATTAAATAAACCAAAACTAAAGCCCGGACATGAAAAGTCGGACGTGTCCAATCGGACTCGTTTACAGAGTTATCAATTCTGTTACTAACTTAGATTCAGACACAAAAATGCTTCAAAAAACACAGTTCTGTTGACACAGTCTTATAATTAGCACCTCTATGTCTGTGTCAACAAAACCTGAACTCAAAAGCATCATTACAGTAAAGTATTCATGGGCAGCAGAAATCAAAGGTGCAGGTCTTTGTGGACATTGTAGGTACATTTCATCTCACAGGAATATTATCAAATACCTGAGAAAGGTAACATTTGGCATCTTCCATTGTTCTTATACACCAGTCAACCATAAAATTAAAACCACCAGCTGCAAAAAACTTTTTTTCTCACCAGGCCCAAACTAGATCAGGTCAAAAACATCCAACAAAACCAGGTGCTCTGACCCATACACCGAGCATGGGTCCCATCCTCTGACCCATACACCGAGCATGGGTCCCATCCTCTGACCCATACACCGAGCATGGGTCCCATCCTCTGACCCATACACCGAACCTTCACAAAATCAGCTCTTGTCAAAGTTGCTCAGACTAATACTAACTTCAGTAGTAAGTGGTTATAATGTTTTGGCTGATTGGGGTTATTTTTCTAAAATTCTACACATTTAGAAAACACAGGTCCAGTCCAGCTTTCCAGTCTTACCACATCTGCCATTGTCCCTCTCCCAGCCCGGACCACAGTTCTCATGGATGGGAGTGGCCTGGGGGAGTTTCTGGGCCACCTCGTATTCCAAACCAGCGACTCGGATCAGGAAGCGCTCCTGATTGATGGACTTCTTCAGAGCCTTGATGTAGGTCTTCACCTGCTTCTCCATGCGCTGCCTGAGACAGCTGAGATTGCAGCTCCCTGGTTGTGGATAAATATAAACATGCCGTGTTTCAGTGCGGCATGAGTCATGAGGACAAAAGACATGCTTATGAAGTTTATGGTGAAAATCAGCGCCATCGAGGCATGTTCTGATGAGGGGCCTGACCTGTCGTGTCTCCAGGTTTGACCTCGGCCTCCAGCTCCAGAGTGATGCGTGTTACTTCCTTGTTGGAGGGGTTGCGAGCACGTCTTCCTTTAGACTTCTTAGAAGAGTCGCATTTGAGGTTGACAAATGTCACCAGGCAGTTGCTGCAGGGCTGCCCACTTCCTGTTCACCACACGATGGCACATCATTAATCCAGACGACACGGCAACTTACCCTCTCTTCGTCACAGAATGTCTACATAAATTACGAAACCAGGCCTACACTAAGGGCATATCCCCCGAAAAAAGCTCCCAATCCCCTGCGTTGTTCAAGCAACCCCAAAAATGTATTTTTTATAAGAAAGCCCCCCCCCTTGAGTGTAAAATATGATATATACAAGATAGATCTCCTTAAGTCGACTCACACGCAACAAATTTGAGCTAAATCAGACCAAAAATTAGGAAATGATGGCCTGAAAACATTTAATTAAAAAAGATTCATACAATTTTGGAGAAAAATATTTTCCATTTTCCCCAGTAGAAATATATAAATGTCCTTTTCTAAAATGAATCCAGTTTTTTCTTCACACGAAGGTCTATGTGGATATAAAATGTGAAGATCCATGACATAGGCTTTGAGTAACGGTGTTAACACGAAGGGTGTGTGACGGGTGCGGCGATGAAAATTCCCTAATATCCCCGACTTTTCAAGGATGTAATAAAACATTTGTGTTTATTTTGATTACTAATAATAACTAACTATTAACTTTACATTATGTTTGTATTTTTTGGTTCATCTGTATCTATGTCTGTCTGTCTTAACAAATAGGAAACTGAAAATGATTGTACTTTCACATCAAATTTCTTTTTTTTGGGGATGATGAGGGAAAAAAATGATTAAAAATCTTTCATCCTTTATCAGAATTTAATTTTGAAACAGTGTAAGTGATGGAATAATGAAAGTTGTTGTTCCTATTCTAAAATTACAAATAAAATCCCTTTAATGTTCCATAAATAATGGCATGCAAGGGCAGCAGCAAGCCGCTATAAAGACAGACCTGGCCCGAGGGTCCGCCCTCTGTCTTCTGTCCTCCCCGTTAGCTTCGGATGCAAGTGACATTTGGCGTTTTTAATCTTGAAAGAAGCCGTCTGCTTCACCGGAGGGGCCAGAGTCTCTACAGACAAACACAGCGCAGTGGGAAGGAGCACAAAGTAACATCAAAAGACGGAGCGTCTGCACAGCCGTGATTGACTGACGGGATTTTAGACGTGTTTGATTAAAGGAATCTGGAGGGCAGCGAACCTATGCAGCTCTGACTGCTGCTGGAATTGAGCCTGGAGTGGGACTTCCCTCGGAGGATGGGGATGCCACAACTGACCGAGTAGCTGCTGTCGGACTCTGCAAAATGTCACACATACAAAAAGATTTATGGTTTCGAAGGACTCTGGTGTTTCGCGTTGGCAGTCTGCCAGTGGGGGGACCTACCTGCCAGATAGTGAGCTCTGGAAGCACAGGTTAGAGAGCAGCTCTCTTTCTTGCCCGTCTTGCTGCAGGTCAGTGTCGCCTTCGGTGCCACAAGTCCGGCTGGACATTTCACCAGCTCTGAGGGGACATAAAACCCACACATGGATGAGAGAGAGAGAAGTCCAACAAGGCTCTGGTATGAGGAGTGTGTGTTTGCGGGTCAACCACAAGGGGGCAGTGCTGCTACGTACCAATGCAGTCCTTCCTGTTCCAGTGCAGCTTGAACCCTGGTGGACAGGTACAGTCATAGCTGCCCAGAGCGTTGATGCAGCCATATTTGCACCCTCCACGATTTATACTGCATTCATCAATATCTGTAATAAATATGGTATAACAAATAGAAAATTTAGCGCCCGCCAATCAAAGGAGCATTTGTCCAAGAGCAGACTCAAAAGATTACAGTTAATAAAAATATCCGGGGTTAGTTCAGCTGCATCAAATCAAAGAGGAAGGAGTGCAGCAGTGAATGGGTACCTCCTGTCTGGATCATTCACAATATACTCAGGTTCCAGAGAGATCAGGGTTTAAAACCATTAACCAAGAAAAAACGAACTATGGAAAAATTGTTTCCATTATTATTCTACTATTTTATTTCCTTGTGAGCATTTATCAATTTAAGATTTCAGAAACTCAAAATGAACATGAAAATGAAAATTGCAAATTTGCCCGGTAAAGCATGTTTTTAAACGGTTCCAAAAAAAAATCGGACTTATAAAATTGTCATGATGAAATTTTGTATTTCATGGAAAATAGTTAATTTTATTTAGATTAGTTCAACCTTTTGGTAAAACATGTTGTTAGAAAACTATTTGACCCTCTTTTTTGGGTTGTATCAAGTCATATAATTCAGTTGAGTGATGCCATTGATGCCAGACAGGAAATGAGTTTAGAGGGTTTCGCCAAGGCTGAAGCGGCTGGCAGACAAGTGGCGGCGACACCGGGAGAGAGATTCAGACGATGGCAGTGATTGATGATCCGCCTTGCTGATATGAAATGATTTTTTTTTTTTTATCTCATTCAATTATTCCCCCTGAATAAAAACAGTTGGCGGGCCTCCGTGCTCGCTGAGGAGGATGATGACTTCATCAACGGCGCTCTGCTGATGTGTATCCTGAGCTGCTCGGAATCGCTGTGAGAGATGTGCTGCTTATACTTCGCATCAAAGCACTCGTTTTAAAGGACAAAGAAGTCTAATGAATATGTGATGGAAGTGGAGCTCATCTGCCAACAACTGTTGTTATGACTTCTTTCTTCCTCCCGCACTTGAAACAGAGATGTTAAACGAAAAAAAAGCACGGAACAACAATTGCTCTGTGTGAAAAAAAACGTTTTAAAATAGGAGGAGGAATTTCAAGATGGGTTGGGGGAGTTTATGGAACTTATAATCTTATATTTTAATTACGTTTTTGTGCTTATTTACAGCACCTCCCAGTCCAAACCACATCGTAATGTGAGTTTTTAAAGAGGAATGCAGAATCAGGAGAGTTTAAAGAGCACCTAAAACTTAAAAGTGTGGTTCGAGGAGAGTCCACTCCCTAAAGCCGGGCTTTTAAAGGCTACGACTTCAGAGTGGTGGCTGTCTGATTTTAACTCGCACTCTACGAAACAAATGTTTGAGGAAGCTCACGATCATCGGCGTGCCAACACTGTGCGACGTGAGTGCTCACACTGTACGACCCGTCTGGCTCCTGCAACCCGTTGTCACTACCGACAATTGTCAATAAAGTTTTATTTGAAACCTCTGAGGCATATCATTTTTTTTTCTTTGTTAGCAATACGCCAACAAGACAGAAACGAGCTGTTTTGATTATCGTTTGCCTCCTTGGTGCAGAAACTTCTTCTAGTTTCTAGAGTGGGTGTCTAGAACGCCGTGGACAGCATGGCTGGTCTATTTGATTCTATTAGAGACTTTGAGGCGATCTACGTTTGACCGTAAAGACTGATCTGACGGTTCCGACTGAGGTCGCGTTGCAAAATATCCAACCTGTGTCTGATTTAGGACCACATATGAAGTAGCCCAAATCGGAATTGGGGGCTTGTGCTGTTCACACAGCCATGAAAGAGTCACGTAGTTCTTGGTTGTTTCTAAGTTGTTGCAACTTCTATGTTGGTTTTAATGTTTTTGCCGATCACTGCAACTACATTGTCCTTATTCACAACTGCTCCGAGATTACTTTCTTATCAGGTAAGCAAAAAAATGAGTGGATTGTTTCGCTGACTGTGGGGGAGAATGGCTGGATATGCGCCCACTGAGGGGTGGGGGGTGTTGACAGGCCTCTGCACAATGCTGGACGGCGGGTCGCTGACCCAATTGGGTTTGTTCAGGGTGAGCCTATTGTTAAACACCGAGCACAACTTTCTGGATTGTTTGGCAGCTATATTTCGCTTGATAAACCTTGCAGGAAATAACATAACCTCCGTTATGGCCGGGAGTGAGAACGTGTAACAGTGAGCGCCGTAAATCTCTGGAGTTATCTAACATTTCTGACAGCGCCGATGAAAGGCGAAGGGGACATCATTCATCACCAGCTCGCTCCACAATGGTACGGAGAGCCATTTACGCCGGACCATCCTATCCCATCCCAGCGGCTCCTGTGGCCCGATTGCCCTTCGTCATGCGAATAAAAAAACCTTAAAAATCTAATTCTGGTGCTCGTACCACCTGAACCAACAGCCAATACAGCGGACTATGTGCAGAACCGGAACCAATGAACCCCTCCCCCACTCCCTCTTAAAATACTGCGTGTGGATCTTGCCATATATGCAGGGGGACGAAGTAAAACTTTCAGCAGCATATCAAACAACCATACCGCTCAATTGTGGTACCCATTTTTGTGAGAAAGTACTGGACCCCCTCCTTAACCCCAATGTGTTTATAACTGTGTAAATAACAGGGGGGGAATAACATCGACCCACCAGAATTTATTGCTTGTTTTGCCGTAGTAGGCCACTGCAACCAAACCCACCTGACAACATTTTTGTAACTAACTGGTTGCGTTTCGCAGCATTTAAAATAAAATTAAAATAATAAGCCGTTAGGAGTAGTGACATCATGAAGTAGCTATTGCTGCCTCTTTCCTTTGATTTTGTTTATTTGGGGGTGGAGCTGGGGGCTCAATTTCAAGATCTCTTTTGTTTCCTTTGATGTTCTTTTGGGTAAGGAGCTGGGGGCAAAGTGGGCTGAACAGAGACAAGGAAGTAGAAGGCGCACGAGACGGCCGGTTGCAGAGTATTTGAGAGGTACTCAGAGAGTTTGTTGGAGCTGCCAGCAGATTAAGAGGCCGTCAATAAACCATGAACATAACATCAATGGAGAAATCTGCATGTTTTATTTTCCTTAAACTTCAATTTGATTTTGTTCATGTGTAGAACCATCAATACCGTAGCTCAATCTTTTTTTGTATTTAAGGTACGTAGAAGGCAAAAAACAAATAAAGTGGTCATTATAAGTAATGGTAGTTATGTAAGACGGGGGTTTACGAGTCTGTTGTTTTGAGATTTTCAAATGAAAGTCTGTTCTCCACAGTATCAAGGATTCCTAACCGTTTCCCCTGGAGCAAATCACATCCACTTCTTTCATTAGCTGACAAAAAAACATTTTTTTCAACCTGATCTGAAAGGTCCTTTCTTTCTCATAATATAAATCTCTCTTATGATTTTCTAGCCATAGATTTATGGTAGGGGAAACCTTACCGATAGATGTTTCTGATAATCACCTTATTATTGGAGAAGAGGAGTTAGTATCTTGGCTAACTGTTAATCCTCATGTGTGACACAATCCTTCATGTTACCCAAAAGTAAATAACTTTAAAAATCCTCATAAAGTTTATATCCAGGGATATGTGTAATTATGAAATGTATATTTTTCCCGGAAAAAGTGTAGTTTAAGAGACTTCCAGAAAATGTGAGTGGTCCTACATCAGCATGATTGATGTGACCTAGTTTGTTATCTTGTGTGCACAAGATTAATTATCTTGTGCACAACGTCTTATCTTGTGGGCACAACATCATTTACTGTTAATCCACGAGTGTCCTTTGATGGCAGAGCCAACATATAACGTATCATGGACTGACATGGATTTACAACGTCTTTTTTTTTTAAACTTTGAATTGGTTTAAGATACAGCGCAGAGGACGGAGCACGTTCATTTCACCAAGTCAGAACACATACACAATGCCGACCAACATTATTTCCGCTGTGATCCTGTCAAAATAAGTACCCTTAAAATACACTAAGCCGCAAACGAAGAAACACAAGCTGGTGGTTATGCCATAAACAAAAATAAATAAGTTACAGAATCATATTCTAACAGCTTTGGCTCGGAGGTATGGGATCGTCATCGGCAGGAGTCACTGACCGCGCATACTGAAATACAACAGGCAGCAGATACACTGTTTGTTTTTTTTTAAAGAACATGCCTGCCTTTGCAACGCTGAATTTATCTTGTGCGCACAAGATAAAAACATTTTTTCTGGAAAGTAAGACAGGACTCCCTCATAGATGAATCCTTGTCTCTGCTAGATCTCTGAATTAGAATGTCGGGTCATCCTGTGAGACCACCTATTCAAAGTACATTAAGTAAAAGTGGGAGAAGGAACTAACCAGTGATTAATGCAGAGGAGCAGTTTAAGATTTCTTTCCACATGCCTCTCTATAAATATAATTACCATTCTAAACCTGTGTATTATGCTGCCTCACACAATGTAGTATTCGATACAGACAGAAATAGAAGAAACCAGGAGCAGGTCACACTGTGCACTCTGGAATTTCTGACAGCCATTAAGAGAAGAAAATAGTAGAGTGCGTTGGAAAGATATCTTTATTGTCTATATCCTATAATCTTTAATTAAAATTATTCACAAAACTCTGCGGCAGAGATGTTTTAGGGAACACTATTTGCTATATTGCTATTATACCATTTGTAATATTATATATATATTTTTAGCAGGTTGAAGATTTGATCCAAATGTAAAGTGCGTTATAAATCAAATGTATTATTATTATTACGATTATTGTTTAATATTCTTACTCGAGTTAGAGGTTAGATTTTTGTGAATAATTTGAATATAATTTCGAGAAGGTGCTGAAAGAACGGGCCTCAGTTGGAAGTTGTGTTAAAATGCTCTCTTTTTTTTATTTATTTTTACAGTGTAACTAACTGCACGGTTGTGTGTGTGTGTGTGCAGAACCCGGTATCTGCAACAACAGAACCTCAGTCACATTCATCATTCTACAGTCTGTTGCAACATTCCTGATCAGTAGACCTGTCAGACTCCAGACAAAAAACATGGAACAAATCACTGTGAAGCTGTCGTTGGAGTACATATGCTGTCTCTTTCTGTCTCTTCCAGAACTACTGTGAGGCCCTGAGGCGATGGAGGCAGCAGCAGAGTGTAACTGGTGATACACACTCCATCAAAGGGCTGCTGCAACACCTTGATGTGCTCCGGAGGGTAACTCGCCGCCTGCCAGGCAGATCCGACGCGTTCCCACACAACACCGAAAAGCTGTTCCTCCTAAAAGTTCCACGCCGCGTTACGTACGAGAAAATACCTGCTGATGTCCGATGGTGAAAGATTCACCTTGAAAGACCATATCTGTGACTTTTCGTGTTTTAGACCATTAACAGCAGCACGAATAGTCCACACTTTTATATCACTGCCAAGTGTGGCGTAAGTTCTCCGATGATTTTCTGCCTTCCGGGCAGCAACACGTTTCATTTCAGTCCACGTGAAAGTCAACTCGCAGAGATTTAAAAACTGGCTTGAGAGAGGTAATCCATCAGAGCCGAGTTCTGTTCGCTCCTATCAAGAGGTGCAGGAGCGTGCAGGTGCATGCAGGGATTTTTCCGTGGTTTTACTTTCAATGACGCAGTGATGTTCAGACATAGCGAAAAGATTACGAGTAAACCCACACGGCAAGGGTACGTCATCGAAAAGCCCCCAATGCCCTGCATTGTACAACGACTCACGTGATTGAATGTGAGGGAATTTGTTTCTGAAATAGGGAAAAAAGAACTTTCAGATTAAATAATACATTTATACCAGAACGTTCTCCTGTTGATTCCCGTGAACTAAATTTGGACTAAAGCGATTGAATCCAACTTGTATTACTATTATTATTATTATTATTTACTGTCATTGTTTTTGATTTCACTCACTAGGAGCGTTTTAAAAAAAAAATTGTTTTCCAGTGCATGTTTGTGAAGTCCAGTTGTGTCCAAATGTAGCTCAAAGTAATCGACACAAGGAAAATCTGTCTTGTTTTAGAGCTCAAAAAACATATTAACTGTATTTATCTTCATTAGTGAGTCATTATGGGATCTGATCTTAGACTATGACTTCATAGTAAAAGTTAGGTTGAGTCAATATGGACTGTTTGAGATTATTAATGAGTCACATTTCATTTGCTGTGTTCAATCAGGGGGAATTGCTTGAACAAAGCAGGGGATTGGGGGGCTTTTCAGGGTTATACACATAGATTTAGGTAAATAGTTTAATCAATTCGATGTAGCAACATCTCAAAAATGAATGAGTGGTCTGCTGCAGAGGAAAAGTAGAACTTTTAGAAAAGAACTTGTAGAGACAGGGGGTGGGGGTGGGGGTGGGGTTGGGGGGGTGCTCACCTCCACAGTGTGCCAAGCCATAGAGGACGTATCCTTTGTGACAGAGGCACTGGAAGCTGCCGGCAGAGTTGACACAAAAGTGGTCACAGGTTCGGTCGAAGGAGCACTCATCGATGTCTGTATAGAAAGAAAGACACGCCGTTAGAAACTTCTCAACAAATTACAAATACGCTTTGATTTTTCCAAACGGGACTTCCTTCACTCCATCAAGGCACTTTTTCCCATTTTTTTTTTAATCTTTTGTGCCGTAATGCCTTCATTGTCCGTCACAAATCGAAGCGGGTCAAGAGTTATTCTGCAAAAAAAGAAGGGCATCTTTTGAAGAGAGGGCGTCCACTCTGGGTTAGTCAGAATAACGGCTGACCTCCTGGAGTACGCCGCTGTCTGTCTCAATGCGCCGAAATGGAATTTTCAAAGCAGGTTTGAAATAACAAACGACCACAGCGGGAGTCAAAAGAAAGTCTGCTCTTCACCTGATAAAAGACGCTGGAGTGCCATTTCTTGTCTCGGAGCAGAACCTGCCAATCACCTTCCCCCCTTTGTCCTCCTCATCATTACCCGATATTTCTAGAAATGCCATTTGTGACTTCTCAGGCTTTTGTCCTGAGGTCAGACGGACGCCTTGTGTTTAAAAATAAATCAATCATTGCATTTAAACACGTTACGAATGTACGTATAATATATGAATGACATTGTAAACTCAAAAGTCTATTTCATTCAACCAAGACCCTCAACCTAGACTTTGATCAGGCATGTATGTGTGTGATGATTATGTTTAGCAGGGATATACATTTTATTTGATCTTATTTTGCATTTATTTATTTTAGTAACTTATTTTTCTAGGTAGGTCATCTATGTGTAATTTAGATCACGTATGGGGTATTAAACTGTTAAAAGGGGGGGAAAAAAGAAGAAGAGAAAAATCAGGGCATTTGAATAAAAAGTTGAATAAACGCAGGAAGAAGTCTGCTTCTGACCCCGTCAGCCTCCCCACACCTGCAGCAGCTCCTTCCTGCCGGTCAGGAATCTCTCTTTCTTATCTTTGGGAGCCTTTCTGCTCTTTTACACACACATCCTGATAAACTTCTTCAATGCCACCGGTTCAAAGACCAGGAGGATTCTACACGAATCCTCAGAAGATTGATGACATTTGGTTTTATTATGATCAAGCCTTTTTTTTTTATGTCAGCAATAACATGTGTCAAGCCTGGGCAGGGCATGCTGGGAGAAAATGGATACGTGCTGCAGCTTTGCAGGATCTCTCGGTGGATATTTAATGCAAGGAACCCAGGATTTTCCCAGGAATATCTCGCTTTCATTCAACTTCCTCTGGGTTATGGGGCAGCGCCAGCGCCAGCCACCATCAAACAGATGACACAGGTATTTGACAGCAATTACAGGGGTTCAGTGAAATGATGGGCTGCACCGGTGAAACAAAGCAGACAGATTGATAACTGTCTGCACAGTTTTACTGAGCAAGCAATTCACACAGTCACCCTGGGCACAATCCGTCGTGTGCGATTAAGTTTTGACGATCATGTCGGAGATCTGTGAGATCATCATGTGAGAGAAATTTAAAATATTCTCAGATTTAAAGCCTCACGGACGTCCCCAAAATTTTTGGGATATTATGGAATCGTCATCGAAGATCCTTTGTTTTAACGCAAAAAACTCAAAAATGATCTCATTGATCATTTTCAAATTTAATGCCCACGTAGACTTTAGTACGATTTATACAACCAACACTAGAGGCAGTTTTTTCTCTATAAGTTATCGGCCATAATTTCGCAATGGTTGATGCCATTTACTCAAAATTTGGTGCAATGTCTTATGTATAAAACATTTTTACTATTTAATTTTACTCCAAATGTTCATATTTTACTCACTAGGGGAGTCTGTTTTACTAAAAACAGAGATTTTCAAACATAACTTCCTAATGGTTGTTCCAATTTAGTCCAAATTGGGATCATATGAATCGACTCGAGGTCATCTGTCTATCCCGTATAGATCGTGTTTTACTCTCGGACTTTATATTATCGTCACCAGGGGGAACTTTTTTCTGGAAAATGCCTTTTTTGGAGCAAAACTTCCTAATGGTTGTTCCAATTTAGTCCAAACTTGATGCATAATAAAAAATAAATAAAACAATATAAGATTTCAAGTTCTCTACATTTGATCCATCCCTAAAGGAGCATTGGTTAGCATTCCTACAGTTCATACTTTAATCACTAGCTGTTTCACGACAAACAAAAACAGTTTTTCGGACATAACTTCCTAACTGTTGGTCCAATTTAGTCCCAATTGCATCAACTTGAGGGATTCTATCTGGAATATATCATATTTTAAGGGGGGAGCCTTTTTTTTTCTCCCTTTTTGTCTTTACAAAAATTTTTTACTTTTTTGAGACATAACTTCATATTTAAATTGAGGAGTTCAATCAGGGGTAATTGCTTGATATACCCTGGCGGTCGGGTAAGACGGCGTGGGACAAGTTTTATCTAATCAATGAAAGGATTTCTAAGAACCTGATGCAAATGGATTCAACGCAGACAAGTTAAACGTGAGCAATGAGTCATTAAAACGCCGTTACTCGAGCAAACTCATGCAGACTTTGCTGTTTTCTCTCTAGCAGCCGCTGCATGAGCTTAGACATACTGCATGAGACATTCAAAGTTGATGGCTTCCAACATAATAATCATCAATTCTGCTCGGTGCACTTTTACGCAAAGAGTGTCGAAACCCTCTCGGAATTAGACGTGCTGACTGAGCTTCCCCTCAAAACCTGTTGGGATAAGTGACGGCAGAAGTCGATCTGCGCCTTATTATTATGTACGTTGTGCCACGGTGGATGTGTGAAGACATCTGGGACTCTATGCAATTATTTACAAGGCAGTTGAGGCATGCGGTGGTCAAGCGAGACCGGATGGTGTGCCAACGTTTGTGCAGGAAAATAAAGTAAGAGCAGTGATGGAAAAAAATATGCTGGAAATAACAAATCAGAGTTTCCATTAATTATTGCTCCAACTTTTTCCTTGTCTGCTCTGCTCATTCACTGCAGCAGACCAATCTCAAGACTCAATTCATAGCTTTCACCTCCACCTTTGGTAAACATGACACATTAGGGATGCGAAGGAGGTTGACTGAAAGGAAGAAAAGGTCGCTGTTGTTTATACAGAACAGATAGGAGCTCCATCCTGGACGTTTGCTGCGGGGAAAACGCAGCATCTGATTAACATTTCCCTGAGCGCCCTCATACGGATTAGGAGTGCCAATGAGACGAGGAGGAGACTGTGGAGGGTGTTGAGGGTGGAGGAATGCTGAGAGGGGCTCAGCGGACATGCCCCATCCTGACTACAGGGCCATGGTTCACTGATAGCAGGGAAACACCATGACTGTTTAAACCAAGATAAACCCAGAGTTCAGTTTACACATCTCAACACCTCGCCGAGGCAGAAAACGTCTATTTCAGAGTAACTGAACACCGTGAACCGCCACCAAGCCCGCATGAACAGGCCTCTGGTGCCGTCACATGACATTTGCTGCGTTTCCCCCTTAATGTTCTTAATCTGCCGGCTCTTACAGATGCATAATGTGAGTTTATGCGTAGTTTAGTTATAACAGTACCTCCGAAACACACAGTTATGATCGGGAAATGTGAACTCTTTCTGAAAAACGTATCACTGCAGAGCCCGTGTTTTAAAAAAAAAATTGTAAAAATATAATAAAATAAAAAAGTTAACTGGTAACACACAATCAAATTAAGTATTATTGATATTTTTGAAAGAGATTTGAATAATTTTCAAAGCTGAAATTTCACTTTCTATGCCTATGGGGTCCAATCGTGCACTGTAAAAAATTTTTTAATTTATGTTCCTAGTTGAAGTTAATCTTTTGAGTATTTTTGAGTTTAATTTATTAATATAAACTGTAAATACTTTATTTCATTGTCTCATCAGTGGAATTATTATTTTTTTTAAATTAACAATCTTTTTACAGTGTGTTATATTAGTTTTAAATAATGCTGTAAAAAAAAAAATTATTCAGAATCATGCACTAATAATAAACAATTATTTATTTACTATATAACATTTAAATCTTTGTTGATAGTAAAACCGTGAAAAAGAAAAAGAAAAAAGGTTTTAACGATTTCCAACGCTGGATTTTCATGCACTGTAAAAAGAGAATGATCAAAGAGGTTAAAGAAATGAGTTCAGATAGTAATCTAAATTAAATGAGGTATTTTTGAGTGCAACATCTTAATTTAAGTTGTAAATACTAAATTGAATTTAGTGCTACCAGTTGAGGTCATTTATCGGTGTTGATGAAACAGTTCTCTTTTTACAGTGTAACGGAAGGGGTTGTTGGAGGCGAATACATTACTTTCATAAAATCTATTCTACACAGAGAAAACAAATCAAAACAATGCATAGAGTTTACATTAATGGGTCACTAAGGTTGATTTGGGAAAGAAAGTTTCTCAAATAACAAAATTCATGGAGTCACAATATAAAACATGTTGAAATTATTCTAAAATGATTTTTAAAACTAATTTGAACCATGATTGATTGCTCTTTTTTTTTTAAATACAACATCAAGACACAAACAGAGAAAAGAATTTAACAGTGCTGTGAAAAACATTTTGAAATTTTTGACCCAACCCGAGTGAACACAAAATACAGATTAAAGTCAGATTAAATGATAATTGTTTTTATTGAACCAAAATGGTTATCTACTAAAGATTAGACCCGCAGGACAACAATAAAAAAAAGGTGATATTCTTACTTTGAATCCAGAATTTCATAAAAACATAAAAAACGTTTTGGAATTTGAAGTTTTAAGTCAGAATTCTGTGAAAAAGTCCGAATTTCTCCCTCAAATTTTCCTCTAGACCTTGGTGGCCTCCATCCTCTTCTTTTGTAATCTAATACAAATAATGCCTGCGTGAAAAAGCATTTGCTTCTTTTGAAACTAAATCCAAAGACATACCAAATTGTAATAATAACTAGTTGAAACATGATTCGAAGAAAGAACTTTCAGAAGCATGGAGTTGGCTTGTCGGTCTCCGCAGTAGCACACTATGCCAAAATCAAAAGAAATTCCATGAGATGAGGAGGAAGGTGACTGAAATAAATAAGTCTGGGAAACAATTTCTAACACTGCGGGAAACCAAGGCTCCTCAGCGAGACAAATTATCTACAAGTGGAGGAGACTTGGAACAATAGTGAACCTTCACAGAAGTGGTCGACCTTCTAAAACTCCCCCAAGAGCGTGGTGACTCATTCAGGAAGTCACAAAAGAGGCAAAGAAAACATTTAAGGAACTGCAGACTACTCTCCCCTCAATAAAGGTCAGAGCTCATGGCTCCATTATGAGACTTGGCTAAATGGCATCCATGGCAGAGTGGCGGAGTGTGAGCCACTGCTCAACCAAGAAGAATATTTATCTAAAAGTACCTAACTCAAGGATCTGCTCTATGAAGATGGTGGAGATAAAAAGGGCTGTTTTGTTTTTTTCTTCAAACCAAACATAATAAAAAACACATTTTTTATTTACTTAACGCTGGAAGTTCCCAAAGGGACCTAGTCATGAATGTGACCCTTAACCAGCCCCTAAATCTTGCACGTTCTCACCTTTAAACTAAGCATTTTTTTTTCAAATTCGAATTGCAAACACTGATTATAATTCAGTGTTCCCGGTCGAAGTAATTTTCCCGAGTTCATCAAACAACTGTTTACATTATGTGATTTCCCCTTCATGGCACATGTGGTCAGACTAGTGCTGCTGTTTGCCTTGCCAGGTGAACGTCTGGAGGCTTTACTGAGGCTTTTCCTGGCTTCTGATTGGTCCCCATAGATTTACAGTAGTAGTCATATCGCCCACCGGATGGCTGAAAGTACTCTTGAAAAGCGCTTTTAAACCCCTGCATGTGTGGACGCGATTACTTTCCTAAACGAGGGCAGAAAAATCTCTAAAAATCTGCGTACGTGTGGACTCTTCTTGAGAGGCATTCTGCCCAGTTCTTCTTCGATGGGCGAGAGAAATGAGAGGAATGAGAGCAGAGGATAAGGAGCAGCCAGGTGACTCAGGGGTGTGGAGTCTATGTGAACCTGACAACACCTCACTGAACAGGAGGTGAGCTTTATCACGGCCCGTCTCTCCAGACAAAACACACAGCACCAGACAAGGACAACACTGTTCCATGGGTGCCCCTGTGCACCCAAACAGCACATGGCTGAGTTGGTGAAGGCTTGGTGCCACAGAAAACACAACAAGCTGGGATTTGCATTCCTGCATGCACGGACCACATTTTCTCACTTATCTGTTTTATTTGAGCAAAATAAACTCGGCCTTGTTGGTCTCCAAATAATGACTGAGAGGAAAAAATAGATTTGAAGCGACAATAAAGCGGCTGCAGAGCCCGGTGACATAGCGTACGCTTTATTCGACCACATGGGATGTTTACGCACGTATCGCGTACAGAGCGGTGTCATTCAGTGCAGCGGTTCTGCAGCCATTGCATGAAAATGATGTGTACCAGGCTGGATTACTGATTGACCACATCAAGGAAGGAGAATTAAAAAATAGCCTGTCATCTGTTTTTCCATTCGGGGAGAGCGGCTGAGACCGGCTCCGCCGTTCTGGCCTGCCAGTCTCCTCTCGCCAGATGTTTCTGCAGTGGCTGGATTCATCCAAGAACCGGAGTTTTTAAAGCAGCGGCTCTAATTCTCCACACCTGTGTTCAACCATGGTAAACTATTTGTTCTGCAGCTCGTCCTCTCAGCTCCTGCCGGGCGACAGCTACCACCAAATATAACCAACAGAGAAGTAACAGAGGACAGATTTGGCTTCTGTGGAGGCTGGAGGTGGAAATACGTATGTGCCAATACGCAGAGTATATTTAATTTGACTATTTTTGCTACGGAAAGCAAAAAAAAATAAAAAATTTCCTCTTATATAACATGTCTTGATTTCAGGTAACAGTCCCCCGGAGAATGACTAAAAATGGCGACCTACCTTGACAAGTCCTCTCATTGGTCAGCAGCTTGTAGCCTTTCTTGCAGCTGCACTCGAAGCTGCCCACCGTGTTTCGGCACACGTGATCACAACCACCGTTGTTGAGACGGCATTCGTCGATATCTGTGAAAAGCAATATCAGAGGGAGGAAGCGATGAATCAAATCACAAAAAGGAAAAATCATTCTATCAAATATCTACTTATTTACAGCCTCGGTGCTTAAGGAGAATGTAATAGAGTATCATCAGCTGCTGCCCACCGTTATTGGTATTGTTTGCTTCACACCTACTCTACATTTATTTCCTGTTATCACATAGTTTTGGTTCACGTTTTACATTTTCTCATGAAATAACACATTCTTGGTTTACGTTGAAAACTTTATTCACAAACAATAGTTGCTTACTAATTTATGTTCACACACTTTAGTTAACGTTGTGATTGTTGTCATGTTGCATATAATTCTGTTTCTTACCCAGCGCCATCTGGCCCATCACCTTCTCAGGGGATAAGATGGCCTTTTAAGCCCAAACCACAGGAAGTGGAGGAGCTCATCACGGAGGAGGCGGAGAGGGGACTTCCTCTGAGGAAGTCATTTCTTAAAGTTGATTTAACTCTAGCTTACGTCGAGTTGTTTAAGGAGGAGTTGCTGTATTTGTAAATATGTTTGATTTACTAGTAATGTTTCTTCATGAAAATATTTCTAAGTTGAGTAAATGTTAAAAGTTAAGTTTCCCCCCATATGTGTGTCTTGGACTGGCCCGTGTCCTTATAACCTCATGGTTCTTTTGATGGAGCAGTTGAGTTCAGTTTATTCTGGTTTCTTATTTCTGATATTAATTAAAGAAACCTTCCCTTTTTCTTTTTTTTTTTTGACAACTTTGTCCAAATGCTTATGGTTTCATCCCTGAAAGCCCCGATCCCCTGAGTTGTACAAGCAATTATCCTGATTGAACTCTGAAATATTAACTTTTAGATTAAAACGTGATAAATACAAGATAAATATTCTCAAGTACATTCATATGCACCTCATTTGGACATTATTGGACCCACGGTTAGGAAGTTATTGCCCCGGAAACTTGATCCATGACATGGCGCCGATGATTCCATAAAATCCCTGTCTATTCGGGGAAATAATGAAGCTGTATTTCGGTCATGAAGACTTTTCCTTTGAACATTCGGCCACAGTTTATTTCTCATATCGCCCTGTCACTCAAACCTTTCACACAAACTCGATCTTAATTTCCTGCCCTTGCGGTGGTTTGGGCTTTTCAGCGCGACGCCAGCCGATCACATCTATCCCAGATAGATCTTGCGGCGACTCTGAGGGGCCAAGCACTTTCCAAAAGACTAATTATCAGACGTCATCTGTGGTAATAAACGATAAGCCTTACTTCATTCATTTGTCACTCCTGATAGCGTTCGGATTATGATGCGGTTCGCTCGTGACAGTTGTGCATTAACTGAAAATGGAGCATCTTTGTCTATATCTCCGATTACTTTGCTCTAAATTTATTGTTCATCCAATCGATATATCAAGTGTTCATTAAGGCCTTTGATGGCGCTCTGCCTCGGTGAGCCTGGCACCGGCTCTGACCGATTCTGATCTCGTCATCCCAAATGAACCGCTCTCTCTTGGGGTCTGTTTTCATCATCTGGTTGAAATAAATGCATCACAAATGTAATAAAGTAATCCCTTCCTTACTTCATCTTTGTCTCCGTTCGTCTGTAATGTCTGGCTTGAAATAAACCGCTGACTCCTTGTGCCAGGGCTGCCTGGGTGTATTTTCCTCTTGTTTCCCTTCAAAGCAGACTCATATAAATAGACGCGCTTTTATCAGACTGGTTTTGTGAGGCATTATTAGCCAAACAGGGCTGATAGATTTCTCTTATTGTCCTCATTATCCCCCAACGTCCTCTACTCCAACTCTGTTGTCCGTGCTGCGTTGGTTTTTTTGAAGGCACCTGAAATTATTCTGGGTTTTTTTTAGTTTTTTTTTCTTAGATTCTCAAATTAATTTGATCAGACATAATAATAAAAAAAATAAAATAATTCTTTGATAAAATCAGGAAACTTGACTTGGCAAAAATATTGCTCAAAATACAGTGCTGAAAATAAAAAAGTAGGGCAAGACTGGTGGCGCCAGAAAGGATGTAGATTATAACACATTGTAGAGGTTTAACGATGATAATGTCAGTTATAAAGAAAGAATCCCATTAGGTCAACACTGTCGTCCCTGACAGAAAGGATGTAGCCCCTGAAAAAAACCCTGACTCATTAATAATCTCAAACTGTCGATATTGGTTATAAACCGGTGGTTTTCATACGAAAGCTCCACCTTGTGAGTAAAATATGAACTATGAAAGTAAAATATGATATATAGAAGATAAATTTCCTGGAGCAAATACGTATGAACCACGTTTAGGCTGAATAGGACTAACAATGAGTAACGTTTTTTTTATTATTGTAAAAAAAAAAAAAAAAACTCCCCCTAGTGAGTGAAATAGGTGTTCTTCTAGTAAAATATGTTCCGATTAAATCGGACCAATGGTCGACAAATTATGGCTCAAAAACTTTTGAAGACAACGCTCCCCCTACTGGTGGAAATATGCAACTGACTTTTCCCAAAATCACTCCAGCTCCTCCTCACATTAAAGTCTATGGGGGCATAAAATTTACAGATGTAAATTTTAGAAACGAAGGATCTGTGGCGGACCTGGCGACAATGACCTACTTTTTAACGGTATAAAAAGCAAGAGGGAGAAATAGCAAACCATGAGCATGTGAATAGCGTAAATGCTTGTTGATGATAGAAGCACCTGTGTGTCAGATGTTTTGATTGCTGCTCAGTATGAAGGGGCGAAGACTTACCTTTGCAGGTCTTTCGGTCCGGCTGCAGCGTGAAGCCAACAGGACAGCTGCAGCGAACTCCCGTCACTGAGTCGTGACACGTGCTATCGCAGCCGCCATTGTTCACTGCACAGGTCTCTGCAGGGAAACCAGCACCCCAAGTCAGACAAACCCAACGAGGAAAAAAAAACACAACCCCATCATAGATGCAGTTTTGACCTACATGTTTCTCCTCATCAAAATAGCAGACATGCATACTGGTATTATGGTTAAAAAATTAGATGGCACACTTTAATATTCAGCAGAGATTTATTTTTAAGTCAGTGCATAAGAGAAAGAGCAGGCTTTCAGGCTTTCCTCAGTCAGAACGGAGGAAGAGAAGCGAGAACAGAGACATAAATGCGGCGGCTGGGGGACATTACGGGAGGGAATTGAGGAGCTGCTGGTGAATAATGAAAGGAGACAGTCGTTGGGAAATTTATTAGAACCAACACAGGCAGAATGAGGGATTCAAGCGTTTCTCTAGGCGTGTGCATACTTATGTAAGCATTTGCAGGTTTGCTTCAATTTGGTCAAGGTGAGATACACCCTCTCTTCATGAAGGCAGCGGATTGACTTACAGACACAGAAAAGTCTTTTTTTTCTCCATCATTTTGACAAGGACCCGCAGGCATTTTTGCGGATAAAAAAATCCATTCAGCTTCTTGGCCCCTTTTGATGGCAAGTCAATTTGAAAAAATTTTTGCTGAAACTTTCATTTTATTAGAAATTTAGGCAGAGACGGCAGCTTTCTCCTGAGATGGGAATGCAGCCGCAACTGCTTTTAATGGAGACGGAGGATCCCGTGGGGGAAACACCTAACCCCCTTCACTTAAATGTAAAACTGTAGCGCCTGCAGCAGCCGTAATGAAATTTACTAAAGGCCTCTCCCTGAACAAAATCTCAGCTGCAGACTGACGTTGTGCATCAAAACAATAAAAGGTACTTACAGCCATGTAATTTGATGTTTTACAGCTGTTTATTAGACAACAGCTTTAAAAGAGATAAGTTTAGTAGATGTTGCTGCTGAAGGCGACACGTGATGCATTCCTGCCCTGGGACAGCTTCAAATTTCTTATTAATAAAAAGAGAAATAGAGGAGAGCTTCGGCAAACACTTTAAATTAAAAGAACTTGGAAATGACAAAATAAATATTGCCAACATTTCAACAAATGTGGGTAGTCTTGGGTGGGAAAAGCAGTATTTGTGACGCCCTATATACCCATTTGTACCTGATCTCACCATCTCTCTGTTGGTTTTCTATGTCCCTACATGTGTTTGGTACATGTCGTCATGATTTATATGAGACAACAAAAAGAAATCTGCACATTTTCTTTGGCAGATTTTCATCTCGTTTTGCAGAAATGATTAGCTTTTACGACAAACGTTTATGGAAACTGTCAGAGGTTTCCAACCTGTAATCATGCAGTGTTATGGGATGGTGCGTGTTTGTCGGCGCGATTAAAGTGAAACGTATTTGGATGAATGCTGTATGTATTTGGAAAGACAAAAGCAGTCCTAGACGTTTTGTAATCGGACGTTTTGTACGAAATTTGTAATCGGTAAAATACACATCTGCAGTCAATTCAGAAGGGTTTTTACACCATGGTGTCAACTATTGTCCAAAAAAGTTGGGTGATGTGTAAAACATAAGAGAAAGAATGTGTTCATCCTTTTTTTTTCACTCCTTTAAAAAAAAAAATTAAAAATTCTGTATTGTGGTGGATTTTGGACCAACACAATACAGAAGAGTTTATGAAAGAAGATTTTATTAAATTTTGAGGCTGATTAAAGTACAAATAACAATTCTTTATCGCCTTTGCCTTTTCTTCAAATTGCAGGTTTAAAAAATTTGACATTTGCTAAAGACATACACAAAATTAGGCTAATTAATCAATCAAAAAAAAAAAAATAGATAGATAGTATTTATTAGAATTGGATACTTACTAAATTTACTAAATTACAAAATTCTGCCTGATTACTAAATTTCCCATCAGGCAGAACTCAGTAGAGTGACATTATCATGGCTCTGCTTTACTGAAAGAATACATAAATTGACGATCTCTCGGATGGTGAATCCGAATACTCATCAGAAACTATGGAGACCCACGTGTGCGCCCGCTTTTTCCGAAGGCTGTTCTTTCGAAACGCTTTTCCACCTTTCCCAGAGACGTGCAGGTCAACTCCCTTTTTTTAAATGAAGGGCTGAAGAAACCTTTCTGTTTTCCACTACGTGTAATTCAATCAATCAATTATAAGGTTATTAAACTGCTGTAACTTTTACTCTTTCCTTTCTTATATCTTTTAATTTTCATTAAAATACTTTTTTTTTTATAAGTTGGAGAAATTAATGAGAATGTCCCAAAAAAACAAAAACAGAACAGTGTTTCATAAAATAGCTCCCCCTAGTGACTAAAATATGTACTACTAGAGTAAAATATGGTATATGCAAGGTAGATCTCCTCAAGTCGCTTCTTATGCAACAAATCTGGACCATCTTAAAAATTAATTAAAAAACAAAACTTCACCATGTGTCAGAAATACACAACTGACCTTTCCAAAAATCAATCCAGTTCCTCCTGAGTTATCGCTTAATCGCGAAGGATCTGTGGACGCGGCCCGACGCAGTGACGTTTCCATCATATTGCCAAACTGTGTAGTTGGCAGAATGGAAGCCCCGGCTACTTTCTAGGTTAGCTCATCATGGGGTACTAGCTCATCATGGGGTACTAGCTCATCATGGGGTACTAGCTCATCATAGGGTACTAGCTCATCATGGGGTACTAGCTCATCATGGGGTACTAGCTCATCATGGGGTACTAGCTCATCATGGGGTACTAGCTCATCATGGGGTACTAGCTCATCATAGGGTACTAGCTCATCATAGGGTACTAGCTCATCATGGGGTACTAGCTCATCATGGGGTACTAGCTCATCATGGGGTACTAGCTTATCATGGGGTACTAGCTCATCATGGGGTACTAGCTCATCATGGGGTACTAGCTCATCATAGGGTACTAGCTCATCATAGGGTACTAGCTCATCACGGTAGTACTAACTTATCATGGGGTACTGGCTCATCATGGGGTACTGGCTCATCATAGGGTACTAGCTCATCATGGGGTACTAGCTCATCATGGGGTACTAGCTCATCATGGGGTACTAACTCATCATGGGGTACTAGCTGATCATGGGGTACTGGCTCATCATGGGGTACTAGCTCATCATTGGGTACTAGCTCATCATGGGGTACTAGCTCATCATGGGGTACTAGCTCATCATGGGGTACTAGCTCATCATGGGGTACTAGCTCATCATGGGGTACTAGCTCAGAGTGCAGCTCTGTGGGCTCACATAATTGTAAAGTGTGAGCAGAGACAGTTGGCGGATGAGACGATAAGACAGTGTCAGGACATGCCTCCAAAAGCGCTTAGTCAGGCAGCCATCCCACCAAATTGTAATGATCATGTGTTAAGAGAGCAGAGGAATACTTCTGACATTATGATTTCGTGAAGGCAGGGCCACACGCTCTGGTATGTCTGTGGGTTTATGGGTGTTGGATTCGCACCAGTCACATATACAGTTGGCAGAATTTTGTAAATACTCCTCAGTGTTGCATGTTTGGTTCAATCATGAGCCTCCACAGTGTATCTTTCATACAGAGAGGCTCAGACAGTGTACATAATCTTTAAGCAGAAGCCACAGGATCTCTCGCCGCGGAGCGTCTCCGCTTACATCACGGCTGTTGACAAGCAACCTCGATGGAACTTGTCAACAGCCATTTATGATGACCGCAAACAAAATATGTCAACGAGTGAGTGGTAAGAGTTCAGAAGGAGAGGTGGAGTGCTGATCACTGGGTGGGGGTGGGGGGGTGGGGGGATAAGGAAGAAGAGAAAACAGTGTGTTTTCTTGACCAAATAGCAAACATGCAGCTGGAGTTACTCAGAAGGTGTGGCTGTTATCCCGCCAAAGCCCGGGAGTAAAAGCTCTGAGGTGAATGCTCTCTCAACGTATTAGAAAAACAAATGCAGTGAGAAGAGTTTGCTCATGTTCTCCTGGGGTGAAACTGTAAAAGTAGACCACAGAGTTGGTTTTTTGTTGTGGTGCACCAACACCAGGGGGGAATAACGATAATGGAGGACGCAAAATGTCTCCTGCTCCTAATGTTCCGAGAATAAAAAACAGAAATTAGGACACAAAATCCTAAAATAGTTCAGTGTGTTTCATTGCAGCATGTGCGATGTGTAGAGCGCGAGCACAATATTAACAACTGTTAACTTAAAACACATTATTGTTTGGCGTCTTACCTTGACTGTGCTGCTCCTCTGAGAGCGAGCCCCATTCCACAGTCACTTACAGGCTATAATTAAACCATAAACCTCTTTGATGTATCAAGGTTTGACACATCCGCACATGTATGTGTTTATTATTCCTGGAATCGTTGATGAATCTATTAAAACTTTCTTTTTTTTTTAAATAAAAAAGTTCAGAGTAAGAAACCCGACCGCGGTACTGAGGATATATTCCCTCCGAATTTTTAATTTTCTCCATTTTAGGGCACAACATTGCTTGTGCATGAAACAGGAAGTTTGCTGGTGCTCTGCGTTTCATCTTTTGTTTGAAGCGGCGCCGAATGACACATTTTTGGCTCCTTCGCCAACGCTAATAAGCCGTGATGATAGAGTTAAGGAACACCACGGTCGCGTGTTTGAAACAGTAAAAGCATAATTTCGCTCCTTTCAGTCGTATCAAAGCACAAATAACATCAAATGCTATGGTCTGCCTCTTAAAAAGCCTTCGCAGTTGATGATCTGGACTTTTTGACCGTGGCTACATGCACTTAGCCTCGTTCGGTAGATTAATCAAAAAGAGTTTGGAGAAGAATTCAAATTCCTTTACTTAAGAGAATAACAAAAAGTACTGAAATAATAAATATATTAAAATTTGCAACAAAAAAAAAAATGCTCAGAATTATATGATGTATTTTGAGAAAAGTTGGACTGATAAATTATCACATGACATTATTACATTGTTATTACATTGATATTAGTGATTGATCTATAGTTCAGTGGATATGTGACTGACCGGATGGAGATGTTATTGCAATGTAAACAGAAAAATTACATAACCCTAGATTTACTTCAAATGCCCTGAAAAAGTTCATTTAAAGTATCAGAGATGCTCGGAGGGTAAATTGCACGTCTTTGCTTGAACTTCTGACAATTTGGATATTATTCCCCAATAGTGACTCAATGATGGAGGTTGATGGATGATGGACAATTTTTTCTGAGCTCAGTAAAACAAGACAGTTTTCCTTTGGCAATTCATATATATTACATTATTATACATTATACATTTATGGTTAGGAAGTTACCAATGAGAAAAAAAAAATCCACCAAGTGATTGAATTTGAACAATAACAGTGAAATATGAAAAATACTACAAGGTAACTTTGGTGAGAAAAAAATGGGACCAATGGTAAGGAACATATTTCTGAAAAACATTGTTTTTAAAAAAAGAAGCTCCCCAAGTGAGTAAAATATTAACTATCTGAGTATAATATGATAACTACACGTTAGATAGCCGCATGTTGATTTATATGCAACAAATGAGATGTCTATGGGGGTATAAAACCTGAAAATGATGCAAAAAACACCAAATAGTTTTTGAGTAATAAAATAATTAAAATAGTAATAAATATCTATAGCTCTATAGATATAGACAACTATACTCTCTCCATGTATAGACAACACATTACTGCATGCTCCGTTTTCACAATGCTTATAGTAAGGGCTGGCTCAGGCTGGTTCTGGACCAGCTCCTACTTCTGCTTCCAAAGGCATAGACCAACTCTATTTTCTATATAATTGATTGCTAAATTCATGTCCCATAAATGCACCACTGACTCTATTCCTTCCCTGGAGTCCTTGTGACCGGGAGTCTGCGGGGAGATAATCAATAAGACTCCCGGAATTGTGGATGTTCTGGGTCAAGGTTTCTGGCTGCCGAGGCCCTGCTGGACGCTATCTTTTGATACTATTACTAATAATCATCTATCCAATACTTAGTACCACTACTACTTTGAATACGTATATTGTAGTACCACTACTACTGTATGTACTAAAATACATCCCCACATACCATCATCATTGCTAGAACTGTGTACAAGGTGTTTATTGTTGTTGATCTGTTCTGCACGTCTGTCCATCCTGGAAGAGGGATCCCCCCCCCCCCCCTGTCTCTTCCTGAGGTTTCTTCCCTTTTTAAAAGGTTTTTTGGGGGGAGTTGTAAACCTCATTGAGGCAAATTGTGATTTTTGATTTTGGACTATAGGAATAAAATCGACTTGGCTCGGCTGATTGAACGGTAGCGGTGCATGCGTGGCCAGTGGCTGTGAAAGGTTGAGATGAGCTGGTGACTTACTTCCAGGAAATGGATGGAGGATAACGGGTTTTTCAGATTTTCAAGTCAATCCAAAATTCTATATCTCTCCAACGTTGAGTTTCAACATAAACCCAATATCCAATTCAACTCAGATTTAGCTCGAGGCTAACACCCCTTTGAAGTTAGAGTTTAGCATCTTCGTGACAAAAAATTACAGTCAAATATTTTGTAAATAAAAAAATGCTTTACCTCTATCAAGGAGGTTATGTTCTGACTCCCGTGCCTTTGTATGTCACGGAGAATCTACAGGATGGATTTGCATGAAATCTTAACCTGAGGTAGGTTTTGGCTATCCTAGAGGCGACTCAATTTTGGTAATGTAACATATTTGGAGTCTTTAAAATACAATAAAAATAAATTGTTTGTTGTAGTGACATCACAATGAGTTCCTCCTCTGAGTCTAGAGCTTGGTGACTCAGTTTCAATAGTTCCAATGATTCCTTTGAGGTTCCTCTGGGGGTGGAGCTGGGTGCACAGTGGGCTGAACAGAGACGCTGAAGTGGAATATGCTGGAGATGACCGGCTGCAGAATATCTGAGAGTTACTCAGAGAGTTTGTTGGAGTTGTCAGTAGAATTAGAGGCTGGCATGAGGTTTGTTCCCTGTGTTTTTTAACGTTTTTTTTCTTTCCCTATGTTAAATCTTTATCTGTTATAGGAGTTATCACCACTGTAGAAAGTGCAATATGTGTCTCTGAATAATAGGGGAGATGAATAATAGACTATGAATTTCTGTCTACCACTTTCTAACTGACGGTAAGTAAGGGAGATGATTTTAGATTTACAAAAAAAAAAAAAACCCCATCCCGATAATATCTTATGTCATATCTCTTTACCTTATACAGTCTGTGGGGTTCATGCTGGTGAGAGGCTCCCCGTTTGCAGCTGTGTTTTGAAAAGGTGCGGTTTGACACAGGCAGAGGTTGTTATTGAGAGGGCATTCACAGAAGGAAGAAGAGGAAGGTGGTGATGGAGTGGAGAAGGGGGGGGCGCCTCAGAGGTCAAAGGTCAGAAGGATGATACCCCCGTGGGGAGGGGAAGGGCCTGATCGGTCTCTGCTAGGTTAGCTTCTTCTACTTCCCACAGCCCCAGAGAGAGGAGTCACAGGAACACATATTTACCATTGGGGAAGAGCTGTGGGGCTGCCTGGGATGGGACACTCCTCTCCCCTGCATGCACACGCACACCCATACACAAACACACGGTGACAACTTTAGACAAGTGACAAGGACTAATCAGACGTTTTTATGCTGCACATCCGCTTCATTCCTTCAGCTCTTTGATGCCCCGAGTGAATCCCTGCATGACGTCCAAGTGTCTCCAGGAAATTAAGAATGTGAGCAAAGCAACCTGTCGAACATGAAATGGGATGATGTGATCACAATTCAACCATCTATTACCGAAGGACGGGAAGGCAACCTAACCTCTGAGAGCATTTTTAGCCTTTTTATTGATTCTTTTGAAGGTGAAAGTGATATGAGGAATCTGAAACGCTGTAATTCTGGGCACATAGTAAATCTAAGTGGAACACAATGGGGTATATTTAAAAGCAGAAGTAGGCCAAATTATAATCTACAAGACAAGTAATTTCTTTAGGACTTTGTCCTCTTTTTGTGGCTGGTTTAAGAAAGGAGCCCAATCCTTTTTTTCTGTCTATGCTCCAAGCATATATTTCCATTCTATTTCACGGCTAATTTAACTACATAGACCTTACTGCCAGGAAGAACTGGACTGATTTTGGGAAAGGTAGATTGTTTATTTCCAACACTAGGAGGAGCTTTATCTCCAAATGTTTTTGGGCCATAATTTGTCAACCAAACTACGTACATACGATAGACGAGGAGATTTATCATTAATTAATTATATTTTACTCAAACAGTACATATTTTGGCTATGCTTTTCTTTTGAAAAACACTGTTTTTGGGACATTACTTCCTAATTGGCGATCCGATTTAGTCCAAATTTTTTATGTATGAATTTAATCATGGAGATCATAGCTAATAAATCCGGTCTTACTCTAATAGTTCATATTTTAGTCACTAGAGGGACCTTTTTTTTAAATTTTTTTTCTTTTTACGAAAAACATGTTTTTTGGACATAACATCCTAACTGTTTGCCCAACTTAGTCCAAATGTCATACATGTGAAGCAACTGAAGGAGATCTACCTTGTACATATCATATTTAATCAGGGGGATTACTTGTACAACACAGGGGATTGGGGGCTTTTCGGGTATATGCCTTTGCTGTTTGGGACGGCAGCATAGGCATTGTTCTTTTAGCCTTTGGAACTTGACCTCCAGTCCTTCTGTAATAGGGGATCATCATCACCATTACCTTTTTATGATGAACTCAACCGGTCGTTTTCTCACTTTATTTCATTTCCTAAAAAAGAAGACATTGGCCGTCACCAGTTCAGGCAGAGGAATAACGGTAGACCGTGTCCTTAAATCAATGAGCTGTGAATGAAGTGGATAAGAAAAGGATCATCTCTCCTGAATTGTGCATGTCAGCTGATGCCCACAGGAGGTGATAACGACAACAGAAAATGACATCATGTGGCTACGTTATGAAAAAAAAGAATATATGAAAAGACAGCCCTTTATTGCTAACAACCAAGCAAACAACAGTGATAAAAAAAATTTCCAAATACTGACAACAGGCTAATTACAACAGCTCTAAAGTGGACACGGGTGACATCTCAAGGCAAAAGTATTACCTGCCAGCATGCAGCCATGCAAATAAATATTCCACACAGCGCAGGCATGTTGCTGTTTGTGTGCAAGATGAAGCTTTCGCCAGTTAGTGTCAATGCTGCAAGCCTTGACGGACAGGACGATTGGCGGTTACTGCTGCAAGTTGGAGGATCGGGACAGCTGAAAAGTCATTTCTGCACTTTATGGTGTTTTTAATGGTAATGTTGTTTCATCCAGTCTCTAAGCACAGGCAGAAGATGTTCCATTTTAAGTGCTGCCACTATAATAACACTGTTGGATTTTTGATATAATTATATTATATTATATAATTCATATATTCACACAGTCCAATTTCAGTACATTTATCATTATTTACATTAAACTACATGGAAAATATTTAGTTCGCAGGCCATATGCGGCTATTCTGATAGATCTGGTGTGAAAAAAATCAGCCCATTAACCCTTTAACGTCCTTCCTTAGAAAAAAATATTATTTCTATGTATATTCCATTTTTTTGAGTAATTTATTAATTCAATAACTTAGATAATATAAGTTTACCATAACATGACTAATTGTTTTGACAAGCATATTTTTAAGCAGGACAAAATAAAATCTGACTTTTCATTATATTTTGTATTTTATGGAAAGTCACTGTTACAACCTTCCCTATTAAGTCAAATCTTTAATAGTTTTGGTAAAGGATATTTTTAATAAATGATTTTACCCTTTTCAGACTTTTATTGACTGACTTAAGTTACATAATTCTGTTTAGTAAGTCCTCACATGTTTTAATATCAAAAGAAATCCTTCTTACTGAATAGGGCTTTTCTCAATAGTCCTGGTTAATGCCTCTCCTTAATGGACCCCTTGACCTGTGGTGTCCCCCAAGGCTCCAATCATGGCCCTTTACTCTTAGCAACAAAAAAAAAGCCACTGGGTCCTGTTATAAACAGTTCAGTCAAGTGGCACAAATTTTACAATAAGATAAAGCGACCCAAAATATGCTCAACTAAACAGTTGAGCAGGACATTAAAGACTTTTAAAAAGTCCTGTTTAAAATAGCAACAATTACTACGGTGTTCATCCTTGCACTTTTGTTAGTTACGTCTTAATTTTCAGAACAGAAATCCTTTGCCGTTTCTGACAACAATGTGTTGTTGGTCAGTCTGGCATCCTGAGCACTGGAGCTCTTTTGAAGTGGCAGATAAGGAAGTGAATGCTGATGTGAACGCCACAAAGCGTGCACAGTTTACATTTACTGCCGCAGCTTGAACGTGTCCCAGTCCCAACATGCAGCATCCAGAAATAACGACTCGTTAGAGGACAATGAGAGACATCACACACCAGCATGAATGCAAAGACCACCCGAAATGAGAGTGCAGCGTGTTTATGTTAGAGGCATGTGTAAGTAGACTCCATCTGTTTACATGCATGGGATGCATGCGATGCATGCATGCTGGATATATCCTGTGTTTTTGTGGGGTTGATTGTTTCACTTTAAGCTTGTTTTATAAAATGCATCATCTTTTGCTGTGTCTGTCGGTGCATGTGCATGTGTGTGTGTGCATGTGCGTGCGTGTTTGTGTGTTTGTGTGCGGCCAGCACATGATTGAACTCCTGAGCATGTCTAGATCTGCCTGCTATTTGTGAATGTTTATGATTCGCTGTGCTAACGGCGTGAATGCTTCCACATGAAGGCCACTTCTTTTCTGATTTCCGAGCTTACTCGATCAACGGACGTTTGATGCACAAAAAACAACTGAGTGTGTTCGGGCTGTTTAATCTATACGAAGTTAAGTTTGATAGGTATTTGAATAAATACCAGTCTGTGTGTGTGTGTAAGTGAGAGAAGGAGAAGCCACCTATAGAAGCCCTACTGACAAAAAAAAACTCCAGTACAGTGTGTGAGGGATCCACAGGGAACAGACAGAAAGGACAAAGAACCAACGATTCTAGAAAGAGCAGCATGTGGCATATTATTCCAAAATGCATGATTGAGCCCAGGTGAGGACAGAAACCACAAAATAAAAGAAAATTTGGCAGAAGTGCATAAGAAAAAACCTCATCGGATGGATTGAACAGTAACGCTACATCAACCCTGAACGATTCAACAGATCAACGACAAAGCGAAAAGCTGTTTGTAAATCCTACCTTTTCAATGAAGTAACGGAGACTCACTGAATCATAAACGTCTCAAAATCAACAGGAGTGTGTTTTTACTTTGTGTGGTTGCTATGGAAACCCTTGACTCTTTCTATACGTCATTAACTATTTCTGAATGCGGTGGCTGAGAAGTAATTATCACAACGTGCCATGAAGACAAAGTACAAAACATTTTTATCTCGTTTGTTACATCGGAGACGTTTTGAACCCAAGTCAGGATTACAAATACGGACAATTGCTTCAAAGAAAACATTTTTGTTTACCGACTTCCGATGTATAAAAATGAAACTTCTTTCTTCAAAGCAGATGTTGCATTTTTTTTTTTTATCACTCACTCAAACAATATTTATTTTGGCCAGAGGGATAAGGGTATTAGATTTAAGCAGTTTGAAGTATCAGTGCATGCCTCCATGCTTTTAAAGTGCTGCATCAAAAAGGCAGCAGGAGTTTCATCATAGGCTTTTGAATATTTTCACAATTGTGGCCCTACTGCGCAGCGGTGGTGCCTTGCTGAAGGTCCTTCAGCCGTCTTCTCACTTAATCTCCTGTCAGTGGTTCATTTTGCAGGTTGTTTGTTTTATTGAGGTTTTATTAACTAATGGAGTGTCTGGGAGATGGAGTGCTCGTGTGTGCAGAGTTCGGAGCCGCCCTCGCTACACTTCTGTAAACCCAGACTCTGGAGGGGGAAATCAAAGATTTTAACTGGCTGACTGCTTCCTAATCTGGCACACCGAGTGTGCGTTTGCCTCGCATGAGCAAAACACAGGCCAAGACGTATAATTTGGTTGCGGTCAACTTTGTGGCATCCCCCTTGCCTAACAGGGTACAGCAATAATGACAGGTTGGCTGACCAGACCTTGACATAGGTCTGGCTCTCATCAGGGCTGCGGTAATAAAGGGGATCCAGAAACACTGAGCTAATCAGCTGCGACCCAAACCAAGCTCTCAAACCTAACAGCCACTGAAACCGAGCCATCACCTCGCCAGTCTGCCCTGCAGGCACATTACTCTGTTTGTATTCCTTCCAGTACAAAGGCTACTGGAACTGCAAAGTGCACGCTAAATTAGTCTAAATGGGTTTGTTGAATATAATGATGACACTTTTTAACAAGAAGATAAAATAAAAGATCCTTTTTCAGCAATGGGCACCGGACCGATTTTTTTTTATTGTCGTTTTTGAAGATTGATGACATGTCTTTATGATTCTGCAAGTGTTTATGGAGGGAGGCCTGTTCTTTGACTTTATTGCACCTTAAGGCCACATCTGACGGGAAATCGCCCCTCAGGATGCTTCAATATGCTCAAGAGGGCAAATGATTTTTTTTTTTACTCAACTTATGTCGATCAACTTAAAGCAAACACTATTACATGCCAGTGGAGGGTTAAGTCGGGTGTGTGAGTTAATCCCTAATGAGAGGCAGCTGAGGAGCTGACCCAAGGGCTAATAGAAGGAGTGCGCCTGACTTGGTGGAACAGGGAGAGCGGTTGCAGTGCCCGGTGAAATGAAGGAGAAGGGTAAGGAGAAGAAGTAGAAGCCAAAGCAGAAGCAGGGCCGGAGACGTGACTGGAGCAGCAGCAGGAGAAGATAGGGGAAGCACAGTGGATGGTAGCCTTTTGTCCTTGCATGTCACACATCAAGAGAGAGGGCTCAAACTTTGCGCTACTGTAAAACAGGCTGTATTTAAAATGTGCATTTGAATTAACCCTCATTTAAAATTGTAATCACATTTGCTGCTGGAAAATGGAAGCTGAGGTTTTACATTTCCTCGATCAGAAGGCATCATTTCTTGCCTTTTGGTATCGGGGTGAGATGACTCACCTACACATGTTTTTCCATCGCTGTGCAGGACGAACTTCATATGGCACGAACACTTGGGGCCGTGGTCTGTCTCCTCGCAGATGTGCTGGCAACCCCCATTACCATAGTTACACGTCACTATCAAAGAAGACACAGTTCACAGGAGCTGTACACACGGGACAACACACATTATTTCATTCTTGTTTCAAGTATTTCCTTTTATGAGAATGGTATGTCTTTTTATTTGAATGTTGACAGAGGAGAGCCGAGGGGTTAAGAAAGCACAAAATGCAGCAATTTAAAAATAAAACAATTGAATGTAAAACATGTCTTTTTTGTCTTTAGCCATTATCTTTTAATTCATATGATCAACAAATATGTAACCTTTTACTCAAGTAACACAATTGAAATAAACATATTCTGAATATAAAATCAGTGTTTTTCTTTAAAAAATCTGTGCCGTAATTATTGCCACCCCTTGTAAATCCTCCAGTTAAAAGTTAACTGAAGCATCCATTCCTGAAGCACAACTCAAAATCAACCCAGAAATGGCTCAAACATCACAAAATAAAGGTGACGCCATGGGGTTACCCTAACCCTAACCCTAACCCTAGCCTAGGTCTATTATTAAAAATGATTTTCTGAATAATTGGATTTGAGGACCGTGGGTATAGACAATAAAGACATGTTTTGCATCTCGTTCAGTAAATTGTTCTTGGAGAGAGCCAACAGTGCCCTGTGTATGAATATCAGCCCACTTCAGAGACTACAAGACATTTTATCATACACTCATATTCATATCGCAGAGTTCCTTTATATAAGATGATTAAAAACAAGTTTATAACACTTATAAAGTTCTTTCTTAACATTCTTAACACTTTATAAGTATGGCGCAGACATGGTCAAAAATGTGCCAATAAAAAAATGAATCAATAAAGTGTTGATTTGCCCAATGAACACCAGCGTAGCGTAGTCTCTGAACAGTTTTATTGCTTATTAAAATTGTGCATATACTGTATTGTCTGTAAGATTAAGGTAACAGGTTAGCAGAGACTGAACACCGGGGAAATGATCATCTGGTCAGGATGGTTTAGGCGACAACCATGAGGACTGATCCGCCGTCAGTGTCAGCGAGAAGCATGGAAACACCTTGCTGGAGTGGAAGCCCATCAGCCAAGGGTTCCTATATTTTTGGGGCCAATATCCAAGTATGCTAAGCTGTCCATCATGGAAGCCTGTGCACCCGCTGTCCACGACCGTTTCTAATCATCAATGACACGTCTCACATAAACAGCAAAGGCTCATTCTTCTTTCACATAAATGATGAGAGTAATAAGATTGATAGAATAGATATTGTATGTGCGCTCATGTGTGTGCCTTTAAGTGCAAATTCATTTATGTGCTGGCAGGCAGGAGGAGCATTAACCCTGGCACTTTTAATACCTGTGATGACAGAGTGAAAAAGAGCACGAGCGAGCTGAGACTTCACCGCCATCCTGTCTGCACCCTACCATCCCAGCGCCTTTTGCCCTTTTCCTGGGCTGTCAGAGAAAAACTATAGAATAACACTTCTCCAATCCTTATCCAAACACAGACAAATCCCACATCAGCCCTGGCCCCAGCTCTGACAGGATGATCTCCGTTGCACAGCAACAGGAAGTGTGCGCTGTCCGTCAGCGCGGTCCCCTTCGAGTAACCTCTACACTTGCCCTGGTTGTGTAAATGATCGCTCCTTATTTGATAAACATGTTTTTTTTCTTCAAGAGGACCACGAGGAAGATTATTCATAGTTCGGCAATGCATCGCAAACGTCAGTAGCCTTCTTCAAATCTGTCTGATGAAAGCTTTTGTGGAAGGAGTGCCATCATCCATCATCGGCAGGATCCTACCCTGATCATCTTTTCACGAGGAGCCCATAAATCCTCCTCCTGGTGAGTTTCTGTGTGTTAGTGTCTGCGTCTGTGCTTGAGGTTGACGTGACTTACATTTGCAGTCTTTCATGTTGCGGGTGAGCTGGAATCCAGGTCGACACTCACAGGAGATGCCACCCTTCTGTGTTTCTCTACAGATGTGCGCACAACCGTGATTCTTGTCCATGCAGGTGGGTCCCTCCTTTGCGCCTTCTAGTTGCACTGTGGAGGAGAACAGGAAACAGAGATTGTTTTTTTTAAAAACAAGCACAACGGTTAAAAACTGCTCTATTTGAAATTAGAGGAGTGAAAATGCTAACATGCCTGACCCACACTGTGACCCGTCAGTATCTTCCGCTGGGGACCGACATACCCAGTACCCCTTTAGAAAGAGTCAAACACTTGTTGGAACACGCTCATTCTGCTTAGGCTATTAAAAAAAGTGAGCCGCCAACAGCAAGGATAAAACTCCTAGCAGGAGATGATCCTGAAAAATAACACTTTTAAAATCTTACTCTGGAGATTAAAATGTACCGCACTGAAGTAAGCGCGTCAGTGCACATTTTCATGAGCAATCAAAGCCGAGGAGCTTCGGCGAGAATGCGACAAACCCTGAAAACACAAAATGAAGATACTATCAAAGAAACGGGCCAAGTCGGCACGCAGAGATGCATCATTTCTGTGTGATACATAAATGCTTGATGAGCAGGTACCACAGACACCTAGCATGCTAATCCAAGACGTGCGACCCTCTCGTCATGAATTATTACACAAATGAACGCTGGAGTCTGTCTGCGCCGCACTGAAATGTAACAATCCTGCTGAAGACGGATATTGGACTCATTCCTTGTGAAACCCTGCCACCGCTGTAGATATAAGGACAAACCCCAGCTCTCTGGCTCATTAAAAACCAAACAGATCTCCCTCCTTTTCTTTCCCTGCCGGCGAACGGGGAAGCAGTGAGCAACAAGACGTCTCCATTAATGTCTCATTAAATGTGGCATAGCACTGAAGGGTGTTTGGAGGTCTAACATTCTTAATTGGTCAACTTTTTTTTTGCAGGCGATTTGAATATTTGCGTATGTGTGAGGTACTGTCAACACCTAGTAAAGCTCATGCATTCCTGCATGCGTGCACTCTTCCTCTATTGTCGTATATCAGTCTTGTAGTCTGTGTGCACTTATACTGTTTCTGTGTTCCTGCCCTAAGGGCCATGAGGGATCTCAGCCAGACAGAAAGAGATTTTTTATATAATTTTATCCTTAATTACTCATTCATGTACTTTAACTACTGCGACCATAACCTACGCTAACTATGCCCTCTTGTTTTCCGTACATTTTGCCAAGAACTGCCTATATATATATATATATATATACATATATGTTTCCACTCGGGCCTGAGCCTCTCTTTGTTTCAAATAGCTGACGGTGCAGGAGTGACAGACAATTCTGACCTCCTGCTCAAATACTTTCCATCACTTTAAGTCTGTCAACAAGAGTCACAAGGTCATACGATCCTCTCAGACTTTCCTGCCTGAGCTCTTGTTGTCGTTGCACACAGGGTGAGCCATCAGACACCCGCTGCAGTGACAGCCCTCTCAATGACAGCACTGAGCAAACACTGGGCCAGCGCATGGGCTCTGGAGGCAAAAAGAAAAAAGGAACGGCAGGATTGAGTGAAGTGACCATGAACGAAAATCAACAGAGCAGCGGCTGTTAAGTGCTGCAGATTTCACGGCAGGTCATGGGGATATTTAAGCAGGACGTGGAATTCATTGGTCCCTTTCCTCAGCTTTGGGTCTACCTGAGCTCAAAGCAAAGAAACAGACCTCTATTAATTTAGCGGAGGACCGAATGTCCGACTAAGTAAACCCTATGGACGAAAGATTACTTACAGGTTGTATTATGCATCACTCCTCGTTTTTATGCAGTCCCTCCACCCAAAATATATAGACCTATCCATCAATAGCATGCCGGGCTGGGGCCATAACCTGGGCCTTCATCTCTCTGAGGACCTACAAAGGCCAAAGTGTTGACACAATGGCCCTTTTCTGCAGGCAAAGCCCAGTCATCATCCACTTTCTGCAGTTCCCTCTAACTGGCTGCCAAAGGCCTCCATATTTTGTCATTACTTAATGATGGGAAGCATAAAGACAAAAAATCCCGTCGTATGAAGGTGGATGGGAATATGAAGGAGAGAAATTTAAAAAATATATATCACAAAATCATATATGCCATGACCCACTAAAACAATCTGCAGACCCATAAAACATTACACTATGTGAGGAAACGCGTAAAAACCACCACAGACAACTTTATAGGCAGAGAACTGGATGGGAAATAGAGTCCCAAGTCTTGGACGTGGAATTGAGAAAATATCTTAACAAATAGCTACTAAGGCCACTGGCGAGAGTGGGTTTTCACACAGCTCAACTCAGATAGGCATCATCAAAAAGAAAAAAGAAAAAACCTGCACTTGTCGTAAAAAGGTAACACTGCTATTAACCATGAAAACAAGTGGGAGTGTTCCCTCTGAAAAGGAACCAGAACTTCCAGCACAGGTCGTAACCTCTGTACCCAACATTAAGAGGTGATGCTGTTGCCAGAAGCCAATAAATCCAGTTTTTGTCCTGTGCACCCGATAATAAGCCATGTGTTAGAAAAGCAGGTCGACATTTTCTGGAATATACCTTATGGGTTTATTTCTTAAAGGCAAATAAGAAGATGGAAACCACTATCCCTTATATGTCCAAAAATATGACAAAACAGCCAGTAATGCGCATTCATGGTACAGAATAAACATTTTGTTTGTATAAAACATTCAATCCTTTAGTAAAATGTTTTCACAGATGTTACTTGGACCAAACATTTAGATGAAATAAGTTCCTCAGGGATCTTTAGGTGAGGTGCCAGCATTGAGATTTTTTTCCTTTTGTCTAGTTTGAGCAGAAATATGTTTGCTGTTTCTCCTGGTTTCCAGATCTTTCACTGAATTAAGTTAACATGACCAGGGTTTAGCCTTACACCAATCAGCCGTAACATTAAAGCCACCTGCTTATTATTATGAATGTCCACCTATTGCTTAGAAAATAGTTCCACGAAGAACTGTGTGTTCTGACACCTTTCTACCAGCACAAGCAAGTTTTTCAGCAATTGCTTCAGTGCTACGTCGGTATCCGACAACTAAAGCAAGCCCTTGCTCCCCTGACAAACCCGGGGAGGGCCCCCATGACCCTGTCACCAGTTCTTATGCTTTCCTTCCTCCGAAGAGTTTCGGTGGATACTAACACCTATAGACTGGAAACATCCAGTAAGATCTGCAGCGCTGAAGATGTTCTGAACCAGTCATCTAGCCATCACAATTTAGCCCCATGTCAAGGTCATTCAGATCCATATGCTTGATTATTTTTTCTGGCTCTAACACATCACCTTCAATAACAAAATGGTCTCTTGCTTCAGATTATATCCCAACCACTGTGTAATCAGTTTTATGATTGTTGTCTTCATCTGTCAGTGCTTATAATGTTATGGCTGATTGAGTTCCACTTAAAGAAAAAAAGAGTATATTTTACTTGTGCATAATATTTCTCAACTAGATACAGATAACCCATTATTGGCATTTCAAGGATTTTCAAGGCCTTTCAAGGCCATTTCATTGCTTAAAACTATATAAGGTAGCCGGAAAAGGTTTTCTCCTTGTTTATTAGTATAACAAAAACTAGTAAAGCCCTTGAAAAACTTTGCCGCAATTATAAAAATGTGAAAAATGAAATGAATGAATATTTTTTATTAACAATAATCCAAATATTCCGAATTCCAGTTGCTTTGGATTCAACCCACGTGGATTACCATGACCTGGAGGAATTATAACCTACACAGACACATTTATTAACAACAATTCAAAAACCCCTTCAGCAATTATTCTCTTATCAGCCGCTTCCCGATCTGTCACTAAATTCTGATTCAAATCTTACTACATCTAGAATGGTACAAGGAAACATAACACCAACCTTTGCTCAATCAATAAGATTAAGAACCAGGCCTTTTTAAAAATGGCATGAGGGCAGAAACAGTTTTGAGTGTGATCAACAAACAAAGTTGTGCAAGCCGAATATCCGATACCCTTTTCAAAGCCTCAACTTTCCCTGTTCTTTCGGTTTAAGTGAGAACATATGACTTTTCAATCTCTGAAAGTACAATCACTTTGTGAGCCTGACACAGAGATAGTAGAAGTTGAACTTAATATATGGGCTAAGCGACAATGCATGCTGGAGACACAATTAGGTCCAGGTCACTTCCCAGCATCTAAAAATAAGCAAAGGTATGGAAGGATTTTTTGATGATAGCGACTCCTGTGGACATGTCAGTCACAGTGGATAGCTGAGTGGAGATGGATTGGAGCTAAAAGCACTGAGCCAGTAGCTGGCAATTTCAACTTTACAGCCTGTAAAGTTGAAATGACTCTTACAACCAACCCAGCTACTGCTACTACGCAAAAAACACACTGAAAAAAACATCTGTGTCACCAACCAAAAGCATTCTGCTTGGGTTCTGTGACTGTCCTTTGCAACTATAACCTGCTCAATGAAAAAACAAACAATAATAAAGCTTCAACACTAAGTTATGAGTTTTAACATGACATGAGGGACCTGAATAAGAAGAAACAAAAAGTTAACATGGGCGCTGAGGTAGACGATTTCCTGAAGCCTGTGATCCTCAGACAAAAAGATCGAAGGAAGCCAGTTCGTCATTACATCGCTGCAAGCCCTCTTTAACCTGAGAACCATGTAGTGGAGAGACTGGAACAATGGGGCTGAAGTAGTGGAAGGCATGCCAAGGGTTTATAGTCTGCTCTGAGTGCTTGGGGCAATGAAAAGACGGCTTATGGTCCATACTGAGCTGCTGTCATACGTCTCAGAGGGGACTGTCCCCCTCTTTGCTCCACGCCGGCCGGAGAGCATTAAGCAGCCAACTAGTGTTGGTTGGTTACAAACTGAAAAGAAGGGGCCTACGCATTGGAGCCACAAAACTATTAAAGCAACATTCCTTCCTTTTAGATAATGGGCCCTTAAAAGTTTTAATAGGAGGATAAAAATGTCAGTGCATGAAATGGAGAATGGGAAAAGGACCTGAACGGAATTGGGTTGGGCTGAGCGACGCAGATGGTCGGATAGAGCAGCAGGGCATTCAGCTGGGTCAAGTTAGTAAGTCTTCCCCACTAAATCCATTCAAAGAGAGCAAAGGGAACCCTTCCAAGTGGTGCTACTGTTTGGTTTCTTGTGTGAGCATTGAGTGTCTCCACCTCGCCAAGGTCTTGTTGACGCAGATCAAAAGAACTTCCAAACTGCTTTAACACACGCAGTAGGATTAGTACCAGCTCTGTTCAGTTGATTCATCACTTACATGATGGAAGGAAGTTTGTAAGTCTCACCAGTAGCAAACTATGCCAAAATCAAAGTTAATTCCAAAAGACATGACGAGGAAGGTGATTGAAATACATCAGTCTGGGAAGGGTTACGAAGCTATTTCTAAGGTTCTGGAGTCCACCGATCCACAGTTAGACATGCTACCTAACTAATGGACAAGACCTAGGACAATAGTGAACCTCGCAAAAGTAGCCGGCCTTCCAAATTACTTCAAGAGCAATGCTCGTGCAGGAAGTGACAAAAGATCCAGCAAAAACATCCAATCCAAAGAATTACAGGTCATTGTGCAATATTCAAAACACTAGGGCAAAAATGGAATCCATGGGAGAGTGGTGATGTGTAAGTCACTCCTAACCAAGAATAACGCTCATCGCATTTAGCAAAAATACACCTGATGATACTCAGAACTACGAGGAGGACATTCTATGAACCGACGAGTCTGAAGTTAAACTGTCCGGAAGAGAGTGGTGTCAATCTATTACATTATGATACCTACGATCAAGCATGAAGGTGGCTGTAAGATGTCCTGGGGATGCTTTGCTGCCTCTGGTCCCCGACAATTTGCCATAATGGAGGGAAAACATACTACACTGCTCTCTTCCAGAAAATTCACAGCATTGTGAATGTGCTAATGAAAGGATCTAGAATCTTTTGTATTTTTAGAGCATTCTAAGTGTACGGTAGCAACTAAATACAAATTTGTGTGTTTTAGGTATGCATATATGCATTAGTATTACTAAACTGTATATGTATGCATTGACACACAGTGTCATTTGCATAATGTATGCATGTTGCGCACACATTTGAGTGCGTCTGCCCATCTGTGCCATAGTTTTGCAACACCTGCTGGGGACGTGCAACTCTCCCCTTCACTCCTTCTCCCATTCTTTCAAGGTCACCTCCCTGTGCTTCGTCCCATAGGAGCCAGGACTCCAGACAACACAAGAGAGCAGCAGAGCTGTCTTTAATAGGGACATAGAAAGTGCATGAGAGCTACTCTGTTCTTAGAGTAGGCACTTTTTTACTAAATTAAAGGATGAGACATTTGCTGAAGTCATCTGTCCCTTCAGAGCTCAGGCTGGTCCTCAGCTTAAAGCCGGGACAGCAGAGAGGTAGTGGAAAAAAACCCACTGGCAGTCAGGCAATCCGCAGTAGCATGCTGGGCTGGCCAGCTTAGAAATGGCCTTCAACAAACCCACGAGCAAAAGGGATGCCCGTCTCAAATGAGGTTTGAAGAATTCAGTGGCAAGGTAGCCAACATTTGCTGAGGCCCAAGTCACCCATGTATATTTGTTCAAGGGTGGGGTGAAGAGGTGGGTGTTGGTGAAATCCGAACAAAAAGGGGAAGATGAGAGAAGAGAATGTTTCCAACCAAAGTGCCCAAAACATTTAGTCTCACCACCTATTTTATGAGGGACTAAAAGGTTATTTTAGCCCAGAGGTGTCTAAAATTTCCACTGAAATCTGAAGACCTGCCATGGTAGGGCTGATTAGTTTGCTCCACGATTGCCGTTGCTCCATCTATCTATGCCTCCTTCTGTAACACCATGCGTACGTATGTGGCGAAATAGACTGACTTTGCATCTGCCAAATTTTGCAAAATGGTGGCTAAAAATATAAAACAAGCTCTCAACTAACCACAAATATTCAGTCCAACCAAAAATCACCAAGCAGGGTTTTTTTCTTTTGATAATATCCCCAGAGCTTAATTTAGAACCAGATTCCTAAAAAGGTTCTTTTGTGTCCCTAAGGGCAGTTTCTGCAGAGAAAAGAGAGGCCAGACCGATCGGAGAAAGAAAGGGAGGGAGAGACGAGATTCTCGACTGTCGTCTCCGGACTAACAGGAGAGCTTTAATGGCAATGTGAGTGCAAGACTTTCCCTTCGCTCCACCTCCCCAGAATAGGAAAAGAGCCTGGTTATACGGTTGGGCTGCAGAGCAATGGAGCAGTGACTTTTGCACTTGTAAAAACAGTTCTGTGGCCAATCCACAGACAGACGGGCCGGCCTGCTGAGAACCAACAGGGGAAATATGTAAGAACCCCGTCGGCTCCTGCACCACACAAGACATGACATGACCCCATTAAGTGCACTTTCATAAATACAAATATGCAAATATATATATATATATAAATATATATATATATAATATTTGCCTTTTTCATATTAAACATCCCTTCAATCAAACTATTGTAATTGGCTCTTAGCAGTGCTTTACCTCATAATTTTGAAATGCACAATAGTCTTTAAATGGGATAAGTCTAACTCTAAGGAAAATGTTGATTAATCATTTATTACAAAAAAAGACAATAAAACATGGTTCCAAGCATTTCTGCCTTATTTCAAACTGCTGCACATCACGATTGGGGAGAAAACTCCATATATAATGAATTGGATGATATTTATTAGAAAATTGCTGCCAATTCAAGGGCTTTATTATATGCACTGATGGCTATACCATAATATAGGAGATATTATTTTGGCCGCAAAAACTGTATGGTGGATCATTTTCAAACGGTATACCCCCATAGACCCTGGTTCTCAAAAATCACAGTTTTCAGCCCATACCATCTCAAATCTGGTGCATAAGAATCAACTCAAGGAGATTCTATTTGTATTTGTCATATTTACTCTTTTAACTCTTCATATATAAATCACTCGAAAAAGGCTTTTTTGTAAAGAACACAGTTTTTTGACTAATACTTACAAACGTCCAATTTTGTCCAACTGTGTCTTAATTTAGCTCATATGAACTGATATAAGGAAAATCTGTTTAGTTTTATGACTGAGCTCAGGAAAAATAGCAAACTGTATGTATCTTCATTATTGAGTCACTATGGGATCTTATCTCAGAGCACATTGCTGACTTCATAGAAATACTCTAGTTAGGTTAAATCCATATGGACTTTATGAGATTATTAAACAGTCAAATGTCCGTGTGATGAGATGAGTTCAATCAGATGATATCAAACCTTTGCACAGTTTCATAGATGTTCAGCATAAAAAAGCACTTGTATTTAAGTGTCCTTATGCGACAAGTCTGAATATGCCTCGAGCAAGTTTCACCTGAAAATGACTGAGCTGACTGCTTATTTATGGACGTGGATGCAATTATGCCTATAAAACTAAATTTAAGAGACACATAGACAGAGAGAAAGAGAGAGAGACAGTGAGACAGAGTGAAAGAGAGAGGGGACAGAGAGAAAGGGAGACAGAGAGAGAGAGAGAGAGACAAAGACAGAGACAGAGAGAGGGAGAGACAGAGACAATGAGAGAGAGAGACAGAAAGAGACAGAGACATCCAGGGAGAGAGAGACAGAGAGAGAGAGAGAGAGAGAGACAGAGTGGGAAAGAGACACAGAGAAAGACAGAGAGAGAGACAGAGACAGACAGAGAGAGAGAGTGAGAGAGAGAGAGATAGTCTGCACATGGGGTAACAAGCCATTTGGGAGGATAATGAAAGCTGTAAACAGAGTAAAACGTTCTTATTGACTAAGTAAACATTTCCTGGAAAGACAAGAACTACAGCACCGAAAAAGAGCAAGGCTTGTGTCTGCAGTCAGGTGATAAAAAAAAACAAGGCTCAATTTTGGAGGAAACTTTTCTATTATTGTTTCTGGCGTAGTGCAACTCTGACCAGTACGGATCAAATCACCGACACTCACTTATTGATCGACACGATGTTCTGTTGCCACTTTTCTGTTTAAAAAAAACCTAACAATGGGATAAAAGATATATTTTGTATAATCATCTGATCTCAATTATCTGAATAAACTGTAATCATTGAACAAAATCATTAGAATCTCTTCCATTCTTCTGCACGAAACAGCTGGACAAAAGATGATGATGTTATCTGGTAACTCTTAGTCTGCTTTGAGAGGGGAATTAAATCAGCAGCTAGCACCTCCAACTGATAACATCTTTAGTAGTTGAAACTAGAGGGGCACCCATCGATCGGTGGGTCGATCGATGGGTGCCCCTCACACCAAGCATGAGCAACCATGGCTACGAACATCTCACCAGTTTGGGAATCTTTCACCGCGAATGAAGCCTCCAATGTGCCACACCGGAAGAATTCTCCGAAAACGTTCTGGGCAACAAAGTCAATCAGACACGTAGAAAATGAATCACTCAGAGGAACATTAGGGAAATTGCGCCGGAGCCTTCAGCAGTGTCTGGAGTATAATTGTGGACTAAAATCCACAGAGGAGGACAATTAAATCATACAAGCATTTATTTGTATTGAAATGAATCATCGGCTAATATTTCATGATTTTGACAGCATTTATCCTTTTACCTTCCACTGTAGACATTACTTGCTGTTAATTTATGTTTGGGTTGTGCGGTTCTGTAGCCGTGAAAGATGAGAGTAAAGCCTCGGGACACATAGATATTCCGATGCTGGTTGTAGAAAAAAAACACATCTTCAATGAGCTTCATATGCTGTAAATTCACCATCCGGGTGATGTGATTTTTCAGACTCCTTGCTGCCTTCCCACATCTACGCACACAATGCCCGCCCGGCGTTCTCCCCTCTTCCATCCCTCTGCCAATCTCTCCTTATTGGCAAAGTGACAGATCCAGATGACTCAACTTGTTAAAAGTCGAATCTCGCCTTTCACTCGCTGCACTAGTTCAACTTTTTCAAGTGCGCTGTCTGAAAAAGCGTTCTGCAAACGCCATGATGTCATCATATCATGGGATTTTTGTGTGAAACAACATAAGCATTGAGTACTGAACGATGAGACGACGCGTAACTTGCATAACAACCCATCAGTGAACACTTAACGTAATTGCCTTTCCGGACATTCAAAAATGTACAGGACAGAAATTATGGATGTGTGGGTTGACTGCGCCTGAAATTCCAGAAATGCAATGTGCTGGATCCCGTCTCACGCACATATATTATGTCCCCGTTATGCTCCTATAGAAAAGAGACAATAAATCAAAGCAAAGCAGTGGAGCCCTCGTTGACCTAAATGACGTTCCTATCAACCACTAAGCACCTTGGCTGGCCTCTGTAAGGCTTCATTTCTAGACTGGTGGAAATGTTTGGAGAGAATAAATGAACTGTTACATTTTGTCCAGCTAGTGGATGGAGCTTTCCTCTGGCCGGAGTTATTCCTGTTCAGAGGGGGGGGAGGAGATCTAATAAGAGACAGTCCACTAGCAACGTTGTCATTAGCTGCGAGGCTGGCAGACCCCGGTTGCTTAATTGCCACAGGTCCACTGCTAACAAGGGCTTCCAACCAGCAGGGGAAAGAGACTCAACGCCAAACGCTGCAGTGACCAGTTCTCCGCTGTCCCCCTCAAAGACGCGCACAAGTTGCCCAGGGAACACCTGACCCATTAACGGAAAGAAATGGAAAGCTGATGTCTTTTTAATGAGAACAATAAAGCTCATGAGCAAACGGCGCTCCAGGAACCGCTCTTTAAGAGGAGCTCTGGCATAGAGGATGGAGGGTTGTATATTTAAACCAATTTGACTGGGAGATTAGATCGGTTTTAATTTTCAGGATAATGTTTTTTTTCTGCCAGTGCATAATTTTCCGATTAGCGAAGGAAAGTGATACTCTGCATCAATCCTGCCAATACTTGCATTTTCTGTTCTAATAACAAGCAGATCAACAGTAATAATGAAACAATGACGGGGATTCTAAGTGATGAGTGTAAAAATGTTTGTGGATTCATGTGCAGTCGTAATCAGCGGATCCAAATGGGTCTCATCTGGAAGCAATAAAGACTGAATGATTATAAAAAAATGGAGGATTAACAGGAACCGAGGGCATTTATCAGGAGACAGAGGGAGATAGATAGACAGGGGGGGGCGAAGGTTGGTGAGATGGGACCGGTGCGTCTGACACCGATATAGTCTTAGCGCTTTGAAACACATGATCAGGCCTTTCACTTCACTCAAATAACACTGCGTTTATGAAATGTAAACATTGACAGTTCACTAGGCCAGACTGATCTCATAAACCCGACTCCCACCGTCCGGGGGAGTTATGATTATCACAGTCCAATGACTCCCCGCATGAGCACTTATCTCAGAGAAGGGAAGAGAGACAAACAGGCCAGAGATGAACCGACACTCCAATCCTGTTGCACATGGAGAGCGCTGGTTGTATGCCGCTAATCCCAGGAACCAAAGGAGCTGCTGACTTTGATAGTAACTTATATCCCATTGTCCTAATGGTCCCGATGACCTCACTCTCCGGCGGAAGAAAGTTTCTGATCATAAAGTTAATCCGAAACCGAACTTAAAACTCATATTTTGCCTTAGAAATCAACGGTGTTTGTTTTAAACGCTTTGAGTGCAAATATTTAGGACGAGATTTTAAATCACGTTTTGAGCTTAGACTACTCGAGGGTATATATCCTCAAAAAGCCTCCAATCACCCTGCTATGTACAAGCATTCCCCCTGATTAAAATACTCAAATTATGTTTGAAAAAGACTGTTTTTCGTTAATAAAAAGAGCTCCCCCTAGAAAGTAAAATTTGATCTTTTTAGAGTAAAATATCACGCACACAAGAGAACTATCCTTGTGTCGTTTATTCACCAAATTTGGACTAAATCCGACCAACGGTTTGGAAGTTATGGCTGAAATACAGTGTTTTTCCTAGAAAAGCTCCCCGTTAGCGAGTAAAATATTAATACTAACCCTAACCCATAACTGTTACAGTGAAAGGTGATATTTAAAAGATAGATATCTTTGTGTTGATCAATAAGAACCAAATTTGGACTCAATTGAACCAATGGTTGAGAAATTATGGCCAGAAAATGATAAAATAAACATCTGTGTTGTGTCGGAAATATACAATTGACCTTTCCCAAAATCGATCCAGTTCTTCCTCACACTATGGTCTATGCGTGTATAACATTTGAAAATGATCCATGAAGAAATGTATGATCTATGATGTTAAAATTCTATAATATCCCCTACTTTTTCTGTGATATAAGAATAAGTTTTATTTATTGTCTTAAACTAATCTTCTCCATGGGGATCTATCTCTGACAGTGGTGCGGTGAAGACTCTGACGAAGACTTTAATTGGATGAACATCTGCCTGCGGAATTGGTTCTTGACATTTTGAGCATTATACGTTTAAGACTCTGTTTGCTGAGCAGGTTCCAAAGATGCTTGAGGCAAATTGGCAGTATAAATAGAACTGGAAGGTGGCTCAGCATCGGGATTCAAACTACAGATATAGTTTGGAAGGTCAAACAAATACTGCTGTGAGATTTGACAGTCTGATGAGTCGCTATAACCACAAATGGTGAGAGCTGGCACGTACGTTTCCACTCTTTTAATGTATGAGGATGAAAAGGAAGAAGAACGGCTAATTAGTGATGAAGACGAAGGAGAGGACTTGGGTGGAGGCAAACCAGGCATGTGTTTGGGGCTCCCCAACAGAAAGGTGTGGGGGGGGGGGAGAAAAAACCTTTCTTAGTGGGGAACAATATACGAATATAGAACAATTTTTCCCAAAATCAATCCTGTTATTCCTCTCAATTAGGTCTATGTGGACATAACATTTTTAAATTCTGCATCAAGTGGTTTTTGAGTTATATTGAGTTATATTTTTGGGGATATAATGATAGCTGTTCCAATGAGTCACAGCTACTGGCAGCAACTATTAAAAACACATTTTCTTAGTAGTGTTGACATGAGGGATATTTGTAAAACGGTAATTGGATACGTCTATAAAATCAAGACTAGATTTAAGTAAAAATATTTCAACCTAAGAATAATCATATATAATCGATTGAGGGTTAAAAGGGAAACAAAACATCCCTTAAAGTTAACTAGCGCTATATTAGTTATATGTTAATTTAGCAGGTGAGCACAAATAATTCAAATAATTAATAAACATTTATAATGAATGTATATTATGAGGGTAAATAGCCCAGAGGATCGTCTCTGGGAGAAGGAGAGGAAGAAGGAGAGGAAGAAGATTTATCACTATAGTCACAATATAGTCCTCCTATAATTAATGAAACTGGGAAAAAAAGAAGTGATTAGGAGGAAAAGATAGGGAAGCGGAAGATAAAGGAGGAAAAGATTGGGAAGAGAAAGATGAATGAGGAAAAGATTGGGAAGAGAAAGATGAAGGAGGAAAAGATTGGGAAGAGAAAGATGAAGGAGGAAAAGATTGGGAAGAGAAAGATGAAGGAGGAAAAGATTGGGAAGAGAGAGATGAGGAGAAGATTTGTTATAACCGCAGAGACAGCTTTCTCCCACGTTACAGTCTCCAGCGTTACATTTTTCATGATGAAAATAAAGAAGGTTTTGTGAAAACTGCTGAAAAATCTCTTATCGTCCCAAAGTAGTTTTACGGGTCTTCATTCACCTCCTCTCTCAGCATAAAACATCTTGTGTTTAATGATTCTAACATGCCAAAGTGGATCGGTTACTGTAAAAACTCTAAAGGAAACGAGAGAATACTCAAAATAGATATTTTCCTGATTGCTTCATTTGCTTTAAATACAGCTAGGATGTTAGAAATGTGTCCACGTCGCCGCCGTGTCTGATGAGCAAGCCTGAAAGCTGGTCGGCTCGGCACCTTCTCCTGTCACGTCTCCATCCCACAGGAATGCTCTATAAACAAGAGGTGTGTCTGCTGGCGGCTGCACCTATAATTGTTTTCTCTTCTCACAGTCCTCCCAGGGCCAATCTCATACAAGCAATACCTTCGAATGCTGCCAGACCCTAGATTGTTTCTATTTGAGAGGGTGCGGAGAAAAAGAAAGCTGATGCCCCAACTGCTGGAGAAAAAACTCTATTTGTGCTAATTCGGAAAAAACGAAAATCTGAGAGGAGACTTTGAGCGAACTGAACAGCAGCTATGAGAATAGCTGAAGTTCCCCAGTACAAGAGACCCTCCTGATTGAGCTCCTTAAATTAAATGTGACTCATCAATAATCTCAAAGAGTCCATATTGACTCAACCTAACTACTTCTGTGAGGTCAGCAATATGCTCTAAGATCAGATCCCATAGCCACACAATAAAGAAAATAAATATAACATTACAGATTTCTATCGGTGAGGAAGTTATGACTTGTTTAATCGATAAAACAATTCAAAAATACTCCCCCAGGTTAGTTAAATATGAACTATATAAGAAGGATCTCCTCAGGTGGATATATGTGCATCAAATTAGGACTAAATCGGACAAACAGTAAGGAAGTTTTGTTATGTCGTTTTGCATAAAAAAGATCCCCCCAGTGATCAAAATATGATCTTTATAGAGTATAATATGATCTTTACAAAATAAATCTCCTTGAGTCAATTCATGTGCACCAAATTTGGACCAAACCGGAACCAACGGTGAAGAGGCTATGTCATAAAAAGTTATTTTCGTAAAAAACTCCCCAAAGAGACTGAAATAAGAACTATTAGAGTAAAACACAATCTAAACAATAAAGATATTCTTTAGTTGATTCATGTGCAACAAATTTGGACTAAATCGGACTAACAGTTGGGAAATTGTGGCGCAAATACTCTGATTTTGTAGGTAAAGTTCCCTCTAGGATAGATATATAGATGTGATCTTTCCCAAAACTCAATCCAGTTCTTCCTCCCACTGAGGTCTATATGGGTATAAAATAATGACCCAAGAAATAGTTTTTAAGTGACGGGTTAACACGCCCGATCTGCAGCGACGCTGATGCGGTGACGAATCCATAATATTCCCAACTTTTTGGGGATATCATAAGCAAGAGAGCCTTTATGAGATGCCAACCTTATGACCCCTACAAAGCCTGCATACATTTATGAATCAAATTCTGTCCAGCTGTGGTGATGTGGCAGGACCAGAAGCTCCATATATGCCTCCTTTGGGTCGTTTCTTTTCCCCCGCTCAGACTCACACACTTACCTTCTCTCCGCTTTCCTTAAGAAGCCTGTTATAGCCTATCCCGATCTTAGGTTATCTCATCATGTCCTCATTTAATTGAGAATCTCCTGGGCCTGAACAGAAAGATTAATCACCCTCCACAAACGTTACTGTAAACAATGAGCTTTCAGCACATCAGGTAATAGCTAACCTGCATTAGCGATCAGTGAGCAGGATGTTTCCGAATGTTCTCAAGAAATAATCGCCTCGGTGTGTTTGAGTGTGCGTGATTAACCTTTAGGCCGTTGGATACAGGTATGCTGATTATCACTCAGGAGGAATCCTTCTCTGCAGCGGCACTCGTAGCTGCCCATCATGTTGACGCAGATCTGCTGGCATCCGCCGTTGCCCTCTGAGCACTCGTCCACATCTGCCAGGAGACAAACGCATACATTCAATTAACACTCAACTATCAAAAATGACTTTGATTATGATTACAGCCACATTTCATGATCTGATCCCAGATGACGATAAACTAACAGAGACGTTAGACTCTCTAAATAACCACCGGTACTTCCGTAAGAACAGAAATGCTTTTCTTTTTCACAGCATATGAACAGTAATGGAAGAAGTATTAAAATACTTTAGCTTTTTTCAGTCTTAATTGTCAAATACAGGAGAATTATCAGCCTGCTGAGCTAAAGACGTCCACAAAAAAAAAAAGAAAACGTGACTGAATGTGTAATACTTAAATCATGCATTGAAATTCCTCTTATAAGTACAAACATACAAGTCAGAGACATTGTACTCATAATTATGGAAAATACCCCCCTACTGAGTATTGTAGTTTCTACATTATGCCACTGGAGGCAATGGTGGTTTAAACCTCATAATACAGTATAACCCGTTGAGCATTCAAACCACCACCAAAATTTGTAATCATATTGTAACACTAATTATTATTTGACAAAATAAGTGAAATAAAAAGACTCTGCCCCCTTTATTCAGAACAATTGCAAAATGAATGGATTATCACCTCTAAAATTTCATGAAAGTCTCGTGAAAACCCTTAAAGCCGTTTTTGTATACTGCTGGTAAAAAATCAAACAGATGACAAACACTAGCTGATGAAGAAAAATCTTTGTCTCCTGATCATTTGAAGAAAGAAAAAAGTACTCCAGGAGTCTCAGTTGTACTCTATTTAAATATAAGGGTTTATTGCAGACACATCTGTTATAACAGAGACGACGCCGACACCGTCAGGTAAGAGTCTCATGTCGGAATCTTCCAATTCAACTCCAGCAGGACCATTTAATGGTTATAATTTCAGGGCCAATCTACCAGGTCGGGCTATCTTGTGTCCTTCAGACAGAATTGTGCCAGACATAACATGAGGAAAGACTTTAGAATCAATTGGGGCAAAGGGAATATTTTCATTTGCCTATGGCATAACCTCCCTCGTTTGCGGGGCTAAAAATTGCCCAAACACCATCACCACCACTTAGGCTGCCTTCACACTGCCTGTCTACAGGCTCCATTTGGATTGTTTTTTTTAGACAGGACTCTTTTTTGTCACTGTTGACATTACTTTTAAAATGTGTCCTATATCAGACTCCAGTATGAACAGTTCACGGCCAGGAAGTGACCCGCTAATCAGACACAGGTCGGATTTTATGAAACCTCAGTCCGAACCGTCCGATCGAAATTCATGCTACTCTTCCATCAACACTCGTCACAAACCTGCGCCAACGGGAGAGAAACGTTTGACACATAAACATCCCTACAAACGCTATAAACACTTTTACTATATACAGAAGCTTTCTAACTAACTTTAGTAGCTTCCATTTTGCTTCTGTATTGAGAGCACTCGGCACCGCAATGTCCGGGCTATGTTCTTTGCGCATGAGGGTCAGTTTAGTGTCGTGAACTGTTCAGAGCGGAGTCCGGTGTTGGACACATTTTAAGCATAATGTGAACAACTGTGGAAAAGAGAAAAAAAAGAAAAAATGATCTAAGAAAATATTAAATTTGAGCATTAAGACAGGCAGTGTGAACATAACCCATGCGGCCCAAATCGGAATTGGAAAAGATGAGATTACATTTGGCTAGTGCTGCTCTGCCATGAAAATTGACATTATAAGCAAAAATTTAAAAAAAAAAAATCAGACCTGGGCCACATTTTTTCCTGCAGTGTGAACTAATATTTTCCTACATGGTTCAATCAATGAATCTTAAATGATTCTTTATTACAGTATTATAAATATCTGGATGAACTGGAAGGCCAAACGTGTTTGTCTTTAAGCTGTCTGAGGGGGCAGCGTCCGTCTTAATGCTTATCTGACATGGCACCACACCAGTTGCACTGAAAGCCCCCAACTGTGCAGCACTAAGCCATAAAAATGCACATGCAGCGCAATCGCCTGGCAAGTGGGAAACCCGATCCACCTGGGCCAGAGTACCTGCTGATGACGAGTGTCTGTCAGCCCCATGAATCGAGGAATGCGGGGAGAGGGAGGAAGGAGCTTGGGAGGGCGGGGGTGTTGGGAGGGGGGTGGAGATGGAAAGAGGAGAGAGCCTGAGACATGAGGGAGGTGGGGGGAGGCGGGGGAGCAGCAGGGTTAACAAGCAACCATGTGAACCCACTTCAAGTGCATAAAAAGGCAGAGCAATTACAAAGGTGTCTCCTGAGGCCTTGTCCTGCCGTGGGGCAAGAAAGGCAAACTGACCACATAATAAGAGCTGCTGACTCCACTGCTAATGATTTGTGCACTTCCAGCTGTTCTCCCCTAATGGCACCAAACTTTTCCAGCTCGTGTCCGACTTGACAAACCAGACAAACGTAGGGCGATAGAACGTCTGTGAATCTTTGGAAATGTGCTCGGTCGACTTCAGCATTTTTCGCCTGCTGCTGTCCTTTCTGCGGCGTGCTTCAGACCTCAGTGGCCTCGGCCTCCCCTCTGCGTGACTGCGGCGTTCCTCTGGAGGTGACACTCCATATTCCCTCTTCCCCCGGAGACACGGGCTCAGTCCCTCACTACTGACCACGCTGGAACCTTATCCATCCCTCTACTCGATGCATCAATAATCTGCTGTATACACAAGGCTTTTTTTAATAAAACGTCATGCGAAACTAATTTACTGTCTATTTGTCCAGTCTGAGAAGGCCTCTAGATTAAGTTTCCTTTCTGGGGGAGTTCTCAGGCCAGCAGAGTTAGAAATTAAACTTCACTCTGTCCTTTCCCTTTCTTCTTTTTCCACAGGCAGCAACATGGATTCACCATGGGCATAAACGCACACAAACTGTAATCACAAAGTGGCATCTGGCTAGACAGAACCCTCTGGGGTTTATATATAGTTGATTGGCAGGTAGCAATCATGATCTCCATTGGCTTGCCAAATCTGCTGTCCTTTTTCTCACATTCCACCCGGAAAACGGTCTATTCCTACTAAAAACAATGTGTCATGTCAGTTGAGGTCAATGAGAAAATTGTCACTCTGTGGTCAGGCGGAGCGGCGCGCTCTCCCAAACAGAAACAGCCCAGCAAAAGTTAACTGTGAGGAGGAGGGGTGGGCGAATGTTGGGCACATACTCATTCGACCGGGTTGTCGTCTTTGTGTTGACCTCCCGGTCTAATCTCCCTATCATCAAAGAAGCACCGACAGAAAGAAGACCTTTGAGCTGAAAAAAGCTGGCAAAAACCTACAGCTGCACCTTTGCAGATTAACTGTTAGCAGGCAGCGAAAAGCTCAAACACCACAACTCATACGGGGATATACAAGTCTCTCTCTTTTTCCCTCTCTCGCACAAACATGTAAAGGCTACGCAAACACAACAATCCTCAACGCATGCACAAAATTGCCCCACGAGAAATGCAACCAGCCTCAGAGAGGACCCTCTGGGAATTCACTTTCCATACCCTCGGCGCATCAATGAAGGTTTCATTTCCTGATTCCTTCATCCCTCCAAATGAGGCGTCGCCTGTCAGTAGATCTCTCTTGTTTAAATAGCTCCCATAATTGCCTATGTTGTATGCTGGGCAAGGCTGGCGTCCAAAGCAAATATTCTCAAGCGGAAAGGGGTTCTGGCACGGCCGGTAGAAGTGCTCATGTTATTTGGACTTTAAACGTTTTTTTTAAAAATTCTCTTGAGAGGATTGGAAGAAAACAAAGTCTTAATCAAGTTAAAAGGGCTGCCTCACCTCTGAAAAGAGAGACCTGTCTCTGCTCTAGCCCTGCTCCGCTCCAGCGGATGAAGGGAAAGGGAAGGTTCAAACGGAGAGAGATTAAGAGATTGGTTATGTTTGCGGAGGCCATGTCCGCTGGTTTCTCAGATAGCCTTGGCTGTATATATAACATTTGGCCTTGCACAGAGCTTTAGAGCCATGTAAACATGGTGGTTGACTTACTGATACTCCTGGACCCTTATTTTGGAGAAAGTTTTTCACTCTCCTCTTATAACGGTGGGGTGGGGGTGGGGGTTATTCATGACAGAGTTTTTAAGTGCGGGGACGGTGAAAACCTAGTATCTTCAAAACTTGTCTGGTATCCGTCATCAGCGTCGGCCATGCATGCATCCCACTGCTTGGCTTCTGTCTGGATCAGACATCATGCAGCCCTGGTCTCTGTGGTCTAGACTAGAGCTGCGGGATTTTGGAAAAACGTGACCAGATACACGCAGTGTTGAATTTATGTGCAGTTGCACAGTAAATTATAACTCTCATCATTTTGGGTCATTTCAAACTCTATTCTATCCTAAAAAAAAACAACCAAATCTCCCCTCTCCAACTTCCACCACAGTTGGGTCAGCCCTCCGCCACACACTTTCAGTTTTAAGTACGTGCAGGTAGACTACAGTTAAGCAATGAGAGCCAAATACATAATTTAACATTTCTATATGCTTATCACAGTATATTTAGATATAAGCAATACATTTATGGCTTCCCGCAGTCCAAAATCAGGCAATGTAGGTGAAGTGGTGACTCCAAATTGCCTGTAGGAGTTTACTGTAGCATGAACTGGCGACTCGTCCTGAGTGTAACATGTCTCTCACCCGATGTCAGCTGGGATAGGCTCCACCTTCCGCGATCCTGAACAGAACGCGATTACTCTAAAAGATTTTCATGGATCATTTTCAAACCTTTAACCCTCATAGACCTTAGTACGAGGAAGGACTGGAGTGATTTTGAGAAAGGAGGGTTGCACATTTCCAACACAAGGGGGAGTTCAACACAAGGATCAATTTCAACAACCGTTGGTCCACTTTTGTCCAAATTTGGTGAAGATGAATTTACTTTAAGAGAGATTCTTTTATACATTGGTTTTACTATAATAGTACATTTTTTAGTCACTAGGGTCAGCTTTTTACAAAAAACACTTTTTTGGACCACACGTCCTAACCATTGGTCCAGTTTAGATGAAATGGATCAAACTTGATATATATCATGTTATACTCTAGTAATTCATATTTGACTCACTAACGGGGAGTTTTTATGTAAAACTTTGTTTTTTGGGGGCAGAAGTCAAAAACTATTTCATGTATGATTTTAAGATGGATCTGGAATTACTTTGGGGAATGTCAGCTGTATATTTCAGACATTAGGGGGAGCTTTGGCTCCCATTGTTTTTGGTCCATAATTTCTCAATCTATTTTAGGTTACATTTAAAAACTGCTTTGTTCTAATAATTTCAGTCACATTGTTTGATCACACCGACGGGACTGTAGGACTCTAAGGGGAAGTAATGGTTGTGACATCCTTTATAATTAAAATGGTTATAGTAGCCTAAGCCTTAGCAACAGTCACTTTTAGCAGGAGTAAATTATATTATTCAAAAGAAAGATGAGATGCTTCTCTCCTCCAATGCTAAGAGGGAGTCCATCTTTCATTTCATTGTATTTATTTCAATCATTTCTGGGTATTTTTCAATACCAATTTCATCAAAATGTTTTATAAAAAGGAGCGGCAAGAAGATAATTCTCGCCGATCTTATATTACCTGCCACTTTCTTAATATTAAGATTAATATAAATACAGATGGCAGAAATCACTTAAAAACCTTCATCAATACATAATCAAATAGAGTCACTAAATACGTTCAACCATACTTAAATACCAGTGATAACCATAACCTAAATATTACTCACTAAATATTAATATTATTACTTTTTTCTTCTCTTTTATAACTGAAAACTTGAATGTTTGTGTAAATGTTTGTATTAATGTTAGTGTGACTGTTGCGTCACAGGTTTATCTTTTACATGTCATTTAGCAAATTCTATCAGAAAGAATAGATGATAACTAGTTTAAAATGATAAAGTCATAAAGTTTGCTGTCAAGCAGCAAAAAGACGCATCAGGGTGTGTTTGAGACTGAGATTATCCTGACCTGACATTGCGTGTCCAACAATGTGACATAGGCATATTACGATGCTGACAGGACATCTTGTGCAGCCCTCGTCTAGACAGACCAGAGACATGGAGGTGAGAGGACGGACATTGACCTCTGGGCATTTCATTTACAGGAGTTTTAGGGGTATACACACTTTAATAAGGCACCAAATTGGAGCCATGTGCAGCGAATCAGCTGGTTGACTGCATGCAGAGGCTGACCGTGCTGCTCTGGTAGATGAGCAGGAACTAGTGAGGAAGGAGCGTCTCGACCTTACACACACACACACACACACACACATGCACATACACACGCACATACACACACTAACACACACGGCTAACTCCAATTAACATATGATCCTCTCTTATTTTACTCAGAAGTTCTTCCTCTTTTTTCACCCGCTTGTAAGAATAGAGGTTAAGGTGTCGGGTTTGAGGCTGACCTGTGAGGCCCAGGGGGTCCTAAGATGCTGAAATTCACTTTGCTTTTAAACAGTTCAGTTGTTGAAGGAAGTTTTGCTCTCTCATCTGCTGACCCTTAAATGATACCAGTGTTGGAATTAGTACAATTAAAAACAATCTCTTGTTTAACGCTGATTAATTCTTCCAGTAATTTGTGTCTCCCAAACTCGGCTGACCATTTACATCAGCTTCACAAACTCAAATAAAATCTGAGTATTGTAGTGATTTATTATGTAAGGGTTGATTATCATACCATTATTTATACAGCTTTGAGTGAGAAAACTTTTTCAACTCTGGGTCCGTTTCCTAGAAAACTGTTTGGGTAAACAAGCAGGGCTTCTATGTCCGACCCCTTAGTGATTTCCTAATTGAAGAAAAACAAAACAAAACTTTGAGCTAAGATCATTCTAAATGGTATTGCTCTGCTCCTCTAAAACCAGTCTGGAACCTTTTTAAAAACAAAACCCCAAGATGAGTGTTTGGGTGGACAGCCTCATACCAAGGAGACAAGAGGCCCGGCGTTGACGTCTGAAGGCTCTCAGTCTGCCACCGCTTACATCCTTAAGCCCAATCTCAGGCTTGTGTTTCCCCTCAAAGCCCTGCCAGTGGGCCGAGCTGGGATTGCTCATTTCATGGTGGATAAGGCTGAACAATCCGTGGAGAGGAGAGAAAGCGGGAGTTTTGAGATATTCTTCAGGAGTCGGCTTATGCACCGCGCTGAAAATCTGTCCTTTAACTCATCGCTGCAGCCCCTCTGCTCTGACCTGTGGAGAGACTCTCTTGTCCAAACCCAATCCGTGCATTTCAAAATAAAAGTCATGTGGGTGCTGGCTGAGGAGACAGCGGGGTATTTGCGTCTGCAACAGGGGAGTGAGGAGGGTTGCCTGCTAAGCCCAAGTAGTGTCTTTACTATCTTGCACACTCAATAATAATAATAATAATAATAATAATACATTTAATTTATAATGCACTTTACATTTGGATCAAATCTCAAAGTGCTAAAACTGCACTTCGGGGTATGAAGGGGGAGGGAGGAAGCCGTATGATCATTCTCAAAAGGTGAGACTAAAAAGCACCTCTTTCATGCAACAATCAACAGTCGTCTACGTAAAAGTGTGCACTCTCATTATAATTCCCCTGGTATAGGGCAATGCACTTACAAAGAATGCATTTTTGGAGCGCAGCACAGGATACGGACTACTTGATGACTAGTTTTTCACATAAGGACCTGTTCAATAATACATCAGTCTGAAACCTCCTGTTTGATTAGCCGACCGCGGAATATGATCCCAGAGGATTACCATAGCCAGGATATGCGCCCAGGCAGGCAACAGCTCAGAGAGTTCGCGGCTGGTGACATCATTTTCTGAGAGAAATTCTAAATGTGACTGACTGGCAGATAAACAAAGACGGTACACAATTACAACCCTTAACAACACTTGTAAACACCGTTAATTGATGTGGCCTTTTCTTAGACGCTACTCCGGAGCGGCTCTTCAAAAGTCCATTTCAAAGCTGTAATGGCATTGCTTTTGTGTTATAAATCATGGTAAGTCTTTGGGGAAGGTTAAAGTAAAAGGGCATCCATTTCCCTATAGATTACTCAGGGAATTGCACTCAGCTGAATCAATACAAACCCAATCAGTGTCGGTCGATAGGAATCAAAGGTACATGGCCTGCGAAGTTGTGTGTGCGGAGTCCAAGAAACCCAAAACAACACGTATATCTAACATGAACAGTGAGTAAACAATATAATGCCGAATAGCTTGTTTGTACAGCGTGGAGCGTTCTATCAGAACTTCTGTAACATCCCTTTCAAGCCTGCATTTGTCTCTCCGTGCAGAGAAAAACCTACATCGGATATATCGCTGGGTGCTTTAATTACAGATAGAAAGAGATTAAGAGATTTGTGGTTGAGCAAAAAGGGAGTGTTTGTGCCCATAATTACAATATTAAGCTACTTGAGAGGGTTTAATGAACTCGCAACGATAAGGAGGTATTTGGGTTCCTGTAGGACCTCAAACAAAACACACAGGTCATAAATGTGGGGACGGTGGTGCTACAGTGGGGAACTAATAGCCTTCCTGCATCTGGTTTTCATTCTCAAGAGGATGTGTGTTTTGGATTAAATTGACATTGATTCCTCTGTTTTTCCTAAGACCCCAAAAGCCTTTACAGCCTTGCCATAAAGGAGGTGTGTTGACTAAATAGCATCCCTCCGCCTTACATCTGCAAGATAATAGTCCAGGCAGTTTTAAAAGAAGTAATCAAGTTTTTATATGCTTCACCTCTTCTCTTCAGTGAGTTCTGAAAGGGTACAATAACCCCCCTGCCAGGTAAATTATACAGTGAGTGTCATCTCACTCCTCATAGTCAGGGGCGGTGCGCTGTGATATCCTATTGCTTCCACCTTGTTGACTCCCTGACATCTTTGCAGGGTGTAGAGCAGACCTCAGGAACCAGAGCATCCCCGGTGAGCGACTCTGGGCAGCGTTCCGCTTCACGCACCATCGCCTGCTGCCACCGCCCAATGTCATTATGCTGCAAACACATTCAATTACATGGAGCTGCTTGGCACGTGCAGCGGCAAGCAAACGAAGGATGGGCATGTGCTGGCCTGAGCGGTGTCCTCTGAGCTGACAGTCACACGCACTGGGAAAGGCTAAGGAAATGCCTTTGAGAGCGGGGAACAGGAAGCCGGGGGCTTCTACAGCACTTTAGCCAATGAAAATATATACTCCTGAAAAGGAGCTGAAACGTAGTTGCTTCACACTCATCTTCAGAGCAGGGCGTACACCATACGATTTTTAGAGTCGTGGCCGTTTGATTTCAACTCACACTTTACAAATCAAACGTTTGCAGAAGCTCATGGTTGGCGGGTTCGTACTGCAGGGTCCGATGTAGGCTGGGCATGTGCTCACACTCTATAACCCGTTGTGTCCTGGAGCCTGCTGGTGTGTTTGAACGCACCGAGGCAGAAATTAGTTTGTACTGTACTGCTGCAGTACACTGTACATTGTAATGCTTAGAGTGTTAACTTCATAGCTAGCGCCGCATTCATAGCTATAAACCTTTCTTTTTCGTCCTTGCTGGTCATCTTACATCTTACTTTACGACTACTAATTATTTATTATCCAAATGACGATTCATGAAGGCGCTTACTTCAGCCAATCGAGATAAGAATTGGCTTCAGCTGAGCAAATGCTCGAGTTAGCCAAATTTTTCTGTCATGACAGAAAATCGTCAATCGGCCGACGGTCGTACGGGAGCTACTGATCGGCCCAGGTGACCCCTGTAAACTGACGAACCCCGACAGTCGGCCGGACAGTCCTGAGACATTACCAAGCTCAAATCGGGCTCGAATCTCAAAAATCGCCCAGCTATACCCAAAAGCACACAGAAGGAGATCTTTACTGCTACTACGGTGTCTGCCCAAGATTCCTATCACCATTATCTGACCGAATGTGTGACACGGCCCAAATCTCTCCTCCTAATCTTGAGTTATGATGTTGAATAAGTACTTTCTTTAAAAGTGTTTTCACTCAATGTTATCATTTCAGAGTGAAATTCACTTTCTGGTTAGAATATATCATCAAATTTATGGCTAGTTTTGTTGGGTCCCGGTACCTTCGCTGTTTTTGAGCCATGACCTAATCCGTCTAACTTCGACTCCAAAAGGATAGTTGAAAACAAAAATGCTGTGTTGTTTTGTTTTTTTTGAAAAATTGTTTCACCTTTGACCTGTTTTTAGAAATTCTGACAACTGAAAACGGTAATGGCTCCGTTTCCTCTGAATCTAGCTGTCGATCTGTGGGGGCACAGCATTCAACTGAGCTTTGTGGAATAACAACACAGAGTTAATCCAAAGAGAAGCTCCTGAAAGGTCTCTAAACTCAAAGTGAACCTTTGAGGATCAGGTGAACGTCTCCTCCTCTGAAGCCTCGGGCACATCTGGTCTACAAGGGCTCTGGAGGTTTGACCTTGTCTCGGAACCAGCTGCTTAGCTGCTCTCCACTCCGGGGCCGAAGGGACTAATCTTTTTTCTCAGGGGCCAAAAGGAGCTTAAACCTGGAAGAGGAAGCTGGGGCCTTAACAGGAGCCTCGGCCAGACCTTTTCCTCCCCTTTCTTGTGTTTGCGTGAGGATTACTTCCTTAGGAAGGTAAAGCAAAGGCATTAGAAGAGAGACTTATTTCTCTTAAGAGAAATCTTAAGAGTCCTCTCAGGTCTAAAGGCAAGAGTTGGATTTGTAGTCGACAGCAACATTTATGCCATTCGGTGTGGCTTTATGGCCACAACAAGACATATTTAATCATTATAGTTGTAAATTAGATTCAGGAACAGATGAGAATTCAGTCTGCCCATAAAAACCGCCTTTACAGGGAAAAGACTAAACACTGCAGAAGAAAATAAACTAAGATCTGCCATGTGTCACCATGAGAAATAGAATCACCGGGATTGATTGATGCAGCTCTGTTTGACGCAACAGCAGCAGCCACATAACCATATATCGCAAACACACACCTGCATGCAAGGCGGGCGCTGATCCATGGCACCGCAAATGATCCAGACAAAACTCAACGCCATTACTAAATGGTTTGGAAAATAGCCCCGCTTTTAACTGAAGATAGAACTGCATGAGTGGGAGACAGAGAGCGAGGGAAGGAGCCAAAAGCGGCGAGAGCGAGGGGAACAGAGCGTCTGAGAGGCGAGGGCATCGTCAAGTCAGTACAGGTCTATTATCAATCTACACATGCAAGTGTTTCCCATTCCGATGTGCACTTAATCCTACCTCATCACGTAAATGTGAGCTTGAGAGGAGCGTGTTACCTTGGTTGCCCATATATAAGAGCCCTTTCACAAACAGTCATTGCCAAGTGCTGATACATTTTTCTCTCATCGCTTCACCTGAATGTGAAATCTGCCATCTCAAGTCATCAGTTACTTTCTTCAACAACAAACACATACCGTCAGGCATTTCACTTCACATCCCAAATAACACGTAAGGTTGTAACAAAGACGGAGGGGAAATTTTTTAGGAGCAGCAGAGTCTGATTTTGGTAGTTTCAAAACTAAATTAAATGCAGGATGGGGAAGATTGGGGGAAGAAGTAAAAGGCAGAATGGATTAGCTGGAAAAATGTTTTGTTCTTCATTTCATATACACCAGCCAGGCATAACATTACAACCACCTGCCTAATACTGTGTTGGTCCCTCTTTGATGCTAAAACAGTTCTGTGATAGACTTTCTATCTCCGCAACTAATTTCCAAGCAATTTGTGCCACAGCAGCTCCTCTGTGAAATCAGACAAGGCAATCTAGTCCACACACATTAATGGGTCTCAGCCGCCCATAGCCAGTCGTGGGTAAGCCCAACTTGACCTGCAATTCTGGTGATGCTCTGATCCACTAATTAAAATTTTCCCCTCATCAAAGTTGCTCAGATCCTAATTGCTGTTTTTCCTGGTTTTAACACATCAACTTTGAGGACAACATCTTCACTTGCTGCCTAATTTATCCAAGGTGCCGTGTGACTGGATAATTATTGTCAGTGTACATTTAAGGGGACTACATCATCTGTGTGAATATGAATGGAACCCTGACTGAACTATTACACTCTCTCATAGATTCATGGTTTTACCGTAAGACTTGTTTTAAATAAGTTTTCGTTTTCATGGAATTTCATTTTGGAGACAACCTTAGAAGCAAAATGAGGAAATATCTAAGACAGCGATCCATAGGAGCTTAATTCAGCCATAAAACATATATTAACATCAATGATGTGACATTAAGACACGCAGAAAGAGAGAATGTATGTAACCAAACGGTTGGTGTTTGAAATCTGACGGTTTAATGAATGAGTTCTTCTGTCAGAAGCTCATTAAACAATGTTTCCTGCATAATTAGGTCAAAATAAAGTGAAAACACAAGAACAGACATTCTGTGGTGGGTGCACATGTCACCCTCCCAACCGTCACGCACTCACCTAGGCAGTTGTGGCCATCATGTGCCAAGCGGAAGCCGTCATAGCATGTGCACCGGTAATTTCCTGGGATGTTGATGCACTCATGGACGCAGCCGCCGTTGTATTCAGTTGCACACTCATCCACATCTGAGGAATGAGACAAGACAACGTCAGATCAATGTCCATCAGAATTGGCCGCAATCTAGATCCAGTTAGGGTTGAGCTTTCACAGTAGTATGAAATTAATAGTTCAATATCTATATCCCACGAAACGTCGGGGATATTATGGAATTGCCATTACTGCTCTGCAAATCTTTCGAGCCATATGATAACTGAAAAACTGTTTCTTGGATAATTTTCAAATTTTATGCAGCTGTAGATCTTCGTGAGGGGAAGGACTCGCTTGATTTTGGGAAAAAAAAAAGAAGAAATACAGAAGTAAATTTTCATTTATTAGAAAAATACTGTTTTTCGATTTTTCAAAACCTCTTAATCGTTGGTTTGATTTAGTCCTAGTTTATGTGATATTAACCTCCTCAAAGAGATGTAAGTTACATTTGTCATATTTTTACTGTTCATTTTTCAATTCAACTATGAGGATTTTCTTTGCAAAAAAAACACTCAGTTTTCCTGACAGTTACTTTCCAACCATATGTGTGATTATGTCTAACTTGGCTCATATGAATCTATTTATTGTGTTTAAATTCATCTCATATGTGATTTGACAGAAGGAAATCTGTCTTGTTCATAAAATATATAAACATAACATTTATTCACATATATGAAAAATGTTATAACATAAATATATTATAGTATATATATCCAGTATCCAGTATCCAGTATATATATATATATATATATATATATATATACCCTTCATAAGGAACTCATTGAAAAACTTGCCGTAGTGACTTTGTCGAATGTCATTGAAGTTAACATACACATGCCTCGCCTGTCTTGAGTAAAGGTTTTTCAGAAAGGTGTATATATGAAGAAATATTTAAAAACAAATGTATAAAATATACATACCATTTATTTACACATACACATTTACATTTACATTTACAGGTACGGATACGGGCACTTTTACAAATATTACACACATATAACAAAGTCCAGCTAGAAAATACCAGCTACCCTTTTCCAAAGTGAACTTTTCAATGGACACCGTGTTTTTACATCTGGGATAAACTGCTTTTTCCAACTCTGAACCATGGACTTGGGACAATCTACAAAATGACCTAAATTTTGGTTCACTTATATCAATTGAAATATTGAAAGCGTCACCAACAGTGTGCTGATGGATACATGTACTTTTGTAATTTTCTGAGAGGCAACTATGTCTGAATAGTTTTGTGTTGTGGATTCTTTGTATTACTTGTTGTATTTTTAAATGTGTGATTGGCTGCTACCTTGCAAGATCTCTCTTATAAAAGATATTTTTTAATCTCAATGAGACGACTTCCTGGTTAAACAAAGGTAAAACATTTTTTTTTAACTGAAGCAGTTGCGCTCAGCATTGAGGCACTGGTGGACTGATGGAGACCATGTTTGACCGCCACATGTGCCCCTTCCTGCTGCAGTACTTGCAGGTCTGGTGGGCTGTCGAGACAGGGGCGTGGAACTAGGAAAGGTCAAGCGCACAGACTCATGCGCGGTTGGGCTGCGGTGTCTCCAGACAGGCTTTGGGAACTTCAACAGAAGTACTAAGGCTGTTTTAAGGCTGTTTGAAGATGCTGAGCATCTTCTGGGGCGTGACCGGCGTCTGGCGGACGGCACCCCTGGATCCTGAAGTTCTTCTTTGGATAGACCTTCAAAAGCAAGAGCCTTGCAGTCCCAATAGATGACCCAGCCATTCGTGAGGCTGATATCAGTCGCATATCGATGCTAAAGGGTTGCAACATGTTACCCTTTACAACATGTCCTATGTGGACAAAATTGTGATTGGGTGGGTATAAGTCGAGGTCTGCCACATTGTCTTCCTCCTCGGATGGACTGGCACAACGGTCTAAATCTTTGTGGAGACGAACCAAATAGATAGCTGCAAAAGAAATGTCACATCAATATACTAGTGTAGAGAGGAAGTTTTTCACTCAATTTAATGCCCACTTATTGTTATTTTTGACAGAAAACAGAGAATATGGAATTGTAAATTGTAAATATATAATACGATTGACATAATTGAAACTAAATAATGTGATTGACATATACATTCTGTCTATATAATAAGAAGTGAAAAATAGTATTGTCTAATGGTGGTACCACTAGCACTTTAATTTCTAGAAATCCTAAGCAAAAGACAGCTATCTCAACATTTAGCATGACTATTCAACTTTATCATAGTGACTTTCATCAACTTACCGTTGTTACTTTGGATTTAAGGACCGTGTGTGTGTTGGAGAGCGTGGTACTGGGTAGCTGGTGTCCAAACGCACTTCACGAGTTCCGGAGAGAGACTGAAGTTTGGCCAATCAGCAGTGGCCTTGATTGTGACATCATGTTGTCACTAGCCTCGCAGCTGGTGACAGCATGATGTCACTAGCTGCGAGGCCTTCAAGGGCAATCTGTGAAAAATGCTGCCCCGTTACGCCCTGCGCCAGTGCAAACTTAAAAGACCAAAATACTGCTGCGTAGGTTCCACGAGAAAAATGCACCAATCTACACGTTATGTCTTACCGGTTTGACAGTTACAAAAAGAAGGTTTATCAACATAAATCCAAATTCATATTCTGAATGAACCCCCTCCTCATAGGCTGGCCATGTTTTTAAGGCTGAAAGTGTTTTTATCTGCTCCCTGAGTCAGCAACCTATCCTCTCGTCTGAGACTCCCTGCTCCTCCTGTGGTCTCCTCCATCATGATGTTCTCCCTGCCCCGATTGTCCTCAGCTGTGGGTTGTTTTCCCCGCCCCTATTGTATTTAGTCTGTGTTCCCCACCTTACTGGGCCAGCCTCATGGATTCGGACCGTTTGCCTTTTCATTGTATTTCCTGTCTGAAGAGCCTGACTTCAGTAAAGACCTAGATTTTACATGTAAAGACTAAATCCACTAAATCCACTAAATTCTTCTTTGTTTCTGTCGCCAGTTTAAACAACAAGTAAATAATATGTATGTACAAGTAAATAATAGTAAAGGAAGATCAAAACCGAAACTCTTTAGAGGCCAAGACCGAGACAGAATCGCAATGGAAACGCAAAAGAAAAAGAATAAAAAAAAGAATTTGCAAAAACATAATTTCACTTTATTTCCAGCACACATGTACGATTTATCCAGAAACGAATACACAGTCTAAAATAAATGCTTGAAGAATGAACGTCACTCTCTTCTCAAGAATCGGTATATGTTGTTGTTGTTGTTGTTGTGTTGTTGAAACACAGAGAGAAAGAATAATTCCGGCGTATGGTGATCGATGGGTAAACAGTATGTTGATGATACATAAAACAGTGTGCGTAAGGACAAACACTCAGCATTCATTATAACTCAAGGTGGATGTTTCTCCCCAAAAACTAGAAGAAGAAAAAAAAACAGTCAAAATACCAAAAGCCGCAGTATCCATCATGCGTTAGCTAAGTCGTATCATTCACGACGTGGATAAACTAATTTCCCCTGAGGAGTGATGAAGAGTTGTACGATAAAATGAAAGCGTGAACAGAGTAGTTGAAGAACAAACATCTGAAACAGTAAATAATGACACCCTTTGTCTTAGCCCGTTCCATTTTTCCAATTGTTTTTCGATTTTCCTCTGTTAAAATAACATTCTTTCCTGATATCAGGACATTACTTGGAAACATCTTCATCGCATGTGGAAACCGGTTTTGGTGTTGCTCATGTTGTATACAAACTAAAGTGAAAACATCTGCTGGGATTGGCGTGTTATTCATCACTTTTTGATTTTTATTATTAAACTTTTATATGAAAGCCAGTCTTCTAATTGTGCTACCGGAGACAAACCTAAACCTTGTTGAGCAGAAAAGCATGATCATTTCTTTTTGGGTTTTTTTTATTATGTGATGGCAGTGGATCACAGAGCTGAGGGACCAACACAGACGCTGGTGTCAACACCAGAACTCCCGTCACTGTGTAGATGACGATGGTCGGAGAAATCTTAGGGGTACTAAAAACCTTCCTGGACTTAGTTTTGAAATCAAAGCTTATGTCGTTCTTATTTGCTGCTGCCAAATTTTTAGAATTCTTGTCTCTCCTATATGGTACTGTTTAGGAAAACACTAAATTATGTCTTAATGTTCTTTTGCACCTCGTTGCAATGTCCTTTATCGTTTGTTTAAAGCTCTTTGAAGTGCCCTGTTGCTGAAATGTGCTGTATAAATGAAGATGCCCGGCCTTGCCTTCCGGACAAGCCTGGCAGAAAGACCCAGTTTAGACTTGGTTTGAAATGCGTTTTGGGCGATCTGACCACAGGTGGACAGAGAGACAAATGGCTAAATACAAATTTAAACGACCGCCGAGACACATTGTGATGGGATCAATCACACCACTCGTAGACGTTAGTGTGTCCTGATGCGTCAGAGAAGGATAGTTAAAGCGTTATCACTAATTGGGAGTATGTATTATGAGATTAAAAGAAGCTTCTGGTCAATTAGGAAGTTACATTTTTCATTGTGCAGAATTTGAATAAGTATCGTTCATATCATCCAAATCAGACTAGTGTAGACATCTTAGGCTGCCAAGGCTGGAGCTCTGGGGGGACACCACAGGTCAAAGGGGCCTCAGAAAAGACCGTTGAGAAAGTCCTATTCAATAAATAGGATTTGTTTTGGCCTATTAAAGCATGTGAAAAAAAGAATTGTAATAACTATAGTTTACTAAAAGTAAGTTACTTTTAGAAAACTATTAGTTTTCTAAAAGTAAGCTTTACTAAAAGGTTAATTTAAATCTAATTTATATTGACTATTTTCCATGAAATACAATGTTTCTGTCGGATTTTTTTCTTTTTACCGTTTTAAAACCTGCTTGATCAAACCATTTGGGTTTTTTCTGGCAAATTTTGTGGGTCCGACATATTAAATTAATAAATGCCTCCAAAGGAATAAACTATGAAAAGAAATTATTTTACCAAAGATTTATTTTACTTGTTGAGGACATTACCATCCAAAAGGCAAATCCCCCCCCAAAAAACTGTAAATAAATTCAACCTATTATGTCCGCAGTGTCAAATTACACCCATTAATGATGATCCAGCTGAAATGTTTATGGCCATTGCTATTTTTTTAAGCCCGATTTTACCAAATCATATGGTTTTTTTCACAAAGTGTATAATTGTTATTGTTATCTGCAACACTATTTATCTGTAGACCACCACCAACACATCTTTTTAGTTATTTATTCAACAAAGCAGGTACATTATGTCGAGGTAACGGTACTTATGGACAGTTCCAGGCCGGCCAAGGTTTTTATGATGACAAAGTACACGAGTATTTTTGAGTATTCATGAGTATTCATGAGTATTCATGAGTATTCATGAGTATTCATGAGTATTCATGAGTGTTCATGAGTGTTCGTGAGTATTCATGAGTGCCTTTACGGCGTTGAAATAACAATCAAGCCAATTGGCGCAAAATTAAAATGATCATTTGTGTCCCGTCTCTATTTTCACGAGGGCTTTGTATGAAGTAATCAGGCATGAGCCAACAGCTGCGGTAATTAGTTGGTTCAATTGCAACAACTTCACTGATGGCGTTTTGTTTATCGGCACACATGAACACATTTTATGCCAGATTTAACGGTCAAAAATGTGACTAATTTCATGCCAAGCCTTTGCTTTTCCACATCGGAATTTTATTGTCAACAGAAAGAAAAAGGCCTCGGAAAACGTCTTTCTGTCCAGTAGGCGGTACCAATGCTTCAAACGGAGGCCCAGAGAACGACGTCAGCGCTAAAATCTGCAGCTATAAGTATTTCAATGTCCGCTTACACAAACACAAGAACATTTCATAAAAATAAAAAAAAAGAAGCAATTATGTCGCTGTGTTATTAAATAGTTCGACTATTCTGACGCACAGAGGAATCTCTGATGATGTGCGTCGGAGTAGCGACATTGTTGACATTCCAGGCTGACCGCTCAAATACTTCATAAAAACCTAAGATTGACCATCAGAGCCCAAAAATCAATCCAAGCTTAAAGTCCATCAGTCCCGGTAGCTTAGAACTGAAGACCTGTGACACACACAGGAGAGAGGAGAGGCTGCTTGAGAAGGAGAGCCTGCAGATTGATACGACAGCCTGAGTGGAGTTGTCTGTTAGGGTTAAGATAATGGCTGAGGAAGACCCAGAAGGCCGACTGAGAACAGAGAACGCTTCCACTCCTCACTTACTGTTCCATTTAGGGCCGATGATCCCAGTCGCTCAGCTCCTCTTTGAGGCAGTCTGTCTCATGTCTTAATTGGACTTGACAGAAGAGGGATGGGACCGAAACAAAGAAACACTCTCTGCCTCTCTGATTCCCCACTTCCCACACATCTCTGTCACTCCACTATCGCAGCACTCAATCATCCATCATTTCTCCGCCTTCCAAACCCACCGCCAAGAAAGCACAAAAGTGAATTTCCTCCAGCTCCGACTTTGGTTGCGGCTTGTCACAACGGCCGTTTTCCACAAACGCCCTTCCTTTTAGACAAATATATATATATATTTATACATATAAATAAAGAGATATATGTTTATATAGATATAATACTGAATCAATCACGAATGTCGTTTTGAGGGTGAAAGGTTCTAGATGTAGAGACTGTAATCACAGACAGAAAAACGTATTTCGTTCTGTTTGCTGGTTCTAATCTGTGTAATCCATTTAATAATAATTTCATTATTTCATGACAAACTAGCCAAGGTAAGCTTCAAACTCATTTCCTTTTCAGTGTTTGATGTTTTCATAGTCCTCTATCTTAAATTCATTAATGCCGGTTATACATATTTGTTTAATGAAACAAAATTTAAAACCAAAAAAAAAAAATAGATAGCATTTATCTGTTTTTTTTAAATAAATAAATAACCAAAACCGCTTCAACGAGAAATGAATTAAGCTAGAAATAAGAAAAATTGAATGACCACCTCGCAGGTGTGTCAGTGTGTTTGTTCTAAAGAGACGGTCCAAACTCCTACTAAATGCCGTGTAGGCATTTAATTATCACTTTATTTACATTATTCCACTAATAATTTTCAGAGATAAAATGTAAGGACTAATGGAGAGCCCCACATAATCCATCATCAATACATTAACTAGAAAGCAACTATTATTATATTATATAATATGTGATATTATCATGATCAGAGTCAAGTCAATGGCTTTATTTAGGATACTTTCTGATTACTGAACCCATATAAATAATACAATTCCTTCTGGCTGTAAATTTAAATCATGGTGTGCCGCAGGTAGTGTGTTTCTCAAAACTCAGATTTTAATTATATATGTCACTTTGTCCATTTTTACCAAATACACATTCTTTTAAAGCCTTCATATTATTCCTAAATGGACTATAAATGGACTAAATATGCTCTGACCCACTCAGATCAATGTATTTAATATATAGCAATATTACTTTTCAGTATACTTATCAAGTACAATATCATATTTATTACCGTTTACAACATTCCCTCTCTGAATTTACATGGACAACATTACTTCGATCAATGAAGAGCATTATTATGATGTGTAGATAGCGCCGGTTTTCATTTACTTTTTTTTTTTTTTTCCACAGGAATTTCCTTCAGGATCAGTGAAGATTAATCTCAATTTCAAATCGCAATTTAGGCGATTTTTTTATTTTTATTTTATTTATTTATTTATTTTTTTAATTTAAAAAGGGCCTTGAAAAAAAAAAAATCCATCATAAAATCAGATACCGGTTCTTCTCCAGTTTATTTCCTCGGATCAATAATGCGTACCCGGTTACATATGCACATACAATTTGAAACAAATTGGTTAATTATTGACGGCGTTATTAACAAAATATATTTTTTTTAAAGTGTCCTATCTTGCAGTTTTTAAGAGACAGTTATGATGACGTCATGTTTTGAGGTCAAGTCATGATGTCACCAAAATGTAATCACCTCTAAAATATGCAAAGATCTACCACTGGGTGAGAAATTCTTGCAAATCAGTCAACTTGGTAAAAACATATCCTCCTTGGTAAAGGTCAAATAAAAAAACTTAAAATAAACACCGATGAGTTAGAGGTTGACGAGTGCTGGCTGCTTACGTCTATGATCATAGACTAAATACAACAACTAAAAAGGTAAAAGGTTAAGACCCTTTAAGTGAATGCTTCAAATATGGCGGCTGAGAAGAACTTCTAAAACATTTATGCATCGCACACATTTTAAACGACGAGGATCCACAGAATAAAATCACCATAGTTTCAAAGAGGGCGCCCTGGAGTAGCAGCGCCAGTTCAGGAGAATAGAATAGACAGACGGGAAGAAGAGAAGACAGAAGAAACAGCCTACTTCAGCATTCTCTGTGGCCGATAAGAAGGCATAAAACTATCAAGTGGCCTTCAATGCCCTCCTGAGGTTTTTACATTTCATGGTGAAATTCTAACACTTTGATTGGAGACTTTGAGACTTTGACCAAAAGTGTTTCTTTTTGTGGCATTGACTCAAAATGCATACTATACATACATATTATACATAAATATTTTACACAAACATTGTATATTTGATTAGGATGGATTGGAAGACTATACATTTAGATATATGCTGTTTTATCAGAATACTATTTTCTGTCCTCATCAAATTATTGTGAGTCTTAGCTTCCAATTTAGTTTTTCCTGGGTGTCCCTGCATGTAACTCTTAGAACCAAACACAATACAGTCGGAAATTGATAGTAAAGTCTAATAATTTTAATAATAATAACTAATAATAAAATAAAATAAATGGTTTAAAAAATGAAAAAATAATAATAAAAAATTAAAAAAAAAAAAATTACCATCTTAAATTCAAGTTCAACTTGAAGACTTAGCAAAAACACTAATTTTTCTACTTTATCCATTTATGAAGAAAAATATAGAGGAAACATATAGAGAGGAAAAACCAAAAGTTTTTGTCGTAGCTTTGCAGATTAATTAATACCAATCCCTGTTTCGAAGTTGTGGTTTATTGGTTTTCGTTGAAACCACATTACTAAGTGATCCTTTCCGGGACTTTGTGGCTATTTTCACATTAAAAGTCTCTTTGTTTGATTACAATATTTTTTAATTTGTCACCCAATGATGAAAAAATTCCATGTTTGTGTAACGATTAATGGTCATTAACAGCGACGGTCGCGCTGGTAGCAAATACCTGATTAATATTTGCCTCTGGAGGAAAATTACGTCTCATCAGAAGATCCTAGTTTTTGTCTCTTTTCCCGGATGGATTCTTGGATCCGTCCAACCAAACCTGCTTTCTGGTTTGCCGAGAAAGCAGGTTTAGTTGAAACTCAAGAGTTTGCATTCATTCATTTAAATTCTTAGACGGTATAAATTTACTATAAAATGACAAATCATATATAGTTGATTTATTTTAAAACCATTTGATTCTTTAATGTCGCCCCCGAAAAACTGAAAATTTCTTCTTTTTTTCCCCTGCAGCATTAGTAAATTTAGCATGTTTTTAATTAGTAAAAAAGAAAGTATTTCAGGGAAATCAGTCTATTTCAATGAGATTAGCTCAAACTTTAGGTACATAGAAAACTATTTGACCCTTTTGGTTGTATCAGGTTATTGATAAGTTATTGATACAACAAAATTGTTGATTCTATATAGTAAGTCTTCACATTATTTAACATGCCAAAGAAAAGACCACTTATCAAATAGCACTTTCTCTACGCTAAATGGCTAATATCTGCTCCTCCGTGGCCCCTTTGATCTGCGGTGTCCCCCACGGCTCCATCCTTGGACCTTTACTCGTTCTCTAACAACTGTCAAGTGGCAGCCATTTTTTCAATAAGAAAAAGGGACTCAAGTAAGATTCAAGTCAGCCTGGTCACGTGTGAAAAGGCCAAAATTACTCAAATCTGATGTGAAAAGATTGGACATCTGTGTTCAGACAACCCTAAAACACAAAATCAGCTTCATGCCACTTAAAGCCAAATACAAAAAAAAAAATCTTAACTGAGTCACTTTATCTTGGTCATATGAATAAAGCCCGTTTAAACCCCTTATTATATTAATATGTGCTCCTGATTTTCTTTTAATAAGCCACGAGGGTCCCCCAGCAGACTATGTCTACAGGTTACAATGAACTTTAGATCTAGAAATCCACTCTGAGCCGGCATCTGGAGCACGTAAACCAGCAAGGAAAAATAAAAACGCTTTTATTCTTTAACATCTTTATATTCCCCGATGCACATTTCAACATTACTAAGTGGAGTGCTTTGCAAATATTGAACAGTCAATCAAACAATACGCTCCACGGATCCAATCTAACCACTAGTCGCTAAAGCATTTTGTACTTATTCTTTATTTTATGGATATTGCTTTGGAATTCTTAGCCGTACATCTGCCTTGAAAAGCCATCAGAAAAACCTCCGCTTCAGTGGAAACCATCACATGCACATATTTTTCAATTGATTCAATAAAACACGCTTTTATGACCTACAGGCAGAAGGCCATGAAAAACACCCGGTCAAGTAAATGAGAGAATAATAACAGTAAGTTGAAGAAAAAAAAAATGACATTGAGAAATATGGTTTTTTTAATAACACTAATAAAATTTGTGGGATGTAATGATCCGGAGGCTCTGGGCACCCTGAAAGGGCTAGAAAAACAGTAATGTGTCTGACAGTCAACAATCCCTGCCTCTGGCTGTGGAAATATCCCTGACTGCTTGGCAGGGCCTTTGAGTGCCGTTTCAGCCGCTATCTTAATCCTCTCTTCTAACATGTAGAAAATTTACTGCTTAATTTGATCAAGTCGGAGAGCAGCACTCCACACCTGGCTTTCCCCTTGCTCTCGTCTCTTCTTCTTCTTCTTCTTCTTCTTCTTCTTCTTCTTCTTCTTCAGGAGAGTTCTGACATTAGTGAGTTATGGTGTAGTGAGACAGACGCTCTAATCAGGTTTTGACACCGGCTCAAAGGCTTGTGTTTGGAAAGAAATCAACATGAGAAATGGATTTTAGGTCGACGTGCTGTAAGAAAACGAATTCTCCCTGCTCCTGCGGAGCGGCACTAGCAGACGTACAAATTTAGATATAGCACCAATGGCCAGAAATCGCATTTGAATTAACGTTGGTCGACGGCTGTTCCTTCAACCACGAGTGAAAATAAATGCATTAAATCCAGGAAGAGTCTTACCTTCACAATGTTTGCCGTCCCCTTTATAGCCTGACTTGCAGATACATTTGTATGACTTCAGGGTGTTCTGGCAGATGGCATCAATGCTGCAGTTGTCGAGCGCCTCCGCGCACTCGTCCACATCTAGAAAAGCAGGGAAGAGGGAGACTTTGGTCAGTCGGTGAAGTTGAAATAACGCTGGTGTCAGTGTCAGATCAACAAATACAGATTCTTGCTTGATCACTCAGAGGAAAAGACCAAAAAACAAAGAGTTATTAAAACTAGAAAGCAGTCAGAGAGCACAAAGCTCTGACAAAGAACAAGAATACCCAAAGTAGACATTATTGTGATCAGAGTCAATAAGAACGCTTTATTTATGATACTTTCCATTAATGCCCCAGTTATTGCCGGCCTCCAAATCCACCGCAAACACAAACAAACTCTCAGTATCTCTCAAATACTCTGGAACTGTTCGTTTCTCCTCATTCTCTTGCACCTTTCATTTCTGCGTCTCTGCTCAGCGCACTAAACCCCGCCTTTCGCACGACGCAAAGAGGATCTTTCGATAACGCTCGCTCTCCGGTTTAAATTTGTCTATGGACACCAAACCAAGATTGAAAGTTTCAAGACTGCAGTTTTGCCACAAGGTTACGTCTCCGCTTCCACTGGATAAATGAGTTACACTCTGAGGATCCTCACCGCCAAATCCGCAGCAGATCCTTCCTTTTAATGCCGTAACTCTTGATTTGAGATTTGATCCAAATGTAAAGTGCATTATAAATTAAATGTATTATTATTATGTATTATTATTATTATTATTATTATTGTAGCTCAAAAACTGTTTCGTAGATCATTTTCAAATGATGTCGCTTTGGCTGCAGACAGAAATATTAATTAATATAATATTCTAATCAGTAAATATACTGTTTTTGATAGTAACCTATTTTGTTTGAACAGTCCGTTATAAAAGCAGTGGAGTTCATTAAAAGACATATTTTGGAAAGAAATCTTCTTTTTTATTTTTTTTTGTTGCCAGTCGGCATGTGCCAAAAACAACCTATAGCTAAATTTAATCGCTGTTAGCTAAATAGGAGCCATTGAGAAAATGTGTGAATTGTTTGAATATTTAGAATAAAATACACAAACCGTTTAGTCGATTAATCGTTTCAATAATCGATAGTTTAATCCACTATCAAAATAGTCGTTAGGTGCAGCCCTAGTCATGGGGGCTCAAGCCTGTGGATGTGCGTGGGGGGGCATTTAGTCTCATATTACAGAAGAGCTACTGTAGCACAAGTTACTGGAAAAAGGTGATTTCAGTCCCGATAGAAAGGCATCAGAAAACACAGAGCATCATTAACATTTTACGGCAGCCAAAGGGGAACCAAGGTTTTTCGTTTTTTTTCAATGATACTTATCCCGAGGGGAATTCAGTTCTCTGAGTTTAACCAATTAGGCAGGTGGTTTTAATGTTATGGCTCGTCAGTGTGCGTTCCAGCTTTAGAATATAAAGTGTATTGTCAATCATGCTATTCTATTTCCCCCTTTAACGGCTAGACATGAAGTAATAGAGAATAGACCTGGATTTAACCCGAAGCCTGATGGGGTTTTCATAATGGAGCCCCTAAAAGCCCAGTTAACCAGCCCAGGTGTTTAGGATTAGCTCCTGCACACAGGAGAAGAGCACCTTAACAAGGTTTACATAGCTTCCAATATCCTCTCTTATCATAAGTGCTCCGCAGGAGCCGAGTGATCCCGCGGAGAAATGACCTGGAACCTAAACCCCTGAGATTATCACATTGGCTGTAGCTGCCGGTTCCTGGAAGACTTAAATGGAAACCGAGGCATGTCGGCTGTGGAAAGGAAGACAGTGACAGCCCAGAATGCACAGAAATCTGGAAAAGCCGTGTCACAACACTGAACCTAATATACCCAATACGAGGGTATTTAATACATTTAACGCATGTTGGGGGAAACCAGACAATTTTAGCCGTAATGGTGCCGGGAGAAAGACTGAGAGGATCGTGAGGTGACGACATTATTTGACGGTGAGATTATGTCTTTTGAATGCTTTTTGAAATGAATGAGTGATCACAGGAAGTTCCGGATGACTGGAGATAAGGAGCTTTTCAGGCGACTTCATCTTAGTTTAGTTTGTTAACGTTTGTTAATTAGACCGCGATACAAGAAACGGTAACGTATCGCCAAAGTCATTAAAGCTCCACATGAGCGTAACTGAATGCGGGAACTAAATCTCCCGTCAATCCTTGCAAGAGAATTCTTCCTTACACCACGCATTTCCCATGATGTCCCATAGTTCTACCTTTGGCCACCATAACAAGGGACAAAAGCACGAAAACAATGGCCCACTGCAAAAACAGACTAGAAAGAAGGCAAATATGATTAAATTAAAATCAAAGTTTCTTGAAATGAGCAAAAAAATGGAAAAAGAAAAAGAAAAAAAGGAAAAAGTTTGAAATGCAAATGGTTTAAGAAAATCTTTATTGTCTAGAAGTCTTAAAACAACGCAAATAAATCGTTATAGTAGTAAAAGTAATAATGTATCCTCTATTAATCTAAATTTCCGTCATGCACAGGACAACATAATAACCTAGACGCTGCTGTCCTGACAGCAAAGGTATATCCCTGAAAAACCCCAAATTCCCTTTGCTGTATAAGCGATCCACCTGATTGAAAACCCTGAGTTAACATTGTTTTTCATAAAAAATATATAAAGAGTCTGGTCTGGACATGCTCTTTCTGGAAAGCACCTTGAGACAACTGTTGTTGTGAATTGGCGCTATATAAATAAAGATTGATTGATGATTGATAAAAGAACATTCCCTAGTGAGTAAAAATGTTACAGTAAAATACAACATGAAGAAGATAGACCTCATTTGTCATAAATCAGACAAACAGTTAGGAAGTTATGTCCAAAAAACTGACTTTTCTTTTTAAAAAAAAAGCTCCTTTATCGAGTAAGATATGAACCATGTGAGTCAAATATGATCTATTTAACTGCATATACAAGATAGATCTCCTCGAGTCGATTCTAATGCTCTACATTCGGACAAAATCAGACCAACAGTTGAGAAATGATTTCCCAAAAACTGTTCTTTGGATACGAGGCTCCTCTAGGAGGTAGAAATGGACAAAATCAATTCAGTTCTTCCTCGCACTAAGCACTATGTGGGTATAAAATTTGATAATAATCCATTAAACAGTTTTTGAGTTATCACGTCAACACGAAGGATGTAGCGGCGCCAATGACAATTCCATTACGACCCAGACTTTTCCAGAACATAATGAAAAGAGTATGAACAAGAACTTTAGCCTAGAGCCAGACGGAGGCAATAACACAACTGAAAGGATGTCAACTGCTGTTAACCCCCAAAGAGGAAGACAAAGAAGAGCCTTGAAGTCTCAACCTAATTCGATTAAAGAGTAGAGGCTGAAGGGGAACAGAAAAGGATCCCCAAATCCAGAAGGCTTCAAAATGATATCGAAGAATTATGTAATTTTATTCCATTAAATAGTCATGTATTTAGACTTTTCCATGATCCTCACAATCATGATATTCTCGAAATCATTTCTGTCAGATTAGGCGCCAATCAGTATGTAATGTAGAACCGGGGTCAGAGATGGTTCTTCCTTGGTTAGTTTTCCAGAAAGACATCAGGTGATGGAGGATCTCCCCCGGCGCCACATTGATTTATATTATGTGAGAAGAGTCTGAATTGTATTGAGTAATAGCCTGGGTCATTTTCTCCTTAAAGACTGGATATGAGCAGGAGAGGCTGTGTGAGGAAGTGTTTTTCATTGGGGGATGTATTAATCACAACAAAATATCCGTCTTATTGTCACTTTTCTTGGTGCCAAGTCTATGTAGCGATTAATATTTATTATGACAGAAACTCAAAAATCCCTCTCGTTATTTATGTTCCCATCTGGAGCATCCGTTCTCTTAATGGTTCCAGTCCGCAAGGTTGGTGATTCGAAATCTTTTTTAACACGCACGCACACACACACACACACACAAACACGCACACACACACAGAGCCTGAAGACAGACTTTGCTGTCAACAAATCAAAGATTGACAGCGTGTCAAACCAGATGCATTTGTTTACGGCATTCAGTTCTGAAATATGTGGTTTTATATGGATCTTTTAAATTAAACCATATTTGTGCAAAACACGTCCATTACGCGTGTAGTTGTTGGTATTCGGGGTCAGATTCACGTGCAGGAGTTTGAGGCTGTTGTCACTACAGGCAACTGTTAATTGAAAAAAAAGAGCTACACCAGATATTTGACAGGAAGTGGCAGTGAGGTTACGTCACGGCCGTGTTGTGAGAGATAATAGCTTCAGTGAATGTTTTAATTACAAGAGAGAAAAGCTTGTTTTGCAATTAGGGTTTAGAGCCAACATAACAGCTTCTATGTTATTTCCAACCATAGAGACTCCTTCCATTCCATACAGCGCATAAAAAAAGAACATGTGACATAACATGTTTAATTGACATAACTGTATGCTTACTGGACTCCTCAAATTTAAATCTAAACCATGTCCATATTTTGAAGGGGTAAAATATGATTTATATAATAGATATATCTCCTCAAGTAAATTCATATGCAGCAAATTTGGACTAAATCGGAGCAAAAGTTGGGAATTAATTGTAAGATATTTAGGGAAAAAAAGTTTTGCTTTTTTTGTACCTCAATGAAAAGAAATCCCATAACTACGCCTATGCTGTCGTCCATCGGCAGCAAAGGTACATCCCCAAGAAGTCCCCAATCCCCTGCGTTGTAGAAGCAATCCATCTGATTGAACTCTTCAAATTAAATATGAAGATATGTCCACAATATTTTTTTGAGGAAAATTATCAAAGTAAAATATGATTTAAAGATAAATCTGCTTGAGTCGACTCACATCCATCAAATTAGGTTTAAATTTTAATGGTAAATCATGACATAACCGAGATAGATCTCCTTTTGGACCAAATTGTACCAAAGCTTGGGAAATGATGTCCAGACAGTCTTTGGAAATAAAGCTCCACCAAGTGTTGGAAATTTGCAACTGACATTTCCAAAAATCCATCCAGTTCTTCCTCGCTCTAAGGTCTATGCGGGTAAAAGAAATTTGGAAAGTGATTCATGAGATGGTTTTTGAGTCATCACGTCAACATTGAAGAGCTATGGTGGCGGACGCAGTGGCAATGATGACAACTTTACGTCCCAGACTTTTCTGGAACATAATAACTTGTAAAAAGATGAATGTAATAAAAACTCAGAAGTCCCACATTCCCTTTGCATTTGCTGTGTGCTAGACAAAATGCGATCCACACTTATTAAGACATCCTGGTTCATAATATAAAACTGCATGAACGTCAGAGCATTGTTTAAAAATTCACGTTGGAAGTTACTGGGAGCATTCCAGTGGACTCATGGACGAGAAAAAAACGACATGTTCTGGTCTTTCGGGAAAGCCAACACGTCTTTGCTATGGAAATAAACATGTCAGAATCAATAAATCCTTGAGTCCAGTCCAGAGGACCATCCTCTTAACCCCGAGAAAAGGAATAAATAAAAAAAGAACTTGCATCGGGCCCAGTAATGCGGCCGCGGTTGCTGACTCACGCCCGAGATGAAGAGACGATGTTTTGATTTGATTTTCATAAAGAGTTTCTGTCATGCTTTTGTGTTGAGGAATCTCAATTTTGGGGGAAAAAGGTTTAGAGAGCGGAGGATTAGGCCGGCATTTGAGACAAGGATGAATAAACAATCCAACCATAAAAACCAAAGGCGAAAGAGATTTGGGGCGCGGGTTTGTGCTTGTTGAAGCCACAAACAGCCTGAGTGTGTGTTTAAACCCACTGACATTCTCAGAATATTGGATTCAATGATTTTGTTGGATGAAACGGTGTTTGTGTACAGAAAAGGAAGCGTGGATTCTCTCCCCTGAAACTAATCCTTTTTCTTATTTTTGTTCCAGTGTATGCTCAATTAAAGTTTAAACATTTCTGAGAGTCAAATTTATGGATCACTGGATATATATATATATATATATATATATAGTCATGGAAACTGAATGTTAATTTTTAGGGTTTCAGAGTAAAGTGAGCATAAAAATGAGATTGTATTATAAGGGAGCATTAAGTGCTTTTTTTCTTAATGATATCCCTGAAAAGTCATTAAGGAATTGTGAATGCTGACTCAGGTCTCTGATTGGTCGCCTATTTTATACATCATTTTCAAAATTTATACTGCCATAGACCTTAGAGCGAGGAAGTAATGGATTGATTCTGGGAAAGGTTGGTCATATATCCAGATTTGAATGAGATTTTTCTCCAGATTTGTTGCATATGAATCATTGCAAGGAGATCTTTATTGTATAGGATAGATTTTACTCCAACAGTTCATAAGTTTACTCACTAGGGGGAGCTTTTGGGTTTTTTTTGACACAACTAACTAACCGATGTTATGATTCAGTCCAAATTAAGTTTGTATACATCGACGCCAGGGGATCTCTCATGTTTATATCAAATTTTAGTCTAATAGCTCATATTTTACTCAATATGGCAAGGTTTTGTTTTCTGTTTTAAAAAAAACACTTTTTCGGGCATAACTTCCTAACCATTGGTCCGATTTAGTATAAATTAAGTGTTTATGAATTAATTTGAGGGGCTCTATCTTGTAATTTTAATATTTAATCACTAGGGGGAGCCTTTTCAAGAAAAACACTTTTCCACACATCAATTCCTAACCATAGGTCTGATTTAGTCCAAATTTGGTTCACATGAATGGAATTGAGGAGCTCAATCTTGTAAATATAAATTTTACACACTAGGGGGAGCTTTTTTCCCCTCTTTTTTTTAATACCAAAAGCACTGTTATTTTGGGACAAACCTCCTTCACTGTTATTACGATTTGAGTCCAAATCTAGTGTGTATGAATCAACGTTAGGGGATGTATTTTGTATATATCGTAGATTTGGGACAAAACTTTATTTTGATTTGAGGGGTTCAATCACAGGGATTGCTTGTACAATGCAGGGGATTGGAGTCCTTTTCAGCAATACTTTCTATTGGAGATGACGGCGTAGGCCTGGTTTGTTCCACACTAGATCCTATTTGTAAATCAGAGATGCCGGCTAAGGGCTGCAGGCCGTGGAGGGGAGACCTTGTCAGAGGTGCTTTTCCTCCCTGATTTATTTGCAGGTCCTGGGATAAGCGGTGTATTTAGCTGGGCCGGCTGGAGGGGGTGTTAGCAGGAATAGGACTTGGGGAGGTGAGAGCGCGAGTGTGTGGGAGAACTGCAGGGCTCAAGGTGTGTAGTTCAAACATAGGGCAATGTTTACTTTGAGTGTTGAGACCCTCGCTGTTTGCTTTGCCCCAAACCTGCCCCCCCCCCCGCCCTCCAGCCCAACACCTTTCATTCAGTTACAGAAATAGACTGAGTGAAGCTGGGACACCCATAGGTGTAGCTTTAAAGCGCTGCACGCAGCCAACTTCGGAATAATAATGGACGGAATGATGCATTCAGTCAGGGAGTGCGGTCAAGTATTCAGTTTTCCCCGCGGAACGATTCGGTGCAACATTTTGAACACTTACGGTTTCACATTGCCGACGAAACATTCCTTATTGACAAAAGCATTCTCAGATGAAATCCTTCCCTTTCATGGGCTTCCTGCAGCACAAGGGGAAGGGTGCTGGGTTCAATTCCATAAAAAGGTGTTCAGGATCACAGTGTTTGTCATACTGTGTATAATTACTGAGGAACAAGTATTGTAATTATCCATCTCAGAACCACACTTACACTATACTTAGGGTTGTGGTTGAGCAGGATGGGGTTAAGGTCAGGATAATTACTTTAGGTACGGAGCAGAAGAGAGTCTGAATGGCTGCACTGTGCAAAAACAGGCAGTAAAAAATCTTCCATCTATTTGCTGTAATTGACCCATATGATGACATGATGTTCGGCTCAGTAGAAAGATTTGCTGTAAAAAAACAAAAAACAAAAAAAAACACGTTTGGGGGGGGGGGGCAATTTATTTTTTTATTGATTTGCAAGAAAAGTTTCCACAGATTTATGCAAAAAGAGCCTTCTGGTGTCGGACTGTGTGCACACAGCTTTCTGCACAATGAGGCTTAAGCATCAGCGGGGATGTTTTGAATAGAAGGAATTTGAAAATCTGCATAATTATACCAATAAACTGCCAAAAAGCTGGTGTGCGTGAGCTTGATGTTGTTTATTTACAACACATCACATTAAAATAAGCAGCGTCAAATGCTAATATAATGTGTCATGTAACAGCGCGCAGCAAAAAAGGCGCTCCCCTCACCCTGACCACACCAAAAAAAAAAAAAAAGAAGGGTTTTGATGAAATGCAGACGTCAACATTAAAACAAAATTTAGCATCAACCCCCCCTACTTCCCTTGATCCCCCTCTGCTAATGAAGGGCCACACTGTTGGCCGTGCGGCAAGACTTAAAAGTTGTGAATAAAAATATCAACTGCTTCCATTCGGGATATTTACACTCATCCTTCACACACTCTAAATGTTTAGGAATCATGACCACTGACTGATTCTGTGCTTTCAGAGACTGTGATGGCTGCTTCAAACCCCCACGTACCCTCCCTGCTTATGTCCACTAACCATCAAGCCTCAGATTAATCTGAGGGAAAAGGGAAAATTGAGATGAGAGACATTAATTTGGTCCAAATCTTTAAATTGTTTGTAACCAAACCTGGACAGAAAATCAAATGTGTTCCTGAATAGCTCATGTATTCACATATAATGTCATTCTACAGACTCAAGACGAACACTAAAGTGTCTATTCAAGACAGATATAGACAAGAAGAAATAATCTATATTGATTTATTGTTTTGATTGGACTGGCAGGATTGTTAAATTTCTAATCCAAGTGAACTAAGTGGAATTATGCACCTCTGTAATGTAACATAATGAAAATGGATATAATAAAAGCAAACCAGCCTTGGGTTTCGGAGTATAGCTTCAAAAAGTACCCAATCCCCTGCCTGTCTAAGCAACCCTTGTGATTGAACTCCTCAAATTAATCGTGAAATTATGTCCGAAAAACAGTATTTTTCATAAAAATGGTCCCCCTAGTGCTCAGAATATGAACTTTTTAAATAAAATATACAAGATTGATCTCGATTACTAAGCACCAAATTTGCCAACAGTTATTAAGTTATGTCTATAAAACAATTTTTTCACGAAAAAGCTCCACCTGGTGAATACAAATTTTTAACTTTTGGTGTAAAATATGACATATTGGACTAAATCCAACCAATTGTTTGAAAAAACAAACAACCTTTCCCAAGTTTTTCCCCAAATCCCTCCTGTTCTTCCTCGCATTCAGGTCTATTTGGGTATTAAATCTGAAAACAGCAGTAGACACAATGGCGATTCCATAATATCCCTCATTTTTCAACCTTTCACTTATTATAAATAGTGTCCTTGTAAGATTTTTTTATCCCTTTTCAAAGCTATTTGTCAGCGTCGAGAGTCCATAATCATAATGTGCTGCATCTATAATTTATTCTGCATCTGTCTGCGTCTGCATTACCGGAAAGGCTAATATATAGCGGATGTGTGTTTGGGTGTCTTAATTACAACAGTTTGACAACTGCAGCCGAACCCTCCGAAAGAAATTTGCATCCGCTTCTTCAATCAACTCGTGCGTGCGTGAGCATCTAACAGCAAGTATTCCAACAAGGTCGACAGTGACGGATGACGAGCCTGAAGACTGCGGAGTAAAGAGCAACGGGGCTCACCTCGCATCATTTATAAAACATTTCCGAGGCTTAAACTCTCTGCATAAATAACGGGCATCCTCTATGATTTTGATCATAGATGGGGCGTCTGGTGCCGTGCCTCTCTTTTAGCATGTGCGCCCTTAATAGACTATGACTCACAGACCTCCAGACCACCACCACCGCCCAGAAGAAAAACACTTATTACAGTAATTAAGTGAATCCGGGAGCAATGCTATGAGGGAGCGGGAAGGGGCTGACATGTCAGACTAAGTGTCGGAGGTCTAATACATACCGCACCGAATAACTGAGCAGAACTTGTAATCGTTTCCGATTAGGAGCTGAACTGACAAGAAATTAATTTGTACCTCTCAGGAGATTTTTCACACTTTTTGGCATGTGCCGTCTATGTTAATGACTTTTTGGCTTCATGCAGCATATTTCATATACGGGAAGGGTGGCACTTAGTCCAGCTGTATACCTTATATTTATACAACCAGAGCTAACTGACATGACACTCTCCCCTCTGCACACAGCAATTACATTCATTGGTGGTTGCTCTAACCAGATACAGTACCAACTATAAAGATGGCAACATAGCAATTACAGCACAAGTGTGATATTTTTAGTTGTTTCCTGTCAAACTGAGGTATAAAGTGAATGGTTCTCTGTGTAAGCTGTGAAGCAGGCATTAACTACTGAAGCCCAGAAATGTGAAGTTCAGCGGCCAGGAACTGACGGGATATGTGCTTCATTTATACGCGTGGAGACGGCGCGATCACTGCATGCAAACATTTCACTCACCCAGCGTTTAATGACCTCTCCATCACTGCTCTTAATTTATTTCAATCACATTGCATTAGGGTAAACCACAGCAGGGAGAAAAAGTCAGTTTTTTTTTTTTAACACTTCTGTAATAAGGACGAAACCAAAGCGCAAATTTGGAACCACATTTCTCTGGGGAATATTTGCCTTTATCAGATATTGGATGGTGAAACTTTTTAGCAATTTTAGTAAAAGAGAATCGGAGTTGAATCTATAAAATGCTCCAATATTCGAAAAAAAGTGCGTAAAAAGTACAAAAATGCATTTGAAAGTCGTGTTGTGAACAATCCAAAACCCAAAGATTATAAAGTTCATCGCATGTGACAAAAAAAATCCATAATGTTTGAAAAGTTATTTTGTATTTTCCCTTCATAAAGTACAAACTGATTATCCTCAACAATTTATCAATTAATTAATATCATAATGAACACATATGTCATTAACTATGATTAACATTATAATTATTATTATTAGAACTAAAATGTATAACATATGTTTAGAGGGCATTACAACCTTGGCAAATCAGATGGGAGCATTGTCAGTTATTTTTCCCTAACCAACGCGTCTGTGTTTGAAAGTCTCGCTGCCGCATACTTTCCTTTAAAACTTGGTTATGTATCATTACATGAATTATAGGCTAAAATTAAAGCGTGCCCTGTAATTAATCAGAGCCACATCATGTCTTGTCTGGGAGCTCCAAACGGTCTTATGTAATTATGAAAATGCAACTCTGTTGACACTTTGTATCATTAGGACTAAGTTAAAAGCATCACGGAAAACCTTTAACGCGAGCAGACGCCCACTCACCTGGATCACGAGTTGATGCAGAACACGTCCCCATCGCTTCATTTCGAGAACCTGATTGTAATAATGTGGACCCCGTTGAATTTGAAATCTGCCTAATTGACATCCACATTTAACAGGTAAGTTTATAAATAGTTTTCTGTTCATTTATGGCATAAAATTTGATCCCTTGCTATTTGAAAAAAAAAATAAAATATTGAGAAAATATAAGTTTGGTCATGCATGTTTCCAACCCCTTTAATGTCATGCTCAGCTGTTTGGTTGACCAAATTTCGAGTCACTATTTCTATTTTCTATTATATTAAAACGTGACTGAAAACTTTTTAAAATGTGACCCAGTGGCAGCATGTTTATGCTAAAGACTAAGGGGTTGAGGATGGAGCCGTGGGGGACTACACAGGTCAAAGGCTGAAGGGGAGGCATTAATGGTGTCAAATGTCTTATTGAGAAAGACCTATTTGATGGGTAAGACTTTTTGGCAGATTGAAGCATGTGAAGACTTAATAAAGAGAATAATGTAACGCGATTCAAACAACATAAAAGTTGTTAAAAAGCTAAGCTAATAAGGGTCAAATTGTTTTCTAAAAAGCTGTTTTACCAAAAGACTGAGCTAATCTGATTAAAATTTACTTGAAACCGATTTCTTTCCTTTTTTTAAACTGTTTTTAAACATTGATATATATCCCGAATAAATAATACAAATACATGTCTTTTCTCTCTTTGTCATAGTTTTTTTTTTCTCAGTGAAGGGATTAAAGAGTTAAAAACTATTTAATTTCCTACTCCACTGTTTGGTTGAGCACATTTTGAGTCTCTATTTCTTACGGATAAATGTGATTGAACTTGTATATAATATGACACAGTGGCAGTACGTATATGATGAAGAGTAAGGGGCGAAGGATGGAGCCCTGGGGAACACTAGAGCCCTCCCTGACCATCTCAGGGCTCCACAGACGACTGACACATTTAAAAAAGGACTTGAAAATTTTCCTTTTTAGCAGGACCTATAACCTTAATTAACGTTGCTGCTTTTTGGTCAGGCTTTAATATAGTTATTATTTTATTTTTTTATTGATGCTTTTATCTGCTTTTGCTTTGTAAATCTTTGAGATTTGATCCAAATGTAAAGTGCATTATAAATTAAATGTGTTATTATTATTAGAGATTAAAAAAAAGGAGGCATTAACCTTGGCTATTAAGAAAGTCCTATTCGAAAACTTAAAACTTTTTTGGATTATTAAAGCATGTGAGGACTTGCTAAACATAATTATTTAACATGATACAGCCAAAAACAAATAGTCTAGAAGGCTCAGATAGTTTTATAAAAACATGCTTGAATGAGCCAATTTAATCTAATTTTACTATTTTCCATGAAATATAAAATTTCATCTGGAATTCTTTTACCGTTTAAGAAGAAAAATCATTATTTCCTTGCTTTCTTAGTCTTCTACGATAATGAATTGAATATCCTCAAACCAACCAGGACTTTACGATGGGAACTCGAGATGTGCACATTTGCTAATATTTTGTGGGGGGAAAAAAAATTGTTGGCAGGTTAATTGATAAAACAAATAATCCTCAGCTGGAGCCGTAAATGTCTCTATAATGGATGCGGTAGGGATTTAAAAGAAAAGAGCGCAGCTAATAAATGCCATTTTTTAGCAATAAAAGCTATTACTGTCTGCAATAAATATATATGGAGTCCAATCGCAGATGATTAAATACTGGATAGGGTCATATGTTTTTTCCCATGCCTCTGTCCATTGAGGAAGGCTTAAATTCATCAGTGAAGTCATCCCTCTTTCTACCGAGAATGCATTGGCCAGAACCCACTAAATAAATAACTTGGCTTTTTCATCTGGATTCCTTGATGTATTGGGTTGGATTTTTCCATTACTAAGCAGAATAAGAGCATTTCCTTTCACTTCCAATGGTCTCTAAAGCTGGCGCTCACCATCAGGAATGTAAACACACACAGTCTGTAAACAAGGCTCTCTCTGACCCCCAACCCCCCTCTGACAACGCTGACCGCTGCAGACCAGCCTAATGACGTCCCACTCTAACAGCCCCCCAACCCCAAACTCTCAAAAAAAGAAAGAGAGATGCGGCCCCATTATTCTGACAAGAGGTCAGAGGAGGGAGCGGGTAAGAAGGCGAAAGAGGAGGAAGGATGGCGTAGCATCAGACGCCGCACATAGAAGAGACAGCGGGATGACAGTCCCACACTCATCTGTTTCCTGAGTAAAAAGTATCCTCAATAAGTGAGTAATGGAACAGAAAAACAAATGTGGGCCCTGAGGTGGGGGGTTAGAGGATTAATGATCTGAGAGCTGCTGCAGCTGGCCGAGAAACGGCGCTAAGGTTCCTCAGCGAGCCATCAGCACTTGTGAAAGGGGACTCTAGAGGTGAGTTTAAGACTGGGAGGTCAGAGCGCCGTCAACATTGACTCCAACCTCCCCCGAAACCAACAGGGATGTTGTCGGCACAGCGCCGCATCTGCACAGAGAACAAAGCCCTGTGACAGGGAGAGAGGGGAGAGGAGATGGGAGAAGGAGAGAGTTTTCTAATTCAAAACACCACATTTTACCGACGCATCACAGGCCTCATTTGGAACATATTGTTCCGATTAAAGGCTTGGTAAATAAACAGTCTCCAAACAAACTCTGCACTCCTCAGCACCGAGGAGCGTAAGGGTTTGAATGTTCTGGACTGCTGGACACTCGTCCCGGCGTTCTCAGGGCAGCTGATTTAAAGCAAAGATTTTTGCCTCTTCAAGAGATCGACAGCTTTTTCTGGCCTGTAACCATTCTTGACGAGGCGACACAATGTGGTCACAAGGGCCTCGCTAGATGCTGATATAGTGTTTTTCTGCATGGCGAAGGGAGAAAAGGTACCGTGGCAGAGGGACGTCAACTGCTGATGGGTCCCCCTCGGGCGCAGCAGGGAATCTGCCCGGCGCACAGGTTAGATTGTTGTTTGGCTGCGACCCCACATTCATCCCGCATGCAAAAAACGTGTGAAACACAATAACGGTTCCAATTTAGTTCACACATGCGGATAATGAAGTGAGATCTCATCCAAACTGAAAGAGAAGCACAAAGGATGACGCACACTGCATGCATTGAAACAATAAAGAGACTGTAAAACAATGAGCCGCCATAAAAGGGAGCCTTTCATTACACAGAATATATTCAATGACTGCATCTCTGCATAAGTCAAAGTTTGAGGTTTATTGGAGATACTACACTGTAAGAAACAAACAAACAAACTATAATTTATGGTGAAGTACCGGTTTTTGATCATTTTATTCTGTCATTTCTACAGTTTTTACAGTGTACTGCCTGGATTGCAGCGTGGGGTGTCTCCAGCATGGAATCCCTTACTGGCTGCTTGTTCCCACCAGGAATCAAACTAAAAACCTTTATGCTTCAAAAGTAGAATGAATAATTCACTGTGAAATACCGACAGCTGTGGATGCCAGAGTTTTGCCGTAAAAACTACAGTCGCCATGTGCGAGACATTACCGTAAATTATCATTAAAAACAGATATTACGTCGACCTGTTTACAGTTACATAGTTAATTACATGAAATGATACTAGATTACCATAAATTCAGACTCTTTTGAACCTAGAAATGAACATTTCACAAATACAGTATGGACCACATTTCCGGCTTATTATTTCTGTAGAAATTATAGTATGCTCTTGCTAAACGGTTAAAGTTGCATATGTAAGTGTGCACACCAGCAGAATCTGTCATTTAGACGGGAATACTCATACGGTAATGACTTGTTTGTAAAAATGATGGTATGATTTCATTCATTTGCATTTAATCCATATAAAAAATCACAAGTTTTCCACATATTCTGAACATAAATGAGTTATTTTCTGTTTCTTTATTTAAGTTCATTCACCGCATCTACTACAGTGATATACTGTTTTAAATTCCACAGTCTTTTACTGTTACCATTTGATTCGATTTGTGTTTGCAGTGATTTTTCCAGTGTATGTACAATATGCATGCAAAATTATTGCCACATTTTCTTTCAAGTTAATTTGGTTGCAGATGTCTGTATTTAGTGGAATTAAAGACACAATATGTGGCTTCGGCTGTCTTCTTTTGGCCTTAATAAGTCCTGTTTTTGTGCTGTTGACATATAATATGAAGAGGCAGAAATTTTCGAGGATGAAGAAATGCTTTGACGTTTTAATCACATTGATTTGTTACTCTCAACAACTTTGTTCCGTCTTTTGTTCCGAATGATGATTTCTCACAGTTTAAACAATGTTGGTAAAAACTCAATATTCTAAAGCTGAAATGCTTCATTTAATATCTTTACACTTAACAACGCTTTTAGTTGTTTTGCAGACTGTGACGTGAACGTATCGGTTACAGGACGCTTTTCAGGAGCATTAAGCTCCTGCTGCGTTCACACCAGACTTTAAATGAATTTCTGGGTTACCTCAATCGCACAAAGGTCACTTCAGGGTCAGCAACAAAGCTAAATCCCGCCATTTCACTCCGTCTTCAACCATCGCCAAAATAAAAACAATTGGTGTTTTGTTTTTTACGTGGAAGTCACCGGTTTGTTGGAAGACCAAAAGCTGCTGCGTTCGGGTTCAAAACATCATCCAGAAGTTTGTCTTCCTCTTCTTCATTACCTTCCTAATGATATAGAAATTTGGAGGATCTCAATCCTGATCAGAACTCATGGTCCAAAAGTCGAAAATCGTCAACTTTTGCAAATAACATTAGTTGAGCGTCTTACGTCATTCATATATTCTGGTGTGCACAGTCGCCCCTCTACGTAAAAATCACAAAATATCCCAGTCACATCCGGGGTTGAACGCTCCATTATTGAAAGAACAGTCTCCTCCTATGGTTACTCAGGACTGGAGTAACTGAAATCAAATTCCCTTTTTTTTTTCACTTTTGAATTTGTCAGTTAATTATGAAAGCAGCCGAGTAGCTTAGCTTTTAGCAACAAGACTGGAAACAAGTGCAAACGGCAAGTCTGGATCCGTCAAACGATGGAAGAGTCACCACCAGCATTAGGAAGTCACCATTCAACCGATTAAACAAGATCAACATGTTAATTAGTGAGATTTAAAGGGTGCATTTCAATCCGCTTTGATCTATGCTTCTGCTTTCCTCTACTTCAAGTTTTTAACCTAATCTAAACTAGCCAGCTGTCGGCGTTAGGCTTAAATCTAAACTAACCAGCTGCTGTCGGTAGTCTCAAACTATTTAAGATACAGGATGAATGGAATTCTCCAAAAGACAGTCATTGAGTTTTCCCCCCCAAAAAGAGGGAACTATTCCTTTAAAGGAATTCTGCAAACTCCTTTATCCGACGCTATTGACTTATTACGTTCCTAAATAGAAATCCAAGATTCGCTGAAGAGAAAAAGAGAGTCAGGCAAACACGCAGCTCTTTTTAGAAAATGTTCTTAAGGCCACAATCTTTGACACCAAGTTGCAGAGGAAAATGTCCTGCTTTTACATTCCAGCAGTCAGGATGAAAGTGAGCAACTGTCCAGAACGAAGGCCCGTTGAATAGCCTTGGGTCACGGCTAGAGCCAGAGAGCTTCGACATGCGCCTGTAAACACGCTGCTCACTCTGTACGAAGCCGCAGCGCTGAAACTCAACCAGAATGCTTGTGAGTGCACGGAATTAGAGAAGAGTAAGCATAATAAACCAAAGCGTTCTCGGCTCTTGAAGGGATTCTCCGTCTACGGTACAGTGGAAGCTCGCTTGGAGAAGTGAAAGCGTTTCTGCCCGCCAAGCGCAATCATTAATATCCAGTCTGAAAAATCACTCATCGCTGTCATGCGTGTTCCCCTGTCCTCACAACACACCCGCGGATCAAAGCCGTCTCCGTGATTAATGCCGCGTTGCTCTTGGACAGAATTATTATCAGGTGTTTTTAGCACTCAAGTAATGCCAAGATAATCATCTCTGTTCTCTGGGCTGCTCTGTAACAACATGTACAGTGGTATTGGAGCACCACTTGTCAGGCAGATGCTTTCCGAGAGTGTCTGCTGAGTGGTAGAATGAGGCCGGATTGATCCCCTCCACTCACTCATCAGTGGGTGACCGAGGGCAAACCAGAGGCTCAGCCTCAGAATCTCTGATCACACACTGCCTACCTGCTGCAGAGGGTAAGAAGCGGCTCTCGCCATCATGAGAGGGTTCTCTTTAGGAGTTTCTGTTCTTTAGCTTACAAAGTTAAGACCAAATAATAAGTGATTCGCATCAAAACGTCCCAATAGACATTGTCCATACCCCTTTAATGCCCTCGTCAAGGGCGAGAAAAAAAAAGAAGCTATTTCTTTTTGCATATTTTATTTCTTTTGGGACAAAAAAAAATAATCTAAAATAAATTTACCATAAAATGACAGATCATTCTGTCAAACACGTTATTATACGGTAAATAAGAGTTGGATTTAAAAAATAAACTAATTTCATAATGAAATTGTGTATTTCATTGAGAATAGTGAATTTTAGCGGGATCGAGTGTCTCGCTCTGTCCTTGGTTCCCTTCATTTTGGTGTAAACATTCTTGCACTGGGTCTATTATAAACAGGTTCATTCACATTTTTCAATTAGAAAAAGCGACTCAAAATGAACTCAAAACAACACTTGGACAGGACACTAAAGGGTTAAAAGCAAGAAAATGTACCCATATATATTTATGAATTACTTATACCGCCATAAAATGGTACCTGATGAGGTTCATCTAGAGGGGACATGTCATTAACGCTAGATTAACTCAAGCTTTTGATTAAGCATGGTTTAAGAAAAGTACTTTTTTGGTTGTATCAAGTAACATTATTCAAGAAGTTATCACTTGCTTCAATAGACAAAAAAACTCCTACTTATTGAAGGGGACTTCCTATAAAACCCCGGGATAATGCCTCCTCCTCATTAAACTTTGGTGTCCACCAGGGCTCTAGCCTTGGCCCCTTACTCTTTAGGAATTGGCACACACTTTTCAATAAGAAATAGAGACTGAAAATGAGTCTCAGGACGTTTAAGGGTAAACTTTTCAAAGTCAAAGGGCATCCTCCCGATACTTCTTTACATCTTTCATTTACCAACCGTTCAAAATGACTACACCAGACTGTGTGTTCTGGTATCTTGGCAGACACATAGGGGCCTTTTGCATCTGCTTGTTTCAATGCACACCCAGTCTCCGAGGGGATAACGCTCAACAAACACCACCGCGGAACCTTGTCAGGACTCTGGGCCAACGTGGAAAAGCACAGAGCCTGAGAAAACGGGAGTGGAGTTGATGAAAGAGGAGCGTCAAAGCGGTGTCAAAACGTTAAAGCCGCGCTCACAGACGGCGGTGCAACGGTCTCGCTCTGCCTGTCTGTCTGTCCTTTTTTTCTTTTCCCCCCCAAACCCTTTCTTCCTGCTCAACAGAAACATTCAGAGCAGCTCAAGGCCAAAGGGAGATGCAGAAATAAAAGCCTCATTTAAACGCTTCTTTTATGTGGCTTCACATACACTCTTAAAGGAGTGTCCGAGTTGCCACAGTCACGGGCCGTTCACTCCCTCGCTGTCCCAATTACACATTTGCTGACACTTGCAACATATCCAGTCATCTATCAAGAAACAAAAGTGGGCTGGACACGACTGGAGAATGCAGGGAGAAGGGACAGTGGGAAGGTGTGCGAGGTATAAACAGCACATGGGCTGACAGCGAGCTTTTTTGACACTGTGGGCGTATTGCTGTCATTGCTTACGGTTGACAGGGGAGAAGCACAAGCTACTTCATTAAGCGCCGGGGAAAGGATGAGGGACAAAGCAAACAAAGGGAGAATTGGGTGAAAAAGGAAAGGGGTGAGTTAGTGAGGGAGTGTTGGGGGTGGGTGGAAGAGGGGGATTCCTTCTTCCCTTTCCATCTTGCTCACAGAGGAGACTCAGGCAGCATCTCTAGGTGAGCCTCCCCGTCACCCGGGCCTCATATTGCCAAGGCTGCTCAGTTCCCACAGTGTGTCTGGGCCTGAATCTGGCCTTCCTCCCTGCTCAGGCAGCCCAGCGTCTTTAGACCCCCAGGCCCCGGAGCAGAGGTTACACCAACATAGCCAGCCACAGCAGCATGTCAGCCCCACACCAACCGTTGCCTTGGTGCCGCTGCATTAACGAAGAGCTCCCGACTCTGTTCGAGGGAAAGTGATTTGCCATGACGTCTATGGCTCCCCTCTTTCCTTGCTTGTTGCTGCTCACTCACCAAGAAACCTCCTCTCTCACTGTCTGTCTCTGCACCCTTAATCTCTCCTGTTTCCCCACACTCATTTTTCCCTTCTTTGTCATTCTCTCCACCACATCCTCAAGTCCTCCCTCCCTCCCTCCCTCCCTCCCTCATTACACTGCTATTTCGTTTTTTGCTATTTTTCCCGGGGTAATGACCGATGCCTGAAACGGTGCCCACTTAGAATGACACTGAATACAAAGCCGCTAACATCTGCATTAAGGGGACAAACTGCAAATTCCTAAAGGCATGTTTTAAATTGGTTCCCAACGTGCAGCTTTGCCAACGTCATGGAGTCGCCACAAAACATCAAACTTTGTTTTGTCCAATAAAAAAATGGACGAATAAACGGGTTCAAAGCTGAACACAGATTATATATGAGTGCAGAAGCGCCAGACAGGAACTGGATCAGAAGTGGTGGTCCACAGCGTTTCACTTGGTGACCAACAAACAGGTGCATGTCATTATAGACCAGCATGCATTTCTCACTACAAGGAAGTGTGTAATCGATGTTGTGGAAAATAAAGTGAGAAAAAAGTAGTTCTAATTACAAAATGTAAATATTGAGTTTTCCCACAAGCGGGGGCAGACCACCCAGGATGCAAAATAGTCACCCACCCCCTTTCTCTTTTTGCCTTGTCGACCGCCCGAGAGATGTCTTTTTGTGTGTGCGAAGCATCACCAATACTTGTGCCTGCTCTGGCTTGGCGAGTGCATTGTGGGAGAATTAAGTGATGAAAACCTGAAGGAGAAGGCAGAGTGAATCAGGGATCAAGTATGTGAGACATTGCCTTTCGTGCTCCTGCAAGGTGCCAGAGCTTTGATTCAGGGTGCCTTTCTCTGGTATTAATAATTTCTCACAAGACCAAGAGGGCGGCCGGCTGGAAAGACAGTACTGTAGCTGCAGTGTCTGACAGACAAGAGACTCCCTCCATGTGTGTGTTGCAGGCCGGTGTCAAATACTTGTGTGGACTGTGACAAATGCCTCCTGGTGGTCTCCTCATGATTACCTGCAGGATTAGCTATGAAACATAACAGCTCACACTGCTGAGGCTGTCTGAGCTTCTTTCTGATAAAATGTTTTAAGCCTTACTGTGTTTTCCTTTATGCAAGTTTGCATCCGTTTGAGCTACTGAGCATGCTCCAAAAAAAAAAAAAAAAAAAAAAAATCCAGAGAGGTGAGTGAATGAATCAACAAGATGATTCGGTCCGGAGTCGAAAAACTTTTACATTCGTAAAATGAGAGTCGTCATAACCAGCTTTTCATCTGTTAGTAAGCTAAAACCAGATCAGACATCAGGAGTGAAATGAAGAAGAATAGAGAAAAGTATTTTTTAAGGAGAAAACTTACCTTGAGCTGTTTTACTTCCTGACGCTGACTGTTGGACAAAGGCGACCAAGCAGAAACCTACAAATCCAAGGCTCGCGCGTATCAAAGCGTGCAGATACATGTCAACTTCCACTGGAGTTGAACACTGGGGCTCTGTGAGATCTGCGATGCGCTGCGGCGGCACACACGGCACTGCGTGGAATAAATCTCTCGTGTTATTCCCTCTGATAGGACGCTGCGCGATCCTTCTGCCTCTGCCGCTCAGTGGAGTTTCAAGTGATCGTGGGTGAGCAGAGCCCGGCAACGCGGAGCGCAGGAAGGCTTTTCTGTTATCATGTTTCGAGCCAGACCACTGTCAATTTAAGAAAGGGGGAGAGGGAGATAGAGAGAGAGGAAAAGAGAGAGGGGAGAGATGGAGTGGAGCGGCGGGGACTGGAGGAAGGGGGAGGAGAGAAGAGAAGAAGCGTCCGCGCTGCGCTCCGGACTTCTCTGCGGCTCCTGCTCTTCTTTCTCTTAGCTTCTCCTGCAGATGGTTTTCCACGCAGGTGCCGAAGGTGGACCTGGGCCACCGCTTGCGCGTTGGCTCGTGCGCTCACCAGGCTGATGCCACCTGCGTAAAAATGAGCGGCCAGTCACGATGGTGGCTAAAATCTGAGCCGGGGGGACAAGCGGGCCAGTGGACTTTAAAGCGACCTAGATGGGCAAAGAAATAGTCTGGAGGTTGTCCCTCCCCCGCAGACTGTATGATTTTACTTATAATTTAATAACACCGATGTTTGTGACTATCACGATTCTATTTAATCTATCCCATTCGTGGGTTACTTTGGTTATTTTATGTTAATTAATGTTCTCACCAAAGCCAAAATAAAAAACATATGAAGAATGGTATCTTTGTGTATTTACTTCTTTGGGACATTAATTGATTTAATTGTTATTTCTTTAACTTGTGTTTCATGGGAAATTGTCAATTTTAATTAGATTAGCCCATCTTTTTGGAAAAGCGTGTTTTTTGAAAACGATTTGACCCTTATTAGACTTTTTTTGGTTGTATCAGGTTATATCATTTTGTATAATGAGTTGTCATATGCTTTGATATATGAAAAAATCCCACTTATCGAATATGAATCTCTTAATAACCATGTCTGCACCCGGGTGGCCCCTCAAATCTCGCCCAAATTACATACCAAAACTAAATTTGATGAAATATCTTCCCAACTATCAGGTGTATTTGCATGACCCGTGTGTCTATGGACAAGTAAGACCTACATTAATTTATCTTCAATGTAAGTCACATTGTCAATTACTATGTCTGAGTAATCTGTGATTAAACACAAATATAACAATATTTTTTATCCTCGCCTGATTCATTTTATTACTATAACTCCAAGCGGAACAATCAACGAATTAGCTGAGAAACTCTTTGATAACTACTGCATCAAATTTAATAGAAACACCACTAAGATGTTATTCTATAAACATTCTTCTTGGATAGGAGGAGGTGGACTCTTGATTTTGACACAGTTGGATAGCCAACGAATCCAAACGTTCATAAAATGGGCACCAGAGAGGGATTTGGGATGCAGAGAACACCTATGTCCACTAGAGGGAGCTACTATATATGCAAATATACAACTTTTAGCTGTCATATATCACTAGTGCTTTATCAAAATCTAGCCTTGTGCACTGTAAAATAATAGCAAAAATGTCATAAGGGCTCACATACGGGCCACTAGGGTGGAAGGGGTTCTATGCAACCTAGATGGGAAAAGTAATAGTCTGGAGAGGGCAAACTTGTTCCTCCCCTTCTGACTGCATGGTTTGTAATTAGTCGGATTTAACTAATCCACTTAGGTCAGTAATTTCCATCAAAATGATTTTTTGTTCCATATCCATTTGATAACATTAAGATGCAATAAATCACTCTACTTAAGCAATATCATCTGGTCAACTTGGATTTATTAATATCTTGGTGTCTGAACATGCATAAACCCACATGCCTGTTTTATTTGAATTAAACTGTATTAATCCTGACCGGAATTAATGTAGTATTTCCCTAATGTAGTGTTATTATTATATATTCTCTTCAATTCCTTATCAATTCCGTTTCATAAAATGTGCTAAACCAAGCCAATTTTTGCAGCTTTAACAAGTCTTCAGTTTAAGTTACACCTACTAAAGATGACTGAGTTTGAAGAGTTAACTCAGATATAGTAAAAGACTTGTTATAGATTCATTTGTTTGATTCAAAAACTCACAAAGTTCACTCTACTGAGTGAAAGTCTTCTTCCACACTGCTGAGAACATGTGGACCAAATTTGTTTGTTTTTTTGTTGTTGTTTTGTTTCTGTTTTTTGCTCATTTGTGACTCTGAACTGATTATTATTATTTTTTAATTTATTTTTCCCATGACAGTGTGAGCATAACAAACCGCATGGGATCCGATCTTTTAAAATTTGATTTGGGTCACGTTGCCTACTCTCAGCTTGCACAAAAATCGACAATTACTGATTGTTAGTTATTTTTGCCTGAGGAAATAGTATAAACTTGAACTGTATTTTCAACAGCTGGAGTAACTTATTCAATTTAACGTAATAGCTTAATATCAAAAGGACATCTTTTGGGAATGAAATCCATGATTTCCTTCATTGCAAGTCACAGGTTCACTTGGCTTTCAGTTTTTCATGCAGATCAATCACCCAATAATGAAATTTCTCACAGTTGGCCTTGGAATGAGGATCAAATGGAGGGAAATCAGTTGAGGTTGAGAAAAACTTTAGGTTTATATTTTTCAGAGTTTAACAATTTAGTGCCAAGTGAACTTTTAACTCCATTCTTTGGGTAAGAATCAACAAAAAAAAAGATTAACTCTTGATTATTAATCAACATATTTAAAATTCAGGCTAAAATCCGGCATGTCTATTTTATTTCTTCCAAATGTGAGCATCTGTTTTTAAAAAATAGTTTTAGTAAAGACTTCAATCTTCCATCCTCACAATAAAAAATGGGCACGTCTTTAGACCACATTTGTAAAGATTAAAATCAGGCATTTTGGGTGTTGTTGTTTTTTTCTCGCTCAGACTGGACTCAATTCTGATTTTTTCCAATCAGCGTGAACAGAACAGATCTCACGGAATCTTTTCTTTTTCTCATCTAAAGTGGGTCAAGCTCACACTGCAGCGAAAGGTGACGCTATTCCAATTTTTCTTCTGAAATGAGATGGTTTGTCTCCACTGCTCTCATTCATGACACCATCTTTACAACAAGCAAGCTGAGAAACAATAATGAAAATGTCATCGGTGCATCCTTTTACCATTCATCATGAGAATCGTGAATGAAATGAAATGAATGTTCTTGACATGGACATTAAATGATATAAATTACTGTAAATTATTTATTTATTTTAAAAACACCTTAAAATCCGTATTTCACAAATGAACAAGTTTTTACTTTTACTTTAATTTTCTTTAAAGGGTTTTTACTGTAAATTTTAATGCACATACGAGCAAAATCTGTCATCTGGACAGAACAATACTGTGATGGTAATTCCTTGTTTGTGACATTATTTTTTACTGTAAAATTCTGTGTTCAGCATAATCTGACTTTAAACGATTATGTCATTTATTGTTTCTTGATTTAAGGTAATTGACTGTCTTTTACTCCTGAGATTTGACAGTTATGTATCGAAATATTTATATACAATAATCATTTTTTTTACATAACATTTTTACAATATACACAAACAAGATGTTAAAACTATGACTGAGTTTATCGTGTATTGTATAATATATTATAATTTCTGTATTAGTCTGACTTTATGGTAAATTACTGTTTTTTTTATGTAACGTCCTTGTAAACAGATTTACGGCATGGCTTTTCTTTTCATGCTTTTTTGGCGTAACATCGTTTACGGTCCAATCTGGCAACCACACCTACCGCTATTTTATCGTTAATTATACAGATTATTTTACAGTGCGGATGTTGTGTCTTCTTATACCTAGACTTTGGTCCTAGATCAGATCTGATTCTTGAAGATTTAATGGCAGTGAGAGCAGTTGCAGTTGCGTGAATGTAGCCAAAAAGGTCCAAATTACATTGGGAAAGCTCAGATTCTGTGTGGTTTGTTCTGTTTACACTAACATGAAAACATCAGATCAGATCAACATGTGCAACAAAAAAAAAAAATCCGATTTTTCTGCAGAGTGAACTTAGCCTAAGATGTTTTCTTTGTGATGACGGGAGATTTATAGTTTTATTAAATATGTTTTTGAACAGCGGATGTTACTCAATATGTTAATTAGGCAGGAATTAGCCTGAAAAATACTAAATAAGAGGCTAAAATAAACAAGATCAAATTTTTTTTTGTCTTGGTACTAACCCACAGAATGGAGGTAAAAGTTTCTCCTTGCACCAAAATGTTAAACTTGGGAATCGATGGAAAATGTAAACCTACACTTTTTTATTGAAAGCCTCAGCAGATTTCCCCCACATTTGATCCTCATTCCAAGGTCAACTGTGCTCAGCGTCATCATAGATGGCTGGATCTTCACGGAGGACTGAACGCCGAGTGAACCTGCGACTCGTGTCGAAAGACGCGCATTCTTGAGTGAAATTATGGATTTCATTTAAAAGAAAAAGTCCTGTTGATGTGAAGGTACTATGTTGAAATGAATAAACCACACCAGCTGTTGGAAATAAAGTTCAAAGAATATATCATTTCCTCAGGTGAAATAACTAACAATCAGTAATTGTTTACAGGAACATTGATGAAAGCATTAGAATAATCATCTGTTATGAAGCCCCAAAAAAAACCAAAACCTGAACTGGAATTAGATTTCCTGTCATCCGGTTCCAAAACCATAACCAGCACCACATTAGCTTCTCATCAGAATTGAGGAGGAAATGTCAATGCCCATTTGACTCATTGATTTATTTTGTCCCTGGCTTTGAATTACTAAAGCGTTGCCTGCTGCACCGTGGAGCTCCGCTGTGAGCTTTTTTATGGGAGGTTGCATGAAGCAATGAGGATGTTGGAGGTTTTTTTGAAATTCAATGGCTTTGCTTTTGTAGCCCCGCCATCAGCTATCCCGGCAGATGAGTGACCGAGGGACGAGCCGTGTGCACACCATTACCTCCAGAGCCTGAAGAGGAATGAGGCTGGAGGAGTAACGTGATTGGAAGCAGGTCTGCCTGACAGAACAATTTACTTGCATTTCATCATCAATGACATGTGAGTCATTGTTTTCAGGAAGCGTCCATCCCCACGCCCGCCTGCTCCATCCTCGTGCATCAAATCAATCTTTTGTCGTCGTCTGTGCATTTCAACATATGTATATTTGCATTTATAATATCACGCCTGTTACAGTGTGTGTGTGTGTGTGTGTGTGTCATATATCAGCAGGCCTTGACAATGGGGCTGATTGGAGATAAAGACTCTCCATTCTTTAGACAGTTCAGAGAATCAAATCAACACAATATGAACACAGTTATTGCTAATGTCAAGTAGTGCGATAAGCTATACCCCCTGGAGAGTCCCCTATCCCCTGCGTTGTACAGAACAAACAATCAGAAATTATGGGGCGAAAAACTGTTTTCTTTTGTAAAATATGACATTTTAGAGATAATATGATATAAACAAGCCAGAAGTTGAAGTCGATTCTTCTGCACCTAATGTGGACTGAGCCAGAACAACGGCTGAGAAATTACGGCCCAAAAATGTTAGTTGATAAAGCTCTCCCTAGTGTTGGAAATATACAACTGACCTTTCCCAAATCTATCCAGTTCTTCCTCGCACAACGGTCTATGGGATTCTAAAATGTGATAGTGATCCATTAAACCGATTTGGAGTTATTTCGTCAACATGAAAGAACTGCGGCCGGCGCCAGGTGGATTCCATAAGATCCCTGATTTTTCAGGGGGGAGATGAGAGAAGACAGTTATTTCTCCTCTCCTATCTTATCACAATTACGTCATTCGCTTCACATTTAGGATGATATGTCAAAATGAATCTGCCTCACATTCAAACACTAGTTGTTTCACGCTCAATTCTGTTGCTATATTCTGGCTAGAAACTAGGAGGCTCGATAAATTAGAGATCCAGAGCAGAATAACCTTCCCAGAATTCCTCCTTGCAGACAGAGAAGAAGAAGGAAAAACATGTAAATCCACAGCACAAAGTCAAGCGGTTCAGAGTAATTAAAATAATATCCGTCGGGATATGGAAATATCCCATATCCCTGCGTCCAAATCTCTGGGTAATTGTGAGCACTTGTATAACCAAATGAGCTCAGCGTCACTTGGGGAGTTTGAGAAAGTCAGAACACGGTTGCCACAGAACCACACTGGGGGATCAGTACACTTTTCAAGGCAACACTTCATTAAAGACAGAGGGCTGCATGCAGGGGCATCACACTGTGCACCAAACCAAGCTATTTTTACCAAGGCAGACACAGGGGAAGCCGAGGCCATGTTTAATTTATGATAGTCATCGGGAAAAGGACTGGAGCGGTACGCTGGGTGAAGACGGGCGGTGGGGTGGGGAAGGCGTTGACGGTACAGCGAGGATCATTCAAAGTTGATAAATCAAACGGAGCTGCGTTACGCCCATCTGCAAAGAGAGGGAGACCATTTTTGTACAACATGTTTGTGAGATTTTCCTGCAGAGTAACTGACCGCAACATGCCTCGACTTGTTTGGCAGAGAGTACTTAGTTCTGTTCTCTTCCAGGATTTCACCGGGCGATATCAGTCGGTACGTTTTATTTTTGAAGAAGTGCAACAAGGCACGGTTTGGATCGTTGCGAAAACAAATGTTTATCGGAGGTAAATAGCACTTTCAAACTGTTCTGTTCATTTCGTTGTTTTAAAGTAAACCCGCTGATGTCCTCACCATGAAGAAAAAACAAAGTCATCGTTTTCGTTTGGGGACTTTATTAACTCGATGTCTTAGACGCTCTTAATTTAACATGAAGTGACAAATCATTAGATCAAGTATGTTTTAAACAGAAAGAAAAAAAATCTGACCAAATGCGGAAAATGTGTATTTCATTGAAAATAGTCGTATTCAATTCGATTAGCATGTTTTTGGTTTGTACCCTGATTAAAGTTTCTCTGGTTTTATCAAGTTACAAAATTATATTAAGAAAGTTGTCACATTCTATAGAATGCCAAATAAATCCTACTTAGGGATTAGGACTTTCTCTATGGCTATTCTTAATGGCTCACCCTCGGGGGCCCCGTTGACATGTGGCATCCCTCAGGGTTGAATCCTCGGCCCGTTATCATTTAATATATGCATGTTGCCATCGGGTCATACTATAAACAGGATAAGTCACATTTTTTATTGAGAAATAGTGACTCAAAATTAGCTCAACCAAACTGTTGAGCAGGACATTAAAGGGTTAAGCCTGGCCTGAATGATATCATATAAAATAGCATCACCACTATCAGGCGTATTTGCGTAACTGTGGTATCTATAGACAAGTAAGACCGAAAATTAATTATTAACAGTGTCGGTAACATTTTACCTGTTGGGTTTCTTTGTTTAATCACAGATTACTCCCAGATAGGGAGTAATCTGTAGTTAAACACAAAACCCCCCACAATCATTCTATCCCTACCTGATTATTATTGGGTAAATAAGGTAATTTTATACTAAATACCGCATCAAATTTGATAGAAAATGCCACAAAGTACATGTTGTTCTACACTGTTAGTGTGGGATAAAACCCATATGGCACAGTAGGACAGCTAATGTACCCAAACATTTTGATTTTGAACCCAGAGAGGGATTTTGACTGATAAATACCACATATGTGCTGAGCACAGACTAACTAACTAACTAAGAAGACTAGTAGGCCAAACATTACTTCAATTAACTTAGTTATGTCTACTACTTCCACAAAAGTTGGTTGAAAAAAGGAGAACATGATTAGAAGAGTAATCATTTCTGAATTATTTTCAGGAAAATGTTACCTAAACATCTTAATTGTTACAAGAAACAGTTTACTAAACACAATTATGTACTCCCAAAGTCTTTTACGATCACATTCATGTATTAACCTCCCATGTTTAGTCAAAGCTGCGACTATTTTTTGATTTTTCATCCTAAAAAGATGATGTAATGCAAAAAACATCCATGATTTCAATTTACTGAACATAATCGTGTTGCATCCACTAAACACAGTTATGCTGAATTTTTCTCAAACATGGTTAAGTTGGCTTTACTAAACACAATTATGTAATCACAAAAACTTTTAAATGTTTTTTTAATACGATGAAACTCTGTTCTTGTAACTGTCAGAGATGCAATTATCTGGTTTTTCAACAAAACATTACAGCATCAGGTTTTTACTTCTGGTCCAGGTCCTTGCATGTTTTTTTTACATGTTTTTTACATGTTTTTCATTTAACGTCTTGTTTCGTCTGTCCTGCATGATATGCAAGGATGGATCATCTTAGGTCTTTTGAATGCATTATTTTTCTTTGCATGTAGGTTGAAACTATGTTTGATTTTAAAGGAATGTATGCCATGCTGCAAAACAGGTACAAATATAGGTACAATACATGTGTAGAAAGTTCTGATATTTCTGTTAAATACAGAGTAAAAGTTAGATGAGTAGTTACTCAAGAACAGTTACAAACTAGGCCTATGTCCCCAAAAGCAGAGGTATGTCCCTGAAAGGCCCCCAATCCCCCGCTTTAAATGTAACTCATTAATTATCTAAAACAGTCCATATGGAGTCAACCTTACTATTTCTACGATGTCAGCAATATGCTCTATAATAAGATCCCATAGTGACTCAATAATGAAGATAAATACAGTTAACTAGTTTTCCTGAGCTCAGTAATAAAACAAGACAGATTTCCTTGGGTTAATTCATATGAGTTAAATTTAGACACAATTGGACTTATGGTTGTGTTTTCCACATAAAGCTCCCTCTAATGAGTAAAATGTCAACTATTATAGTGAAATAATAAATATACCAGATAGACCTCCTTGTGTAGAATCACATTAGCTAATTTGCACATAATTGGACATATTCTTGGTACAGTAAAATAATTTGTTTTTTTGCCTAAAGAAATCCCCCCTAGTGAGCAAAATATACAGTTACTATTACAGTTACAGTTAAATATGACAAATGCAAATAAATCTGGACTGAATTAAACTCACAATTAGGGACACTATGTCCATAGAACAGTGTTTTTCATAAAAAATCCCTCCCTTAGTGAGTAAATTATAAATGATTAGAGTAAAATATGACATATAAAGTATAGATCTCCTCCAGGCGACTCATATGCAACACATTTCGCCTGAATCCGACCAAAAGATAAGAAATGATGGTCTGCAAACTTTGGAAGTAAATATGCAACTGACATTTACCACAATCAATCCAGCTCTTCCTCTCGCCATGGGTCTATGTGGGTATGAAATTTGAAAATCAACCATGAAAGAGTTTTTTGAGTTATCGCGTTAAAATGAATGTTCTGCGGCGGCAGTGATGATGTTTCCTTAATGTCCCCGGTATCAAAGGGATATAATTATACGGGTAATACTTCCTTCCTCTGGATCTATTCCAACACACGTTATTTGGAAATAATAGTTCTTTACCGCTTCAGGCGATCAGGAGATTAAAAAAAAAAAAAAAAAACACGAGTCAGCTACTTGTTTTGGGCAGTTTTGTTCGAAACTACGTTTCATTTTGCCTCGGAAATATTAAAAGTCGAACTATGCCCAACAGCTGCTGCTGTAAGATAAATGCGAGATGGATGCATGTCGGGAGGCATCAGCGAGAGCCATCGTTGTACCGCGCCGCATGCTAATGACTCCAAGAGTAAGAAGCCCCGCAGAGCGCCTAATGCTCTCTTCCAGATGGTCGTACACGGCGACACGTCACCTCAGCTGCTCATTCACTTTCTTCCATTCCGACTTTTATGTTTCCCAATTGTCTGAAAGATCTATGAGTGAAAATGCCAAGACTCGGAGCCTAGACGTTTTCCCGCTTTCATCCCCTTCTTTTCCCTCTCATCAGGAGCTTCTCATGAGAGGTTACCAACACCACCACAGGCCCAGCAGGATCTCTCGGTACTCACCATGCCAGCACCACAGGGGAGCAGAGTGGCTTGCTATGTTCCACACTTTAGCACAGGCATCCCTGTGAATGCTGCGGGCTTGCCCCAGGAATGCTTCCTGACCACAGCCTCAGTCGGACTGGCACTAACACGGAGCAAGAGAAGGAGAGCGAAACAGGAAATACAGTTATTGACTAAGGAAAAATGGAGGTGCCCCATGCAGACACTAACTAACTGAGAGACTTATTCTTATCTGTCAAAGTTTGCAGAATCATGGATACACATGACCGCAATGGTAACGGATGAAGTTTTGACCCCAATGGAAATGTCGATGCTAATGAGTTGAATCATTCAACTGTCACCCGGGGCTTTGGGTCATGTCCTTCCTTAAATCCTAGTTATAATACCTGAGTCTTAAAGCTGCTACACGCAGCGTTAACCGCGTTAACCCTTAAATGTCCCACTCAACTATTTGGTTGAGCACATTTTTGCCGCTTGACTGAACTTGTTTATAATACGAGCCAGTGAACGCATGTGTCTGCTAAAGAGTAAGGGACCAAGGATGGAGCCCTGGGGGACATGGCAGGTGAAAGGGGCCGCAGGAAGAGCAGGTATTAAACATGGCTATTAAGACTTTTCACATCCCACTATGCGAAAAGTGGGATGTTTTTATTCTAAATATTAAAACATGTGAGGACATATTAAACAGACTTATTTAACTTCAGACAACCCAAAAATAGTCTAGATAGGCTAAAAATATTTTTTACTGCTTCACTTAATTATTTGATATTTTCTGGTCAATTTTGAGTGTCTAAGATATTAAATTTAATAAATGCCCAAAATAAATTCTTTTTTATTTTAAGTTTATTTTCATGGTGATGAAATTAAAGGGTTAAGACAAAATATAAGGGACATTTTTCAGAAGAGTACCCTACAAGCTACATAATTGGCCATGAGGGTGATAAATGTTGACCTTCTTTTAATTTTAAAGGTACAAAATCATGGCTGACTGTAAAGGGTACATACGTGTATTTCCAAAAAAGGTCAAGGTATAAATCTTCATTCAAAGTAAGATTTTTTTTTTTAATTCGGCAAAAACAGTTTAAAAAAAATAAATATATATATATATATATATATATATATATATATATATATATATATATATATACATAAAAATCACAGCTTTTTGCCATGGCACTTCTTACATGTCAAACACAGATTTCATTTAGAAAATGTCAACTAATGGTTGGCTCTTTTTTGTTAAGGTTGATTGTAGCTTTAACTCCTGCTCCTGTTCTGCTCAACTGTTTGGTTTAATACACTTTGAGTCTCTATTCCTTATTGAAAAATGTGACTGAACCTGTTTTACAATATGACCCAGCGGCAGCATGTATATGCTCAAGAGCAAGGGGCCGAGGATGGAGCCTTGGGGGACACCAAATCTGCCTAGAATTGACATCTTCCATAAAATACACAATTTCATGATGAAATACTTGTATAGGCAAACCAAATGATTTCTTCATTCATGGTAAATTTAGAGCATCTAAGACAATAAATAAATACAAATGAATACAAAACAATAGTTTTTCCAAAAACTATTTTATTTGTGACGACATTAAAAGGGTTTAGAGGTGAGGAATGATCACTTAAAAGGAAATGACACAAAGGTCTAAAATGTTACTAGTGTTCAAAGGTACGCAGCTGTGTACCCTTATAGGGCATCGACAAAATATTTACTATATTTTTGGGTCCATTCCTGTACTTTGATTTCCTTGTGTAGGCAAGATAAAGACAGACTTGTTAGCTACATGAGGAAGCATGCGGGTGCTGGAGGGGATACAGGCCTGTGCGCATACTGTATCTACTGTGTGTGTGTGTGTGTGTGTGTGTGTGTGTGTGTGTGTGTGTGTGTGTGTGTGTGTGTGCGTACACCTATAATCAAGTGGACTCAAGTGGAAGATCAAATGAGAGAGAAATGGAGCAATTGTCCTGTTAGGATCCAAATTTTAATCCTTACTGATGATTCAGTATCATTCAAAGTATCAATCATCATCATGCAACTAAAATATAACAGTACTTACTGCCTGCCCGGGTGCACACACACGCACACACAGGAGACAGATAATACCCATATATTTAAGTAAACGCTTTTGATGACACAGAACTGGGCCGGGCATGCTTCAACCCCGGCCCACTCAGCAGTGGCTCTGTGCCACTTTGTCTCCACTAATCCCCTTGATCAACTCGTGTGTGGAGAAAGGGACGCGGCTTTTGGCGGCATCATTCAGACACACACAGACACTGTAAGTAGGTAAGTACAGAATAGAACTGGGATGGTGGGGAAGTCCCATGAGCTCAGTGTCTAGCCTGATGGCGTAGCAGCAACGCCTACCTGCTCCAGCACCAGGGAGTGTCCCTGAGGAGCACTGTGGAGGTTCAGCTTGTGTGTGCGTATGTGCGTGTGTGCGTGTGCGTGTCATACAATACAAATTATTACTAATCCTCTAAGATGCTGGCCTTGTTTGAATTCTTTAACCAGTGGAATACCAAACTTCCGATCCCATTCACTGATGATTAAAGGTGTAAAGTTCATTGCAACACAGTGATGAGTGCAACTTCCAGTAAATCGCCCACACTCATTTTCTACATTCTTTGTTATGTTTCTGACCTGGAGCACTTCCTCTGGAAGAAAAAAGATAAAACTATTTCATTTGGACTGATAAAATCTGCCGTTTGTGACCGAGCTGAGCTCCCAGAGTCACGCCAGTGGAGGTCTGGTCTGACCTCATGAGCAATAGAGAAATAAAGAAGAAGGGAAAAAAAGGACTTTTTCAAATGACTCGTCTCTCCTCGGGCTAAATGATAATCTGTTAGCAGGTCCTGTTTCCATGTAATGAATAACAGACCTTAAAAAGTAATATATATGAGAAAAGATAAAAATTTAAATTGATTGATTTGTAGGGGGGGTTTTTCCCCAAGGTTTATGATAGGAAATGGCCTTTTTCTTATTTTTCTTATCCTCCTGGCAATATTAAAAGCCGACCATATTCTTAATTATAATATCACTGTTTAGGCCTATTACTAATTAGTGCAAATTAAACATTACCAAATCCACAGCAATTACAGTCTAAACCATTGTAATCGCTTTAAACAACAAACTATCTGAACTATCCGTCTTACAATGAGTCATTTTTAAAAGATTAGATCTCATCAAGAGAACATGAAAGGGGAGATTTAAACAAGAGACATCTGCACAACTGTGCACAAAGTCATCACAATTCATTGCGTGATTCTCTGCAGGCGAAACTCAGCATTTGGTGTGAAAAACATCTTGTCTCTTTGTGCACATTAATACATTTTGCAGATCATAGGCGATTCAAACCAGTTTGAGAAAGTGTGAGAAGAGAATTGGGCAGTTCACAATCACACACACGAGTCTAGACTGCCCTCTAGTGGTAGAGCTGTTCCTGACACAGTGAGGGTGTCTCTCACTGAGGGTGCCTCCTTCATCTCAGTGTGCATGAGAGAACCATGTTTATGTGGCATTCTGTCAAAATAATACTAGTTGCGAAACAAAAATTATTATTTTGATTTCTCTTATTTAGATTTTTTGCATACAAGTATGCAAATGCAAATAAAATGCAAATAAATGTATTTATGGGTTGTATCCATGATCTTCAATTCAATTCATTCACAAACATCTAACCATTTATTCAAGTAAAAATATAAGAAAAAACTAATTTCCACCCGAAGGAGATCCTGTGATTAAAATATGACTGGATCATGTTTCCGGTCCTACTTTCTATTTTAAGGTTCAACTTTTTGAGTAGACACTCTGAAGTGATGAACAATGACTTCCTGTTTTACTGGGGAATAAATATGAGGTGACACAGGCTTAATTCTCTTTGACGATCTTCAGTTTTAGAACCGCACAAATCTGGCAACGGTTACAAGACAATCTCTCAACCGTTAAAAATGTAAATTTCAACAGTGAGATCAACTATTCAGAAGTTTAAATAGAAAGGAGAAGTTAAAAATCAGCCTGGAAGAGGACGTGTGTGCAAACTGAACACACACACTGTGAAGAGGATGGTTCAACTGGCAAACGCCTCTAGAGAATTGTAGAGCTCGGTTTAATCTTGGGGTCAGTAAATCTCCCTGACCACCATCAGATGGCGCCCACACCAACACAAGCTGTTTGGGAGGTTAGCAAGAAAAAGCCTCTGCTGTCATCCATAAACAAAGTAAAGCCGCCGCAGTTCGAAAAAAAAACACTGAAACTTTCAGTCGAACAAAGTCATATGTCAGGTGAGACCATAATAGAACTTTTTGCCGACAAATATTTAAGATGGATGTGGCATAGCATGTGTTTACACATCATTAAGAACACCATACTTAATGTTAATTAAGCATTATGCATTACATGAGGACATCAATATGTGCTCATTTTTTTTTTTTTTTAAAGTTCACCTCCATGACATTCTAAAATCTACAACCTAAATCATCATTTAGCACCTTAAAGGCGCCAAAGACTAATATAAATTCTCCACTCAAACAGTATAAGGCCAACCAGTTGACATCATTAATGCCAGTTAAATGTCAGTGGAAAACAACTTGGATGTAGGGGAGCAATGTGACAATAATGAAAAATAATTGCGATTCATTCCAAAATTCACAATCAGATGATGATATAATAACTGTGACAGGCCTAATAAACACAACGACTTGCTTTGTCATGAATCCGTAACGCTTGGCTGTTGTGTGAGCAGTCATGAGTCTGAGTTTGTCCTTTTTAGAGGAATAAACATGGGGCCTTTATCCAGTTAATCCCAAACAACCACTCCCTTTTTTAAAAGAGCCTATTCCTATAATTAAAAAGGCCCCAAGAATGGGAAGAAACTAACATCTGGAAGAATTCTACTGCTTGGGCACCTTGACTGGGATTGGGCAACTGCCTCGCATGAAGTTGGGAGGTCCACCAGACAAGTTGCCAATGTGGTTAACGCTCGTCATTGCACAACAGTCTGCCTATGCCAGCGTTATGTAACCAGAGGGCCAACCACAGACTGTGGCTTTAATCGAGCATGGGAATCAGGACCGACATACCAGACTTGTGCAGCTCAGAAATCAGTTCCGCCAGCACAGATCATTTGCATGCTTAATATGCCAAAGAATAATAATAAACCATTTGAAGGATGATTGGACTCCAAGCTTAATGAGTGTATGGTGGTGCTGTGCTGACGGGACGACATCGCTAGGCCTGTGTGTGTGTGCGTGTGTGTGTGTGGGTGTTGGTGGGAGTGGGTAAGTGTGGGTGAGTGTGGTTACATTGTCTGGAGGAGAGTAATGTCTGACATAAACCACATTGAAAACCAGAGGGGTTGATTGAGTGTGAAGGCGTGAACATCCTCCACAGAAGCAGCAATTCCAGGCTTCTCCAAAAATGGGCCTCCATCCCACAGGATGACATCATCTGTGAGTTGTGCGAGTCCAATGGGGTAGGGGGATTACAGCGACAATGAATGGGGTAACCATGTTTTGCCATTTCTTATCCCTAATTGTTACTTGTTAGAGTCGATGAGGAACAAATTATACAAAATTTATTTTCATACAACACAAACTACATAAGCAATTTTTGCAAATAAACACATTGGTGCCTCTTTAAATCCACTGATGCGTCACGGCTTCACCTCTCCTTGCCCTCCTGCAGGCCTCAGCTCACATTTTAACACTACCATAGAATAATAAACATGTGTTTACAGCTTGGTAACCAAATATTGTAAGAGCCTCTGCAATATTTTTTTCCATATAAATGAAAATGCATAATTATAAACAATGCTATAATTCATCTTTTTCTTTTTTTGCATAAAGTTGTGGGGTATTTTGCCATTTTATGACACGGTGGCCATCAAAATGCTAAAGAGTCTGAATCTGTATTCATCTCAGATACGATCTTATCTCTGTTGGACTCCTTGCTGTCAGTGCGATGAATATGGAATGGCATGCAGACTGATGAGGTTTGTTTCTTATAGCGGCTGATCTATGATGCCTCTGAGAATAGCAGTGAAAGTTATAGGAGCTGTCACTGAGGCCATGTCAGTCAGTCACATCCACCTGCATACAGAGCAGGTGGGAATGAGAAATAGCTCGCATACCAACATGCCACTGAGCAGCACAAAGCAGCCTGTGTTTATTTTTTTTAAAAAGACTTGCATTTTCTCTTTGCTTGGTTTTACAGTCAAAGGGGACAAAAATTTACCCACAATGAACTTCCATGCCCCTAAAAATATGATGCATATTCATTTTTACTGCAAATGATGTGCATGTGTTTTATCTTTAAAAGATGACTAATATAATAATAATAATATAATTTTCTAATATATTATATAATATAACGTAGAAAAATATAATTTGGTTTTGAAGTTACAGCGCTTTGAAAAAGTCCCTAATCTATCTTGAATGAGATCTATCTTATCATATTTTACACAGTAGGGGGAGCACTTTTATGAAAAACTCACATTTAACTTGAAGAGTTCAATCAGGGGAATTGCTTGTACAAAGCAAGGGATTGGGGGCTTTTCCTGGATATTCCCCTGCTGTCAGGGACAACGTGAAGGGGAGTGGCTTGCCTTACCAAATTTCGAGATGGTAAAGATTGATGCAAAAGATCCAAAGTAAACATCCAAGGAACTGCAGGACTCTCTTACCTTAATAAAGGTCAGAGTTCATGGCTCAACAGATAGATTCCCGGCAAAACTGACATCCATGGGAGGATGGATGGCGAGGTGAAAAGCCACTACTAACCCCGAGGATTATTAAGGCTTGTGTGAATTTTACCGACACACCTTGTTGATTCTCTGTGCTTGTCAAGTCAAACTCGGATTTCACCGATAATAAATTCATGGTCATATCCGCCACTAAATGTGTCTAAACTGGAACCAATGTCCAGTCCGTCTGAGCAACCCGAACCATTAAAAGCAATGCACAGCGTCATATCACGGTTAAAGGAAACAGGAAGTGAAGGCGCTGTAAAACACCGAACCGCTCTAATTGCTAAAACACTGTGCAGAAGTGATTAACGACAAAGACCGGGGAGGCAGCCGGTAAGATGACGATGATCTGTATATTTGGCTTACACTGTCTTGCCACATACGGATGCTGTCGTTCAGGTTAGTTTAGTTTAGCCACGGGGTCGGTCAAATGACGTGTAGCTCGGTGTTAACGCTATCATGTCCGTGTGTGACATTATTTTTACACTGGATGATGATGATAAATAAATTATGCGGTGTAGAAAAATGTCTATGTATGATATATTTATATGTTGTATTTATATATTATGTATGTTATGTCATGTCATGTATAAATGTGAACTGTACATTTTTCAATTAAATATTGAAAAATATTGAATTGAAAAAATGCAATCCCCCAGAGAGGCGGGGACTGCATAATACTACTACATACTATATATATATATATATATATATATATATATATTAGTATGTAGTAAGATACAACCTCTTTGTTAGATTTGTTAAAGGTTTTTCACCTAATGCCAAATGTCCTGCAACTTAAGTTTGAAATAATTGATTGGAAAAGGACAAATAAACTATTCATTGAGTGAATACTAGCAGAAAACCTGAGTGGATAATCAGCACCTTTTCAAGTGGGAAAGCTGCAAAAAAAAACACAAAGCAACTTGGAGTTTGGAAAAAGGTTGTCCCATAATTTCTTGTTGCAACCAAACCACGAAAAATAATGTTCCCAGAAGTGAGTAAAATATGATACATATATAATGGATCTCCTGGAGTTCATTCATATTCACCATATTTGGAGTAAATCGGGCGGATGGTTGAGAAATTATGTTGGTTGGTTGTTATAATTTATTTTAAGCTTAGATTTCGCTGTAAAAATCAAAATCAGAAAAAGCCAAATTCATGATTCGCCTCTAAGGCCTTATATATTTTGGAGACATTACATTATCTCGCAAACATGCAACAAAGGAGCTGCATAAAGGCAGAACCGGAAGAAACCGGTCGCACCAGTTGTCTCAGCGTACATCAGATGAAGGTGCTGAACCAGGACAATGGTGCCTCAATTTGTGTTTTGATGTGACAGGCGTGCTCTCGCCTCACAAGCCAACACAGGAAACATTAATGAAATGTTTTACAGCCTGAACGGAGGGTGAACAAATAATTCTAAGGCTTATAATGAACGTTCCATCAGCTCATGCACAGGTGACAAACCTGCAGTCGGTTCCTGGAGAACAAGCTTGTGTGTCATGACAAAACCATCCAAACCACGTGTTTCAGATTCCTAACAGATGGTGTTTGGAGCTATAGTAACAGGGAAATCTTTCTATATCCGTCTTCTGTGGATCAACAGCCTCAAGTCAGAATGTAGACCCTGTTTCTTTGACAATATTCAATGAGCAAAGGTTGAACCCCTCAGAGGTTTTCACCATGGTTACCTGATGGACACTGAAAAGCCATGCCAGAAATTCCATTATGTTCTTATGGTATACACCCATCAGCCATTACATGAAAACCACTTGCCTTACGACCAAAACGGTTTGTTTTCTCACACGGAAGAGCAAGCATCAACTTTTTCATTGACTCCGTAGCTCTTCTGTGGGTTCAAGCAGCATTTTCATAATTCATAGACTGATGTTATCATCTAACTCCCCCATATCATTCGCCTCATCCCCCTCTCTCCTCTTAAAATTAAATGGTGTCATAGAACCGTGTGTTATAGCAAAAACAATTGTATAATTCAGAATTACACCATTGTAATGTGCAAAAACATTTCTTAGCTGACTATCAACTGTTTAAACTTTTTTATTCAAAACATTTTGCACTTGACGGTGTTAATTTGTTTTAAGTTTCTGTGCAAAACATATATACTGTGTGTGTGAATAAAATTCTATTTATTTTGTGCTACTGTTTGAGCTAAATTTCATTGAATTAAAAGAATCTGTACGAAAAATTCCAATGTAGCTGTAGCGTCTGTATTTGTAAATACATCTCTTTAAATCCGACACAACCGGTCGCCTTCACTCTCTGTCATCAATGTGTTCTGGGCTCAATTAACCTGGTTTCAGGATCTCCATTTCTATCTTAAGGCCACTTTAGTAGGTTCTTTTCATTGCACATCGGGAACACCCAACAAGAACTGTAATTCTAGAAACGTTCTGACCCAGTCGTCAAGTCATGACAATGTGCAGCTTGTCAAAGTCTCCTAATGCTGCCTTTTATAATCCACCCACTGACAGGTGCCTTTGTAATGAGTGACTTATTAGCTACACTGACTTCACAGGTCAGTGGTTATAATGTTATGGCTGATCACTGCATGTAGACTTGGAGAAAATTGTGTCAGTTTGAGAGTTAAGAAATCACACTGATAATTTTGGTTTCTCAGATTAATGTTACTAGATATTTAATGTGCATAGGCTGATAACAGTACAGTTAATATTTGTAGTTTCACAACGTTGTTTTAATGCATTATAGTTCAAACAGTCTGTGTTTCAGTTGATTCATCATTCTTTTGTGACCTTATGTGACTCACAAAGGGAGGGGGAGTTGTATGATGTCAGCGCTGCTGTGGCAAACATCCTGGCCGGCTAAATTAATCTCATGTTATAAAAATTTGAAGATGTTGGACAGTTCTTGATAAGAATAATTTTCTATGGCCTCGAAAAAAAACATGATTTTAGGAAGTAAAGTAATTGATAAAACTGCTCTCTGAAAGGAGGACTGAAAGGAAAACCTGCCTCATTGGTCACAATGTAACAAAGAATAACTAGTGAAAGCAAACGGTGATTTACAAAAAAGGTCATACCCGAGGATTAAAACGCTAAAACTCATTTGTTGCCTCTTAAAAGTATCAGAATTTAATTTACAAAGCATCAGTGACGGTGAAGTCACTTTTTGATTGACATTGTAATAAAATTGTGTATACACGCGACAATGTGCAATATGAGTAACAATCAAATAGTTATAGGTAATGCACAAATGTTGCTGATGTCATCATCTATTATCTATCACCACCTGATCTATTCCTTCATATATATATAGTATCTGGAGCCAGTCTGTGCCAATCAGGTGATTCTATGACTCGTCTCAGTCCCTGAGCAATCCCAGCCTCCTCAAGGCCTCGCGGCGGTCGTCTCCGTTTTCTGCTCGCGGGCAGATAAGTACGCTGATACCTTGAGATCTAGGCAGCTTTTGAGAATCTCTGGAGTCGGCCTTAATGGCATTTAAAACCTCTCTCTGGCTGCTTGAAAACTCCCACCCACTCCCCAGAGAGGCGGGACGTGGTCGATTGTTACGCATGTGGCTGGGTTCAGCGGGGTCTTGACCTAGCATTGAGTTGCTTAAACTTGAACTTGAGCGCTCCAGGGTGGCTGATTTGACACCTCTGATATAAGGTGGGGTCTTCTCCTTGACCAGTGCAGGGGGGCTCCGAGAAGGCTTGCTAAACTGGGTGGTCACGGAAACATCTTTGACAGCGGATGTTTCATTTTCTGAGGGCAAAGGTGCATCAGTGTCACTGAAAGCAGTAGGCGCCGGGACAACACGGGTATAAGAAGATGTGACTGCAGGAGCTTTAGAGGGACCTGATGGTGATGCAGGAGCAGGAGAATGAGGGGGGCCCGAGGGTGGAGATTGGCTGCTGAGACTGGTGTGAAATGATGTCGTGGCTGGTTTATGTGGAGCTGCTGGACTGACTGGAGGAGAAGGAGCTGCCCATGACCTCCTAGTCTTGGGAGAAACTTTAGGGCTCAGAGGGGGGCTTGACTCCAAATCCTCACTTTTAAGCAGGCCAAGCTTTCGGAGAGCCTCCATGTGGACCTTCTGGGGATCCAACATCAGTCGGTCACTGCTAGCAGGCACCGCATGAACTTCAGCCACTGCTCCCTTATGTGACTTCAGAATAATATTAGGAGGAAGCTTTTTCGGTTTAGGCGCCACAGCAGGTGGGCTTCTGGGTTCAACAATTTCAGGAGAAGATCTGAGCTGAGGACTAGAACTGAGGGGTAATGGATCTGGATGCTCCTGGATGACAGAGGAGCTCCCTGAAGCTGAGGCTCTCTGGAGTAGATCCTCCAAGTCAACAGTTGTTCCTGGATTTCTATTGTATGTTCCTGCAGATGGAGGGTTGTTTGCCCTTCCTTGATGTGAAGCAGGTCTTGGATAATCCATGAACTCTGAGGGAGGAGGGATCCGACCCAGATTTATCTGAGGAGACTTTTCGGCAATGGAGACAATCTTTAGAGTCCCATCTTCACCCTTGGATACAAACAGCTCAGTCTGAGGAGCTGATGGTTGGATCTTCTCATCAGAGACTGGAGGTTCTGGAAGCCTCGTCATGAGATCTGCTGGTGTTTCTTGTGTGTTTGCTGCAGGGGCATGAGTGGACTCTGGTTCTGAAGTAGTGTCTACAGGAGCAGACTCGGCTTTTTCTGATTTTAGGCTTCCTCTGGAGATATCTAAGAAGAAAAGAGAAAAAAGAAAAAGCATAGTTAATGCACTTATTGGTGTTATTTTAATACATTTAATTTATAACACACTTTACATTTGGCTCAGATCTCAAAGTGCTACAGAGTAAGAGCAGTGCATTTTAGTGCATGCATGTGTGCACACTACTAAGAAAAGAACAATCCATGACACAAGAACCATAACATACCGTTTACTCTCTTCAGAATCATTTTGTCTCCCTCCAATACCAGCTCTGGTTCGTCATTGGACAAGCCGCTGTCCTCCTTCACCTCCAGGGCTTCAATCGTTTCCTCCAGGTACATGAGACAAGCTCTCTCTTCTGCAGATAAGTGATCCATGCTGTCTTCGCTCTGCACACAAAATAAGAAACTAAAGACCATCACAATCATGACAAAAACAGTTTCTCAGCCCTTCAGCAACCCCCGCCCTCCAATAAACCTGAAACAAAGCCACGAGAGACGGGACAGGAGAATATAATAGGTCAGAGTTGTTTAGTGTTCAAATACCTGTGAAGGAATGACTAATGGTACCACTCCTCGCCCATCTTTCATTCTATATCGACCTGTCAGATGATTTTCTCTCTGTTGATTTTAATATCCCGCTCAACTGTTGGTTGAGCTCATTTTTAGTCTCTCCTTCTTATTAAAACATGTGACTGAAGCTGTTTATAATATGACCCAATGGAAGCATGTATACGCTAAAGAGCATTGGGCCAAGGATGGAGCCCTGGGAGACGCCACGTGTCGAAGCGCCCACCAAGAGCGCGTGAGGACTCATGAAACAGAATAGTGTAACTTGATTCAAGGCGGGGGACGCGATGGCGACTCCATGATATTCCCAACTTTTCAGAGATCTAAAAATCAGAGCGTCTCCAGAACTGCATGTTGTGTTAGGTGGTCCCGGTGTGTGGTGGTTAGTACCTGCCAAAGGTGGTCATAGAGTTATGGATGTTGTGAGCTCATTAGTAAACATGGTGATAGAAGTCCAGCCTGTATTTTTCCGTCCCAGAGAGGAGCTACTGTAGCACAAACTGATGAAAGGGTGTCAGATGACACAGTGTGTCCCAAAGTTATATTTGAACAAGGGGACTTAAATAATATTAGGTAGTTGGTTTTAATGATATGGCTGATGAGTGTAGAGAAAAAGCTCTCACAATGCGAAAAGAAGGAAGGGTGAGTTTCTGGATGTCTTGAAAACAAACAGACTTTCCTTAATCACTTATTTGACCCTGTTATTTCCTCGCACGCGTTGTCACAATCCTGATGAACGCATCACTTCCTTATTTCCTTGCTCTAATGGAGGACAGAAGCAATTTCTGGTCGGATGGGCGTCGGTGAAGAGACGTATCTGATAAGCGCGATTATATGTGGTAGTGTACAAAGATTAGCCACACAGTCAGTGGGACGGAGATGAGGAGATCTATGGCAGCACTCACGGATCCAGAGTTCACGCTGTCGCAGCTCCCGGCGCTGTCCATCGTACTCAACGACTCCATGGCAACGGCGCCGGACCGCACGTCACTCCTTGGCATCGCACAGGGAAGAAGATGAGGGCAGGAGCAACGGTCCTCTTCGGATGAGCTAATGTCTCCAAGAGTTATTCTGAGGAGCAGGGAGAGAGATCAGGGAGGAACGTCAGAAAGATGATCAGGCCACAAAACATTTATTTCACTTCAATTTATCAAACATAAACGCTCAGCTGGAACCATTAAACACGAGACGAGGCGATTACTCACAGAATTAGTGTGTAAACCTCACAGCACAAACTATTAATACTCTTTCATTAATGTGATGAATGAGCGCCATAAATTGCAGCAATCCTCAGTGTCTCTTCTACGGATGTGATGAATGATACACAAGACCGGATCTAAACTTTTCTCCGTAGAATAAATGGGGGAAACTTCGGAAATATTAAGTCCGTAACAACAACAACTACAGATCTTATTTCCATACATACATTTTGATATCTTAGTTATGTCAAAGGCTATGAACAAACATGAAGGTATGATTGTATTGAATTTATACTTTTATTCCTTTTGTTTCATTCTAAAAGCTTCAATTCTAGAATCTATTGTAAAATGTTTTTACTTTCAACCCAAAGAAAACAATTTTCTTGAATATTTAATACATAATTATACATAGGCACATTAGTCCATGTAATAAGGACAAAAAGGACCTTTCTGACGTACAGCTTGTAAATTAGCCTCAGGACTATTAAAAGTGTCCCCTCTTTTAAATTTGTATTTACTTCTGTAACTTTTTCATGTCCAAGATGGACACTGATCGGTCATAACATTATAACCGCAGAAATGTGACGTGGGAATAACCTTTATTATATCCCTGAAAAGTCGGGGATATGTTTTGAATAGTCCTCGTCTTCACCACTTCACTTCATGTTTAAATGAAAACTATAACATTGATAATTTTCAACACTAGGGGGGGGGCTTTATCTCCAGAAATTCAGGCCATAATTTATCTAACAATGTCCAATTTAGTCCAGAATTGGTGCACATGAATCCACTTCATGAGATCTATCCTCTGTGTGTCTTGTTTTACACTTATAGTTAACATTTTACTCACTAAGGGGGCATTTTTTATGAAAAATACTGTGGGCATACCTTTTAACACATCTAATTTGAAGAGGTCAATGAGTTCAATAATGGCTTGTTCACCGCCGGGGATCGGGGTCTTTTCAGGGATATACCCTTGCTGTCGGGGGATGGGTCTACTTATCACATTATAGTGACACCTGTCACGGGATGTATTAGTCAGCGTGTGAACATTTTGTCCTCTATGTTGACGATTTGGACTCACTTTGATGGCGGCATAATCTGAGTGTTTTTATTAATAACAAATGAAACAATATGACAAACTAATAGTAGTATTAGTTGGAAAACTAGTTTTCTGTTATTGATCAAAGTCTCATTGCAGTCCCAGCTTGATCAAGGTCTGTTTCGTGAATGATATAGCAACATAGAGAACATTGAGTGCTTCCTGTCTTACCAGGTGTCATTCAGTGAATCTTGTCTGTTATCTGCCTATTAAATCTGACAGGTCGGGCATGAGGAAGGCATTCCAGCCTGTCTTGAGTTATTCCCAGCCTGTAAATCTACCCACAACTCCAACAACCTCTCTGAGCATCTCTCAAATACTTTGTAGCCGGTCGACTCCTGCATCTTCCTCTTTAGCATCTCTGTTCAGCCCACTGAGCCCCCAGCTCCACCACGAAAGGAAAATCAAAGGACCAGAAGCATCAATGATGTACCCAGTCCCCAACTTCACCCCCAGAGGAACATCAGAGGAACAGAGGCATCAATAATGGATAAAGTTTCAGGAGAGTTCCCCGCCACTATGTGACACCACTACTCCAACAACTCATGATATTTCAGGTGCTACAAAACGCGGAACTTCACCAATAGTTTATCAATCTCTAGTATACGCAAAAACCTACTTCTGGGTAAAATTTAGATCAAATCCATCTATTATTTTTTGCGTAATCTTGTTAAGAGACAGACTTAACATACTTTCTTGTCGGGAGTAAATAGGGCCTTTCATTATTGAGACCAGAGGTCAAAAGTCACATACAGCAAAGCTCTCACCTCATTACTTTCCTTCTCAAGTACTTAGAGTGCATTAGCAAGAGCCAGAAACAAATACCATGAACAATGAAAAGCAGTTGAGGCATAGAGGGATAATATTTGTTGAGCTTAGGTTAAGACTGTTGTGGATTTGACTAAATAAGTCACGCACACACTGTAAAAAACAAAACAGAAAAGAAAGCAGACCAAAGCTTTACAACATGTTATATGGCGTGTCCATCATATAGCCACAGCTGCACTATCAGTTTCAGGTTTACTTGGCGCGAGAGAGGGAGAGGCTAACCTTATTGTTCTTTTATCTCAGAACACGATGGTCACGGAATTAAAAGTTTCCACTCATGTGTCAGCTGCTCAAACACGCCTTCATGGAGGCTCTCAGTCCTCAGGTCCATGAGGGTCCACTGAAGACGGGCCAAACAGTCACCGTAAACAATATAGCAGCCAAATACGGGCCGGCTCTAAAATGTGCTGTAGAAGAAATTTTTCCAGGAAAGAGAAATGGGAGCAGCAGCTTCTGAGATGTTTACTGTGATGAAGAGCGGGTCCAATTAATAACAGCAGTTTAAACAACTGGAACAATTTATCAGTGCCACAGCAAAATAATGATGAGTAAGCAAAACTTCCCTTAGATGAAACTCACACCTTCTGCATTTTTGTGCGTGCATTTCAGTCTAATTTTTTAATCAGCCTTTTTTTTTCTTTTTTTTTTACTCAGGCATCATTATATCTTCAAAAAGTCGGGACTATTATGGAATCACCGCCGCAGATCCTTCATTTCTATGTGATAACTCAAACTGTTTCATGGATGGTTTTCAAATTTTATACAGACATTGACCTTAGTGGGAGGAAGAACTGGATTGATTTTATTAAAGGCCAGTTGTTATTATCTTCCAACACTAGGGGGAGCTTTATCTCCAAAGGTTTTAGGCTTTATTTTCTCAACCGTTGATCCGACTTAGTCCAAATTTGGTGCGTATGAATCAAATCGAGTAGGTCTTTTTTTTAAATATATCGTATTCTTCTCTAATAGTTCCTATTTTACTCACCAGGGGGAGCTTTTTTTAAATTTTATTATAATTACAAAAAAAACACTGTCCTTCAGACATAACGACACATCAAATTTGAGTTCAACTACTTAAGCAACGCAGCGGATTCGGGAAACAACCTTGCTGTTGGAGACGACAACGTAGGCCAATTTATTTATATAAATTTTACGACAATATTTTGCTTCTTTTCTATAAAGGGAAGGAACTTATTGAATTTATCTTCAAGAATTAACTTATAGACAATTTATTTCTGGATGTCTCTGATGGCATATGATATTCATCCACCATTTCATCTCTAATAAACTGTTAAGAATAATATGTGGGTTAATGTATCATATCCTGACTTTTCCTCTGATGATCAAGTACTGCTGGAACTTTCCAGATCTTTAAATTAAAAGAATATCGAAAATGATTTAAGAGATTCTGTGTTTTTGTTTTACGACCATTTTATTGTTAAAATGATGCATCTCAGATATTAATAGATCATTTTACTAAAATAATTTAATAACTTTCTGCTATAATAATTTGGGATCACTGCAAAAAAATCGCTGTACAAAGTCATTTTCTCCTGACTAACTTTCTTGAAATAAGTCTAACATCTGATACAGTGCAGACAAGTGTATACATTATTGATGTTTCTTATTCAAATTAGAGTCTTGTGTCTTGCTGTAACAAGAGAGAAAGCCGGAGATTTTGAGCGCAAACCTCCGTCAAGACGGATCAGTTTCTTGATAATGTCATCGAACCTAAAAGCAATAGTTCCATGATATTAAATCCTCATTTTATGTCCCCTTGAGCGTGAAAACCTCCCTCGTGAATTTGGAATCATAATGATGTCAGTATTAGTTTGATAGTCATGACAAAGTGTCACAAAAGGCAGTTTTCTCCAGGATCTACCTCTTCCATGTCACACTCCTCCTTCCTCCACTCAGTTTCTGTTTCGGTTATGCCACAAAAAACAGAAGATCTATCTTGTAATTTAAGAAAATTTAAAACTACGTCTTTGCTGTCTTCCAAAGGTAAGGGTATATACGCGAAATCCTCTGCATTGTACAAGCGTTCACCCCTGATTGAACTCCTCACATTAAATGTGACTCATTGATAATCTCAAACGGTCCATATTGACTCAACCTATTTCTAAATGCTCTAAGATAAGATCCCATAGTGACCCAATAATGAAGATAAATACAGTTAACTAGTTTTTCTGAGCTCAGGAATAAAACGATATCGATATACATGTAGACACAATTTGACCTAAGGTTGGGAAGTTACAGATGAGAATTAGTTAGTTTCCTTTTTTGCACTCAAACTCAATTTAGAAGGAAAATAATTTCTCAGTTGAAAGGTTTTTCCAGAGCAGTGACATTTTGGGCTTGTTGACATGGTAACACAGGGAGGACGGCAGGGAGGAACCGGATTAACAACGCCAACATTCACATGTTTGCTAGCAACAAAACCTGGTTGGCAAAGCAGCAACTGGGGAGAGTATTAATAGATACTAATAACTGCTCTGCCCATCAGTCGGCTCTGCAGGGCCAGAACCCAACGTCCAAACGCATGAATGAGGCCACAAACCAATAAGACAGCAGCAGCAGGAGGGTGAGTTCAAACACCTCCAGCTGAGTCAGGATTTAATAGTGACAGGAATGTCACTTTGCTTGCTTGCTGCTCCTTGTCTTCAACCCTTTAATGTCCTCACCAAGAAAGAAAGAAAAACAGTAAACAATGATTTCTCTGCATCTTCCTGATTCTTTGGGGGATTTGTTGATTTAATATCTTACGCACTATAAATTCACCGTGAAATGGAATTTTTTTTTGCTCAAGCATGAGCTCACCTTCGTTTCTACAGAAACAGAATATTAAAAGTGTATAGTTGGGAAATACGGTTGATTTCAAGGGCAAGAAAAAAGTCTGAATTTATTGTAATTCAGTGTCATTTTATGTAAGACAGGTTTAAACTTTTATTTTTTTACTTTAATGTTTGTAACATGATAACTGCATTTTTTATGGGGAAATCCGGCTCCTTATGTTTAACAGTGAATTATAAAGAGTTATTTTTTACAGTAATAACGCTTTGGCTGTACTGGTCTGAGGAGCTACCCTTTTAATCACTAGGGTTGTTGGTTTGAGTCCTTGTCTGAAATAGCATCCATAAAGGGATCCAATGCTGGGAACCCCATGCAACAATCTGTGCAGTGCACTGTCAAGCTTATCTGTAAGAATTACAGTAAAAACAAATAGTCAAATGTCAACTGTAAGATACCATAAAATTCAAAAGAGCATGTGACCCAGGGATAGATACGGTGAATTACCTTCACCTTTTACTGGCACCAGAATCTGTAAAACCATTTCTTTGTCTATATTATTAATAAATAGGACACTCTAAAGTTAGTGTAAAATGACTTAATTCAGTCAAACATGTTTTTAAACGGTAGAAAACATTTTGACCCTTATCAGACTTAAACAAAAAAAATCCTAATTATCGAAAAGGTTTCTCATCACAGATGGCGACGCCACGGGTAATGCCTCCTCAGTGACCCCTTTGACCTTTGGTGTCTTTCACGGCTCCATCCTTGGCCCCTTTCTCTTTCCTTAGGATATACATGCTGCCATTTCCTCATATTATAAACAGGTTCAGTCACATTTTTAATGAGAAATAGTCACTCAAAATGTGCTCATCCAAACAGCTGAGCAGGTTAATTAAAGGGATAAATTAACTCAGGCCCTCTGATGTGGTTGGGCTTCAAATCACAACCCTGCAAATCCATCTGCTCTGCAAAAGGAGATCACCAGCTCCAAACGTTTAATAACGAGTCTATAGCGTGAGAGCAGCAGCTCAGTTAATGAACCAAACTTACAGGAAGAAAATCTATGAAGACAAATAAAAGCCAGGTAATAAACGAAAATGGGAGGCTCCAAAGAAATGTGGAGTATGTGTTCAAGGGCAGCCAGAGAACTGGTTTAATAATTAACAATAAACAAAAGCCTAGTTTCACAAGCTGGTGGGAAACAGAGATTTCCTATCAATGTTTAGCTTGGCACCGTGTCCCACTAAAGACCTTATTTATGTGCAAATATTTGGACATCTCAGATTCCGCCAGCAGGGGGGAAACAAACCCAAAGATTAAACGTTTAAGGACCATCAGAGAGAAACTTGGGATTTCACAGAGTACTGGGAAGAGTGCAGGGATATTTCCAGAGTTTTTTAATAACTGGTTCGTTCGCATTCATAAAAGCTCATAAAATACAGAAAATAAAATAAAATAAAAGCCTAACTTTTTGAACTCAGATCTTGAATTGAAGCACACCTGCTTATGATTAGTGGGTCAGGATGATTACAAGTTTTCAGACCGACGCCGGGTTTTAAACCACTTTTCCCTCGGGACGCTGACTCTTCTCTGACCACGAACGTAGCAGAAACTCTGACGGTCATCCAGGAGAAAAACTCACCCCAGACGTTTGACGTGCGGCGTCTCCGTGTGCGTTCCTGCCGTCAGTCCACGGCGACGGCGCGCGCGCTCGATCCACTCTGAGACCTGCAGCCCAAATCTCCACGGAGAGACGGAATTACCGAGGAGGAGGGAGGAAGGTAAGCACGGCAGCCAGGTGGTCACACCCCTCACAGGTGAGCCAATTAGGTTAGGGACAAGTGTGCGTGCGCGCGTGTGTGTGTGCGGCAAGTCACGGTGATCAAGATGTTTTCAAGGACAAACCAGTGGAATTAAAACAACCAAATAATGTCTAAATGTCTATATTTTTTATTTTATTTTATTTTCTTAACATCGTGTATAACTATATTCATGAACTTTGACATGTTTGATATTCTTGTAATAAAAAAAAATAAACAATGTCATAAAATGTTCCACCAAAAATATTAAATGTTAATCGAAACCGAAATGTGTAATTCGAAATTTCCCACTGATCCCACCTTCACCTTGACTGTTGCCTTCCAAGAAGCTACACTGTAAAAAACAATGACCATAAAATTGACTGTAAAAGAAACTGTAAGAATGTAACAGTAAAACACTGTACAACTGTATATCACTGTAGTAAATATAGTAAGAAACAGGAAATAACTTTATTATTGATGATCAGAATAGTCGGAAAACAGGGAACTGTACTGTAAAAATACAAGATTTTGGTAAAATCATCAAAGAAACCACTAATGTTCCAAGTAAGTCATTTAGACAATTATTATTCTTATCAAAATGACAGTTTGATGGTATGAAAATTTAAACCTACACCATTTACCAAGAGCATACCATAATTTCTACAGAAGTATCATGATGAAAATATATGTTTGTGGAAAAATCCTGATTTGTTGGTGTTAAAAAGTCTGACTTTATTAAAATTGACTGTTATTTCATGTATTTAACAATGCAAATGTAAAGATATTGACAAAACTCTATTTATGGTCATTTATGGTAATGTTTCACACAAGCACAGCTGCTGGTTGTTTTATTGTGAGTTCTAGAGATTTTTTACAGTGTACTATTGTAACACTAAAGTTGCTGGTTCGAATTCTTCTCAGAGCAAGATCTCGTCTACAATCCAAGATTTACACTATAACAATTTACTGTAGAAATTACAGTAAAGAATGTCAAGGGGCAACTTCAGACGACTGTAATATTCAAGAGTATATTACTTTAGTAGATACGGTAAACTATACAAAATAAAAGAAACCTGAATAATTTAATGTGAAAATACAAACTAACTTGTGCCATATTGTCACAAGTTATTTCTGTAAACTAAACTGTACCTATAAATGGTAGATTTTCTGGTATTTACATTTTAAATATACCGTTGATTCTACTGTAACAAGGTTCTACATATGAGATGTCCAGATTATAATTCTTTTACTTTTACCATCTCCATCAACTGGTAGTTTAATGACATCTAGACTTCCTTGGGTCCTTGCATGAAAATATTATAATCAAATATAATGCATAGAGCCATTAATTATTAAACTTAAATTAAAAACAAGAATAAAGTAAGAATAATGAAATATGAAAAAGAATGAAAATGACCTAAAATTAATGCTGATTTTAAAGACTTAAAACAACATGAAGTATTCCACTTTACCCACCAGCTGTAATTTAATAATAATTAATAATTAGGTCACCACCCAGTGGTTGTCTGGGGAAATTAAATTGACTGTTTAAATAGATTAGTTGACCAGATATCAAAAATGTGAGATGTTCCAGTGCTGGTGGGTTTTCTGCCTTGAGAACAACAGAACCAAGATCCTGTGGGACTTGAAGTTCCAGACTGACGTGCAGTTACCAACCAGACACGGTGGTGGTGGTGGTGGTGGTGGTGGTGGTGGGCACGGAGCAGAAGAGGGCAGTTGTAATAAATGAGGCAGTACCGGATCACACTGACATCAGGTCGCACACAGGTCAAGAAATTCCAGGGTGATGGAAGATAGAATTTAGTCCCAGTGGTGAAAAGACCCCAAACTGGATGAATGGCTCCAGCAGATTCTAAGTGCACCATCAGACGTCTCGGTCCAGAACAGTGGAGTCCCAAGACCCTCAAACTCCCAGGTCTCTGGTAGAGGACCCAAAATATAAGAGGACATATACCACCCTGTTTACACTGAAATAAACATTATTTTCCAGATATATACAGACTTAAGTGTTTTTTAGTGAGTGTGCAGGGATTCCTTTTTTTTTTACTAATCAGTTACTGATTAACATCTATAGAAATAAGTTATCTTCTTTCTGACTTTAAATTTAAAATGCAGTTAACAACAGAATCTGTCATTTAGGTTGAATAATTCTTAACAGATGAGTTGGGTTTTTTTCCCTGCCACATGCCCTCAACCTTTCACCCAGTTTCGTGAGAATACGTCAAGTGGTTTTTGTTTAACAAACAATCCCACAGACGCTGTGGAAGACATCACTCCCTGGAGGAAAAACAAAAACACCTTTAGTACCTGCTGCCTTTATTCATGCGTAATACATCATTAATTAATGCATTAATAAGAACAACCCCCGTTTGGCTGGTTTTAATCATGACTTATTTTGTATTTATCAAGTATTTAATAACATATCCTATTGAGTGGTTGTTATAAACGGCTTATAACCAGTCTCCAAAGCTGTTTTATGTGAATCCATCATAAATGGTGCCTTATCAGAACATGCTGTTCTCATTTAACTTGTTTATCTTATAAACAAATACCACATAGCTGGTTTGATCAATTCTGAGAACAAAGGAGTCCTATCTTCACACATGAACCTTATAGTCGGCACGTAACAGTCTGAGCCGCGTTCCAAGAACAGCACAGTACGTCTGTGACATCCGCTGCTATCCATGAAAATGACTGCGTGCGTAATTCCAGATCCCAATCGGCAACATCTAAAGCCTTGTCATGTAGACACCCCATTGCAAAAGGTACATGTTTGGCATACCATCAAAGACGCTATTGCAGCTTTATTATCGGAATTTAAAGGCCGTGTCACATGTTTGGCTGCAGAATGCGTTATGCTGTGGGTAGAAGTTGTTGAGAAAAATTATCTGACTTCACTACCTGGACCAGAGTCGTTTGAAACCTGGAGCATAAAGCTGTTCATGTAATACAAATCTTAAACAACTACATTATTATAACGTGACTCCATGAACTATTTATTTTACTAACCTATTTATGAGATATGTTGCTTTTATTTATTATACCCCTTGAAAAACTGGGGATACATTAGCTTTTTTTCCCCCTTCTTAACGAGAAACACACTTTTCTGGTCATCACTCAAAAACCATTTCATGTATCATTTTCTAATTATGTATCTTCTTGGGTCTTTGTGCTGGGAAGAAAGTAAGTAATGACCATAACTAAGGATCTATGAGAACAAACTTCCAGAAATGCATCCAGGTGAGAACGCCTCTTCCTCTTGCTGGGAACGTCTTAACCCGTTCCGAGCTACAAGAGATGGCGACGGTAATTGTTCGGTCTCATTGGTCCGTAGTTAGGGTCACAACTTACGAATTTATTTGGTTCTCACTCATAACGTCACCAAGGTCTTTCCTTGGATGACTGAGGAACCGAGGACTCCATTGCCTCACCTCCTCGTCCGGCAGCTGAGAGTTCGGCAGAACCTAGTGGTGCAGGGGAAACAACGTTGACTCTGTAAGACTTTGAGAATGAACAGGGAACACTGCTGCAGAACAGATTTCCCTGAAAGAGGAACCCCAGAGAGAGGCCGCACTTCTGATGGAGTGTGCTACCAGAATACCCGGGACCGGGAGGTTCTGCCAAAAATATGCCTCAGCAATAGTACAAATGATCCAGTGGGACAAAAACTGTTGAGACACAGGGAGGCCAACCTTTTTGTACCACCAAAACAAATAACAGTGTGAACTCCTAAAAGAAAGAGTGTGTGTAACGTAAGCCTTCAACGCCCTCTCTGGGGACAAAGTACGCGGGCCTGCTTCCTCCGGCACCAGAGCCTGATCTGGTTGAAATGCGCTGATCTCAACTACTCGCTTTATCGGCTGAGGATTTACTACTTTAGCATGTGACTCACTTACTCTCTTGGTGGAATGTATAGTCAAGAGGAAAGCAGTTTTGTGAGACATGACTTTGGGGCTGGACTGTTCCATAGGTTCACAAGGAGCCTATGGAAGCCTCAGGGAGCTCAGCAACAACGAAAGATCCCACGATGGAGCCGTGAGAGCCCTGCTCGGTCGGCTCCTTTAATGAATTGGGACACTTAGGGGCGTCTCCCCACCGTAACACCTTCAATCGCCTATGGTCCTCACTCCAGCCTCATCGAACCTCTGGGACAGGGACTGAGAACTGGTCAAGCCCAAAGCTGTGAGATTTCTGGTCTGGGGTGCCAGTTCTGACACCCTGCCTGGGAGAGAAGGTCCGCCCTGACTGGCACGGCCCAAGGTTGACCTGAAATCAGAAGGGAGGAGCAATGGAAACCAAAGCCTCCTCGGCCACCTGGGGGCTATTAACAGCGCCTTGTAGGGACCCAGGGCAATCCGGCTGGGGAATCAGAGGGAATGGTTGAAAAGATTACGAGGACCCTTTGGACCACATGACTTTGTTGAAATATGGTCTTGAGGATAGGGAGATGAGGCCATCGTTCAAGTTAAAGACCGCGGTGAGAGTCTGAGTGAGGTAGAAAAAGATCTGGATTGATTTTGTAAAAGGTCAGTTGCACGTGTCCTCCACTAGGAGGAGTTTAATCCGCAAAGGTTTTTAGGCCTTAATATCACAATCATTGGTCCAATTTAGTCCAAATTTGGTGAATATGAATCTTCTTGAGGAGATCTGTCTTGGAAACATCTTATTTTACTGTAGTTAATATTTTAATCGCTAGAGGGAGAAAAAAAAAAAAGCTCTTTTTTTGGAGATAAATACCCAACTGATGTCCAATTTAGTCCAAATTTGGTGACTATGAATCGACTCGATGAGGTTTATCTTGTATTGTTCATATTTTACTTTCTAGGAGGAAATTTTTAATTACAGAAAAAAAACTTTTTTCAAACATAACTTCAGATTTTATTTGAGGAGTTCAATCACGGGGATTGCCTGTACAAAGCAGGGGATTGGGGCCTTTTCAGGGATTATACTCTTGAGGTCATGGACCTAGTGCATAGGCCTAGTTGTAACTCATCTCTTGTAGAGTCCCAGGCCCTGTTTATCTGTGAAGTGGGAATGTTTGGACTGTAAACTACAATGACATCAATAAAGTTGTGTAAACGGATCTGAACTTTCTATTCATGGGCAAGTTTTCGCTTTTATGATAGCTTGCTAGGATTTTAAAGGTTATCTAAAGGTTATATAGATTATATAGATAGGGATTTTGACGCCTCTATACTTCTCCTAGAAGCTTTGGCTGGCTTTGACATAAATGTTTTTTTAAATCAAAATGTAGCATTGTGCTCGCTAAAGAAAATGGCAATAACTACGTAGAAGCCCAGGTATGAGCCTGTGAAGAAAGACGAGTTAATAATGGGGAGCGTGAGCTGGGAGATTTGAATGAGCAATATGTGAAATAATCTCAGCAGATGAAACAAAAACAAGTTACCATGGATGATACACCAACTCAGCCGAACTTTCCCCACAGTCAAAAGTTTCAGACTTTTAAAGTTCAACAGTTCAAAGTTACTTTGCGTTGAATGAAGACGATATATATATATATACATACAGCAAGAATATATCCCTGAAAATCCCCCAATGCCTGTGTTGTACAAACAATTCCCCCAATTAGACTCCTCAAATTAAATGTGACACATTAATAATCTCAAACAGTCTATACTGACGTGGTCTAACTATTTATATGAAGAAATAAAAAAAAAAGTGGCCCCCTGATGAGTAAAATATAGTTTATACAAGATGGAACTACTTGAGTGGATTGATTGGTACCGATGGGTGAGAAATTATGGCTTGAGCTTTTTGAGATGAAGCTCTGCTCTTCCTCGCACTAAGGTCGATATAAAGTTGATATAAAGTTTTGATATTGATCCTTTAAATAGTCTTAGTTATCGTGTTAACATGAAGGATCTGCGGCACACGGCGGCGGAGATGACGATTCCTTGCTATCTCCGAATTTTCGGGGACATCATGAGGTAACGGCACAGTTTGTTAATAAAAGATGCAAAAAAACGCTCCAGATTAACATTTAAAAGTCATTGAATGAATAAATAATGACTCAACAGAGATATTTTTTTTTAATTGCGCCATTTATTAGTTGTACAACTATGAAAAATAATCATAAAAAAAGACTGGAAGCCCATGATTATTTACAATCTTTTCTTTTCTCAACTGAGGTCCCTCTTCTGAGTCACTGTTTACTTAGCCTTTTTTTTTCTTCTCTATTTAAATCACAAGGGTATCTATTCACGATATGTTTCATTTTATAAGACATAGTCCTTTTCTCTGTTTTGACAAATGTCAAAAAAATTACATAAGTACATACATACATACATATACCTGTATATATATATATAGATATCTATAAAAGCAACAAAAAAAAAAAAAAAAAAATCATTCAAGTATCAAAATACAGACTGCAAGAATCATGTACAGCATCATTCTCATCATTGTTATCAGATTAGCTCGAAAATATCTCTCCTGATCCTCAGCAATGTGCAAAAGCAGAAGGAGACCAGGCTGATGGCCGAAGGTGCCGACACCAGCGAGCAGAAGGAAGTGTACCGTAGGTCGTACTGGCCCGACAACATAATAAACCACATAAACAGTTCAATCAAAAAACACCTGACTATGTACCCAAATAAACACAGAAGTACCGTTAGCAGTCAACGTACTGGGAGGGAGCATGCTGCGCCAAATCGTTGTAAAATATAAACATAGCCCAGCCTGCATGGCAGGTCTGGTTATCATTTGTCCTAGATAAGAGGAGCAAACGGGCAGGAGAGGACGGCAGTGCGGCTCACAAGATTAACCCTGTAATGTCCTGTTGAGTCAATATTACGTGTTAAAGAGCAAGGAGCCAATGATGGAACCCTGGGGGACGCCATAGGTCAAAGGGGCCACAGAGGAGGAGGCATTAACCCGTGGCTATTGAGAAAGTCCGATTGGATAAGTAGGATTTTTTTTTGGCATATTGAAGCATGTGAGGACTTATTAAACATAATTATGGAACTTGATCCGCCAAAAAAAAAAAAAGTACAATACTTTTCCAAAAAATAGTTTTAACAAAAGACTGAGCTAATGTAATTACGAGGGACTATTTTTCTTGAAATACAAAATTTCATAGTGAAATTATTATAGAACACAGATTTAGTCTTAGCGTGTCTGTGATACTAAATCAACAAATGACCCCAAGAAATAATTTTCCTATTGCTTATTTTTTCATGTTGAGGACATTAAAGGGTTATTATGAAGAATAAATAAAACTTTCAAAATAAAACAAAAGCCACCCCCGTTATATTATTCTTAAATAAAGACAGTCTTTGTAGTGTCAGTTCCTCCACCCTTTGAGTTTGGCAAGAAGGTGCCTCTAGATGATATTGTTGATCACAGTTCTGCATGTAGAACATGTTGCGGATGAGAAGCTTGCGTCACAATGCCCGGACAAATATTCCAGGAAGGAGATTGGTCCTACAGGTTGAGGTCTCCTTTTAATGTACTTTTGTATCATGACAAAATAAAAGTTCCTTAACTCCGCCCCCTTCCTTCTTCCATAATATAAGTTCCTTAACTCCTCCCCCTTCCTCTTTAACTACAGCTTTCGCATTGAAAAAGTGCAGGTACATTTCGTGAAAGAGTAAACGCTAACTCTCCTCAAGAGAGGTTGGATGTGACGAGAGGCAGCCATTCATCTAAAAGGAAGTACAGAAAGGATGACAGGTGGAATCTGGACGGGCTCAACCACAACTTTGTGAAGCTCAGGAGGAAGTCGGTCACGTCGGTTGGACCCCAGTGTTGGCGGCGTCACATCTCCTTCTGATCCAACCGGCGGTGCGATCCTGCTGCATGTGTCCCTTTTCCAACAAAACTTCCTACCCATCATGCAACAGGGTTCATTCCCGTCCTGTGTTACCGGGCAGGAGTGGACACAGTGTTCAGCTACGGGGACACACAGACACACGCACACAAAAGCAGTGAGGTTAAAGTAAAAACCACAGAAGGGAGATGGTGATGCATCGCTCGCTGACTTACAATGATTAACTTCTTTCACCGTGACATATTAACCCGGCGTGCTCGGCAAAACAAAAGGCAATGCGGACAGGATGAGCTCAGAGAAAGACAGGGAAGAGGAAGAAGCGCACACATGAAGATTTGGTGAAAAGTGCTTGTTGTAGATGCTTCACTCCAAATAAAGCCTCAGGTTTAGATCAGGGCACTTGGTAGACCAAAAGGGGAGTATGCCAGTCTTAAGAGAGCTTTTCCTTCACCTGTTCCCTTGTTTCCCGCCTAAAATGCTTATTTCATGACCCCCTAAAGGACCTCGTCACAGTGTAGGATCTCAGCTTCCTTTGGCTTTGAACAGATCACAGACTGTGAAAAACATACCGCTCAGTTAAAGCAGCGTAAGCTACAAACTTTGAATCCCACTGAAGGGAAACAGTCCAGCATGAGTTTCCTCGGGAAAGATGTCCATCCGGGTACAGGATGTTTGCAGTGGGTCACTAGTGGCTGTGGTGAGTTGGAATTTAAATATCAGAGCGAAAAGCCTCGGAGCGGCCGTCGTCTGATGAAGCAGGAAAAGCACCAGGAACAAAAACGAGAGCTTATCCACGAGAGTCAACGGTGAGATCTGGATGGTGAAAATTGGGGAAGCATTGTGCGACAGAGAAGAACACCGGTGAAGGTGGGCGATACCAGGTGGTGCATAAAGGAGAGGCAGAGCACGAGTCACAGGTTGTGTTGTTTTCAGAAGGAGACGCATGTTGTGGCTGAAGAGCGAGACAGGAGGGGAGAGGGGCAGGGGCAGGGGGCCCAGTCCAGAGAGGCATAGTTAAAGGCACACAGAGGGAGGAAGGGAAGGAGAGAGGGAGAGACCATGCCCAGAGGTCAGGAGGAAGAGGAGTCCACTCAGAATATGGTGGTCTCATACTTAGTGCTGATAGTGCGCTTGGATTCCTTGGGGTCCATGTGCCACGCGGTGCTGCCCTGGGACTGGGAATCGCCCGGTTGTTCCACGAGGTCGCCCTGTAAACCCAAACAGAGGGCATCAGACTCCCAGCCTCTAAACATTGGAGTTCACGATGAACTGAGAGGCTATTTCTCTCTCTGAGCTTCACAGAGATACTGGCTAAACTAGTTATTCCCTTCTGTAAGGTCTATAGAATAATACTATAAATCAGCTGTAATCAATTCAAAAGTCCCAACGGAGACTATTAAGAGACATCACACATGTTTAGATTCTCTACGTTGGTTCCCTGTTAGTACATTGTAGTTACAAGGGCAAATATTTCAAATCATTATTATTATTGTAAGAAAAATCTATTGCTGTTATTATTACACACAACAAACAAAATATCATTGCATTGTTTAAGTTAAAGTACTTTCATCTATTTGATTTATATTAAATAATAATAATATTGAAAATGTATTTATTGCAATTTCATAATAACAGCGTAAATCTCTTAATTATGTAAACAATTACATTTAATCAGTCAATGGTTCAAATTTAAGAGATTGGTTTAGATAGAAAGACATTGTTGTGAAGGGGAAATAGATTTTGAATCATGAACACATGATTTTTCAGACCATTATATAAATATTATTTGAACTTGTGTCCTGTTTTAATGAATAATAATAATACATTTAATTTATAATGCATGTCCTGTTTTAATGACAACTATGCATCACATTCAATTTATTGTTTTGTTTTACATAAAAAGGATGTAATCTAAATGCATTGAAATTTTACACACAATTAAAATAGAGAAATCTTGAATATTAGGCGGAAATATTTTTTGAATGTAGGTATATTAGATCATTTTCTCAGAGAGATGTCGTTTCTCTGTGATTGTGTTACTACCACACCGTCACTAGGGGGCGCCTGGGTCAAAAGTAATATTGAGTAAAGCTCTATCGGGCCACATGCTGCAAAGTGTAGGAAGGTGCACTTCATAGTTAGCCACAGGAAGTGATGCAATACCGTGGATATAAACCAAAAGAGGAAAAAGAAATAACGGATTAGAGGGAGAAATGGAGGATTTGTGAGTGTTAAGAAGTGTGAAAGGATGGAGCTGTTACTGGATGGGATGTGAAGGCAGCAGCTGAGCAGCAGGGCTGGAAGAGTGCAGCAGAGGGAAGGAGGGACAGAGGTTTGATGAAGGTGTAACAATAACAGCATCAAATGTGGCGAGGAGGAGAGTCCTGGGAGAGGAGAACACCGACAAGCCGAGAGAGAAAGAGAGAGATAGATTTGACTTGAAAGAGAGACTGATCTGTTTTAGCCAGCACAGCCCCCGCACTGGGTGTGCCTAAGTGTGCCAGGGTGAGCCAAAAATATCTGGAAAAGAGCAGTTAATTAAGTAAAGTGCATATGTGAAAAGACAGAAAGTGATGGACACACAGGCTGACGCTCTTGGATGGTACGGCGGAGTTCATCATTACGATGCAGACGGAGACGTGTGACTGGAAGTGAACCACTGAAAGTCCTCCAGTTAATTCTTTTCCCCTCTAATGGTCGGAACCGAAACAAAAAATCTCAATCTAACAATATGTGCGTCTTAACTTACTCCCGACTTCCGTGTGCCGCCTCTTGGTTTGGGTACAGGCCGGCTGGAATCTGAACCGGGTCCTAGTGGGAGGTTCTGGTGCTGTTTGGTCCTCTGGGCTTGGAGAGCCAGCTGATAGGCGACCTCAAACGCCTGGCCGAGAGTCAGTATGATCTCATAGGTCAGGTTCTTTACGGAAAGGGAAAAAAAAGGGAGAGCAGGTCTTTATAAGTTGTCTGGAATATGAGCATTAAACCTTTAATGTCCTCACCAAGAACAAAAGTAATGGAAAACTTTGCATATTTTGCCCACTAAATTTTCCATAAAATGACAAATCGTTTGGTCAAGCATGTTTTTCGGAACATCATCGACCCTTATTTGACTTCTTATGGTTACACCAGTGAGGGCCCTCTTACCACGTCTACTGTTCCGAACACATGGCAGTAGTGGTGGTTGGTTTGCAGGTCCTTGGTGATGTATGCAAATGTGCACAAGTCCTCTGGATCCTGGGCGGCACATGAGATGTTACGGATCTCATGCTCTGCGATGATGTTCTGCAACAAGAAGGGAGCCAGTAAGGGGACAAAAAAAAAGTCAAGTTTCTTTCTGATGGTAATTACACAATGACAGTAAGGGTTTATCACCAAAAAGTCCCCAATCCCCTGCATTGGGCAAGCTATCCCCTTGATTGAACTCATATTAAATGGAAAGTTATGTTTGAAAAACAGTTTATTTTGTAAAAAAAAGCTCCACCTGGATACAAAAGTCCTCTGAGTGAGTGAAATATAATAAATACAAGATTGATTTCCTCAAGTCAATTCATATGCACTAAATTTGACAAACGGTTATGAAGTTACGTTAGAAAAACAGCATTGTTTATGAAAAAAAACAAAAAATGCCATAGTGAGTTCAATTTTAACTGTTAGATTAAAATATGACATACAAAAGATGTATCTGATATATATATATATATATATATATATATATATATATATATATACACACACACCAAGTTTTGATTAATTTGGACCAACAGTGGGGAAGCTCTGGCTGAAAAACTGTGTTTTTTGTAAAAGATAGATTGTCAGAACCGATCTTTCCCAAAAACAACACAGTCACACCTCTCAATAAAGGGTATGTAGGTATAAAATTTGAAAATGATCCATAACAGTGTTTGAGTTATCGCGTTAACACGAAGGACGCAGCAGTGGTGTTGATTCCACGACATGTGACAATGTGAGAGACAACTCTGATAGAATCAGTAGAGCATTATGAAAAAAAAAAAGCATGTATTAAAATGACAAGGAACAATGAGTCATTAGTAATGAATAGGTTTTATAGCTTTCGCAATAAAATGCTTCCACGCTTTGTAATAACAATGTAATAAATGTCAACATTAACCAGACCTCCCCCAGGTCCAAAGAGCAAAATTGACGTAAACATGCTGGCATGACAAATATACTGAAGCAAGAAAAAAGGAATGCTGTGATATTTTTGCCTGAAAATCCCTTCAAAATGCTGATTCGAGACTACACTGTTACTTGTTAAACCAGATGCTCAACATGTCTCTAAAGGCTCTAAAGCAGCTGTGAACTCAGTGACTCACCTTATTGGCTGCATCGATGAACTTCACACCCTTGTAGGTGATGGAGAGGACGATGCTGGGGACTTTCCCAATTTGTTCTGTCGACCTCTGGGGGGGAACAAGAACGCAGTCAGCAAGGACATTAAGTTGATTCATTCCAGTCACATACACATCATACATTATGTCCTGTTTTTGTCCCCATTAAGTAGAGAGGATATATACCCGCATTTTGGCACAAGCATCCTGCGTGGAGTCGGTACCCCGCAGCTCCTTAATAAGCATGGAACCCAAATACTGCAAGGGAATAGAGGAGACGTTGGTGAACGTGCGCAGTGAAAACATCATGACGAAGGAAAGAGAAATAGGTGAACGTACGTTGGCCTCATATGCGCAGGATTCAAAGATGAGTTTCTCGGGCTGGTGGTGCCAGTTCTGGACCGGGGCGTACGGTGCTGCAAGACTGGGCGGCCTCAGGGTGAGACGGGACTCTCGATGCCGTTCTTCATTGAATTCCTGGAAAATAAAAGGGGTAGTGGCAGTAGGGTTTGGTTCAATCAGTCGAGGAGAGAATATATAGAAAAACACAAACAACTTGGCCCTGAGTGACAAAGAGATGAACCCAAAACACGTCGTTTGTTAGACCCTATAGCGCCCAATATAATCACTGAACTTCAGAGTGAAGGACATGAAGTACTGCCGATAGGAGGGACAACTAACGTACATGTGGCCTATGTCTTTCAGCGTGATGTCTTTGGGTGACGTCATAGTCAGAATCTGGCACTTTTCTCCTCCCCGGCTCTCCTGATGGAAGCAGAGGGTCCATTGAGCGTCCTGTTTCGGATTCCACTTGAGTGAGGAAAGACGAGAACTGAGATCCTTGCAGGTCTTGGCACTTTTGAGAGAGAGAGAGAGAGAGAGAGGAGAACATGTCTAATTTGTAAGTCATCTTTCGCGGAATTCTGCAGAATCTGTGGCCTCAAAAACAATAAAGTGGAACTTAAAGTGCCAAATCTGAGAAGCGGCTCTCATCCACCTCTTTAAATATAAATTTAATTTAAAGGTGTAAAAAAAGAGACATGGAGATGTGTGTAAATGCAGTGTCTGTAGGATCTCACCCTGATCTGAGACAGACGAGGAGGCTTTACTGGAGGCTCTTCATACGGCCTCTCTGCTAAAGAAGCAATGATGCGCTTCCTGTGACCAAGCAGGGAGATCTTCAGCACCTGCAGGAAAGAAGAAACTTATCTGGTGAGCAAGAGGATCAGCATTTGTGGAAGCAAAGACGGGGGAAAGATGAAGGTAAACCAAGAGCAATGAGACTGAACTTAAACTTACCAACTTCAAATGAGACCCTAGCAGTGTAATTATAGAATAAAGAGTCATTCTGATGCAGACAGGTTTATTTTCTCACTTAAATTTAACAAAACTGGAACCAAATGAACAGCTTCCTCAATGTTGAACAGCAAAGTTTAGTGTTTAAGAGTGGCTGATCTAGCAGGACTACATAGACTGCAATGGCAGTTGCCACCCCTAGAAAATGCCTTGCCACCCAAACTGCAACCCCAGTTTTAGTTAATCTTCAACCGTTCGGATATTCACAAGAGTATAAAATGTATCAATGAATATTAACATCTAATATACAATACCACCCCCCAAAGTTTCCATTCCACCCCATGAAAATGTGTCCAGATCCAGCCCTGCACCAAACGTCTCTGTATTCACCTTCACAGTTTTGAGTTTTCATCCCCATGCAACTGAAACTGCAGCAAACATTCTCCTTCACCTGGCTGTCCTCTACCACACTCAGTCGGTCTAATTTCACCGTCTGCTTCTCCTCGGAGCCCCTCTACGACGCTCTGACTCACATTGACGATATCCAGTTCCCACAGGTTTTTCACACAGTCCAGAGAGCGGTAGCCGCTGGCCAGGAAATGGGGCAAGTACTCTTGCAGACCCAGAATCTCCAGCCAAGAGGACAGCGAGCTGCTGCCGTCGCAGCCCAGTGCTTTTACCTGCAGGAGAAGATGGAATCACACATTGGTGCTTTCTGAAGGCTTCAGGTCTACAATCGCGCTTGTGAGCTGACCTTTAACCCATTTAACCGCCTTTTAAACTTTTAAAGGAGCATGCTACAGTTAGTTAGAGTTAGAGAGAGATGACTATAGTGGGAGATTTGGGAGTTTTTGCTTGCTGTCAGTAACAGAAGTAATATCATTATTCGTAAAACTACAGACTCTGCTAAAGGGTGCCAGGATCTGGCAGGATTTAAGAGGCCTATGTGGGCGATGTAATTATAGCTTTTTCAACCATGAGCCCTTTTTCAACCATGAGACCATTGATTCTTATCAATGGTCGGGACATTAGACTTTTATTTAAATGATAGACACTCATTTTATGCCTGAAGAATTAGGGATATTATGGAATGGTCATTAAGGGAGAACAGGTAAGGTCAGTGGCATTTTTCAACCACTAGGGGGATATTTATCTCCTCCCACAGTTAAAAAAGTTTTCAGGCCCTTATTTCTGTCCAATTTAGTCCAAGTCTTTCCACCACAGTGCGACTGCCTCCGCCGTAGGGGCAGATTAAGACCTTCTGAACTAACATCAGGTGCTGCACAGGCCCTAAGTCAGGTCATACTGTGCTGCCAGCAGAAATACTTAAGCGGTAATCAATCGTTGTTCACCTTGGGTAACGAACGTGCTGATTGCAGGATCTTCTTCCTGTGGCTCGGGTCTGCGATCCCAATCTCCTTTAGGTCCTGGTCCTCCATTACATTGCTCCCCTTTGGAACAAAATGCAGAAAGAATTATGTTTCATGACATTATCTTCAAATTATAAATGCATCAAGTGATGAATTGAAGGGAAATCATGATATCGTCCTGCACAAGAGCCCGTGCTGCAGGTTGAAGTATTGATCACGAGTATTGAAACCACTGCAGAAAAAAGGCTCAATTACTCTTGAGTGAGATCTTCCAGCGCACTGACTTTCGAAAAGGGGGGCACGTCGATAACCCCTTTAAATTGGATACGGGAGGAAGGAATCTGAGTGGATGATGGTCAAGCCCGTCTTTGTTTACGCGCACACGCCGAGCCTTGGGACTGTGTGGCAGGTAATGGATAATGCAGACAGCCGCGATAAATCAATGTCCGAACTGCAGAATGGTCATTGATATGAGATGGCGGGGTACGAGTGCGTCGACGGCCAACGGTAACTGATGGCTGCTGACCCCAATTGCAAGGGGGAAACAAGAAATTTATTTTCTGCACATCAGCACTGTTAGCGGATTATCTGCCATGAAGTAAAATTAAGTCTATATAAAACAAGTTATTACATCACAGGTGATGAGGAAGACTTCAGTTACTACATGAAAGTGAGCTTTGGGTGAGAATCGTGGGCTCCACGCTGCTGCCTCGGGACTAAATTGTGCAGACACACACACTCACACACACACACACACCCACACACACACAGGTAAAAGGAGCAAAGAGGAGCCGTCTGTAGGTCAGACCTGACAGCCTGTTTTTCATGCAGGAGCTGTCGATGCAAACAAGGTGTGGAGCGGAGGAGCGGACAGGGTGGTGGTGGTGGTGGGGTGGGGGGGCTGTCATCGAGAATGAAACCTGCAGGGTAATTTGCATCGTGCTGCTTGTAGAATCTTAATGTTTATCACAACCTTGTTGAGTCACTGACGTATGACACAAGAGTCCGACAGAAGGAAAGACGAGCACAGAGAGAGAAAGGAGAAAAGTAAACTGGAACTCTCGAGGGAAGTTGTGTTGATGGGGAAACTGTTGAACCGCGGCCATTCTTAGAGCTCATTTGGAGCTTGTGATGTAATTCTCCAGCGTCCTTAATACCTCTCAATAAAGTGACGACTTACAGCTGAGGAGGCCGAACAACACCAGCTGTCTCTGCAGCTGAGGACCGGAGCTGTTTGGGGAGCTGGATGGATAGCGGTATTTTCACATTGCATGGATCATTGGATTATTGGCTCGGGTAAAGCTGGGACAGACTGAATCTAGACTCCGTGCTCCCATTTCCTGAGGGGTTTCCTGCACATTTGTCACAGTTTATTAGATGTTCTAATGCTGATACAATGTTTCTCATTTGTTTACCCCTCCTGAAGGACTTGTTGCACAGAGGTTTTATGTTTACCGAGCTCTATAGAATTTAAATATGTAGTTTATGATGCCCAGAGGCTAAGCATGAACGTATTATGTGATAACAACGAATAGGAAGAAGTCATGTTTCATTATAAATGCTTATTGGGTCATATTTGGGTTTGGTCGAGCCTGGCTTTAGCGCCGGAGTGATTGTTCAAATAATTCATTTACAATCAGTCACCAACAATTTTAAGAACAGCAAAGGTTATATACCCGAAAAGTCCCCAAATCCCCTGCGTTGTACGAGCAATTCCCCCGAATGAACTCCCCAAATGAAATGAGGAGTTATGTCTACAGTTTTTTCTTGTAAACAAGTGAGTAAAATAAGAACTATTACATTAAAATATGATGTTTGCATGATAAATCTCCTAGAGTCGATTCATATTTGCCTAATTTGGACTAAATCAGCGATCCGTTGAGAAATTATGGTCTGAAAACTTTTGGAAGTAAAGCTCTTCCTAATAGAAATATACAACTGACCTTTCACAAAATCACTCCAGTCCTTCCTCGCACTAAGGTCTGTGTGGGTATAAAATTTGAAAATGATCCATGAAACAATTTTTGATTTATGGCAAGAACATGGAGGATCTGAAGCAGATGCAGCGGTGATGACGAATCCAGAAAATCACATACAACATATTTGGGCTTTGAACTGGTAGAAGCAAATCATTTGAGGACGTAACCTTGATCACTGGACAGTAAAAGCCAGAGTCAATGATAAGAAAGTAATTGAGGGCAGCTGTAACACCACATTTTATTGCCCTTAGTTAAACCCTCTAATTCCTTTATGAGATGAAATATTCTTGAACAGCAGCAGTTGATGAAGTTTCCCTTCTCTGGCAACATAAATATTAGATTTGTCCGATATCTCAGCCATTTATCTTCGCACCGAGGACTTTGAAAACGCAGTTTAACATCATGGTGCCAATTCAGTGGAGAAGATTGTGACAAGAGTAGCCCCCACCTTGTCCTCATCACAGGCTTAGGAGGTTTAGAAGTCGAGAAAAACGCTTATATCGGCACATCAGGGATGAAAACGTCTAAAGATGGAGTAAGCTAGGTGGATTTGACCATCCATCTCTGCCTTCCCCATGTCCCCTCATTTATTCAGGGGACTAACGCAGCGTTTCCACTGGTATAAAAGCATGTGAAGTAGGCCAGGGGCTGGAGGGCATGGATCAGTCGTCCCAACCATTTAAAGGACGGCGAGCTGACAGCCGTGAGAATCACAGTTTCTCCTCCTAAATAGGCCGGGAGGACACAGAGTATGCAAACGTAGTAAAACATCCATTCCATCCAAACCCTGCACAAATATGGTGTCTAAAAAGGCAACTGGACGATACATCATCACCATGACCCAGACAAAGAGATCAATAAATCCATTTCCAATCCATGAGCTTGAATGCGTGGAGCCATTACTGGATTTCCAATCCGTCCGCCGGCTTTAACTCTTTTCAAAATAATCTTTGGCCCTTTTAAAAGCAGCGAAATAACAATGTGGGTAGAAAAGGGGGAAGATTTATGAGAATGGTCACACAGTTTAACCACCCCTGCTAAAGCGCATTGGAGGAGGATATGAGATCATCCATGTTTGTTTGGGACATTTTGTGTCATCTTGGGTCGATGTCGGGTGCCGGCCGAGATCTGGGTTCTGCACTTTTTCTCACTTTCTTCGACATTGTGGTTCAAATAAGCCAAATAAAACAATATATTTTCCACATGTTGATTACTCGATATTCCACCACGATGCGCAATTTGATCTGGATCACAATCCATGGCTGGGTAACTGAGTGGCCATGACACCAATCACCAGAGATTGGAATTAATAGTCACTCAAATGGATATTATGTGAAAGGTAAGATGTTCTAACGAGATGAGAAATAGATCTGGAGTCTCCATTAAGGAGAAATAAATAAATCTAGTCTAAATTACTGAAATTATTTGTATTCAGGATGAAGCCAAAGAGGACTTTCACATCTCCAGCCCGTTGAGAACACAGCAGCTCAGGTTTAAACAAACATTAGAAGACAAGTCCACATCAGCCCTGTTTCAGCTTCTCCTCACTGGTTACCAGTTATTTCTAGAATTGGTTTCAAGTTATCGCTGGTTGCTTTTAAGGCTCTTCGTGGATTAGCTCCCAGCTACACCACTGAGCTGCTCTGCCCCCATGAGCCTGGTCTCAGATCTTCAGACCGAGCTTTGCTGGCTGTCCTTGAGTCACGTCTCAAGGACTAATGGTGACCGGCCGTTTTCAGTCAGGGCCCCTCACTGCTGGAACTCCCTACCTGAGGAGCCGAGGCTGCAGGATCAATATCATCCTTTAAAACGCTTCTTAAAACACAAACCTCTTTTCAAGAAAAGTTTTTAGTCATCTCATGTCCCAGGTGGTCCCTATTGGTTCTTGTTCTTTGTGACTGTTTTCAGTCAATGTTGGCGTTGTCTGATTCCTTGTTTTATCACGTAAATCACTTTGGAATTCGAGTTTTTTTCACCATTTCAGTTATTCCTCAAGAAAGGACACTCCTCGTGGATTACAAGGGACCTTGATAGCGTTAATGCCATAAAACATCTGACTTTGAGGTCTTTGTAAAATGTGATAATGGGGAATCTGAGTGGCCTTTGTGAAGGTTTGCGCTCTAATGAGTTTGTTCTTATCCAATTGATCCATGGACGCCCGCTTCTGACAAAGTGATCAGTGCCTTGGATACAACCTAGCTCTGGGTTAAACTGGCTGACCCCGTCACAATTGACCACACGGCCACCGGGAAATAAAAGCAGGGTGGAGACAAAGGGGAGTCATTCGGTTTCCAGAAGCTTGTCCAGCCACGACTGGGAAGTTTGTTTCATTCAGACACTAGAGTCAATAAAAAGTGTCTCATTTGTTTCAGAAAAGCCTCGTCTCTGCTGCGGTTATTGATCCACCTCTAGAGTGATCTCACTGCTGCAGCCGACGCAGTGTCTCTCAACCACTGTTGAAAAATCGAAGTTTCAATTGAATTGTTTAACCTGCAATTGCACTATTACCAAATATTTTTTGCATTCATTCACAGTATTACTGCATTGACACTATAACTATAATTATATTCTCTGCAGGCCATAAATACTGTACGAATCAGACACTTGAATTTTTCCTCTCCATCCATCCATCCATCCATCCATCCATCCCCACAGCCAGAGGAGGATTGAAAGGAGTCCTAAGATAATTTTAAGACACTGGTTGCTGGTAAGACACAAGTATGATTGTTTCTATCTGGGCACGTATTTAAATGCATATTCTTTATATCTAAATAACCCAGATAGATATAATAATAGGCCACCTAGAAAAGTTTATGTAATATGTGTGTGATTTAGAGCTGGATCCCTTTGGTAATTATGAGAATGTACTTGCTCCAAAAATGTACAGATCTATCAAAAACAATGGGTTATAACATGGTTATACACTGATCAGCCATAACATTATAACCACCGACAGGTGGGATGAGAATCAGACTGATCGTCCTGTTACGATAATACCTGCCAGGGGATGGGATATATTATGCTGCAAGTGAAGCTTTTGTATTGTTAGTTGATACAGGTACGTTTGAAGAAGGAAAAATGGTATGTGTAAGGATTTAAGTGCCTTAAACAAGGGGCAATCGGATGGACGAACGGGTCAGAGCACCTATAGAACGGCAGGTGTTGTTGGGTGTTCCCTGTATGCAATGGTGGAAAGCAAGGAACTGATGAATTGTGAAACAGTAAATACATATATATAAAAAAACGATCAACCGGATCATTTATATATTCAACCCAACTTATTCATGCTATAATACATTATTTACTTCCTCCTTTATTTATTATTGACCATTTTGCTGCTTCATAAGTGCGTGCTTGGAGGCTGGCTTTATTAACTGTATTAGTCAATAAAAAATCTGTGAACTATGCCAACGATGAAAACGTCTATTTCTTTCCACTCAGATTCACGCATAAGTATGAAAGTTTAGCAAAGACGAGGTGACTCAGGGGGAAATTCAATCTTCTAACTAAACTGTAATATTGAAGAAAGGTCAACAATAACCAAAGGATGCTGGGCTTAAAAGGTCATAACTATTTTGTAAATCCTCCTGTGAAGAGAGGAAGTCAGGTGGTCCATAGGCCGCGTTCAACGATAGAACAATTGTCAACAAATAACCTCTTTATTGGTAAAATAAAAAAAAACAAAAAAAACAATTCATGGCTGTGGAAATAGAATGTGAGAGACTAAAAAAAAAATACAAAAGGGGAGTAACCTCAGAATCTTCAACGCAGAATTAAAAAAAGTGTTGACCCCAGATGAGGGTCAGAGAAATTAAATTATGCTCAGATTATTAAGGTATGTTAATATTGGCCAGAGGTTTAACTTCAAGTCTAGAATAGAACAGCATTAGAGCAACAGATGCTCATATAAAAACTTTTTTTTATACGATGATTTCAAGAAGTATGGGTTAGTCAGTTATCCATAAAAAGGATCGTTAAAACCCTGAGATAATCTGGTGGAAGACAGATTTAAATTTGGAAAGGAATGTTCACTTCTGATGAGTTTTAAGTCCATTAACTTAGTCTCAAAAGCCTTGGACATAAAACTGAAATGCAGGGCAGGTGGGTGAGAAAATATTCTTGTATGTATATTAGTTAGAGTGCCTCTATTTGCATAATGGTTGCGTGGTCTTGTATTGTTTGGTTTTTTCATGGTTGTTTTTCCTTGTTTTCTTCTATTTATGTCCCTTTATTTCTCCTGATGTCTTTTGTTCTTCTCGTTGTATTCTATACAATGACAATAAAGCTTCTAATGTCTTATGAATATAGATGCAGGACTCTGTTATGAGACAATAACACGACACTTGTCTTGTGTTTTTCTCACCAGGCACAGGGCCATTGACATCGAATCTGCGGTTGGGATGGAAACCAATCAAGTGGCTCCTCATGGATTTAATAGAATGTTTTTTGACAGGACTGATGGAGGACAGAGGGATTTTCATCACGAAGCCGTTTTCTCATTTCCACCTTGCTCATTGGCTCAGACATCCAGCTGGGTCCTTCATTCTCTCCTCCATCAGTCCTTATTACGGATAAAAGCAACAGAGCTAACTCATAGTGACACCGCACAACGTGGGCTCTATAAACTTGTCACTTTGGCAACAGCGTCCCATTGCTCGTAGAGACGCTCCTGCATGCTGGCCGGGCATCAGCTGCTACTCAGGCCGCTGGCCCACTGACGGTTGTTGAGAGACTGCTACTGCCAGATCCACATAAAGACATTTATCACTCTAAGGCATTGGTGCTGGTATCGTATCTTTTTAGATGACACCAGGTCCTTGGCGTAATGATATCAAAGTTGTTGAAACAAAATACTCAAACACTACAAATCAAACTGTATGTTGCAGTAACAAGTTAACCGAAAGAATATGTGAATTCAAACATCATTTTTTCTCTTACTCATCAATGCGAACCAGTTGAAGACTCAAGAACATTCTAAGCCAATCTCTAGCTTTATACTGAGTAGAGAGGCACTACAGCGACGTCATTACATCACAGAGACACTAGAACCACGCTATTACATCATAAAGGCATTAGAGTCATGTCATTACGTCACAGAGACAGTAGAGTCACGCTATTACATAATAAAGATATAAGAGTCATGTCATTACTTCATAGAGGCACTACAACTATGTCATTACATCACAGAGCCACTTGAGGAACCCTGTTATGTCACAGAGGCACTACAGCCATGTTATTACATCATAGAGGCACAACAACTATGTCATTACATTACAGAGGTACTAGAGCCACGACATTGTGGAGCCACACCATGATGTCACAGAGCCACGCTATTACGTCACAGAGGCACTAAAGCTATGTCATTACATTACAGAGACACTACAGCCATGCCATTACGTCACAGAGGCACCGGACTCAAGCTATTACATCAGAGACCCAAGTACTATGTCACTTCTTCACAGAGGCACTACAACCACCAGCGCCATGCTACTATGTCACAAATGCACTAGAGCCACTCTTTTACATAAGAGGCACTACAGCCACACCGTTACGTCACAGAAGCACTACAACTACACAGTTTCCTACAGTATTTCATTTGACTTTTTTGTCATTTCAAAAAGAAATACCAATGAAATCAATTCAGATTACTGACAAATCTGATTACATCTTTAACACTGAGAATATATGTGGTTTTAAAAAGGGTTCACTGGTTACAATAATCCCACCCAGAGCCAATGATGTAAACCGTTCTTGTTTCAAATTTTGGTTGAGCTCTGGTAGCAGTTGTCATGGCCCAGAGCCCATTCTTTCAACGTTGAAAAGACAAAGTTCCAAATTAGGGTCTGGACCGGCCCTGGAACTACCTTGGTGTAGTTCCAGGGTGAATGCTCTCACAAGAATGAGAGCAATCCACCCAGAAGCAATTGTTCCTGCAACAGAATCGTGTGGCTGTCGATAGACAAGTCAGACTCAGGATAAAGTGAAGGGGGGGGGGGGGGGGGGGGGGGGGGGGGGGGGCATTACAGGATTTTGGCTAATTAAATTTCAGACAAAGCTCTAGGATCGACTCACTGCTTATGGATCGCGGCTTCAATTGGATTAATGCTCAATGACAAAATTAGTGGGAGTGCTCGGTCAAAGAGAAGAGAGAAAACATCATGATAGTGAGGGGATGCATGAGTCAGTCCACAGCATTAAGGTCAATACCAACATAATAGAGTAGAACTCACCATGTAGTGCAGGTCATCGAAGCCATTCAGGAGAAGTTTGCTCTCGTACTGTGGCAGACCCACATGCTCCAGCCAGTCCCCCACAGGCTGGTCCAGCAGCCGGACCGCAGCACCTGCCGACAGGGGAAAGCGCTTCAGGAGGGAGAAACCTTTCAGCCGGTAGCAGTGGCACTCCGAGGATGAGATGTGGCATTGCCACATCGTTCTCGGCCAGCAGAGCCGAGCGCACCTGAAGCAGGGTGGCAGTGTGCTCCCTGGTCAGGGTGGCAGCGCCCGCGGGGCAGCGGGGGCCGACCACGGTCTCCGAAAGAAATAAGAAAATCAAGAAGCCCGATATGAGCTGCTGAAGATCCCACTACTTTCCACAAAACTCGAGGTTATAATAATCAGCCAGGAGGTAAACACATTATAAACGTAAAATACATGCACTTAATCCTTCATTAGAGAAGAGATAAACTTGGAAAAATGTCCAGGTGGGAGATCAGGAGGTAGCGTTCCCTGTTCAAAAATGATCCTGCAGCTGATTCGATTACGTTTTTGATTTGTAATGAAGACGGGAGAGAGAGAGGAGCATCAGCAACACCACATCTTTGTAAACTTATAGTCAAGAAGCAGGAGACTGTTCTTTATAGGCTCATCCCCGACTGAAAGACCGAACCAACTCTCCCGTGTAATCCTTCACGCGCAATCTACCTGAAGAGCACGAGAATGTTCAGATAAAAAAGAAGCGGGATAGATAGAAACTTGGAATGAACTGAGAATGATCAGGATAAAATAGTCTGAAGAAATATGAAGATGTGTTTTCAAAGAAAATAAAAAGGCATATTACGCTGTTGTTACCCTTGACTGATAATTTAATGATTGCGTCAGCCACAGGTAAAGTATGTCCTCCGCACAGGAAAAATCTATTGTCCACATTTATGTCACCTTGAGTAAAACCTACAGTCAGCAGAGATTAAAACGTTAAACTAAAGTTTAACGTGCACATGTTAACGCTTTTGTCAGTCTAATCCTCGATTCAAAGAGGTAGAAATCCAATCCTTTTGAAGAGGAGGGTTCCGGGTTCTTTTGGTCACTCCACAAGCTTTGAAATATGTCAAGGCGAGAAGAAAAAAACCCAGTCAAGGATGCAGCCGGGCGCCGGGATCAACTCCTCTGCAGACGAGAGTCTGCTCTCCTCAGACTGTGAGATGCATCCAGCTATCACTTCTTCTGAAAACCCCTCCAGTCCTCCCCAGTCTGAGTAAAAGTCCATCCCACAGATGCAGAGGAGGGGTCCTTCATTTGTCCTGTCTGCTCCCAATTCTGCTGCCTGTAATCCCTCTCTCCTCCTTGACTCACTCCCCCCTCGTTGTGTACGTTTCTGCACTCCTCCCTCCCTCTGGCGCTGCAGGAGGCCACTCTCTGTCCCTGTGAATTACCATTCCAGTTACCGTCCCCTCTCTGCCTTCATGACTTTGCAGTAGCTCTGGAGCTTTTCTCTTTTAATATTCTCTTTTTGGACTGTTCCTGTCACCCTCCTCCACCAGCTTTCCAACTCTGACGAAGTGGATCGACAGAGACTAGAAAAGTAGAAGGGACCGCCGGCAGCTGGACGCTTCACTGCTCCTCATTCAAAGCTGAATGAAAGAACGGGGGAGAGAAAGTGATGCGGCGGCTCCTCACATCTCCAGCGGGTCGCTTGCTGGTCTCCCCTGACAGCAGCCGCGTTGAGACGGCGCTGTGGGCTTGATGGTGATGAGTATGAGGCTCGCTTACACTGAGGGATGGAGTCAGACTCTGAGCGTGCTCAGACCAGACGGTGATGAGGTGCTAACTACTTTACTGCAGCGGTCTCAGCTTTCCTCAGGTCCACAAAGGAAAGTGAGCTTATCTCCTGACATGCATGTTGGTTTCTCTTTAAACAGATCCCTCCAGTACAGGACATAACAAACAAGGAGGGTGAAATAAGGGAACAAAAGGTGTGCTGTGGTCGATCAGCTGCAATTCTTAAAAGCATTAAAGCTTTGGCAGAGCGTTAAACAGTGAAACATTCTGAAAAGCACCCGAGGCACCAGTCATCAAAATCAACTGACTCCATGTTCGTGAAAAGCCCAAAGAATGCAAAACAGAACACATACAGATTTCTTAAAAGGAAGAGGAGAAGCTCTATCCAGCAAACATGAAATACTCATCATCCTCAGCCACCGGTGCGATCCATTAAAGAAACACAGATGAAGAAGTTATTTCCCATTTTCCTTTTGAATTCTTGTTCATTTCGCATAATGACAACAAGTAAATCTTGAAAAATCTATCAATAAATAAAATGCTAAAAATTCCCAGAATATCAAATGGCAACTTTCCAGCACATGGGAACACAAGGTTTTGTCCAAAAAGTATTAGGTTTAGCTCTTGAGTTACACCCCAAAATTAAACCTTGTCCGTAACAAATCCCACTCACAGAACGAGCCTCATTGAACCCATTAAATACAGAAATAAAAAAGGTTCCTAAACAGAAAAAGGCTCCGCATCAATACTTTGTGGTTGTGTGTAGAAAGATCAATATAAAAAATGTTAAAAACTTGTAACCATGGAAATGAAAAAAAGTACATATTATCTGTGTGCAAAATTTTGTTCTTGAGTCACTTGAGAAACTCCCACTCACAGAACGAGCTCCATTCAACTTGTAACAAAGGTAATAAGAATAAAAGTAAAGAAAAGAATCCCATAAAGGTCCCTTAATAGTAGCAGCCATTACTTCAGAACTTGATTTTTGTATATAGAAAGTATAAAGTTTCAAGGACAGACGTTTAATATTTGGGATCTGCTCTGGAAACAGCAGGTTCATAAATCACATAAGAATTTTCTGAATTTGAAATAGCTCACACCATTTGTTGCTGCTGAACAAGAGTTCCATTCTAAATGTCGTGAAATGACAATTTTGTACCTGGTGTGGCGTATTGCTGATCTCTTGAGAAATCGATGCCGGCGCCGATCAGCGTCATGATCTTCTCGATCTGCGTAGAGGAAACAGAAGAGCAAGGGATAAGAAACCCTGTAGAACCTGACACAGTTCAGGCTCCAGCTCTCCCCAGCAAACACACCAAGACAGAAATGAACCCATGCCTGAAACAAAACACCACCCTTGTTGCCCTCACCCTGAAAAAAAAGCAAAAGCAACAGAACATAAGAGGCCCATGGATTTTATAAAAAACACAAGAAAAACAGAAGAAGGGCTTCTTCAGAAAAATACATTGTGTTTGGTTTTATATCCGATTAATGAATACATTATTATAGTCAGACAATGATTTACACTTCAGATTTTCTCAGAAAGTGACATAAATAATCATAAAGCAGAAGTTAGATCTGAGCAATAACATTACAAAATGTGAGGATTTTCATGTTAATTTGTTCAGAATGATTGTTTTGTCGCGGAAACTTAAAACCGTTACCTGTTGTTTCAAGGCAATTAAACCCCTTGAAAGAACACATTGAGTTGGATACACAGAGAACCAGATCTTAAAAGAGCCACAGCTGAAAGTGAAAAAGAAGCCCAGATTCCCATTTCATTCATGCAGCACCCATGCATCTCAGCACAATGCTTGTGTCTAATCTCAAAGCATAGCCTTAGATATTTTGTGTGGACCCCAGGAAGAGCGGTGGCTACATTTGTGGTGACTAATGGGTATTAAATAAATAAATATCATCGTGTTATACTGCTGTCAGACTCACTATCATTCCAACTCTAGCTTACTGGAATGGTTTTCTCTAAAAGTGACAGATTATGTATCCCCTTTAGTGTAATATGGTGTAATTTATGGCAATGAAGAGACCAAATGTGTTGGTTCTCATTAATCCTCATGTGGATGTGTGGCAGTGAAATTAAGTTTTAGAGGAAAATAAATGGCAGCGAGTGAAGAGCCTGAAAATGGACTTAATAAAAAAAAAAAAATAATAAAATTGCAGTTATTTAAATATGCAGGAAGAAATGAAAAATCGCTGAGATGACATCATTCAAAAAGGGTTCCGAGAATTAATCCCAACTATTTTTACATAGAATACCCAAAGAGAAGACAGAGCCAAACCCCAAAAAAGAGCCAGGAGATTTTTTTTTTTATGAAGTGGGACTTCTTACGCTCTCGTTAGACGTTGGTTGTTTTTCGGTTGAGGAAGTCCCGGGTTTCTGCTAAGACAAAGTTCAACCCGAGTGAGCCCAAAGTGCAAGTTCTGAATGATCTTCTTAAATTTAATACACTGCAAAAACGTTATCCAATACCTAAATCTAACTAATAGTGGACCCTTTAGATATCAGAAGGGTTTGGTTGCAGACGCTGCTGCTAAAGGGTTTCTGCAGGTTCCAACAAGTCAGATTCAAGACTTTTTAAAACCTTTTTATGGCCATTGGAAATTAAATTCAAAAGGTCCAGTCAGTAAAATTTAGGGGGTTATTTAGGTGCATCTCTTTGAAAAAATGGAATATAATATCCATAACTATGATTTTGGTGTGTATTTAAAGCTGAAAGTAAAAATATTTTTATTCACGTAAGCTCAGAAAAAACCCTTCTCCATGGTCGATATGGAGGCCGCCATGTTGACACAGACGTCTGGAGGGGGATTTCGCGTTTTAAGTTCTTACTGTGTTTTGACAAATGGAGGCATATACTTATTAATTAAATCAAGAAAAAAGCAACAGAACGCCAAGCCTCACTGCAAAGCGAAGATGAAGAATCATGAAACATTCTACGGCAGCCCGCCGGATTCCACTCGGCTCTGCGCCACCAGCCTCCCTTCCATCCCAGTGCGGCTGCTGGCCGTGAGCTTCAGAGCCCCCCATTGCCGCCTGGATCTATCCCCTTCCCTGAAAACATGGACTGACAGCGTGCCATCTTTCCACCTAGGGAGCAAAGACTCCAGAACCGGTAACCGTCCGTACCCCGTCGAGTTGATTTCAGCGAGTGAACGGGATGGACCTCACCAGAACAAGCGCTTTTTTCTCGGTCCCATTTTCGCTGTGCAGGTGATCCGGGTTGGATTAGGTAGAGAAGGAGGGAGGGAGAGAGCAGTACCTCCACTTGGCAAAATTCTTTCACTCTGGCTATATTAGCAAAATGTAAGCTGGATATAAATGAATCCTGGGAAGCCAGTTAAATGCTAAGTAAAAAATGAAATTAGTCACAGAACTATATGCATCTGTTGAATAAAAAAAGATTTCTGAAACGCAGCCAAATGAACATGGAGATGTTGCATAAAATCAACATCAACACATTTAAGCTTTCGGACCGATGAGTCGGTCAAACTGTTACCTAGTTTGACCGACTCATCTCTGCAGAACGTCTTTACTGCAGCCATGTGGGATGGTTCTTGAGTACATTTAGGTCCCGTCACAGCATCTCGTATGGAATCAGGTCCTGAATCAGGCTCAGTCAGCCATGAGTTGACTGAGCAGGGTTGGTAGTAATCAGGTCTGGGTCTGACTAGTCCAGCTGAAACCAGTTATTAATGCAAGTCTGCCAGTTTTTTTTTTTTTTTTGCTTCAATAAATACAATTTACCTTTTAAAACTCGTATTTTGTTTTTACCGAAGTTGTTTGTTTTATGTTAAATTTTGGTTGAATATGTGACATAATTAAGTATCAAAGACAGAGAAAAAATAGAGAAAATCAAATCCAATACTTCTTCTCAGCACTTTGCCCTTTAATGCAAAACTGTGCCTTTAATGCAAAACTGTACCATTCTAGTGCATAAGCCCTTTTGTCCAGGATGAAAAATGGAACAGCCACTGCAGAATTTAAGATCACACTCTTGTTTTCTTGTGCCACATTAATCCTCAAAAAACATGAGAGAGGTGTGAGATGAAGGGCAGGTGGAGCATCATATTATTTTATAGCTCCATCTGCCCAGTTTTTCTTGTTGATATTGTTGAATAAACTGCTGCATATTCACCAGATGGTTTGTCACACAACCTCGACGAATTACCTCCATCACTCAGCGCCGCATGTTCACGACATCAGTCAAACAAACGCGACTGCTGATATCGAACTGGCAGGATTTCGATTAGTCAGCATAAATTTGCGGCAACTGATGGTTTGTGTGGTTTTATTACATTTTTTTTTTAATGCACTTTTTCATTTTCCAGTATTCCTCTTGAAAATGAGATAAGATAGATACAAACCAATTATGTCTGGAGTGTGAATATGCAGCAATCACCGGTTGCCAGTTGGCTTAGCCAAGCAGAACGACTGGAAAGTCTGGCTGCATCCAAAGGTTATAAAATCTGCCTGCCAGCAACAATAAGGCGCTCACTAATTAGCATGTTGCATCGGATTACACTAACAAGATAAAAATGTCAATTAGTGAGTTTTAAAAAGGTGAAAGAGCCGTTGCAGCCATTTCTGTCTTTTTACAGTCTTTATGCAACACTAAGCTAAGCCGTCTGCTGGCCTTTATATGAGAGAACTATTGTTCTTTTTATTGAATCCCAGCAGGAACACCAATAAAAACAATTGGTTAAAATGTCAAGCCATTCCTTTTAAATTGGGATATTTCTTGGCAATTTGGGATCAGAAATACAACATAAACATGAAATGTAACAATTTTGTACACAGAATTAAATATTATACTATCATGTTATATATTATTATATTATTACTAGAGGCAGCAACCATGAACGTCATGTCATATTGTGGGCTGGCTTATTAAATCTTTATCTGGGTACAGACTGCAGAGATTTGCTAAAGGTAAAGCTCTGAATTCATGGACCAGGACTAAGACTCTTAGTGCCATGAGAATTAATAGAGGGTGAAAGAGAGAGAGGAATGTGTTTTTATGCCGTAGGATCCAATCAATACAAGGGAACGTGAAACGGAGAGGCGTCTATCGTGGGATGGAACCGCTCTGAGCGAGGAGATACAATGAGGGGGGTCAGAAGTCAGCCATGGGGCGGAGGGTCAACAGCTGAAGAGCTAGCGGTCATGAGGATCCGGCAGGGTGAGATTAAAAACACATAAACCTACTTTTCAAGCTTCTCACAGCAGGACTGGCAGCTCGAGGATGACCAAGCACAATATCTCGGCTGCTGTGTTGCTGCGACGACTGAAAATATAAAGCGGCCTTTCATTATCGGCCTTCAGACGTTCAGGGCCACTGGGAGAGCTGGCGGACGCCTTGCGGGGCCCTTTCAGGGTGAAAACAAAAAAGGCTACTGCAGAGAGAGCGTGTCCGGACCGCTGGCGTCCAATTGGCCAGCTGGCACCAAAAGCAAGGGCTGGGTGAAATGTGTTTGTGTGTGAACGGCATCAAGGCGAACACAAGTACACAAGAATCTAGAACAGGTGCCAACATCTCAATGCCACATTGACAAAGCACCGTCAGCACTCCCACCAGATCCTGAAATAGCCCAATGCCAATGCAGTGTCCCTTTCACACAACTCCAAATCTTTACGAACTCTTCACCAAAGCGTCTAATTTGCCAATAAGTGTAATTCGAACCTAGAGGGGAAACGCCCCATTTCTAAAGCAGCTACTAAATATTGTCCACCCCCTGCATATCACCCCAGGGCTTCCTCTGGTGTGGATCATTGAACACATTTATATTTCCCAAAATTTTGTTTGATCTCAGCAGGTTAAAAACATAAAATTCCTCCTCCTCCTCCTCAAAACAACAAGACCAGATTTCCAAAGCCAAATGAGTTCATTAACATTTCTAAGCAGGAGGGTGGGAAAACGAACAAGGCACCGCCACTCAGGATTACTTGCAACTTTATTCAAACTCAAAGAAGAGTTCCCCCGAGCCGTTGTGATGTATTTAGCATCAATCAGCGAGCATCAATCGATCATGCGCCACCAGGAACATAATATCAGAATAAATGCTTGAGAGCATCAATTATTTTCCCATTCAATCCGTTCATGGCAGGTAGACAAGACGAATGAGCCTCCAGGAGCTGCTGAAAGTAAGCGAATCAATACTCACAAAAGCTGGTGTCATAGTGGCTACAGGCTCCGAGGAGCGCCAATGGAACAGGAAGCTAAAAGTGGAATAGGACCGAGGACGGCGGCCCTCTCCTCCTGTCTACAGCTCTGTGCCGGCCCACACAATGAGCCCCCTGGATTCTCATCTTCAGTCTTATCCCGAGAACCAAGACCGACCCGCATTAGCATGCACTTTACATAACAGAACACACACACACACACACAGTCTTAAATGCGGAGATGCATGGGACCTCATGCAAGTCAATTCCTCTGGTCTTGAAACCAGAAGTTTTGCATCGTAAGAGTGTGTGCAGTGATTTAAAGGAAGGAAGGGGGTGCGGAACGGAACGAGATGTATAAAAAGAGAAGGGATGACGCCGCGTGAAGTTTAAAGAAGATTCTTCTTAATAGCGTCATAGAATATTCTGGGGCAGCCAGTTGTGACGACCAAGATGGCTGCATCGCAGCAGAGCGAGAGGAAACTTGAGTCCAAGGAGCAACATTGGCCAAGGTAGAGGCACAGAGGGAATGAATAGTCAAGGCTATTTTGAATTTCCAGAGGACACTCCAAACATCATTAAAGAGAGTGCAGGCGAGGCTACACCCAATCAAACTTTAACTACTTCCCCACACTCTGCCCCTTATTTGTTATGTACTTTACATCAGCAGTGGGAATATTTCCATTTCAAGCAAAGGCAAGACTTATTCCCAGAAAGGGAAAAGACTCTGAGCTCCCTTCATTCACTCTCCGCTCAGAAATCCAAACCGGGAATTCATCCGAATGGCTGTTCAGGTGAGAAATCTGTGCCGTAAATATTGACTCCGGTCAGAAACCGGACTAACCGGTTTTGAAGGTAATATCTTTTGAAGGTAATATCTGATTCAAGAGTCCTCGCAAGCTTCCGATAAATCATCTCAATCAAAAACAGTGTCTGCAACCTGGGTTTAACTCTAGAAAATCATAAATCATGACAACAACATCGAGATCCGCAGCCAGTTTTACATTTTGTGAATTGAAGCTTAAGGTTTCCTTTCTACAAATTCATTCTGGCGGCCATGCATGAACGTTGATGTGGCCGACGGGCTGCTTCACACTTGACACACAGCCTGCAACCTGCACATTCAAGAGATCCATCAGAATCGTCTGTTTGCCGGCTCCACCGGGGAGAATCGCAATTCATTCCGCAAGGAGAGTCCCGGCATGCTGAGGAAGAGAAATTTTCAAGGTCGAACACCTTGTTAGTGATTTATTAAATTTTTCTTTCGAACATATTTATATATTTTATACGTTTTTACCTTCAGTTTAAGTATATATTTATATTCTTTTCTATTGTATTTTGTATTTGTGTGTAGGGAAACCGCAAAATAAGAATTTCAATGCTCAGGGTGAACTTTGTTTCTACTGTGTGTATGACAATAAAAATCTTGAATCTTATACACTACTGACGATGTGTCCCCTCTTACCTAATCACGAGGCCCACCCCAACACCTACAGGAAGTAGTTCTGTAGGCAGAAGGGGGTGGATGACATCATCATTCCAGGTATTGTCCAGATTCCAGCTACTTTACTAGAGCTTTTATATTTCTGATGAATCGTTTTACTATGACTTTCTTTATTTCAACACAAATATCTGTACTTTCAACACCTGGCGTTTTTTTTCAAAACAGGCTCGATACGTAAGTAGATTCTTACAAATTACCGCATTATTACGTGCTTTCCTGACATCAAGACCGATTTCAACCAGGATGAGCAATAAAACAAAGAAGGGATGATGTCATGCTGCATCTATCAGTGCGAATTCTGCACAACGGGGGGGAACAAGGCAACAAAATAAGAGGAATCAGATAAGAAACATCTGCCCGAAAAGGTGTGAGGTCAGCGTTTTTTTTTCCCTCTATGTCCTTGTTGTTTTTCTTTACTTGTGTTTTACATAATGGTCATTCTCGGTGAAGTTGAAATCAATTTGATAAACCCTTAAATGGAATATCATACAACAAGCCAAAGGCAAGATGGTCCCCTCATATGGAAAAGATAAATCCACAAAAGAAAGTGAAACATGCAGAAAAATATGAATGAAACCCTATAAGCAGCAGAAATCCATTTGATTATTAATCCATAAGTAGTAATCACTAGAAGAGATCGTGTTTGACAGAGTTTCCAAACTGAAATGAGTATATTTATTCTATTGAATATATTCTTTGGACAAAAGTAGTAGTTTTGTAAAGCCAAAAATCTACAACAGTTATGGTCTGACTCTCAAAAGTAGCCAGTAGAGACGTCCTTCAAAGGGCCACTTTTACATTTGGAGCACCTTTCAGAGTCTGAACCTCTGCACTCACATTTACTTGAGCATAAAAGTTGAATCAATATTTCTATTTATACCAGAGTGTTTTTTTTTGTTAACAAAAGTAACTCTGCTTTTGTTTGTTTGCTGCATACGCCGAAAACACCGCCTTAAATTGATCTAATTTGCCCTAAACAGATCTCTTCTTCTGTTGATACAACCTGTTCTCCTGCCACACCTCCTTCTTTGCCTCCTCCTCCATGTATTCCCTGTGCGCGGAAGCACCAGGAGGAGAAAGAGAGGAGTTACGGATTATAACTGCCCGCTGAGGGCGTCCGGGAAGAGCGGCGATCTCCAATAACAGCAATGTCATTCCTGTCATAATCCTGACACGCTCCCCCCCGCCTGAATCCCCCGACATACAGTCTGAGGAGGTGGGGCGTTCATTACTCTGGTAATTAGACCGTACAGCGCCGGGCTTGTGTCTGTGGCTCTGAGGGGTGGAATTAAAAGGTTCAGGACACACCATTTTTCCTATTACTGACCTGAACACCCACACCCTTCTGCAGAGGGATGACGCCATCTGAGCCGCAGCCTCCTCACCAACCCCTCAGGCTTTCTATTACATCATTATAAACTAATAGCTATGAATCTTTCAAATAATCCATGAGTGATTATTGTTCAACCACACATTTTGAATTTTGGAGTTTGATCTCTTATAGATAAACCGACTACACCTGCATACAAATCTGCTCGTGTTTACAGCGATGCCCAAAGGCTCTGAGGTGAGTTAGAGGCTGTGGGACCACTGCCATGTTTGTCCACCAGAGTGCACTGACATTTGGATTTTTTCAGTTTAGGAAGTATCTTGGTCTGAATCAGCCTCGTTTAAAAGCCAAAACGACGTGTTCGTGTAAATATAAATTGTTCCAGATGTTTCTATAATTCCAGATATCTACTTCGGCACCTGCCTGATATAAATGCAGACTTGCTTGGGCCATAATTTGTGACATTATTAAACATTCTCATATTTAAAAGTAATAGTTATAGCTCTGTGTTATGTTTTGTAACGCAGAATTCAAGCTGATAGTTCAAGGTGTAAAGAATACTTGATGCCAGGTTGATAATAACATTTGATATGTATAATATTATATAATAACTATATGTAGGCCTGTATTAAATTTCTTTGGATAAGCCATAACATGAATAAATATTTTTGTTAAAGATACTTTAAAATGATATGATGGAGTATTAGGGCCATAATGAAAAATTAAAAAAAAGAATGTTACGAGAATAAAGTCAGAATTTTACGAGAATAATGACGGAATTTTACGAGAAAAGAGTCAGAATTTTACGAGAAAAAAGATGGAATTTTAAGATTGGCGAGAGGGAGGTTCTGCAACTTCTGTCTCAAGTGTTGTTCTGTACCACACAGACACACAGAATCTTCTGCTCCATGAAAGAGATGATTTCTTCCAAGTCTGTCCGGTTCTGTCCTCTGAACAAACCCAGACTCATAAACAGCGCTTTTAAAGTTCTGATACTTATGATCATGTTGTGTTTATGTGTCAAAGAATTCTTGTATTATATTATATATTTTATATATTATTTATATATATTTTTATTAAAATAAAGCTTGACAAGATGTTCCACATACCTCATTTCCTCTTAAATGAGTAGTCTCAAATAACCACTTAATTCTCGTCAAAAATTGTGACATTTTTACTGTTATATTACAATTTAATCTCGTTAAGTACATTTTTTCATTTATTTTGTCAATGTGGCCCTCAGACTCCATTGCAAAATTAGGTATTTCTTTAATAATTGTGACCAAAAAGCCCACAGGCCAGAATATTACTGCTGAAAAAAACAGTATATAACCTTGCCACAGCTCTTGTCATGATTTGGCTGAAAAACACAAAGACACAAATATTTCTGCATCTAGATAATATCAGTGAATAGAATTACTGCAAAAAAAAAAATTTTTTTTTTAAAGTTTATTTTGACATTAGACCCACTAAGTGAGATCAAGTTCCCTATAAAGAAGTGAGTTTCTATACTTGTATACAAAGTAATACTGAAAAACATTTGAGTGATTCTTGTCAAATACTAGCAGAAATTGTCCATGTCAGGGTCCTCTTAGAAGACAGAACCATATAATAAAGTTTTTTTATTAAGGTTTTTGGTGTTTGCTGATGTCTGACAGGCTCATGGTTCTGAAAATGTTGGAGCGGATCAAAACAATGCTCACATGGACCCTGGAGAGGTTACAGTGACTATACGCCAGAACAAATGAGTCATACTGCTGAGGTGTTGAGCTTTGGCTTCAGGCTATTAAAGGATAACGATTAAAGGCTAATCAGGAATTTATTAAGCCAGTTAAAATCCTATTTCGGTGATGATATAAATGTAATAACATAGTAATAACAGCTTAATGCACGTATAGTAATAACAATTTAACACAAGAAAAGCACCAAAAAATTGCTTATTAGTATAAAGATTAAACACAATTGGCTGCAAGGCGCTGCCTCAGGGAAGGGTGCCTCACGATAAAAGGCTGAAACATCCGTGTAGGTCACCCCTTGGGTGACCTACTCTCATATTTCACTATTCCAATCACACTGCCAACATCAGGAATATCAACTTTCCACAGGGTTTGAAACATCAAATCCTATTGGCACTACTGACTGACGAGCTCCTATGAAATGCCTTCGTGCGCCGGTTGTTCCCTGTCCACCCGAGTGTCGGTGAGAATATTCTCAGACATAACAATCGGCAGGATTATTTGCTGTTGTGCATGAATTCCCTCTCGTTCATACATTTATGAAGGCTGGGTTTGGCGCTAGAGCTGATTCCAGCTGACGTCAGGCGAGAGGCGAGGTAAACCCTGGACAAGTTTCCAGTCAGCACATTCATGATTAGATATTCACCTCTGGCCAATTAAAGTCATCAAATGTATGTTTTTGAACTGTGGGAGGAAGCCGGTGCTCCCAGAAGTAACCCATACAGCCATGGGGAGAATATGAAACCTTTTTGAACGGATTGAATTTTGAACTTTCTTGCTGAGCGGCAACAATACTAAACCAGCTCATCACTATGCTGCCCATGGAGAATCCAAAACTACAGCCTAGAGGCACGGCAATCAATCTCCATTAGTGAGCACAGAGCTGCAGCAACATTATCACAACATCCCGAACAGTTTACGGCAACAGGCAACGGTAATAAATTATAGAATACAAGAGCTGGTTAGACAATAGGTCAAAGAACAGTGATTAATTAAGATGTCAAACACATTCAATAGCAATTCAAAAAGCTGAAACAATAATACGTAATTGACTTTTATAACGCTCCAGCACGGTTTAGATTGGTCATAATATAGTTATAACTCATGAAAATCTCTCTGCTGCCCTCTACGCTGCCCCGACTGCAAGGGTAAATTCCGGAAAACCCCCCAAATCCTCTGCGTTGAACAAGCAATTCTCCTGATTGAACTCCTCAAATTCAAAGTGAAATTATGTCATAAAGCAGTGCTTTCTGGAAAAAAGCTCCCCCTATTGAGTACAATATTAACTATTAGAGTAAATAAACAAGATTGAGTCGATTAAATGCACCAAATTTGGACTCCATTCAAGCCAAGGTTGAGACATGACGGCCTTAACACTGTCATTTCAGTGTTAGAGATCCAGCTCCCCCTAGTGGAAGAAATATGCAACTGACCTTTCCCAAAATGAATCCAGTTTGTACTCGCACTAAGGTCAATGCTGTGAAACTTTCAAATGATCCATAAAATAGTTTTTGAGTTGTCGGGTTATCACGAAGACTGTGCAGCGGAGCTGCTGATGATCAGATGTGCTATTAATTAATCTATCCAATCAATGTGCAGATATTTTCATTTGTTTATTTTGGTCACTCGCCATTGGAGAATCACAACATCTGCTTCATCCGCCCTCCTAACGCGATATAGAGGTTAGTTAGGGGATCAGAGAAGTGGATGGATGTGAGCATCCATGTGATAGCCATGTCCCAGAGAGACCAAGTAATTAAGCGTAGAGCCTTGATTAGCTCGGCTCACGGTAGCTGTTGGGATTGTGTCATGAAGAGGAACACTATCCAGTAATACGATCTCATCTCTGCGGAAACATGAGCAGATCTATCTGAGTCCATGATTCTGTGTGGCATCAGGATCACAACGTGCAAAAATCGTATCTCGTGGACTGAGCTGCACAATAACACTACAGCGGTGAAAAGAAGTTTTGAAAGAGGTGCGTGGTCTAAAACATTAGAAACACAGAATATTAACACACGACTGAGCAACTTCATTTCAAAGCTGGAAGGATATGAATAATCCCACCAACAATAGGAGGATTGTTGGAGGGAAATGCTGGAAAAAACAAAACAAAACGAAACCGTGATAATTACTCTGAATTGTAAAAATGTCCCTCTCAGTCCTTCTTGCCTCAAATTGGTTGCTGCTCTTTTCTGACTAGCGGCAGAGACTAATGCACATTGCTGAAAAGGCGCAGCTTTGACACCGGGTCCCATTTCTGATGAAATCCGCCCCACATATGTTGGTTGGGACCACCATACATGGGGAGGTACACCGGCTTCAGCATCCCCAGTGGTTATGTGAGGTGTGGAGGTCCACAACATGTTCTCAAACCCATGACTTATGTAGCTTGGATCCACAAATATTAATATAATGATAATAAAAAAAATATGCTGACTCAGCAGTGCGATGCCAGCTGCATATAGAAGGGAGAATTTGAATTGAACCCTTGGTTTTTTTTTTTTGTTAAGTAGAGGAAGGAAACAACGGATGCAGCTCGTCTGTTTCTCTCCCAATCTCAATTTCCAAATCTCGTTTTATCCCCAACATCTTGTCTCTAATCTCCTCTCCACCCAGCTCTTCATCTATGTCCCACATGACTTATTGGTGTGGAGAGGCATCTTAAGCTATCAATACCCACTTTGATAACAGAAAAAAGGATTAAGGGAGTATAAATACACGCATTTAAGGCAGAGAAACATATTTATTACATCCAAAGAGAATTCTTAAGAAAGTGGACATAAGCTGTCATCCCCAGACAGTAAGGGGATATATACCTGAAAAGACCCCACTGCACAAGTTTTTAATAATAATAATAATAATAATAATAATACATTTTATTTATAATGGACTTTACATTTGGATCAAATCTCAAAGGGCTTTTCCTGAAAAAGCTCCCCTTAGTGAGTAGAACATGAACTATAAAAGCAAAACATGATATATACAAGATAGATCTTGTTTCATGTGCACTAAATCAGACCAATGGTTAGTAATTATGTCCGAAAAAAAGTCCCTAGGGAGTAAAATACAAACTATTAGAGTTAAATATGATATAAACAAGAGAGATTTCTTCAAGCAAATTCATATGAATCAAATTTGGACTAAATTGGAATAATTGTGAGCAAGTTATGGCCGGAAAACAGAGATGGCTGCAGCAGGACATTTAAAAAATAATTTGTGTTTTGCTCTCCCTTTAAAACGTGAGGAAACACTTTACCGGGGACGTAAAAACTGTTCTAATGACAATACCTTCACTGTTTTTATGTGCGACACAAATCAGTCCCTGTGAGCGCCGCGTCCCCGTCATGACAACAAGTTGGCTTTGAGCCGACAGAACCAGATCAGAGTATTTGAGGAAGTTCCCCTCAGTCAGCAGAGCTGCTCACAATTCATATTGAAGTGATTTCTTTTATTCTTTGTCTACATGTGGACAAAAAGCCCTGTGTGTACAAAAGCACACAATACGCTCAAAGAACTCGCTCTTATCTGGATTCATCCTCGAAATTTACTTTTGCAATAGGAGATTTACGGAAGTGTATTACATTCATCTAAAAAATATAAATTATTTTTTTTTTATTAATATCTGTTTTTCCAAATTAATTACCTATTATCTCATAATTTTCAGCAAACTTTTTCTCTGAATTATTGTGGATAATAATTCATTATCCGATTATGACGAATTACCGATGAGGTAACTAAGTCGTTAATTCGCGAAAACATGGCTCTGTTTTTCCAAATACATTCATTCTGTAAAGAAAAATCGCAAAACAATTTTTTTTTTTGATGAATAGAATAAGCTTCCGTAGGGATGTAACATTTGCACTCCAGATGATGGACTTACCTCGTCCCATTCTGAGGTGAAAGAGGGAGATTTTTCCAGCCTCTTCTTCCCGGTGCTACAGTTGGAGACGGACTCGCTACGATTTCCCAATCCTCCTTCCTCCTCATTCGGTGGTGACACGAGCAAGTCCGAGTCAGACTTGGAGAGGCTGCGAGCCAGCTTCAGGTCCCCGGGTCGTATCCTCCCGGATGAAGTCGCCCCGCTCCCCGAGTCTCTGGGCTCTTTGTTCACAGTTGCGTAAATTGCTTTCGGATCACAGTCTGTCAGGATGGTGGCCATGTTGGGACGGCTCGGTGGGGCAGTAGCTGTTGCCTCCCCCTTTCCCTTTGCTTTGTAGGGCTTTCTTGATTCAGGCTGGCCCTGGCTGGATGGCTGAACACCTGGAACCCTGGGGGGCTCCTCTCTGCAGTCGAAGACGGGGGAGGAACCGTGCAAGAGGCCGGTGAACTGCTCCGGGACACCTGCTTCTTGATCCTGATTCAGCTCGGGGTTATCTAGAAAACCAGAGAAAGAACGGGTGAGGGAAGATGGAGAGCAGTTTGCGAGGGCTGGGAAGTGGACCTCTGACTGAGGGGCAGATCCTTAGAGCAGGGCTATTAAGAAACCACCCACACAAGCCCAGAAACAGATCTGTAATTGTTTCCTAGCAGGAGTGACGGAGAGCAAACGAAAGGGAGAGAAGGAGCAAGGAGAAGGCGTATGTTGGCTGCAGATATAGCAGAATTCCAAACACAGCTTGCAGCCGTCTGACAGCTATCTGTTCTTGCCTGAACGCCGGTGCTCTGTGACAGGGAGTTGAAACTATGCGAGTTACCTCACTTCACTGGCCCACTTGTTTGTAAGGTCCAGTTTAGCAAAATGGCAAAAGTTTCCTCAAGGTAACGCAAACACTGGTGTAACATCTGCTTCCAAGAGATTCAAGATTCAAAGAGCTTATGGTCAATTCTGCAGAAATGTACCGGAGATACAGAGAATTGAAAAAATCGTTTCTTTCTGACAGAAGCACCTTTCAAAAGTGTTAAAGAGCTAAAAGCCCAGTGTAAAGTGTAAAATTAGTGCAACAGGGGAAAACCAGTAGCTCACATACTGACAACAATAACAGTTGGAGGTGGAACCCGAGGAGAACCAAAACACATCAAAACACGCAACTGACCAAGAACGCTGCTCCGCTCAGAGGAGTCAAACTCACATCGGATGCCTTCTGCAACAAAAACAACTCCTTAATGAGACGAAACGGCAGGAGCAATTAAATTCACTAAGATTTTCCTCCTCCCACTCCCTGAGGAATAACCAATACCTAAGCCTCTTTCCAACAATCAGATCAGGATCATAATGTGCAGCGCCGCACTCGTCTTCCTCTGCTGATGCGTGACGATGTCTGCCGTGTGACCAGCAGCCCCCTGTGTTTTCTGGCGTCTAATTCTAGACCTGAATGGTGGCTCAGGAATGGAAATTTGAATCACCCCGTCCCTGCAGCGGCCAGACTCCTGATAATTAGCCCTGTGACACATGGCGAAGGAGTGTGTGCGGGGGTCAGGGTGTTTGGTGACAGGGAATCTGGGGCAGTGACACGACCGGACAAACAGTGACCTGTTGCGGCTCTCGTATCCGTCGACCTGTTGCTCTGAAAACCTGGAAGGAGCCGCATGAGAAGGAGCCACATCTCCACAACACGGAGGAAGAAACATGCCACTCAGACGTTTGTCTGCAGACTCACTCCTCCGTTCGGGGGCCACCTGAATGTGTCAAACAACAACGGGCCTGACCCTGAACTCACTTTTCCCACACATTTCGAAACGTTTGAACATCTTGGAAAAGTGTGTGAGGGTGTTTGTTTGTGTAATGAGGGGTGAGTGAGTGTACTGTGAACATATGTCAGGAATACAGCCAAACACCCACCCCTCTCCAGCCGGGGAGCGTGAACGCCCAATGAGGACATCAAAGGGGTTCCAACAATCTCTCATGGTGTTAACCCGTACGGAGACCACTGCGGCGCCAGATCCTACATCTCTATGACAGGAAACGGGCACAGATCCGATGTTATTGCAGCGCTCGGTCACCACAGAGGTGTGGATGTTTATTTCATTCACCACAGAGCTGTGGATGTGTATTTCGTTTGGCAAAGACAGCTCCATGTCTCACCAATGATGCCATCTCTGTTATGCAGACACTGCAACAACCAGTGCTGGCTGTCACTCAACCATCCCCACAGTCCAGAGCCGATTCCCAATCTGCCTGCACAAACTCTGCTCTTTCTGTTTTTATTGTAGAATTGAACAATTCTGGGTCATGCACTAAAACCAATAATGAACTAAAGGCCGTCTCATACATGAATGTTTGGACAGTTCCCTTAAAGCAGGTAAAGAAATACCTCTGTTGACAGTGTCAGAAGTCTCTCTCTGTTGTTGTATCTATCCCATCAGCATGATGTAATAGTAGTATGCGTTTATAAACTAGTAATTACAACCCCTCCCAAACAAGTCATATTTATACATCTGGATTTAGCTGTGGACCATTGCCCATGTGATACAATGATTGTTTCAAGTTTCATCTGATAAAGCTCAACATGGCGGGTTAAAAAACGAATAAAAAAAACTGTTTATAAGTAGTTGTACTTTTTGACATGTTGAACTTTCAACAAATTGAATTACTAGTTGTTTCCATGGATGGTGTTGATGTTGTCTGGGGTCCAGCTAAGAACATATAGATTCTCTATTTTATGTATATACTAACCCTATTAAACTGGTGCCTTTTGATGTTTTGACTTCTAACATGTTTTCTTAGGTGACCCTGAAGGATGAAGTCATCTTGTCAGGAGCAAATCAGTCTATATAGTCTAGCTTCACTATGCACATACACTACATTCATTCAGCACCATAAGTAGATGAATGAAACTATTTAATATTTAGGTTTCTTTATAAATCTTGGAAAGATTATTTTTAGTTGAGACTGAAAGTTGGTCATCTCCCCTCTATGGCGTTTAAATAAAATAGTATAAACTCACCAATGGAGTGGAGCATATGACAAAACATTTTGGGGGGTTATATAAATATCCATATTACTCTTTTTTTATCCACACAAATGACGGCAAAGAGGTGGAAGATGAAATACATTAATTTGGCAACAAAAGCACAGTGTCGGGAACTTGTAGCAGTCACACATGGACCTAAAAGACCAGAACTCCCATTTATTCTTATGTTGTTGGCGAAATAAGATTGTTTTTTTTTTGTCGATACTCTTCATACTTTTTTATTTTATACTTCAAACCATATAACTGCTATGTTTGACCCATTTCAGTATCAACTGTTTAGTATGGGAAATATACACTAAACAGCCATAACATTATAAACACCACCAGGCACTAGGCACCAGTTGGATGTATAACACAGGAAGTTTTTTTCTATCAAGCTGGATTGCTGGAAACAGGGAAAAAAAGTGAAACCTTAAGGATCTGGGCGACTTTGAAAGAGGCAAAGGTGATGTTAGCTGATTGGGTCAGAGAATCTCCAAAACTACAGTGCTGGGAATGGCACATTGATGCGTGTAGAGACTGAAAGCAATCCCAAGTTTCCCCCTTCCATCGGATCAGCCTGGTTTGAAAAAGGTTCTTGAAAACTCACGTTTATAAATACAATCTCACGGGAGAGCTACTTTAGGAAAATTGCTGAAAATGTTAAAGGTGGTTTTTGACGGAGATGGAGAAACAAACACAACGACCACCCCGTCATCTCAAGGTTAGTGGTTATAAAACATTTCTCATGCAACCGTGTAAAAGTTCAATAAATAAACTGTGGAGTCTGTTTTTGGCAGGATGGGGAACTAAACGGTCAGAGGCTGCATCTCCATGAAGACAAGTACAAATGAGGGTGAAACTAAATGATAGGAAAGCATTAAATAAAGATGTAGATAGAAAATTATAACTTATCATGTAGATCAGCTTATTATTATCTTTCTTTGGGCGTTACTGCATCTGATAAAGAACTCTATAAAACACAAGCTAGAGGTTTGGAAATCTGTTGGGTAACCTGATATTCATGCGGAGAACAGCACTGGGTTTTGTGTCAAATGATAAACACCCTGGTATCGCTGACTCTGCATATAACCCCTCCACCTTCCACCTGCCAGAATGCTGAGGTCTGGTCCCTTAGCTCAGTTCACACAAACATCAGATCATCTCTAACGCAACGAAAAAACCACATCAGCGTTTAAGCTCAGCTGGGGTTTATTGGAAACAAAGCCGTGTGAACTATAGTTTGTGTGCAAATAGAAGCAGAGCAAAAAAAATCACAGAGTGGTTTGTGTGGTTTTCAAAAAGGGAAAGGAGGCCGTATAACTTGAGAGTCAGAGTACGATATGAGGGGTGGGGGTGGGTGGGGGTGGGGCAGGTTGAAAGACAGCATGAGCTTTTTCAAGCAGTCTTTCAACCTGACCCAGTCATTGGGACGAGTATGCTGAACAGCCATAACATTACAACCGTGTGAAGACTGATTATCTCGTACAACAGCACCTGTCAGTGGGTGGGACATATTAGGCAGCAAGTTTGTCCTTGAAGTTGGTGTATTAGAAGCAGGAAACATAATGTTAGTTCCTACCAAAGTGATCAAAGGAAGGACAACCGGTGAACCGGCAACAGGGTCATGGATGCCCAGGGCTAAATGTTGCACGTTGTGAGCAAAGACTGTTTTACAATGCTGAGGAGGAGCTACTGTATCATAAATTGCTGGAAAACATGGGTCACCATTACATTTTATCTGTTTAAACTATTACAGTGATGTTACTGTTGTATCTCCATAAATACTTCTGGACAAAAATCCCACATCCACTGCAAAAAAAAAGCAACATCTGTTTCACAACTGTAACGTATTTGAAAACATCCTGTTCCTTCTACAAACAGCACCATCGAATCAGCCCGCCGAACAAACTTTGGTCTACAGTTCCTTAAACCAAGAGATAGCACCAACCCACAGACCACGCCCCCTACCTTTGATTCATACTTGACTGCATGACGCCGCATATCCATTTTTAAGCAGGATGTAAGCCTAAGAGGCGAAGGTCACAATCTGAGAAAGAACTCTGTTCCATATTGGAAATGGAGCCAGGCTCGCTTTCTTGCCAAGGAATGTCAATCAGCCTGCTCCCGATGAGCCAAATCCGCTCTGCCGCCCGAGAATGCCAATCATGTATTTCCCTGGCAGCGCTAATCCGGGCCAGTCCATCTCACCCTGCAAACTCAAATTCAGTTCTCCCCTCTCACTCACACGCTTCCACTCTTTCCAGGCATGATGTGTCCGATCCATCTCCTCTTACCCTCACGCCGCCGCCAGCAGCGGTCGCTGCTCCTTATTAGGCGACTGAGCTTAAACTCAAACTCACCCCCTGATGCTCGTGGGCTCACCCGTCCAGGAGGGTGTAGGCTGTCTTTCGTGTTGCTCGGGGCCCTTAGGTCATTTGGGGCAGTGGGTTTACGCTGAAGTGAGACAGAGAGAAAACGTTTAGTCACACCATCCTAAAAACGCTTCCCGGCTCACAGAGCTTGTTATGAAAAGGAGATTAAATCTAATAAGAGCTTGAAATCAAACATCAGAGGCGATAAAGGTAGCAGGTGGGGTTGAGGATGGCTGGCGGCTATAATAAAAGCTGCTAAGTGGATGACAAATTGAAAAAGGCATAATAATAAAGAAACAAGAGGACGTCGGATAAATCAGGGGGGTTCAAAGTGTCTACTGTCGACATGTGACTCAGTCTGTGCGATTGCGATAACGCCTTCTTCTTCAGAACATATCCTGACCCGTGGTCATACTTCAGATCGGATTCAAACAGCAGCTGAGATACAGCTGTTCCCCAACCATTAAAACTCCAAACACATGGTTTTTATAAAACTTGCATGAGCAGGAGGCGGACTGGGCATCTGGCAGGCTTTAAAAAAAGACTATTTCCAAAAATTCCTACTTTAGGGGTTTTTGGAAATACTTGAAAGGCATGAAAAAAGAATGTTGTATATATATTTACCTGAGGTAGGGCGGTGTTAGAAGACTGGGTGGCGGCGTTCTCGTCTAAGGAGGTAGAAAAGATAAGAGGTTAAGATACAGGGGATGGAAGGTCGTCCTCATCCCTTGAATCGAATCCTTCATCCTCATCGTCATATCAGCAGATGATGAGTGATTGGCTGTCAGGAGAGACGTTATGCTGAGCCACAGTGAAAGTCTTAATCGTCAGATTAAGCTCCCTGAAATCTAAAGTTGACAATGTCTGACAAACACTGTAAGGTTCAAGAACCGCAGCCTCCCTCTGACCACTTTGAGTGCCTGTTGCTTTAAATGCAAATGACAGACTTCCAACCCCGCCCCCTTAAACTGAGTAAGTCCAAAATGACATTCCCGATTATTTTAAATAATTCCGAGATCTCAATTATTGATTCATGAACTGCTTCATTGTTCTGCTCGACCAAAGTTCCGCGGTCCTAACAAAGTTCTCGACAACAGATGTAATCACCTGTAAAGAAAATTTAATAATATGTAGAACTTTTTTTAAATGTACTATATAAATAAAGTTTGACTTGACTTGAAAAACATCAGGAAGGTTCTGGGAGGGGATGAAAATGAGAATATTTTTAAATGTGAACTAAAAACTCACTTATTTAGTCTGGCTTTTATGAAGTGCCTTGGAATTTTATAATAGTATCTACATTTTTTATCAATTTTAAAAATATTTATTTTATTATGTTATTATGACCCTGATTTCACTGTTATTCATTTTTATTGACTAATATTTTACTTAATTTTATTGTTTATCTCTTTTACTTTTTTATTCATTTAACTCAAAACATCTATTTAAAGCAATTAAAGTCCAATTAATTTATGCAGCCCCACAGACGAGGGATGTTCCGATGTGATCGATCAATCAATCACTCAAACTTTATTGATAGAACATATTTAAAACAAGGAAATAAATATACTACAATTATTTCGGAGACCAATGCACGCAGAGAAAAGTGTGTGGAATTGGATGATAAAATGTGAGTTTAAAATAAAAATAATAACATTAAGATGACAAGTAACACAAAATAAAATACTTAATAGAATAGATAGAATAAAATGTTAGGTGCAAAATTAATTTAAAAAAAAGTATAAAGAGACAATCAATAAATCGGAGTACAAATAGGAGTTAATAAAAATGAATAACAATGAAATCATGTTGGAGATAATATAATGAGATCAAGTTAATACTTTTTTTAGGGTAATTAATAATATGAATACAATAATAAAGTTATAAAGTGATGTGTAGTCGAGTCAGACCCTCTGGGGACCAAAGATTACAAAAAGCAGTTTCTGAATGTATTGTTATTCATTTTATGTTTGTGCGATCTTACGTTGGCTACCTTCATACAGACTCCAGAGCATAAACAGCGTCCATGTATGAATCAGTTATAAAAAGCTAGGCTTATGGCTAGACGGTATTACATTTCTGTGAGCGCAAAACAGCGAATAATCCCTTTTTCCTGACATCAAATTTAATCCACATTGGGGAGATAAGTACGAAGACATGAGAGATAAAACTACAACTACTCCCTTGGATGAAGTTCTCTAATGGCGCCACTCATCTTGATTAAGCTGGAAAGCCAAAGGAGATGGTTTCAAGAGAAATCTGCATCCACAGCTAGGGATCCACATGGTTTCCTAATTTAATCCCATTTAATCCAATCTCATGCCGTGCATGAACCGTGTGCGGCACTCACCGGCACGGCAAGAGATGACCGTGTGCGTAAAAGCTACGCGGCTGAGTTACGGCAGGAAATATGTGTGCCGAGCGGTAAAATGAGGATATGTACTAAAACTCTAATATCAACAAAGATGTACTTCCTTCCGGTTTATGTATATTCTCATTCTAATCCCAGATGGCTGAGTCAGAAATGTTTTTTTTAAGGATTGAAGACATTCTCAATTCAAACTGTGGAAGCCTCTTAGATGGAAGGTGAAACGTTTTCAAACCTTAAAGAAAAAGTCCAGTTGCTTCCGATTCAACGCTCCGATAATACTTCCATCAGTGTTACCTTTATTAGACTGGGACTCATGGCTGGGTGGTGGGACTTTGGTCTGTGCGGTCAGCAACAACTCATATGTGTGGTCCTCCTCCTCTTCCTCCTCCATCAGGGCGCCTCTCTCATCTATACTGCTATTAATATAAAAGGCCTGTGGGATAAAAAAAAAGAGTGGAGGAGAAGAGAACGTAAAGGAAAGCTGCATCCTAAAGCCTCTAACAGTAGAGGTAATTGTGAAACTGGAGAACGTTTTTTTTTTTTTTAACTTCCTTGAGTGTGTTATACTTGTATTAAACTATAATCACTGTGTTATTCTAATACTTTTGATTAAACTGTTCTTACATTTATATAATCACCAAAATGGGCTTTTAATTGAATCCTGATTTAATTGTTATTCTAGGGAACTAGTTTTTTGCTCTAGTTGTGTAAACTGCTATAACTGTGTTATTACATTTCTATTAATTTCACTGAAATGAGTTGTTAAACAGGCTAACCAAACGTCCGGGCTAGCATTGCTTATTGTTAATATAACAACAATGTTTAAGCAGATGTCAAAATAAAGGTTAATACCACATAAATGGCTCGTGACAATCAAATGTAAATAATAAAAGATTTTGAGTTTTTCCTCAGAATACCGGAGCTCAAACATGAGCTCACAGGTGTCACTTCATGACTGCCCCATCCAAGCTGCAGGACTCAGTAAAAAGACAACAACAGCTGCCTCAGATAGTAACATCTGGCAAAAATACAACAGATATATCGAATGTAAAGCGTAACATAACTATTACAGTACTTGTAATGGTATATATGTCGGGTACTCGAGTGTAAGTATTAGTGCCTTGTCTGACAAAAAGTGCGGTATTGCCTCCCTAAGTCCTACTGTTATGACCATCCTGATGTTACTCTTCACCGCTGATCTCACCTCTTCTTCATGACCAGGGCACGGATGTGAGGAGTGGACGAGGCGGTCTTTCTGTAGATGATAAGGAAGACACGATGGAATAAATACCCAGTTCTTCATCACTCTGTCGTTAGTTTATTGCAAGAAGTAAGATGTGAATTGTGCACCAAATATATGCCAGGAGCAGTGATATGCTGCAGGAGAAGGAGGATCAGTCTGTGGACAGAGGAGTGCTATCACCCTCTAGTGGGAGTTTTGTATTTCATCTCCGTACCATTTTCAGTAGACTATGTTTGCGAGTGGATGTGGGCTTCGCTTTAACAACCGCTCACCTTGCCAGCTTCGCTATCCGGCCGTCCAGAGTCTCTGTCAGAAGATTTCCCGCTGGTGAGGCTGTCCAGAGAGTGGCAGGACGAGGCTTCAAACAGAGCCTCGTACGGGCTTTCCTCCTCAGGCCCGGGGGCCAGTCCTGAGATCAACTCACTCACCTTCTCCAGCTCACCTGGACGAAAATAGACAAGAGCACAAACAAATAAATGTCTCAGCTGAGGTTAGGGACAACCCTCTCCTGCATTTTCCTGTTTTAACTACCGACCGACTCTCGGCTATTCAAACTCTCAAGTTTTCTAACATCTGGTAGATCTTACCCTTTCTGCGAGGGCAGGGACTCTCCCGAGGCAGGGGGGCTGGTGGAGGCGGGAGGTCAATGTCGGGGGGTTTTCCTGTCATGTGACCTGCAACAGACACAAAGGAGATTCCACGGTCTCTGGTAAATGTTAAACACCTCCTAGCGCAAGATTGCTTTTTCCTGTTTGGTCTTCACCTAGAATGAGAGCGGCGATCTCTCTGCTCTTCTGGGACGGCATGTCCTTGACGATGGTCAGTGCTGTCTTGCCTTTAAGGTCGACCATGTTCACATCGATACCTGATGAATGAGACACACAAGAGCCCCGGGTTAAGCGTGGATTGTCTTCCTGGAGGCTCCGAACGATGAAAACGCTGCCGGATGTCTGACCTGCTCTGAGAAGTTTCTGTACCACGTCCGTCTTCCCAAACAAGGCGGCTTCGTGAAGGGCACTGCCTTTCTCCGTCTGAGCAGAAAGAGCCACAGGCACAGCGAGCGTTGAGACAGACATCCATGTGTGACACAATTAGAGTGAGTGTTTGTGTCCCTTTTTCTATTGCCTGGTATAATTGACTGAATTAAACTTACATTCCCTGCATTTTATGGCAAAAGCCAGATTTATATCCACCACCCAATCCACATCTCCACTGACAATTATGTGGTTGAGGGACCAAAGCTGTTTCCAGGTCACAGGAGCATGCTAATTGAAACCTGCAGGATGCCGGGCTTGAAGGACACTGGACTCCACATCCTCGATCCAACGAAAAGGAGGACAGAGTGAAATGAAAAGCATCCCAGCACAGACGGATAACACAGTTTGGAGTCAGCGCCACAGGGCCCACCAGGGGGAGCAAGCCCGGCTCTACTTTGATACCACCACAGCTCCCTTTGCCGAGATCTTAAGAGCTTTACATTTAAGCTCATAGATTTAGTGGGAAGGAGAATGAGGAAGTGCTGGAAGTGCAGATTAAGTTACCCAACATGATTTGGGCCGTGACAGCATAAAAAAAAGAAATACTTTGCAAACTGAAGTCTTTGGGTTCACACACACATCCAAACAAACCTCATAGTTGATGTCCATGCCAGCGTCCAGCAGCACCTCCACCACCGACAGGTGACCGTTCCGTGAGGCCAGATGCAGCGGCGTGTGTTGCTTGGTGTTGCAGCTGAGCAGGTTAGGGTGGGCGCAGAGAAGCAGCTTGACCACCTCCAGACGACCGTACAGTGCTGCCAGGTCTAGCGGCGTCTCAAACTTGTTGTTCCTCATGGTGGGGTCCGTCAGCTCCTCCAGCAGCAGCCGCACCACCCGAGAGTGGCCGTACTGGGCAGCACAGTGCAGCGGTGTCTCATTGTCATGGTTCTGTCGGGGGTGGATGAATTAGTGTCAAGCGGCGGAGGAAAACAGCAACAGAGGCATACGCAGGAAACAGTGTGACCAGAAGATGTTAGAAAGAAGATCAGTCAGGAGGCGACACGGGTTGAATCGTGTTTGTTAATGATTAGGAGTTGGTGACCGGTCGAGGCACGGTGAGGTTAAAGTGTGTGCAGAGAGACCACCACATTAGTAGCACCACAAGGAAGCACGTAGAGAGGCCTGCGGTGAATATGTGAGGAGGGGCGGTGCCTGACTGGAAGACCTAGATGTTCTAATGAGGACAGGTGTTGGTGATTTCACTGAGGACCCGGGGTAGTAGGTGGCCAGCAGAAGGGCAGAGGCACAGACACAGGTGGGAAATAGCACAGACATAGGCAACATGGAGACGTATAAAAGAAAGAAAAGAAAGAAAAAAAGTGGATATATTGAATTTACACTGATCAGCCATTACATTATATTACTCCCATATGATGGAAGTACATTGATTATCTTATTACAAAGGCGCCTGTCAATGGGTTGGATACATTAGGCAGTAACAATTTTTTCCTTGATGTTGATGTGTTGTAGGCAAGGAAAAAGGGCTAGAGTAGGGATCTGAGCGTGACAAGAGCCACACTGTGAGGGCTTGACAACTGGGTCTGATCATCTGCAAAACAGCAGGTTCTTTTGGGTTTTTTCCTGACACCCAGTGCATCACAGGAGGAGTTGCAGGCCAAGTACACCCCTTTATGGAAGCAATATTCCCTAAAGGCAGTGGCCTCTTTCAGCAGGGCAATGCAGGTCGCCTCAGTGCAAAAAACGGTTCAGCGATGGATGGATTGAGGAACACAAGGAGTCAAAGGTGTTCATTTGGCTTTAATTTCCTTATCTCAATCGGACTGATCATCCGTTGGATGTGCGGGGAAAAACTTCACCTGTCCATGAAGGCCCCACATCGCTACTTACAGGACTTACAGGATCTCCTGCTAGCGTCCCGGTGTCAGATACCACAGCACACCTTCAGGGGTATTGTGAAGTCAAGATATCAAAGTGGGGCCCACAAAATATAAGGCAGGTGGTTATATGACTGATCAGTGTACAAATATATACAGCAAAGAGAAGAAGCAAATATCCTTATATTGGACGAGCTGGAATTAAAGAATGTTTTGTATTCCTGCTTGACAAATCTCTCTGTGGAGCATTACTCGGATTTATCAGTGAGCTGTTCTGCATAATACAACTACAACGCGTTTGCCAATCTAATACTGGCTGGCCGGGGGAATTCTCTGAGAGTAATATCAATATTTGATCTCATAAGAACAAGAACATAGTGAGTAGAGATTAAAATAATATTCTCTCAACAGCTATTATTGTATATCCTGTGTTAAAAAAAAAAAAAAGAGTTCTCATTGCGGTTTTTATGCCTTCTTTGTTAAACAACAAGCAACCGGACAAGAAGACAAACACCAATTAAGCACAGTAATTACAATGTAAACTCACTAAGCGGTGTTTATTGAATCTAACGACTCGCATGGAGCAACAAGATCAATAGATGACCTGACAAACTCCAGCTCTGCTGAGGGTCTCTATCGTAAACAACCAGCAGGGGGCGAACCCTGCTATCCATGTAGTGAATTGATATGAAGGCGTGGGAATGAGTGACACACATGGACAGCTTTGGTGGTTATTATTAAAGCCTTGCTGATGGGTTGTATAAAATAAAGATACAGTAGCACAGGATAAATACACTGTAAAACATTTTTTTTTAAATTCACAGTAAAATACCGGTTGCTAGAATTAAGCCATAAAAATATACATTCATTGACAATATAAGGTTTAAGACATTACGGTAAATTACCATGAAAAAACAGCCAAAACTAATATAATGTCAACCTGGTTACGGTTTACAAAGACAGAAGATGAAATAATTGTGATCACTCTAAATTATCACTTTTTTTTTAAACCTAAAAATCAACAGTAAATCACACATATACTGCATTTTTTTAGCTTCTTGTTACTGTAAGGTGAATATTATCAGATGCTAAATGTTTGTTTTTTTAACTGTATATTTAAATTTAAATACCAATATGTCTTTTAAATGGAATAATACCACTGTTGTAATAACTTGCTTAGGACATAACTATTTCGCTGTTAATTTCATCAAAAGTTTGTATTTTCAGTGAAAATGAAAATGTACTTCACTTATTCTGGCCTTAAAAAATGGACTTATTTACCGTTTCTTTAAAAGACAATTCGCCATATCTACTAGTGTGATGTACCGTTTAAAATTTTACTGTTGCTATTATTTGTGAGTTTTTCTAATCAATCGATTTTTTTTTACAGTGTGTGGACCTTGGTTCAAGGAGATGAGAGCAGCCTATCTATTTTTCTTGATAATGTACATACGATTTACAATTTATTTTTTGTATATGAAAACTCAACAAACAACAGGTCCCGGAATTTTACCATAAATTACACAGAATATTTTTTACAGTGTATGGAGCATGTTGTGAGCAGCAGAGTGGAGAGGATGACAAGTACTTCTCTCGGGTGACGCAGCAAACATGCGATTCCAGGAAATCTGCACACGAGGCCTCTAGGACCCTCCAGCTCTTTGGCTCCACTAACATATTGAACATAGATGGGTGTGGCCCATAATGCCAGCTATTGTGGAGCCACATGCTACAAGAGTCGGTCATTCCAGACACTCAGAGAGCCACCTACAAAGAGCTGACAGTTGGCATGAGAACCCCCAGCTCCCCCAACCCTCCCCACAAGTATACACATGATGCCCCCTTTTGGTGGCTCCCAGAGGAGGGTGCCAGCTGTGCCACTCAAGACAGGACTTCATGTGGAGTGGGCAGTGCTGGACAGGTGTCTGGCACTTTCACAAAGACCTGGCGCCAGATGGGATCAGCAGGTATCGCCTTCATTGTTAGAGCGCGAGAGAATTGTACCACACAGGCAAAGCAGGTCACAGCTTGAGCCGAGGGAGAGAGGAGGAGGAGCTTAGGGAAACAAAACGACACCTGCCTATCAAAAGAAGGAACACACACTGGCTGGCCGGGGGAAAAAAAAAGACTCTAGTCTTTACTGAACAAAACACATAAAAAAGCCTTTATCCGAGATGTAAACCGCAGCGGCCTCGGTTTTCACAGCCTGGGTGGTTTCTTCGGTTGGACTAGGGGGGGCTTGTGTTACTGTTCCTCCTCACTACGCTATTCTCTCACATGTGATGTGCATGTGTATGAGAAACGGCGGCAAACATCATCCTTCCTCTGTGACACACCATTGAGCATTTGATGCAGCTTTTTAGAGAGATTTACTCTGGTTCAGAGGGCTGTGATTACATCAGCATGACTCACCGCCTTCAATCTTCTGACCTGCTGCTTCAGTAGTAATCCAAATAAACCGAACACTCCGTGATTTACTCAAAACATCCAAGGCATCTACATGCAATGAATGGCAAACAGCAATTTTGTGTGTGTGATTGTAAAATTAAGCTAAGAACATTCGGTCAGCGCTCTACAGGTGAGTCAGCCAGTATCTGATCGCATTAAAGAATGCTGACCAGCTACTCCACTCACTGAAAGGAACCACGCAGATAAGAGGCTACAAGCCATGTCTGCTTTGAAACGAGTTACGCAAAACATAACATCATGCCAACCCCAGCGCTAACTTGTTTGTCCACTACATTCCACGAATGCTCGATTTGATCAAGAGGGAAATCAGAGGGCAAGTCAATACCTTGAAGTCTTTCCTCTTTTGTTTATGAAGTTTTTACTGTGCAAAATAAGGAAAAGCAAACCTTGGAATAAAAACACTTGTAATTTCACAAAATGTGATCCTGTTCTTGGGCCACCCCGGCTTTGTCCACCTTCCTCTGCCTAGTCCCCTTCCAGCTGCTGCGTTCCTCTTCTTGGACATGATCTTTGGCTTTATTACAACCAGCAAAGTGTCTAATGGAAGGGTCAGGAAGAAGAAAGTAGACAATACTGTTGCCACGGATACTCTCTCTTTTACCGGGTCATTTTCACCGCCTTCAGGCGGGTGTTCATGCCCACATCGACACCTGTTATGGTGCCACGGATGAGTGACATTCTTCAGTATGGAAGTCGCTCCGGACCCACTTACACAGTGTGGCGTTTGCTGAGTGATGCCACTACAGTTAGAGAATGCAGTTTCCTTGAAGGGGTTCTCTAAGTAAGTGCGAAGTGTCAAAGTAACATCCACATGAATGGCAGGAACCAAGGTTCCCTAGCAAAACACTATCCAAAGCGTCACACTGATTCTGGCTTGCCTTCTTCCTACATAGCATCCTGGGACCATCTCTCTCCCAGGTAAGCAACACAAACGGGCCCAGTGGTCCATTTAATGTCAAAGTTAACCTGACTCATTAGACGAAGCCACCTTCGTCCTTTACTTGGTGGTCAGTTCTGATGCTGAAATGCCCATTGTAGGTGCTACTGACAGTGGAAGGTGGTCAGCATGGGCATCCTGACCAGTCTGCCACTATGCAGCCAAATACACAGCAAGGTGTAATGCACTGTGTGTGTTTGGACCTTCTGCATTAAAGTCTACAATAATTATGCTACAGTAGCTCTTCTGTGAGATAAGACCAGCACAGAAGGCCTCATGATATTGGACATATAAATAAATGTTATTTACTTCACCTGTTAGTTGTTATAATGTTATGGCAGATCATATGTCTGTGTGCTGCTACGGCAGGGTAATTTAGTAACTCTCTATGTCAATTCATAGTTGATAGAGGTTTTCATTCCATCTTTATTCTAGTCGTGGTCCAAGCACAAACTGATTTCTGCCCAAAAGGAGGGCATGGCAAGATCAAACAGCTTGCACCTATTTGGACTCGAGGAGAAAAATCATACTAATGGATACAGGCACCAATTCAGAAGTTTAAATATAAGGCACTGCAGGCAGTGGGCTGAGTGGTTTGATATCAACATGCAGGACTATGGGAGAACAACATTCTTCGGTTAAAAGGACTAAAAAAGGCGCACGGGAAGCTAAATAGTGGTAGCCTGGTTTGAAACTAGTTTTAGCAGGCGGTCAGCTCTGCAGCTAAATAAATTTCCATGGAATAAATTCTGTGCCACACATCTATATTTTCAGAAGACATTCCGGCGGGAAATTCCATTCTATGACAGAACAGGACTGTCTAATCTCTGCTGCGCTTCCACAGCCCACGTGAGCCGTCAAACAATCATAGACTTACAAGACGGAGCCTTGAAGGCTGTAAGACAAAATGACACTGATGACTAACAGCCATACTGGAACAAAAACAATCAAATCTTCCTGGACAGTGTATGTTTTTATGAAAATCCAATCTTCGCCGCAGACAGCATAAAGCCTCATCCGGCGCTGTCACAGAAGAAGAGATTAAGATCTCCACTGGTGTCTGCTGCTGATTGACAAACCCCTGCCCTGACCAGAACATCTAGAGATTACTCTCCATTGTGTTTGGATGCCGCAAAATATTCAAATCAAGGGGGCGGGGGGGGTCGGTGGATGCACAGTGACGGAGGGAATGGATGATGTTATGATTCTCACAACCTGGGGCTTGGTGGGAGATGATAATACGGTTTGACTAGAGACATCAAGTCACGTGACGAGCTGGCTGGCAGCGGAGCGAGGCAGCGGTTACGTCAGCCTGGCCCCTGGTGGTGGTGGTAGTAGTAGTGGGTGGGTTGGTGGAGGGGTGGGCAGAGCAGCTGTTGCAGCTAGAGTGCCAAAGGGCTGCTCGTGCTCTGTGCATGCCTGTCTCCGCTGCCAGAGTCTGAAATCCCCCTAGCTTTTGCATATTCATACATTGGATCTCAAACTCAAACACACACACACACACACACACACACACACACACACACACACACGCACAGAGACACACATACACACGGGTGAATTTGTCATCTCCAGTTTGTAGAATTTTTAGAAAATCCTGATTTCTGATTTTCAACTGCAACTACTGCCTGCTATTGACATCCATACATTACTTCACATTTCTAAGTAAAACATATATACTCTAACACACACATACATACACACACACACACATATATATATAATTATGTATACAAGTTATACAATAAATTTGTAATTTCCCATTTATCAGTCAGAACTTCTATATTATAGCGTTATAAAACATTTATTACATATTTATATCCTGTCTATGAATGCAGAATGATTCTAGTGTTTGACAGGGTCAAACAATTACCCAGCTGTCAAACAATAAAAAGACAAACAGTTATGACAATAATAATAATAATAATAATAATAGTTATTTGTGTTATTCATTAAGCCAAAGCAAACTGAATCTCAAACACACACAGATACAAACACCCGGGATAATTTATCATTTCCATTTCCAGTATATTTTGGAAAGTTATTATTTCCAACTGTCAATTGCAAGTACTGATCGTTATTTTATGATTATACACCTCAACTTAGCATTTATGAGCGATGATCTTGGCAGACAGATGCTTGGATGGTCTAGTTAACGGTACCCTGACTGGACTTAGGTACCAGGACTACCTTCAGACCCACTATCAGACCTTACACTGGTCCAGTGAACCCTGGGTTCCTCCTGGTCCAGGTCAATGCCCAGCCTCATGTGGTCAAAGTGTTTAAGCAGTTCCTGAAGGATGAAGGTATTGATGCCATAGACTGGTCCTCTTGTTCCTTAAACCTGACTCCAGGTCTGACAGTATATCCCCCTGGACACCATTCTCCATCCCATCAATAGCATGCCCGAAGGTTTTATGAAGGTCCCTTTGGAATGTGGGACTCAACACACTCCTGGGTCACATCATGAGTTTTTGGAGTTGGATCAGTCAGTGATTTCAATTTTCACTTTGATAATTGGTGTAATTCAGAATCCAGCCATTAATGGTTTAATGATTTTGGTGTCCCATCGATTGTTCTTGCATAATTTTGCTCTAAACAAATTAAAAAATTTGACCTTATATGCACAACAAAATATCAAAGAGTGACGATTATTTGGATGCCATCACTTATTTCCTAGCAAACAAGTCCGGTGCAGCTCTTAAAGATGATAAATGTCTGACTGGCTTTATACCGTTGACAAAATTGGACATATTCTCCAAACACTACTAAACTGAAAGCCTGAAACATTTTACATATTTTCTCTGCTCCACCAGAAACAAACGGCTTCCTCTGCCAAACGGACATACCCGGAAATTTGCATATGACAAAAGGAGAAATCCCAATCCTTGTGTTAAATAACAACACGGTCCTCTGGGGCTCGTCAAAAGAGCTCCAACCCTTTCTTGGCATGACAGAGACAAGAAAAAGTCCTGGAGGATGAGCGTGGAGCAGAAGGTAAAGGGAGGGAAGAGGGGGGGGGCTGGGGTGGCTGATGTGTTGTCGAGAGAAGAACTGGACGCTGAAGTGACAGAGAGAGGGAATAAATGAGCGCCGTCGCAGACTGCGAGCGCTCCGCCAACAGGAAGGGGAGAAACTCTGCCCCGCTGATAATGAGGCGATCGAGTCCATTGAAATGACCTCAGCAAGACCAAAAACTTCCGTGGTGTCAACCGTCTGAGAAACTGCCCACCGAGTCCATTTCCTGTCTAAATATGAGCATACGTCTGTCCAGAGACAAAAAATATTCAGCCTGTATTTCTATTGAACGTCACTCAATGATATTGACCTCTTCTCGGCATCACCTTCATTCTCTTTGAATTTATCCAGAGAAGCATTCAGTGCATGTCGTTGTCTGAGTCCAGGTTAATAGCAGAGCACCCAGACAGCTGAGCCTGGGTCAGAGGAAGTCAACTAAGCATATATTTTATTAGACATGTGACCTACATACTAAGCCTGGGCGAGAGGTAGCGTGATAGGAGCCTGGGCAGACTGAAGGCTATATTCTATGAGGGACTAATACGCAGAATGTGGAGTAATTAATTAAAAAAGGAGGTCACTGAAACCATATTCTTTAAATTCCCACTACAGAAGCTGGTAAACAATTATTTATTTATAATAATGCTAATGAGATGATGATGATGATGATGATGATGATGATTAAGATAGGACTTCTGCCCTCTTTCCTTAGATAAGGTTTTTCTTCACGATACTACAATTAAATTAAAAAATTTACGTTATTTAAGTACAAAATATTATTCTAGTTCTAAAATTCAAAGGAGATTCAATTCTGAATATATATGATTCAGAGAATAGTCATTACCAGAAAGTGTTTGGAATATTTGGAACAAAACTTCTTTAGAGTTGGATTATCCTGTTTGTTACCCAACACAGGATAATAGATTTAAAAAAAAAAACGAATAGATGATAAGAAACTGAAACTGTTTTTGATGTTGGTTGGATACAACAAGCAATTTCATGACATCATCTTGTGTTTGTAAGACCTTTAGATGGTTTTCCACCACCTCCTGATATTTTAACAAAATAAGTAATCCAAAAGGTACTTGTTTTTACTAAATCCAGACATTCTACAGTACGTCTATAGAACTGTACGCTGTGAACCTGCATGAAACCAATACTCAGATGGCGGGGTCGGTCCAGGTCAGCCCCTGTGGGGGTCATGGTATTCGGAACATCAAAGAGTAAACCCACTGAGGACAGTAGGACAGAGTGCAGGGGTTTAATGAACGGAACATTAGCCTGGATGCTTTCCTGGACCAGGATGACAGTGAATCCATAGACTTTCCTCGATGTCCCTGTAGGGGACTATAAATTGACCACGCGTCCTGGACGTCTTTAAAGCCTCATCACATCTGGTTCGCCCTCGCCGCATCCACCCCACATCTATCCACTGGGTCAGTCACCAGCACTGCGCCACCCATAAGCCCCGACACGGTTACCATGACAACTTCCCACCTCTCCGCAGCATTGCTAGCTTTAAAGCGCAAACTGAGAGGTTGGTATGAGCAATAGGAGGGGCAAAGGCACTCATTTACCCTCCCACGCACAAGCACGGCATGGAAATGTTCCCTTTGATGCTGATGCAAAGGGACTGGTACACTGAAATCCTCCCATTCTCCTCATGAGATGGCGCTCTGGTCCTGGAGTGTGATGAGAGAGAGGGGCGGGGCCACCCTTAAACCAGGGCCAATGCATCCACACTGAAGTCAATATTCTGATTTATTCATAAAAAAGGCTTCAATTATTCAGGCGCATGGCCAGGTAGTGGCCCACAAACTATCCTAAAAGTCTTTAGACATCATCCACCAGATGAGCAGAACCCAGGACTCAACGTTAAATCCATTCAATAGACTAAATGTCAACATCAGGTGCATACTAGGTACTAGGAAATTCACTGCACTGGTTAGGGAATAGTGTATAGCTTCATCCATGAGCCGCGGGAGGTTTCCAGCTCTGCCTGTTGAGAATGCAATTATGGGGTGTCAAACACTCTCACAGCTGCCACTGTGGGAGGCGAGACTGTTCAAGGCAGTGTCAGCTCTGCAGAGTCTGCAGAGCGACCGCGCTGCTGGTGTCGAAAAAACTCAAATACATGAATAACTGCACAGTTCAAGTTTAAGTATTTACATCCATTTCATTTTATTTAAATAACCGTTTTCAATAAAAATGTTTGTATTCAAATTTCAGAGAATACATATGAATGTTTTTATTATGAATATTAAACCCGTTAAAAAATATAAAAAAAATATGAATAAGGTTTAAATAAGTTTGATCGTGGAATAAGCAGGATTTAATTAGTTAAAATTAATGAGATCGGTTAACATCTTTTTCAGGAAATGATGATGTTTTGAATGGGAAATGCATTTAAACACATGAGGTGTATCAGAACTATTACATAAATATAATTTTACTTGTTTGTTTCATAATTTAACTGGAAAAAAAGCATCACATTAAGTTTATTAGTATGTTTATGTTAGAATTAAGTATTCCAAATACGCAGAAATTTTACATGTGATTTGAAGACATTTGGTCAGTCCTATTCGACGTATGTAGGAAACGGCGTTGATCTTTCTGAATCTGTTTCTATTTGTTGAACAAGATCAACAGTCATGAATGTAATAATGTAGCTTGCACACAAACACTATGCAAACATGCCAACGTAGTAATGTTTACAGTCATCATCATATCAATTCAGCATGCTAATATTTGCTAACCGAATTACCACTCAGTTCAGCTGAGGTTGAAGATGGTGGGAAAATAATAGAGTAACTTTAACCACGTGAACTGTATATTTTTATTAATAATCACGGTTGACGCTCAGACCGTCAATCATGGGCGACAGGTGATGATTATGATATATAAAAAAAACTAAATAACTCAAATCACACCAAATTAAATAATAAATCCAATTGCAAGATTAAATGTTGTATACGTCATCAAATACCAGAACTGAAAAAACAAACAAAATAGTCGACAACTCCATTCAGTTATAAATAGATGTATTCAGCTATTCTATGCCATCATTATCCTGGTGCAGAAAAAAAAAAACTCTCTAAACTGATGTTTCTTAATGAAAATGGTTATAGCTGCTGAGCAGTCTAGCAAAAATACTTTTGCTGAACAGTTTGTGACACCTATTTTGCAGGAATATCGTCATAAACCAACAAATTGCGCTCTTGTCTTCTTTTGAAAAAAACATACCCTGATGATGATGTTGCTGGAATATTTAAGCGATCACTAATTTCAATTCATCCTGAATGGGGAATGATGGTGATGGTGATAAATGATGGTGATGGTAAGGATTTGGGGTCATTTGTCCCAAAATATCAATAATTGACATAGAAAAGGTTTTTATTTGGATTTTGTGACCGTACCGGAAATAGCAGACTGAAAATAAAGTCACCAGGCTGGCTGCAATTATGGAACTAGTTAAGCTGAAAATACCCAAAATCTGCTGAGACTAGATTTGCTACTAATGTCTGAACGGATTGAAGAACAATTTAGTACCGAAGTCATTTGAAAATGTGATAGTATCACGATGATAAATGTGCAAATGTGTACGAGAAAATTTTACTGATCCGAGACTTAAACCGTTATTGTGGGATTAGGTAAAATGGGGTTGAGGTAAGTTGCATTTTCCATTTTTCACACTTATATTATTATTATAGCACACACAAAGTAATTATTAATGAAAGAAACTGTTAATTAACCCTTTAATATCCTGCTCAACTGTTTGGTTGAGCACATCTTGAGTCACTGTTTCTCGTTGTAAAATGTGCCTGAACCGGTTTATAATATGACCCAGTGGCAGCAGGTGTGTGCTAAAGAGTAAGGGACCAGGGGTGGAGCCCTGGGGGACACCGCAGGTCAAAGAAGACGACAAGGAGGAAGAACTAACCATCGCTATTGAGAAAGACTGATTTATTTCCTATTTTTGCAAATTAAATAAAGCATGTGACGACTTATTGAACATAATTATGTAACTTGATAAAGCCACAAAAAAGTGTGTAAGATGTTAAAATAATGAATGACCCATAAAAATGAAATATGTAGAAACGTAATTTTTTTCTTGGCTAGGACACCAGGGGCTTAATCACAAAACTAAACAATAAATGTGTTTGATTTTTAATTTGTAGGAATAAACAATCAACCATTATCCAGCCGCCAATAATACAAAACGGTTATTCCAGCTTTATTTGACAGTTCAGCTTGTATGGGTCAATATATTCTACTTCTAGCTGCCTGGGGCCAAAAAGTGTTCTGCTTTAGACAAGAGATGATATACATTTTTTAGTCAAATGTGCTTAATGTTTAACAACCCAATATAAAAATAACATCCAGGCCGGTAGCAGCTCTCGGAGGACAGGCAGCACTGAACTTTTACTGGCAAAAGGCTATTTCAAGGAAATTGAGGAAGATAGCAAAGGGACTACTTTGTGAGGTAGAGGGCATGCTGTAATGCTGTAAAAAAAACAAAAAAAACATCTCAAATGAAGTTGCTGTTCCAAAGCGAACATGAGCAGAAAGCCAGAGGAGAGGGATTTAGCGATTGCCGATGAAATAAAAAGCCTCCCTGGATCTCTGCAGCAGAGTGGCCCCGCAAGCAGAAGAAGTATAAAAAAAAAGGAAAGAATAAACCAAACACAGCAAGCCAACACAGCAGGAAAGCAAAGAAGCACTTCAAAAGGAAATGTTTGGGCAGCACTGTGTACACACCTTGGCGTTAATATAGGGGTCAAAGGGCCCACAGCGTTTGAACTCTTTATGGTCTACAGAGCTCTGGGAGGGAGGAAGAGAAGATAGGCTGATGGTTTCGGTTCAGACAAGCAATGAACAAATGAATGATGATCACAAATGAGTCAAGCTAAAGAAAATTTAAAAAAAAGACGATAAAATCAGACTTGAGTTAATGAACATTCAGATCTCATGAACAGGCAGGGAGAAATGACACAGAATGAATCAAACTGTCAAGTCTTCCACTGTGTATCGGAGCGGGTTTGTTTGGTTCAGACTTCTTCTAGTGGTGCTCATAATGGGTCATTTCTCCGCAACCAAAACGGGACAGGCCAAAGATGGTGCCACTCCGGAGGTCGTCTATGCAGGAAGCAACCAAACGCAATATTAAACACACGGGTTAAAACTGTTAACATGGTTAGGGCAAACAGGCACGTCTCAAATCGAGCACTCGTGATGCGCTGAGGTTAATGAACTCTGCTCGCAGTCTTTGTGACAGTCATTTTGTTTAAATGGGTTGATGTTTAGAGCAAGCCATGCTGAATAAGAATCTGAAATACATCCACGTGGCATTTAGTTGCAAAAAAAAAATTCATTTCTTAACACGTCTGAGTGCATCAGATGCTCCGTTCTTATCTGGATACTCATATTGGCATCACTTAGCTTATAATGGTAAAAGCATTTTCGTCGGCCACCTGAATCATAATGACTCTTTTCCACCAAAGTTAACCGGGTGCTAGTCCCGGACTGCTGATTCATCCATTTGGGGGTTATGAGAACAGGTTTGGCTTTCAACTGGTTGCGTAGATACTAGAGCCACGTCATCGCGCCTGAGGGGCACTGGAGCCACATTGTTGTGTGACAGCCATCAGAGCCACATTTCGTCACAGACGCTCCAGCACCACCTCGCTATGTCGCCATCTCCTTAAGCCGAGAAATGCTCTCGCTGAATTTCTAGACATCAGTACAACCAGTAGGTGGTACTGAAGAGTCGAGTATATACACGGAGGAAGAATCAACGTATTCATGCATTAAATGCGACGTGATATGTGGAAGGAAAGTGGGTTTTTACTTTTTCACAATAGATTTTCCTTCTTCTTTAATGTTCCTTGGTTGGATTTTAGCTACATTGCCCCCAGTGATTACCGGCAGTACTGCATCCGCAAGCCTTCAGAAAACGGACGTATATTAGAACGAAAAGAACTCAGGCGTGTGGATGAATCTGCATTAGTCTTTTAATTATAACGTCCATTAGTTTATTCTCACTTATTGTTGCTTCACTATCCGTGTTATTAAAAATGGATGACATAAAGTTTTGGTTGGCGACCATAAGCCTCCACCGGTCACTAACAAAACTAGTTCTTGTTCCTAGACCAGCGAGGTTTTGTTATATTCCGGCAGCAGTTTTCCTAATGGAGAGCTTATTCTTTGGCTGGGGAAGCCAGTTCCAAAATAGGGTCCAAACCAACCCCAGAACTATCTTTGAGGAAAAAGGGGTACTGACGTTTGACGTATTACTTATTTATGCGATCTGTTTTAATGCACTGTCAGGAGCTGGTGAGCAAAAATATTTGGTTTCATTCTGTGTCTGCACAAACTCAGTGAAATGACAATAAAGTGAATCTTGAATGATGATATATCTGTTTCGGTCTGCGATGCTTAATCATCAATTTTGGATATGGGCGGTGCAGATTTTTTTGTTAACTTGTGTCGTCAATGACCGAAATTGACAAAAGAAAAAAAAATATTCCCTATAATTTCTGATATTGAGGCCGACGACAAGAAGTATTGAAGATATTTAAGTTTTAGGGATAACTTGAATTTATTTAACATTAAAGTAAAAATGTATGTCTGTGCCTTCTAAAGTAACGTCGCTAAAACCAGTGTAAATTTTACCAGGTTTTGATTTTAAGATTATGGATGGAAAGATTACATGAATGAAATTTAATTGATGGAGCAAAAATGCTTCTAAGGCAAAAACAGACAGGGATCTACAAGAGATAAGAAAATGAGCTGTAAAGCAACATGTCACTTAGTTCTTAGATTTCCATCATCTAAACCAGACCTTAAAACTCTTAAAGGTCTTAGATCTCTGAATTAACTTAAATCTACTTAGTGCGGACTTCCTTAACTCTACATAAGGGTGTTATTTTGTAACCTGTGCTCGTTTGTTTGTTTGTTGTTTCTATCGGCAGGATTAAGCCAAAACTCATCAACAGATTTTGATGAAAATACATGGTAAGATGAATCTTGGACCAGATTTTGATGCGGATCTGTGGGCATTTTCTAGCATTTTTCTGAATTATACAAAAAAAGAATAGACTTTGTGGAGGGGTGTGGAATGCACCGGGAGGGCTGCGCAGACGTTTGTAGCGTTGTTTGGCTTTGGCGGAGGCGTGACAAGCTCTAGTTTCCCAATGATATTATCAGCATTTGTAACTGTGTTTGAAAACCGGAACCTTTACACTGAAGCAGAGACTAAAACGCAGGCCCAAATAGCCCAGAAGACCACATGCTCTTTCAGACCTGCTCGTTGAGTTTGGGGTGAGAAGGTCCTTGGTGAATGAGCAGCTTGACGATGAGTTCATCGCCTTTCCATGCAGCCAGATGGAGAGGGTAGCAGCCCTTGCTGTCAGCGATGTTGGTCAAGGCCTCGTTTCGTAGCAGCAGCTCCACCACCTCGCTGCAGATGAAGGAAGGGGCAAGGCAGGTCACAAAACGCCACGAGTATAGACCGCACTAATGAATACACGAGGCCTCAGCAAACAGCCAATCAATAGCTTTCTATTCCCAGAGGGACAATTGCATTTGAGGGTAGGCCTCATTTGATGCAGAGCATTATTAGTGGAACTGAAACAGTCTCCAACACAGGCAAATATCTCACGTCTACCTTGAGTTATTTATCACGGATGTACCTGTGTCCATTAAGGGCAGCATGGTGGAGAGGGGAGTATCCAGTGCTGTCCACACAATTCACATTGGGGCCCCTCCAGATACTGTTAAGAAGAGAAAGGACTGTTAGGGCAGGAACATAATACACACATACCAAAGAAACACTGCCTATCCCTCTGTACAGTCTCCAACTGTGGGTGTGACTGTGTTTTGATTCTTATCTCAGGGCCGTGGTCTCCAACTGTGTTTATTTCAGCGCCACAAGCGCAGGCGTGCATTCAGGTAGGAATGGAGAAGCACCTGCACCATCAAACCAGAAAAGCAACACCAATCTGCTGCAGCCGAGTTGAGCCAATTATGTGTTGTTTACTGTGACTCTATGAAACCTGATTATTCAGGGCCAAGCCCTGAAGAAGACTTCTTCTTTCTCAGGGTGTATAAAGCAGAAAATAAATCAGTGGGAGGGAGCCAAAAAGCGTTGAGAAGTGTAGTATGGAAGCAAAGCACCCTCTTTCACTCCAGCCGACCCCAGCTGTCAGCTCTGATTGGTTTGTTTCTTTTAATTTGCAAAGAGCACCGTGATGGGGAGGCAGGCGAGCGATGATAGACGGGAGGAGGGGGGGGCAAAGATAAATGGAAGGAGCAACTTAAGAAGCTAAAGGATGTCTGCTGAGGCAGAGTGGCAGAGACTGAGATGTGATGCTCTCTGAAAGACCTTAACACATTGTAAATAAATCATGTGACAAGGAAATCCCAGGACTAGTGAACCAAATATCTGAGACCGGAGTCATTAGGCGAGCAGAAAGGGAATAAGGGCAAAACCACGGGGGTCTGACAAAGAATGAATCATGAATGGGCGAGAAAATTAAAGGAGATATTAAAGAGAAATCTTACAGACTTTTTTTTTTACTATTTACTCGGCTTTTGATACATAATGGAAAATGTCTTAAAAGCATCGCAAACTACTGATGTGGCAGGAGGATAGCTTCATGAATGATTCATTTTGATGCAAGCAAATCATTTCTGCGAGGAAAAAATATAAGAAGCCTTTACAGAGAATTCAGTCACAAGAAGTTATTCGCAAATCTTCTCCGTGTAGAAGAAAAATATTAAACACAGTCAACGACAAAACATGGATTGATCCTCGATGGAGACGGTGTTTTGACGGCGCCTTCGCTTCACCCACATGGCCTGCTTTCGTTGCAGTAGTGGCTGTTTCGTCCCCGAAAATACATCTCCCATAATAGCTCTCAGAGCAGCCTGCAATTACACATTCAGAGTCGTCTCATTAAATAAGTGTCTTGGAAGGCTATGCAGCCTGCAGAACAATGGGCCTGACAGAGCGCAGGCTCACGGGGATGCAGCCCTCTGCTAGTCATGACCTAAGCCGTTTATTTCCTACTGCAGGCCTCCTGGGTCTCATCTTAGGAAGTTAGACACCCATGAAGACATAAAAATGCAGGGCGTGACAGGAGGAAATAGGTGAGAGCAAAAATACGGTTGGAGGAAATGCTGGGGATTGATAAATTCCTGTTTGAGAATAGAGGGGGGGGAATGTGCACGCCACGATTATGTCAGCTCTGAAGACACCACATTTGCACACAGGCCGGCCTGTGACAGTTATTACATAATCGCCTTAATGCATTTATTCACGTTAACCGCCATTGTTTTGCAGAATCGTTAGAAGGGCCTCCATTCTTTGTATACAAACAGCCGGATGAAACAGAAACCATTCATCAACAAGATTCCATCATGTTCAGTGATTCATGAACATGACTCATCACTGTTCCTGTGTAGTTTTCTACTGTTTGACGTTGGTGCTTGTTGAAGGGTGACAGCAGGTCGCTCTAAAAGCTTATTTATGCCCAACATTTTTTATGATACGGTAAGAGTCTTCTGTGCGTACTCTGAATTTGAGATTATTCGTATTGCAATGTTTGTGGATACGGGCAAAATGGAGGTATGCCAGTGGAAAGCCTCATACAAGCAATATATGAGCAATATCTACAAACGCGACAAAGAAGAAAATTAATTTGAAAAGGTAAAGAAACTGCCCTTGCAATGCGTTTAAATGCCTTACAGACGACGGCCCTGTCCATGTTCGCCCTCAGCCTTTTCCACCTTTAACAAATTAGGCCCATAATCACAACTCTGCCTTCGTCACTCCTCACTGCCATTATGTCCATCCATTTGTCCACTTTATTACGCTTATCCTGGGTCGGGTCGCTGCAGCAGCTGTTTAGGAAGAGTTTCCAGACGTTCCTATCCCCAGCAACACTCCAGCTCATCACAATCCCAGGCCAGATAAGACATATAGACTCTCCAGCAAGTTCTGGGTCTACCCCGCGGACTCCTCTCACATGGACATGGCTGGAAAACCTCGAGACGGAGGCATCCTGATCAATGCCCAATCACCTAAATTAACTCCTTTCAACGCCAAGGAGTTGAGCTTTGGGCTCCATCTGGCTCATAGGGACTCCAAAGGCAAAGCGGTCTGAGGGAAGGGATCAGACTTCGAAAGACTCGAAGACCCCAATAATTAGGAAGACCCGAAAGGAGATTTTGTTGGTGAGCGTCTGGTGGCTGTGCCTTTTTTCATGGGGCTCAGCACCAAAGACGCCGCCCTGTGTGCTCATCACCTGCAGGGTTGAGTGTTGGGGTCAGCTGGAGGGGACCTGGGTGTTTCAAATACTGGATTCACCTACTGGTACAAGGACCGTGACATGTCACTGGATGAATATTACTTTTTAACGTTAAAGATTCATGGAAGTATGAGGGTGTCTACTGCAACATCATTTAAAATTGATGCATCTATTTCCGCATATATTTTGAGAAAAAAGGAGCCTTTATTCTGATATGAATGAATAATCAAAAAACAGTTTTTGGTGCCTCTGACTGTTAATTTCTCCAGGAGCTTAAGTCTTCAATTAGCACCTATTGATGAGATCATCATTGATCATTTAGTTTAGTAATAAATATCTACATGTTTGTTTTTTAATTATTATTTAATTAAGGACCATGCTGACATATTACATTTTTAAGCCAAATTTTAAACATAATAATTAATAATAAATTAGACTATGATGAGACCCATATGATTTTGACGGGATAAAGGAGGTAGAAGAAGAAGAGAAGTAAATCATGAATCCCAATTGTTTACAGGACAATCGATTGTCAGCTAAGATTTGAAGATGGTGACAGCTCTATTTGCACATTTTCCCTCTATTCCTCTAAACCCGTACCCCAGTATCTTATGCCTCGCCGTTCAACACATCAAAAGGAAAAACTGAGACAGACCTTTAGTTGCTGTCCTAGATAAAGTCTTATGTAACGGCTTACAGCAAAAAAAAAAAGTTTTTATCATGGACGGAGTAGCGACTGCAGTCGTTCCCAACTTTCTTTGTTTTAAATATAAACATGAAGTCAGATGAGACGTTTTGCAAGATTCCTTTCTCTTATTCAAAGGTCATCGGTTCTAAAGCAAATCCGGATTAAAGGCTAAAATCGACGAGGCCTTAAAACACTGCTCTTCCAGTCATGATGCTGATGTGTCACTGCCCCAACTTCTAAAAAATGCCTTTCAGACACAAATATTTCGAAATGCACCAACATGACCAAAAAGCTAAACCTAACAGGGTGTGTGTGTGTGTGTGTGTGTGTAATACATCAAAATGATTTCACCCTCCAGTCTTATACATACATACCCATGCAGAGGGAATTAAATGGCCTGCTCCTCATACATTTTCACTATCACAGTGTTTACATTTGCCATAATCAGACACTAGCAGTTTTAAGTATATCAATATTACACACTCATTTTGGCGGCGCAGCGCTCGAGGGCATGAGTCAGAGTGGTGCTCGGCAATCCACTTCATCCTCTTACTACGGCTCACAACCAAACCAACCGAGGCACGGGCTTATGCCCAGAGCAGGGCAATGGACGAAGCAGTTGATTTGGTTCTCTAGGGGGCACATTCATACAAAGTGACAGGAATTCCTGTTTTAAAGGCTGAGCTAATCCTTAATTTCCCTGAGGGAATATCAGCAGGATGAAGCTTGTGTTAGAAAAAGATTCTGGGGGGCTTTAATTCTGTGTTGTGCAAAAAGCCGGGACAATGTGACAGGAGGAGGGGATAATAACATTTTCCTCCTTTTATGTATTATTTACATTAGTCTCCCTATTTCAGTGGCAAATAATGAAGGCATTTTCTGAAAAGTGATTTCCAAAATATGTAGATTTCTTTTAAAATGAATCCCCAATGTGCTCTTTTCTGTTTAATCCAAATGCCACGGAGCTCAGTAAATAAACGCACAAACAGAAGACAAAGGAATAATGGACTTGGATGTCAGTCTTGATTCTTACACCAAGTGTTTAAGCAAGCGATTCAATAAAGTGAATCGATGGATTTGAATGTATTCTTCAGTTTGATTGGTCCATTGCTGTTAGACAGCCACGCAGGTAGAAAAACGCATCCTATATTAAAATAACTAATCGCTTAACTCGCCATATTTCTAGAGCACAATGAGACATGAAAGTATTAAGGGGGCCAAACAAAGTGGGCATGTTTTTCTCACCAGATATTTATTACATGTTTATAATAGAGTCCTGGGTAATAGGCACGGCAACATTTGGTCGTAGAATTAAAAAGGTAAGAACTTAAATTTTGAATCCTGTAATCAAATAAACAGATTTTTCTACAGTCTCTAATAGTTGTGACACGACTGCAAGGGATTAGTCTAACATGGTTCTTATGGGCCCAACGGTGACCAGCCCACGCCAGCCACCATTAGGGAAATTAGGCTTAATTATGCGACTGCTGGCGGTTGCTAACCCCAAATGGCCAGCAGCCAGATGGCCGAAGTAAGCATCTTCTCATCAGCGGAGACTGAAGTACTTGCCAGAGACGTCCAGGTGTGTTGAGAAATAATGACTTTAAAAGGTTTATTAAATAACACATGAATGACACACAAGGCTGTGTTCTGAGAAGAAACATAGAATCGACATATTTTCTTAGAGGTTAGTCATAACGTATAGGAAAACATGTTTTCTTATATGTTATGAGAGATTACATGTTTGGACAGTTTCATCAAAATCTGTCAAGTAGTTTACGAGTAAACACTGGAAGTGGTGAGAAAAACACTTATCGCCCAATGTGAAAGTGAAAGAAAGATTTCCGGATCCAATCCTGATAAAAAGCTGTCCAGTAGTTTATGAGCATAGACATAGAGCATAAATTGTGTAAAAAAAACAACAACCCTATCTTACAGTGTAAAACAAAAGAAAAAAGTCCGGACTCCGCCCCTTTTTTCAGACCCTCTTCCCTTTCACATGTTGAGGCCTTGCTGAACCAAAGTTTTAATAAAATCTGTCAAGTAGTTTGAATGATAAATGACGATTGTGTAAAAAAAAGAAAGAAAGTCCTACCAATGTCGTCAAATGGAACCTCCTGACTCCGCCCCTTTATTCACAACCCCTCAAATAGAATGTGTTCTTTTTTTTTAGGGTCGCGTTTTATTTCAACCTGTCCAGTGGAGTATGACTCCTGACTCCTGACTCCACCCCTTTAACGGGAACTACACCAAAATCTAATGTTTTCCTCCATGACACATGCCAAGCCCTACCACCAGGTTTCATAAAAAACATTATTTCTGAGTAATCCTTCATAAGGTCATCATGTTGAATAAATAATCATGCAACATCATGAGTGAGTGTGAGAAACCACAATAGAGTGGCAGCTAGTCAACACACTCACCAACATCCTTCCTCATTCCCTTAAATATCATCTGACGTTTCCCTTCAACATAAAGTAACTCACGGTGGATGAGAAAGGACTCTTCCATAAGGGATCAGCATAGCTATCCACTTTTGCTGTGATTAAAATATTGATTTTCGCTGGCTTTCAACATGTTGCAAACATCTGGGATGATAAGTACACAAGTGAAATACATATGAACATTCTGTAGGTCATTTATCTTTTAAAGTACATAAAGATTACACCGCCTTTAACAAGGCCTGATCGAGGCATGCCTACCAAACACTTCCATAGTGAGAATATCACAGAGTCCTTTTGTAGCAACAGGAAGTGTGAATGAAATGTGTTTGCTCGCAGATTGAGATCCGAGAAACGTGGTGGAATCAGGCCGAGTAAAAAGCATGGACATGAAAAACAGTGGTTGCAAGCAGAAACGGTGTACTGTAAAAGGAAAGAATAACGATATTTGAAAGCGTGAGAAAAGACAAGAGAACAGATTTAATCAATAAGGTGGGTAAAAATGGACAGCCCGACTCCAAATAGATTCTGAATAGAAGCCTATTGAGAAAGAAAATGCTGCTTTAAAAACACCCCTTTCCGATTGTGACAATAAAAGAAGTCAATAACGAGGAGGAAGTCCTCTGTGGAAGTCTCTGACCACGTGTTAAAGTAAACATGAGTAAATATCAAGCTCTTTCTTCATTAAAAGCATCACAATAATAGCACAAGACTGCCCCGATCACACCATAGATGGAAATTCTCATCTATTGGTCGCTTAAGCGCTCATCACACAGATGTTGAGATTGCTGTGTTGCCGCATGTAAAGACAATTTCTGATTAGACCACTGCTCATGTAAAATATCAATACAGGAATATCCTCTGGGGTTATTTAACTCTGAAAGGAGAAAAAGGTCCATGCAAACCCAGCTGATGTCTGGCATTTCCCATTCTGACTGCACGGCAGATGCAGCACGACTCCAGAGATCTCAGTGTTCCACGCCAGTAAACCCTGAACCCTTCACCTGAAAGAGCAGGCCGATGTTCAGTTTCACCTCACATCTTCCTTGATGGACGGGAAGACCTTTTCAGTCACTTCTGCACAAAAGCGCTCAACATCTGTCTGATGTAGGCTGAGGAGTTGAGGATTCCGGCAAATACTTCTAAGTTGCTCAGACGACTCAGAATCATCAGAGTCATTTCTTAGGTTTTATTATAGGACCTGTGTACCGCCCGGTGCTGCATGTGTCTCAAATTAGGTGATTTTTCACAGTCACAGTTTGTTGCACAGTCTGTTTAGTCATGTTGAGGCCAATCCTGTCCAGAGTACTTTGCTGTTTCTTATATATGGTATGCGAGAACATCAAAGCGACACATTTAAAGATCCGGGCTAATTTGTTTCCTGTGTGAGCACTACTGAGGGCAGTGCTTTTACTCTGGCTCCAGGCACGACATGTTTGAAGTCTGGAGGTGGGGCGGAGGTTGCTGTGGACCCAGCAGGTGGGAAAAGAGACTGCTGAGAACAGCAGAGAGGGAGAGGAGGGGAAGACGCCAGGCAGAGACCTAGACAGCGGAGAATGTCTGGGTTGGGGGCCACGAAACAGCCAGCAAACACACATGTGGCGCAGCAAGGATCGAGAGGGTGGCGTCTCTGATCGTTGTGGTACTCCCTCCGACAGATGGGTGCAAGAACCACAGAGATGCAGCAGAGCTTATCTTTTCTGTTGGTCCCCTTGTTATGAAGAGGTTTCCGGCGAGTGGGGTGAAATAGAGTTTATATAAACAGGCTTGTAAAATAGTGAGTAAATATGTCTGTGATACGGTGGTATTAGCTGAGACGCGACATAAACAGTGCTGTGAAAAATTAATAGACCCCCCCCTCGTGGTTTCTTCTGTTTTTGTATAATTCACATTTTTAATTGAAAATGTGTTGGATCTTCAGACAACATTTAACTTCGAAAGGCAACCTCAATTAACTAAAAACGCAAGTCTTGAAGTAGGCCTACGCTGTTGTCCCTGACACCGAGGGTATGTCCACAAAAACTCTTAAGTAAAAGATTAAATGATGAGTTATGTGGAGTAATTTTCATTTAAAAAAATGTGCCAAAAATGTACCAAATATTTTATATATATATATATATATATATATATATATATATAAAATAAATATTATATATCAAAGATCAAGATCAGGTTCATTCATATGCACCAAATTGGGACTAAATCAGATCAAGGGGTTGAGAAATGATTGCCCGAAATAATTTGGAGATAAAGCTCCCCCTAATGTTGGAAATATCCAATTTACCATCCCAAAATCAATTCAGTTCTTCCTCTCACTAAGGTAGAGAGGAAGAACTGAATTGAAAATTTTCCCTGAAAGAGTTTTTGAGTTAGAACAAGGATTTGCGTCTACAGACGTGGACGAGGCGGTGGGTGATTGTATTTATCAAACCAAAGAGGTTATCTACTTCCTTATGGGCTTGTGTAAAAAAAGTATTTCTTCCCCTTTAAAAAAAAATCCAGAAACTACTGAGTGAAATAGATTATCTACAAATGGAGTAGACTTGGAAGAAAAAGTGGAACTTATCAGAAGTGGCTGTCTTTTCAGAAAGTTGAGGAAGTTACAAATGTACTAAATAAGACACAAAAGGAATTGTTGGCGTCTGGCACCCCTTTAAGTGCCAGTGTTCAGAGCTACAATATATGAAAGATGCAAAACATGGCATCCATGCGAGAGTGAGGAAGTAAGTCTAACGAACCCAAAAGAAAGTTAAGGCTCGACGGAATTTTACCAAAACACACCTCGATAAATCTCCCAAGATATTTGGAGACTATTGTATGGATAGAAAGTTCTGAACTGTTGCACAGATATGCCCTTATCTACGGCATAAAGCAAACCACAAAAAGAACATTATGCTTGGAGTCAAGCATGGAGTCGTGAGTAAAATGTTGTGCTGATGTTCTTCTGTTGCTTCTTGGTCAAGGCTCTCATTCATAGAAGTCTGAGAGAGAATGTCAGGTCATCAGTCCGACAGTTGAAGGCCAAGTGAAAACAGGTTATGCAACAAGACTATGATCCAAAGCAGAAAAATAAGTCCACCTCTGAATAACTCAAAAGGAATAAAATGAAAGTGGTGGAGTGGCCCAATCGAAGACTGGACCTGAACCTCATTGAGATGCTGTGGTGGGAAATTGAAAGGAGCGGTTCCTACATAAAACATTCCACTGTGACCGCACTAAAGCAGTTCTCTGCAAAGAAGCGTGGGACAAAAGTCCCCCACAGCGACGTCAGCAGCTAATGGCTATTTTTTGGACGCTTTTGGTAGAAGCAAATAAAGGCGGTACGACTATCTGTTAACTTTAAGGGAGTCAATACATTTTATAGAAGAAGCTTTTGATATTGGGTAACCTTTTGCCTCGTCAATACATTTTTTTAATTCAATGCTTACATTTTCAGTTTGCACAGGTTTTATTTTTTATTTTGAGTGAAATTCTGTTGGAATGGCAAACGTAGTTTGGTATTTCCTCAAAAACAGCTGGAGTTTATCGGGAAGCGGGCTTAACAAACTTTATCCTCGCGCTCTGGCTTGACAAATCCTGAGATGAGAAACTCTGGATTTTCGGGTCGAGAACCGCTGATCTGAGTTGGTTCAATCAATTCTCAGTTTGTTCACTCTAAGTTAAAGTCGAGCAAGAGGACGATCAAAATCCAACATCAACGGATATCGTGCCAACCGGTGACGCTATGGTCGCCATGCTTCATGACATTTGAACAGGAAGTTTTAATGGGCTCACGGAAGTATATTCATTAAAAAAAGAGAAATGCGGCTTCATCAGAGAAGGAGAGAAAACTGCCTAGGAGGGAAAAGTATCTCCTAGTTTTTCTGAAAAAGGAGGTGGAATGATATTGGACAGATTTTTATTTTCATTTATAGGAACTAGGCGGCCACATCACTTGTCACTAGCTATGTCTTGGAGAGAATAACAATCTCAATTCTAAGCAAAAACATAGTGGATTCTCGTTTTAGCCAGAATCGCCCATCCCTACTATCTGAGGAACATTTTCTCTACACACTAATCAGGAGACCACTGACCCATTTCGACAAACACCATTATTAGCTCACCTCAACTCGTTCAAAGAAAGAATGGCTGCACACTACATGGGAGGACCACTATGCTTATCAGTTTCGGCTCACTATGTACACACACACATATGTGGAACTCATCACAATCGCTAAGTACCGTTCTACCTGCTTTCTCATACTACACAAACATGGGGCGTAAACATAACACACAAAGACGAGCATGCCAAACTCAACAGCTCCTGGAATGCTAACATGGTGGTGTTGGATTTCCCAGCTGCCCCTGCTCCGTCTTGGGTTGAACCCACTATAGTTTCTTTCAGGTCAGAGGTCAACAATGGACTAAATGTGACTGCCAGACCTGCTGTTAGCCCAACCTTCAGCTACCTCGGAATGAGCTGAAGCTCTTGCCAGCACTGCAAAAGTGATAGAAACCGCCTTGTTAACGCGATGAGCCTGCACCAACAGCAGGCAGCGCGACAGTTTGACAGCTACTGTGAGGAAGGACGACGGTAGTCAGAGTCCCGCTGTGAACCTGTCAGATAAAGATACAGATTCCAAGTTCCACAGAGCACCTTCACACTCAGTAGGAGTTTTACCAATCGCCCAATAAACAGAGAAACTCCAGAGACATTTTTTTCCCTTTAATGTAAACGGCGGCATATGCTCGATCTGATGCAGCAAATATGTTCTCTGCTAACACCACTCAGACAGAATGGGTCTGCTTGAGGTGAGCCAGGAATGGTGGCTGTAATGTAATGATTTGGTGTCGTGCCCAAGCCCTCTTAAAATGCCATCCAAGTCATGACACTGATAGAAAGGTTTCCCGCGGTACCATCAAGCTAATTGGATAAGACGTCATAGAGAAAATATATCCAAAGAGGCTTTGTGTATATATCAAAAGCCCACAGGAAACCGAATGTGCGGAAGCATAGTCAAAGCATGCGGGCCGATTTCATCCAAATAAAAGCTCAATTTTTTCAATTCAAATAAAATAAAGTTAAGAAAAGGCCCATGATTGGTCTTCAAGGACTAATATTAATATGAAATGCCTTAATTCTACACTTTGTTAATGGGACAGAGGATGTGGCTGTAAGCTCTCAGAGCGAATGTCCAGAACTCCATGCATTCCTCTGTTAATTTCTCCTCGGTGGGCAGGAACTCTCTCCCTGCCAGGGACTTTTCTCACCTCCAATTTGACTGCGGCAGCTGCCTGTGTTTGGACAACCCTTTCAAGGAAGTACTAGAAAAAGATCTCTTCCTGGGATCAGAATGGGTCATGGGGCCCTTGCAAAAACTACGGAAGGGAGTCAGGCTAAGCAAAGGCAGTAGCTAAAAAAGACACAAACATGAACTGAACAGTTCCAACAGACACCATCAAGTTCACTCCTGCATCAACCATCAGTCCACAGCGGCAGGATGAGTGCTAGACTGTGACCTTCCTACTCATAAACGCCCAGCTCTTTTAGGTGATAATGGAGCACAACGGAACAAACGTTTGAGGTGGCGGCAGCGTCAAACATGCTGGGGTCAGTGTCTATCCCGTAGCGGCCGCTGGGATGCAGCCTCCTGGGAAAACAGGCATTCCGTGGAGCAGAGCCGTACTGCCTGGTTACAAAAACACCACAGGTCTCGACGTGCATCCCATTCCAGAGCAAGCATGCCAAAAATGGAGACACAGAGCATATCTTCAACGAATAGTAACGAGGCGGATTAGGTTAGATCAGCGAACAAACAAACAAACCTTGGTTTCTGAAATAGCGAGGTAGATGCGGTGGACTATCTTTCTTCTTCTAAAACTAGGAGAGACAGCTATTCTCAATATGTGATCGCATTGGCTGAAGACCAACCGCAGTTACACAAATTTTACACAAGCAAGCTCAGTTGTCAACATATAGAGCGGCGGTTTTGTATTCCAATCTTTGTGTTGACATTGCAACCAACATGCGATGAAATCTGCTAGAGGCAGATCATACAGATCAAATCTCCTCTGACAGGATTACAGGCCTCCAACTTCCAGCAATGGATGATGAACAGGTTACAGAGCAAATCTGGTCAGAATGGGGAAAGGGAAAAAACACACACACCAAGCCACAGCTTGTGCCACTGTGGTAATGTGCTTAAAATGTATCGACAGTTTCGTTGTGCAAACTAATTCGGACACCATCAACAACAGCCCTGCAACCTGCGCAGCAACCCTGTGACCCTGCTAGACACCAAAACTCGCTCTGTGAAGCTCCGATGTTCAACAGGATTTTCAGGTTTGTGCATCATTCATTTCCTGCTATGTTAGGCTAATAATTGCCCAGAGCTGCCATTACCAAAGCTTGATTGCTCAAGTAAGATCAATGACACAATGTGCTCTTCAGTGCACCCACAGACGTTTGAGGCAGAAAGACACAGGCAGCCTCGACAGCATGACATCTCTGAATTGGATTTCCGATTAGAAGGGTTTTAATGTAATTATCTTGAGTACATTTTGCAGTCTGCTCTAAGTAACACAGTCATGCGTCACCTCGGGTTGCCCCGCAACACTTGTCTCTCAAACAAAGGTGGCTAGCACCGATCTCCCAGAGGATTAACAATATGCATTGATTTACAGACGTTCACCTGTCTATGAATGTCGGCATTCCAGTTAGCGTGCAGCGAAAGCGCTTGAGTTTTACAATGCAGCACTTAGCTTGGACATTTATCTTAATACGTCTACAAGCCATGTTTCACTTCTCTCTGAAGACATAAAAGCCTACGTGGCCTAAAGATGTGGGGGCCTTAAAACAACAACGCTGCTCTTGTTGCAAACTGCACAATGGCTGTTTGAACTGAGGATGCATTAGGAGAACCTTATATTTTCTTCAGTGCAATATCCTTCAGCCGAAGGAATTTCCGCTATCCTGCATTGGGGAGCCTATAATTCAGATAACATCTACAGGACAAAATGAGGACTTATCAGATCTGTGCCATTCAATTTTCTTTTTTTAATATTAACCAGCAGCTATCATACAGTGGAATTAAACAGATAGCACCTTCGAACAAGGTCCAGCCAAGTTCCTTTCTCTTAGCACTGGGAAGAATTTGATGTTATCTTGTAATACTGAAGTCACCATGGAGAGGGGACACGGGGTCATTAGCAAAGACTTTAACAATATCTTCCATTTTAGGTAAACGTGTCCCGTTCTGTAACCCAGCACCTCAAATCGGTTTCTAGGCATTGTAATCTGAGTACTGACTCCTACGACAGTATGTGCACAACTTCTATGTGGTGCATCGTCGGGAGAGGAGAAACAAACAGATGTATGCCCAGCCTTCTACAGCTACTTTTATTGGCAGGTTTTCAGTCCCTCCAGGAAGTTGTGACATCACAGTCACAGCAGCTAATGTTAGAACAACAATAACTGTGCTGCATGAGTTTGCAGTTTTGTGCCTATTATCACAAGTTCGCTGCAACTTTGCCCAAATTTCACCAAAAGTGTAAAACTCCCAAGTTGAGCTTGCAACTTCCTTCTTTTTTAATCTATTCTGTGGATGTGAAATCAGATATAGGGTGTTTCGTCTAAGCATGTCTTGTTATTTGGTTTCTGCTGTCCTAAGAGGAGTATATAACAAATATTTCCCCAAAACAATAAAGAAAAGGGAGCCAAGGATGGAGTCCTGGTGGATACAAATGTCAAAGGGGCTGCTAAGGAGAAGCTGTAATTAAATATAGCCATTGAGAAATCCCCCTACGAAATACAATATGCAAAGCCGGGCCCCGTATTTCTAACCTAAGTCAATCCTCGAAGGTTGAATCAGAAGCAACAGGACTTTATTATTAGTCCGGCACCATTACAAGACAACGTGACACAACAAAAATGTTTTTTAAAAAATAGTGCCAGAGAAAACCAAGAAAACCTTTCTTCAATTAGATTCTTCTTTCACTGCATTCAGCAGCATCACCACCAGGTCCTTCAAGATGAAGAACATTTATTACCAGTATGGTTTATTTTCTCCAGAGAGAAAATTACAGCCAGGAAGACTTGAGAAACAATCTTTGGAAAACTGCTTATGCTTTCAGTTACTGTCAGGTTGGTGAGACCACTTGCATGAGGGCAAGGAAGACTTGTACTTGAGTGGTTATACTACCACTACAGTAGTCTGCTCTCTTATCACTAAACCAGAATGAACAGCAAATACAGGAGCAGGAAAAGAAGCTTTGATTTCACTTCACAAAAACCTCTACAAAGTCGAAACCCCTTCTAACCACAGTAAGTCTTTGATGGGCATGAAAGGCACATCACATATTGATCTTACCATGGGTTTCCTCTAACAACCACTTCCAGATGAAACCCAGCAGAGCTGACTCACTCAAGAAAAAGACAGCCCCAAATCCATGACTCTTAGAAGATGTTGCCACACAGATACAATAAAGCTTCTTGGAAATGAGTCTTCCCTCTGACAGCTGTCTTCATTCCCCACCTTCATCACTGAGTGCTTCACTTTATTTAAGCAATCAATCATATCCGGGTTCCTTTTTTAAAGAGACTGTGAGACGTTTCATTGTGGGATATTCTTTCATTATTACCCACCGGCTGCTTTATGTACATTAGAGTACACTTGGTAGGGACTCTGGGCTGGCAGCTAACAAAGAAGCGTGCAATGGCTTCTGCCTCGCACTACTTTAAAGATTTGTTTATTTAGCAGCGCGAAGAAAACATTAGGCTACTATGTGTGACTAGCCGGGAGTATTTATTATGTTTTACTAGGAGCAGTAACAGAGGGTGAAAGCTCGATGTTGAACACGGACAACGCCGTTGGCTGGTCCCGTTCTCTTACATCCGCCTCTCCTTCCCTCTTCCACAGCCTACCTGAGCAGACTGGAGAGCGGGTGAGAGGAGGCTCCGTGCCCGCTGCTGTTGCCGCTTCCACCGGTCCCAGAAGATCCACCGCCGGCGCCGGCAGACTGTCGCTTCCCGGATAAAAGCTTATCCACAGCGGCCAGGTTTCCCGTCCGCGCCGCTTCGAGAAGTTCCTGCTCCCTACCCATAGCGAATCCCGGTAGAAACCGGAGGAGGCGCGGGGATGAGAAGAAAAAAAAAGGGGCTGCGGGGAGGTTGATTCCTCAGCGATCACCCTTTTTTTCTTTCTTTTTTCCCCCCTTTTCCCAACCTCAAGTTATTCCTCAGTAGTGCTACTGTGGAGTAGAAACAAAAGCTCCATCCGAACCCGGATCCGTCCCTCCGTCCGTCCTGATCCAAGGTGCCGCTGGCGCTCAAGAGGAAAAGTTTGGTTCAGCCGCACGGTACCACCATCGAGCAAACTTCCTCTGGCCAGTCCCATGAGCCTCGTCCGTCACTTCCTCGTAACGACTCCTTCTCTCGGCAGCTCCAATCTGAAACCCTTCACTCAGGCATACAACCTCTGGCTGCCCCGCCCTATCTGCTACGAGGAGGAGGAGGAGGAGAAGGAGGATGGATGATGAAAGGCGTGGATGTGCATAAGCAATATGTCGTCTGTGCTGTGTAGGAGACATGCAGTGAGGCATGGAAGATTCCCATCCAGCACTTTTAAATATCTGTTGTACATCTGGAGTACACGTTTCCCAACCTAACCTTAATTATTAACTGTCACTGAGCGCACATATGTTATACTGCGGACTCCATAAATAGGTAGGGTAGAAAAACTCCATTTATTCACATAAGGAAAATGTAAGGGTTCAAGCAGCTGAAGAACACGAGAAAGTGACTGTGGTACTTAAAGTAACCGTTTGACGTAAAAAGTAAATGAAAATAATAATACATTTAATTTATAATGCACTTTACATTTGGATCAAATCTCAAAGTGCTACAAAGCAAAAGCAGATAAAAGCATCAATAAAAAATAAAATAATAACTATACTTATACGTATTCAAAATAAATATATATGCAGTCAGTATATAGGTCAGTGGGGTCTGACATCGTATGATGACATCGTATGATGTCAGACACCACTGTACTGTACTTGGTAAGATAAATTGCAATTATTTAATGAGACAAACTCTGACCATATTGATATGTTTTATTTGCTTTTTTACCAGTGTGTATGATGTCGGTCGAAAACGAGGAACGTTGGTACGACAGATATATCAATCAAAACAGGAAACTTTTGCAATTTCTGATGCTTTCACTCCCACTCGGTTATTGGGAGTTGCTTGGGAATTTAACTGATTATAAGTTTACTTTTTTGGTGTCATATTAGCTGTTTCACGAAAATTTTTGAACCCCACTTATCTTAGTTCACATTAATCAATAAGCTTGACAATTGTCCTTACTTGCAATTGAAAAACCATTGAACCTTACTGAAAAGTTAAATCATGAGCATTGTATTTAAAAATGAGCACTCTTAGCGTATAAAATCTAAAATAAACGTTGTAGCAAACTGTTGTAAGATTGTCGCTTGTTAGCAGTGCCGATAAAGTTGGTTCAAAACAGGAAACGGAAACGTGAAGACTACGCTAGCAATCCAAACCGGAAACTAGCATTTTGATGTTAGCATGTGGTTGATAGGAGCTGCCTAGATTTGATAAATTGTAAGTATAATTTACATTGCTTTTTGTGTTATTTGCCTTACAATCTGAAAAATATTGAATATTCTTTTTGTAAAGTGATCCAGACATGCTACAAGAAAAACTAAATTGGTTAACTTAACAGACACCGTTAACTATTTAATCTGTTGGTGCGGTTGGGATTCGCATATTGATGATTTTGAAATGAAATTGTGATCATTCTTATAAGTCGAGTATAACTCTAGATAATACATGTAGATCACATAGCAGTAACGCTGCCATTAATCATTTATTTGAGAAGAATAATGTAGCATCGCCAGACTAGTTGGTAATGTAACTGTTCATCGACTGTCTTGTTGATTTTACAGAATCTGCTACTTCCCGCAAGTGTTAAAGGGTCTGAGGTTATTATGGCCGATCCTGCACGGATTAAACCTGAACGTTCACCCGAAAGAATAAAGTCTAGTAACGCGGAGCCTGCCCATGTTAAACCACTGGAAACTGGGGGAGCAACAACTAAAGCGAAGCCTAGAGACGAAATCAAAGAGTCATCTTCGGAAGATCCGCACAAACAGGATTGTAAATCTGTGAGTTCTATTGCTTTGTATCTATAATATTAGGGGAAGAAGTGAATATGACAGGGCGATATTTCAATATAACTTTAATGTGATACGTTAGATCATAAAATATGATTTAGTGGAGGATCCGAGTTCTAAGGTGCGATTAGATAACATGTTTACTTCCACAGCAACACAGTTCATTAAAGTAGCTAAAACCCTGCTGGCCTGTATTTTATTTGCTCCACCGTTTTGCCATGTGAAATGAACATTTAGTCATTCTTGAGTGCAAGAGTTAATTTTAAATTGATGAGAGGGGTCTGCTAGTGATTGAAATGATCTCATACATATCTCTAACTTTATATTACCTAATTTTCAATATTTGCAACATGATGTGACAAATATTGTCTTTTCCTAGATTGAAAGCAGGGCCTTACTTCATAACATTTAAGAAAATTAATGTTGTGTGTTTTTAATTTACCAGTGTGTCTTTTTGTATTAAATATACAGTCCTAACAAATGTTTTTTTTTGTGAAGAATTCTTATTGTAGTATTATTTTATGCTAGTACCAATATGAAATAAATTATTTCAGCTATATTGATATTGAGGTATTTTATCAACAATTTCATCATCTGTCTATTGAGGCTGGGACATTTTGTCAACACTTTTGTCAATTTGATAGCCTTCACAAATTGTATCCATACAGGAAATTATCTAAATCTATGATGAAAAGTGTATCAAAATGATATTTTAAGAATGAAAAAATGTCTAAATAATCATATGTACAATTAAACAAAAAGGCAAAGATATTAAAGTTGTACTTTACCCAAAATTGTGTTTATTTTAATCGACAGATACAACTTATAGCGGGAACAAAACTTATAAAATAGAGATGCGAGCAAATCTTCCCTTTTACAAACTAAAAGTCAACAGATTTTTATTGACTCACCCATTGATTATGAAACCCAAATTTAAAAAAAGATTTCCTGGATAAATCTATTTGATGAATAGACTAAATGTGCACCAATGTACCATATTGCAATCTGTGCATATGAGTTATTCATTACCCTGATGCAACATATTATTAATATTGTCTTTAATCCACTGTATGTATAGAACATATGCAAATAAGTCAAATAGCATCTTAATAAAAAAAAAAAATCCGGAATTTATTTGCCAATTTTAACGTTTCAGTGGCTCTAAACAAGTATTTTTTTCACTGTGAAGGAATTGGCAACTGGGGACGATGAAGAAGAAGGATCTGCAGACCAGGCTGCTGCCAAAAGACTCAAGGTGGAACCAGAGAAGAAAAAGGAGAAGCGCCAAAAAGTTGATGAGGATGAGATTCAAAAGATGCAGTAAGACTGGAATTTCCAACAAAATATTTTTTTAATTACACAATCATCTGCAGCAAACCTCACCGGTCCCTGTTTTTGATATGTCTGAACAGAGTTTTAGTGTCGTCGTTTTCTGAGGAGCAGCTGAACCGCTATGAGATGTACAGACGTTCTGCCTTCCCTAAAGCTGCTATCAAAAGGGTAAACATTTATCCACATTGACACTGTTTTCAAATATTCAATCTCCTACGGCTTGAGATAAAATAAAGATTATTATTATAGATGTCTGTTGTTTTTTTTATTTCAGCTAATCCAGTCCATAACTGGGTCTTCAGTGTCTCAGAATGTGGTGATCGCCATGTCTGGTATTTCCAAAGTTTTTGTCGGGGAAATAGTTGAGGAAGGTGAGTGGCAGACTTATTAAGTAACGACCAAACTGAAGAAAATTGAAAAAAATAAAATAAAAAAAAGATGGTGTTTTTGTCAACTATTATTTAAAGATTATTTAAAGTTTTTTTTTCCCTCACAGCATTGGACGTCTGTGAGAAGTGGGGAGATACGCCACCGCTTCAGCCCAAGCACATGAGGGAAGCTGTGAGGAGGTTGAAGAGCAAAGATCAGATTCCCAACTCCAAGTTCAAGAACATCCTCTTCAACTGAAGCCCCTGTTCTTTGGATCGTGTTGAGACCACGGACAGACCAACAAACGGTGCCTAGCTTGTAAAATTCATGGTGAAGCCTCTTTACTATAGAGCAGTATGGCTATAGAGTCTTTAGCCATGCTACATAATGTAAGCAGGAGATTTTCTCTACATGAGGCAGACTGAGGGATGAAGGAGAGATCTGTATCCTGACCTACCATTCGCCGGTTCAATGGAAATCCTTGCTGGAACGAAACCTTCACGTAACACGACATTATATTCATGTATTATGGTTGTAAATACATTCTATACTTATTAAGGAATTAGTGAACATTGGGGAAAATCTTATACTGGGAATATCGTGTGACACCTTTTTAGTTTCAAATGGTTTAAATTATAGAAATATGCAGTTTTTGTAGTTTGGAAGACATCATCAGAAATTATTTCGAAAGTTTTTGACTTTGTAAAATTATAAAATCTCTTGTGTGAGAAGCTGACTATCAAATTACTCCATCATAAAGCTTTATCACCGGATATTTTAAGAATTGGTTGGCCATCGAGAATGAACCATTTTCTTGATTAACAGGATCATTATCAGGCAAAATTTTGACTTTTCGCTTAGGTCATCTAAAATGTGTGATGTTGGTTTAATCATGCTAAAAGACAAATATGTGATCAGAGGGTCATCGTGGGTGTCCATCAGAAGTTTGTAATTACAGATGTTTCCACTGGAACTGAGACATCGAAACAAAGAAACATCACAATCTTAACAGTTCCATAAATAATGAAAAATGAAATGGTGATCAGCCACAAAATTAGAACCAGGTTTTGTTACTAACGTTGCTGATTTGTGTACACTATATTAAATTAGTTTGTAGTCAAATTACTGGAATAAGTCTTTGGAAAACAAATCAGGGTTGTTTTTTTACTACAAAAACATGGATTCAATAGGTATTTGTTTTCTATTCAAAAACCCAGAAGATACACAACTGAATTGTGTTCAGCAATTATTCCTTTATTCTTTCACTTGAAATATTTTTCACATACTAGCTAAGGTTCACAGAACCAATTATATTCAATTCTTGATTAAGTGGTAAAAGAAATTACAAAAAATTAATTGTACCTACACAACTGTCAAGAATACTGCCTACGGGGTTTCCAACATTAGTATCTTTCAGAGAGCTCTTCACGAAGACTCCTCAGTCATCCGTTACAGTGATTTACATCAAAACAAGTGCAAATACCGGTGAATTTATCACACGAGTGCAAGTAGTTCACAAGGCATAAACCAAACCTTACTACAGTACATGCATCTGCTGTCCAACGGCAAACATTGTCCCTACTGGGGACTCGTCTGAAGAGAGTCTCGCTTCATCTCCTGAATGCACGGTTGTGAGCAGATGGAGCTCAGAGCACCGGTTTGTCAGCGGCAGAGGGACGCTACTTCACGTTGGTGCCTGACTGAGGAGAGGGAAACCTGGTAAACATTACAGCTACATGTAAGGCCATGCAAAAACAAACACTTACAGGTGCTAAGATCACAACTAGAGGTGATATTGAGGTCAAAGGGCAGCACATCTGCATCGTTAAACTGACAGAGGGATGACTTGTTTCGTATTTCTGCATGTCTGAAGAGCAAAAACCTGCTGAAGCAATTTCTTTCCTTGAAGAAGTCCCCATCAAACGGGTGGTGTTCGTCATCTCTGTCATGTGCTTGATTACACCTCATCTGTATTGCTTAAATATATCACACATTCCTCTTTCAGAACGTGAATCTGTCATTAATAGCTTGCGAGGACACCAGAGTGAAAGAAAGATAAGTGAATGTAGAGAAATGACGTTCTGAACGCAGTGCTTGGGCAGGTTGCAACCACCAGGGGTCTCCTCCAGCACACAGCTGCAAACATTAAGCAGGACCTCCAAAAGACAAAACCACTGAATAAACCAGGGAGCATTTGTACAGAAAGGAGAGTTTCATATGAAAAGCATTTAGAAAGTGAATGCCGGACTGCTGAAACCGTCTTTTTGATCCATCCATCCATTTAAAACCATGCACATAACTTTATATGCATAGAAAAGGGAAATACTTGATAGTTTTTGATAGGAAGCGGGACCGGATCAGAATTGAAATAGTGAAAGGTATCCGTTAATGTGTGCATATTTAACTAGGACATCAATGGTATTTGATTGATAAGGCTTTAAATACACTGTGACGTAACTGCTGTAACAAAAACATGAGATTTTTACAAATCAAAATAAATACAAGCAAAACTAGCAAAAATTGACAGCGATGTCACTGTGTGCATGTTAAGAAGTTATAAAAACCCCTAGCAGTCCAAACTGTTTCCTAGCAAGCCACAAAACATTTGAAGGAGATTAAGTTAACTAGTTTAATCCCACACTGGTTTAATCCCGAGAGTGAAAAGACTAAACCAGGAATAATACTGAAACTGCTGCGCAGCCTACTCCCCAGGACCGAAGAGGAGCGATCCAAAGGCTCGACCTTCAAGCACAGAGCACATTGTTTCACAGCACAAAAGAAGTGATCAACCTTTCATCACACAGAAAAATAACACTGAGAACGCCGAGAACTTGACGAGAGTGTGTATCCATTCCACCCCTGGCGTTAAAAAAGCAAGTTGGAAAATGAGATCCATCTCTCTCTCTGTGAAAGACAATGTGAAGATCTTCCTTTACTCAAAAAAAAAAACACTCACTACGTTACCTTTTACGACATATTTTCATCCGGTAACGGCTGATTTCAACTTCTTAATACTTTAAAATGAAACAAGTAATGTACATTACTAAGTTTCTTTGGCTTTATGACTTTGCTGACTGTTCATAAAGCGTGTTTGACGCTGAGAGGTGGGTGGTAGAGTAAGGAGGGAGGGCCTGATGGACTAACAGCAGTCAGACAGTGTTAGCACACGGGAATTGGGGGAATTTGGCATGTGGCCAACATTTCTCTGACAACTGGAGAGAATTAGAGATTGGAGGATGTTACCCACGCATGCTGTGTGAGAAACACTTAAACCACTCAGAGAGTTTACTGTCCACGCTGATTTGGTTGAGGAACGACCCAAATCATTTCTGTTGAGTGGAACGGTCAGGGATGTTTAGACTGCCGGGGGAGAAGTTTCACCACTGATCGGTTCCCTTTCAGTCGAGCAGCTCTTTTGTAAGATAAAGAACAGTGAGATGCATTAAATAGGCCTGGCATCCAGACATGTTTTGAAAGAGTCTTGCTGGTTCTTGACATTCAGCTGGATACATCCACTCACTGTTCCCGGAGGAGGAGCGTTGACGGAGAAGCTTCAGATATGACGGAGAAGCTTCAGATATGACGGAGCCAAGAGGCTCAGAGGGTGAAGGTGGGCTCATATTTCTTGATTTCCAGGAGGAGATGATCTCTATCGCTGAGGGCCCGGTGGAGAGCGGCTTGAGCATCAGAGAGCTGCGACTCCAAGGTTTGTCTCTGCGAAGGCAGGATCAGTGGATTAAGTTAACTACAGCTGGGATACACTTTAGCGAACTGCAGCAGTTCAAGTAGTACATTCAGGGACATGAAGTAGTCTTTTGTTCTTAAACACTTTTGCAGAAGCTCCATGTATGAGAAATGGGACAGCTTGATGTTCACTGATAGAGCAAACTGTTGTAGATTTGAACAAGAGCAGAACCTGTGATTTTAACTCCTTGACTATCTTACTATCTGACCAGGAAAGAAAAGGAACAAAACGCCTTGTGAAATATACTAACTCTAAACTAAACAGCCTCAAGGTGGATACAGCAGTGATATTCATTCTCACACACGAAGCAAAGAACTGCTTTTGTTCATAGGATTCCTGAGATATGACCAGAACCAGAATCACAGCCATCACTGAGGTCCTGCACGCGTGTTTCTGTGGAGGATGCCTTTATAACCTGTTTCTATGAGGTAGTTTGGATAATGAGGGAAATGCACAAGACAAATTGAGTCCTCATATTTATATACTGTATATGGCTGATTTGTTAGGTTTTTGACAAGTGCACTGTTCTACAAAGCAAAGTTCTACTTCCTTTGTTTTATGCCAAATGTATATAATAACACTTTCAGCTCATTTACACGAGAGCTTTCTCGGAAGTTGATTTTAATCCAGTTTTATTTTGGTCTAGGCACCAGAGTACTTTTTGGTTGTTTAATGGAGATCCCCTTGCTGGACTTTGCAGTATTTCTCCTTGATAAGCAGAACCGAAGCTTCATGGATATAAGATGGTGCAACAGAAATGCGTTTAGGCTACACAGTAATTTAAGAGAAGGTCAGACAATTGCTGATAATACAGATATCTCAATAATTTAGGAAAACTATATTTTTCCATGAACTAAACTTTTCGCAGAATTTTGAGACAACAAGGTCCAGGCTGTCGTCCCCGACAGCAAAGCTATATCCCTGAAAAGAAAGTAATTCCCCTGATCGAACTCCTCAAATGAAATGTGACTCATCAATAATCTCAAACAGTCCAGATTGACTCAACATGACTATTTGTATGAAGTCAGCAGTATGCTCTAAGATCAGATCCCATAGTGACTCAATGATGAGGATAAACACAGTTAACTAGTTTTCTGAGTTCAGTATTAAAACTAAATAAATCTCGTTGTGTAAATTCATGTGCACTAATTTGGACATAATGAGAGAAATGGTTGGAAAGTAACTAAAGCCAAAAGACTGCCTTTGCCAAAAAAGCCCCCATAGTGAGTGAAATATGAACAGCGACAGCTAAATATGACAAACACAATGGAGGTCTCCTTGAGGCGGTTCATATGAGCTAAATATGGAGTAAATTGGACCAATTGTTAGGAAGTTACATCAGAAAAACAGCATTGTTCGTATAAAAGCTCCCCCCTGGTGTGTAAGAGATGAACTATAAGAGTATTATATGATGAAAAAAAACAAGATGGATCTCCTGGAGTCGATTCATATGCACCAAATTTGGACTGAATTGGACAAACGGTTGAAAATGATGGCCTATAAACATTTTGAGCTGAAGTTCCTTCTCGTGGTAGAAATATGTGACTGAAATTTCCCATAATCCAATTCAGTTCATTTTTGGCATTAAGGTCTATGGGGGCTTAAAACCTGAAAATGATCCATGAAATTGTTTTTGAGTTATCGTGTTAACACGAAGGAAGAGAGTATCTCCTTTTCGTAGATACAATTATCTTGTTAATATAGAAAAATCATGGCAATTTCTTTTTTCTCTCAAGTGAATGAATTACACTCCAGTTTTTATCCTACAAAGTGGGTACCGAATAAACATTTCCTCTTTGATAAAGGAATAGGTAGGAACTATGACACTGATACTTCCAGGTTCCTCTCTCAATTCATGGCGACAGACACAATACGCTGAAAAACTTAGAATACATGACTGATTTGAGTCCTTACCTCGATCTGCCCTGGAAAAGAGCAGGAACTGTTTGAGTTGTCAGAGACACCCACATGAACACCTGCTGAGGTTTTAGTGTCTGTTCCTCCAGCTGCAATCAAGAAGGAAATGATGAAATTCACTTTCTGTTCGTCTTTTTTGAGCTTGTGGTTTCAGGATTAATGATCCTGCCGATATCTGGGTGTATTCACAACACTGACCAAAATAAATGTCACGGGGCACAAACTTCAAGTTAAAAAAAACCCAATGTGTTCTTTTTCACCTTTGAGGATCATAATGCCGTCTTCACTGCGCTCCAGGAGCAGCTGATCCACGATGAAAGATGCTGGGACCGCTTGAGGGGCTGTTGGGTAGATTTTAGGGCCATCATCCTAAAGAGGGGAAAAAAAAGTTGACGACCTCAACAGCGACCTCATTTGTCCTCAAGTAAGCTTTTTGTGAGAAAAAGCTGCATCTAATATTCGTGTATATACAGCTTCAACAACTGACCTTCAGAGTGATGGAGATGTTGCTCAAGTGCAGCTTCATTGGCTGACCGTCAGCACTAAACTCGTCTTCAAGGAAAGGACCTATGTTGGCCACTGTGGAGGCTAACAGCTCTGCCTTGCAGTCTTGCACTCTTATATCCAAGTTGCCCAAAGACTCAGCCGGAGCAGACTGTCGGGTAGCAGATGGACCCGTTTCTGCCCGCAGGCACACAGCGGGAGAGCTCTTGCCACCTGGTTTCTGGACGGGCCGGTCTGGAGCTGCACAAGTGAAAAGGAACAAATAGGAGGGTAAAGGTAAAAGGAAGATAAATGTAAGAGGTGACAATTTCCCACTGCAACAATGTGCTTTCTTGTAGAAAGATTTTCTCATTTCGAGCCATTCGGTAAACAACCCTCCCACCTCATCGTTGTTGTTTTGTTTTTCAATTATTTACAGCACAAAACCTGGCAGGATTTGTTTAGTCCCTTTTCAGACATGATTCCTGGTGAATATCAACAATATTCTTTCAGGCTCACAGATTGTCAGTCAATATTCGTATATTCAGCAACAAGCAGGGACATTTCCATATCGTGCTTCTTGTGCCATGGAACAAGATTGCCATTGGTCCAACAAACTATAAAAGCGCTTTATAAATACAGTCAATTATTAGTACAGTCAATTATTAGTACAGTCAATTATAAGTACAGTCAATTATAAGTACAGTCAATTATCCATTTACATACTAGTAATAGCAAACAGTCAATTATGGTTGCCAACCATCATATAACTCAACAGAGGAGAAGGATTGGGCAGGTGAACATGGCAGAAGACGCATCCTCTTATATTAAGGAACATGGCAGGTGAAGAGCGGTTTGTGTCCAGTGTTCTTGGAATACATTTAATATGATGCGAGTTTGTGTGAATAGTGAAGGAAAGAAATCTCATGGCAACAATAATCCAGCTTACTTTGTATATTTCCTGCCAACAGGTCTGATATCCTGATGTTGCCCATCTGCACAGGGCTCAGACTCTGGACTTCTACAGCCACAACCTGTTCTTCTCCCTTTACCTCCATGGTGCAGGCAGATCCACTGAGCATCAGCAGCAACACTGAGGACTGAAACCACAGATCGATGCAGTGGAAACCCATTTAATAAGTCTGTGGGATATTCATTTGTTCAGGAAAATAATGTAACTTCACTGGAAAATCAATCTATATGTGAAATCTGTTATAAAAGCTAAGTTACCCACCATATCCTGTGACACGTCCTCAGAACTTTGGGACAGAGAGCTGCTGAGGTCAGCCGATGAGCCTCCCTCTGTCCCTGGAGCTGGGCTGCCACGACTACCAGCAGGCGTGTTGTTCTGACGCATGGATGCCATACCTGACTCTGGAGACATAACGCAAACGTAATATATGTTATCTGTGTGATTCAAAGTAACTGCTTAAAAGGATTTTAAGTACCAGAGTCTACCAGAACAAAGCTTTTAAGTACCAGAGTCTATGAGAACAAAACAATTGTCGCTGGCATCACTGTCCACAGAGAGGTTTTCATCAGGCAGGCTGCCATCCAAGATAGCACTATCAAAGGAATGTTGGGAAGGAGACTGCTTCATGGACTGGCGCAGGCTAGAAGCCAGAGATGGTTTGGACTCTTCTGAACGTTGGACCTGTTCCCTATGAACACGCACACATGCACACACACAGGTTAAGGGACAGCCAGCAGCAGAATGCGGTGCACAGTACAGCAGGAGAGCACTGGTGCTTACTTTGCCTGTGCACTGAACAGTTTGCTCATCCCTGAGCCACGACTCAACATGCTGAAGGCATCTTTTGTAATCGAAAATGCCCCCTTGGTCAGGTCCAGTGAGGCACTGATGGCATCTTTGGTCACGTCCTTGGTGACGGTAATAGCGCTCGACAGCTCTCCCTCCAGGCTAAAGGAGGATGGTTCACGAGAGAGGACGGGGGATTGTCCAGGTGTAAGAGGAGGTGAAAGAACAGTGGTGTCCTGTGTTGTCAAACAATCCAAACCCTCCTCCACGGCTTCACACGCCTCCTCCACCGGCCCATCGAGCTCTTCCTGATCAAAAGCAGTTTTGACTGAGGAGATGCCGTTTTCCAACCCACTTTCCTCCATATCTGCAGGGTGATGGGTGGGTGACATGTCAGAGTCCGTCATGCTTTGACTGTCTGTCTCTGGGGTGGGAGGGACCTCTTCCTCAAGGTCTGAGCACACTGGAGGCAACAGGAGACCCAGCTCTGCAGAGTCCACCGAGAGAGCAAGACATACCGTAGATGGTTTTGCTTTCTGGCCATTAGCCTGTTTAACACCTCTTAGATCTTTGTTCAATTCTGCCCCCAGTCCGGTCATGGCATCCTTCAATCTCAGTAGGGCGACATACTGGTAGTGGTTGACCCACATCTTCACTGGAGTGATGGCCTGGACCAAGAAGTGGAAGGAAGCCAGCGAAGCCTCATCCTGCTCTAATGAAGGTTGGTCGGGTCTGTTTGGAACGGTGGAGAAAGGCGATGAAGCGGTTTTAAAGGCCGATGGTTGACACATCCACACAGACATGGCAAAGGGCTCCACAAAAGGCTGGGTTCTGCCTTTGGGGAATAGCCGGGCTCCGTCAAAACCCAGAGTCACACGGGACAGACTGAGAGACCACACATCCTGGGATCGCTGCTGCTTTCCGCCCAGAGGTCGAGGCTCAGTTTCTTGAGAGTGCTGGAGGAAGGTGGATGGGAGGGGATGGAAGGCACTCTGGTCTCTGGGGTAGGGGTACGGAGCAGGCCGGAAGAAAGAGCAGTTAGTGAACTTCACATAGGTGCGGTGGAGGTCGGCTCTGGAGCTGTGAGGGCAGTGGCGAGTGTTGCTGAGAATCATCTGGGGTACAGTGACAGAGAGGGATTGTGGACGCTCCGGATGCTCCAGTATTGAAGAATCCAAGGGGACTATCAGCTATAGAGAAGAAGAAGAAAATAAACCAGTTGATACAAAAAAAAACAAAAAGGTTCTGATGACAAAAATATAGACAAAATATCTGCATTAATTAACCTTGAGCTGAGCAGCATCCATGCGGATGTCTACGTGCTCGTCAACCTTGCTGCTGTCATGCAGATGGTAGAAAGCTTTGACCTGGTCCAGGGTGTGCAGAAGACCCCTGGAGAACAAATTAATCCACAGAATGCTGGCCGGGTCCACAGAGAGCTGGAGGCTATTGAGCTGGGCATAGAGGTTTGAGGTGGGCACTAGAAGAAGGAAGCAAGAAAAGCTGTCAGATCTGTGATTGATCATTAGTGACTGTTACATTAGAAGTACAAAGACAATCTGAATATTAATTATCAGTAAGTGCTGATCATTTTCTAATTGTCAAACATTAAAAAAAGTTCAGTTAGAAACGGGTCTACAAAGCTATTTAACAAGTAACAGCATGAAATACAAGAGAAATAGATGGAAGTAGAATAGATTAACAGATGTTAAGGTAAGATTGGAAAAGATGAGATACGAGCTCTGTGCAATTACAATAGATACGAGTAAAGAATAATAATATTCAATATAAAATATAAAGTAGAAATAAAATATATCAATAAAATAATGTATAACAGTTTCCATAACATAAGGTGGATGACAACTAGTATGCGGGAGGTCCTAGGTGAGAAAGGCACCTGAACCATGTACAGATAATTCACATATATTGCAAAAAAGGCAAGAAGGGCATACAGCATACAATCAATTCCATCAAGAAATCATGAGTGTGTAAGACCACAGAATGTTGCACTTGACCTATAAGTACTGCACATTGCACACAGCAGGTTAAAGAATGTGATAATACCATTGCATCATACCTGGTAAACTGGGGTCATCTGGAGAGTAGTACTCTGTGAACTGTAAGTGAATTGCGGGAACGTTGTCTGGTAGGTGCAGAGCTTTGCGGTTGCAGGATAATAAAGACTGGGTCTTTTTGTTTTGACGGCCCCTCGTCGACACCTGAAGGTTGGGGGGCAAAGCAAAAAGCAAAGGCGCATGTACAAATAATTAAAAGATCTGATGATTTGACATTTATCTGGTTCATTCAACCAGAGAACCTGAATTACTCGACTGAAGTAGGTTAGCAGGTACAGTATGTTACATGAAACAAAACTTAACCCCCATGACACCCCAACAATGGTGCAGAAAATTTCCCCTGCGTCTCTCTAGTTCTATCAGAGGGGGAACCACAAGTGTCTTGAATCTTAAAATAACTCTGCAACTGTTACTTTGTTTCATGATGCAAAATATGGCACATTCAAAGTCAAAATGAAGAAGCAGCCTAAGAGCGTCATTTAAAGTTGTGGTTGTGGGGGATTCTCAGCCCAGGATCAAAGGCACTGGAGCATTCAAGTGACATAACATGTATGATAATATTTTATTCTTATCAAGGTGCTTCTTCCAACACTTAAGCAATTGTTGTGCTTTAAAAGAATTATTAAGTTCTCGGTAAAACAATTACTATCCTAATATGGTTGCAGGTCCCTGGAGGGTAAGTGGAAGCAGAGCACTTAGACAATGTCACATCAATATAACAAACCTCTTCAAACATGTAACTGAGTTAATCTGAAAGACACTCGTGGCAGATGATGCCTGCAGGGCTTCTACTTTAACTCACGTTTTTTCTTCTTTGACCAGACCACTGCAGCATGTGACACGTGACATGTCAGCCAGCTAGATGCTTAACTGTGGGACGACTGTTCAGGAAAGGAAGCACATATCTTCTGCTTGGAAAAATAACCATAATGCCAAAGTGTGTTTTAAAAAATTATGGCTGAAACAGAAAGACTGTTCTTACACCTAATCCACATCTTTGGGCTTCTGATATAACTAATCTAATTTTGGACTTGCAATGCATTGATAATCATACTGTACTTTTTAAATGTTATTGTGTTATTACTCTTTCTTTTCACCTTCTTCCCCTAATTCTACTGATAACTTTTAAAAGCTTCCCCTGGACAGGTGTTAAAAAATTTGCATTTTGCTATAAACACTAAAGTTAGTGCATCTGGGGTTTGTATATGGCTAAATGTTACAGAACCAATGTTACTGTATGTCCATGTCAAATAAATAAACTACACTAAACTTATCGCGATAGTTACAAATGTAAACAGTTATGAAATAAATGCAATGCACATCAGTGCTGGCAAGTTGATGTCATCTTATGTAAACAGTAAAGGGAGTTATTGATATTGTCATTTTGGTGATGTACTGTAAGCCAACAGTTATGTGGCAAGAAGTGATTGGTTGAATTCAAGTTTCTTTTCTAATGCAAAAAAATCCTTTGTTTCCTTATTATTAATACAATTGTCAATCTAAAGCCAATGTAAAGCCCCCACAGCTTTGTCAGTACTACAATCTAAATGCACGGCAACCTCAAGCCTGACCGGAGTCACTGTCTGACTGCCTCAGTGCTCCTGTTAAAACAGCTAAATCAAATCAGTTGAAGATTAGATCTTGCCTGGTGAATGTTCAGGTCGTCCATCCTGACCACCACGCAGCTCGACCGCAGCCTCTTCAGTGATGAGCCCGGGGGAGCCTTCATTGAGTTCCTGCTGGAGCCCTGCTCTGCGTGAGAGGGGCTCCACTTGGCGCTGGACTGTCCGTCTACAGTAAGGGCATGGAGGAAGAAAAACTTGTATTTAAAAGCAGAAATGAAAAAACCCACAGAAAAACAAACATGCTCAATAGTTTGAACCCAATCCTGATCTTTGGAAATATGTTTAGAGATTAAGATTTGTGTGTGCAATTATAAAATGCTGGTTAATTGGTGCTATGGTGTAGTCTTTCAATGGACAAATAACCGTTTTATTGTTTCCCAGCTATTTTGGTGATAGCTGTGTTAACGGTTCAGCCATAACATTAACACCACTAGCCTCTTATTGTGTAGGACCCCTTTATACCTCCAATATAACTAGTTGACTACTGTGACATCTTTCTGTGAGAACCATAACTAATTATTGGTCAATATATGCCACTGTAGCTCTTCTGTGTGATCAGACAACACAAACCCGCTTTACTGTCTTCATGAATCAATGACTCATGGGTGCCCAAGACCCACTCACAAGTTGTCCTTCTTTAAACCACTGCAGACCGGGAGTATCAGTAATAAAGAGCTGCAGTTCTGGAGAAGCTCTGACCCAGTTACCTATTTATCACAATATGGCTCTTGTCAATGTAACTCAGATCCTTATTCTTTTGAATTTTCCCTTATTCCAACACATTCAACTTTGGGCACAAACTGGTGACTTGCTCCCTAATATAATCACAACCGCATGTCAAGTCACTGGTTATTATATTATGGCTGATCAGCATATATATCTGTATAATTGTATTATCGATTAGGCATCACAAAAAAAAACACTCTTTCATTCATCGTGCACTCTTACTTTGAATTGTCCTTGTAGAAGGGTCCTTGCTTGGCGCCCCAGTACACGGCCCTGGGAACCCAGTAGCCTCTGCTCTCCTCTGGTACTCCTGCAGCAATTTTGCAGCCCACTGGGCCTGAGCCTCCATGGCTCCGTTGTGGCGTTCCCAGTGTCGACATCCGTCAGCTGTGAGGACAGCAGCAAACAGGTTGTAATGATTCAGCAGCCATTCTAGGCTGGCACCAGTTTTCCTCTGAAGAAAACTCGACATACAAAATATAACCTGTTCCTGAGCTAGAGTAATTTTTACAATCATATGTTTCACAATGTGGATAAAACCTGACCTCTAACTTGCTTGTGAACTACAACTTCAGAGGACTCTGCTTTCATGCCTCATGGTGAAACTATCATTCATTACCTATTAACTTGTTTTCCCTGTGACAAACTCTGATCGTTGTATTTGAGCGTTGCATTACATATTTTTTTGTTGACCATTTGCTAACTGGTTTGCACAAAGGAGTTTTGGGGCCGGGCATAATTAGAAATAAAATAAGAGGAGAATGATTTTTTTTTTTTTTTTTTCATATTTCATTTCGAGAAAAAAAAATTTTTTTTTTGTTGACGAAAATTAAATCTAATTAAATCAGAAGAGAAAGATGATTTATTAATGCGTGAGAGAGATTTCTTGAGAAAATTCAATGATTGTTTTGTTTCATGATGTCACTGTAATATAATGATGTAAGAGCCTTTTTTTTTTACTACAAGGGAAAATCAGATGAGGATAGAAATATGAGTATTATTTGGTGTTTAATCACAGATTACTCACACATAGTAACAGGCGCAATATGACTGACGATGAAAATAAATTACTTTAGTTTTTACCTGTCCAAATACACCTGATATTTGCGGAGCTATTTTAAATTTATTTCATGTTTGCAATTCAGCGAGGCATTGGGTGCAAAAACTAAGTTATACATCAGGTTAAAAACATTTAATCGGCTACAGTCAGATCCAGAGGCGACTTTGTCTTTGTACATTCTACACTCGAGCAATTCTGCAAAGAAAGATGGCACTGGGCACTGGCCCAGTCCATTAGTCTGCTTGAATAGGAATCTCCCTAATAGCTGGTACTGAATAAATCCTATGGTTGAAGTAGGAGCAGGGGAGTCAGATAAAGTGTCTGTAATCATACTCACTAGGTCTGTGGACTGGATAGAAGTCAAAGCCCAGCTTCCTGAATGTCAGTTGCATAGCTCCTTGCAAGCCTGGTGGGGGAGGCTCATCTGTTCAACGTCACAGGATGTGGTTAAAGAAATAGCTTGATAGTAATTATCCTGTGAATAATTCACTATGAGCACATAGAAAACGAAGCATTAACAGACAAAAATGACGACGTGTTGACCATTTTAGGCACTTGGTGATCTCTTTCTAACTGACCTTCATCCATTGAAGAGCTGTCGTTGCATATATGCAAGTCCAAGCGGGAGACGAAGGTGTGATAAGAAGACTCCTTGACATCGTAGAGGTCAAAGTATTGGCTTGCGTTGCTGGTGGTGCTGGGAGGCGCGGTCGGTGGATCCGTCCAGAGGCTGTGAAGGCCGGGGGATGGAGGGGCAGTCTAAAACGAACATGAAAGTGTATAAATCAACCAAAATATTGTATCTTATCTTTATATATAAATAAAAAGATTTGGATGATAAATATTATAAGTACATAAATCTAAATAATATCATACAGTTGAAAGAACCAGTCCATTGCGCTGATGTTGGGATCTCAGATAGTATCTTTCGCCTGATTATTAAGCATTAATTAAAGCCTTATCTATCTTCCTTTGAATGTCTGTTCATGAACCTGTAGGGATTCGGCGGTCCTGCTCTTCCTCTGCTGAGCCGACTTCTCCATGGCCTCTGTGAGCGATTTGGCATAATGAATGATGGCCTTAAGCTGAGAGTCCGTCAGTACCCACAACAAGTCGTCCAGAATGAAAAACAGCTTGGATGCCAGCACATTGCAGTCCTTTATCTGGATAGAATGAGGAAAAATGAAACGGGACTTGTGAAAGAAGTCTTTTAAAAGAGAATGACTTCTGTGGGTTTTAACCAATTTTATGATTGAAAAGTAAAGGAGTTGTAGAAACATGATCTCACTCTGCGTTTTAGAGCGATGCGAATGCGGCCCTGGTTGGTGATTAGTCGTAGTGGGGTACTACCAATGTCCTGGTCGTCACTCTCAATGGCGTCTGCTTCGATTCGTAGAGTCTGCCAGTTTATTTCTTTGAATGTCAACACCTTATTGAAACAAACACACCAAACCATCCCGCTATGAAGAAATGAAAAAACATACAACACACTGACTGTGCAACGCATTCATTTCCTTTTGAGCAGATAACAGCAATTAGCCCTAAAATCAAAACCAGCTGCCTAATACTGTGTAAGTACTCTTTTGCTATCCAAACAACTCTGTGATGCTCTGTGTGTTCCAGCATCTTTCAATCGGATTCAGTAACATGGGATATCATTGAGCCTTGGGTGCCTGACATTCCCAACTATGTCAGGAAATCCAGATAGGCCTTAGGGGCCAAACTTGATTTCCAAGATAATCAATGTTATTCGGATATCAGCTGTCAGTGGTTATAATGTTATGGCTGATCAGTCTAATCTCTGTCGCTAAAAACTAAAACTTAGATAGAACTTGCACATTTTGGAGCTGAGTAAGCGGGTGCGGATAGAAGTGTGCTACAACGTACCTCTCCTCTCTTTGGATCAGTGACGCGGGTGTAACGGAGGTCGCTGCGCTGCCATTTGGGGTCGAGGCTGTTGCCTTGCAGTTGCCAGAGCTCGAACGAGGCGTGGAAAGCACTAGCTCGCACCTTGATGGTGATGGAGTTTATCCTGACAGACATACCCTCCACCACTTTCTCCGCGAAGCCATACTCACTACAAACACACAATGCCAACATGAGAGGGGAAACTTTCACTAGTTTCATGACATGGCATGTAGGATTCAAAGCCTCTGATGAACTCTTACCTCTGACCTGCTGTGATAGCTATAGGAGAGGGGCCATTAGGTGGGCGTGGCTCCTCGCATGTCCTCATTTCTACTTCTACCTTATCCAAGAACTGCACCAAAGAAGAAACATCAAGCTTCAGGACACACTTGAGCAAGAATACACTACTGACTTCTGAGAGCCCAATCTTTAATAACACAGTAATAACTGTTCAAGACACTGCTAGTGTCATGCCAGAGTGAGTTCATCTTTAGATTAAGAGATGAAGGAGGAGTTTTATAGGGGTAGAAATGTACAGGAGCTTCGCAGAAGGACAGAAATTCTTACCAGGCAAATTGGGCTTGTTTTCAATTTTGTCCATTGTATCTGAAAGGAGACAACAGCAGCGTGGACAGAATTAGTCTCAAACGTTTCCCACAGCATTCTGCACTGTTCATTATTCACTGTAATCAAGGGCCGAGTGAATATCATGCACCTACAATGTTACAATGTGCGCAATACACCCTACACTGTCAGATTTGGTGTCACATGGCAAATAACAAATTCCAGTTTAATGTTATTATTAGCATGTTCCAGATGAATTACAAAAAAGGAAAACTTAAATTGCCCGGAGTCATTTTTTTATTAAATTACAACCAAATCCAATTTCCAATAAGACTTGTTCACTATCAGACATGCTGCCCCCAGCAGTTTAAAAAAAAAGTTTAAAAAAAATAAAAAAATCATGCTTTCCTATTATTGGGCTCCCCTCTGACCAAGTTATACGAAAATCTGTCTCAAACAGACAAAACAGCAACAACAAACTGAACCCGTTAACAACCAAAACCTCATAGGCAGAGGTGATTAAAATGGAAAACTAGGAAATAAAGAGTGTAATTTTAGAGTTAACAAATATTCTAAAAACAACTTAAAGCCAGTCTAAAAACAGGAACTTTCACGCTAAATAAAAAAAAAAGAGACTATAATGTTATCAGGCTGGTCACGAAAGCCCAACATATCAGAATCAGAATCAGAATCAGAAAATTGGGTTATTGCCAAATAAGTGAGTCACACAGTCTAATATTGACGGTTGAAAAGAGGAAGGATTTTTTTCCATTCTAAATCACAGCTATCCAGTAAAGGAATGTGATAATGGGGGAGGGATATGCATCCTGTAACAACTGTGCTTCATCATGTTTTACCAATTGTACAATAGTCCACAAACACGATGCAAAGGATGGCTGGATGGAGTTCTTAGTAGAATTTTCAGATTCTTATGATTTTCCTAAGCTGCCCTTTTCCATTGCTGCATCACATAATACCGGTAACAGAAGATATCAAGGCTCTTGTACTGTTCTGACAACATTAAGATAAGAAAAAGCAACACAATAGTAAGTCATTGTATTTGCAGGAGATCTTGCACTTTTTTAACCTGCATTTAGCCTCAGCCAGCCTTTTAGATTGTCTCAAAGGAGTGATGTCACCAAACTTCTCCATGTGATGACTGGCTGCAGGATGGGAGGAGCGGTCTAATGCACACCTTTTGGGGTTAACTGAGAAAACCGTGTAAAGACAAGTTGTGTCTGTCGATTGCCTAACATATAGACCAGCACCGAACCCTGGAGGCTCAAGCAAACCATTGTACCATGTGCTGCAGACACTGGAGCTTCTGTCTTGAGGAAAAGTAGTGGTAGTAGAAATTCCTGAGATTGCTGACGTTTCAAACGCAGCTCAACAGAAACTAACAAAAGCGTCCGAATATGTATACAAGAACAAAGATAAATAAAGGATCTGGTCTTAAACTTGACAAACTCAGTTTTTGACCTGAGATTTGAGGAAAGACAGGCGATCCATCATAGGATTCATCCTCTGAGGAACGAGAATGTCCATTAACAATATGAAGAATCATAGCTCTTCAGCTTTTTAACACAATGGACACACCATTTAAACCAACTTGCTAAAATGGTGACAAACTAACCAACTAGTAGATCACAGACTGTTTTGGGTTGTTTAAAAGTTTTGCTTACATGTTAGTCCATCTTCTACATAAATCTGATTTTAATTGATAAAGGAAAAGCTGATAAACATAAACCATCTTTGGGACCTGAACAAAAAACAACATCAGGTAAAATACTAAAATAGTCATACAAAACATGCTGGTCTTAATGCTGGATCTTCTTAGGAAAAAGAGAATACAGGACAAAAAACATTCCCCATGTTAAAACATGGCAACACCACAAACTTCAGAAATTAGAGACAGTTTAAAGAGAACGCTGCATGTATTACTAAATGGGTTGAGTGACAAGGAGACACAACAGTGCCTGATTTGGATAATTCAGTCAACAACAACAAAAAAGAAGAAGAAAAGGATCTTGCAGCTGTATAATGAATGTAAATATCATTAAGTAAACAGCTTGACAGTTTATTTATCTAGCTTATGAACACAGATTTGCAATCCCACAATTTATATATACATAATCAGCGTCACTTCAACAAACTTGTTTTTAGGTCATGTTGTCCGATTTATTTTATTTCTATTATTGTCTTTGGTGGACCTTTTATCATCTTTAAGCTTATAATTTGTCCCTTCTTTTTCTGTCTGCACAATTTATTTGGCCTTGCTTTATTGTTGAAAGCAGTTTGTAAATTTTGTTTTTAAAGTTGCTATTAAAAAATAAACTGAGCACCCTGACAACCTGACACACGCCGGCCAGTATATCTGTGGATCACTTTAGCCTCTGGCCTATTGTGTCCCTCTGACTCCTGGCTTATGTCTCTATTATCAACAACCAGCGGTGTTCTGAAGGATCAGGACGTTCTCAGCGGTGCTTATCTCTGTGGTACTGACACCGCTCATTTCCTTTACGACTCCACTTGCTCAAAACAAGCTAGTTGGCATTAATAAACGGTTTCTTTAGCTGCTTTACCTGCTTTTTGATTCAGCAGAAAAGAAACAGACCACCTGACAGCCTAGGATGAGTAACACTATCAGGTTTGTTCAGTCACTAACATACCCTTATGGCGGCTTTGTTGCAGTAGACCCGAGTGACAGCTAGCCAGGTAGGCAGGTCAAGCATGTTCTGCAGAACCTCTTCATCAAGCTCCAGGTTTGACAGTTGTCCCTCCCCCTTCAGCGTACTCAGGTTGATCTTGTCCGGGGACAGGTTCTTGGTAAACCTAAACGATGGAAACAGAAATCTAAAATGTCAAAATAACTCGATGCATTCAGGAGGATGGTTGACGCAACTTCTATCAGTGAATGAGCTGACATCATCAGACATGATGATGATCTGGAGGACAGAAATAGCCAAGATTCAATTATGCAGTTCGGCCAAGACGTTTCGGAAGAAGCGCATCTGAATGAGTCATCCTGGGATGTCGCGGCTGACTCCTTACCAGGTTCACAGCCGTACTCCACATTGGAGGTTAACCTCTCTGACGGCCAAAGTAGAGCGAGAGCCAGCAGCCAGGAAAACTACAACATTTCAGCGGTTAAATATAACAGCAATCAGAGCAAATGCATTTCTTTAATTTCACATAAGTCACATGACTGAGGACAATTGCTGTGAAATTTCAGATGTGGCAACATTGTGCATAATAATATTAAATTGACCGAAGAGATAACTTGTGAAACTTGTCAGATTTCCCAAAATATGTTTCATGGTTATGCCGAACACCAAGTGTTCTGATAAGCCTGTCAAAACTTAAGTGTCCCTTTGACATTGAGCGATAAAATAGCAGCTCAACTCTTGCACTCATTACATATTAACTCCCAGAACCCCGAACCCTTTAATGTCCTCACCAAGACAAAAAAAAATTCTTATTTCTATGCATATTTGAGTTTTTTGGATCATGACTAGTTTAATATCTTAGACACTGAAACTTTGGTTTGGTCGAGCATGTTTTTAAACAGTAATAAAAAAAATGAATAGTCTGTTTTAACTAGAGTTGCTCAATCTTTTGGTAAAGCATGCTTTTAGGAAACGGTTTGACACTTATAACATTTTTATGTTCTTGCAAGTTTCATAATTATGTTTAGGAAATCCTCACATACTTTAATATAACAAAAAAAAAAATCCTACATATGGAATACAACTTTTCTCAATAGCCATTATGCCTCATCCGCGGTGACCCCCTATGACATGTGGTGTACCCCATGGCTCAATCCTTGGCACTCCTGTCTTTTATCATATACATGCTTCCACTGGGTCGTGTTATAAGCAGGCTCAGACAAGTGGCACACACTTTTCACTAGGAAATAGTGATGCAAATATCTCCAAAAACATAAAGCAGCTGAGATTCAAATACACAACATTGTGTATTTTCATACAGTTTCTGTTAAGATTTTAAAAGAAGCAAATAAGTGTTATTCAAAATTATGACCTAGATATATTAGAACAAATACTGCTGCAGCACGTAGTAGTGCCATTGTTTATACAACTGGGAATATAGGCTAATTACTGAGATTAGCATTGTTTCAAAGGGAGAAAAAAATTCAAGTTTATCAGGGATAAGAAAGAAGTCATTGTACAAATGTGCCAAACACGACCATTTTGTTTTACAATTAACCAATACAAAGACCTTTCTGTAAGGTGAAAATTGCAAAATAACAAAAAGGTACCATTTTTACATACATTTGATTTTTCATGAAAAAATATTTTTACAGAAATATGAAGGCAAATTAATAGAAATATAGCTATATTATCTGCTTTATAAAATGTGGGGGTGTGAAAAACAATATGAGTAACGGAATGAATTGAAATATCTACAGATTGATTATTTCTGACAACAGAATGCAAGAGAACTACAAAGATGCATGACCTACAAAGTCTATTTCCTGTCCGAGAACAAGCTACATGCTTCCATGTCCAACCCCCGAAGTACTGTGTGGTTCTGTGTTCTATGTGGTACAGATAATCATTGTGATTATCAATTTACAGAGACACGAGGAAGAGGCGAATACACCAGGCAAACACTGTTCAAACACCGTAAATGACATGACAAGGAGACAAAATGACAGTCTCTGAGTGGAGGCATCACGTGTAGAAAATGTACACTGGTATAATGAAAAGTCTGTTGCCAGCTCTGCGAGATTCACCATTTTCTCTTTTATAACGGTCTGGACAAGATGGAATACGTGTTGACTGATTAAGACAAAACCGTCTGTCCGGTATTGACTTTTCTGATTGCAAACCTCTCACAACATTTGATAATTCATGTTCAAAAGGATCCAAACTCCTGACAAACAAACACCTGAATCCGCTTTATGTAGCTTGGAGCTGAGGACAAAGGCCCAGATAACTTTGTGTGCCAGATCACACCAGTTTGGAGGACTTAAATGTGAAAGAGTTCTAAATAAATTTTCTATCGATAAAATCATTTTTTTCTCCTTAATGTCATTTGTTTTTGCTAGCAGGCAGATGGATAGATAGATTTAAGATGCTTTGGCGATGTAAAGATAGACAGACAGATATGGAGACAGATAGATAGAGATAGACATGTACTGATAGAAACATGGATAAAGGTAGATAAAAAGTTAGACATTAATTAGACATACAGACAGATAGATAGATAGATAGATAGATAGATAGATAGATAGATAGATAGATACTGATAAAATATGGATACAGATAGATAAAAAAGTTAGACATATTAGATAGATAGAATTAGATAGAGATGCACATTGACTTGGAGAGACAGACAGATATGGAGAGACAGACAGAAAGAGATAGATGGACAGATAGAAATTTCAATAGAGAATGATAAAAAGTTAGGCATAGATAGAAATAAACAAATAGAGATAGATAGGTATAAAAGGTAGATAGATGGACAGATAGATAAATGGACAGATAGCGAAATTGATTGACAAATAGATTGATATGAGTCCTTAAAATAGTGTTAAAGTAGAAATGAGGCCAAAGTAAAGTATGAAGCCAACTGAATCCAATCTAACAGCTTTTAAAATAAGGGTTTAAGGTAGTCTGTCCGTATAATAATATTAAACACACTCATTTATCTCAGTAATAAAAATGTCATAATTGTGGATATTAGTTTCAGTGTGGTCGGACGTGTGTGTTTCGTTCTGTGACCCTGTCAGCGGTCCTAACGTGTTTCTCATGCAGCTAGGGGTTTGAGCTATTTATGGAAATCAAAATAAGATGCATTGAATTACAAACAACTAGCATGATAACATTCACCGCGCGTTAGCTCGTACCGTTAGAGGCACCGTCCAACCGGGCTAACCGGCTAACGTTCACAGTCAGCGGGACACTTACCGTGACAAATGTTTCAGAATCTGCTTTTTAATAATTCCGGCCATTTCTGCTGCCGCTTGAGTATCTTAGAGGAAAGGCAGTTTTCGCTCTAAATGAAAGATGGACTAGCTTGACGGTAGGTCTCTGATGTAAACAGTCCTTACTGCGTGCATCTTTTGCCGCTGTCGGTGGAGCGGAGCCGAGGAGGCTAGCTGCTGTAGCAGTTAGCTCACTGCCTCACACACATACATACACGCTCACACAAATACAAACACGTACACACACACGTATACACAAACACGTACACTCACACAAACGCACACATGCATATACACAAACACTTACACTCAGTCATTTACTGAACTCAGCGCAAGGGCGACTGCGCCCCCTGCTGGACGACCGCAGGAAGGAACCCAAATCAACATAAAATAAAAAGGTAGAATGACAACAACAAAAAAATACAATAATTACTTATTTGGACAATTAAAGCATTGTATCAGGTGTTTTTTTGGTGGACATAAAATATGATCTGAAGGTTAACGTGTTGCTCATTCATTTTTTATCAATAAAACAAGGACACCACTCACACTGTCATGTATCTCTGGAATGTACTGCACAGGCACCTTACTACAGCATTATTAATTTTTCTACCCATATTTACAGAAACATATTCGGCCGAATCTCCTCCAAGTACATTTTGTTTTGCACACTTAATTTATTATATTATCCTTCAAGCCCTTATTCTTGACAGGCCCATATTCCAGTTTTTGCTTCTTCTTTTTTTTATTGTGCACAATGCTAGATTTGAATGCGAACACTGATTTATGTCTGTGTCTAAGGTTGTACGATGTGCATATAGCTAAATGTAAAGTACGTCATAAATTAAATTTATTATTATTATTATATGCACATAGTGCCTATAGCTCCCTCTAGTGGGCTTGGATGATATTTTACCGCATAAATCCCTTCTTAGGGTCCAAATTCGATATTTGGCACATTTTGGGTACATTGGTTTTCCAACAGGCCTAATGGAGAGTCCTCCTGAACCTATCCCACAACAATTGTGTAGAATAACATCAACTTTGTGGTATTTCTATCAAACTTGATGCAGTTTTCATCCAAGGGTTTCTGAGCAAATCCAATGTGTTCTTTCACAGTATAACTGTACCAAAATGAGAAAAAAGTAGGATTAAATCAAGATCTATACCATGTAAAGCGTTTTTAGGTATTTTGAAAAGTGCTATATAAGTAAAAGATATTATTATTATTATTATTATTATTATTATTATTAAGGTTATACAAATACACCTGATAGTTACGGAGCCAAATAAAGATTATTTTGGGTAGGTAATGGAGGTGTGACCCAACTTACAATAACCAATGTGCAGAATAGGTGAGGTACTCTTTCGTGCATATTATATTTCCGGTTTTTATTTTGTCAATCCTGCATTTTATTAACTTGCCCTACTTGTAAACGGCTTCTGACGCCATAGTTTTCTGTCCCTATTTGGATTGTTAGTTTTACGTCTTATCCCATCTAATCTCATCTCATCTCATCTCATCTCATTTTACCAAGGATCCTAATCTCTATACTGGAAAAAAATGACTTCTTTGAAATGACTTAATTGATGTAAGATTTTATTTTATCAATATATGCTTTTAACCTTAAAACTAATTTAGAATTTACATCTTACCGATCTTTTATGTGTAGCTGTTTTTGTTCTCTATTTGTTGATGATCATTCGTAGTGTAGGATATTAGTATCTGAATAAAAATGTCAAAAAAATGAAAAGGAGTAAGAACATTTTTTCTCAACACATAAACACTTAATCCTTACATACATTTGGTATAAATTAAGATAAACAATCTATCAAATTTGTTCTCTCAAAAAAAATATCCCTAGTTACTTTTCACTTCTGGTCTTTACCGTGTAAATAAATGTATAAAATATAAATAAATTTTTATTTTATTTATTATTTTTATTTTTTTATTGATGCTTTTATCTGATTTTGCTTTGTAGCACTTTGAGATTTGATCCAAATGTAAAGTGCATTATAAATTAAATGTATTATTATTATTATTATTAATAAATATATAAATATAAATTATAATTTATGAAATTATGATGTCACAGTAGGAAAAAGAGCACCGGCGTTTCTAATAACATTAATTATGACTGCATTCTGTTGAAGCTGTGACAGAGTGACCAAACAAGCAGCGAAATGGAATTCAGCCATCACTTATGAAAAGATCTGAAATAAATACATGAAGCAAACAGAAATACCATCAAAAAATCAAACTTTATTCAGTTTTCATTTTTCAAATAATTTTTAGGCCCTTCAAAGTGATTTACAGTATGAATGCATGTCATTAGATAACAAAACAACAACAAAACATGGGTTGTTAAAAGATCCGATAACTTAAACAAGAATGCAAAAAAAAGAAAGAGAGAATAAAATAATGAAATACTAGACATGGTAATTTTACAATAACAAAATTGAATTTAAAATAATAATAAAAACAAAGTGATACATACCGGTATAATCTTATAAACTAATACAGGAATTTTCAAAAAGTCATGAAAACAAAGGAGTGTTGAAGACTATAAATCAGTGCATTGTGTGCGTTCACCGTATTTTTCCGGTACTTTTTCCAACATTTGAGATATCATAATAATCACACATCAGTAGTGAAGGGGAAAGGATCAATTCACGATTTCTTGTGCAGCTTCTCTGAAAATATATTTTAAATCTGTGTAATATTTGGGTGGAAACATGTTTACACAACCAACCTGTGACCCAAAACAGTGTAATAATACTGTTTGGTTTCTGGGGGCATAATGTTATCAGACGGCCATCATCGGTGTGTTATCTGCACTCCGCTTCATGGGGAACGTAGAGGCAACATGCTGCAAACTTTTGCCCTGGGGTCCCCAAACAGGTTAGTCTGGTGTAAGAGAGGAAGATGGATAGGAGGGGGTGGGGGGATGGAAACAGTTGATCCACTGTGGCGACCCCCAATGGAAACAGCCGAAAGAAGAAGAAGATAGAAAAAGAACAAAAACTCATAATGCTCTTTTTTGCCAAGGAGACATACAATATTGCTGGGGGAACAACAATATCGTTCATTTGTGTTAATCTTGAAAGATTAACACGAATGACATCTTCTTTAGTTTTAAAGTTAATATTGACGATACAATGAAAGGATAAATGAGGTTGAATGTGGTGAAAGATTTACACATAATACTCGTCTCTGTAGAATCAATGAGAACATTGTTCCTGAACTTGAAAAGTTTGCATAAGCATGCTGTATAATTTGCATTATTTATTTATTATTTATTTATGCATATGCATTTTATATTACAGTTTCCTTTAGGATTTTGAGGGAAGTATCAAGATAAGAAAATATTCAAGGATCAATTCGAAATTTTTAACTCTTAACTATTTAATTATAGCAAATATGCAAACTTTCATGACTACATGATTGCGATCATTGACTTTTAGATCCAATTCACCAGAGTCACTGTCCCTATTTTATCTATCAGAAGGAAGCCCTTTTATGCCCAGGGGATTTTCTGTATTCTGAATTCATTTTCTTACGTTTCCTACAACTAACACATGAGGAATATGTACATCAGCTGTTTGCCCTTTTCTTTAACATCCAGGGGAGACAAAATCCTTTTGCTTGAAACACATTTTGAGGGTCGGTGCCAAATCACAATGTATGCCTTCAGAGAATAACAATAGATTTTTTCTGTTTATGTTACCAATGTAATCGTACAAACCAGTTGTAGTTGTGAAAGCCACTTTATTTATCATTAATGTGTTATATGTATAACAGATCTATCCTATTTTCTACATTCAAGCAAAGAAAGAATCATTTAAAGTAAAAACAAACACATTCTTGTTATGAAATTATCCGAAAAAAATGTATTTCAGACAGCTCTTTCCTTTTTAATTGTTACTCCTATTTCACTTTGTATTTATTAAAATTACATTTTCTTCCTTTCACTGATTCATGATTACTGCTATAAAGCGTTATAAAACATGCTGTCCCGACCCTTTTTGCACACACAAACACAGCACACTACCCAACCAGCCTTATGAGTCAACAGTATTTCAGTAGGATCGCCGCCTTTTGTACTATTTGATTTAAAATCGCTGGAATTATTATGTTGAACTTCCCATCTGCACCCAGCTACGATGAAGTCACGAGTCAGTGTACTTCAAGTAACGATCCTAAGCCCAGACAAATATGAATGGTTGTGTCAGGAAGGGAATACAACATAAAACTTATGCCAGACCAATATAAGGAACACAAAACTGACTTTCAAACCGTGCCCGGGTTAATAATGACCACCAGTGGCATTATTAACCAGCAGGGTGCCAGCGGAAACTATGCTACTGTTAGTCGAAGTAAAAGAAGACAGGGAGGGGGAAGACGTGCCAGGAAACAGCGAGAGACGAGGAAAGGCATCTGTGTAGGGGTGAGAGTAGGAACTTTAAATAATGGTACAATGATGGAAAAGGTAGACAGCTGGATGATATGATGGAGAGAAGATAGTACATATACTGTGTGTCCACGAGTCCAAGTGGAAAGGCAGCAAAGCTAGAAGCATTGGAGGGGGTACAAACTGTTCTATCATGGAGTTGATCGGTGGAGAAATGGGGTATGGCTGATTCTGAGGGAGGAGTATGTGAAGAGTGTTCATGTGTTGAAGAAACCGTCTGACAGAGTGATGAGTATGAAGATTGTAGGTGTGGTGATGAACGATGTCAGTGCTCATGCCCCACAATATGGTGGATGAGGGGGATGTTCGGAGCTGTAGCAACTACAGGGGTATAAAGCTGATGAGCCACACAATGAAGATAAAGAGGTGAAGAAGTGATTGCAGGCAGGGTGGAGTGGGTGGATAAGAATGTCAGTAGTTATCTGTGACAGAAGAGTAGCAGCACGAGTGAAGGGAAAGGTTTACAAGATGGTAGGGAGCAGCCTTTCTGTTTGGCCTGGACACAGCGACTCTGACCAAAAGACAGCAGAGCTGAAGGTGGCAGAGTTGAAGTTGTCAAAATTTCCTTGGGTCTGATGAGGATGGACAGGATTAGAAACGAGCACATAAGAGGGACAGCCCATGTTAGATGTCTTGGAGAAAAGTTTTTTTTTTTAAAGCCCAGATTGAGATGGTTAGGAAACGTGAAAAGGATGGATAGTGGTTATATTGATAGAATGATGCTGGAGATGGAGCTGCCAGGAAGGAGAAAAAGGGTTTAACCAAAGAGGCTATTTCTGTATGTGGTGAGAGAGGACATGTGGTCGGTTGGTCCGACAGAAAAAGATGCAGAGGACAGGGCAAGATCGCAAGAAATTATCTGCTGTGGCGACCCCTAAAGGGGACAGGCAGAAGAAGAAGAAGAAGAAGAAGAAGGAGAGGTCCTATCTGCATTGCTGTTTCTCGCTTGTTCAGCCACCAATATGGTAGCGGTCGCTAGAGCCTCGCTAGAGCCCCTGCTGTCACGTCACGGTAAAGGTCCTATGATGATTACCGCAATAGCGTAGAACGCGGATACTCCTTGCCACAACCTGTGGCTGATAGGTTGAGGCCCAGACGCTAGTCATGGCGCATGCGCACTCGCGTCTGTTGTTGAGTTTGTTTTGACAAATCGAGGCCTCGGACTAAATTTGGAGTGAAGCCCCAAACACCATCCGGGCGAAGCCGCGATGGAGAGCATGGACGCGGACATGGACCAGGAGCTCATGCAGAAATTCAGCTGCATGGGTACAACAGACAAAGACATCCTCATATCGGAATTTCAGAGGCTACTCGGATTCCAGTTAAACCCCGCCGGATGCGCCTTCTTCCTGGACATGACCAACTGGTGAGCCCGGGGACTTGCGCGGCCTTCTGGAGGTCTCACGTTATCCGTTAGATTTTGTGACTTACAATCACTAGCATTAAATCCGACAACATAAATATCACCGGGAGAAACAGTAAAGGAATTACGATAATAATAATAATGATAATTATTATGGTTTATAGAGTAACTCTTGATATAGATATCTGGCCAACGCATCTAACGTTAGCTGAGTCACTGTCTGCGACTTTAATTGCCTGTCAGGGACTCAGGAAAGCAGATGAGCGGTTTTAGAATACCTATTAAAAACACTTGTTACATATAAATAACCCGCAGTTGGTGCACAGGTTCTGTGATATTATCGACTTCGCTAGTGTGGTCTTCTAATAAAATAAACAAAAGCCATGTAATAGATCACATTTAATGGTTGTTTGGACTGCTGTCAGGATTTGTTGCTCAGTCAGACTGTAACTGTCTTTTGGCTTGCTACTCTGCCCCAACTCCCTCACCGTCTGTTAACTACTTATCCGTTTAGCTTTTTTAGGACGGGGTAGTAATCCAAAATACACAGAACATTATCGACGTGGTCAAACGTTATCTCTCTCTCCCAACCGCTGAGGATGATCGCTACCGTTTGTTACGCAACGACCCAGCAACTGTCTAAACCGCCGAGTAGTAGTTGAGATACATTCGAGCTACGTTTATGTTAGGCTTCCTAATCGGATTTATTTAGACGAGACAAATTAAAGCAGAAAACTTGTGGTTCCTACAGTGTAAAGGTATTGATGTTTTGAGGACATACAAGCTTCATTTTAAGTACATATTTATGTGCACATGCAACATGAAGTCAGGGACAGTTTCTATGGGCAGAGCAGACTGTAGTAGTGCCATGTGATCCAGTGTAGTGGCTCCTCTGCAATGTCTTTCTAAAAATAAAATCTGATGCTTTATGGATGGACCAGCATGTCACGGGAAGCACCCATTCGCAGGTGCTCATGTCTGCTGACATCTCAGTTCTTTGCTTTGAAACAAGCATTTGAACCAGGCCACAGAATGATATCATTAGGATGTGTTTGTGTTAGAATAACACTAGCTCTCTCTCTCTCTCTCGAAAAAAGAACATTTCCAGATAGATTTACCCCATGTCACCTGTTTTAGGAATCTTTTTTGATTGTGATGAGTATTGTTACAACTGGAGCACAAAAATAGGACCCGAATACAACACGCAGTATTTAAATATAATAATCTTTAGTTATCATAAACTCAGAGCAAAGGTAGAAATCCAGTTCCAAAAATGGACTTGTTTGAAACCAGAGGAGGAATTATTTACAAGACAGATGATCAGGAATCCAGATGCTTTCAAATAATGCAGCACTTATCTGACAAACTTTTCATGCGTTCCTCTATTTGCATTTAAACCGATCATCTTCATTTTACCTATGAACAAGCAGCCTGTATCTGAATAGCAAAGATCCATTGGATATGTTTTGGGTTGAAATAACTTATATGGTTAGTCATAGAAGTTAGAAATCCGTAGTCAGAAAAACATTGATTGTCTCATCTCAATGGCCCCTTTTAATGGGATAGACATGTTGGGCAGAATTATTAGATTGTTATGCACTATGTACACCATGACAAAACTCTAAATTTTGTTACTAATGGGCAGAATCTGGGCATCTAAGAAGATAACCTTTCTACTCCTGAGCCTCATCTGTCCCATCCTGTCCTATGAAGGACCATTGTACCTTATTCCAGATGACATAGGGTAGACTCTATCATGATGCTAGTTCTTCACGGGGCCAACAGATGGAAAAAGAAAAGCAATCATTCACACCCACACCTAGAGGGAAATTAGTCGGCATTCACTTATATTGCACGCTTTTAGACCGTGGAAAATAGTTGGAGTACCTGAAGGGAACCCACATAATCAAGGGTAGAACATTCAAACTTCGCACAGAAAGACCCCGGTTGGATTAGTTAAGTATTGCACCCCTGTGCTGCTGTTTTTGATTCTGAAAAAGAAAAGCACTGGGAAGGTGTCATGTGAGCTTGAGGAAATTCTAACAAGCGTTGCTACTGTTTTTGAGATTTTATTGGCCAAGTGACTTATTGGTTAATCAAGAATATAATAATCCGCACATCAGTAGTTTCAACCTTTACCTGGTGGTGTTGTTTTCTTAGTTCATTCATTACTGTTTACCTGCACAAATCGCGTGCTATACTCTATTTAACATCTCATTTCTTAACTGGATATCTTATCTCTTGTCTCTTGTGGCAGGAACCTTCAAGCAGCCGTCGGAGCCTACTATGACTTTGAGAGTCCCAACATCAGCGCGCCTTGCATGTCTTTAGTGCGAGATGTGACAATTGGCGAGGGTGAATCAGTTCCACCAGACACACCTTTCACAAAGACCTGGAGGATACAGAACACAGGTAACTCTTACACCCCGTACAAGAGAAGAATTAACACATTCACATGTTTGTTTGGCTGCAACATAGCTGTGTGTGTCTTCCAGGTTTAGAGTCGTGGCCACCGGGGGTTTGCCTGAAGTATGTTGGTGGAGATCAATTTGGTCACATAAACATGGTGACGGTGCGATCTTTAGAGCCTCAGGAGATGGCGGATGTTAGTGTGCAAATGCAGAGTCCTGTGTCTCCTGGTATGTTCCAGGGTCAGTGGAGAATGAGCACAGCTACTGGACTCTACTTCGGAGGTGAGGACAGAAAATCTCACACTGAAAATATTTATTGAAAGCAAACAGAAGTTTTCAAGACATGTCCCCAAGAACACACTGTAACAGTTAGTCAGTCAATCAACTATTGGGTCTACAAATGATGACACTGATCAGTTTCTTTTTTTTAATTATTCATAAAATAAGTAATGATTTCATTCAAGAATAATTCTAAACATTTTATGGTTCCAGCATTTCAGGTATACTGAGTCGCTGCTTTTCTCTGTTGCATTTATTTGAAACCTAATATATTTGAGGGTCTTGGACTTTTGGGCAGGCAAATTAAGTTTGAAGATGGTGCCTTGGCTTTTTGTACCTTCTAAAAATGATGATCAATTCCGTCCCTTATAATTTTTTGACACAGAGTATACATACTATCACAAACTATCAAAACTAAAAAATACAGAAATGTCTCATTAAAACTTGCCAGAATATGGGAAAAGAAGCAATAAAACATGTAGAATTATCATAGACTATAGACTACATTTAGACGCTGTGGTTGGCGGATAATGGAGATAATTTGCTGGATGATTTTTTATCCTCTTGCTTAAGTAAACCTATAACTTATTACAGACGGGGCACTTTTTCCAAATTTTGAGGATCGCAGAGGCCAGTAGATTTTTTCTAATGCTCAAAATTCAAGTTTCTGTGTACTACACAACAAAGGGTTGCACGACTTCATACTAAATACATCAAATATTTAGCTTGCTGGTAAATGGGGGTTTTATTTTTAACTCCACACGTGTTACCACTGGTTTGAGTGTGGGACAGCGTTTTGCATTCTAACACTGCGCTTTCTTCTGACAGATGTCATCTGGGTGATTCTGAGCGTGGAAGTCGGAGGCCTCCTTGGCGTCACGCAACAGCTCTCCTCTTTCCAAGCAGAGTTCAACACTCACCCTCACCGCAGACTGGAAGGAGACTACAACCCCTTTGCCTCGCCAGAGAAGAGCGACGGCAACAACCTCCACGATGCCAGCGGTCATATGCTCACAGAGGAACATTTGCCGGGGAGGCCCAATGAGCTGCAGCAAGATCAGAACGGACTTTCACACAACTCTATGGAGTTAGAAGCAAACAGTCTACAAAACAATCTATCAGTAGTATCTTATAACCAGGTAAGACATATCGATGGATGAGGGAAGTCTCCTCAAAACTGAATCTTGTTTGGCCTTATTTTTTTGGAGGTGTTTACAGTGTTTCCCACGGGTGGAGAATTTACTTGCGGTGATTGGCGGCACAGATCAACGTGTGACTAATGGGTTCACTGATAAACCATTCAAACAAAAGTTTATAACTAACTTAATTTATCTTAGGTCAACATATATAACTATTAACCAATTAGAATGAATTAACATTGCAAACGAATAATTACTCTAAATATCTTATTTCATCATAAATAAATAAAAACAAATTCATTACCTATTGAATTACCAAATAATAATTTGGCATAATAAATGCTCAAAAAAGATATTTACACTGACTCTGTTTCATATATCAAAATGAATAAATATAAATATTACATTTTTAATTTCATATTACTATTTATAGCTATATTATATTTATTATCGCTATACATAGCTATTACAGTCTTTGCATATTGGAATGAATATTGACAGTAAATTACCTTGTTTGCAAAAGATTATACATTTTTCCTCACTATTTTTTTCTCAGGGCACCAACGGCTCCGTAGTTCACCTCTCTTTTTTAATTAAAAAATCTTCAAAGCAGCGTCTCATTAACAAACACAGTCTCAAATTTAACTGTAAAGTGAAATCATTAATTTTTTACATCCTTGTTCATTATTTCATTATGGTAGCGCCGTCGATGCTAATTCCTTTAGCATGAATATAAGATAACGGACCAAGTGCTAATTGTTTTCCGTTGCTTCATTGTTGTGAGGTTATAAACATAAAAACTTAACCTGGAAGCCTTTGTCTCTCATCGGAAGAACCGTTTTTCTGCCAAAGTAAACGCTAAAGTTCCGGCAGAGCAGATTAAAAGGACAAAATTATACTCCGGCCTCTGGCCGTAACCATTGGTCCGCAGGTCTGTGTGCATCTACCTGGGCGGGTCATAATTTACTTGTGATAGCTCGCAAACGTAGAGCCTATGTGTTGGAAACACTGGATCACTGTCATCGTGAAAAATGACCAAATCACTGAACTAACCTGAAATTGTACCCTACATCTAATAAAAGGTTGAATATATGGGTATGGATATTCTTCAAGAGCACCGTAGACACACGTCTAATCTTATAATTTATCTTTCACTGAAAACGTTACCCATGGTTGCAGCATTAGATTGGCTAAGACAAGTTGTAGTGTTGTTTATTCCTCCCTTGTCCTATTTAAGACATATCCTAAGAGTTTAAAGCAACCAACAGTCTCTCTTAGGGTAGAAAACACAAACATGCTAATGTAAAGCAGGTAATAATTACTAGTGTCTTTCGTGGCTGAGCATTGTAGATCATTTGCTAATTAGCACCAAACACAACATAGTCATTCAAATATTGTAGATGTTGCAGACTGGACTGGTCCTTCATTCTTTATTTTGATCATTATAAGGGGAAGTTTAAAAGTGGTCACCAGTCTTGGGATTTGTTCAAAGGGAATCAAAATTCATTCATTTTCAGTAACCGATGATCCTGTTTGGGTTCGTGGGGGCTGGAGCTTATACCAGCTGACATTGGGTGAGAGGCGGGTTAAACCCTGGACGAGTCCCCAGTTCATCACAGAGCTGACACACATACAGAAACCCAACAAGTCACATGTTGCATGTTTTTGGACTGCAGCAGGAAGCTGGAGCCGAACATGCAAACTCCACACAGAAGGGCCGGCAGAGGTGGATTCAAACCCACTACCTTAAAAAAAAAAGCAGTATTGACAAAAACGTTTAGATGAGGGAGAGGAAAAGTAACAAAAGTAACATGACATCCAAACTGATCTAAGGTTTAAAATCAATATTCACCCTATGTTTAGGAATAGTCGGATAAACTCGATGTCAGGTGTCTCTCATTGTGTCACGGTAAGAAACACTAGCCATGCTAGCGCAGTATGCTAGAATCTGTTTTAAATGATCAGTGTGTGTCTTCCCACACTCAAAGCTTTTGCATTTTTTGTAATTAGTTATAATAAAACTGAAGACTTATAATTAAATTCTGGTTGCTCCGCTTACCGTTTCACTAAGCTGCGCCCAGTGCATTAACTTGTTGAGGTTTTAAGCACAGCCTTTTCACTTATCACTGCTACCAGTGTGTATTCATCTCAGTAATGACAAACAAATGAATCAACGGTAACAATTTGTTTTTTGCACATCACAGATAATCTATTTCACTATGCAACCTCTTTGCATAGTGAACCTCTTTGCATCAATGCAAATAAGGCAAGAGAGGCCAATCAGCTCAGAATGTATGATCAAAAGCTCGATTCCAGTTTACTTATGTATAATCAAAGGTTTATAATACAGAATGTACAAAGACATACCCTGTGAATGTGTGTGCGTGCGTGTGTCTGCGTGTGTTTGTTTTGTCCCATACCTCGGAGCCATATTATCTGTTAATTTGAATAATTTCCCCTTCCTTACAGGGTATACAGGAGCCCTTTCCCTTCGGACACACTTAAATAACGGGACTTGTCACAGTGAAGCAGCACCAACTTTACCTCTGGAGTCTTTCACACCGTTGGAATGAGGATTTCTCGGTAGCTAGCGGAGAGCGTGGTCATGGAAAACACCTTATGCAAAGTCGTGGCTACTAGGGGGTGGTGGAAAACAAAAAAAAGACACAGCATAATATCAAGATGTTTTGCTTCGTGATGTCGTATTGACACACGGGCATTACATATCCATTTTTTTATTGTGTACATTGAAAATATGAATTGAACTTTTTGGTATTGGAATGATAAATTATTATTTATTGCATTTCCAGTCGATTAGATGTTGGGTTTTTTTTTTAAGGCAGGAAAGATGGCGGTCAGGATGTTTCTTCTTCTCCTTTCGGCTATTCCCTTTCCGGGTCGGCACAGCAGACCACATTTTTCCATCTATAGTTACCGCTGGTACCCTGTTGTCTAACGGTGCCAGTGGTGGTACTTGTTAACCCAGGCTCCGACCGATCCAGTTTGGAAATCAGTTTCGTTTTCCATATATTGATTTGGCACAGATTTTTACACCAGATGCCCCTCCTGAGGCAACCCTCCCCATTAATCCGGGCTTTGGACCGGCACCAGAGGTACATTGGATTGTGTCCCTCTCGTGGCAGAATTCTCGCAATCTGAGACGGTGCAAAATGGGGGACGGTCAGGAAGTTAAGCACCAATAAATTTAAGACCAAGAACTTAGTATTATCTGACAAAACATAATTTGATGTAATTTTACAGTGTGGACATAATTTGCAGTTGAAAAAATATACATATATATATCACAATATATTTATATTTTATGGAAAAAGACGGCATATCGCAAAATGTTTAATCTCGGGACAGTACGGTATTGTGATAACATCGTGCGGTGATTCCACCCCTAGTGGCCACGCACCGAGAAAGTAGAGGCCAACGCTCTGCTGTGCCGCTCTAACAATACCCTACAACCCGCTGTATGCACGCGTGAATGCTACGACAAAAATGAGTGCTATGAACCTTGTGAGTGATTACAGTTTATTTACTTTGAGATTTTTTCAGCTTTCAGAGTGCAGATGAAAAAATAATGACAGGAGTGTGCTTTTGTGAAGTTGTTTGTGTGTGCATAGTGTAACAAATGGAGAAAAAGCCATTTATTTTTGCCAACTGATTCTCCACTTTCTGCTCAGATGCTTGATTCGGTTCCCTCTGACAAAATCTGACAACAATGGCGGCATAGATTTTTTTAATCTTTATTTTTTAAAATGCACTATTTCCTTAGAGACTAGAAACTGCAACGTCCCCGAGAATATGTTTGTTAGAATCAGTTTTTCAACACGGCCGGTGAATTGCTGCTCCCACAGTTCCCGACAATTTCAAATGTGCAGCCCCCCCGTTCAGACGCAGAATTCTGGCTATTGCAGTGTTATTACACTGTAAACAACAGAAAATATGAAATTGAATCTGATCGCACAGGAGAGCTCGGCTATTTCCAAACATGAAATAGAGTCATTGCTGATACTTGGCATACGCTCATTTATGAAAAAAAGAGAATTTGACCAGAATGGTCACGGACTAAATCATTTCTATATATATATATATATATATATATATATATAAAAATTATTATTTATTCCGTCGCTGAATCTCAGATTCATTTGAGTTTTCCTTGCTAGAATTAGAATGGAAAAACACCGTCTATAAGGATTAGTTCACTCCTTGCCTAATGATATAGAATTCCAGCGATATGAGCAGGCCCAGAGACATATTGTTTCATTATAATTATATGCTCCGAGTTTTCTTTTAAAGCTGAATTGGAACTGGTTTTATTGGTGTTCACGTTAAGCTGAATGTATCTGATGAATGTAGTATAGAAAAAACTCTTTCGGAAGCACGTCTCACCCAAATATTCAACGTTGTACATTTGCAATGAACGGGCCGTTTCATCAGTGTTGTTATTCTTTTCAATTTTCTCAATTTAACAGATTTGAAAATGCATCTGGTCCTGTACACGCCACGTTTATTTGCACTAATTGGCTGATGCCACCACTGAGGATTTATCACCTCTGTTATTATGTCTGTCAATCTAAGCCGGTGTGTTAGAACACGCCACAGGTTTTGAGACATGACAATACCAGCCAGTAAAGCCTACAACGTGTCACATGTGTCTTTGGGCTCCTTGATATTTCATTCACTCAATATTCTACACTTCCTGTGCTTCATATTAAACGATAAACTTGTCTCCCCGCTGTCGTCGTATTTACTGTCGGTGTCAGAATGTTCATGAAGTGTGCGTTCTCTGTGTGACGTATCTGATTCTGGGGGACGGATCGCAGAAGGAATCAGTTGGCATTAGACCCAGACAACAGCACATTTATGAGCGTGAAGAAGTGCAAACAAATGAAAGCTTTTGTGTGTTTGATGAATGTATGATTAAATCTCACTTACAGCAACGGTTTTTGACTTTCTCAAGCTCAACATCGTGTTTTCTTCTCATATAGTCAAATATGAAGTTTTTACACGTTTTACTCGTTCCTATGATATCCCATGCAGTCGATTCGCTCTCAGACGTAAAATATGCTTTTGAAATGTAACAGGTTCTTACATTTATAGTTATTCATAGAGTACTGTTGTATGACAAGTTCTTTATCATTTTGTTTTATAAAAAACTAATCTCTTAATACTTTTTTTCAACCAATCCAGATTTCTTTATTACTTTCTTACCAGATAACAAAGCACTATGGGTAATAACTCTTTGCTGCTCGAGTAGGAACTATTACTGTCCGAAAAAGTCCCCAATCTCCTGCGATGTGCCAGTTACCCCTCGATGAGCCATGAAATAGTTTTGGAGAACATTTACAGGAAGGATCTGTGGCGATTATTTAATATCCTTGACTTTTGGGAGCTACAATAAGTTACAGGGTAAAAATCAAAAAAAAAATTTTTTTTTGGTATAGCACATTTAAAACAGAATGGAAAACTAATTTAAACGTTTGTTATCAAGGCATATTTACCAAATAAATAAAACTAATTAAAAAACAAAACGCTGACTCGTAGAAATAGTTATAGACCAAATTAAAGAAGAGCAAAGAAAAATACAGCAGCGATGTAATGAGAAAAGATTTACTTAATATTCAAATTTTTTTGTAAGAAGTACAAATAGACGATTTCTAAATTTGTACCAGCCAGACACAAGAAGGAAAATCCAAATAAAAGGAAAATCCATCTCCTAAAGGAAGAAAATCTACCTACATACAACGTATGTTTACTTCTTAAATGTATATATTGGGTTTATACACGCTCATACACACATACCCCTATATATGCATGTATAAATATGTGCACACATTCATCCACGCTTACACACCTACAGCTGCAAACACATGAACGTGTAGAGGGACGAAAAAAGTATTTTAATAGATCATAGCCGTATACAATCAGACCTCATAATAAACACATGTAAGCCATTTTGACCGAAGTTCATCAAACATGTTTGAGTTCTTAGAATGAGTGTAATTCTCTCCAGCTACATCAACCCATTCCTTTCCTTAGTCATTCCCTTCGTGGGAGAACATGCTTCTTTTAAAAAAAAAAAAAATTATTATCGAAAGGAATAATAGATTAACAGTCTCATTCCGTTATCACAGGAAAATAAAATAAGGACAACCTGCTTTTAATGGAGATTTGAAAACAGGTGCCGACATACGTAGTCAGATCTGAATGATTGATGCAGCATCTGAATTCTTTAACCTTAAAAAAGTAAAAAGTTTTTTTTCCTCTCATTTTGAAAAGAAATCATTGTGACAATCTTTTTTTCCCCTTAAATCACAGTTTTAACTGCTTTTATTTAATATTCATTATATTTGATAATAATTTAGAATTCCAAAACACATATCATATAATATAAACAAAATAGTAATAGTAGTTATTAGGTTTTAAGGTTTAAGAAATAAAAAATACTCTTATAAATAAAAATGAGTAGTTGTTGTTTTGTTTTTTTAAATGGAATTGTTCAAAATATGTTATCAGAACTGGTTTACTGTTTTGTTTTAGAAACCAAAACACAAGTTAAGAAATTCCACTGAATGTGTTAAAAAAGAAGGAACAGAGCGGTTAAAGGAACATTTCTGAGAATTCATGCGGATTCTTATGGGATAAAATGACTAAAACGATAACAAAATGTTTTAATTTGAAGAAACTTCGTGGATCAAACTTGACAGGGGTCATTGCCAGCTCACCTGGTGAGGTTTCCCTCTCTCTCTTGCACTTCAAGGAGGTATCCGATTATACTTTAGCCTGGAGGGTTTACTGGTTTAAAGAGCCTTACTACATATGAAGGCCCATTGTGTTTGTTAACGGCTCTGTCCACCAGCCATCTGCAAAACCATGCCGCCTGAGGGAGCTCTTCATCAGCTCTTCATCAGCTCAGGTGGAATGGTATAATGTTTACATCAAGGCTGCATGACAAATATTAACTACTCAACGATTCGCTCTACAACTGACCTGTGTGCTCCAGATTATCTCTGGGTCTATAAGCTGCACCTCTGCGAGCTTTTAACGATGATTTATGTGGGCGGATAGGCGGGCTGCAGCTCCTTGGAATAGTTCAACACAACTATTACTGTTTAGTTTGAGCAAACATTTGCACACTCTTGCTTTCTCTTTCCCTCTCTGACTCTTGCCCTCAGTCCCTGTTTCTCACCAGCAGCTTTCAACCAACAATTTTAACTTCCCGTGAGGGATATTTTGGTATATTGTGAATGGATGTAAAGCTGCTCATTCCTCATCGAGTCAGGCTTTCTAGTGTCATATAAGTTCAAGCTGAGATCAAGCCTCCAATGCAGGCTGACCACACAATGTAGGGAAATATTAATCATCAGAATCAGAATCAGAATAAACTTTATTGGCCAAGGAATTTGACTTCATATAATCATATAAAATAATTATAAAATGGACAAGGTAATAAACAAATATACAAGCTAATAAACAAATATACAAGCTATTTAAGCTATCGATGCACACAATCCTCTCCCCTCATTCAGGATATCCACAGGCCTCTCTTTAATCCAAATACGCCTGTCATTGCTTCAAAAGTAGCTGCCGAAGGCCTCAAAGTTCTTAAAGATGCCTGAGAAGTTAATTTTCAGCTTGCTCCAGCTTTACTGCCGGGGAGAGCAGCTACATACAAACAGTTGAATCCTGAACAGACTCTTTCGTAGTGATTGTCAAGAGTGAACCTTCCTCCATAATGTGTGAAATCGCCTCCTGCTGGATTTGAGATGTAGATCTACTAAAAAACTGAGAAGAATTTTTTTTCAACTCTCTCAAAGAATGGTGACCTATGACACAATTACCTTGGCGTATCAGATTAGATTAGATTAACACTGGGTTCTATTAAACCTCTGGCTCCGCTGTGGGTTGTGCTCACCTGGTTCAGATATTATCTGTAAAACTGCCATATAGGGAAAAAAAAGTTAAAAAAAAAAAAAGTGGGGGGAAAAACATAAGAGGTGCTTCTCCCCAGGCTGTTGAAACGCAGATAATATGTTTACTTAAGGAACTCTCCATCTGACTCCTGCCTGGAGTCATTATGCACAAAGAGCAACCTCCCTTATTGGGACCACACCCTTTCTTTCAGACTAGATATGTCACGAAGGAACCATGTCCCAAATAAGTTAAGACCAGACCAGAGGTTAAAGCGGAGTTCTTGAAGTGGACAGAGGTGATCCAGCTCTGAGTGAAAACTACAAGGCACATCCTCACCTGAGGGTGAACTATCTGCACAGGACCTTGAAAGTAGCACACACTTTAACTCAGGCAGGGGAGATAAGCTCGGACTCAGCAGCGGAAAGTCTTCGGAAACCAATTTATCAAACACTGACAAGGTAAGACTGTCGCCCTCCGTCCAGATGCAAAATACTGTTATTACTATGTTATTACACTACTATTACTACCACATAATACTGCATGCTACTGGCAGGGCTACCAACTCTTACACCAGTAGTGAGATGTATTGGAGTACAATACCTGCTCTTATGATGATGATGAGCAGGAACAATTTGTAGGTTTATTCCTATTTTACTGTCTCATTGAGTGTAAATAGTCTCCAGCTCCCTGAACACACTGCTACGGCTTTCAAAATGTAATAATTTGTCAAATTTTGTGATATTAATTCTACAATTTCTTTTGTTTTTACTCCTAATCGCGCTTCTGTTGAGGCTGCATGGTATTAGTGTACCTCTGCTCTCACTATTTACTCTACAATTATCATGACTATGTGTCTGTACTCCCAGAATTTCTGCTGCTACTATAACCTACAAAACCAGTTTTCCTTCTAATTCTGCAAAAGATAATTGGGTTAATGGACATCATTTCTATAGAAAGATGTCTAGACTGCAAAAAGCTTCAAATAAGGATTGAGGCAACAATCACCTGGAATTACTGGACGTTTAATTCCAATTGAAAACTCTTATTTTTTCCAATCATTTCTGATCTGCTCTATCAAGGAGGTTGATTATCGCTGCTGTCTGTTTGCATGACTTCATCAAATCTACACAGCAGATTTTGATGAACATTAGTGGAATGTTTGGGCATGAGGCAGGGAGAAATCCAATCCAATCCATCAATTCAGAGCAGAACAGGATAAAAGGGGAAATTTGACAACTTGCTATGTCCCGCATTTTTTTTGACATTTTAAAATATTGCTTTTTTCATCATCTCTGTCTATTACACATAAATTACCAGACAGATTTTGATGAAGCTTGGTTAACGGGTTGAACGCGTGGTAGGGAAAACCCAAATACATTCTGGAGAGGCTCCAGGTAAAGGGACACATCCACGGCATCCAAGGTGTTTATTACACATTAATTACCTTACCTTACCTTTAACCTTGATGGAAGCTGTGGCTACGTAGCAATGAAAAACCCACTAAATGTTAGAGTGGATCCATGTAAACAAACAGGTCTATTTTTTTTTTTTATTCATAACAAATTGCTTCAAAATTGTGGGATTGTGCTTTGTTCAGCAGTTTTTCTTTGAAATAAATTACACAAAAGCTACTTTACAAATGTTTTTTTGAAACATTTCCAAAAAAAATGGAATGGGGCTCCAAATTTGGTATCTGTAGGCTGATTTCATTTGGGCAGTGCAGAATTCTCCCACACCTAAAAGACATTTTATGGACAGAACAGTCCAGAAAAGCAAGTTTTTTGTAGCCGCCAAATGTATGCAGAGGTCAAGAGATAATGGAACATGTGTCTTACCATCTCAGCATGTAGCTGCATGGCTCCACGTTGCCAGCCGTATTCACAAAGTGTGAGTAAATGTTATCGTCTGACATCATCCTGCCGCACTAAACATAATCAACCACAACTGGAAAATCCATGTTGAAAAGTTGTTGCCAATGATACATAAATTATGGCTATTTTACAAAAAATAATTCTTCCTCTACGTTTCTCCTTCAAATAATTAAATGATTTTATCAGCGATTGATTATTTGTAGCTCGGTTTTGTAACAGCAGTCCAGCCTTTTTTGCCTCGTTTCTTATCACCGCACGTCGCACCATGTGCCATTATTTTGAAATGTTTTGCACTAAGGTGTTGTTTGCACAACTCAATGTTTACCAAAAAGGAAGCTTATGAATGATACTCAACATGTGCAAAGTCAGATCCATTTCACCTCAGCCATGCATGTCATTCTTTTGCATTTTGCTTAGGAGAAGTTACATAAGTTGAATAAATATAACACGTGAAAAGCATCAAACGTTAATAGAGACATTGGCTCTATAAATTGAAAGGGTGTATGATTATATTCCCGAAAAGCTTGGAATAATATGGAATCGTCATAGCCGCTGCTACATCTGCCACATCTGCCATGGATCCTTAGTGTTAGCGCAATAACTCAAAAAAACATTTCATGGAACATCTTCAAATTTTATACCAACATAGGCCTTTGTTCAAGGAAGAACTGGATGGATTTCGGTAAAGGTTAGCTGTATATTTCTGACACTGGCAGGGCTTTGTCTCCCAAAATTTTTCGGCCCATAATTTCTCAACCGTTGGTCTTTTTTAATTTAATCCAGATTTAATAAAAAAGGAATCGACTCAAGGAGATCTATCTTTTAAACATTGTGTTTTACTCTAATAGTTCATATTTTACTCACTAGGGGGAGCCTTTTGGTTTTTTTATTAATACAAAACACTCTTTCAGACATAATTTCTCCAATCATAATTATAATAATAATAATTTAGTCCAAATTTGGTGTGTATGAAAGACTCCAGGAGATCTGTCTTGTATTTACCACATTTTACTCCGATACTTTTTCTTTCTTTTTTTTTCTTTTTCTACAAAAATTACTGATATCAAACTTCAATTTAACTTGAAGTTTGTGGAATGCAGGGGATTGGAGACCTTTCAGGGATATAACTGTGAAATGCTGGAATACAGTAACACTCCCAGCCAGGTGAGCTGTTCTCTTCCTCAAGCATTGTCAGATCAGGTCAGATTCAACTTTATTATCATCGTCCAGTACAAGTTCTCAAAAAACGGAGTGCAGTTAAGCATTCAACAAAAATGAACAAGCTTTAACATAAGCGACCTTCTGAAAAAGGTGAATCTGAAGCAAATGTATTTCTGTTTAGACTTGAAGAAGTCAAGTTGCCCCGGATTCAACGTTCAAGGGATTACCATGACCCGTCCAAACTATTCCCACGCTTGTGTCCCCAACAGCACCCCCCACTGATTGGGCTCCTGAAATAAAATATGACTATTAATCTCAAAAAGTCCGTAAATGCAAATGTATTTGAGCCAATTTGGGCAGAATCATCAACATAATATAGATCTCTCAGATCCATTTAACATGCACCAAAGTGGACTAAATTGGACTAATGGTTCAGAAATTATTGCCCCAAAAATCGTGATTTTGGAGATAAAGTCTCTAGTGGCGGAAATATGCAACTAACCTTTCCCAAACATTCTTATTGTTTCATATTGCGTAAAATCGACAATTCTTAAGAACAGCACAACATCCTCGTTACTGAAAGATTGTAAAGGACTGAAAAATGTCAACTCTTCTGTCTTAGTATCATAGTATCTATAGACGATATCTGCAATGTCATTTTGCCTATTCAAAACTCTAATCTTAAAGTAACCGCAACTAGATAAACCTTGGTGCGTGGATTTGAAAACACTAGTGAAGACAAGACAAAGAGAAGTTTGCAGGCCAGACAGGTTTTTGTTAATTGCAGATGGCAAAATCTTCATTTCTGAGTTGGATTAATTTGAAAACGTTAGTCAGATGAACCATTAGTAGTTATCATTTTCAAAGTGGACTATGTCATTTTGACTAGACATAGTTAGAAATAAAGATTTCTATGATGTCATTCCGATATCCTGAATTAGAATCATGACTAGGCAGAATTCAAATGTAAATGTTTGCAACTTGAAGCACAACTAGTCAAAGTGACTAAGTGATTGTAGATTTCCACAGCTAGAGAATTTACTCGGCGACATGACATTGCAGAAATCCGTTAGTGAGTACCTAGTCTGGTGAATAAATGTTAAAAGGTTTCAGGTAATGTTATTTACTTTAAGATATTACATCATAATCTAAGATATAGAATTAGTTAAAAAAAAAAAAGACAATATGACCTTCAAAGCGTTTTCTTTGCATGTTTAGAGGAGCCCGCTGACACTGGGCGAGGTCCTCAGGTGTATTTGCACCCACAAACTTTTTTCTTGCCAGGCGACGGTCCTAACTGTTTCACCTGTCTCCAAACAAAATAAGTAACAAGGGATTCTTTATTTAACTGCCGCTGAGGCTTTAACTCGGCAAAGCTGGAATGACAGATTCCTCATGAAAAAGCAATTCCCAACAAAGTAAATTCCACAGACCAAATGTCAGGTTTACTTTCGGATTGCTGCTCTTTAAATATTGGATATTTGGGTATGGTTTAAGCCAAGCACTGATGTAGCTCTCTTCTCACGTGGCAATGACACTGTTGAAATGTCACCCTGGGTGTAATTCTGTCAAGACACCAAAGATAACATCTTATGGAAACACGTTGTTCTTCTTCTTCCAGTGTTAAACAAACGTGAGAACGGGGAGTCCGGACTGCTCTGCACACTCGCCGCTCTACATCACCCACTCTCACCACAGTGACTCTAGGATGGCCTGGCTGGACGTGGACATCAAACCGCCGCGCAACTTGCTGGGGCTGCCTGAGCTCACCTGGCCGGGGGTCTACCACCCCTGCTGTGACAGATTAGCTATAGACGGGAACCCCTGGGTGTTGAGGATGACAGACACCCCTGCTCCTGTTCCTCCATCCACCAGGAACCTGGAGGTGACCCCAGCCAAGCCCAGCCAAGCCCAGGATCCTCCCTCCGGGATGGACTCACAGGTGGAGGAGCGCTGTCTGGAGCAGGTCCAGTCCCTGGTGGTGGGAGAAGTGATGAAGGACGTCGACACTGCCTGCAAACTACTCAACATATCATCAGGTAGGCCGGAACTCAAAGGGTTAATGACATCACCTGACGTATCATATTGCATTAAATAGAGAAGGCTATGAAAACATCTGCATGAAATGTTGGCAGAAGTTGTACCGTGTGTTTGCTCTCCCATCAACCACCAGAGTGACAGTGATGCCATACCTGCCTTGTGTCAATAGTTGCGTTGACAGATCACCGTCACTTCTTACGAACTCTCATGTTGACAGAACACCTTTTATGAAGCGAGTCTTTATCTACAGTCTCAAAACAATAAACTGTGTTCAAGATGAAGGTATGCGCAAATGATAAATAACGTATAATCCAAAAACAGACTTAAATTTAGACTTCGACTTACTTTATTAATCCCAAACTTGGAAATTTACTCAAACAAAAAAAAAGCGAAACAAACAAACAAACAAAAAAAAAAATCTGAATCGGCTCTTGAAACATTCGTTTCCCAGAGTTCAATCTTTTTCTTGGACTATATCTATCTGGCATGTTCAGTTGAGTTTTAATTAGTTTAATTTGTATTGTTATTATTAAATATGGATGAAGCTTCCTCTGGCTGTTTCAAGATTCAGGTTCAGTGGAAACTCAGAGTTGGTTAAGTCTGAAATTAGGGAAACAGTTACAGCTGTAACTCATCCTGTCAACTTAACCTGCACGATTTAAGGTTTTATTTAACAAATCCTGAGGTTATTCCAGACTCCTGCTCCTCCTGGGCCTGAAGCAGATCCGTCAGACATGACGTCACTGCCAGTCATTTTACACGTTAATAGATTGACGTCGGGAGAGTACTGAGCGACCCAGATTGAACCGGCTCTTATCCCATGATTTATCGAATGACGTTCTTAAACCGTATATTTGAAACATCTCACACTGTAGACGTCTCTAACATCCCATCATAGAGTTTGCATTGTTCTCCGTTTTTTTAATTTTTTTTTTTTAAATGGAAGCTTCTTCAACATCGGTCGAATATTTTATATTAAAGCTACTGAAAAAGTAATAATAATGATATTATAAATATGTTTAAAAACAAAGCGATAACGGTAAAACTAGATTCCCTGAGCCAACAATTCCCCCTCACACCAGTTTTCTCTCCTTCTCTAATGAATCCACGTCTTTTTATTTAATACATACGCTTTTGTGAACGCATTTAAACTCACTGCTTAATCAGCGTGGCGACCACAGCGTCTCACTGGTCGCCATGGTGAATCACAATATCTGAGCTGCGGTCAAGCTCAAACTCAGTCACTAACTCAGAGTAAGTTAAGCCCGCATCTTGAAACAGCCACGTGATCTGAGATGAGACGCCAATGTGGAATAAACTTTAGACATGTACTCTTACCTATGACCAGCAGGGGGCGTCTGCGGTGGTTTCAAACACAACAATACTTCTCACTTGTTCCCATCTCATCTGATTTTTCAGATTAGAGAAGAGAATTGTGTAGAAAAAGTGAATTGTTAACAAAAACCTAGAATTTAGTGTGATTCACTAATGCTCCAATAATTCTCAGAGACGGATGGATTCTAACCTCCTACCGCTATAGTAATCCTTCCTTTCAACAAAGAGCCAAATATACTTCACCTGGTTTATAATAAGACATGCTGGTACAACCAAACACTTTTTGTGTTTATTTTCTTGCCATGTGCATTTGTTCACCGGTGGAAGTCTTCAGTTTATATGTGAAACAGCTAAATGGTGTCAATGAGATGTGTAACGTGAGGAAAAGTAATGTTTGACCGCCTGTCTAACTCGTCAACAGTCGCTCCTATGGTCTATCCTGGGGTGATCAGTCACAGCCAGTCAGGATGTCCTCTCCAACTCCTTCAACTAATCCAGATATGGTCCGTGGAGATGCTTCATGCCAAAAAGAAGGCGTTCATGTCCGCAGACGCAAAGCTTTGATTTTATACACATTTATAATTTCTCTAATGCTATTTGCTTATAAGCCTATAAGATGGAGGTGGTTTTCGAACATGGTGTCATTGGCAGAATAAAAAAAAGTCAAATATTAACAGATACATATTTATTTTGTCTGAACAGAACATAGCTTTACAAATTTGCTGACTGCGTGTGTACATAAGAGTGATTTAACAGCAATTTAATTCAACAAGCAGGAGTTCATGTTCATGTTTCAGAGCCCTAATGACCATGCAAGAATATCATTGCGAGCTGAAAATGTTCACCTTGACCATGAAATCAGTGCGATGTTAGGATATGAGAGCCTATCAGCGCAGAGATTCACCTGCACTGATGTCAGCAGGATGTTTCTGCAGGAAACAGCCGACCGTGTAAAGGTTAATTTATGCTCCAGCTATCTATCGAAAGAGAAGTCCGTGTTGGACGTTAGACCCGGTAGCCCCTTCATATTTTCATACATTCTCTAGGTAGACATCAATAGTACCAGCAGATAGCAGTGGAGAGACGAGAGTTCCCAAAAGAACAGGTATGGTCATAGAAGGGGAGCAGGAGGAAAGAGTTGAAGGCCGAAGAGGAGGTTTCCAGATGTGGTGGAAGAGGACATGCAGTTGGTTGGTGTGACCACAAGATATAGAGAACAGGGGAAGATGGAATCAGATGATCCACTGTGCTGACCTTGAAAGGGAGCAGCCAAAGAAGAAGAAGAGGAGGATCATGTGAGAAGAAGTACTCACGTCACAATGTTGCTATTGCTGCATTTGTTCCTTCGATTCCTTTGATCTTCTGTTGGGGGTGGAGCTGGGAGTCTTTGGGCTGATCCAAGACGCTGAAGTGACTACAGTGTATTTGAAAGAGACTCATAGAGTTTGTTGGAGGTGTCCTTAGATTATGATATGTGATATATGTGATATATGAGTTCAATAACTCAAATATAAATGGGGAAATTTGGATTTCCTGAACATAGTGGACTGTTGTTCTTTGGCGGAAGATTGCGCTCTGAGTGCTTTTTCTAGTTATGAAAATGTTTTCACAAACTGAGTATCAGCCCTCATGTTGATTTAGGTGATCTTAATGTTTTTCTATGGATGGTGTGGTGCACCATATGCGATCATAAGTGGATTTAAAAATGAAATAGACAGATGCTATGTTGAACTGATGATGTCATGTTTTTAATTCCCATTGAAGAACTTTCTTTTGTCAGCTTAATTGTCCTCTGCATTATGGAGTCAAACCTGAACACACGGAGAGGTAAATAAAGGAAAACGTCTCTGATTCTGTCTTTAGACCCCTTGGACTGGAGCTGTGTCCACGTTCAGAAGTGGCTGCTGTGGACCGAGCACCTGTACAGGCTGCCACAGGTCAGCGCCATGTTTCAGGAGCTGCACGGCAGGGAACTGTGCTCCATGACGGAAACAGACTTCAGACAACGGTCCTCACAGTTCGGAGACATGCTGTATGCTCATCTGGACATTTGGAGATCTGGTGAGAACAACAGGAACATGGGGAAATCAGCCATAATAATTGTAATGCTAGCATATCAAGAAAGACAGTCTGTTGAAGACTTACACTAAATTTAAAATTTACATGTGTTTTTCCTGTTTTCTGCTTCTCTAGCTGCAGCAATGAAGGAGCGCAGTCCACAAGAAGACAGCAGATCTGGTAAGTTCTGGGTTATTAATGCCCCGAAATCTGCATGACATTATGGGATTGTTATCGCTGCTCTGTCTGCGGATTCTTTGTGTTAACCAGACAACTCAAAAACTGTTTCACGGATATTTTTCAAATTTTACAACCACATAGACCTTCGAGCTAATTGATCAGTCTTTTTGGTTAATTATTTTTAAGGCAACAGTTCAGGATGGCCTGTTTTCACAACAACCTGCAGACGCATGGTTGTTGCGTCCATAGGAAGTTAGTTTTTCCTATTTATATCGTGGCCGACGTTATCCGCCACAAATAATTTGTGTAAGCGCAATTGCTTCAAAACCATTTCATGGATCATTTTCAAATTGTATATATCTCACAGCAGCTGATGATGACTCCTGGAGAGAAATGGTGTGTAACTACCCCAGCCAGCCCATCCATCTGTGGCAGTTCCTGCGGGAGCTGCTCCTCAAGCCCCATACCTACAGCCGCTGCATCCGATGGCTTAACAAAGAAAAAGGTGAGGTTATAATGGTCACCAAATGTTTCATAAGCGCATGATTTTTGTGTGCCGTTTTCTTCCAAGCTGAACTTCTTAAAAATATACAAAGTATGTACTTATTTCGTTATTACGAGGTCAGGATCTCATTATTACGAGAAAAGGACCTCGTAATTACGAGATAAGGTATCTGAATTTTTTTTTAAATATGGTGAATACAATGCGCTTCCATACTTTTTTGTTCTTTCGGGGTGCGTCCCCATTGGCTAATGCGTTTTTGACTGGCACCTCAGTGCCCCAGAGGATATGTGTTGCAAGCGTGGCAATAAACAATATTTATGATATTCACTCAATGTTTGTATGGCATGACATTGATATCCTGTGATTTTGCAGAGTTTTTGTTTTTTTTTTTTGCTCAATTTGCTATTTTTAGGATTATTTTGGGCCCATAGGTTTTTATGGTGTGACGGGCTGAATATGTAACAGGAAATAATAAAATGTCAATGACAAAAATGGTCAAAAAAACTTGCAATCTTTAAAAACTGTCCAGAACATTTCTGACCACAAAATGGCAAAAATAATGAATAATAAATTGAACAAAAAATCCTTGTAAACAGATCTTCTTTGGGTTCTCCCATGTCACATACTCAAGCATGCCCCCAGGTGAAAATGAAAATCCCCAAATGACATTTTGTGTCATCTTACTAACAATTAAACAAACAGAGATTAACAAAAAGATGCAGCAGAAAATATAACCTGTTTAGTTGTAACCTTGGTAACACGTGACTTTAGGTTGTAATGTTTTACCACAAGGCTTCAAATGATTTGTTTGAGTTTGGTATTTGCTAACGAGCATCAGAGGAGGTTTTTATGTACAATGCCACGTGTGTGCGTGTGTTTGTAGACAGGAAAACACAAAAGGCTTTTCTGGAGGCATGGATACAGTATTATTTTTTCCCTGAAATGTCGGCGCTGTTATTGAATCTCCACCGACGCAGATCCTTTTTGTTAACAAGATAACACAAAGTCTATTTCATGGAACATGTGGATTGATTTTGGGAAATATCAGTTGCATATTTCCGCCACTAGGGGCAGTTTAATCGGCAACATATCAGTGTATAGGTCATATAATTACTCAACCGTTGATCCAATTTAGTCCAAAATCGATGCATATGATTTGTTTTAAGGAGAATTTGTACAATGCAGGGTAATGGGGACTCTTTGGGGGTTTCCCTTTTATGTGGGGGTTGACTTCTGTGAACTAAAAGAAGAAGGTATAGTAAACATTGAATCATAAAGAAAAAGCATTATACCAGTCGTGCATGATCTTGATGAGCCTCTAGACTTTCCTCTTCACCTCACAAGTGATTAAAATGTCTCTTCTTCTTCTTTTGCTGTCCAAAAGGCATTTTCAAAATTGAAGACTCAGCCCACGTGGCCCGGCTATGGGGAATCAGGAAGAACCGCCCGGCCATGAACTATGACAAACTGAGCCGCTCTATACGCCAGTACTACAAGAAAGGCATCATTCGAAAGCCTGAGGTGTCACGCAGACTGGTGTACCAGTTCGTCAACCCTGTATGATGAAGAGGACGGGCTGATATGAGGAGAACAAGCTGAGGACGACCCAAAGTAATGGACATACTGTACAGTGGAAGAAACATGGACTCTGAGGCTTGTTTGATCATCCGTTTCGTTTGCAATTGTACTGCCTATCAACTATGCACTCCTGCCTATCGCAATAATCTTCTACTTTATTGTTCTTGTCTATTTGTTGTCCTTGTTACTCTTATTTGAAGTTTATTTTTTGGTGTAATGTCTCGTTTCTTAGAGGAAACATATTTCTTCTTTTAACTATGGAAAAATTCAAATAAATAAGAAATATGGTTATCTGCGTTCTTGCCCGGAGTTAGAAGATAAAGTTCCCAACCCTCTCAAATCTGTTTGGTAAATACATTATCGGAGTCGGACGCTGGCAAGCTTAGCTTAGCGTTAAACTGGAAAAAAAAATTCTAGGTTCCCCCTAGTGAATAAATATGATATATTATACTAAAATATGAGGAATACAAGTAGCAATTGTTGGGAATTTATGTCTGAAAACTATTTAATTTAGAAAGAAAAATCCAAAAACAAAACCAACTCCCCCTAGTGGGTAAAATATAAACTGTTGTTAGGTAGAATATAAAAGCTAGATATCCTTGAGTCAATTCTTATGCACCAAATTTGGACAGAATCAGACCAATGGTTGACAAATCATGAACCAATAACATTTTGATATAAAGCTCCCCCTAGTGGTGGAGATGTGCCACTGACCTATCCCTAAATCAATCCAGTTCTTCTTCACATCTGAGAAGGAATCAAATTTGAAAAAGATCCGTGAAAGAGTTATTCGTGTTGTTCCGTTAACATGAAGGATCTGTGGAAGGTCCAAAGATATCCCAGATTTTTCAGGGATACAACTCCAGGAACCAAAAACAATCAGTCCAGACCCAGATTATCAGGATTGGTGTGAATAGGTCTGACTCTCCTTTAGTGGGAATCCAGTTAAAAGCTAACCTGTTTCCAGTGTTCCTATAAAGCAAAGCCAATCGAATGCACTTATTTAGAACCAAGGCATGTGATTGATGTCAATCTTCTCATCCAACCGTCGATGACAACATCAATATTTCCCCCAAAAATAAAAATATTCTCATAAAAAGTTCAAGTGTGGAGAAAAAGGTCCATAGCAATACGGAAAAAAAAAAGGTAAAGGCTTTATCACACCGACCGTGATGGATATTCTGTTTTCTGGGGGGATGGAGGAGAGAAAAAAAACACACAGACACTGTTTTTCAACAAACTTGTTTCCCTTTCAAACCAATATCGCAATATTGACACCATCACAACAAATTTGAGTCGGGGAGGGGGAGGGGGGGTTCTTTTTCATCACTATCTTCATTATTAATCTGTGATCATAATCATCTTTATGCATATTTAAATGAACGTCTTGTTACATCAAGATGAACAGGCACTACACCAGTTAGGAGATAAAAGTACATCACTAACTATGAACATACATCTTCTAGACTGCTAATGTAGAGGGGGGAAAGAGGAGGAGGAGGGGGGCGGGGGTCCTACTTCATGAGCTGATGCCCCCCCCCGTGTGCATAAAAGGAAGAGATCATCAACATTAAAAAAAAAAAGCATTTACATGTCCACCTTTTTACTGCCTCAACATGGTCAGGTCTGGTTTTTCAACTCAACACAGTTGTACAGTTACAATAGAATATAATCTTTAAATTACATCATCATATACAAAGCTGACAGCGCGGGATAATGTCACGCTTTTATGATACACTGACAATTCCGTCGCAATGAAATCCGTACGATATGGTACCTATTACTTTATATGTTCTCCATTGCTGTTATTTTAATGAAACACATTTACATGTATAACACTACATTTTTGTCTTAATAGTCAATCACTTGCATTTTTTTGTGTGCATTTTTACATTTTTTTTTTTTTATGTTACATTTACACAACTCATACACACTGGATGACGGGGATCCCCCCCCTCCCGGCCCCTCCAAATATGAACCTGGTAACGTGTATCACGTGGTTGGCCTTGCATGTATTGTGTGTTTGATTGATCTGTGTGTGTATGTCTGAGGGTGTTTGTGCATATGCGCATCAGGAATGCGGGACTATTCGATGCTAGGAGTCCTTTTTGCTATGCTGGACAACTTAATCTAAGACACAACTTGTGAGCTGGTGATGTGTTTCTCCTCACGTGCCAGACCCAAACCTGTATCTTCCCGTCGTTCCGAGCTAAACACATCTGACTGCTGTTGGTCCGTTGCAAATTCATAATGTCCGCACGTCCAAGTCGTTAAAACACATCTGCCCCATCTTGATCCCAGATTTAGATGCAACTGCGTGAGGCACCGCACTGATCAACATCTGATGAAGTCCGTTATCCACTGTCTATTCTAATAATCGATGCAGTGCAGTAAGGGTGAGAGATGTATTCCCTGTGTCATTGCAGATAAATTAAATGTGAGTGGGAGGCGGCTACAAGTTGATTTTCACCGAAGCTAGTTCACGTGTGATATATGGAATTATTGCATGAAGAGAAAATATGTAGTTGATGGTATTGGGTCATTCTTTGGCGCAGAAGGGGAAAACAGGCCACATAACTAGTGCTGTTTGCTAGGTAGGGCTTAGAATAAGAGTTTGCTTTCTTTCACGCCCAAACACTAGTACATTCATGTCCTGTTGGAGAGGCTTGGATCTTCAGCCTCCATCGACCTCTAGCTCTGGAAGAAAGATGCCCCGCACAGGCATTGTTCAAAACCCTCCCCTGACTCTGCAACCTCCAGTAGAGCCGACTTTGCTCTGGGTGAATGTGTCGCTTGTGTTTCCTGTAAGCAGCTGAGGGGGGGGGGGGGTGAGACCTGAATTAGTGAACCAAAAGGCTTCTGCAGAAACGATTTCCTTTTCCATGGGCTGCGTGGAGATGACACTGCCAAAATCAAAACCGTGATTGTGAGAATAAAAATAAACGTTAAATGATAGTACAAACAAACGTAATAGTCATGGCCACGCTTCCTTTCACCGAAAACAGAAGCGCGCGATGCTGGAAGGTGAACTCTGCATTTTGGAGTTGAAGTGTTGCATCAAGTGGCATCCTGAGCCGGACCGCAGGATTCAGGGAACGCACGTCGTTGCATAGCGCATGCTGCTATGCACGTTGAGAAACAGTTAAAAACACATCGCACTGCACACACTGGGAAGAGGTCGGACCAAATCACAAAGAAAAACAGAAAAAAAACAAAAAACCAAGTAGGGGTTACTGCCTGTGGTACTTTAAACACTAAACAGCAATCCCGATGCCAGGATGACGCTCGACCACGCACAGCATTAGAAATGCTACACAAAAATGGCATCACACTGTTTATACACAATGCAGGTTTGAGAAGCTCGTCTTCGTCGAATGGGTACAACTGATTATATCATCTTCCCATTTTCGCAAGAGAACAGACGGCAGCGTACTGCGAGTTTTAATAAGCTGCATAATGTCTTGAACGCAGCTACACAGGAAAGCAATGTGTTCCTGCAATGATGTCATAGTCGAGTGTGTATATACTGGAATCACTGCTGCTCCTGTTTTTAAATGTAAGTCCACCCACCCCAAACACTGGATAAAATATATTATACTGACATATCGTCTTTTAGGTTACTAAGTTTTTATTTAGGGGAGACTGCTTGGCGCATCTGTTGGGCAAGGGATGTGTTGCTCTTAAGTCTCTGGCTATGTGCGATGCAATTGGACGGGACAGTTCAAGCTGCCTCCAATGGCGTGTCCTTGTCCAGAAACATGACTAGATCGGCTCGACATAATTGGCCGGGTACAGTCCCTCTCGGCCGTTGTCCAAACGACCTCTACACCAGCCTTGCTCATCTTCATCCTCAGTCTTGGTCAGTTCATCACCTGTGAATGAGAAACCACTCCTTAATCAACATGCAGTCTGGTTTCACATGGAGAAAATAAAAAGTAGTGCTTATTGTAATGTCTGTTTTTCTTAACTATCTGTCAAAGCATTATTTTCTCAATTAACTTTGCACTATTTCACTCTGAAGCTTTATTTTTGTTGGTGTGTGTTTTATGTTTTTCCATTTCCTGTTATATTTTGAAACTCAATTCCTTGTGTTGTCGCATTTGCGTTACACTTCCTGTCAAGCTTTCTTTGATGTCTAAGTGTAGTTTTTTTTAGTTTTCACTTGTCTCTATCTATCTCTGTGTCTCTCCTGTGTCCCTTGTCCATCATATCCACCTGTGTTCCTTCTCTCCTCCTGTTTGATCGTACATCATGTTCACCTGTGTTCCTTCTCTCCTCCTGTCTGATTGTTCATCATGTTCACCTGTGTTCCTTCTCTCCTTCTGACTGATCGTCCATCATATTCACCTGTGTTCCTTCTCTCCTCCTGTCTGATCGTACATCATATTCACCTGTGTTCCTTCTCTCCTCCTGTCTGATCGTCTATCATGTTCACCTGTGTTCCTTCTCTCCCTCTGTCTGATCGTACATCATGTTCACCTGTGTTCCTTCTCTCCTCCTTTCTGATCGTCTATCATGTTCACCTGTGTTCCTTCTCTCCTCCTTTCTGATTGTCTATCATGTTCACCTGTGTTCCTTCTCTCCCTCTGTCTGATCGTCCATCATGTTCACCTGTGTTCCTTCTCTCCCTCTGTCTGATCGTCCATCATGTTCACCTGTGTTCCTTCTCTCCCTCTGTCTGATCGTCCATCATGTTCACCTGTGTTCCTTCTCTCCCTCTGTCTGATCGTCCATCATGTTCACCTGTGTTCCTTCTCTCCTTCTGTCTGATCGTCCATCATGTTCACCTGTGTTCCTTCTCTCCTTCTGACTGATCGTCCATCATGTTCACCTCTGTTCTCCCTCCACCTGTTTCTCATTGTCCCGTTAACATTGTAGATGCAGTTTTTGATTCTTTCTGTTTTTCGTATTTTTCCCTTTCCTTCAGATTTTATATTGCTTGCTTTTTTTTTTTGGACACACCTCATGGTTTTTGACCGTAGCCTGTTTAATGGACATTGGATTCTGATTTTTTTAATTCACAATTTAAATAACTAAACTGCATACACTCTGCCTCTGCCCTTCGTGCCACACTCTGGGCTGGGCTCAAAGCGACAGTAACAGTATCATAGCCAGTACCACAAAATGTAAAAGTTTTCTGTTTTTTAGAGCTAATTTTTCCATATTCCCAATTATTCTGTCACAAAATATTTTAAATGAGAGGATTATAATGATTTCCGCTTAGTTTAGCTTTAATTTTAAATTTAAATAAGTTTTACGAAAATAGTTTGAGCCTCACATGTTACTTATTATACTCCACGTAAAAGATTTTTTTTTCTTTTATAAATCTTAAATTGGGTGTGTGCTAACCTTTTCTTTCGTCTGCATATCAGCCATGATAATAAGTTATTCTGATATTTTCTACAAATTGTTATTTTCTGTTGTATCCACGAAAACACGTGAGTGAAGGGCGGCCAGCCGCCCGTTCTAACTTCGACAAACATTTCACATCTATCAAACAAATTTACGTATACACAATATGCCGTAAGATTATAACCACTGACGGGGGAAGTCGGAATAATATTTATTATCTTGTTGCAGTGGCACCTGTCAGTGATTGGGACACAAACGGCAACAGGTCAACATTTTGTTCCCAGTGTTGGATGTTTTGGAAGGTGGAAAAAATGGACAAGGATTAAGATGTGATAGAATTTTGTCCCCATGTGTAAAATGTTCTCTATTGTGATCTTTCATACAAAACTGACCCTCATAGTTGGCTTGACTGTGTTTTCTTTTTTGTGCCTTTATGTTTGGGATGATTCACAAATGAAATATATAAATAAATAAATACACCAATGAGTAATTTCCAGAAGTTGCTAAGATTATTCTTTTTTCTTTTTCTTTTATTAAACGTCTTACTGCGGACGGTATGTTCGGTCAGTAAGTGATTAGGGATGAAGATGCACAGCTTTTGCTTCATCAGTATTTGTTTTTTCTTGGTGACACTTGTCTTTTAATCGATACTCATGGGGATGGAAAGCACTTTTTCACCCCATCTGCCCAACAGCGCTAGTTAACTGGTGAAAAGTGCTGGTCATTCGTTTTCAGTGTGCCTGTTATGGACTAATCACTCCTATCTTCCTCAGATGAAGATCAAACGTCTAATGCTGCGTCATCTGGTAATTACCTGCTTTGAAGGAAAGCTCATCCTGTTCCTGGCCTTCATAATCATAGAGAGCGCGGACACGGACCCCCCCTTTCCCAGTGCTGGAATCATCCTCGAATGAATTCCCATTTCCACCGTTCTCATTGCCGGAGAAAGCGGCGGGCTGCTCGTCATCGGACCACTCAGTTGAATAAGCTTGATTCTTCTCATAGCTGCTCACACTGGAGGGAAGAAGAAGAATAAATAGGGTTAGATTGGAATAAATGGGCCACAAACACACATATGTTTGTCATCGTATTCCATGAAACGGATCCTATTGTACCAACAAACAAATTGTCGATGCAGCATATTCATCTGGAGCTACCATCATCCTATTGGTTAAAATTCATGCGATTGGTTTACGTGTAAGTTTCAGGAAATTACAATAATTTTGAAGGTTCATTATTATTATCATTACATAAATATCAGTTTTTCTCATTTCATTCAAGTTTTGATTACAGATATTAATCACATTTAGTTCATTACTTTGTTTATCTTAAGATGACGTAATCCAAATGATTGGAAATTTTAGATGTAATTACAATAAATAAATTAAAATATTGGGTGCCAATATTTGTTTTGAGTGAAGAGAAAGAAAACTGAACCAAAGACAAGTGTTTTAGATTGTTGAATTAAAGTCTACTTAAAACCCAGGTTATAATGAGGATTTAGTTTTCTTATTTATTCCATGTTATCCTCTCTTTACCTTTAACAGGTAACATTTATTGTATCATATAGTGTGTTGATACGGTGCTTTTGTATTCTTTGGTTGTGAGTGTTTCTGGGTCAAAATTCCATGTGCTCCTGTTGTTTGTCTACATCCTCTCCTGGCCACACCCTTTTATGCCGGTGGACTATTTTAATTGGTCATCACTTCCATAAAACCTACTTTTCAATAAGATCAGTTTGACTCCCCGATGAAAGCTTGAAGCTTAAAGGTCAAAATAACAATAACAGAATAAAATAAAATAATAAAGGCATTTTAGCTACTAAAAGAGAGAGCCTCGGAATTTATCTTTGATTTTCATATCTAGAAATGGATTCATGTTCGTAATGTAGCAGCAGTTATTACACGACGGTTTTGATTGAGTCTCAACATTTGAAATGTGGCCAAAGGAAAGAAAGCTCTGGAGAAGCTGGGACTATTTGGACGATGTAAGTGTGCAAGGCCTCCAATTCTCCAATGTTTCTTTGTGCAAGGTTGTTAGTCACATCTTTTTGTCAAAGAAATCAGACCGTGATGGCACGGCGCTGTCATAAATGTCTCTATAAAGATATTTTTTGCTAACAAAAATGTGTTGCTCTGATCAGTTTTGGCTCAGTTTGGGTGGGGAAAAAAACCTACACTATTTAAAAACCACTGAAGTAGAATCTGCTTCAAAGTGAATAAACAATAGATTAATTTGACTCACCTGCTTCGATCACCAGGTGGAGCCACATGGTCGGTGCTTGGAGTGGGTGGGGCTCCGTCTGGCTTCTTCTTCTTTGGAGGGGCACTGGCTGCGTCTGGGTTGTATTCCTGGAGAGTAGGGTGACAAGAGAAGAAGAGTAAAGATGAGGAGAAGAGACTTTTTTACTGTTCTTGGGTGAGGATCTGATGTTTTACCTCAAATGCAGGCCAGTTCATGTGCATCTCGGGGCCGTGGTTGGTGCTGAACCACTTCAAGTCCTCTTGTGTGTTTGCAGCCAGGATCGTGCGCTCCAGTTCTCGATATATTGTGGCATAGCTGAGGAGAGGAAAATGGAACAAATAGCCGTGATGAAAGTGCCCGAAGAGGCCTGGGTGTGGTGCCAATTTGGCAACAAGAACCACTCTGCAGTTCAAAGAGCGATCGGTTGAGAGCGATCCAGCATTGGGTCATGATGAGACTCAAGAGTCTCCTTGAATTTTGTGATGAGGTTGAAGGCCACAGCAGCTTCAGTATAGAACCCGAATAATCCCAAGAATGCTCTGCGAGGATATGGTGGCTCAGGATGCCATAGTTTTCCCAAATGTCAGATTCACCTTGTATTTTTGTTTCCTGCTTTCAACATATTAAGCTCTGCCTACTGTTTTCTTGTCAGAGCCACCATCTTTGAATCATCCAGCAGAGCTGATCTCGCTGATCTTACCTTTCACTTCACTCTTGCTTTCAATATTCTGTCACAGATAACTTCTGACACTCCTCTCCACCCTGCTAGCTCTCGCTTTTTCACCTCTTTTCCACATTCCCCATTACTCTAAACAGTTGACCCCACACGTTTTTTCCTCCTGCCCCTTCTCCACCTCTACTCCTTGCATCGCCACTGTTTCACCTGCCTCCCCTTTAATTCAGACACTTTCATTCCTCTCCTCTCCAACGCATACCTCCAACTCTCATGGTTTCCTTACCCCTGCTCCCTGCTGTAACTACAGATCACAATGTCATTCACCAACATCATAGTCCACGGAGACTCCATGACCATAGCAAACAAGAAGGGGCACAGAGCCGATCTTTGGTGCAGTCCCACCTCTACCGTGAACGCATCTGTACAATGGGTATCTACTGGTACATACATTAACTAATAGGTTGTATATGTATACAGTATATCAATACAAATCGCCTGCTTCTGTACCCAAGTTATCACCGATGGCTCCATGATTGACAGGGTCTGAGGCTAGATTGCCTGCATCTCAGTATCTTCTCCAACAACCTGGAGAGATTTTTTCCATTATATACAAACGTATGGTTCCATCGTCAAGAAGTAATCTCAGTGAACATATCTACATTTGATATGACACTCAAGAAACAACAGACCTTAACCTAGACATCAACACATCATTAAAGATGTCGACCCTGACCAAAGGAACGGCATCACAATTTGGCGTCGCAAACCTTACAAAGTCTGAGATTGATGATAAAGAAAGTATAATTTGGTGGTAATTGACAGTACTCCTTCGGATAGAGTTCTCTGGAGTATCTATCACACTATCTATCACTCTACTCCGATTGTTGTACTGTCAAGTATTCTATATATCACAGTACTCCCATTGTGGTACTCTGGAGATCTCTTTAAATAATAGTACTTCAATTGTAGTACTCTGGGGTACTCTCTCTACTGTTGTACTCCCATTGAAGTACTCTAGAATTCTCTATCTATCACACTATGCTCATTGCAGTACTCTGAAGTACTCTCTCTATCAACATACTCCCATTGCAGTCCTCTAAAGTACTCTTTCTATGGCATTAGTAGTACACTGAAGCACTCTCTCCATTATAGTACCTCCATTGTAGTACTTTTAATATGCTGCCATTTTATATGACCTCTCAACATCCTCATCTTGTGATGTTAGGGATGTTTCCCATAATCAGTGTTTTGTGGAAGAGTGTGAAATGGAAAAAACATGAATGATGAAGCCACTCAGCATTAAATAAACAACAAAAGCCACGTTATCCATCTTAAAGGCACGTTTGGCTCAAGAATACGAAAATCACTTTGGAACCATCCGTGCCTTCGTTATTACATACAGGTGGAAAAGCAGACCATAATATGTCAAGCACACACTACAAAAATTAAGTTTGGCAGAAACGTCAATGAGTAACTCATCAGCTAATTAGCGCCGTTAGTCTGGAGGCTAATGGGAATTGCATGCCTGGTGGAGAAATGTGTTGAGATTAATCAATGTGAAATGAACTGTTCAGAATGTGACACAACAAATATGACTAATAGATTGTACATTTGTCTGCAATGTGATTGTTTCTGATAAAAAATAAAGGTACAGGATGCACCGATGCTCATAGAATTACTCACCCACTCAAAACTATTAGTGATCCTAATCATTTCATGTAAAAATCAGAGGGAATGAACAGACTTGATGCTGTGCAGAGATGGTGGTAAAGCAGAGGAAATATTCTGCGAGTCAAATACATCTCTTCATGACATGCAGGATATCTAAGGCCTGTTTTACCTCTCAATCAGTATTTTATTAAATCATATGTCGGAGAAAACACAATCATGAACCAGCAGCACCATGGAACCTAAATGAAGCCAGCTCCTTCAACCGGGCTGACCTTGGGTTCTCTGTGAGGTTAAGATGGCGTTTGATATCCAGCAAGGCCTCCTTAAGGAAGGTGAGCCTCTTCACTTCATGCTGCTGGCACTGGTCGAACACCTGATCCATGCTCTCCATGTACTGCGGAGTGCACTTATTCAGCTCATCCAGAGACTTCTCATACTTTTCTTTAGCCTAAGAGAGAAGACAGAAAACGCAGCGATAGCTGAGGCCTATGTGGAAATACAAACATATTTCTAAGCAAAATTTCTATTTCCACTGCTGACTAGCTCTCATTCTTTATATGAATATAAACACACCTGATTGAGCTCCCCAAATTAAATGTGAAGTTATCCACTGTATTTTTTGTATTAAAAAAAAAGAAGCTCCCCCTTAGTGAATATATGATTCAAGGAGCCCAGTGGGTAGAGCAATCGTCCCCCAACCCAGAAACCAGGGTTGAGCCCAGCCCCTGACGTGGGTCCTTGGGCATGACCCTGAATGGAGATCCTCCTTGAGTCGATTCAGCAGCACCCAACTGGGACTACATTGGAAGAACAATTAGGAAGTAATTTTTTGGGGGGTAAATAGCTCTCCCCAGTGAGTGCATTATGAACTCTTAAAGTAAAACACAATGTATTCTCGATGGATCTCCTTGAGTTGATTCATCAGGACCAAGTTTGGACTAAATTGGACCAATGGTGGGAAAATATGGCCTGAAAGTTTTTGGAGATAAAGCTCCCCCTAGTGTCGGGATCAAAATTTTCTTTCGCAAAATCAATCCAGTTCTTCCTCACACTAAGGTTCACGACGATATAAAATTTGAAAATGATCCATTAAATTGTTTCTGAAACATCTTACTAACAGTGACTTTTGCCTCTGAATTTAATGCGTCTATCACAGCATGACACTTGGAAAAGTGGATACCAAAAGCCTGATCAATTAGTTTGATAAGAGAACCTGAACCGTCACAATAAAGATCACATATCCATTGACAAATATGACAGAAACCACAACACAAAGAATTTTGTAAGTTAGTGAATATTTTTGTAGCAGAGGTTTTTTGTTGTTGGTATTTACATATGTTGTAAATATCAACAACAAACCCAAAAATGTTGTGCATTCTGTTGTTTTTGATTTGTTTTTTATACGACCTGCTAACTTTTTACTCGGATTTGCTTTGATTCTATTCTTGACACAAAGAGTTAAAACTATGTTGTGTTTTGGGCCTTTTTCCTCACCTTCTGCATGTCCTGTTTGCATTTGTCCACTTTCTCGTGGAGCTTCTTCTGCTGGTCTGGTGTGACAGAAGCCTCACTCTTGCCGTTGGCCTCTCGGGTTGCAGCCAACCTCTCCTCCTTGCAAGCCATGTGGTACGATTTCTTAGCAGCCTCCATCTGTATGATCAAACACACAGTCACTGTCGGTGTCTTGAACACATCATCGGATTTTTATTTTAAACTAGGCCTACGCTGTTGTAACCTGACTGCAGTGTTATATCCCTTTCCTTGTGTCAATTCTTAAGCTCTGAATTTAGACAGAATTGGACTTGCGTTTGAGAAGTTACAGATGATAAACTGTGTTTTCCGCAAGAAGCTCTTGCTCTTAATTACAGTAAAATATGTCAAATACAAGTTAGATCTCCTTGAGGTGGTTCATATTCAAAATATTTTGACTTAATCGGACCAACAGTTGAGAAATTCTGGTTCCAAAACTGCGATTTTGGAGTTAAAGCTCTCCCTAGTGGCGAAAATAAGCAACTGACCTTTCCCAAAATAAATCAGTTCTTCCTCAAACTAAGGTCTATGTGGGTATAAAATTTGAAAATAATCCATGGAATAGTTTTTGAGTTATCCAGATAAGACGAAGGATCTGTGGCGGCTGCGATGACGATTCCATAATATCCCCGATTTTTTGGGAACATAAATAAACATCAAAGCACTATTTCTATGCAGCCAAAAAAGCCATCTGGGCCTCTAAATCTGCCCATATCACACAGAACCAGCCAATAAAACGATGAAATATACAAACAGAACTTGGGCTAAAATAAAGAGATATTCGGCACAGAACAGTTGTAGGCAGAGAATCTAGAGTCTATGGCCCACAGATAATAAATTGTGTCTGAGTCTGGGGTCTCGTGAAGTTATTCTTTAAAATATCACATGAAATAAATTGTGCCACTAACAGCTCACTGTTCTATGGGGAACACACGGAGGGACCGACTCATGGAAAGACTCCCGCTTTGGCCTCTAAATGAAGCCGTTACAAGTTTGATGTGACAGCAGCATTTGTGCCTACCTCCTTGAGCTTTTTGGCCCACGGTTTCTGAGCCTTCTTGAAGCCTTCGTCCGCCTCCTTTGCTTCTTTGAAGCCTCCAATCATTTGCTTGTGGTAGGCTTCCTTCTGCCAGTTCTTCACTTTCTCTACATCTTCGTTCATCAGACCGTTCTTCACCTCCTGGTGCAGCTCGCTCACCTTCTCCGCCTCAGTCATACACCCCAACCAGGCTCTTTCCACAGAGCCATACTGGGGGCCTAATGCAACAAAACACAGGTAGATAAAACCCCAAAGGTAAACAGACCTCTATATTCAAAGTCTGATGAAAATGACTTTGTCGAGCTATGTATTTTTCTTCCACATCCATATGCCGACCTTTCTCAATGAGCTGCCTCCATCTCTTGGACCATGCAGTTAGCTGATCGCCATAGGCTTTTTCTATCTTGGCACGTTCCTGCAGGCAGCCCATAAGGTCATTGCAGAGCCGGTGGCCATCGTCAAATCTCTTGACAGCACGTTTGTAGTTCCCAACCTGAGAAAAGAGACACAAACAGCCTGAAGGGGGAAAAAATAACACAATATACATCAATCTCTGAGGACGGTAAAACCTCAACCTCAGACCCCATACAAAGTAGTGCCCTCAAGAATTCTTGATACCCCAACAATTTGGAAAATTAGATGCTAAAAATGTCATTATTGTCGATATCCATGATCTTTAAATCAAGTTATTTACAAAAATCAAAACTTTTATTTGAGTAACAAAAAAAAGTTTTTTATGCGATTAAAACGAATAGAGAGAGTTTCTTCATCTCATTTTATTAATTAAAAAAAAAAAAAAAGGGTTCTTATTATTCTGGAGTATACTCTATGTGATACCAGTACATCTTCTTCTTCTTCTTCTTCTTCTTCTTCTTGGATTTGTTCGACACTGACAGATACTTAACCCACTAAACTAAACCCACTATTTCAGCGGTGTGCTTTCACTGAAAGCATCAAATAACATTTTAAGACTATTATCAGATTATTTTCTTTTCTGACTTGAATTTTTTAGATCTTTCCACTTCAAGCCAGACCCCCTTAAAATGAGGCAGCGACTGCATGTCTCCGCCTCTTGAGTGCCTGCAGGGGGCGTGAGCTCATGGTGCATGATGAAGATAGCGTAGAGATGGGGAGGGGGGGTTGCTCGTGCTTGTGCATGTGTAGTTATGCAATGACATGGGCTCGCGTTTGTGTGTATATCCACGTGTGTATATGTGCATGTTTGTGAACAAAGTGGTTGCTTTAATCCTCTTGAGTAGTGTAATGCAGGCAGACAGATTCTCAGGGATGGATGACGACGTAGAAATAGAAAAACATCGAAAGACCACCAACAGCTTGGGCATTTGCTGTAAATCTATGAAGCAGTCATAGGGATCCTCACACGAAAACGCCGCTTTGTCTGCCTGATGCCTTCAACGGCTGCAGAGCTGCACTCTGAATGGTCCAAATACCAGCGTGTGCTTGTGGTCACTGCTGCAGGCCAGGCAGTGAGACAGGTGTGTGACAGTATGTGTTTGGGCCTGTTTGACAGTTTGCCAAGTCTCAGCAAACAACAACATGCAGGTAGACTGGTTCTGCATACAAATACACACACTCCAGTTTGTGTGTGATGCCTTTCACAGTGTGGCCATTATACAGCACTATTATGTTCACTTATATACTTGTGCACATGCCGTATTTTACTTATCTTATATATGCATTTATTTCTCTACATGAAAATTCTAGATGTTATAATTTCATCCTTATTTTAGCTTGTTTTTACTTCTTTGGCTCATTCGTTATTATAAGTTACGACTTATTTGGATATCGCACCTAAAATAAGCTTTAAATAGCTCCAACTATCAGGTGGTGTCTATGGACAGATAAGACATAAAAACGAGGATGTTAATTCAGATTATCACAGCTGTTTTATTATGCTTCTCTAGTTTTAATTATTACAAAAAAGAAATGTATTATTTCCTTTTCATATTTTTATGACGCCTTTATTCAAAGCACAAGCTGGATATTATTTCGTGATTGGAAACCATTTTAATCCTAAAGTCTTGCACGAAAGGTGCAAAATACACAAAATACTCAGTTTTCTTATGAATTAAAAACTTAGGAGTATTTATTGATTTTTTTTTTAACTTTAATAAACCATTTCGGAGACATACGCTGAGCAGTGCTGTTTAGCTAATGCACAGATGCTACAGGGCCCTGCGATGAACCGGCGACTTATCCTGGGTGTACCCTGCCTCTCGCCCGATGTTAGCTGGGATAGGCTCCAGCCCCCCGTGAGCCTGAACAGGATAATTGGTAGATAATGAATGAATGAATGAACAGATGCTAAAGGCAGGTGCTTGTGGTGAAAGGCCGCCTCTAAAGGCCCGATGACTACGGCTCTTTGTCTCTGCCTCCACGGACAAGAGCCACGGTACAAAGAAGACTCTGTGCTGATGGAATTCATTAACGCTAATTTGGTTTGAACGTTCACGCACGCCCCTTCAGGAAAAGTGAGTGTGGATTCAACTTAATGCTTGTATGTTTTTGTTGTTATCTGACATGAAACAAAAATGATTTTTAGCACATTTTTATAACATGTATTGAAACAAACTCCTGTGATGCATCACCACATGCATCACACACACCTTTGTCAAAGCATAGCAACATTCTTTATGAAAAAATGCTCATCTGTTGAGTTTGTGGTTTGTAAGGGCTTCAGTTCTAGCCCATTTAGTAAAAAAAGAAATCCATCACAAACATTTAGGAGTCACGACAGCGGAACATCTGTTTCCAATTTTAACCCTGTCCTCTATCACACCAACATACTGCATGTCCTCTCTCTCCACTTCCAGAAGCCTCCTCTTAGATCTTCCCTTTTATCTCCTGCCTGCCTGCTTCATTCAAGAATCCTTCTACCTCCTCCTTCCTCAATCCCTCCTCTTCATCATCTCAATCTGGCATCTCTTACTTTTTTCTCACGGCGTCTTGGGCTGTCCCTCTGATGTGCTTGTTTCTAATCCTGTCCATCCTCGTCACCCCCAGAGAAGATCTGAACGTCTTCATCTCGGCCACCTCCAGCTTTGCCTCCTGCTTTTTTAGTCAGAGCTATCAACCATCCAGCAGAGCTGCTCTCACCACCATCTTGGAAACCTTTCCCTTCACTCCTGATGCTAGTAGTCTGTCACAGATAAGTTTTGACACTCCTCTCCACCCACTCCAACCTGCCTTCACTCACTTCATCACCTCTTTTCAATACTCCTTGTTGCTTTGACCAGTTGACCCTAAGTCTATAAACACCTGCAGCTTTACTCCTTCCTCCTCACCGTTGCGTCTTCCTCCCTTTCATTCACATGCATTCTGTCTTGCTGCGACTGACCTTCATTCCTCTCCTCTCTAGCGCATATCTCCAACTCTCCAGGTTTTCTTTCACCTGTTCCCTGCTCTCACAACAGATCACAATGTCCTAAACCATGGCGACTCCTGCCTGACCTCATCTGACAGCTCCATCACATAGCAAAACGGATGGGGCTCGGAGCCAATCCTTGGCCCAGACCCACCTCCACCTTGAACCCATCCGTCACTCATACTGCACACCTCAGTTTTATCATGCTGCTCTAATACATATCCTGTACAACTCTAACAAACTTCTCTGCCACTCCAGACTTCCACACGCAATCCCACAATTCCTCCCTTGTCACTTTGTTGTCCACAAACACACAATGCAACTCCTTCTGACCGTCTCTTTAGTTTCTATAAGCCCTCTCAAAGCAAACTATACTGCTACTAACAAATCGTCACCTCTTTTCTTAGCCTACCTTCCTCTACTCTTTCCCAGATCTTCTTTGTGTGGCTCATCAGCGTTATAACTCTGTCGTAGCTACAGCTCTGCACATCACCCTTCTTCTTGAAATTCAGCACCAGCGCTCTTTTCCTCAATTCCTCAGACTTTGTCGTACTCTACAATCTACAGTAGTTAAATACTCCACTGCTTTCTCCTCTAGACGCCTCCATACCTCCACCAGGTTGTCATCAGTACCCTACACATTTCAATGCTTTATCCTCTTCAAAACTGATCTTACTTCATCCATACTGATCCTTTGAATTTACTATTCTCACATCTTCACCTTCATTCGTCAGTTCTCCAAAAGCATTCCTTCCATTTTGCCCACAAACTCTCCTCACTTAAATATATGTTCACATCTGTAATATGGTAACACCTGAGCAAGATATTGTTACAGTAAAAAACAGTTTTTTTTCAAAATTATATTTGATTTTTTCTTTTAGGGTTCTGGGGTTCAGGATGTAACACAAGCTGTTAAACATCATTTAATATGGAAAAATTCAAAGTATTCAAAAATGGCCAAAATAATCAACGAGTCCATAGGCTTATTCTTGAATTCGTAATCTTAACATCAGGACCCCCTGTTTTAAATCCCAACAACTCGAATGCTATGACTCCTGAGCCTGATTTTCTTCCGAGGACTTGAAGCTAAAGGTTGAAAAATCCCATCAGAGCGGACATGACGGCGTGTCTGTACCTCCCAGAAGCTGTCCATGGTGTCGTCAGCACCTGCACTTTCATCGTAGGAGCCAGACATTTTCCTGGATTTGGCAAAGCACTCTAATGACTAAACCTGTCCTCTGTAGAAGAGCTGGGTTCCTCATGCACTGAAAGAGACAAAGAGAGCAAAAAATGTGAGAAAGGAATGTTACATTATCCAGATACATATGACAGAGCTGTGTGTGAGCGGACACGAGAAGAACACGAGGACATCACCACAATAACCTCTGTCCAACAAAGAGGAGAAGCAATTAAGCTACTTTCCCCGGCAACTGGACGGATCAGTTGGCGCGAGGGCTTCAATCTGAGACATTTATAATAATGAGATAAAAATAGTCTCCCTCAGCATGCATATAACGCCGTGCCCTAAGGAATGAGAGGGGGCATGCTATGTTAGCGTGTCCTAGAAAATGACGCCAAAGAGAGCGGAGCATTACAGCCACCGTACGGCTCTGACCCTGAATCCGTCCACAGTGTAAATATTCCTTTGACGCTTCCCATCTGAAACCGCTGAAGGAGACACACTTAATGAAATCATAACAGAGTACTAACATCAGGATGCCATCTCATTTGATATGTGAGATAGGTGATGGTTTTATTTTAGGGGGATATTATCATATACATGTGTTCACGGCGGCAGACGGAGGCAAATGTGCTGCAACTTAAGAAAACACATGCAAATAGACAAAACAAAGCAAATTAAAGAAGCATTTGACGAGCATTCCGAAAAAGCGCTGCAAATATCGCAACACAACACAATAAGAAAACACGCGTTAAAAGCCACACCACAAGTGTTTCCAGAGAACACTTAAAAGCGTCGCAATCATCCAAATGCACTTTTTAAATGCTTAATTTACAGAATACTACAGTTATAATACACAAACAAGTTTACATAGTGTTCATTAGTTTTTTTTATCTGACCGGCCTCTTATATTTTTGACTCTTTGCTTAACTCGCGGGTCGTGGATTCATGCGACTTAAAACAATCATCAATATTTTGGTGATTTTCATTTTCATGAAAGTTTAATGATAATAATAATAATAATAATAATAATAATAATAATAATAATAATAATAATAAGAATAATAATGTTAATAATAATAATAGTAAGTGTTATTATTTTTTATAATTATATGGTGATGATTTATACTACTACTAATAATGATAATAATAATTGATGATAATTGATGTTAATATTATTATTAATGCAGAGAATTCCTCCTAAATTGTCTATTCAGTCATTTTTTCTGATTTAGTCATGGAATAAAGTCGAACGCTCTCCTATTTTTAAACCCAATGTTTGTACTTTGTGAAAGCTACAGAGGACATTTCCCACTAGATCTCTCTCAGCCATTTATATTTATTTCTTTGACGCGTGATCGATATTTTACCGCCGTGGTTGAAGCAGAAGAGACGGCGGGATGCTATCTCGCTATTGAACTCATGTTTGTGGCCTAATCCATTTTGCTGGACTCTCGCCTGATAAACCTCCTGATTGAGCTGCAACAAACAAACCTGACAACAGAATATATCGCATGTGTCCAGTAATGAGGATGAAGCTGCGTCTGCTGGTGATGAAGATGTTTGATGATTGTTCTTAGCAATTACACGCAGTCGATTGGTGGTGCTTATCAAATCCTGCACATTTGGCAAAACTCAACTTTATTATAGCTTTTTAATTAAAATGATATCAAGAGAAGCGTGAACTAACTTATTAAGTCCTATTTTGCCTACGCAGTCCAAATTGAATTCTATTTCAGTGCGATCCATATCGGTAACTGCAGATGAAGGATTGTTCTGCCATTCTATCACACGGAAGGTTCTGCGCCGATGAAAAGCAGGGTCCTCTGTGCTCCATCCTTCGAACTCGCCTCCACGCTCACCTGCGATATTAATTCCTGGAATTCATCCCTGGAATGAGTCATGGAAAATTACTTTTTGCATCAGGCTCACTGGCCTGACCTCATTTTCCCTTCAACACAATACGACAACACAGGGTCCTTAAAAAAATAAGAGGCCTGAAATTACAAGGTCAGCTCATGAGGGGGAAGAAGCAGCCGCCCCCGACACACTCAATGATTCTGCAGCGATGTTTGTACCCGGTGTTATTAGTTCTGGTTTCAGATGTTGAACAGCTTCCCTATCAGTCAGCGCTGCTCCAAATCATTCTCTGCGTGAGCCCGGTTATGTTTTTTATTATTATTTTTTTTTTCAGTACCAGCCATCCTACCTACCCGCCTGTGGACAGGCTTTCAGTCCATTTCAAGAATGCACAAAACGCTAACAAACTATGATTCAAATATTTATATAATAGAGGCGATTTGAGCCTTTTATTCATACAGTAAAGGGTTTTCTCAGTGTATTCATCTCTCCTCTGATCCACACCTCACAGAATAGAAGCATAAAAGGAATGTTTTCAGCACTCTGCTCTCACACCTCCAGGCTTTGATTCTATCTGAAACAACCTTCTACCTCAGAATGACACATTTTATTGTTGAAGAGGACCATAAATGCCGACAGACATATCTTTCATTATCAATATTGCAAACTTATTGTACAAGATACAAGAGTAGGACTATGCCCCCACCCCCCCACCCACAGTACAGTATAACCCTGAAAAGACCCTTTGCGTTGTACAAGCAATCCCCCCGATTGAAGTCCTCAAATTAAATGTGACTCATTAATAATCTCAAACAGGCAATATTGACTCAAGCTAACTATCTCTATGAAGTCAGCAATATGATCTAAGATCAGATCGAATAGTGACTCAATAATGAAGATAAATACAGTTAACTAGTTGTTCTGAGCTCAATAATAAATCAGTACAGATTTTTTTTGTTGTGTTAATTCCTATGAGCTAGATTTAAACACTATTGGGGTTTTGAGAGGCAACAGACTTTTCTAGAAAAAGGCTCCCCTTAGCGAGTAAAATCTGACAGATTAGAGTAAATGATGATATACACCAGATAGATCTTCTCGAGGTGATCCACATGCACCAACTTTGGACTAACTCAGACTTGAAATCAGGGCCCGAAAGCCTTTGAAGATAAAGAGGGAGAAATGAAAAACTGACTTTTCCCCAAATTAATCCAGTTCCTCCTCGCACTAAGATCTAAGGGGAAAAATTTTTGAAAGTGATTCATGAAATCGTTTTTCGAGTTATGGCATTATCACCAAGGAACTGCGGGGGACGCGGCAATGATGATTTCGTAATATCCCAGACTTTTAGGGAATATAGTAAGTACACATTATTCACACGTTTGTGAAAAAAACAAAAAACCCTCAACGATTCCTTTTTAAATCCTCTCATTAGCTTGTTGACTCAAATGTAATAGGACCTAAAACTCTGAAAGTTTGTATTTTTGATTACATCTCAAATTCCATCTAATCAAATCATACAACATGAAATACATTCCTGCAATCTTTGTCATGTTTCGTCGATAGGAATAAAAAACGTAGCTTGATGATAATTTACCATGGGAGACAGAAACCTTTATGTATAGTATGAATCATAAACACTTGAATAAATGTATTATATTTATTTAGAATTAAAATATTTAGGAAAAAAAGCTTTTATACAACAAATGAATGATACATTTATTGAGTCATATTGACTGTACCTGACAGGAAACGTTAAATATGACTGTTTTCTTTGATTCCCATCCACACAGCGCTGGTGAGGAATGTCAACCTTCCTCAAAAGATTCAAAACACATTCAATGATTAATGTCCAACACTACAGACATTATAAACTGAACCACAGACAAAACCAACTCCAAACAGCCCTATAATAGTTTGACCTTCATAATACGACCCCGTCTCGACAGTGAAAAGATACTCATAGTACCTGAAATCATATTCATATCATTTTTACTTTGACCATCCCTTTATCAAACCCTTTGTCCCTACCTTCCAGCCAGCTCCCCGGTATTCTGTCTATCGGTCCATGTTAAGAAAAAACTTTATCTGGATCCACTATATAATGTAAGGAGCTCTCCATTGATACATTTCCAACCTTTCTACCAAGTTTCATTCAAGTCCAGGAAACTTGGTAGAAGGTTTGGATGTAAGAGACAGAAATAGTTGCAAAATTTCAAACGTGTAGTTTTAAAGACAATATAAAATCTTGGATCCGCCCTTTTATCTATCAATCCAATAGGAATTTCAAAATGTTCTTCCTGTCATCTGACCAACCTTCCCACCAAATATCATGAAATTACCCCTTAAATAACTTTTAAGGGATATAATATAAAAAGAATTGAATGGCAGTTGAATGTAGTGAATCTTATTTTATCTATTCGGGACAAAAAAGACGCTTTCAATGACATCTGAAAGTTACGCAAACTGGCTTGGTTTACTTTTTAGCCTTTTCAGGGACCCTTGTAAATTCTGTATTTAGCAAACAACAAACATTACAAAAAGCATATTTGCCTCCTAAGTTTGATGGCAATAAAGTTTCCTCTTGGTGATCCAGTCTAAGAAATAAAACATGACTTTTACTTGCTTTCATTTTATAAACTTTTCCAAACAAATAAGTTGCTTGAATTGGAAAAAGAAAACTTATTAATCTTAACTAAATGCTACATCATACATTTCTAATCCAAAAAGGCACGTTTCACTAATCGAACACAAGTTGCATGTACTTAACACAGATATGTTGAATTTACTGAACACAATTATAAAATCTCAAAACATTTTACTGTTTCACTAACGCAATTAAAATCTCTTCTTTTGATTGTCAAAGATGCAACTACTCAGTTCTTCCACGACAAAAAGTCACATAATGCAAATAACATCCATGTTCAGTTACAGTTGACAAAATTATGTTGCATGTACTAAACAGCTATGTTGACATTTTTTAATATAGTTAGGTTGACTTTACTAAACACAATTACGTAATTCCAAAAAATCTCTTGCAGTCATGCAATGCATATTACATCCATGTTTCATTCCTGAGAGTTTATAATTCTCCTGAATTAAACACACATCTGATTATAAAAACAGAACCAGTCAGGCAGATGGGCCTCAATTTCATACTACTAACAAAATAATTAAATAAGTTGAAAGCCATGATATTGAAACTTGATTATGTGGAATGAGATAGCCCACCTCAGCTAAGCAGCCATAAAGTAGCACAACTTAATCGGACCAGCTAAGTGGTCATCAGTCCAGCCCTTCGTGACAACAACATCAAAGCCATTTAAGCTTCGGAACAATGTCCGAATCCAACGTATCCTTAGTTTGATTAAAACCCACCCTTAAACCTGCATAACGCTTGACTTTATGCAGAAATCATTTGGATGAACACGATCATTCTCATGCGGAGCGAGGGTGTAGTTTAAATCATATAATATATAATCATAGCGTTGATCAATATGCACGCACCTGAAAGATTCAATTTCCAAAATATAAAAAATAGAAAGTTGTACTGGCATCCCACGATGGCACATATGTCAACAGACAGAGAAAATAAGCTGGTTATTGAGGCTAATCCACCTCAGTGGATGTGAACACGCCACATATTCTACTATCTAGTAAATGGTGGGGAAATCATCATAACAATGGAGTACTGTTGAAAATATTCAGGTTTTAGCTGAACAGATGTTATATACATTTTACACAAGAATGAAAAAAATGGCGATTTATATGCAAACACCAAAAATATTACATGCATATGTACCGTCTTTAAATTCACATCTCCATTTGAGTGGATCTGTCAGTTTGAAACTATTAACAACCCACTCCTGATCACTCAGGCACTAACGTGCTGATAAAGCAATTCCTTTTTCCTATTTCAGGTCCGTTGGGAGTCTGTTGTGGTTCGGCTCAAACTCATTAAATAAATAGAGACTCTTCGGCGCGTTCACTCACCTTGGTTATCCCCATTCTAATATGAAAAAAAGAAAAGAAAATAATCCTGAAAATTGTAAATCCAAGAAAACTCCTTATAGATGTAAGACTTTGTCCGTCCAAATATGTCCTCAATAGCTGGGAATGCAAACAATCATTTTTGCAGCTTCGAACTATGTGGCCAAAGTGAACCCACAGAGGACGATAAGACCAGAGCAGCACGTCTCAGAGGCTGAGGGATAATCCTGCAGTGTGCTACTTGAATAGCTTTGGAGGGGGGATGGTGCTCGCTAGGAAGAAGACCAAAGGAGCAGATAGGATGTGTGAGAAAGGGGAATACAAAGGGGAGAAAGGAAGGGCATTATATACTGATGGGATAGCTAAGCTCTGGACACAGTGGAGTTAGTGGTTGATATGGAGCAGAAGAGTTTCCTCATCATCACACTTCACTCTTGGCTCATTCAGCACCGCACACCTGAGCGCAACTAAATTGTGAAAGATCAAAATCCCCTATGTTGTACAAGCAGACCCCCTGATTGAACCCCTCAAATTGAATCTGACTTTATGTCTGAAAAATGTGTTTTTCATTAAAAACAGTGAGTGAGTAAAAATTAACTCCTAGAGTTAAATATGATCGATACAAGGTGGACCTCCTCGTTGTTATTCATATTCACCAAAGCACCAAATCAGACCAACGGTCGAGAAATCATTGCCCAAAAAACTTTTGGAGATAAAGCTAACCCCAGGAGATGGAAATATAGAACCGATCTTTCCTCAAATCATTCCAGTTCTTCCTCGCACTAAGGCCTATGGGGGTATAAAATTAGAAAATGCCCAATGAAATAGTTTTTCAGTTATTGCGCTAACAGGAAGGCTCAGCGGCGGCAGCCGATACAGCAGCCGGATGGAGATCCCATAACAATTAGCAAATACAACTAGCTGTAATTTCTTCAATGTTATTTTTTTTTAAATTTTAAACTGAAATACAAATTTTTAGATAGAAGAGTTTTCAGGTCGTAGGTAACGATCACATGTTGTTACATTTCTAAGTTTAGCAAAACCGGTTTACCCAATTTGCAGTTGTTGTTTTTTTTTTTATCGTTACAAAAATTCAGTATGGCTTTAATTCAATTATTTATTTATTTTTTCTAGAGAAGCGAGTGGTAACCAGATGAGACAAATGTTCCTGACACAGTCAGAAGGTCCGGCATTGGCAAGCCGGTCAGGCACTGAATGGGAACCACAACAAACATGTAAGCTTGTTACGTTAATAAGATTTCAGGGAGATGAACTAACTTTACTCCAGCGCACTACACAGCCCACCTGTGTCCTGACCCATGAAACAACCGCAGAGACAAAGTTGCTGACTAAAACTGAGCTCCTCCAACTGCGGTTGCACTTGAAGAAACCTCCACTTGGTGTTCTCATAAGTGGTTTGTGATGCATTCTGTTTGATAAGCAGGACATGTTTCCCTCTTGCACTGAGAGAACAAGAAGGACACTCAAGGAGAGCGGAAGAGGGAGGTCTTTCATTAAGATATGAGCAATGAGAGAGGGATCGCAGAGGGGGAGGCGGGGTGAAGGCTGAGTTGAGGCGATGGAGACGGTGCAGCGCCGCTCACAATGTAACACGGAGCTGCTCACAGAGCCAGCTGTATGCCTGAGTGGAATACAGAGAGTCACGGGACCCGGGCTGCAGCTAAATGCATCAGGACAGAGATGTGATTCATCTCATGGTGCAGCACAGGCTACGCATGCTGTTGGATGTTGCCAGGAGACAGATCTGCCTTGTGCACACTTCACACAAGCCCTAACAGTGGTGGCCATCATCAAGCCCGCCATGTGACGGATGACTTAAAGCCAGAGGGCTGGCTCAGCGAAGCAATCCACTCCAACAGTGGACGTCCTCAAGTATGGCAATCCTCAAACACACAGATGAGGAGAAAGTTGTGAAGGGAAGAGGGGCGACACAATTTAACCATCCAGTAATCGGGTCTGTGGAAAGAGGCGGAGCGGTTGAGATGAATGGAGGGTGAAGTTGTGTTGTTTCTATCAAGGGAATGTTGAGTCCTCCTCGCTGCTCACTGGAGCATAAGGCAGGAGAGTCAAATCTGAAGTGATCTGTTGATCCAGAAGAGGGTCTGCAACAGCATTCCCGAACCAACAGCCCTACAACTATTTTTTTTAGTTGTTTCTGGGTCACTTATTTCAGAACAATGCCAGCATAGTTTTACCCAGTTATGCTTTTTAATGTTAAAGTAGCCTAGTTTGCAATATTTAATTTATACAGCACCATTTGCAGATGAACAAAAGCTGAAGAAAATTGAAAAAAAAAAACTTTTTTTTTTCTATTTCGACAGTTACTCTGAATCAAATTAAACATAAATAGAATCAAATGATTTCTCTTTTCCCCTCACCAAAAATGTTTTGTACCCAGCAAACACTGTAGTCACTATAAAAATTGCGAGGAGCTTTTTAAACAAAACTGCTCATCTGAAGTCAAAGGTTATTTCTATTTACCACCTAAGAGAAATTTGTTGCAAAGTTGTAAATACAAACAATAAAACAGTGACAAGACAAAGCAAAACATCAGACTCACAAACAACAATAAATAAATACAATAAATAACAATAAACAACAAACTCACATTGAGATATTTAAAAGGCCAACTGCAGCAGGGACAAATGAACGTTTTCGTGTGTTGGTGCTGCATCTTGTCGGAACTTATCTGTGTCCGGAGGAAAGCAGCCTAAACTCCTCGTACAACGGGTGGCTCGGATCGTCCAGTACTGGATGCTTTTTAGATAATGAAGAATATTAAACGGTTAAAAAACTAAACCTTAGTATATCAAGGGCCCAACAAGTAAAACACAAATTCTAATCAGTAAAACTAAATATCTAACCTGTATCAGAACCAGTAATGGCTGTAGGCTGTGGACACCAGCTTCTGTTGGCCCTACGATCAGAGTCTACTCCCCCCAAAGCCATATTTACAACCCTCTATTTAAGCTTTGCATTTGAATACCGTTCCAAGTTAATGTGACGACTTCAAACGGACAAACTACAAGAAGCCCCTGTAGTGTCCACAACGGGCCAGTAGTGGGCAGTGTAGCATTACAACACTAACACCATAGAAGAAGCTGTTGGGTAGGCCTACATGATCGTCTTCCCTGATTACGGTAACATAGAAGCTTAGAACAGCGATGTTGGCAGATATGTCTTAATTACAGTCGTTTCTTGATATAGCGATTGAATTATAACGACCGTTTTTCTCCCTTGCGTCTTCCGTTTTTCTCATATTTATGGTGCTTTGTTTAACTTCTGAGTTGCGAGGTTATGTGACTTAAAACTAAACCTTAATCCACATTGTAAATACAACAAATTAAACTTAACAATGGCCATGGAGTTTTGCGTACACTTTGCTATGGCGACACTCTGTATCATCTGTAGTGACGGTTAAAAGTTTTCTTGAGAAAGAATAACAAACCTTGTTTAATTTAAATTTTATGGTTGTCATACAAAATTTTTCCTTGCCAATAAAAGAGATGTTGAGCAATTTGAATGAAGAACTGATTTGCAGGTGATACTCCGGGAAAAGCAAAAAGGGATAATTATTCCACTGGGACTGGGAATATCAATGTTATGATTTCATATTACATCATTAACACTGATGCATTTATGTCTGAACAGTATTTGACTGTGGAGCCAGGCTTAAGGTGGGATTAAGTTGCATTAAATGGAAAAGATCAGGACTTTGTGACATGAGTGGATGCGGATGGAAGTTTGCTTCAATGGGAGTGACATGATTCCCCTGACTTGACTCATCGCATGATACGCAAATAACTTTGAACCATGTGTGTCTCCTGTTACTGATCAAATACACCTTTCAGTCAGACTCGAATATGCACATTTCATTACAAGACGGACTAGATATTGCAGCCTAGCTGATGACTCAGCGAACTGATTATGAAGGTGCTCTGGGTTTCACAAGAGTAAAAATGTCCGCATCCCGGTCTGTAGTGGGTGGAAATCCCTTTCTATTTTGGGAAATTTTGTGAGTCAGTCAGGTGTGCTATTGCTCCCAGAACCACAGAAAACATGATAGATAGTCAGGACTGGCATATACACAGATCAGTCACAACATGACAACAAGTGGAGTCCTTGGTTGGGATATGTTAGGCAGTAAGACAATATTTTTTCCTCAAATTGGATGTGATGGACCAAGGGTCAAGGGTCATGAGCACCCGAGGCTCAATGAAGGTTGTGGAGAAGAGAAGGCTAGCCCATGTTGTCCAACACAAGGTCACCTTCACAATAGCAAGCAGGGGGTTCTACTGTTATGCTGTAAATAAGAGAAAATACAGCAGCATCATTAATAAACCTTGATTATTCATTCTCTTTACTCTCTTTGACTCAATATTCAATGTCGCCAGGAAGATGAGGTAATGGTCTGCTGGCATGAGGAGGCCTTATAGAGGACATGTTATGAACGTGAACAAAGACAGAGCATGGCTAATGCTTGGGAAACTGAACTTATAATGAAAATAATTTAATGCTTGACTTAAAATAGTGTGTTTTTATAAACTGGCTATCTCCAGAGTGGTAAGATCTAAAATCCTTTATTTTCAGTGTCTGTAAAATTTTGCCGGTTACTATGTGTGAGTAATCGGTGAACTATATCAATGTATAACTACTTTGGCAGTTTTTTTTTTTAAAGCTGCTGCAGTGCTCATAGAAAAAAATAGCTAAATCTAGGTTGAAGCATAAATGGCCAGTAGGGAGGAAGTTTTAATCTAATTTATGAAAATTAGTTTAAAATTTTAAACTAATTTTTAAGTTGAAATATATTGTTGAAAACTAACGCCAAAACTAAATGATCCATGATATAATGTGAATGTGCATGGAGAAGACTAACAGGACTTCTGTCCACCTTCTCATGTGCAGGTGTACACTATAAATACCTGAGAGTATCATCTACTGGTCCTGTCGACCAGTAGGGTGCTGGCCTATGGATGGAAACTGATGATCCACTGTGGCAACCCCAAAAGGTATCAGCCGAACGATGAAAAAGACAAAGATAGCGCAAACATCCACCTTGGATCCAAAACCTACATCCGAACGCATGTTTCGTCTTCTCTCATTCTCTTCTTGTGTTCAGCACGGTTTATTCTCTGCCCCACACTCCTAGACCTTGAGTGGGGCATTGTCTGAAACAGACATTGTTGCATCATTTCCTGTTCCTCTCCAGTGTAACACATCAAAGGAACAAGACACGACAAGGTTTAGGAAAATATCTTTCAGATTTCTCCATTAACGTCTGAGTTATTGCCAGCCTCTAAATCTACTGACAACTTCATCAAACACTCTGGGTATCTCTCAAATACACTCTAGCTGATCGTCTCTTGCGCCTTCCACTTAAGCATCTCTGTTCAGCCCACTGAGCCCCCAGCTCCACCCCCCAAAGGAAAATCCAAGCAATCTAAGTAATAAAGGCATCATAAAGGACTGAAGACCCAGCTCCACCCCCAAAGAAACATCAGAGGAAGCAAAGGAACCAAAGGGTCAATAATGAACATGGTTTCAAGGGAGTGCCTCGCTACATTGTGTCATCATTACTCCAAACAGCTTATTACTCTATCATAAATACTGCAAAACACACATATTTCCACAAAAATGTGAATTATCTTTAGGGTAGACCAAAGCCTACTTCTGGGTGAAACTTCATGCAAACACGTCTATTAGTGTTTCCGTAATCTTACTAACAGAGAAACAGACACACAAACAGGAGTGAAAACAAAACCTCCTTCCTTGGCGGAGGTAACAATGAAAAATATGGAAACAAGCAGAGGAACAGAAAGGCATTGAGACACAGACTGGAAGAAATGACTGGAAGGATGATGGTACACCCCCAACACAGAAACATACAGAATAAATTACCCACCAACTATAATCACAAACAGACCTCACTCACTCCACACTTTCTCAGGATTTAACACAGCGTCCTGAGCGCTGCTGCAGTGGTTATGTAACCATCAAGTCTCATGCCACAAGCCTCCTGGTGACAATGTGGGGAAGGCAGGGGGAAAACAAACTCATCAGGGGGAGGGCAGGGGGAGACGAATCAGAGAGGCAGAGAGCAGCGGAGGAAGGGGAGATAGGCCTGTCGTGATGAAGGAATGAACTGCAGCAGAGGCTCAGATATGAGGCAGAGGGTGGCGGATCCAGTCCAGATTTTCCTGATGTCCAGACAGACGTAGGTAGCAGAGGAAGGGAGGGACTAAATGAGAAAGGCAATCTGGGAATGTTGCTCTTCACACACACCATCCTGACGCCTTCTTACCGTTCAGCTGCCTGATGCTGCACGGAATACTGATGGGCCGCCTTCAAACGCACGGCCTGAATTTATGAGGTATGCAGCGAGTGGGAGGAGGAGAAAAGCAGAGAAAGCCACAAACACTAGTGCACATTAAAAATATATATGACAAAATGAGCCGATGGTTTCATATTAAACTGTTATATATTTAAAGCATAACTGCACCTATTCTAATGAGGAAGTCCAATTCATTTCCATTAAAAGCAAACAAGGATCATCTTGTTTGAGACTCTTTCTGAGGCAAACATGAGATCGCTCAATGATTCATGGTGACTTTTGAAACAATTGAGACGATTTCTGCTCCTGATGATGAAGATCTTTAAATGTATTTATTCATGGAGGGAATAGAGGATGAGCTACTCCCACAGCTACTGACCACGTATATATAACAACGAGAAAGCAGCAAGCAGTCTCCCTAAATTGGTGCTCACAATGAAATATATTACATAACTAAGAATATAATTGTATCAGACAAGACATCAATCCACTTTTACATCCCAGAATAGTCGGAGATGTTATGGAACCGTCATCGCTGCGCCCGCATCAGCTTATCATATTGTTAACGCAATAACTCAGAAACTGTTTCATGGATCATTTCACAGATTTTATACCCACATAGACCTTAGTGCAAGCAAGAACTTGATTTTGGGAAAGGTCCGCTGCATATTCCTGCCACTAGGGGGAGCTTTATCTCCAAATGTTTTCATGCCATAATTTCTCAACCGTTTTTGATTTTCTTCCAGATTTGCAACAAATCATCAAATCAACTCATGGGTTCCACTGAAATATGAACACTGGAGAGTACAAAAAAAGGAAGTGATTTCAGAATCAGACAGGCACAGAAAGAGCATCCAGCGCAGCGTATGCTAACAGCGAAACAAAAATGGTTTAATGAGCATAGTGCGTCCAGCGCACAGCATTGTTTTTCTGGAAGATTGTGAAGTCCTTGGCACAATATACGTTATAAATACATTATAAAAGCTTTCCAATCGGATAAAGGGGGAAACCTTATGAATGAAAATGCAAGTGTGAAAGCTGAATGAACCAGGACTAAACATGGACTTCTGCAAAAAGATCAGACAAATGTCTGCTTTGATCAAGACTGGAAAATACGCAACAACACAAGTTTGCTCAGAGATACGCCCACCAATAGTCCAGGTTATAATCATCTTACATCGCTATTTATACGCTCTTCTAATACCTGCAGGCCAGTTAGGCCGAGTAAGAGACTGATTCCACTAAGCCCAGTGTCGGAGCTGCAGACTGAGACTTAAATCAAGCCTGATTTGCTAAAATCCAGTTTTTGGAAAGAGAACTGGAGCAGGACACTGTCTACACTGTTATGGTCAGCTGTCAACAAATGACTTGTTGAGGACATAAATTAAACAATTGAAAGAAAAACTCAAGATCGACTGAAAGTAAAACCAAAAGAAAGTCATATAAATTTCAGCTGGCGTGTCCCCACAGTCTTCCTGAAGCAGCCTTGACGACAGTTATTGCCAATTTGGCTTAGAGAGTGAGTTATGGCGATGTCTAACATTAGCCAAAATGAAGTGAAGGAAAATAAATGGGTCTGTTTTGTAAATGTTTTGCATTGGCTGACCAGCCTGAAGACATGAACAGGCCATTAAGCCTTGGAGACCTACCCAGCTGCTGCGAGGGGGCTGCACTGATCAACCCTGTTTCTGAAATTAGAAGATCACTGTCCTACTTTTCACATTCAACAACCGTTAAAGTGTGGCTGAAGGTAGTTTTTGTTTAAAATCGTTAGCTTGATTTTATAAGACTGATACATTTTTCCTGGCTTCCCTTTAATGTATATTTGCGACACTAGGGGAGTTTATTTCCACAATTGTCTCCAGCTATAATTTTTCAACCGTTTGTCAGTTTAGTCCAAATTTAGGGCGTATGAATGGCCTCTAGAATCTATCTTGTAAATATCATATTACAAAAATGAAGAGGCGTAATTCATTCTTGATTTCCTACAACATAAACATGGTGATGAGCTTACCTTGGTCATTTTGTTACTTTTTTGTTTTGTTTGCATTTATTATTTCGATACATTCTGTGTTTGATTTGTCATCAAACTGACTACGTTGTTTATTTGTGAACTTAATTAGTATGTCAGTGTTTTTATTTCACACCCTTGTGTATTCATATGGATTGATCAGCCACTTTAAATATCCTGTACATTCTTTCCGTGCCAGATCTTTTGTACCAGTAATTTTCATAGTGTTGGAAAATTTCAGCTTAATTTCTGTTTAGCTGACATCTTTAATGGGTCCAAAACTTCACTGTTTATTTTTTTTATATAATAAATTATAAAAAATTTTTTTTGAATATTTATTATTTCCTATTTTGGGTTAAAATAAACAACTTTTTCTAGCAAAAATCCACATGTGACTCCTCGCGCCTACCAGCTTGATACATATGTACAAACATACATAATCTGTAACGTTTTTGCAGGGTCTCCTACTCATTGTAGAACCGTCACAGAGACAAACATTCATTCAAACCATTTCGCAATCGCCAATATGTTGCGTGTTTTTGTGACAGTGAGAGGAAATCACACAAACACTATGACAAAATGCAATCCCCGCACAGAAACGCCCCAAAGAATCCAGCACCATCTTGGCAACTGTTCCACCCACTACACCCTCGTTAACTGAAGAATCCCCGGAGAGACCGTGATAATCATGATCTGATCAGCCTTCCTGCACACACAAACGTCTGCCTGAGCTCATCAAATAGATACTTAATTTCCCTCTAACGGGGAGTTTCTGTGTACAAGTCATCAAACAAGAAAATCAATACTCCCTGATAGGTGGCAATAGCAACTCTAAATGAGGAAATAATAGTAATTCTGAGATAACAGTCTCCAAACACAAAAATGAATGTGCTACTAAAAGGAGACTTATAACAGAAAGGTTATTGGTTTAATCAGGGACCCACTTTGGTGCTGCTGGCACGAAGAGGCTCATTATTTGGCAAACACTCCTCTTTAGGCATACTTATTATATGGCAACTACCCCCAAATGCAAGTTGACATTTATGGATGGACAATCAAAATGAAGTTCCTTGGCTTCCATATTCAGCAATGTCTGCAGGGCTTTTCTGAGCGGCTTTCCTTTTCCACTCCTGTGATATGGTTTGTTTGTTTCACATACTTATAACCCCAAAAAGTTGGGGATGTCAATCGTCAGCAGATCCTTCGAGCTAACTAGATAAATCAAAAAAAGTTTCATTGATCGTTTTAAAATTTTGTGCCTTCCCAGGCCTTAATGTGAGGAAGAGCTGGGTTGATTTTGGGAATGTATGCTTGTATATTTCCGCCAATGGGGGAATTCTCTCTAAAAAAAATCCCATAATTTGGTTCCTATTAATCCACAGATTAATCCACACTACACAAGTAGTGTGGATTAATGTGGAAAACACAGTTTCGCGTTCATAACTTCCCAAACATAAGTCCAATGGTGTCCAAATTTAACTAATCTGAATTGACGCAAGGAAATCTGTTGTTTTTTTTTCATTACTGAGCTCAGAAAAACTAGTTAGCTGTATTTATCTTCATAATTGAGGTACTATGGGATCTTATCTTACAGCATATTGCTGACTTCATAGAAATATTTAGGTTGAGTCCATAGGGACTGTTATAGATTATTAAGGAGACATATTTACTTTGAGGAGTTAGGGAATATACCTTTGCTGCCAGTAATGACAGTGTAGACCTAGTTATTATACGGCACCTGCAAAGCATGTATCTGACCTTATCTCCTATATTGACTATCTTCTAGGTGGCTAGCTCTCTTTTTTCCACTCTTGTCTGATTGTCCCTTAGATTCCACTTACAATCTATTTTACTTTAACTTTATCAGTGTTTGGGTATTTTTTTACCCGGCTACATAGGTGTCAAAAGCCTGGTGCCGGTGCTAAGCCAGGATAAATGGCTAAGGTTGTGTCAGGATAGCATTCGACGTAAAACCAAGTCAAATCAAGATGCAGAATGAGATGATCCGCTGTGGCGACCTCTAAAAGGGAAGAGCTGGAATAAGAAGAAGTGTCCCGGTGTTTTTGATTGTGCTTGAAATCCTAAATCTTCAAAAAGTGGTGATGGGTGGATAGAACGGATGGTTACTCGGAGCAGACAGCCCTACAGTCATAACGTAGTCCTCGTATGAAATGTAGCATTTCACACTCATGCACAGATTCATCGTATAAAGGAGAATTTTGTCTTAAATAATGAGCTCCGGTTAGCTCTCTGGCAGACTGGAATACCCTCATGAAATATTCACAGCGCCGACGCAGAGCTTTTAACTCTTACGGCCTATATATCATTATGACTTATAAGGTCCCTTAAACGCCAGCTATGGATTTTCTCTGGGTCATCTGTGAGATTTCCACTGAATGAGGATCAAGCAAGCAGGAAGAGACAATCACAACTCACCTTCTCCACCAACGGGAGGTCAGGTTTCCATAAACCTTGGCGAGAGCTGTTGGTCCCCTGCAGGAGATCACCTGTGCAGGAGAGATGGCAGGAGTCAGAGTGTCAATTTATACTAGGTGCATGTGCTTCTACATTCTTCTTCATGGTGGTAGATACAGGAAACAGCTGAGCATTGATTAAAACAAAGTGTCACAACAGCAATAATCTTTACAGCAGCAACGATATTAAGAGAAGCACGACAATCTAAAAGAGATAAGTAAACTCCATAACCTCCACCTACACTATTCCTTTGTTTTATATATAGATTTAGAGACATACACCAGTTGGTGCGCAAAATTAAAAGCACAATTATAAACCTGCCGATGCTTGTGTTACACAATGATGTAGTTAACAGTGTAAATGAAATGAAAAGGCTTTTTGAGCTAGAGGTGAAAGCAGACATTATGATATACGGATTTAAGTGTATAGTTTTTCTGCTGTGACTAATTGATATACCAGTAACTGCATGCAGCCCACACACAACATCTGACACAGCAACACACAGTAACACACAGCAACACACAGTAACACACAGTAACACACAGCAACACACAGCAACACGCAGTAACACACAGCAACACGCAGCAACACACAGCTCCTGTTAAGAAAGTATATCAGATGAGATAATAATGTAATCTACTCTGGTACAAGCATAGTTGATGAATTTCAACAACATTGCGTTTAATAAATCTAATAATGAAAGGAGAACTATCCAATAAACTCATGAAGCAGTATATTTAAAGCTTATATTAGGAGAGAGAATGCCAAGTATGACACATTGTGCTTTTAAACCGGGTGTGTTGACAATCTGCAATGCAGCTCCCGAATGTTTAAAGGTGCCATAAGACTCTCGGCTGAGACTCTTTCTACTTGAATTATTCCATTGCTGCTTTGAAATAGCGGAATTTACATAAAAAAAACAACAAATGACATTCTACCGTGTAAAAAAAATAAATAAAAAAATTGGTTCGGTGCACTTCGAGATGAGCAGACTCCGAGAACGATTAGTCAATGCCAGAATATCAGCTGAAGGAAAAGCAAAAGCATTCGCTTGTTTCATGTGTTGAAAACTTATTTGCAGCTTTTTTTTCTTCTGTTTAACATAATTGTTCAGTGAGTATTTTTTTTGTGTTTTTTAAAGATGCTCTTACCCTTAAATGTCCTCACCATGTAAACTGTGAAAAAAATAATCTCCTTCCTTATTTATTTCATTTATCAATTTAATATAATGTGCCCTCTAAATTTACCATAAAATGACTAACTGTTGAAAAGGTAATAATCAGACTTTCGTGGAAAATAGTCCAATTGAGTTTGGTCAGCTCACAGTTAAATCTTTCATAATTGAATGGAATCTCATTTTGGTGAAGCATGATTTTAGAAAACTATTAGACCACTGGACTTTTTTTGGTTGTATTTATTATTGTGGTTTACCCCAAGGCTCCATCCTTGGCCCCTTACTCTTTAACATATAGATGCTGTCTTTGATTTATATTATAAGCTTGTTCAGTCCCATTTTGCGAAACAAAATAGACACTTTAAATGTGCCCAACCAAACAAATGAGCAAGACATTAAAGTCTTATTAAGAGGATGTGATAACTGTTTGTTTTTACAATTGAATCCAATCAGCAAATTATTCAGTATTCGAGGCAGATTCAATTTCCACATCATGCTCAGGTCATCATCTTCTCTCCTGCCTGGACATTAATGTTAATGAGGTACAAAGAGCTTCCATTCAGCTTCCTGTCTTAAACTTTAGCCTGACAAACAGGAGCTTTTTCTAGATTCTGTATGCATTTCCATTTGAAGGAGTCGGTTTTTATCATTTCAGTGCGGTTAAATCCTTTTTTCTCTGTGCTTGCGCACCCGCCCTCTCATGCAGCACATGCACCAGCATGTTAGGACCAAGATAAACAGTTTAGATAATGGATGCATGCTCGGAATTTTCAGTTATAACCGTGATGAAGCAGCCCACCTCTAAATAAGAAACACAGCAACCTGAGCTGTGTGCATAATGGAACATCCTCCACCTCCAGCAGCATCTGGCAAACATTCATAGCAGAAATGCTGAGTCATGGTCACTTTTTTGCCACTGCTGTTTTTCATCTGACGGATCAAAATTCTGAGGAAGACGGGGAACAACAATTTCTTTGAAGAAGAAATCCCGGCGTGAGGGTAGGGTCCATCATTTCAAGCTAGCTCCACTCTGAAATTATTTCTAAATAATTGATAAGTGAAACAGGAAATTCAATTTCTTTGGTGTAATAGTCCCATTCCAGTTGCATAGATGAGACATGTTTCTTGTTTTCTAATAGTAATTGAATGTTGGACAGGAAAAATTAAACTTTTAAAAAGGTCAGTCTGTGCCATGACATTTCAGCTGACTCGATAATTACAAATCACGCCGATATTAAGAAACAATATGTGCCGACACACCATGATGAAATGCTTCACTGCCCAGTCCAGAGCATTATGTCATCTGTATCTCTGTGGGTCTCTGAGATGAACACCCCCCCAGTGTTCAGAGTGACCTGAAGCTGCTGCATTCACAGGTGAGTCCATGCTCACCAATGCATAAACAGAAACAAATGCTGTTATTAATCCATTCAGAATCGATCCAAACCCTGGTGCATAAATTATGCCCCCAATTATCACCCTGGGACTCCGATGTGAACTGCTCAGAGTCGGCTGACACATGCTAAATCACAGCCTCAAGGTGAGCCACATGATGAGGACTCAAGGGCAGGAAAATATTGGCGTGCTGTGGTGACTCAGCATGAAAGACAACGGGGGGAACGTGTACCTCATGGGTACTGTTCTGCAAAAAAGAAAGGCTAGGGAGTATTATCTAGGGGTCTAGACTATCCTTTGTAGAAAAAAACTTCACGTAAAAGACTAAAGTGAAAGGTTGAGGGATCCGTTCTGCTGGTATACTGACATAGACCATAGTGCAAGGAAGAACTGCATTGATTTTGGGAAAGATCATTTGCACATTTTTACTAATAGGGGGGGCTTTATCACCAAAATTACAATAAATTGTTAACCTTTAGTCCAAATTCAGGGCATATGAATCACCTCAAAAGGAACCTATATTGTATATATAATATTTTGATCTAGTAGTTTATGTTTTTCTCACATGAGCTCTTTTTACGAAAAAAATGTTTTTCGACATAACTTCCTGACTGTTGGTCCGATTTAGCCCAGATTTACCTCCTATGAATCATCTTGAATCACCTCAAGAAGATATCATTTGTATTTGTCATATTTTACCGTAATTGTTCAGATTTTATACATTAGGGAGAACTTTAAGTGAAAAGCACATCTCCCTGTCCGTAACGTTCCAAAACACAAGTCCAGCTGTTTCCAGCTGTTAACTCATATGAATTTACACACGGAAATCTGTTTTCTTTTTATGACTGAGAAAAACAGTTAACCGTATTTATCTTCATTATTAAGTCACTATGGGATCTTATCTTAGGGTATAGTCATAAAAATAGTTTGGGTTGAGTCATTATCAACTGTTTGAGATGAATTAAGTAGTCATATTTCATTTGAGGAGGAAGAGATTGCCTGTGCAACGCAAGGGAATGCGGCTTTTCCGGGATATACCCTTGCTGTCGGGGACGACAGCATAGGCTTATTTTTTTTGTGGTATGAAAGGTGCGGTGGGCCTTTTAATCATCTCCGATGTCATAAATCTTCCGCCAAAGATAGAGCCATAATCTGTGTGTGTGTTCTCTTCTCCTCTGAGAAAAATGAGACACCGGCCGCCCTTCAGACTCTCAGCTCTTACCTTTTTTTCTCACACCTTGTCAGACACCGCTATCTGCTACTTTCACAGAGCGACCCATTCCACAACTAGAACATTAAAGTGGATATATATATATAATAAAAAAAAACAACCCCACTATTTCACACATTGTGCCCTATTCCTCACATAAGATGTCTGAGGACCGTCCACAAACACCAGAGTCTGGCAGTGTAACACAACAACCTCCGAGGTCATGAGCTACCACCACATTCTCGCATGTGCGATGCATCAAGAGACATTACCTTTGTAAGGTAATCAAATCTCAGCAAATATAAAAAATAAATACGTAAAACAATTAATAACATGAAATAAAATTATTATTTTCCCGCCCTGTGTAAAACTTGCGTCACACCGAAGTTGTTAACATTCATGCCACGGCTTCTGTTTTCTTTTAATGCTTAAAAATAACCACAGGTCAAGACAGTGGCTGAGGAGAGAAAGTCGTAATTAAACCACTGAGCGTGAAGATGCTTCCTCGCCACAATCGGCAACAAGTCAACCAACGACGCCGGGGACGCACTGTAAACACTATACAGCGGGTTCGTGAGGATGTAATCGTGGCTGAAGAAAACAAACAAAGAGCCTCAGAGGAGGAATGCTTTGTGACTCCACAGCTCTGTCACACTGTGAAAGGGACTGTGTGAGAAAAAGTGATTGTTTTCACCATTTATGCACCTTTACCTTTTTTACGGGAAATTCTCCAAATCTGCGGTGACAGATTGGGTGGCGAGGGATCTATTAGGGTTGGCAACTGCCACCCTATGCCACCCCCACTAGATCCGCCCCTGTGGGATCATAACTCGGACATGCTGAATAAAAGAAACCTGTAAGTTGACATGTTTCTTTGCTCAAGAGCAAAGTGACATATTTATAGTATGGTACCTACGTTCACCTACATGTTCATGCATGAGTAAAACATCATCAGCCTTTGGATCAGATGAATGAAGTTTGAAAAAAACGAACTTCTTGTCTTGAGAAACTAACTAATGTGACGACCGCAGGACTTTGATGATCTTCAGGACTTATACTAACTAAAGGACATGAAAAACCTCTTTAATTATTCTTTGGGTTGTTTCCGTTAGGGGTCGCCGCAGTGGATCACCTGTGTCCATCTTGCCCTTTCCTGCGCATCGTCTTTACACCAACCAACTGCATGTCCTCTCCCACCACATCCAGAAACTTCCTGTTTCGTCTTCCCCTTTTTCTCCTGCCTGGAAGATGCTAGAGATCATCTTTCTACCAGTGGATCCACTATCCCTCCTCTTCACACGTCCAAACCATCTCAATCTGGCCTCTCTTACTTTATCTCATAAATGTCTAACCTGGACTGTCCCTCTGATGAAGTCATTTCTAATCCTATCCATCCTCGTCTCTCCCAAACAACATCTTCAACTCTGCCACTTCCTGCTCGGCCTCCTGTCTTTTATTAAATATTTAGTTAATAACTTCTGGTGTTCAGAAAGTGTCTATAGTAAATGTAGAAAGGCCACTATGTTTGTGTGTTTTTTTCGTCACACCCACAAAAGATATTTTCAAAAATAACTGTAAAAAAGAAATGCCCAAATGGCAACAGTAAAATAACATAAGAATAGTAAATCACCATAACAGATATAATGAATTAATGGAAATGAATTGGAATATACCAGACTGTCAAAAGCAATTACATTAATATTAACCCTATTATTCTCTCTGAATATGTGCATTTAAATAAATGTACAGTATAAAACCTTTCACCAAGATGTTAAAAATGCAATATGTTTTTGTTAAATACTATCGTTTTAAAATAAAATAAATGTAAATACAGCTATTCTGTATATATGTTTATTTTGATTCAGTATTTGTACACAATATTTTAATTTCACTAATCATTTTGTGAGGCATCCTTAAATACTTTGAGAGGGATCCATTAATACGATGCAGCATTATTATTGTTGTTGCTCGCTGCTTCTTCTTATCGTTTTCTTCTTCGTCTTCTCTTTCTTCTTCATTATGATGATTATGATAATTATTATTATAGATAGATAGATGGATGGATGGATGGATGGATGGATAATGGATGGATGGATGGAGGGATGGATGGATGGATGGATGGATAGATAGATAGATAGATAGATAGATAGATAGATAGATAGATAGATAGATAGATAGATAGATAGATAGATAGATAGATAGATAGATAGATAGATAGAGAGAGAGATAGATAGATAGATTAACCTCCTAATGAATAGCACGTGCTCCTTAACGGCTCCTCTCAGCAGCACAGTTCGATGGGATTACCTGACGGTATCATCATCTCCTCTCTGCAGTCTCGTGCCGAGGCTCACGTGGGAGCACCTTGCTGACAGACTTTCACTACAGCAAAGAGTGGATTCAGCACCACGGACAGCTCCAAAACACACTGACACGAGCGGCCCATCCGCCATCTGCTACGTCATCAGTGTGTGAAAAGCTACAGGCTACCATGTAGAAACACGTAACAGTCATTTAACTCAGTGAGGAGAGTAGGTTCTACACAAATCTGTGTGCTTTGTTGGAACAGACACGCGGCAGAAAAACAACAACACAGCGTCATTTACGCACAGATGAGGCTGTGAGTTCTTCAGCTGTGAGACTGGATGCATTTCATCTGTGGGACAAATTTGATAAATGATTAAAATGCCACATAGGCTTAATCCGGTGTAGAAAGCAGGATGCTCCTCCTCTTTGGTGCCGTGGGCTTGTCAGGGAGAAAAACAATGACGCTAGAGATGGCTCCTCACTGCGCTCTGACAGCCAATTACATAACGTCAGAGCGGAGAGCTCTCATTAACATTCCGTCCATTTCAGCTACAAACCCTAACAAAAACATCCCCCCGCTACTACCCAGTGTGCTCACATTGATAAAAACCCCGCATGTGGGAAGGCTAGTGATGCTGGAAACATGTTTAATCGACGCGCTCACATTCCGAGTCCCAGTTTGCACATTTGACGCATGGAAAGGAGCGTAAAATGGCATTCCATCCATGGCCTTGACCACCATCTATACCTATAGATCTCTTTACATGGCAACAGTCATATTGACAATATCTGACCTCGCCTTTATTACTTCCATTTAAGCAGACTCACATGAAATTGTTACTACATTTTGGAAACTGGAGGTCAGATGTTGCTCAGTCCGGTAATAACACAGGAATAACATCCCCCTGGAACCTTTTGTATTTTTTAGCATCACCTAGACTGCAAAAAACAAACTCAATAACATGTAAATATAGTATCACGTTAAGAGCAAAGGCAGCGATAGTAATCCAGGACGTTGCGAGATGGTCCTCTTCACCCTTTAGCGTATGCAAACCATTTCAATGACGCATGAATTATTCTACACTGCTGTAGCTACAGTTTGGCTAATGCATCTGTGGTACTCGCTCGGTTTTGGAGCAAAGAGTGAATGAGACATGATCCACACGATGGGAAAATAACGCCTGATTCCTTTACCCCTGCGTCGCCCTTTGAAGAGAAGGATGCTCCCTGTGCGGCATGTGGACGAAGGCAAACGGACTTACCAGAGGTGCTGCCTGCGGCTGACGAGGTGCTCTACAGCAAAGCAGTCTCTGCTGCTATTTATTCAGTATTTCCCCTTGCCGTGACAGAAGGTGACCCTGCGTTCTCTGCAAGACTCTGCATCCACTAAATCACGATGCGCGCAGCAAGGGGGAGCTCCACAGCACAGGCGCGCGTCCGGGGGGATGGCCCAGCGATTTCCTTTCAATGGACGACCCAAGTGGGCTGCTGGGAAAGAAGTGAGCTAATGCAAGGTGGACTTTACAAATTCCCTTCCCATAGTTTTCCACTTGGGATTAAGTCGGCTTCTCTGGATGCATCTACATTTTTTAATGTGTTTTCACGAGCTTGGTCATTTTATGAGGTGATATTTATGTATAGGTGAAAAAAACACAGTCATTATAGATAATAGTTGATTTATAACATAATAGTGTTGTTTTTGTTTATAATTTTAGCAGGGGACAGCCCCTAATTTGATTTCCACTTTCCAACCAATAAGAAGGGCGAATGGTGAGAGGGGGCGTCACCCCTTTCTTGTCAATCACGCCCACACGGTGGCTCCACTGCAGGAGAGAGAGATAGTGTGTTTGTCCTTTGGTTGTCAAACAGGCATGCTCTATCTTATTGCACCTATTCAGCTAGTTATGGAGGCTACTGCTCACCTGTAGGTTTACTGCTAACAGGTGTACGTAATTCTGACAGTTTCTGCCGAAACAGGAGAGAGGGCTTTATTTATACGGCCAGTGGGTCAGAAACGTGATCGAGGGAACCAGAGATAAAAGGCGGAAAAATCATTTTGGACGCAGCGATACTGAAGAGGATAGCAAATATTCTCTGTTCTCTTTTGTCAATTTTTCAGTTGACCTATAACATCCAACTACAACAGTTGGAGGAGGTCATGTGATCGCCCATGTTTTTTTTTTTGTTTTTTTATTGAATAAAAAATTAGAATTGGTCAATCAAAAACTCAAGCATGGACAAAAATCTGTATGATACTTCATCAACCATAACAACAATATATTGATTGTCCTGTTACAATGACAACAGTCAGTAGGTGGGATATATTTCATGCAGCAAGGGAACATTTTGTCCAGGTGTTGATGTTTTAAAAGAAAGAAAATGGGCAGTTGTAAGGATGTGAGTGACTTTGGCAAGGGCTAAATTGTGTCGGCTAGACAACAGGGTCAGAGTATTTCTAGGGCTGTGGGTGTTGCTGGTTGTTTCCAGCCTGCTGTGGTTAGTACTTACCACAGTGGTCTAAGGAAGGACAACCGATGAACCAAAGACAAGGTCATAGGTCACAAGACTTCGGTGAGGAAAGAGCCATTTTTCGATCCCACCAAGCAGCCACTGTAGCACAAATCGATGTAAAAGTTGAGACCCGGTAGAGAAGTGTGCGAACGCAACTCATCACAAAGCTGTTTTAGCAGAAAACGGGCCATAATTTCTCAACAGTTTGTCCGGTTCCTTCCAAATTGGGTGCATATGAATCGATTGGAAGAGATCTATCTTGTGTATATTATGTTTTTACACCAATAGTTCAATTTGTATTGACCAGGGGACGCTTTTTTACAACAAACAATGTTTTTAGGACACAACATTCCTTTTAGTTTGAGGTCAGGGTGATTGCTTGTGCAGCACAGAGTATTTCAGAGATATACCCTTGCTGTCAGTGTAAGCTTAGTTATTAATAATAATATCATCAATAACTATAAATCCTATTACAGTATACCTACCAAAAATATGCCCTAATGTCAATAAGAATTTTGGCAGCATGGTGGTGTCAAGGTAAGAACTTATTTCTCATAGCAACTGCTTTTAAAAAACCCTGAGAAATGTCTGACCCTGTGGTGTAACTTTGTTCTGGTGATGATGATATAATGATTTTTATCACAATCAAATGATAAAATCTGCATTCAACTCCAGGCTTTCTCTCTTCTGGTGATGTGGTTACAGCGTGTGTTGTTGAGAGAAATTTAGTCTACAATCATACTGACAGAATTCTGCTTAAGATATTAGAACAATTTGAGAATTTGTTCATTTTAATCTACTTATTAACCTAAGTTGGCAGAAAGGCTTGTGGTCACAGAATATTCAACATAAAGGACTTACAATTCTCAGTGACGGCTTCCTGTGAACTCGTAGATGTTTGTCTCCATCTAGTGGCTGCATACGGATAATGCAACAAAAAGTACTAGAATAAAACCGTCTGCTAGAGCATTACGTATAAAACCCAATCATTTATTTTATTTTAATCATATGATATAACAATTCACAGCCAGATTGAGTGATTGTTTGTTTTTTCTGTTTTTATTTGTCATGTCTTGTTGCCATTTATTTAAAACTAAAAATGCACTAAGATTCACATAAGGGTTGTTATTTTCAGACGACACAAACTACCCCAGCACTGTCGGACAGTGGGGCCATTATCCTACAAAACATTTTACACATGTAGACATTTACACCAATCAACCATAACATTATAATCATTGATAGGGGAAAGTCAGAATAACTTGGTACAACAGCACCTGTCAGTGGGCGGGATATATTAGGCGGTAAGGGGATTTTTTATTCTGAAGTTGATGTGTTGGCACGGGGAAAAAAATGGGTAATCATTAGGATCTGAGTACCTTTAAAAAAGGCAAGACGACTGGGTTAGCGCATCTAGAAAAAATGCAGGTGTTGTTGGGCGTTCCTGGTCCACATGTCCCTTTATGTAAGAGGAAATAAGGCTTGATGACCAGAAAAGAGCAATATTTGTTTCAATATTTGAGAACCTGGAAAGAAAACCATCTCAGTGCAGAATCATTGATGTCCCGAAAGACCCATTAGACAGCAATATAACAAAAATATTGAGGGAAGAAATACCCCAGGCCATCATTTCTACTGTTTTGTAAGTGAATATCAAGAGCGCTGTTTTTAATATTCAGCATATTTTAGTAAAATCATACATTCTATACGCTTCAGTAGTTTACTGTAATAGTGTTCAAAGCCTTACCATACAAGTAGAGTAACTCTAATGTGTGTGTGTGTGTGTGTGTGTGTGTGTGTGTGTGTATGTGTGGGTGGGTAAAGCCTGGTTAAGCAAGCGAGAGAGGAAGCAGCAGGAGATTGGTGGCAAAGGAAACAGCAGCTGGAAACATGAAGGCAGTTAGACCTGAAGCAATAATCGACTGTTACTTGGAGGCAAACACAGATCTGCTCCCTGCACAGGAAAAGACTGAGAACCTGAAGAGATTATTTGTTATTGTGGGATTATACACACAACTTAATATGCTGTTAAGTTTTTACTAAACTACCTGGTAATGGAGACGCATGCCCTCGTTCGTGTGCAGCATGAAGGAGGGGAAATACCGGACCCCAGTGAGAAGGCAATTTTTGAACAGATAAATGAGAACCAATGTAGTTCAAAGTAGATTATCGCATTAAATGTGCATTTTATGAAGTTTGAACATTAAAAAGCAAGACAGTTGGATCAAAAAAGTTGGATGTGACCTGGGTTAACTTCTAGGAATCTAATTCTACAAATTGTATTACGCTAATGACATTAGTGTAGTCTGATTACTGTCTGCGACTTTACCAAAATAACATGTTTTAACAGAAATATTCAATAACCAGCAGTGCAGCTTATTTGGCATGTCACCAAAATGCCTCAAAAACTCTCAAAAATCCTGAGCTACATTCCACGCAGAACACTTCTTTCCTTTGCTTTAAAAAAACTTCCCCTAACATAATCTGTCCTTTTGGAAGTCCCTGCTTCACCACAGACGCCCCTTTTTCTGTCACACTAGGGAGATAAACGGCTCTGACACCTGGTCCTCAAAATATCTGAAACATATTGAAACTGACAGCCTTTCATAACCGATATTTAAAAAAAACGAAAACTCCCACAAATGAATTAATACAAAAAAAAAGATGCAACGCTTTCGTTTCTTTTCATATTTTGAAAAGTAGAAGTAAAACATTTAGAATTTTCTTCATGCATAGAAATCTCCCCCAGATTTTAAGCATATTTCAAAAAAAGAAACCCATGTCAGTAAGCATTTTATTCTCTGGGTGATCCTTTGCCAAGATGATCCATTCCACCAGACAGATGCGGCGTATCAAGATGAGGATGACTGATGAAGATGACTAATGCAGAAGAGTATAAAAGAGGATTCAAAATGTTTGTTTTAAAGTATGTCTAAAACTGCCGTCCCCTACAGTTAACGTATATCCTTGAAAATCCCCAAATGTCTTCATTGTAGAAGTAATCGCCCTGATTGAACTCCTCAAGTTAAACGTGACTCTATCATAATCTCAGAGAGTCCATATTGACTCAACATTACTATTTCTATGAAGTCAGCAATATGCTCTGAGATCAGTCACATAGGGACTCAATAATGAAGATAAATACAGTTAACTATTTTATATCTGAAATCAGGAATGAAACAAAACAGATGTTCCTGTTACAGACAAGAATCTGGGTTTCCCAAAAACAGCTCCTCTTCATGACTGAAATGAGTTTTGATTGAAATAACAAGTTAAATCTCCTTTTTGTAGATTCATATGGGTCAATGTGGACATAATCAGACATGTGGTTCGGACGCAACAGTCAAACAAATTGTGTTTTTAGCAAAGAAGACCCCCCAATGAAGAAAATATGAACAATGAGTGGGTGGAGCGACCGTACAGACGGTGGGGTCCAGGGGTGGGGTCCAACAAGCCTCCTTGATGACGTTGGCCTGTGGATGATTATGAAGCTGGATATTGGTGGTAACTGGAACCCACTGTTGATTCTGATCCTCCTAAGCGTCTTCATTGGAGCCAAACGTCTGCTGAGTATTCAGGCAATGGAACAATTACGTCGCTTCCAGGAACTCGGTGCAGGTCCTTGCAACCCAGCGCTGTGCAATGTTATAATGCAACATGATGCGATGGCGGTGGTTCTATGGCACAACAGGCATCATGTTCTTGTCACAGATCATCTACGTGAGTTCAAACTGCCATCAATAAAATGCAACCATGTTTGTTGTCTGTTTCTTGGGCTACTTTCACACAGCAGGAAAAAATGGGGCCCAGGTCCCATTTTTTTTGCTCATATTTAATCAGATGTGACCTCTTTGTTATTTCTGTTTTTCCTCGTATCATACTGGAGTCCGACACGGGGCAGATTTTAAGAGTAATGGGAACAACGACACACAGAAATCCAATCCAAGAAAAAAACACATGAGTGTTGGTCCTGCTCTCCCAAGAATGATCCTTTTGTTCCTTAATGAAAATGACGTTTATTCTTTTGGTTTTTTTTTTTTTTTTCAAAAGGAGATGTACGACCCAAAGCCACAAATAAAATCATTAAAACTTGTTCCTAATCTTACCTAAACTAAAAATGAAAAACAAAAGACAGTTTTCTAACTTAACACCTGAATATCAAAAACAGGACAAAAACATTTGTTCGTACTGATACGTGCTTTATAAAAAAATGTAACTATTTGCAGGTATGTACAAAATTATTCAGACCAATATTTACAATAAGTCACAAAGTGACAAGATTTAGAATCAAACCCAACAGACTAGTCAACAGATTGGCTCAGGAAACAACACTGGTATCACTGGCCAGCGTCAGCTGGTGTTTAAAATCCTCTTCCCTCCAATCTACTGCCAGGAACAGACTGGGTCACATGACCCAGTCAGGTCGACACCACCTCCAATCAGCTCTCCATGTTTAGGTCACCTGCCCACTAAGGACGACAGCACCTGAAAAGGATTACACCTAATCTGCTTGTCTGATGTGGGTAGGAGAGAGCTGTCATCACAGAAACAATGACCATGACCAAACACGGATGACAAAGGTCATAACAATAGCCCAGTTGCCATCTTGGGGCATTGTGCAGGAATTCTTTGATTATGCAAATAATCCATTTCATCAGCTGTCCCTAAGGCGGACCTCAGACAATCCTGTAGGTGAAGAAGCCAGATGTGATGTCCCACCATGTGGAGCTTCATGTGGTCTACTGATGTGAGATCAGGTGGACTCGCTGCCAAAGGGGATATGTGAAACTTTTGTTCTTGTTCCACTGAGGATGTCCAGAAGATATCCAGAAATCAACTGGATGACTTTTTGGGTGACGGGTTGCTCCATTGTTGGTGCTCCATTGTAAAATATGACAAGATAGTCATGAAATTTAACTCTAATGTCAGATCATAACTCATTTATAAAGGTGTTTTTGATCCTTAAACAGTAGCTCATGGGTACAAGCACGGCATCTCGGGGGTCAGGTTTGGAACACACACCTATCCTTTGTATGTGTGGACAGCGCTAGGGCATATATTGTTAAAAAAAATAAAGTTCTGTTGGGATAGTCCTCATTTGCCCTTTTCTTCCTTCTTTCCACGGAGATACATGTCACAAAAAGACCTGATGTCACATGGCATAGACATCAAAGCCACCAATACAGTGAAACAGTCCAGGTTCATACAGTGAAACAGTCCAGGTTCATACAGTGAAACAGTCCAGGTTCATACAGTGAAACAGTCCAGGTTCATTCAGGTAAACAGTCCAGGTTCATTCAGGTAAACAGTCCAGGTTCATACAGAAAAACATTCCAGGGTTATACAGGTAAACAGTTCAGGTTCATTTAGGTAAACAGTCCAGGTTCACACAGGTAAACAGTCCAGGTTCACACAGATAAACAGTCCAGGTTCATACAGAAAAACATTCCAGGGTTATACAGGTAAACAGTCCAGGTTCATTCAGGTAAACAGCCCAGGTTCACACAGGTAAACAGTCCAGGTCCATACAGGTAAACAGTCCAGGTTCATTCAGGTGAGCAGTCCAGGTTCATACAGAAAAACATTCCAGGGTTATACAGGTAAACAGTCCAGGTTCATACAGATAAACAGTCCAGGTTCATACAGGTAAACAGTCCAGGTTCATACAGATAAACAGTCCAGGTTCATACAGATAAACAGTCCAGGTTTATACAGGTGCTCCAACATGAAAATCAAACCCTCATGTAAACATCTTCTACTACACACATACATCATACATACATCTACATACTTCTAGCGTAGAGCGGTCGCGCTGCTTTTATTTTGAAAGGATTGACACAGGAACTCTGGTTGCTCAATGTAATCTGGCTACGAACCACGGAATATCGCCACTCAAAAGATAAGCTTTGGACATCCCAGAGTGAGTGACAGCTATCCTACATTTATCGAGCAAAAACAATTTTATTGTAGCTCCTTATTAGTTTCAGATTCGGAAGTTGTTAAGGCGAATTAAAAAAACAATTTCTCGGTAACGGTGTCATCTTCCTGCGCAGCTAACCGTTAGCTGTGTTTACTAGCTCGTGACAGTCTTAGGTTTCAGCCATTGGACCGACGCTACGGGGAAGTTCATGGCAGAATTTGGCATATTTCATCTTTTCTCAGTTGGAACTGACTGCATGCTTTATGCACACAAACATTTACGATAATTTCTTTTTAAATCATCTGCAAAAACAGCTACTTGCGGTTGACGGAATTACACTATTTACACGGCTTTGAATGGGTAATTTAACCAAATTAGCATACAAACCACCCAGAGAGCTAGTTTATCTCTCTGTGACGTCATTTTGCCTTCCAGCCACCTTGATTGTATCATCAAATCGTTTTCTTTTCTCTGTCCGATAGATTTCTCGCTGATTAGGGAGGGCGGTGACACCATGTGGAAGTCACATGAACGACAGGGATGAGGCACACACAGGCGGCCAGCTGGAGGGGAGAGACGCTGCAGGGTGTCTGCCACGGGAAGAAGAGGTTTTGCATCTTGTAAAGGAGCCTACACAAGCATCCTCGTTTTCCTAATCGCATGCAATGAACAGCACTACCCAGCCTCCTGCCACCAGAGACGAGGACGTGGCATTAAGCTATGTGCTAGTGCCATTCTTCCTCATCACTATCATTGGGATAGTTGCAGCTGTGGTGAGTAGTGAGTTGACTTAAGATGACCTTAACCAAAAAACCAAATAACCAACAATGACTTAACACTTTGTTTTTATTCCATTCCAGGTCATGTATATTCGAAAGAAACAGAGGTAATGCTTTTAATTTCTTGCATATGTTGATATGAATGCACAAAGATTTTTCAGAAACGTGATTGCTGCTGTTCCGTCTTTCTTCGTGAATCATTAAAAGAGGGTTTCGTTTATTTTAACTTTCAGAGTTGACAGACTCCGGCATCAGCTGTTACCAGTTTACTCGTATGATCCGTCGGAGGAACTTAACGAAGCAGAACAAGAAATGTTATGGAGAGAAGAGGACACGAGGGTATGATACATGATGTATTTTCTGATATATGTATTTCAAATGTATGCAGGACATGCTGCAATGCTACTAGAACAAAGATTAACCATTGTAGGTCTTAGTACCTAAATACCTCATTATAAACCTCCACATATCTTTGTGTTAAGGAGATAACTCAAAAACTATTAAATGGATCATTCTCAAATTTTATTCCCACAGACCTTAGCTAGAGAAAGAACTGTGTTGATTTTGGGAAAGGTCAGTTGCATTATTCCGCCACTAGAGGGAGCAAAAATATTTTTCTATCTATCTACAAGATTGTACACAAGGAGCTCTTTCTAGTATATATATTATTTATATTTATTTATCATTTACTCATGAGGGGAAGCTTTTATATGGAAAGCACAATTTATTATCCGTAACTTTGCAATCATAAATGTAATTGTGTCAAAACTTAGCTCATATGATTTTATCAATTTATTTAGTCACTGTGGGATCTTATCTTAAGAGTATGTTAATACGATAAAAATTATTTTAATATGTTAGAATTTTTTTTATTTAAAGTGGTAGATTTTGTAACTAATCTGGGCAATTAGGGTTTTTTGGAGCATGTATGTAATAAAAAGGATGACAAAGATCATTTCATCTTGGTAATACAGTACAGGAGTTAATAAAAAATTAGGTCAATGAAATCTTCCTCATTTGTGAAGTAATCAGGGCAATTTGACCATATCATTGCAAAATATGTTTAGTTCTTAATAATGTGATAAGACTAGTGTGAGTAGTTAATTCTATTAGAGATTTCAGAAAGAATCAGAAAATCTGAGCCAGTATGGACCGTTTGAGGTTATTAGTGACATCACAGTTCTACTTTAAACAAAACGAAAGTGTCATCTTGTTTCCTTGATGCTTTGAGCAGTTCCTCATTTGGTCAGTCGCTTCGCCACATAGAAACACAGAATTTACCAGGAATTATAGTAATAGTAGTAACTGTATGGCAGAACGGTTGCAGCACTTCTCTTATTTTGAAGCTTACAAGTCAGCATCTAGTTTTAGTCTCTCTTAACTCATCAGATATTACTCAAATATTTACCTTTCCAATAATCAACAATGTTTATTTAAAGTAGTAACAATAGTTAAATACATTCTTATCTAACTATAATTCCATCCATTAACAACAGAACATGTATTTGTTTTGCTCTGAGGTAGAGCAGCAGAGGTAGAGGGATTCAATTCTCGTTTGTTGAATTGCTGTCAAAACAAGCGTGCATTTAGCCTTGACAAACTCTAGGTGGCAGTATTTACATGAGGGAAACAAGCTCATAGATTTTCTGAGCAGTTGTGAAAAAATGGAACGGAATTACAAATCCTTTAAATAAAATTCAGCATTGATTGAAAGAATGTTATCAAGTTAATTAAAGATCAGTTCAAGTGAACCCCAATCACAAAACATTTTCTCTCATTCCTACTCCATCTCCACTGGAATTTACTCTTTAGATATCCATCTTTTTCTTTTCTGACAGTACACACATGCATGCCAATACACAGAAAGTGTCATAATAGTTATAAAGTAGGCCTACACTGTCGTCCCTGCCAACAAGTTTGTATCCTAGAAAAGCCCCCAATGGATTGTACAAGCAATTCATCTGATTGAATTCCTCAAAGTCCATTTTGGCAAAACCTAACTATTTCTATGAAGTCAGCAATATTCTCTATGATCAGATCCCATAGTGACTCAATAATGATGACAAATATAATTCATTCTTTTTTTTCTGATCTCAGTAATACAACAAAGACTTGGGAGTTGGGAGGTCGTGTCTGAAATAACTTGTTTTCTGTAAAGAAGCTCCCTATAGCGAGTTAAATATGAACTATTAGATTAAACATGTTCTATGCAAGATAGATCTCCTTGAGAAGATTCATCTGCAATAAATCTGGACCTAAATCAGACCAACAGTTGAGAAAGTGTGATTTTAGAGATGAAGCTCCCCCTTGTGGCAGAAATATACAACCAATCTTTCCCAAAATTAGCCCAGCTCTTCCTCGAACTAATGTCTATGTGAAAATAAATTGTGAAAATCATCCATTTAAAAGAATCAGCATTGCACCTAGTCTATGCCTCACAGTAACTAACTAAGCTAAACTCAACAACTCAACAAAAATGTTTTTGTCCTCAGATTGTCCAAGGTTGGGCCAAAAGTTATCAACCGCAGCGCCCTCTTCTGACCAAAGATGTTAACGCATGATGGTCGTTCACCACGGCATCACAAGACGTGTTCAGTAGGGAGATGATCATTGACTACAGGGATCAGCTGAGATACCTTGCCATCAAAAAAGACTTTTTGCTTTTTCTTTGACACCATTTTCGGTTATATTTTTAGCAAACTAGCAGCAGCCAGAATTTGTGTCCTTCCTGTTTTATATGTAGACGTTGTGTCTGTTGCTGTGGACCTGACACCAATCCTCTGTGCCTCACAGACGTAGTACATAACATTTATTTATTGGATATTATTTATTTAGACTTTGACTGTGGTACTCATGGAGCTGAAGTTGAGGACGATAGAAAATGTCTAAAAACAGACATTCCTGTTGATTTACTCTGCTCACGTTCACGGAGCTGCTGTGGAGGATGAGCAGAAAGCAGTTATGTTTCTGTAGGAATTTGTACTGATTCATAGCATGATGAGACATGACTGCTCTGCACCGGAAAAAGATCCTATAAAAGAGTTTGATAATTGTCTAGGTAGGTTCCTGTGTCGAGGTCATTTGCCGTAATTTAAAAATATGCTTGAAGATCCAACACATGAAACGCTGCAGTTTGACATTGACAGCTCTTTCTTTGCTAATTTCTCTGTTTGTTTTGTTTGGTTAACACTTTGTTGTCGAGTCAAGAGGAAATACTCGCCCTCTTTGTTTTAAATTTCCTCTCAGGATTTAACCCTCAACCACATGATCCGGATCTGTTTGCAGTTTGGCCAAATTCTATGACTCCCATCAATGGCATGAAAAGTGAGATATGAAACTGAACACCAACTGCCTTTAATCCCTGAATGAGTCGTGACTCGGGCCCTAAATATGTCCTGTTAGAAAGGCACCGCACCAACACAGAATTTACCTCCAGCTGAAGATGGATGCCATAGGTCTGACTGTGTCGCCCACTCAGGAAAAACCTCCCTTCTTCTCCTTGATGAATTGCAGCCTTCCATAACATTTGCGATGCATTCCTGAATGTATAAGAAATGCCATGGAACTGTCAGAATATTCTTCTTAGGGAAGGTGAATCGTAGAGAATGTGAATTTAACTATAATAGGAAAAGATCGTTATCAGGTCGGACACTGAGAGAGGCTTTAATGTGAGCTTTTACATGTTTTCTTCTGTGTTCCTCATGTTTATTACATCTCAGTGATTACTTTACGTGCGTAAACAGGTGAAAATAATCGGGTACTCAACTATTTCAACAATTGCACTGGTAAAAATGTAAATTATTAAGCTCAGATGTCAGGCGGTGCTTGAACTACTGATGTAAATTTGAATTTGAAAAGCAACAATACTACGTTTCAACCTTGCTCTGTTGTCTTCAAAGAATTCTTTTAACATTTACATGAAAACTTTTTTTGTTCTGTCTTTGGAATCGGCGGTTTAAGTCAGACATAGGCTGCAAAAATAAATATACATCTTTGACCTCCATGTGTGCCTGATCCTTTGGGTGGACATTCATTTTCTGTAACTGCTTATCCTTGGAGGGGCTGGAGCCTGTGCCAGCTGACATAAGGAAAGAGACGGGGGACAAGCTTCTAGCAGTAGTATCAGTCCAGTTATAATTACACAAATACACCTATTGAAGAGCCATTTAGTGACTGTTTTATATTTGGACTTGTTGAAAAGCTTCAATAACTTAAGTTTTTCTTTTTTGAGGGACCAGTCTGTCATAGAAATGTGAGTTTGGTGGATCATAGACTTGAAGATTTGTTGTTTCAGCAGCTGCTTCAAGATATTTGGATTAAAAACAAAATGACGTCTGCTTGGTGACAGAAGAATGCATGATCTACACATCAACATGTACCTACTCAAAAGTTAGGCTGAGAGACAATAAACATTTATTACCTGAAGTTTCCATGAGCACCTTGGAGGAAATGAACTCTCCACTCAAATGAGAAAAGGGACAACCAGATGACAACAGCCCAACACCAAAATGATTGGACATAGTGAAGAACACTATGAAGATGGTTTCAAGCAGTATGTCGTCATCACCACCCAGTTAATGGACACCATGAGGAGTACGATCTATGCTTGGCTGGAAGACCCGGTGAGGCCAATAACAGCTTGGATGTCGAGATCGTCTCGAAGTCCGAGAACGAAGAGTTGGGGGGAGACCCACATCCTTATTGTGGAGGGCTTCATGCTCTTATTTGCAGCCTGTATGAAGAAGGCTTAATGAGGAGTTGTTCCAGGAACTACATAGTGCCAGAGTTACCAGACAAAACCCATGAAAAGGTCCTAAGGGTGGGTGACAGGTGGATTTGAACCCAGAACTTTCTTGCTATGAGGTAACTCTGTTGCCCCCTATGGGTGGGAATGTGTGGAAATATGGAAACGTCGACACAAAATGACAAAGAATTCTCTTTATTGACCATTTCTGATACAAATTGTTGTAGGGCACCATAGAAATATAGACATTGTACATTTATATATGGTGTACATTAAAAAGTGATCCCATCCTGTTGAGTTTTACAGTATATAAATGAACTATGCATGATGTCGGTGTGTAAAATGACACTGATACTTTGGAGAGAGGAGGATGTTTTGATAGAGACATGAAAATGGCCGTTTCCATGACAATGGCGAGGGGTGACTGCGTGTGGTAGTGCCAAAAACACACTGAGCCCAACAGAACAGTTAAGTGGAAAAAGAGCGCCCAGTCTATCACAAACACAAACATTTGTCTATGAACATCTGAACCAATATTTCAGTGCACAAGAAGAATTTTTTTTATTTTCAAACGGATAAAAACACACCTGCTAATCTACCACAGTCAGCGAACACAGTCGTCAAGCTGACAGGTCTCCCTGACTTGCTTCACACGTTAATACAACCTGTCTGCGAGCTCCGGGTTATGAGTGAGCCAAGACGTGCTGCGTATGCAAACAACCACGCCTCGATACCTCGTTACAGTCAGGTTGAAAAACTAAATAAAATAGAAAATAAAACAAAAAAAAACACAAACTTCGTAAGAACAACATCCTGCCAACTCATGCTAGACGATACATTTAAAAACAAAACAAAAAAAAAAACAGTTAAAGAAATCCAACGGTAAAGTAAGCAGTTGAGTGAGGTATGAACTTTCAGGCCTTGCAGCGCCTGTTTGCAGTTTCCCGGGTTTCGTAACTGAGGTTGTAGCAGCTTATGTATATGGAAAAAAAAATCCCAGTTACATGGACTGGGACTGCGGGTTCCCTGACACTTAGAAATACACACAAACACATTTTCTTGTAGCAGACGACGCACATCTTCAAAGTCTAAGAACTTGGATTTTTGTAATAAGTGATGCAAAACTAGGTGAAGCAATCGAGAGCTAGATGGAATGGGAAAAAAGGAAAAGAAAGATAAAGTACAGCCCTGTTGGGATAGCATCTCCGCCTACTATCCTCTGTTACAATCAAACTCGTTGTTTGACCGATAGCAATTTTGCCTTGCGAGTGATTGAGCGAGCGCTTGGAAACCGAGGACCACGTGAAGACAAAGACGCCAATGTAACAGCATTTGAAAAAAGCTCCCTGAAGAAACGACACTGATGCTTTCAGCCTAGAACGCTGCCAACCCTATCCTTAAAAACACACAATACCAAAAAAGTTTTATTAGAACATGAAAAGCAGCACACTCATGTTTTTAAAAAAAAAAAAAAAAAAAAAAAAAAATGGTATGTAACCCGAAGGAACAAAAACAGTAAGTCAGTCTATTCCGATTACTAAAGATTCAGCCCCCCTCTTACACGTCGCAGGAAGTTTGAAGCGGATCTTAACTGTCCTACGGGAAGAAGAAGAAGTAGAAGAAGGAGGAGGAGCAAGAGGGGAGGGGAGGGGGGGGATTCTGCTCTACCGGTGAGAAAGAGGGCAAATCAGTAATGCAGGTTAGTTACCTATTCTTGTCCTAAACTCTGAAGCTCAACTCCATTTATGATACGATGCAAAGGATAGGCTAACCACTTCACACACACACAAATGCACAAAACAGAAGAAACAAACAAACAAACAGTAAGTATAGGTAAAATTCACCTTTGTCCAGTACAAAATATGGAGAGAAATCTATACGCCCTTCCATCTCTGGTGCGGGTACAACAAATAAGTAACATTAAGCAGAGGAAGAAAGGACTCTCAGAGGGAGAAGCGGGAACGTCCAGGCTCCTCGGAGCACACTTTTTGTCCAGTATAACAGACTCGTGATAACATGACATGTAGAAGAAAAGGGCCGTTACCTTTTTTATGTAATTCTGAGATCTATGCTTGAGCAAGGTCCATCGGTCTATCCAGTGCTGTTGCATGATATTTGAACTGTGTTTGACCCTTTTTGGCAAAGAGGGATGTTGTCGTGAACAGTGGTCATGTGGTGGCACTGGTGTTAGAGATGCAGCCCAGTTCTGGTTAACAGTAAGTCAGTATGTTGAGTGAGGTAGCATGCGTTGTGAATTACTGGTCCTCTTCCTCCTCCTCCTCCTCAGATGATTCCTGGGATGCTTTCTCTTCCTTCTCCTGTGACATAGAGAAGGGGAAAAAAAAGAAGAAAAAAAGGATCAGTCAGGCCTCGGCTTCACCCACAAGGGAAAATGCCCATCATCAACATATAGCGACAACGGCGGCCTGTGACTCATGCCTGGAGCTGACCGCTTTTACTTTGAACGCTCCGAGTAGCAACAGGTTGCAAGCCTTTTGGAAAAAAAAACTGCAGCGACGTGAACGACACCCAAGGGAAGGCTGAGAGCCATCTGTAGTGAGAAGTGATTCACCGGAGTGATGAGTCACCGCACACACTTGCTTAATACAACCCAAGACGTTCATTCATAAAAACGAGAGGCATGGTTAGGAGGGTAACGTTGGGTCATTCCTCTCCGTGACTAATTCAATCCAGGCTCATTTCAGAGTACGCCCTAACCACTCATGCACATGACAGACTGTTACTACTAGACCACAAGTTCTTCCTATAATAAACATGTTTTTTTTTTGTTTTTTTAAATAGCCGTACAAGCTGGCAATTCATTTTTTTTTTTTTTTTTCCAAAAGAGGAAGTGAAGCCGTCAGTCAGCACTTGAGGGAAAATTTAAAGGTGAAAATTGTCATTCAAGTTCCAGTTTGCCTTCTGCACAAGGTCGAGTGTGTTAAGAGATCTTTTTCCAAAAAAACTGCTGAAAAGTAGAGACTATAAACCGTCGCTACAGAAACTGGGCTCTCTGTCCTGTGACTGATCACGTTTTTAAGCAAACGGAAAAAACAACACCGTCTTAGTTTTTCCTTCTTACTTAAAAAATGAGATCCACAAAAACGCTGCAGTGTGCATGCCCTGTCACTATTTGGCAATGTAACTTTTTTAAAGGGCGACCCCGCAGATTAAGGCAGTGCACCCGCGTAGGTGATGATCTCTTCTGATCACGCCGGAGTGGCGTTAAACCCAGCAGAGGCCGCAGCACCAGCAAAACCCAAAAGTCCAACATCATCTTAGTTAATGTCCAGTTCTTGCCTGGCTAGTAGGCTGCAGACGAGTTAACAGCCACTCGCATAGTGAGAACGTCCGACGCACTTAACCGTGGCGTTTAGATCACATTCTGGAACCGATTTTCTAAAGTCAGGGAATCAATTTTGCGTCTTTTTAAAAAAAAAGAGGGAAAAAAAGAAAAAAACTATTAAATATCATACAAAAATAAGAATTTCAGTTGGGCTTTCACGCTCAACCAACATTAATAAAAGTATTCATCATATACATATCTTGTTCGTGACATAACATCCGGGGCACTGAGCTGTCAGTCAAAAACTCATTAGCCAATGGGGACACGCCCCTGAAAAAACCTGCCCACGCCAGAGGTTTGTCAGAACTGCAAAAGTCTGATCGGAGAGAAAGAAGCAGAGGAAACCGTAAACAAAAGAATACATTATCAGAAAAGTAAAGATAAAGAGTTTGATTACAAATTATGTTGATTGCAAGTTTTTTACTTTTGAGATGACTTTTTTTTTTTTTTTGCCTAAGTGAGTTTGATTGTTTCTCAAATTCTTTTTTTGTTTTGTTCTACATTTAAGACGTTTTTGCTTCATTTAAAAGACAAATCTGATTCCACAGAAAGTTTGCGCGATGAAAACTTAGACTTAGTTCAGTGGTTTGAAATATTTTTCTTTTAAAGTGTTAAATTGAAGCAACGAAAACTAGTGCTGAACTTCTACTCGCCGATTACTTTGAGTTAAGCCTGAATTACCTACCCAAAATAAAGTTAAATCAGAAAATTAGTAATTCATTTTTCAGTGTCTAACATTGTGCTTCGTTCTGTGTGTGAAGAATCCGTGATGACTATCCTCGTGATTTCTTCTCTAAAAAAGGCTAGATCCCGGTTCAGTAACCGAAGGAAACAAACTGAGAAAGTGTCTGAAATCTAATTTGATAGAAATACCACTAAGTTCATGTTATTCTACACAGTTTCTGTGAGTTAAGACGAGGAGGACTCTCCATTTGGCGCAATCGGACAGTCGATGGACCCTGAATGTGCGGAAAAATGGGATTTTGGCTGCAAAATACCACCCGTGTCCACTAGGTGGAGCAATGAGCAAATACAACCTTTGGCTGTGATGTCAGTGTTTATATTAAAATCTAGTACAGTACAAAGAAGACTATCCCAATTATGAGCCATTTGAAAGGAACAAGATAATTTTTTTTTTTTTTCAAAACAGACTTAGGGTTTTACAAGGGTCTTTTCGGCGGCATGATTCGATTTGGATTTTTAAATTTGATCAAATTATTTCCTGTTTTATATTGTTATTTTGTTTTTGTTTAGTGAAGCACTGTAATTTTTTTTCTTCGGATAACACTGTATGTTATTCTTATTATGTTATTCTTATTATTATAATTCAGATTTTAAATGGTGCTGAAGTGGAAAGCTGGAACAGGACAGGAGTGATAAAAGTATTAAATCTATGTGAAGAATGATTCAACAAACAGTATAAAGTGATAAAATTAGAGAATCAACAGGGAATATATAAATAGGGTTAAGAAGAGACAGGATTCAAAACACGAACCAAGAAAAAGCTCACGTATAGAAAGAGAATGACCAAAATCATCCTTGACCCAGAGCCTGGATCGTTTCTCAGGTTAAATCTTTAATCTAAGATTTCAAGATATTTATTTTTTTTAGTTTAATAACATCCCTCCCATTAATTTCTGCCACATTTAATGTTTATCTACTTAATCATCCTAACAGTACGCGTTAGAATACAGGAACTGTTAACTTCTAAGTACTTCTAGAAAACATCTGATGACATGAATGAACACAGAGATCCAAAATAGTGTGACGAGTGAAAATGACTCATCCCAGAGGAAGGAGGCGGGAAGAGGAATTAGGAAAATGCAATTTCCCCGCACAGTCATACCAATCATAAGTCAATTGGGGAGATGAATGGCTTGAAGAAATGGGAGCATTGATGCTGCGCGGTTTGTCCAGAGACTTACCTCCTTCTTAGGTCTTCCCCTGCGTTTCCCCCCTTCAAATGGGGCAGCTGCTGCTGCTGCTTTCTGCAAAAGAAGAAAAGACACAAGTGTTAGAAAGAAATGAAGCGTCAAAGCATTTTTGCTGTGGTCTTCATGCTTTACGAGGAGCCCCTAACCTGCTCAGTCAGAGTTTTGGGGGATTGATGCAAAATAATCTGTGTCTCTAGCAGCCAGCAGATGGCAGTAGGACTTGTGGAAACAGATAGATAGAAAGGGGGCATTGGGTTCATTGGCTATTATCTGGAAGGCCAACAGGAACTGCATACAGGGCACTCCAGTTCGCTGGCCACCTGGTCTGAGGCTCAGAGACAGCTGGTGGAACGGAGAGGAGACACAAATGCTCTGCAGCTAGGTCCTGGACACTAAACCTATATCATACATGCAGACTTCAGTCGCCCCCATCTCCCTCGCTACTTCCTGTGCTCGACAGCAAAGACGGAGCGCACGGGGGAGCTGAAGGGTTGGGGTGAGGGAGAAAAATCAGTTGTTGCTATGGAGACGATGGGGCAGAGAAGAACTAGGGCTGTGTGCAGGGTGGGGGCGGTGGGGTGCTTAGTGTCAGCTTGGAAACAGTCTTGCGGTCCTTGCACCTGCACCACACTGTGAATGACAGGCTACAGGAAGCCGGGGGACAGGAAGTACAGCGGGATCATCGTTGGGGTTGGGGAAAAAAAAGAAGAAGAAGAAAAGTAGGCGATAAACCAAGGCCTTTACAATAGAAAACCCTAGCTGAGCTATTTATGTAACCAGGAGAGGAAGCAGCTCCACCACTGCAGCCAAAAACCAAAAAAATATATATATCACAAGTAACAGCAGGACGTCCTTTGGGGTTGATGGGGGTCGGCTGTCGTTGAAACGTGGGATTCAAGAAATGGGATATATGCATCTTCATTGTTAAAATGTGAGGCGTCCCGGCTCTGGACGCGTGTTCAGTGTCGCTGAAAACATCCACTTACTTTGACCTTGGCGCTTGTCTTGTTTTTGCTGCCCTTTGGTCGTCCTCTGGGCCTCTTTGGAGTAGGAGAGCCGCTGGGTTCCTGAAAATTAAAATCAAACAATTCAATTTCTTAAAAGCTACATGATGTTATGCAAAGGATGTGCAGAACGCACTTCAACGCCCTAAGATTCCCAGAAAAAAAGTTCCTTAGTCAAGGTCAAGGGGCCAACATGTACTTAACAGGTGATCAGAACTATAGGTTGCCATGGAAACAGCATCTAAACTATTCATTATAAACAACAACCATTCTCCTTCCTGCGATGGTCTGTGGCTCTGTGTCACCGCAAACTCATCTCCTATCACATTTCTTAAGTGTTTACATCTACATCTCATAGCAACCAAGCAACTCAATACTACTTTGACGCCGGGCTGAGTGGCGGCGTTGTGAGCCATTCTCTGCCTCTGCTCTGCTATGTCATCCGTGACACGACTGGCGAAGGTGGGCCACGAGGAGGGGGCTCAAAGCCCGTTTAAAAAGGTGTAGGATTACAGGTAGCTTACAAATCGATGAGACACAGGAAGTTTGTAGAAGGGGATGGGCAAAGTGTCCCAGAGGCTCGCTGCTGCCATGTTTTAATCCACTTAAGGCTCAGTGCAGAAGCAGCAGGCCATGATGTGGACATGCATGAGAGGATCACCTGTAATAATATCTAAAGGAGCAGCAGCTGCAGCAGATGAGGGTTCAAGGCATGTTTTGTCTGCTTTTACTACTTCTGCCTCCTCCTCATGCATAGGGAGCATTCTTGTTGCATTTAGGCAAAAGGCATTTTCAGGACATGCAAAACTGATAGGACACTTCCTTGATATATATGTATGTATTTTTTTTTTACCTGGGGCTGCTTGCGGGGTCTTCCACGCCCCCTCTTCTCTGTTGCCTCCTTCTCCTTTGGTGAGCCAGTCCCCTTGTCACTCATGTTTGCTTCGCTTTGTCAGACCTTGGGAATAATTCACGTTGGTTTATGCGTCGAGTCCACAAACACACCACAGGGAAACACACAAGGGCATTTAAACTCACTGACCGCAACACGGACCACAAATGACCGCGCTAACCGCGCGCCGGTTGCCTCAATTAATCCGCATTTATTTCCAGATCTATTCCTGTCCTCCAAACAAACAAGGGATTGGCACGATAACGGCACGCGTAAAATAGCTGGGACTGCGTGCGGGGGGGAGGAGGAGAGGGGGGACGCATAGATCTGCTAAAATATTTATTTGGAGGCCCGTTTTTGCTGTAGTTAACAATATTCAGGCCTTGCATGAACCGATCTAATGGCATGTCTGCACGCCGCATGGAGAGATCTCCACCGACGCACACAATGGCTGGTGTGTGCTCGGTGGAATTTGCAGCCTGCGCGGTGCCTCGCGTTATTCCCACAAAGGCGCAGAAAACAGGAGCCGCTCGGGTTCATTCGAGGAAAATCCCGGGCCACGGCAACAAAAGGAGAGCTCCACGTTTTAAAGCCTGCAGCCTCCGCTCCTCCATCAGCCCTGGAATATGCAAACCAGCTCAGCCCGACATGTTATTTTACGCGTTCGCGCTCGAGTTTCCGTGTACTCACCGGCTTTAACCTCTGCTCTGAATTTAAGAAATGTTTCCTTTAAGCCTGGCTGCTAGTACCCGGTTAAAAGCCGTGCGTCGGTCTATAGGCTACAGCTTTTATTCGTCAGAGAGCGCATATCCCGCCCCTTCAAAAAAAAAAAAAGAAAAAAAAAAAAAAAGAAAGAAGCCCAGCTCGTGCTGCATTCAAATGCTAGATTGTGATGGGAGGATTTGAAGAAATAACGGTTTTTAGATTATTTACCAGCAGGTTGAGGTCTTACGACGTCCTATAAATAGCACGGCGTGTCTTCTCTCCTGCAGAAAAGAGGAAAAAGGCGCCAGCCAGCAGCAGTTTTGGGGCAAATTTAAAGAGCCGCCCTCATGGGAGCTGAAACACTGGAGGGCGGAGATATGATAAATGGGCCACCAACAGCACCAGAGGAGCTCAACCCCCTCCCTCCATCCCCTGGATCCCACTTAGCCCCCACAAAACACCAACATGCATGAGCTAAAGTTGCAGAAATTGCAGACATTTTTCCATTAGGTTTGATCTTGTGTGCATTTTTTTTTTTTTTTTTTTTTTTTCAGTGCCACATACCACATTCTCCTTATTGATGGGAAGTGAACTATGACCTCCCCCAATGTAAACACCAACCGGTTTTTATCCTCAGACAGGCATCTGTTGTCGTGTTCCCCCCTGAAAGCTTATCTGCAGTGGTGTTTTCACATTCCTTTCCTTCAAAGGAGCAACACCTTGTAGTCCATTGCAAACATTCCTGCATTCGAAAATGTTTTGAAAGTAAGTAAAAATGTGTAAAATGTATTAAATGTTTCAGATGTTTTAATGTAAAGCAGTTAAAGTAGAACCATATGTCGCAAAACTGATATATTTCACATCAAGTGGGGTTTTATTGTTCCGATTGATTGATCTTGTAAATGTGAAAAATAGAAAAAAAACTCATCTCTGATATTAAAAGTCAAAGTATTAAATACCCCGTTACAACAACACGTCACATTCTGACACACAAAAAAAACCATTTAAAGAGCAAGTTAAGTCAACAAAAAATATTGAATTGATCAACTTTAAAGCTGTTTAAAGCAGAAAAATATCCAACTACACTTAAATATTCCACATCATTTTTCAGTGGATGGCTTTGATTTTTATATTTGATCTACGTTTGATTTGATTTTACATTATGTGATTAATCTTGTTAATATGTAAAATTGAAATCTCTGAAAAGTGGAAAAGCGAAAATATTAAATACCAAGATACATATTATCTTAGATACTCGTGAAAAAATGTAATGAAAATGTCGAAAAAGTCATTTAACCCTGCAAAATACTCTTTCCTTTTTCTTTATATTTGCATGCACTTTATTCCTATATTTAATGTAAATATATATAAATGGACGTGTGTATTTTCAATTTCTTCACTTTCCATTCATATGTTTATATGTGTATTTATTTCTATAAGTATATATGTCACATTTATATATATATATATATATATGGATAAATAATACATATTTATCCATATATATAAATATGTCCTATTAAATCGTATGTCTTATGTTTTTGTAACCTTTAGAATGTTGGTTTGTTGGAGCTGCTGTAACGACTGAATTTCCTTTTTGGGGATTCATTAAATCTATTTTTCAAAACATGTTGAATTTATCAAATATTACTGTGAGCTATTTTTTAAAGCAGAAAAAAACAAACATCCCTTTAAACTGATGTATTTCACATCATTTTGAAAGAGGGTTTTCTTTTTGCGGTTGATCATTTTGATTTGTTATTGTAGATAATCTGATAAATCTTGTAAGTATGAAAATGGAAATCTCTAAAAAGTAGAAAAGTGAATCTACTAAATACCATCTTATATATGTTACATACTCATGAAAACATGTATTCCAAATGTTAAAAAAAAGTAATTAAATCCTGCAAAATGCTCTTTGTCTTTTTCTAAAATATTTTTACATATAATTTCTTTATAATGCTTCTTTGTTGGAGCTGCTTTAACGACACAATTTCCCCTTTGGGGATTAATTCAATTTACCTTTATTATCTATCTATCTATCTATCTACCTATCTACCTATCTATCTATCTATCTATCTATCTATCTATCTATCTATCTATCTATCAAAAATCATCATTTTTGAGGAGGTTTTTCTCGTTCCGATTGATCGTTTTGATTTATGATTGTAGATCATGTGATTGAGGTTGTAAATATGAAAAATAGAAAAGTACTATAGAGAAAACTATTAAACTCCGTGTTTAATAGGTTACATTCTCTTGAAAAAGGGCAATCAAATGTTTGTAAAGTAAGTAAACTCTGCAAAATAAACCGAATCTGTCAAATGTCGTTGTGATACGGTTGTTCAAATCGATTTATAAATTTAACCCACATTTTCTTTACGTTATAATTAAATAGTTTATCAGAGAAGAAAAAGAAAAACTATGAAAAAAATGATTACTTTGTTTATTCCATTTTGGGGCATTTCGACACTTTTAGACGCTCTAAATTAATCATAAAATGATCAATCATTTGCTCAAAATTGTTTTGAAACAGTAGAAAACTGTTTCAAAACAAGAAAATAGGGAATTTTAATTGTTGTTTTAAGAAAACTATTATTTCTTTATGTATTTAGGCTTTTCGGTTGAATTAAAGATAGACGATTCTGTTTGATCAGTCCTCAAATTCTTTAATATCCCAAAAATCCTTCTATTTGAACAGCTATAATTAATTCCACCTTTGATGCGCGGTGTTCCCCCTGGGCTCCATTCTGGACCCCTTTCTCTTCAAACGCTGCCACTGGGTCATTTTATAAACAGGTTCATATTTTTCAATAAGAAATAATAACTCAAAATGTGCTCAACCAAACAATTGAGCAGGACATTGAAGTTTTTTGTTTTTTGTTTTTGTTATAGATGTTGCTTTTATATTAAAGAAAAGTTGTGAATATTATGGAACAACGCCGCCGCGTCCGCTGTGTCCGCCGCACATCCTTCATGTTATCGCCATAACTCAGAAACTCATTCATGGATTCTTTTCAAATTTTAAACCCACATAGACTTTATTGTGAAGAAGAACGGGATTGATTTTGGGGAAAGGTTGGTTATATATTTCCGACAGTAGGGGGAGCTTTATCTCCAAAAGTGTTCGGGTTATATCTCCTCAACCAGACGGAATATGATGCACATGAATCAACTCCAGGAGATTTATCTTGTTTATGGCATATTTGTCTTCGTATTTGACATGAACTCAGTGGAGGCAGCTTCTTTTTTTTTTTACAAAAAACTTTGTTTTTCGGACATAACCTAATGTTGAATTTGAGTTGTTCGGTCAGGGTGGATTGCTTATACAAAGCAGGGGATTGGGGGCTTGTTTAACTGCCGGGGACGACAAGCAGATAAACAGTGGATGCGTTTTAGCTGCTGTACAAAGGTAAATTAACTCCGGTGTGTGTTTGGGGAAATTACTTATAAAAGCAGAAGCTGATATTTTTCTGAGACTATTTCGCAATGATTCTGTGTAAATGCAGTTTACAGTTATCTTCGGATAAAGGCATGAACGGGTTGCAGCCACTTTATTGAGATCAGATAAGCCCTTAGCTCCACAGAGAAACACAGAATTAGTGCAGTAGTCAATCTGCAGGCTTCTCCCTCCGACTGGTAATGTCTGCATTCAGTAACGCAAATTTATATCCGTGTAAATTAAATCTATCGCTGCAGAAGATGGGGATTTTTCTCTGGGAATCCATGAAATGACGGAATGTATCGCAGCGACCAACTGTTGCAAACTATGGCTAGGAGTTGAAAAAACGAAATCAAACAAAAAGAGGATTCAGGGAGGTTTTTTTTTTTTTAAGCAAAAAGAGGAAATCTTGTTTTAGAAAAAAAAAAAAAAAATCTTGACCAATTTTCTTCCTCCTTCTTTTCCTGTGCTGCGAATTGACTCATGACTCTTGTATTTATCTCGTGACCCCTTGTCGGGGTCTCCACCCACAGTTATGATGTATCCACATTATTTTATACACTTGAATTTGTTATATAGCTTTTTTTTCTTCCTTTGACGAAATCTTTCAGCTGATTTTAATCGATTTGATAGTCGATGGACATCTCTGGGTCATTCTGCTGCGTGGAACATTCTATTTTTTTCACGGTCATCACTGATTATTCTTCTTTTTCACTGACTACTAATAACAATGAGGCTCCCGCAGCTAAGGAAGAAATTATAATAAAAAAAAAAATGTAAGGATTCAATTTAAAGATTGAGGAATGGTGAGAGGAGAAGAAAGACGCTGGGAAAAGTAAATCCATACCAAATAAACCGGACAGAGAGGAAATGAAGGAAGATAAATCTTCTGTTGTTAATTACTGGCTTCAGTCGGGTGTGCAGTTGTTTTCTATCTGCTCCTTTAACTAACGTGTAATGTGTAATATTGCGGAGGAGCTTACAGCTGTAGCAGTGAAATATTTCAGTCAAAGTTTATCCAAGGATACAAAAAGACGCTCGCTTGCCACATCATGACTTCATAAATAAAGACAAAGTCATTTCCAGCCTTCAGAACACAAAGCCATTTAATTCCTGGTGACAGAGCTCTGGGTTTGCTAACCTGTGTCACTTAGGTGACAGGACCCGCTTTGAGGGTTTTGACCATTTTAGCGTTTGAAATGAACCTCAGATGTCTGTCGGAGGGTGTGGTGGATGCAGAGGAGGCGAAGGTAGAATGCTGCAGCGCTCCGATCAAACCACCTAGCAATACGTTCACACAAGGGGTTTCTGATGTAAGTGACCTGCCCATCTGGAGTTGATGGGGTCTTCTACTATGCAATTGAAAACAGATTCTGATTCTGAGGGCGCCGCATGAAACATGCTGATATCTGGGCACATTTCTCCACTTCATCATCTATTTTTAGCTGAATACGTGAGCGAACCCCTTTAAATTCTGTTGTCATCTGCGTATAGCAGATACGTATCAACGCACTGTACATACATGATGTGAAGACAAGGGGGTTGGTGAAAAGGCGACTGGATAGGGCATGAATGGAGAGCGCGCTTTTTCTCAATGAGTCCAATGTTCTGCTCAGCATGTGCTTGCCTTGCATGCCTCCCCCTCCCTCCCCCTCCCTCCCCATTTTTCACTCTATTCACTTCCTTCCTCCCTATCTTTCACAACTACTTCAGCCCCATCCCCCACACCCTCACACATCTCTGCCATATACCCGGCTCCTCAGTGTGTGGATGAAGAGAGGGGAAAATAGGTTCACTCTGTGAGTGTGTTTGTGTCAGGGGGAGGAATGTCGTCCTTCTCAATCATTGGCACCACCTGGAGACCGGCGAGGGGACTGGACAATGTAACCGATCAAGGATGTTTGCAAAACAAATGTTAGCATTTTCCATTTACACGCGAAGCCAAAATGAGTTACAAAATCCGTGCAGCCATCAACCAATAGCAGGGAAGGATGAGATATTAATGCAAAAATAAATGTAAGGTCCTTCAATTTGAGAGCGGAATTTGCAAATTTCTATTAAACACTCCCGTTTTTTTAACCTTTGATGATCCCTAACGAGAATATGCCGCCCGACATGATATTCACCTAAGCAACTTGAACGCGAGCTTATATCAATCCGAAAACGAGAGAATAATGATTCAAAATAATTCCGAACATCGAGTCATGACTTTTATTCTGAAAAATCACATCAGGATAATGAAATAGATTTGCATTAGTTTCGGTGAATTTGTGCCGAAGATATTCTAAATCACAACCCTGCCCCTCCTCAGGGACTAATAACCCATGAATTCGTTTTTCTGTCTTGAAACGCTCTTAGGGGACTTCCGAACAAAGCGGTGGAGTCCTTTAGAATCTGAACGCTGATCAAACCAAACAAGATAGAAACACATCCACATCAGACGCCCTCATCCGAGCTGTCTCCTGCCTCATGAACTCTGCAGCAGTTCAGGGCAGACAGAATCCTATTAACCATGGGGGGGGGGGGGGGGGGTCTTGGCCCACTTTGGCATGCTCACCCATCCCCCCACCTATGTCCTTCCCCCCTATATGCTCATCCGTCTTCCCCTCCAGCACACTCTCTAGCTCATTCAAGCGAACCATTTTTAGGCGCTGTGTAAACCGCAAGAGTCCTGCAGCCAAACCAAGTAACAGATGTGGACAAAACATCCTATTCCTGCCTGCGCCTGGGTTTCCCCCTGCCTCTGCTGCTGCTGGCCCTGGATGAGCCTGAACATGACTAACACACACATACACCCCCACATCCTCACCCACACCGCCCCCTCCCTCTCCTGTCGTCTAAGGAGGAGATGAAGGGAAAAAAGAGGAGCAGGCAGGAGAGAGGGAGAGAGAGAGAGAGAGAGAGAGAGAGAGAGAATCCACAAGGAGGGAGAGGAAAAGTGTGGGAGCAGTTGAAAGGCAAGGTGGGTGGAGATGGGAATATGTGTGTGGGTGTGTTTTATACTTCTGCGAGGGGGCGGATGGAGGTTAGTGGGCGGGGGATGGGGCCCGGCTGAATCAGCCTCCTCATGAGTAGTATCTGACTCACACAAACACAGGAAGTAGCGCGTGCTACTTGTTTAGTGAACACAGCCCTGTATTTATGATACTCCTATAAGCAGGGGATAATAGTAGAGCTTATCCTAATTTCACCTCTGTACGTCGGTCACTGAGTCAACTCTCTTTCAAATAGCTTCATATCCACATCCTGAGATCTTTGGACCCAAACCCAGCGGGTGCATCAGTCATACTGTGACTCAAGCCTATGAAATTTCTAAGGGTCAAAACACTACCATATTTAAAACTTCCTCTGGCAACAACATAGTCTCAACGTACCAATGGTCCTCTGTTTTCTGTTTTTTCCTTCTTGTTATATCATCGTCGCGCCGCCGTAGATCCTTCTTGTTTACAAGATAACTCAAAAACTCTTCCATGAATCACTTTCAAATGTTAGACCCACATAGTCCTTGACGTGAGGAAGAATTGGATTTAATCGGGGAAAGGTCAGTTGTATATTTCTGCCACTAGGGGAGCTTTATCTACACAGGTTTTCAGGCCATCATTTCTCCGCTTTTGGTCCGATTTAGTCCAACTTTGGTGCGTATGAATCTATTTTAGAGGATCTAGCTTGTGTGTGTCGTATTTTACTCTCTGCGAAAAACACTGTTTTTCAGACATGACTTCCTAATGTCGGTCCTATTCAGTCTACATTTGATGCATATGCATCAACTCGGGATCTAGCTTGTATATATCATAATTTACTCCAATAGTTAAAATTATCTCACTAGGGGATCTCTTTTTTTTTTAAATGAAAATTACTGTTTTTATAATGTAACTTTTATAAGCTTCCTTGTTCAAATTTCCCTCTTTCCTTCCAAACCATGAATCCAATTCTGTCTTATTTAGTTTAAAAAAAAAAAAATAATATAAGGAAATCTGTCTTGTTTTATTATGGAGCTCAGAAAAAAAAACGTTACCTGCATTTATCTTTATAACTGAGTCACTGTGGGAACTGATCTTGGGGAAGATTGCAGACTTCATAGAAATAGTCAGATTGAGTAAATGTGGACTGCTTTAGATTCATAATGAGTCACTCAGGGGAAATTTTTGTACAATATAGAAAATATACTCTTTGGCTCATTTCTTCATAAAATCATTTTACTTTCATCCACTCCATGTAATTGTTTATATTATTGTCAAGGATCGAATCTAATGCACGCATTGAAGCTCTTGTCACGTTTATGACTCTTTAAAATTATTATTACCATAAAATATATTCATCCCAGAGGCAAAATATTCGAATGCCTCTAAATGATCAGAGGTTAGGGCCAGTAACAGAACCGCCCTCCTCAAGCTCATGGTGATTATGTAACCAAAAGCAAAACTAAATATTATATTGATTATGTACAAGGTTGTGGAAATGTGTTGGATTCTGGCAGATTAAAAGACAACAACAAACAAACCCAAAAGCAACAAAACATAAACGTTTGAACCAAAAATGTTATCTAATACAAGCTGTGCCTGTTTGGAGAAAGTGTTAACCCCCCCCTTATAAAAAAAACTGCATTAATAACTGGTTGCAGCTGGACTCGACACCCCCACCCGATTATTCTCAGCCCTCTTCACATCTTCACTTAAGTACATCCTTTGCAGAAGCAGGGAGTTGAGTCTTAGGTCTCTCCAGTAGCACAATGCCAAAATCAAAAGAAATTCCACAGGATTTTTCAGACTCTAGGTCCACAAATCCTGTGTGAGACGTATTATTTACAAACGGAGAAGACTTGGAACAATATCAAACCTTCACAAAAGTAACTGAACTAACAGTAGCGCAGCAAAAGCTTCGTAACAAAAGACCCAAAGAGGGAACTGCAAGGTCATTCTCACCTCCATAAAGGTCATTGATAGTAACTCCACCATTCGGAGGACATGGGTGAGCGGCGAGGGGAAATCAAGGCTTGTCTGAATTTCCCCACGACGCGCCTTCATTACGCATCCCAAATAAAAGTCAGCATAAGAACATCATGCCTACTGTCAAACACGGAGAAGAGGAACTTTATTTGTCATTATATAACAAGCGTACAACGAATTGCAAACTCTTCGTAGCGCGAGAAAGTTACAATGTCCATCAACAAATAAATAATGAACAAAAAAGAATTGGCAATAACATGAAATAAAACACAGCAGTTTCTATTTCCCCTCAATAATAAATAGGCAAGTAAAAATAATAGTAATAATCATAATGATAGTAATAAAATAATAGTCAAGGCAGTGAATTGATGGGTTTAGCTGTAGCTACATGTTGTTGATGTTGTGGGACGTTTTGTTGCTTCATGGTCGGGACAACTCGCCATAAATGTGTTCAACATGAATTCTCTCTACCAGAAAATTCTGAAGGAGAATACCATGCCAGCGGCCCGAGCCGAAGTGCAACAGTGTCGAGGAGGAAGACGAACAATACAAGCAGAAGAGTCAGTCCACCGCTGAATGACTCAACGGGAATAAAATCAAAGTTTTGGATCGATCTATTCAAAGTCCGTGACTTTGACTGGACCGGTTCTAGACCTGCCATAAACAAGTTTTGCTCGGACCTGAAAAGTCCACAGAGTCCACAGCATCGTTGATGCAATTCAGCTGAGGTGGAATAAAAACCTGAAGGTCAAAGGAGTGGATGCTTTTTAAGGCTTTTAAGTCAAGTTCAGGAAAACCTTTTTGCCTAATTAGATGAAATTATCATTTAAAACCTGCATTTTGCTGTTTCCTCTTGTTAAATGTTTTCTGAAGATCTGACCCTGTTTAGGATGAGACATTCACACAACAATGTACATCTTTAGACGTTAGCTCATGCATGTTCTAGTGGCTAAATGTGTTAATGGTGACCCATCAGTTTCCTGCAACTACTGAAAAATATCTATATTGGAGCTTCATGCAAGTCAAAGCTCTCCTTACCAGTGGGCGGTGGACAGAAGTTAGATTTTGCAGACACCAAACCATCTTTGATAAATGTTACCATCTAGTGGTGACATATGAACGGTACCAGAAACATACCTCAAACCTCATTTTACACATTTACTTTTCAGAAGAAATTTAAAAAACTCTCAAAAGTCTTTTTTTCTGTTTGTGTTTATATATTCCACACATCTGTGTCATAAAAAAAAAATCTGGTTTTCTAAGTTGTATCCCACAGCTAAGTTCTGGTAGTGATTTCGTCCAGCAGAGGGGAGTCTTACCGTGAGGGAATCTGCTCGGCACTCTTTCCACCTCACCGGAATATGGGATGTAGCACATTACTGAAAAATAAAGACACTGCTCTAAATTTACCATGATGAAATAATTAATGGAAACTGGCCCATCCACCTGAAACAAAGTTTTAAACATCCCGTCTGAAATGGTTCATTTCAACATAGAAATGCTTTATTCTATTCCAGGGAACACAGTTTGATAGCTGTCCCAAATTTGCTCATTAATTCCCATAAAATATAGAAGACACACATAATGAAGTGTGATTTAAAACCTTCCCTCCGGACATGACAATTACAAGCGGTTGAATTAAGTTACCACTTCATTCAACCGAAGCTCATCAGGTTTGAATCCAACTAAAAGGACGGAAAGCACACAGTCCTGTCACCCTGACCGATGACTGGTGTTCGGAGCAGTGGGGATTGGTAATAGATGAGGGTCACCTTGGTGACGGTGCATCTGGAGTTTTAGAATTCATAATACTTCTCGCCGTCTTACCCGATTGATCAAAAGAGAAAGGGCCCGCCCATTTCGGGCCTGTCTCATGCATGCATGGCAGCTGCAGCCCCTGGAGAAAGCGTTTGGCCTTCGCCACTTGTGCTGGTTTCTTCTAGAGACGATCTGTGTGCAGTTGTATCACTGTCTTTTATATTTCCTTTGGGAATAGAGAGCTGATTCTCTGAGAATAGGCCTCTGATTAACACAATATGTTCACAAACTCCTCCACATAATCATTGGCTGGGCTCAGCTGCAGAGCTGAGTCACTTCAGGCTCTGCCTTATTGATTCAATCTTGACTGGCATTCTCCTGTCAGGCAAATTGGAGAGAGGGCGCCCTTACCTCTTGACCGGAGTAAACACATTCTGAATGAACAAATAGAGGCTAGGTTGTGATATTTCAAGAATTTCACCAAAAGCAGACACACAGAAAATGGCCAATTTGCCTATTTTCTACATAAAGACTACTTTATATGTTATTTACTCCTTTCAGACATGATTTCACTTCCTTAACGTGTAGAGAGAAACCTGAATGCCATAGGTAAAAGTAACCATCCATCCATTTTCTGTAGACGCTTATCCTGATCGGGAAAGCGGTTATGCTAGAACCAATCCCAGCTGTCAGTGGACAAGAGGCAGGGTATATACTGGACCGGTCACCAGTTCATTACACACCGGTCACCAGTTCGTCACACACCAGTCACTCTCAACCAGAGACTCCGTCTAAACGGCTAACTGTACACATCATCCCACCAGCAAGGGTATATCTCCGAAAAAGCCTCCAATCCCCTGCGTTGTTCAAGGGAACCCGCTGATTAACTCCTCGAAATAAATGTGACCCATTAATAATCTCAAAAAGTCCATATCGACTCAACCTAACTATTTCTGTGTAGGAAGCAATATGCTATGTGAGCAGATCCCATAGGGACTCAATGATGAAGATATATTGAGGTTACGGACGATAAACTGTGTTTTTTTGTCCCCGGGTGCTTCAAAGGAGCCGCCCACTGCCCCCTCAGGGATGGCTCAAACACAGAGAACTTGATATTCCCTCGGATGTGCTTTTTGTTACCCCCGCAAAAAGCACATCCGACTTGCATTTTACTGCAAAAAAGCCCCAACTTGATCGAAATATGTACAATTATGGTGATATATGACAAATACAAATGATATCTTCTTGAGGTGGTTCCTTTGAGGTAAATTTGGATTAAATCCAACAAACATCTAAGAAGTTATGTTCATAAACAATCTATGCAAAATAGATCTCCTTCAGTCGATTCACATGCACAGACGTTGTACTACTTTGGACCAACGGTTGAGTGAAATTGTGGTACTAAAACTGTGAATTTGGGGATAAAGATCCACCAAGGGGTAGAAATATACAACTGACCTTTCCCCAAATCAATCCAGTTCTTCATCGCACTGAGGTCTATGGGGGTACCAAATTTGAAAATGATTCATGAAGTTATCGTGATAATATGGAGGATCTGCGGCGGACACAGCGATGACGACTCTATAATATGCTCCACTTTTCAGGGATTTAATCAAAGGAGTAGAAATATAGCAATGCACTTTAACTTTTCTTTGCTGGATTCATAGTTAGACTCACGGAAGAAAGTTCTTATAAGAAAAGGATTAAAGTCAATGCAGCAGAACCAGAGATAAAATCCCTTTGATCTCTTGACTCCTCTTTTTATTGAAAAAATCCTGGCTGCCGGGTATTTGTGGATACAGTGGTGATATAGTTGGAACGTATGTTGTTTAAAGACGTTAGCGGCTAGATGCGTTTGGTAAGATCGCTTCTCTCTAAGTCCGAGTCCCCTGCTTATTTTCCATTTTCAGACTGGTAATCTTCAGCCCCAACCTTCAAAACGGTCTCAAGAGGCAATTTAAATACTTTGCTTGGTTCGTTCTGGAGGAACGGGAGGCTTACAACTAATATAACACCTACTCTACATGTGCACTAGTATCCCCAGGACCTGTGAACTGCTTCAGATATGTAAAAGCTGTTGAGGCCTCCTTTAAACCACGTGAAGCATTTGGCTGATAAATATGACATCTTCTTCTTTTTCCCTGTCTAGACAGGTCGGGCGGGAAGAGCCAGCTTTGAGACCAGGAGATTGTACTCGGATCCAGCTGTCGTAACTGGGAAGTCCCACAGTGCTGTCTGGAATAATATCAGTTGATAGATCCCCTCTCCGACACCAGGATGTTCGTCTCTGGCCTTGACCGCATCGCGGCGTCGGGTATCCTGTGTAAGCGGGTGTCAGATAGCCGCCTATTGATGAATGATTAGAGTTGCTGAAGATGGACCGTGGTGCTGCCACCCGCGGGGGAGTAGGTTAGATGGATGGGCCGACTTGTAATGCAGAGAGTGCCCCACAGCTGCATTAACTATTAACGCGTGGTTATCTCAGGGTAATGGTACGCCGGCAGCACTGAAACACACCACAGCAAGCGAATGGTAATCCTCATGTTGATATATGTGCTGTGCTTCAACAGATTATAAACTACATTGTCTGACTGAAAATCTGTGAAATATCACGTACGGTTGAACATGTAGGTAAACGATAACAAGACACAACCGTGAGCATAACAAGTACGAGGTGTAGGATGAAACATAAGAGTCAGGGTAATGATTGTAATCATAACGGTTGAAAATATGGCCACACACATCACTTCCTGTTCAAAGTCATACCTACGGAAGTGGATTTTATTCTCAGAATTATGACAGAAAGCACAAAATTCAATTTTATTTTTTTTTAATTTGACTTTTTTTAATCAATTTGATCTTATTTGTGAGTTAAAGGTCAGAATTCTGAGAATAAAGTCAGAAATCGGAGATTAAGGATAGAATTTTGAGAATAAAGTTCTATTCTATGTTAAAAGTCAGAATTCTGTGTTTAAGTTAGTCTTTCAACGTTAAAGTAAAAGTTCTGAATTAAGTCAGAATTCTGAGAATAAAGTCAGAATTCACCCCAAAATGTAATACCCTAATCCTCTTCAGTAAGATACACCGGTGTATTAAAATTCTGAATTCTGATTTTATTTTCAGAATTCTGTCTTTAAATTGAAATTCCATTCGGACTGAAAACTGAAAATTCCCCCCAAAATTTGGGATTTTAAATCTAAATTAAATTTTTATTTCCATGTATGCCTATTCTGTGACTAAAGTCTTCATATTTTTGAAACATATCCCTTAATAAAGTCAGAATTCAGAGATTTATCTCTGAATTGTGACACATTGTTTGTCGGATTTGCCTCATGTTTCCGCAAACAGGCTGAGCAGATCCGACGGATCACCTTGTCTCATACAGATAACCTCAGGTGTGGTCGCTCCACGATGGAGATTTGCCAATCCCCTCCCATTACAAATCCGCCCCAATCATGTAAAATAGACCGACATGCAGTTATCCTCCAGCTGCGAGGGGAGACCACTGACTTAGAAGACATTTACGTACATTTAAATGCCTACAAACTTCATCAAACCAGATACAGATCTTTAGACAAAAGTTTAAGACTATAATGACATTCTTTTGAGAGTGGAGGGCATTTTGTGTATCTGAAGCAATCAACCAGAGGGCTGATGGCTTCAATAAACGACTCCAGAGAGAGTTAGAGTTCAATTTAGAGCTTTTTGTATCCAGACCTTAATGAGAAAATAGATTTTAGACCTTTCTTCTAAACTTCTCTACTGTTGTCGGTGGTGCTGGAGTCTGGAACAACCTCCTCACGGTGTTCACTGATTATGGACTCCTCTTAACAGCAGATCACAATTAGTAAAAACATGAAACTATACCTACATACTGAACACAGGTGTACCGCAGTGTCGTGTGCTCGGTCCCGCCCTCTTCACCCTCTTCAAATTTGACTGCACATCCATTCCCTCCTCCAACACCACAGTGAAGTTAACTGATGACATCATTGCACTGGGTCTCATGTCAGATAATAAGCAGACACACCCACTGTCACAGATCAGTTAGCATCAGCAAAGTCATCAGCCACCACCACCACCAGTATCCAGACTCCAAAGAGGTGGTATTCCATGCTGCTGCTCAGGGCAGCATGTCTGTCCTCTCTGATTGAAATGAGGTTAGTGTGAACAAACTGGTTGGTTTTCCTCTCTTGTTATGTTTCGTTAGACTTTTCACATGGGGGAGGAACAGGAAATTGAATGATGCAACGGTGTCAACGTTAACTGGAAAGGACCAGGAATTAACACGTGTCATAAAAAGTGAACCTCTTCATGATTCTATGCGGTTCTCTACTCAGAGAGTTTGTTGGAGTCGTCGGTAGATTTAGAGGCTGGTGATAACTCAGACATTGATGGAGAAATCTGCATACATTTTTCCTAAACCTTGAGTACTCTTGTGCCTTGTTCCTCTTGATGTTTTTTTTACTGGAGAGGAACAGGAAATGATGAAACAATGTCTGTTTAAGAGTAAGTTCCAGCTTTTGCCGAAGGTTTGTGCTCTCTGAATGCTTTTTCCGGTTACCTCTGGTTTGCCTCACAGTACGGACAGTAAATGAAAGAAAGACCCGCCGGGTAGGTAGGAGAGCAAATGCCTGAGGGGCTTCACCTTTTGCTGGCTCTGCTGTTTGCTTTAACATGCCAACAGGCACTGGGAGGAACTTGTTAAACTTTCTGCAGGTTGTGAATATCTTTCTTACCAGTACAAGTCTTGAGTATGGAGAGGGGGATAATTGATTCCACTCCATCTTTCCTCTTCTCATTTAGTCACCCTGACGCCCCTTGTAAAGATGCTCTCAGAGAAGATTGGCCGCAGGGATGGAGGAGCACAGGGAATAGCTGGTTGCAGCAGTGAGTCATCTATTCCTGGTACCTGTGAAGGGCGGGGGAGCAGTGTGGCATTCCACCTGCCTGCTGAATAAATCATTACTTTGTCCATTCTGCGGCTGCAGTCCAATTAAACAAGAGGGACCCGTGAATACAGTTAGCTGGTTTGATTAATTACACAGAATTGACAATACTCGCCGAAGCTCACAACATCCCAAAGGGCAAACTCTGAGCACCACCTTACTTTGCAGATTTTAGTCTCCGTTTGAAGTATTGTTCCTTTGGAATCTACGATGTTGTTTGGTGGGATTTTTTTCCTCACACACAGCAACTAATTAGAGTCCATGCATTTAATCGCTAGAATCTCTCACCCACCCACCAACAAGCCTGAACATGCATCAATCGTGTGCAACAATTTCAAGCAGAGACTTGTTGCAAGAACAGATATTAAACAAATAAATGCAAAGATCAGGAGAGAAGATTCTAACTGACTAGCTGCATCGACCATATTTGTATTCATTCTAATAGTATTAGGGTGAAGAGAAGATCAAAAAAATACTTTATCCATTAGAGCTAACTATGCCTATGCGGTTGTCCCCATCCATAAGGATATAAAGGGTATCCCCACCCCCCAAATTAAATGTGAAGTTATTTACACAGTGTTTTCATAGAAAGGGCCTCTAGTGAGTGAAATATGAACTATTAGAGTAAAATATACAAGCTGGACCTCCTCGAATCAATTCATATGCAGCAAATTTTTACTAAATTGGAGCAGAATTTCCTGTTACCGCTTGTCTTTGGAAGCGCTGTCCTAAGTTGGTCTATATGACTGTTCAATCACCCGGCAGATTCCATCTGACTGCTGATATTTGGAAATGCACTTTTCCTGTTGGGATTCTGGTATGTTTATAATTTTGTGTTATAGAATTGGAGTCTATCCTATACCGACCTACACCACAGAGCTGTTATCAGGTGGATTTCTTGTACAGCGCAGGGGATTGGAGACTTTTCGGGGATACAGCCTTGCTGTCGGGAATGACAGCGTAGAGCCTAATTTCGTTGGTGATGCTTTGTAAGGTAAGCTGTGAATAAGGTTTAAGTTGAAATATTTTGAACTCCTGCTCCATACCAGAGGTTGTGCTTCTGCTCTCCACGTCGGAAAACAACAATGTAGTCCCTCACAGAGCGGTTCTACCAAAGATAATGCATGGACACCACCAGTCCTGCTGCTGCATCTCATTTAAATGGTTCCTTTAATTGAACACTCAAAGGCAGAGGAAAAGGTGGCACAGAAAGGTTAATGGGACTGACACGAAGGGCAGACAGCCGAGGAAGTCTAGCCTTAAGTGTCACAGTCAGCTTTCATCGCAGCCAATACAAGGAGCCAATTAGGCCTGGTCAGTAATTAAGCTAACTCCTGCAGCGGGCTCTGGCCCCAGCTTTCCGGGGGATTAAAGCTCACTCCAAGGCAACTGCTGGTAATAACCTCCTCCATCCCTTCTATCAAGGATATGCTCACGCTGACGTCTGACTGTTGCCACATCCAATAGAAAGGTCACGGAGGATGTAACAAACGAGAAAAAAAGAAAGGAGAGATAAGGAACTAATTGGAGGAGGGCTTGGGAAAGAGTTCCCATCCAGTGTTTACTCTCTACCTCCATTCAAGACGTTGCAGCGAAGCAGATAACTACATTTTTCTATTTCTAGCTTATGGCTCTTGTTCGATGACATCAGGAAACAGAAGGTAAACATGGTTCTGACAGGTCCGGCTCTGTGAAAGGGATAAAAACTAGAAAATACCAGTGCTTGTATTTGCCCCTAAAATGGCGATAGTAACAAAACACCCACTTAGGATAAAAACAAAACAAAAATTGTATTTCTATCAAAACTCACCGTGCCGCCCTGGTCCAGCAATGGTGGTCAGAGAAATTAAGCCACTAGATGGTTAAAGGTTGTATTTAGTAGCTAATGGTCATAATCAGATAATTATAATTATATAATTCAATAAAAACTTAATTTGAGACTACATATGTAGTCACTACAAATTATTTGATTTCATAACTATTCTCCTAGCGAGCTCATTTTAATAAGACCTTCATTTTATCCAATCAGATTTCTCCACTGCTTTGTCTGGGGGAAAAATCGACTCCGAGGCCTTCAAACTTTTGAGTGACATCCCAAACTGAAAATGAGCCTATGGGGATAACAATTCTCCAACTCTGACACCAAACAACAACAGAAACACACCCGTGAAAACAAAATCCATGAAATGTATTAACAAAGGAAATTAACAGATTTACACAAATTATGCCAAAATGAGTCTGAACAACAACAGATAAAAAAATCACAGGCTGATAAGCATCACAGTCTGCAGTTCCACTCCTGAAGCTTGGGCTTATGAGGCTGGAACAGGAGCTTTTTTTTCAGGCCCAGATGCACCTTATGATTAATCTCAGTCCAGAACATCTGAGCAAAGCCTGAAAAGACGGAAGGAAATGTTTTTTCCCTCTGTAAATCTACTGCTCCACACACCTGTCCAGTAGGTGGCCCTATGGGGGTAAAATAACTGCACCTGTAAGCTGCTTTCCAAACGACAAAAAAACAAAAACAAGAGAAGAAGATAGGAAGGACAGACAACACATGCAAGCCGTAAAGGTTCCTCTTCTGCAAAACACATAGGAAGATTTTAGTCGATCGGTCGTATTTTTCCATTCAAATTGAGACTTTGTCATGCTGGGTGTGTTTTTTGACACACCAAAGGCTTCTAGCTAGCCTCGTCTCTACGTCGGTATTACATAGATGGAAGGAGGTTCATTCCAACGTCTGCAGCCTCCGTCAGGCAGTCATCATCAGCCTCGAAACAGATTAAAACTTATTGTACAAATAGGACTGGGCTGCCAGCCCGGGCCTCCATGTCATTGGAAAAGGATTTTCTGATGGATTGAAAGGTAGAGGTGTCCTAAGTGACTGGGTCATTGAGCTATCTTTAAAGAAAGACAGGGTGGATGGACTTTGACTTCATATGATCAACAGGTTTGGTGATTCTTATAGATTTTGATTGATCTTAGTGACAGTATCTTTCATAAAAAAGCTCCCCTAGTTAGTAAAATATGATATATACAAGTTAGATTTTCTCAAGTTGTTTCATATGCACCAAATTTGTACATATGAATCAACAGTTGAGACAATAGTTATTGTGAATTGGCCCTATATAAATACAATTTGATTGATTGATTGATTTGGACTAAATCGGACCAATGGTTAGGAAGTTATGTCCGAATAACATTTGGAGATAAATCCCCCTAGTATCGGACATATACCAACCTTTCCCAAAAGTTCTATTCAGTTCTTCCTCCTGTGGGGGCATTAAATTAGAAATTGATCCATGAAATGGTTTTTGAGTTAGGTGTTAAAACCAGGGAACTCGGACTATTCCATGTAAACTCAACTATTCAGGGATATAATACCACTTGCAGAAAGGTCTGGACCAAACCCTTAAAAGTAGAAAGAAACTAGGAAATTATTTAAGTGGAGATATTTGAAATAAAATTCACCTTTTTAATCTTAACCGTTGTCCTGCTCAACTGTTTGGTTGAGCACATTCTGAGCCCCTATTTCGTTTCGAAAATTGTTTGCCCCTTGACTGAACCTGTGTATAATATGTCTCAGTATATATGCTACAAAGTAGCGGGGCCGAGGATAGAGCCCTGGGGGGCACCGCGGGTGAAAGGGGCCACCGAGGACGAGGCATTAACCATAGCTATTGAGAAAGTCCTATTTGATAAGTATTGGACTTAAGGAGGTCATATTAAATCATGCTAGATCAACTAGTTTCCTAAAAACAGGGTTTTCACAAAAGGTGGAGCTAATCGAATTAATTATTTTCCATGAAATACAAAACTTCCTCATGAAATCATTTTGTACGTCAGATTTTTTTTTTTTAACTGTTTAAAAATATTCTTGACCAAATAATTTGTCCTTTTGTGGTCAATTAAGAGTCTCTAAGATATTGAATTAATAAATGCCCGAAAGGAATAAAATATATGAAGAAATGATTTTTCCATAGCATTTTTTTCCTGGTGAGGGCCTCAAAAGGGGAAGGTAGAAATATAAGACAGCGATTGGATTTGGGGTCTCTAAAGTGTAATATTCTGTAAGGCTTACAGGCGTTACATCAGAGCTGGCATGTATGGATTTCAAGGTTTTCTATCATTTCATACATTATTCATGCGAGTCATCTTGCAATGGTTTAGGATACATGCACGGAGCTTAACCCCAATAACACCAGGTGACAGAAGCACCGCCAGAAGTACCAGCAAAATCCTGTTTCTGTTGGCTATTATCCTTCAAAATGAATCAATCAACGAAAAATCTTCCTCCAAGTTCAGCCTCGTCTATCTCAGATGGTTAAGCTAGTCATTAACTGCTTTTAATCCTAAAACTAGCAGCAGGGGCAAGAGCACAAACTAAGTTTAGATCCTTATTAAGCTGTAGTTTAGTTTTTATGGCCCGTAGAAAGTTATAGGGAAAAAAAAGTCATTAAGATTAGCTGCATTGTACTCTTTGCACATTCAGACCAAACCAAAACTGTATTCTAAAATTGGCTTTGCGACCATGAGGATGCATCTTTGTACCATTATAACGCGTTGCTGCACATGCATCAAGATACTGACAGCAGCTAAAATCTTTCTATATTTTGCTTATATAACCTAAAAGGCTTTTAAAAAAATATATAAATATATATAACTAGGCATTGATAAAACTGTTGAATAAACATCGTATTCATGTGTAAATATACTGGTGGGTTCATCTTAGGCGGCCTTCTCCCCCACACGATGCAGGTTAATCTGCAGTGAAATGCACTGTAGTTGTGTTCCGACTGCAGCTGCCTCCGAGGATTAAAACCAAACATGACTTATCCCGCTCGCTGTGATTATAAAGGCGGCTTGGTGGGTGCCTCTTTGCAGATAGGGTGTCTTAATGTATAACAATGACTTTTGGCCGCAGCTGCAAACATTTCCGCGAATTGGATTACGTTCACACAATGTACGGTAGGCAGAATTCTCATCCTAGATAAACTGTGGCACTGGGAAAAAGGGAGGAAGGAAAAAGCACATCTCTGAGGGAAGAAGTCACTATTCATCTTTAAATGAAAGAGGAAGCCTGCAAGCTCACTGTACACTCAAGGGACAGTTCAATATCCTGGACTTTTACTGACCTTTACGATCTTGTTGTCGTCATCCGTTCCTGTTTAAAGTAAAGCTGCTGCTGTGACATGCTGTCTTTGCTTAGCTTAGCATAGCATAAAGGCCGGAGAGAGGGCGGACCGCTGACGTTTGGATAACAAGTGTTCATTGTTGATCTATGATAGTGATGGGTGGATGTTCTGGTTCCAGTCAATCCAGATATGCTAAGATAAGATAAATCAGTTCAGCTAAGCTAACCGGCCTCCAGATGCGTAGCTTCATATTTCAATAGACAGATATCAGATTTTTCTCAATATCTCTAATGAATAAGCCCATTTTACAAAAAAGTCAAGACGTATCTAAAGAAGAAATATAATAATTCAAACCTACCTTGCTGTGAAAAAATATTGGACCTGTTCCGGATTTTTTTTCCCCGATTCTTTTGCCTTTCGCTGTAATTTGTTCTGTAACTTTGTCGAATCTTCAAACTAAATTGAACATAAAACAAATGCAACCCATATTAACACAAAACATGAACTGTAAATGGTAATATTATTTTTTAAGCCAAAAGTTATACTTCCATTAGCAGCAAAAACAGCGACAAAATGTTTCCGAAGTGTCTCTGGCATCACTGCCGGGAAATTTTGGCCTGCTCTTCTTCACAAAACTTCTCTGCTTGATCCTCGTAGACTGATTAACTGGAGCTGACCTTGAGAATTTTCTGGTGGAAAGCAGAACACATGAGGCTCTCAAGCACCAACACAGAATCTTATCGTTCCACTGCTGCCTTCATGCTCGACCTTGGCTATAATGTTCTTTTTGTGGAATTCTTAGTTTGCTTCACATCATAGGAACAATCATTTTTTACCCATCGGTCCAGAAGAGAATCCCACGAATGCTCCGGAAGCTCTGATGGTCACCCGGTGCTTTGTGGGAAAATTTTCCGATGAGCCTTGAATTTTAGATCTGACGTTCTGTGTTCGCGTTGCCATGACGACACCTGACGTCAGTACGAATGATGGTCGTTAAGAGTTTTTTTTAAGCATGAATAATACACCCTGTTAACTGTAGCTTCATTGACAAAATTTACATAATTGATTTATTGTTTGGTCACATGAACAGAAGATGTTACGGCCACGTATGGCTATGTTAACATTTACATTTTTTTATTTTTTATTCTGACTTCATTCTGAGAATCCGGACTTTAGAAAATTCAGAATTTTGACTTTAAAAACCGAATTCTAAAAAGTACAAAACATGTCCCCCTAATCTGAAAATACATTCAGAATCCCAACTTCAAACTCTGAATTCTGACTTTACCCTCAGAATTCCAAAAGAGTTAATCACGTAGCCCTGTTTTGATAATAGAGTCAGAATTATTAGAATAAAGTCAGAATTCCCCCAAGACATTTTCAATTAGTCATATGTTGCCCTTATCCTCTTCTGTACTGGTGTCTTTACATGGTAAAAAAATAAAATATGACATACAGTTTGTGGCTCTTGTCGAAACAACTGTACAAAACTGTTTTTACTTGCGAAATTGTTCAAACTGAAACATGTCAACATGGAGCATAAGACAGACAAATGAACAGAAATAAAGGTTTTCAGACAAAAAACATTGACAATCCTCGAGGTCAGTCGTCCTTTCTGGCTCTTTATGTCCATTCTAAACTTTGATTTGCACTGATTGTTGAAGTTTTTTGCTGAACACCCTGCTGTTGTCTATTTGACTTCTAGGCTTTTATTCCTGTAAGGTTCCAGCTTCCAGACGAACTGTTCCCGTGATTAATGGCAAACGAAAGAAACTTGAACTCACCGTCTCTACTGCAAGCAGTGTGAGGTCATTACATTACAATTACAATATTTCATGTGCTTTGATGATTAAACCATCTATAAACACGCGTAGAATGACTAACGGAGCTGGCGCTGATGCTATTAGGTATACTGGAAAAACACGCTATCAGCAGTTTGTAACGGCACACCGCACAAAATTATATAAGAGCTCCTTGTATGCCTCTGCTGACCCCCGTAGTCGTTTGAAGGATGAAACAAATCTATAACTTTTAATGTGTATGGATCAGCAGTGTGTGTGAGAGAAGAACACCTGCAGTGAAGAATGACTATGACGGATGCCTTGTTTACTCAGACTCGTGTAGACGGTGAGATAGCTTCCATTAAGTATCAGGAAACCTGAGAGGTGATTGTCTTGCTGTCTGTAGGGAAGCTGAAGTGTGTGGATCAGCAGACTTCCCCAAGTCCACCAAGACTGAGACATTCTAGAGTGGCCTTCACAGCCTCTGGAGTCCCACAGAAGAGCTCTGGTGCCGCAATTATCCCAGTAATATAACACAACTGGGGTTTTTTTTTCTCCATGAGGCATAGATTCCCCAGGAACGCCACCAGAAGCATCATTGTTTGCAGCAAACGGGTCTCTACAGAGCACTGAAGGCTTTCTTCAATAACGATTTAACATGTGTGTTATATTTGGTAAAACGCTTATAATATCTGTTGTTTTCAGTCATGTAAACTATTATTGTTTGATCTGGTTATTGAAAAAAACAATAAATGTAATCAACAATGGGTGGGCAAATCATTTTTTTCTTCAACCTGTGACGAACTATGAATTGTGAAAAGACAATTTCACAAAGTGAATTTGAGGCGAAGTTTATTGTTATTTGCTCACAAATATATTCGGCATCACTTTTCATCATATGGTTTGAAACAACACTACTATTTCTGTATTTTCAAGCAACCTGTTTTCTGGTAACTGAAGCTTTAAACTGTCCATCTGGGAAAAAAGATGGTCGCAAAGTTTGATCTAAGGCCGACATCCCAGGTTGTTGAATCCCCTATAAATCCAGAATTGTTTAAGAAATCAGCCCAAGACCCTTGATTTAACATTGTTTCATTTTTGATCACTGCATCTAATTCCTTCTCTAAGAGTGATGCATTGCATCACTCTTGCCAGTAGGTGGCAATGTAAGCTATCTGTGGTACAAAACTGCAAGAAATATACAGTAGAAGAAGATTAGTTCCAGTAAATAGCCTGATCCAATAGCCCACCATAAAACTGGGCGTGCTGCTGCAATACTTTTAGATTCTGCTGAATTTGGTGGTGGATAATAACGCTTATAAATTAAATGTATTATTAGTATTATTATTCTTCTCCAACACTAATGCTGCTGCATTCTGAATGGTGTAACCCTCATCACATGACTGCCGACTTTCATATAGAACAGTCCAAACTTGCTGATCTTCCTTTGATGTTATTCGTTGCCACAGACTGGACAAAAATCTCTAATGCCACACATCTCAGTCATAAGTTGTGGCATTATTTTTGAAAGGCTGTAAATTTATCTCACAGCTTTCTGCTTGTTATTCTGCAGGATTTTGTCAATACGAGTGCTCAAAAGAGGGATAATAAAAGAAAAGGTCAAGTGGTCGTGCTCAAACTACAGCATCGGCTACGAGGTAAACATTCATCAGCAAACGTCAACAACACATTACGTCACTCCTACTTCCTTACACTGGTCACCTCTGGTCACCTCTGGACTGGTTGTAAACTCCTTAGGTTTTTGTACAAAGTGTTGAAAAATCTCGCACCATCGCACAGAACAGCCATAACATTAAAACCCTCCGCCTAATGTTGTGTAGGTGTTCTAAACTTTTTCTATCAGAACCAGAAATAAAATTTGTGCTGCATTATGTAGGATCACACAAGATGGGCTAGCCTTCTCTACCCGCGTGCTTCAGTGCCGTGTCAACAGCTGACCGTCTTTAGACCTCTTTGGTAGGTACCAACCAGACAGAGACACTCAACAAATCCTGCCGTTTGGAGAAGCTCTTACCGTGTCCCCCAAGCATCACTATCTGACTCTTGGTAAAATCATTCAGATCCCTCTGTTGACCTCTTTTTCCTGCTTCCAACACATCAGCATTGAGGACAAAAAGTTAATTGAATGCCCAATATTTCTTACCTAATGACAGGGGCCATTGTAATAATATCACCTGTCAGTGGTTATAATGTTATGGCTGATTGGTTTACATTTGTTCACAAGGCATTGCCTGTCCCTAATTAACCAGCTATTTTCCTGTCAAGTCTCTATGTGACCTTCATCTTCTTATTCTTCCTCTTCCTATTCATATTCATAATCATTTTTATCATCATTATTATTTTCTTTTGTTTCTGTTTGTGCATTGAAACACATCTGTGTTTTGCATTAAATGATATATAAATAAAATTGAGATTATTCATATATCACATTTCATTCAAAACGGCAAAAGTTCAGTAGATGAGATTCATTAAAAGATATGATAATATAGTATTAAATGTACGTACAGTCAACTATTATTGAAATGATGTTAAAACATATCACCTCAAAGCCAAGGTAGTTTTTTAAAAATTTTTTAAACGATACTGGGTTTCATAGTCGGTGCAAGACGTAAATGTTTGTAATTGAGATTTAAAAGCCATTAGGGTCGGGGCCTGTCTAATATCGGAGATTGTATTAAGCCTACGTTGTATAATAAGGAAAAGCTGCTTCACTGTGTTCTGATTTGACTCTGGGTGCGACCAGGAGGTCTGATCCAGATGTCCTGAGGGTTCTGGGTGCTTCCGGGCAGAAGCATGTCAGTGATACAGTTTGGCCCAGAGCCAGTGAGTAATTCATGGGATTTTTCTCTCATCCTGTGAGTTACTGGGAGTTACTTGCTGTGATATGTTCATAGTTTTTGTCTTCGTCTGGACTTTTTTTGTGGTTTCAGCATTTTGAATAAGTTGCCTTAGTCCCACACTGCTACAGGAGTCCAGTTTGTTTTGGGTAAAGGCATGGGAGAAGTTTTCAGGACTAATAAAAGTCCACATCTATGGCATGGAGAGGCTGCTTCACTGTTAAGCAATGTCTAGTGCTGTGGAAGCCACCTGCAGTTACATTTAAATCTGCGGAGACCTCCAGCCTTATCAGGCAGAACATTCGACCAGACAGATTTCTGGCTGCACGCCCAGGAATCTGCTGCTCAGTCCAACGGCCCCAACCGCCTGTCCTAACCTGGCTCACGGTCCCATGCTAGCTCCTAATGTCAGCTTTACCACCCATACCAATTGATGACTGTAATCATGGATTCGTCCACAGATACACTGCAAAACAAACAGCCATTACTGTTTCATCTAATGAATGCGTTGTTGATGTTTGGGTCCATCTGTGGTTTACAGTAAGGTGCCATCACAGATGGATTCTGTCATCTCCTGTTAACACAGCCCTTTTTTCCCTCCCACAAAATGATTCATATTTTTCAAATAGTTTGTTTTTTTCATTCTGAAGTGCGTCACTCTCGCCCTCTTAGCAAGGATGGCATTGTGCAAACATGTCTAAATATAGTATCTGAGACGAAACATGCAAATGTGATGCATGTATTCAGAAATGTCACCCCATCCATTAACAAGTTTTAGACGTATCTTGTGGATGATCATATAACCTCCTCCATCTCCGAGGTAAAAACGTATCGAACCGAAGACAGCCACAGCAGGATTAATGAATCTGGGTCTGTAATTAGAGTCCCTCTTTTGGACTGAGTCAGATCAACGGTTTACATAATGCCCCATCCCCACCATCCCCCCCAGCGTCAGAAATGTACAACCGACTTTTCTCAAAATCAATCCGGTTCCTGTTTGCCTCTTTGTCTACGTTGGTATAAAGTGAAAATGATCCATTAAATTCTTTTTGAGGTGTGTCTGAAAAACAGTGTTTTTCATAAAAGAGCTCCCCCCAGTGAGTAAAATGTGAACTTTGAGAGTAAAATATAATGCATACAAGACTAAAAGTTTATAAATGAAATAAATAAACTTTTGGAGATAAAGCCCCCCCTAGTGTTTGAAACACACATCCACCTTTCCCACAGCGGGTCATCTTGTTCCGCGTATTGATTTGGCATAGGTTTTTATGCCGGATGCCCTTCCTGGCGCGACCCTCCGTATTTACCTGGACTTGGGACCAGCACTAGAAGTACACTGGCCGAAAACACGTATTTTTCATAAAAAAGCTCCACCTAATGAGTAAAATATGAGCTATGATTTATATATCCACAAAATTTGGACCAAACCCTAGTCAACATTTAACATCTCTAAATATAGGTACGGTTGAAATTAAGATGATTATATGTTTTCAACATCCTGGACAAAATTCTCAGTCACCATGTGTCAATCAAGTTTTCTCATGTGTCATACCCTCAGATGACAGAGAAACAAAGCCGGGCTGTGTGACTGTGAAACAACGTCTTGTTACAGTTTGTGGGCGGACAAACCCAAAGTAAATCTCAGTTTCCAATTTTAGGTCAATCTCGGAGATTTTAGGGTGATTTGCAAAAAATTTCCGTTTTTATATACTAGGTATTCTGAATGTATAAAGGGATGGGTGAGGATTAACAAAGACGTAAAGGACCGGAAACACAAATTCGCATAATAATTTTGACTATAATCATTTTCAGGGGGTTCAATTTGTTGGGGGTCAAATTTTGTCCAACGATGTTAGTAAACTGGGGGATAGCAGAGGGGATAAAATCATCATAGCATGTTTTTGGCGTTGCTATCACGTTAGAATCACGCATCTCTGAAAATCATCATTTCCCTATCAATACCAGATGTTTTTTTTTTTTTCAGAAAGTTAGGAAGAAGGAAAATATTCTCAAGGTATAAAGAAACAATTGATCATTCAGTTCATGGTAACAAGGGTACAAAATAAATTGTCATCTGAAAAGTAAGTGGTGAGTCCATCTGTCAGAGAAACATAATGCAGTCAAAATTATTTCCCTGTTAGATGTTGTGGAGAAGATGTCACTAAAAAAAATGGAAATAATCAAATTAAATGATCAAAGTGCCTCAAATTTGTACTAAACATAATATTTAAGTTAATATACTTAATTACTATCTGCATGACTCAGAAGGTAATATAACCATAGAAAGTGCTAATTCACAAGACGCATAAAAAGATAAAGGATAAAACCAGGACACTAAGATTAAAACTAATCATCAAAGGCGACACGGTTGAGGTAAAATCGGGAATGGCCTTTCGCCAAAAGTAGGTTTTAAGATGAGACTTGAATGACGACTCTGATTCTGACAGCCTTATTTCTTCAGGCAGGTTGTTCCACAGCCCTGGGGCCCTGATGGCAAAGACTCTTTGTCCATTTTAGTTTTAACGTATAGAAGACCTCTGCCTGAGGATCTCAAATTGCACGAGGGTTCATAAGAGATTAAGAGATCTGAAATATAGTCCTGGGCCAGGTCGTTAAGATCCTTAAAGATAATCAATAATATCTTCAAAATCAATCTTAAAACAATCAGGGGCCCAGTGCAGCGAAGCCGAAACAGGAGTGATGTGATCGTGAATCTTAGTCCCGGTCAAACGCCTGACAGCTGAGTTTCTGTACCGTCTGCAATCTTTTCAAAGGCTCTGATATGATATTGCGAAGGTGATAAAAAAGAGATTGCACTATCCTTCTGATGTGATTCTCAAAGTTTAGATTTCTGAGAAAGAGGGGGCCAATATTTATTACAACAGGCTGGATATATTCTGGCAGAGAACCAATAGATGGTAGTAATTATTTTGTACTATACTGGGGCCCAATTACTCAAACTTAAATTTTGTTGGTGTTTGTTTGTATAAAATGAGTTGACATCCATCCAATTTTGGATGTCAGCTAAGCAGCTGTGCTGGGAACTCCAGGGTGAGAGGGCTTCACAGGGAGATACAACTGTGAGTCATCTGCATAAAGAGATGCCGTGTCGATGGATGATGTCACCAAGGAGTAGCAGTATTGGCCCCAGCACACACCCTTGTGGCACACCATACTAAATATTAGTGAGAGAAGACAGTAAAGTATGTGAGGACAGACAAAACAAATAAGGAAGAGGGCCTGTAAATCTGGTGACATGGACGTGAAACGGCACACACACGCTCACACACCAATTTTTCATAATTATCGCTCTTGCATGGAAAAGAAAGCCATGAACTTTCTACCCTGGATTAATTACGATATTCACAATCGCTCCCATATTAACGACGCTGAAGGTCTGAGATCATTTTAGGATTCGAGAAAATGTTACAATTTACCGTCTTCATCCTTTTCCTTTTATTTGCAGCTGATATCGGTCATCGGAGCACACCGAGTTCCCAATAAACGTACTACTATAAAGCCTAAATCTGTGGGCTTTGTGTCAAATATGTACAAAAGATTCCACGAAGTTACTCGCCCATCAATAGGTGTGACTAAAGTCTGGAATGTTGACTTAAAGAACTGGCAGATGTCAATCAACTGAGAAAAGAGTTTGGCAAAAATGAGTCTGTCTCCTGGCGAAATTAAACTTTCAAATGATTTATTTTAAATGTATTCATAGATTTTAAACGACCCCCCCAGGGAAACGATGTCAACCCCAGCTTTGCCCCTAACGATTTGTAATGGATGCAGTAATAATGAGGTTGGGACATTCGTACATATGATGTGCGATATATGAATCTTCAGACGTGAAGATTTTTTGGTCCAAAGTGTCACAGATTTTATCGGAGACAGTCGGAACCAAAGTACTTACTTCTGAATGATGATAAAGTGGTCGCTGGTGACGGGTCACAGAGACGACTGCTGCTGTTATGCCGAACAATTTAATTACTGTGGGAGCCTCCTCAGGGACTCCCTAGTTTTCAGCGGATTACTACATATTTAGATATTATTTCTCTGGAACTTTCTATCGCCCTCACCGACGCAGTCAAAGAAAATACAAACAGACACTTTAAGCGACGCGTCGAACAAAGTCAATTTCTACTTTTCATCACGATGTTGACACGTGCGGCGAGGTTAAGTGTGTGTGTGTGTGTATTTAAAAGTGTAGTCTGAATTTAAGGCTCCCAGGGGTTGCTGGTGTGACGGGAGGGGTAGTACTGATAGGATAGTTGTTTAACCTTTTTATTTTTATTTTTATTTTTTATATAATTTTTAAATTTACATCACTAAATGAACAGGAGTTTCAATTTTGTAACTTTTTTTTCATGTTTTTTTCACGTTAAGGATAAGTGAGAAACTGATCTGACATATGTAATAGGGAAGGAAAAAAAAAAACTTACAGAAAAAGACAAATGAAAAATGTTAAAGCCTTATAAAATGCTAGAAAATGTTAATCGTCATATTTTAATTAACACATTGCCATCACATCACTGTGAGAATAAATCACTGCTATACCCTCGCTGAACGATGTGAAGCATAAAATAATCATAATATAACGTATTCATAGCGTAACCTGTGAACGGAAAACGACCCGCTGCTTGAATTATGCAGCAGACTAACTGCTGACAAGCTTTTCATTTTTCACTTTTTCCTTGGATTCTGCAGTTACAAGCATAAAAAAAACAAAAACACAAGTAGTTTTTTTTCCACCATGGCCGCAAACATTGCAACGCCGAACACCGTAACGAGATGTTCCACACGACGGGTTGGTTCTGCCTACTTGTGTTTGCTGCCGAAGACGACACGTGTCGACAATAAAAGTCTCCCTTTCACCGTCTGAGGACTTTCTCGGCATCGTTTCCGGAGTGTGTCGCTGTAGGATTTATTTAACATTGTTGGGAGGGGGGGTAAAATCCACAAACAACCTGAACTCAGCGCAAACCTCTGCCAAAGAAGTTCCATTTTCCTCAATTTCACTGAATCCAAACGCCTCACTAATAGTTTGACCCTCATAAAAGGAAATCCTTAATCATAAAGACCTGCCCCTAAAAGATGGAATTACGTTGAAATCACTATTAGTTTGATAGATATTCACGAAAAATGGTTTTTCTCAGCAACTTATCAAACCTCAATTTCCCTGATAGCTGTTGTTAAAACATCTTCTAGTTGTTAGCTAGCCCGTACTAGCTAGCTAAACAAATCTGATGCTTGACTGACGTGACTGATAACGACGCGGGATGCCCTTTGACCTTGTAGCAACGAAATCTCAACACAAGTGGTCGGCTGGACACATCTGGAGACGCATGATCGACGCAGGAGTGACCGGCGATGTGTTCTCGCTGTCCGATGGCGAGCCGATCGAACCAAAACCTATTTTTAAAACCTAATCTAATCAGGGTCTTGTTCTAGTTTCATATTCAATCAATCAGAGTTTTCAATGTTTTTTTAATCCCAACACTCATCTACATTGATATACCGCTCATATTTATTCATAAAGGGATTCAATTCACTCAATCGATCTCCTGTACGGAAGTCAAAGTTTTATGATGTGATTCCACTATAAAAGAACAATATTAGAACAACCTTCCGAGAATATTGTTAATTTTTTTGCCAACGTTTGTGACACCTGTCGTGTTCAGGGACATAATTGACCCAGAAACATGTATAATGAGAAAAAGGTATAAAGTCCTTTTTGTTTCATAAAACCAAACTGTCTTTAGTCAAAATAAGAAAACATTGAACATAAACAAGATGTTGTGTTCGTGGGTCTGTACCTGTGTGTGGGTGAGGTAATGTGTGTGTGTGTGGGTGAAAATTCAAGTTCATTTTTTTCAATGTAAGTGCTGCTGTATCAATATTATTCGTGGAATGTTGATTTCCCGTTGGTTTAGGGGGGTCCAGTGGGCCACACCGATGAAAAGCAATTAGTTCCAGGGTGCCATTGGGACCCTGAAACTATTGGCACTCTGCCAACAATGGCTGCCATTGTTGTGATATGAATAATTTTAAGGGACAATGTAAAAAGAAAGTTGTTGATGAAGTATTTTTGGGTCTAACTTATTTGTTTATGTTGTAAATACTTGATTTAATTGGGTCACAGGTGGAAAATATATATATATATATATATAACAATTCTCTTTTTTACAGTGTATTTACAGTTTCATATTCGATTTTCTTTTGCGATAAAACCATGAAAAACTTTATAAAGACAGATTTGAAGAGTTTCCAATGCTGGAATTTCCCTTTTTTTTCTTTTTTAATGGTTTTAGGGTGTATTAATGCACTGTAAAAAGAAAAACTGTTGATGAACTTAAAGAAAGTAATTCAGTTAGTAATTTAAATTAACTCAAGTATTTTTAAATCTAACTTATTATTTCAAATGTAATTGTATTTAATTTAATTGAGTGTTACCAGATGATGTAATTTTTTGAGTGAATCAAACAATTCCCCTTTTACAGTGTATGTTTGAGACATTTAAACTGAAAACGGGTCAAAAATGACCCAATGAGGGTTAAAACAAATGATATTTGACACTTAATGATTGAAGACATCCTCAGCCATAATTTGATGCCAGGATACAAATCTTCACCATCGATCTCCCAAAGTAGAGAATTTTCTATGAGGTTTATAAAGTTAAACATTCTGGGTCATCAGATCCAGATTAGACTTGGATATGTAGGTATTACCCATGAAATCAGAGGCAAACTACAGTTTGAGTTACCCCTATACCCTTTCAAAGCTTGAGAATCCTTAATCTGGATCCAGATCACAAATTCAAAGACTTGTTTCTTGGGCCTTTGCCGACTTCCCCAATACAGTTTCATCAGAATCCCCTCAGAATCTTTTGAGGTCCCTGAAGACAAGACAAACAAACAAATAAACGCTGACAGAAATATAACATTCTCTCTGTGAGGAGGTAGTTAAACCTAGATTTTTCATCTCAAGTCCTCGTATGTGTGACACCAACGCTCCACAAACGGCTGAAGCGTGGGTTGAAAATGGGGATGGAAGTGAGTTCTGTGCGTTTTATGGGTGTTTAAGCAATTATAGATTCATGCAAAACTTCATCTAAGAATAAACAAAAGTGTCTGTCAGCCAGCTGCAGTTCCCCTTTTTCTCTCGTTCCTTCTGATTCTAACAAATTCAAGCATTAAAATAGTATCTTGCAAAAAAAAAAAGCCGTCTTGGGGGACTGCTCTTAGCAAGATGCTTCCTGTGTGACTTTTTGAAAAGAACATAAAGAGGAACTCTTATTTCCCTATTATTTTAATGCTGTTATGAAATGAAGACACTGAATTTATTAAAAACAAATAGACATTTCCAGTGAATTTAAAGACATCTTTACTTGAATGTACTTTCTGGTGCTTAAACTCTCGTAGGTAATGGGTCAAGTCATCACATTTGAGTATTCTCAACATATTCAGTTTTACAGTGTAGATTACTGGTAATAAAGTGATGCATCTCAGAATGAGGCGCAGGTAAAAACCTCCTCCAGCTGAGAGGAGTCCCTGACGCACAGCTCCTTGGGTGCTGCAGAAAGCTGCCCACTGCTCCTCCAGTTGAATGCAGAAAACATATAATGCTGCGTTTAACAACTTGTATGATTGCATGTGACCAATAAAGCCTTTTTCTTCTTCTTTTTCTTCTCCAAACGAAGAACCCAAACAGAAGAGAAGCTTCAGAGGTAAGAGATGCATGCAGGATCTGCTCCCTTCACTCATTACTAGACGAGTGCGGAGCGACTGATTGGACTGATGAGTCGGTAACAGCAATCAACCTGGTAATGATAAACATGTAAAGAAAAGCGACTCCAGTGAACACGTCCAAATTACCCGAGGGATGATACGAGACAATCTGGGAGTGAGAGAGTCTGGCCTATGTGCGCGTGATCTCTCTCTCTCTCTCTCTCTCTCTCTCTCTCTCTCTCTCTCTCTCTCTCTTCTTTCTCGCTCTCTCTGTCTCTCTCTCTCTCTTTCTCTTTTTTTTCTCTTTTTCTTTTTTCTCTCTCTCTCTCTCTCTGTCGCTCTCTCTCGCTCTCTCTCTCTCTGTCTCTCTCTCTCTCTCTCTCTCTTAAGGAGCACTGACGTCTTCACACAGGCGCATTGGAAGCAGAGGGGAGAGGCGGCAGTGGATCTAAAGATGCGCTAGTCGGCGCCTTAAGAATGAAATGTAATACTTGTGCGTTTTCATCACACTGCACTAAAAGGATAGGAATTCGGACCCCTCTGCCCGACTAATGTCCCCCCCTCACGCTGTCATTATGGTCAAACAGTGTAGCAAAGCAGAGATGGGGCTGTGCGTAACTAGATTAATCACCAAAATTAAAAATTATCCCCTAACTGTAGATACTGGGAGAAGAGAGAATAAAATGTTTTGGTTACAGGTCAGACAGAAGTGTAAGATGATGTCTGTAACATCACCGACAACAAGAAGGTAAAAAAAAGAAGCTCTTTCACAATCCAGAGCATCACGGGAAAATGGCACAACTCTCACTTTAAATAGACTTTTACATCAATCCGCCTCATTCCTGAGCAGAAAACAATCTTTTGGGGGGTTTCGTTCCAGGTAAACCTCCTAATTTTGATGTCATTTTTCAAGAAAGGATCCAAATCACTTCATCCCTCCCTCCCCACCTCTCTCTCTCTCTCCCTCTCGTTCGCTGTTGTGGAATGCGCTCCCGGTGTTTGTCAGTCTAGACAAAGCTTGCTGTGGTGAGCATCTCATTTGTGGCGCTTGTTAAAAAGAGATAGAAAAGCGGGGAGATCGTTTCCAATCTTGCACAAGGGATATCTGCGCAGCCCAAAGTGGAAGAAGAAGGAGGAGAAAAAAAAGTGCAGGAGATTTCTGCAACCCCTGGAGTGGCATTCACTCTGCATGCTGGACAGCGCCGGAGCAGAGAAGCTGTTGGAAATTTGGAGCACATCTGCTCAGAGAGCTTCCTGCCCTCACAGCATTTTGACTCCCCCACATCTGCTCCCTGGGTTTGGCGAGCTGACGAGTGGCTGTCTGGAGCTGGATCTGCCAAACAAAGACGCAGGAAGAAAAAAAATAAAAACACAGGACGACATCCAAGATCGGAGAAGTTCATTTTTTTCCAGTTCAGGCTCACTTGCACAAAGGTAAGCTGATTTCTGATCTTTGACTCTGTCACAGCTGTGCTGTGACTCATCTGTCAGCCTACTTAGAGGCATGTTTTTGCATGCGACATGGATCAATCCCCGCCAAAAGCTCGGATCTCCATTCCTAATGTTGCAAAACCCTGACTGCAAAAAATGTCAAAAATATTTGGAGCTTTTGTCCCTAATTAGACTCAACAGATGAAAACACTTCTCCCGAAAGGCTTTCAGAGCTCGCAGGAACGAGGCTCACGTTTCTATTTTTGAACCTACAATACAATGAGCCCCTTCATCGGCTGTGTCAATGGGAGCCCCCTTTCTGCAAGCCCCTCTCTTCTTCCCGCTCCACTTTGCATGGTGTTGTGCCACTCAAGCCCACCCAGCGATGTTTAATCAAATCACAGATGAAGAAACTAACGTCCAAAAGCAGTGGGTTCTGTTATGATGCTGTTTGCATGAATCAATCTTTGCATTTAATCATGTTTACAGTGACACATGACGCCCTGGTGGGTCACACGGCTTGATGACGTGACCTCGCTTGATTATGCATCACTGTCAGAGAATGCAAGGACCGCCGCTCACATTTTCTGCTGCTTGGCTTATTCTGTGAAAGATTTGAATACTACATATATTCACTGAGGGAAGCAAGGTGGGATTGGACTGTGCAGTTGGAAAATAAATCACGTTTTTGAATAAGTCGTTTTGGAGTGGTGTGGAATTTAAAGGTTTTTTTCTCTCAGACAGAGAGGTGATATGGCTTTTTCCTCATTCCTACTTGTCATTTCCTCTCCTCTGCTCTTCTGGAGGTTTGTCAAGTTTCCATCTGGATTTCTCTGGGTCTACAATTTCCAGTGCAAAAGCATGACTGGAATTTAATGGTGTAAAATGATGATTCCGATACCAAGAGAATCATTTTTACTGTGATGACAGATTTCCTTTCCTTTAAGGTAATTCCGACACTTTAAGAAAAAAAGTTGCAGAAATTAAACACTATAAAATTCAAAATAGTAAATGTAGTTCCACTAATCAAGAAAGAGACCCTAACTTTAATTTTTACTGTAAGAATATATGGAAAAAAAACAGAAATTAACGGTGTATAAATGATTGGTCAAATTAATTAAAAATACAATAAAAACTATGCAGGTAATTACACTAAAAGTAACAATGCATGCATTGTTGAAACATGCATTTCTTGGAGAAAGACATGTATGTTGGCAGTAAGTAGTTCCTAGAGTATAAGAATAAGTAAATTAAAGTAAACGTATTACAACATATAGAACCAATTTACACTACGAATCCCCTTATTAAGGATTTATATACAACGCGTACGTAGTTTACTAATTAAGTTGTAAACACTTTAAAAAACATTAATAAGCTTCTTTAATTCAAAGGAGTAACAGAGACCTGACGCTCGCCAAATAGTGAGCACACTTATCTCCACTGCTAACTTGGTACTGCCAAATAGTGACCCACACTGATAAATTGGGAGCTACGTCATAACCTTTTTTTTTCTAAATGCTAACTAATGACTTATTAAGTGTTTACAGCCTAATTTATGAGCTAAACTATTCATAAATCCTGTATAAAGATAGTTTTACTGTAAAGTGATACCCAATAGATCATGTTGATCCCTGTAAACAAACACCAGTTCTCAATATCCCAAAAACCCCAAAATCAGATCCTAATGTTTCGTACGTTGCAACATCATTTTTTTTTTGAAGTTCTGGCGACCTGTGTATTACTGCAAATTACACACTTTTTTCAGTGTAGATTAACTCTTGTAAAAAGAGATTAGGTTCACAAACGGATTCTCAACCCAGTATGAAGCTTTGGGTGATAATTCTAATCAGCAGCCACAGTTTGAGAGCATTAACACAGTTAAAAAAAAAGTTCTCTCAACCGTCAAATTAATTCTGGTGGGACCCCCTGTAGATTATAGTTTTTCTTGTCATAATGGCATTAATGAACAGAATTTATTAAATATCTTTGTGTTTTTCAGAGAACTTGAATGCTGCTTGAATGATTTTCAAACAGATTTTTTTTTTCAGGTTACAGTCCACTGGCTGTGATCCGGGACTTTTCCTGCTCAGGCCTCATTGGAGCGTATTTCAACTTCATTATCGGGCTCTCTTCGAATGTTCCTCCTGTGTTTATGCTGGATTTCATCTGCCTAGCAATTAATTGTGACGCTGTGCTGATTTCCAACAGAACATCAGTTGTTTCAAGCAGACTGTCTCAGAACGCTGCAATGGACTGCAAATCTCCGGAATAATACAGAATTTGCAGGGAGGACCTTCAATTTATTCTTGAACTGAGACAACCATCTGAAGCTGTGCACCACCCCCCAACAACATCCACTGATGAAATGGTTATGGGTGGTTTCAGATATTGAGGTTAGGGATCAGGTCATAGTTCAGCTCAGGGTCTGCCAATCAGAGGCGGGTGGAGGTGCTGCGCCAGAGGCTCAGATCTGTGAAAGAAGCAATTACTGCAACATTTATTGTCAATATGCCCTCATGCTGCTTTCCTAATTAAGAGATGTCCACCTTAATGTTTACCTGCAGTAAGTTTCTAAAGCACCGAGACATTATTCAACATTTTCCCTCATTAACAACTTTCTCCCCTGAAACAAGAAGCACCTCATTAAGATGCAAAGCTTGGAGAAGCTCCAGCACACAGGGCAAGAGGCTGACTGTCAGCACAAAGCCTTTTTAACCTTTACATCCCAAAGAGTTGACATGGACTGTAATCTGTTCCAGACCTGAAAGTGTTCCCATTATTCCCGTTAAATTATCCAGGAGATGTTTACCGTCATTTCCTCCATCTTTTGTGATTTATTACATCCCCGAAAAGTCTGGGATATTAAGCAGCCGTCACCACCGCATCTGCCGCGGATCCCTTGTATTAATGCGACTGCTCAAAAACGGTTTTGTGGATCATTTCAAATTTTAAACCACCATCAACCTTAGTGCGAGGAAGAACTGGATTGATTAGGGGAAAGCTAAGTTGCCACTACCAATAACTTTATCTACAAATTCAAAGGCATTCAGACCATAATTCCTCAATCGTTGGTTTATCGTTGATTTAGCCCAAAGATCTACCTCGTATGCACCGTTTTTCACTTTCACAGTTAAAAGTTTTATTCACTAGGAGGAGCTGTTCTTAAAAAAAAACCCACAGTTTTTTTGTACGCAATGTACATTTAATTTGAAGGGGGATTGCTAGTACAACTCAGGGGATTTGGGGCTTTTGGGGCATATATCCTCGCTGTTGGTGACGAAAGCATAGGCGTAGTTTTGCACACTGCTGTCAATTAGTTTGACGTTTGTAGAATGAGTCAGGACAGATTATTCGTCACTGTAGGCTCGTCTTCCCTCGGGTCTCAGACTGAGCGGGATGTGAGAGAAGACGGTGTGTAAGAGCTCACATCCTGTGGCATCCAAATGTGGAGATGGACTGAAGGAAAGGCAGAGCGGTTTTCTCGGTGTGCGTTAGGTATCCATTCCTCTGTTGTTCCTCTTCGCTGCGTCTTGATCACGGAGTGTCCACATTGTAGATCACCTCCTCCTGGCTGTCCATCTGTTCACCAGGGGGCCATCTGCCCGGCTTCACTGCGCCGAAAACAGCCTGATGATCTCCAAAGCAACTGCAGATCCATTCCCCTCCACTCTCAACTTTTAATCACAAACTGCTGATTCTTCTTCTCGGGGATCCTTTCAACACAATTTCCCTTTTCTAATGCTAAGTCAGTTTAGCCATGTGTGTTTGGCTGAAACAGCTTTTCTCGCACACTGTTGGACAAAGTTTAAAAGCTCTAATGTGAAAATCCGCCACGCTTTGAGGAAACTCTCTCATCCGAGCGAGATAACCCGCCGACAGGTTGAACATCTTCATTAGAGACCTGTTGACGCTCATGAGAGACGACATCTGCTAACACTCCAGTTAATTTGCAAGATTTACAACACAAACATTCAAGCAAATAATCTTCACATCAACTCATAACAGAAACAACGTTTAGCAATGTCAAATTCATCTCAGTCCTCAGCAGATCTGGCTCCAGCTCTCATTTTAAATAAACGTCTGTCCTTGTAACTTACAGTCATGTTGATGAAGGAGTAGTGATAATATCAGCACCTTTATTACTCCCACAAATGGCTCTAATGTCAGCAGGCTCCGCCAAGTGTTGTATACACGTGTGTATAATATTTATATTATCCAATAATTTTGGATTTCCTGGTAGGTTAAAGCTTCGGGATGTACAAAATACAGAATTGTTGGCTTAAGCATTGGTAATTATGTACGTTGCTGTTCAGATGCCACCAAAAGCTCCTCAGCATTTCCCTTTATGTTAATATCTTTGCATTATATCCCCGAAACATTTAAAATAACAATTTCAAACAGAGCATACCAAACTGGACTGAGACCACCTTGCAATTTTGGTGTGAGTCAAACTGAAAGGTCTGAAGGTGGTGAGCCTGAAAGCCCCATAAAAACCCCTCTGACCATAACCAAATGTTTTAATACCTAAACCTAACCAGAGCTTACGTCGTTTCTGACCCAAAAAGTTTCAAATATGTCCAACATTAAGTTTCAACATGTCCCTGGTTTTTCTGAAACGTACAGTACCAGAATTTATTCTGGTGATTGGACACAATTAGTGAATGATATCATCGGAAATGACCTCATAAATCCCACTTACTCCATGAAAGCGGGAGCTGTCAGGGGTCGTGTGGCGCCTTAATGGTCCGCTTATCCAGATGTTTAAATACACACTCATCTAAGGTTTCGTATGAGTTTTCTTCATTCATATGAAATGACAATAAAAAAAATTAATCCTCCAAATGAAGCAACAACATTCCTTTGTGAATTCTGGAATGACTGACTGATACAGATATTTGCTGATCCGACGTATCGGACGTATTCAAGTCAAACTCTTGATTTCATCAAAGGTGAGAGAAAATAAGAGGACAAGAGTAAATAAGCAGTCATTATCCATCAATTGTCATTTCATGTAAGGGTTTCGTTTGTTTAAAGAGTTCTCACCCCACGACTAGTGGTTCAACCACATCAATTATTGAAGGGGTCAAAATGGTCAAGAGGACCGGTCTTTGAGCGGAATCCAGTTGTTGAAGCTGCACAGAACAGGAAACCTGTTTGCTTCAAATCAATGGATTGGATTTAGAAACAATAAGGTCGGTGGTCTGTGTAGATTCTTATTCATCCAAGTCATAGTAATCCATGTCGGCTGAATCCAAGGCAACTGGACTTCTTTGAACCTTTTTCAGTTCTGAACTGAAGAGGCCTCTAGGATGAGATGAGAAAACATCTTCAAGCCTTAACAAAACTCCAGTTGCTTTGGATGCAACCCACATTGAATAAGGTTGGTTGGTTTGGGCAAAGGACCATTATTAAATAAAGAACCAATAAGAGGAGGATGGCGTTGGGTAAAGGAAACCCACGCTGACAGTCGCTCAGAAATGGGAAACGCACGTTTCTTTTTATCCCATTCATCTGCCTCGACCTCCCCCGTAAGTGGATTTTGTTGCACTGTAATAACATTGCCCCCCCCCCCCCCCCCCCCATTTTGCCTCTTACAGACAAGAGTCATAATATCCATGGCCACTGAAGGGCTTTGTCACTTGAATGGGAACATATGTTGCTTTTGGGTGTTTGCTGAGATGACAGAGGCTTTCCTCTTGAATGTTTGGTGGTTGGGATCGTAAGGAAACAAAATGCATCCACTTCGGAGAAAAATGCACCGCTTTTTCAGGATTAATAAGATTGTGTTGTGAATGAAAGGAAACAGAGGATGATTATATAAGAATTCTGAGATGCGTTTTCAGGAAAAAACAGTTTTTTTCTCGGTGGACTCCAGTCTCCATGTCGACAGGCTTTCACATGTGAAGCCGGGAAATACTGGAACGTCCAGCAGATTCAAATAACATGCAGGTGCTAAATCCTCATGTGCCTGTAGAAAGTTGACAAAATAATACCATACAACCTATTTTACTTAAGGACATGGGTAACTACCAATGTTTCAGGCACCGACCAAAATTAAACTAGATTAAACTAAACAGGCTGAAACAGCTTTCTCAATAACCTCCACCTCTAAAATGAAACTTTCCTTTTGGGATTTTGAAAAGGGATTTATACTGAAGACCAGAGTGGATCTTTACTTTTCATGAAATCTTCACATATATCCTGATATATTTTTTATGGCTTAGGTCAAAAATGAGCAAAAATGCAAATAAAAGCAAGAGCAGAATTAAACAGAAATTTTTTTTTTTTTTAAATTCATGTAAAATTGAATCTAAACAAATGAGAAGTTTAGAAATGAATGAATAAATAAAACACATGAAAAGAAACAAACAAAAAAAAAAAACCGCAATAAATTGGCCTGAAGAGCATGATGGCGAGAAGCAATGAAGAAGAAGAAGAAAAGCAGATTTACGATAGATACCTGTGAGTGAGGAAACAATGAGACACAGGTGAACTGAGTAAACAACCAAGAAGGAGGAGACAATCAGAGGAGGAAAACAGGAGCATGAAAGGTAAACGTGATAACAGATGAACATAAAGGAGAAGAAACATGAAGCGAGGGATCCATGGAAGGGAAAGAGAAGATGTAAGAACACGAAACCCAGAACATCAAACAGAGGCGATAAAGGGGAAAAGAGGTCAAACAGAAAAATAAAAGAGTAAGAAGGGAAATACGACAGAATTTCAAAGTAAAACAGGAAACAGTAACACAAAATCCCAAACCATAGAAATATACGTTTTATAGAAAAATATCCAGAATAAATTACGGTGATTTTTTTTAAAGAATAATTTTTTGGTACTGTTGAATACTTTGTTGTGTATGTAAACATACATGTAGACGTATAAGTTTCATATCGATTTCAAGCCTGTAGTCCTTCTTGCTTCAACACATTCCTTGTATTTTTATGCCGTGGAACAAGCAGAAAGGTCCCTGTGCACTTGTATTGATAAAAGTGGACTTGCATTGATATTCATAAGGTGTGGGCTGAGCCAGTTTGCCATTTTCCCTGTCAATGATAAGGTCTGCTCAATGTTTATGAGCAGGTCTCCGGAGTGCTTTAAAAAAATAAGATAATGTAGCAATCAGTTTTGAAAGCTCATGAAATCAAACGATATTACTGCTATCCATACCGCAGACATAAAACTATTTCGCAGCTGTCTGAAAAGGATAAGCATTTGATTATGTGGCTTTGAGACGCGATCCGCCCAGTTGATTTAGGCACAACAGTCAATCGATGTTCTGCATCAAGATGGCTCTCCTCAGGGCTCTCGCCGTGTGAGTCTGAGATCCCGCCACATGACCTTCAACTTCATCCGCAATTCTTTTAGGGTTTAGTATGTTAAACCCGTATTTTGACGTGAAGAGATGCTCGTCGGCTTATGTAGCGCTGAGAAGAAAAGGATACCCAGCTGACATGACAGAAAGTCATGAATACAAGTTTCTGATCTTTATTTATTTATTTATTTTTCCAGACACAGAACATAATTCAGTGCTTCCTTCACAGGGAGAATACTCACTCATCCACTTATTTTTTATAGCAATCTGTCAGGTAGTGTGAGTGCAATTATATCCCCGAAAAAAAGGAAATATGAAGGCATCGTACTCGCCGCGTCCTCCGCAGATCGTTTGAGTTGCAGTGATAACTCAAAAAGTAGTTCATAGATAATTAAAAAAATTGTGTACCTCCATAGATCTTAATGTGAGGAAGTAATAGATTGATTTTGGGTTAGGTCAATTCTATATTTTACTCACTAAGGGGTATTTTGGTACAAAAAAAAATGGACTTCCTAACCGTTGGACGTATTTAGTCCAAATTTAATGCACATGAATCTACAAAAGGAGATCTTTCTTATATTGTTCACTATAATAGTTCATATTTTATCCACTAGGGGATAAAACTCTTTTCCACTTTTTGTGGAAAAAACAGTTTCACCTCCTTGACTTCCCATCATTTGTCCAATAGTGTCTTCATTTAGCTCATATGAATTGACCCAAAGGAAATCTGTCTTGTTTTATAACTGAGCTCCGAAAAAAAAGTTAACTGTATTTATCTTCATTATTGATCTAAGAGCATATTGCTGACTTCATAGGAATAGTTAGGTTCAGTAAATACGGACTTTTTTGAGATTATTAATGAATCACATTTAAGGGAAATTGTTTGTACAATGCAGGGGATCTATCTTTGTTGGTGGGACGACAGCGTAGGCGTAGTCCAATCAGGAAAGACTACTGAGTCAAAGGAAAAAGGTTTTTAACAATGTGGAGAATTGGTAATAGCTAAGTCTTTGGCGCAATGGCTTGGTGGGGAGTTTTGGTAATGGTGAGTCATCTTCTCTGAGTGGCAGCAGAAAAAACCTCCCTGAGTCTCCACGCCGTTGGCGGCGGCAGACGACCTCTGAGACTGAAGGGAGCTGATAGAGGAGTTGAAAGCCCCAACTTATAGCAGCTGAGCGGGATTGTGAGCGTTCAAGCTCGATGACGGAGAAAAAGGAGGAAAGTGGGGTCCTAGAGCGAGGTTCAGACTTCCTGACTGAACTTTTGCTTGATCCGTATTGGCTAAAAAGCCATAAATATGCATAATGTTAAACAAAGTGAAAGGAAAATCCTGGCTTTAATGGTTTCTTCCCTTTCACACCTTCAATGATCGGAACACATAACCATAAGCACGGGTAATAAGAGTTCATCATATACCCTATAAAGGTTTTATAGAGCATATATAGATCAGATATATCCACAGCAGAGAAATGCAGAAATGTGCGAGAAAAATTACGCCCACTTTTCCCAGAATGCATGACTTTAGAGCCAGTTCCTTCAAGCTGCAGCAGACCACTCCAGATTAGTTCATGTTCTGCACATGGGTGCCTGGAAGAAAAGGCTTGCCAGCGGCGGTGGGAAGGCACAGCTGAGTTCCTAAATCCTTTAGCTCTCTGTGCGCCACTCTGGCCTTGATTACAGTTTGTGTGCAACAGCGGCTGCCTCCAAAAACGGGACCACATGGAAATATTCAATTATACGTCCACTTACATAAGTTGAGTGGCTTTACTGCAGACATGTAGGAAAAATTGCAATTTACAAAAAAAAACATCCGACATTTGTCAGTGTTAATTCTGTGACAGGCTGTAAAAACAATCAAATCCTGAGCAAACTTTTGTGAATCCAGGCTTTTGGAAGTCCATTTCCTCCTGTTATTCTCTGCAGCGAATGCTTATAGATCCACCATTTAGATCCAATTTTCTCATTAGTCTGCCCGCGCCTCATAGAACGATGGATGCAAAAAGCATTTATCCTATAACCTGCCTTGGTTCAAAGACCAATCTAGGTATCAGTGCCAGACACTGGACGTGATTAATTACAACCCGTGGTTCCCTGTACTTCCCAGGTCCACAATCTAATATGAATGAACCGTGAGAGGAAGCTCAGGACAAATGAGGAAGCACAACGTCATTGTTTCCCAGAAAAACACATTAACATATTGACTTTGTAGTAGTGGATGGGAGTTACCTCAGGTCACTGTTGACTGGCTGGCACAAATGAGCTCAAACACAATAAGGTACACAATCAATTGTGAAAAAGCAGGGAGGAAATGCATGAACTGGGAGCATCACGATGGCTCTCTTCCTCTTTCGACTGTTCCATGAAGCAGATCATCTGCTTCATTCTTGCCCTGTCCAACACCAACCAACTGCATGTCCTCTCTCACCACATCCAGAATCCTCATCTTTGAGGATCTTTGGTCTTCCTCTTTTTTTTTCTGCCTGGCAGCTCCATAACCAGCATCCTTCTACCAATATAAAGTCTATAAAACAGTTAGTACCCTCCTCAGATGCCTCTTGACTTGCTGCTGCTACCTGGTCTCTTGGAGCTGGTCTCTGGTCTCTCTTTCTCACCATCCTATCAGCTAGCTCTCTGTCTTTACTCATCCTGCAAACATTTCAAGTTCCTACTCTCACTCTGTGCTGCAAACATTAAAAACATGCACCGAGTTGAGTCTAACAACAGCAAATGATAAAAGGAAGCTTCCATAAGAGGCCTTAGTTCTTTCACGTGGTTGTGTTTTGGTTTATATTCCTGTCTACCACAGGTTCTTCTGAAAGTCTGCTGATCTGCCCGAATCCATTACTCAGAGAGAGAATGCTTGTCACTGGCCTTACACTTCTTCAGTACGGCAATTCAGCTCATTGGTAATGAGATGTCTGTATTAACACCGAGGACTGATTGCTTATGCAGACGCAGCAAAATGGGATATCATGTCTACCCCTCCCGGCTTTCATGTCTGACACCTGTACACAGGGAATTAAAAACGGTTACTCATATTGCAGACGTGCAGACGCCCAGAATCAGCCCAGCCGCTATCTCCTGAAAGCAGGGAAACATTCAAGGAGGGAGTAAATACAACATTTATAAATGTGAATAAACAGCCTGTAGGGAGACGTATAATTATGGTGAAACGGAAATACTAGGGGTGTAAATCACCAGTTCCATCACGATACGACATTATATCAATTCTTTGGACAACAATACGATATTTTTCTGACATACCAAAGTCTGATATGACACGATTATTGATCGATTCAGGGACCTGCGATCGATTTCAAACGTTATAATGTTCCAATTTAACAAAATTGATTACAATTCACCAAAAAAATAAGAAAGTTATAAAGCAATTTTGACATGCTCTGATAATTTTATACTGAAATATAATAATAACAAAAAGAACTAAGACCACAATTATAATGTTTAGATACAATCTTATTAATGATCCCTGATCCTTAATGTTTTTACCTCCTACAGAAAAAAATATAAAATTAAAAAAAAAAAAAAATTTATGCATTGACTAATTTATGTTATGTAAAAACTCAGCGTCTCATTAACAAACACTTTTTTAAGTCTTACTGTCAATTATATGTTTAGTGGAATAGTTTATTTGTATATAGTCGTCTACTGTTTCAGCCTGGTCGGTCCAAGCTTGTGCCAGAAGTTACTCAATTAGCTTAGCATGAAACCTGGAATCAGAAGACACCTGCTTGGCTCCGTCCAAAGGTAAAAAAATCTGCCTCTCAGTATCCAAGCCAAATTAACTGGCTGCTGGCAGACTAAAGAGCGGCAACACTCTCTGCAAAGATGTTAAACCTTTTTCATACTTCATTTTGATTATACATAACCATAAAAATCACTAATTAGCATATGATGATAGTGAACTTTGAAGCTCAGCATAAATATTGTGATTTTGTTAGCAAAGTGTTTAAATCTCTTCACTATTCTAATGAGAAATGTGATATTTCTTGATCAGGGGTCTCAACCTTTTTTGCACCAAGGACTGGTTTAATGTTGTCACAAATGGCGGGAAAATGTTATTAGTAAATAACATTTTAACATTTAGATTTTTTGGATCTAGATGTGGTGAACATTTTCCTGTGATGATATAAAAACATTCCTACTCACCAATATTACTGAATTAGTGGGAACCTTGTGTTTGTTTTCCCTGCAACACCCCACAGATCAAACAGACCACTTTGTAATGAAGTCACATATTTAAAAATGAAGAATATCATTTAAGGATATTATTAATAGCTCAACGGAGACTCACTGAGTTATTACCTTCAATCATCAAATGATGGACACTCCATACCAACTGTACAATCATTCTGAAATGACCAGAGATCAGTTTTTTCACTCTGTTGCGTTTGGTTGTCTGTTTGTTTGTTAGATGGATTGCGGAAAAACTACTGGATGGATTAGCATGGAATCCTACCCAGAGGTAGATGTTGGAATATCCTGGAGGTCATTAATATTGGTGCTGTTATGTGTTCCACAGTATTTAAATTAAATAAGCGAATAAGTCCTTTTGAGTAGTGATATCACAATGTGTCTAATGCTGCCTTCGTTCCTTTGATTCATTTCATGTTTCTTTGGGGGGTGGAGCTGGGGGCTCAGTGGGCTGAACAGAGACGCTGAAGTTGAAGGCGCAGGAGACGAGCGGCTACAGAGTTTTTTAAAGATACTCAGAGAGTTTGTTGGAGTTGTCGGATTAAGAGGCGGGCATTAACTAAGGCTTTAATGACGGAATCTTCATGAATTTTTCCTAAACCTAGAGTACTGTAGAGTACTTCAGAATACTTTAGAGTACTGTAGGGTACTGTAGAGTACTTCAGAATACTTTAGAGTACTGTAGGGTACTGTAGAGTACTGTAGAGTACTATAGGGACATTGTATAATACTGTTAGGTACAGTAAAGTACTTTAGAATACTGTAAGGTAATGTAAACTACTGTAGGGTACTGTTAAGTGTTTTAGAGTTCTGTAAAGTACTTTAGAGTACCGCAGGACACTGTTGGCAGAGGTTTGCGCTCTCTGAGTTCTTCTCCTAGTTAATTTATGGCAGTCAAACGCAGAAAGTATCTTTCCCTCTAAACGTAGTTTGAGTGAAACCACTATAGATGTGTGATGTTTACTACAGGTTTGCAGCTGGGGAGATCACCTACAATGAGCTTTTTTGAAGCACATTGTTTTCAATGATTTAAATCTACCTCAGATCCCCTGTCTGACTTACACGCCGTGTCCTGCCTTTGTTTACAGTGAGGCCATAGATGGGACTCTGTAAACTCTCCTCAGTCAATGCAAACACCGTTCTATAACCTCTGACTGCTTCATAACTCGGTGGCATCAAGCACACATGCAATCATCACTTGCAAACACAGGGGCACTGCTGAAAAGCCCGACGCTGTTCTTGCCTGGATGTCTTATCCACACAGATAAATATTAGCATTTGCCATGACCTGCATTTAACTAGATTTAGCTCTACTTTGACCTTAAACCTGCTCCAGGCTACGATGATAAGAATTAAGGTTGATTTCTTGAAAATGCGAGGTCAATATTAGATTTATAATCCCTTGGTAGAGTTCTAATATTCTGCTGATGGAGTGTTGTTGTGCAGGACATGTATCATAGAAATACAAATAATAAAAACAACTTTGTGTGTGTTCAGGGTTGATAGAATTTGATTGAATCTGAATTGACCATCAGTGCTGAGATCCCCCAGAATTCAAACATCTGATCATTAGTAGAACGTTGATGATGAAAGTGGAGAACAGATGTGTAATCTGTGTAATCTTCTAGACATGGTGTTATTTGATTTTCTGACAAATACGTGACTTCCTCAAGACATAAAAAGCAGCAGTTGTGTTCAATTCAACCCTTTAATGTCCTCACCAAGAAGACAAAACATATGGAAAAAGTTCTTTCCAGTTCTTTAATTGCAGGACATTTCTTACTTTAATATCCTAGAACTCTAACTTTACCATAAAAAGACAAATTATTTGGTGAAGCATTTTCTCATCAGTAGAGAAAGAAATATCACATTTCTCAATAGAGTAGTGAAGAGATTTGAACACTTTGCTAAACACTTTGCTAAAAAAATCACAATATTGATGCTGAGCTTAAATATTAACTAGACCTATGCTGTCGTCCACGACGGCAACAGTATATCCCTGAAAAGTCCCCTATCACCTGCTTTAACCCAAAAGTTCTCTAGCCCAACTTTTCAGGGATATAATTAGATCAGCTCAACCTTTTAGTAAATATTTTTCAGAAAAATATTCGATTACTAGTCTTTTTGTTGTTTTGTCAAGTTACATAATTCTGTTTTGAAAATCATCAAATGCTTTAATGTACCGAAAATAATTACTACTTTTTGAATAGGACTTTCTGTAATAACCATGGGCAATACCGCCTCTTTGGTGTCTCCTTTGACCTGTGGTGTCCCCCAGGGCACCATCCCTGGCCCCTTACTCTTTAGCATATACATGCTGCCACTGGGTCATATTATAAATAGGTTCAGTTGTATGGCACATATTTTTCAGGAAGAAGTATTGACTCTAAATGTGCTCAACCAAACAGTTGAGCAGCACATTAACAGGGTTAAATGATGGAAAACGGTGTTGGTATCACTCTTGTTACTCACGTGAGTGATGAGAGTAATCTTAAATTACCCCTCCTGTGACATTCACAGGAATTAATGAGTAATAAAGGGAAGTGGAATGGCCCAAAAATATGTTGTGAATACACCATCAAACTTAAGGATGTTCTTTTATGGGTCGTCTTTTAAGATTTGAATCATAGATTTGATTCCAAAAAGTCATCTCAAAGAACTTTCAAAAACAAGAAAAAGACACGTCTATGCCTTACCTTATTCTACAGAGAGCCAACAGAAAAAAAAGAAGCTTTTTGACCGAGATCTTGAGCTGATCCTGACTCAGGCAGGGCAACCCTCTGCCTTGAACAGTTGGGGTTGTGAGAAGCCCTTTTTACACAGAAATCATAGAACTCCACCACAATGAAGACTCTTTTCTACACGCCGATGTGGTTCGTACTGACTTAAACAGTGTGCAGCAGCACCGTGTTGGTTTGTGATTTATATTGCGAGCCTCGGCTCCGTGAGGTGGAATGAATGGCAGAATGGAACTGACGTCTGGTGTGATGTTTAATATTTGCTACTCAGTCATTCACCATCGCTGTTACATGGCCGCTGATCTCTTCTTCTGCTTGGAAGTTAAGAGGCTCCCGGATGTTGCAGTGTCTCCTCAGATTGACATCGTTTTCCGATTGATTTTCTTCCTCTTTGAATTAGCTGCCAGCCGCTACTAGCTGCTTTTCGAGACTTCCCGTTGTGAGCCGCACACTCAACATGTTGTGAAAACATCCCAGCTCCGTCCTACCTTTCCGGCTCGCGATTAGACCCTGCAGTTCCGTCTCTATGACTACAACTGTTAGTATCTCAGAGGTGGGCCGACTTGGATCACCCCAACACGCCTCAACTGCGGTTATACTGAACAGAGGCGTGGAATAAAGGCGCACCATGCCCATGTAAAATAAATGAATCATAAAAAATTAAAGTTGTGTGGAAGAGGCTCGAGATCTCCTTCTTCTCTCTGACATTTAAGACCCGTTCACCACCTTCTTGCATTAACTTTGTCAGATTTCTCCCCCTGCTCAGATATTCTTTTTGCTGGCGAACCATTATCCCTTTTTCCAACCATTTATTCTAAAGACATGCCTTTAATTCAATCTCCTCTTCCATAATGTCTGCATCTGGGTCCCCATTCCGTCGCCCTGCACCTTAAATGTGATAATTAGCCGTTTGGATGAATGGCTACATTAATGATTTGCTGCACTCCCCTTACTGATAAAGTATGAGAGATTAAAAAAATAAATAAATCAGTGAGCCTTTTTGTTTTTTAGACCGTGAGTCTTACAAGTCCTGTTATTATACCATGGTAATAATGGATCCACACTGCATCGGTCCTCAGAACATCTACTTAACGCTTGAACGAAAGGCCATCTTCCAGGTGTAGTGTGTCGGCGCTCCAACAGCCGATCTTTCATTAGGCTGTATTAGACTGCAACAGCAGCCACCCGTAGTTACTGGAATCAGGCTTTCTAATGAAATGCTCCATCTCTGTCATCATACTGCCATTTTCACGATCTATTAAACCTCATACCTTCATCTCACTGTTATGCATTATGTGCCTCCTTGACTTCTGGCATCCTGCAGCATTGTTCCAATTATGAGGAGCTGGGGAGCCGCTGTAGCTGAAGGTTCATCCGGAAGTCACATCACGTATTTCTGTTTTATGTTTTTTTTTCTCCCAAGATTACTTCCAGTGTAATTTCCACCTCGTACGGTGGCCCTCCCCTCCATCGAAGCAGCTCAATATCTGAAGATCACCGGCTGATGCGTCAATATGCATATGGCTTATTTTTCTTTGATGTTTATGTGATTGCGGGATTTAACATCCACCAAATCCCACTCACAACAAACTTCATCTAAAGTTGCATTTCCACATAAATGACCACGGGGTTGAATTCCGGAATAATCTCTATCACCAGATTGGTGGGGAAGTATCTGACAGCACAGCTGGGATGTTTACTGGAATTTATATCGCTGGGTTTGCCCACAGGGAACAAACTGAATTACAACTTGCGGCTATTTGGATGATCCAATGTGAGAAATTGTGGAATCAAAAATCATAGTTTGCTGGCCCCGACTTAGGATTTCATAAATAAGAAGTTGTTTTAATGAGGCTTAATCTCAATAAAATGGAAACAGCCTCATTTGTATATGCAGTAGTGGAAAGTTACTTTACTCTAGTGCTTAAAACACTGGATAGGCTTAAGAAATTAAATGCATCATTGACATTGAAAACAGTGGTTTCCAATATGACTCATTACAAAAACAGCGTCTGGTTGAAGTTGATAGTATTTCCATTAAAATAAAATAAAATAAAAAAATCCCCTCTAAACCTCTCAGATCATCAGATTTCATTTAAATAAACCTCGAAGATTAAAACCAGCTCCACCTTTAGCAAAATGCTACTACGGATGATGCATCACTAGAAAATACATTTGATACTGTAATAAACGATAATATGTTACAGTACATTATTAGATTTTGCTATGTCGCTATTTGCACAGGATTACTCCTTTGCCTAAATTGGATTGTGAATTCAAGACCATAACTTAATACTGACTGACCTATGAACATCCTGTGAACCCTCCTCTGAGCAGGAGTTTTTTTTCCCTCTGGCAGATGAGACCATTTCAAAAACTCATTTGCCCCTTCCTCCATTAACAACCTAAAAAAACAATAACATGGACATAACTTCCCTTGAATATAGTGTTATGTGTAACACTATTGTATGGAGCAATATAAGGGTTTGTGCAATTACCTACCTAAGTGCAATAAGCGGCGTTGTTTTTAGCAGTGCAATACAGCGATCAGCCATAACATTAAAACATCCTGCCTAATATTGTGTCTTTTGCCACCAATCAGTAAGAAGTATGTTAGATTGGCACAGGATATGTATGAGAGCAGCGTGACAGCGGTGAGGTGTGCAGTAGGATGAACGGATGGGTTCAAAGTGGAGTTGTGACTGCACGAAGGATTGGCTCTGAGCCCCTTCTTGTTTTCTATGGTGATGGTCAGACTGACAGATGAGGTCAGACTATGATTTGTACGGATGACATTTTGATCTGTAGTGAGAGCAGGCGGAGGAAATAACCTGGAGAGGTGGGAGCATGTGCTGGAGAGTTGAGGAATGAAGGTCAATGGCAGCAAGGCCGAATACATGTGTGCGAAAGAAAGGGAGGCAAGTGTGAGGGTGAGGATGAAGGAGTAGAGGCGAAGAAGGTGCAGGAGTGTTGCTAATTGGGGTCAACTGTTCAGAGCAACGGCGAGAGTGGAAAAGAGTGAAGAAGCGAGTGCAGGCCAGGTGGAGAAGGGTGGAGAAGAGCGTCAATAGTTATCTGTGTCAGAGGAGTAGCAGGAGGGTTTAGACACGGAGGTTCTGAGCAAAAGACAGGTGGCAGAGCTGAAGATGTTCCGATGTTCTGTGGGAGTGAGGAGGATGGACAGGATTAGAAAGGAGCACATCAGAGGGAGAGTCCAGGCTAAACGTCTTGGATATGAAGTAAGGAAGGCCAGATTGAGAGGGTTTGGCCTTGTGAAGAGGAGGGATAGTGCATCTACTGCTGGAAGTATGCTGGAGATGGAGCTGCCAAGCAGGAGAAAAGGAGGAACGCCAAAGAGGAGGTTTCTGGATGTGGGGAGGGAGGACATGCAGTTGGTTGGTATGACAGAGGAGGATGCAGAGGACAGGGCAAGATGGAAACAGAGGATCCATTGTGGTGACCCCTAAAGGGAACAGCAAAAAGAAAAAGAAGAGGAAGATGAAGATCCTGTTCCTGAGAGGTTGAAGAATGACCTCTGAGTCTTGTTGTGTTTAATTAATGACATTCTACGAGACAATCTGATCATGAGACAATTAGACCATATTACATTCTATTATCCCTCAACGTTGTTTGCATTGCATTCTTCCAGGATTCAGAGATAATAAGGTCAACACTCCGATACGATATTGTACACACAGCAAAACAAATTAAACGTGCGTCCTCAGGAGAATGTCCTCATGAATGCTTAAATGAAGTCAAACTCCTTCCATATCCTCCACAATCACAGTTCATTTAACATTTATAACAAAGCGCTGGAGGCTGTACGTTTTGATGACATGTCAAATATCGTTCCTCGCAGAGATCTGCACGCTTTGACAGCCACGGGGGGAAGATCAGATCATTCCCGGGAGTCGCCGGGGGCCTTATATGTTATTAAGCCTTGAAATATTAATTTACATTCTAGATGTTTCCATTAGAACTAGACATGGAAATTATTCTTAATTTTTCTCTATCAACAGAACATTTAATGTTCTCACAACCATTTGTGATTTCTTTGGCTGTTTTAAAAATAATTATTTTTGTTTTCTCTTAGTCACGTTTACAGCTTTTCAACAACTGACAAAAGAAAGTGATTTAGTATTTTCAAGCTTAGTGAAGTAGAGTATTGATATTTCTGCATGAGTCCTGGTCCATTTCTTGGTGGCAGTGTAACACAGCGTTACGGCCCCTTATCGATCTGCATGAGAATAACTATTAAAAATGACCAGTAAGGACATAATCATCAATCATTAAAACCAAATATTTCCCATTTTAACCCTTCAATATCCTACTCAGCTGTTTTCTTGAGCTCTTTATGATTTCTTATCGAAAAATGTGACTGAACCTACTGTATATGTAATGTGACCCAGTGGCAGCCTGCATATGCTAAAGAGTGAGGGGCCGAGGATGGAGCCGCGGGGGACATCACAGGTTTAAGGGGCCACAGAAAAGGAGGCATTAACCATGACTTTTGAGAAAGTCCTATTTAATAAGGATTTTTTTTTTGGTACATTATTACATGTGAGGACTTACCAAACCCAATTGTATTACTTGATAAAACGTTGAATTAGTGTCAAATGGTTTTCCGAAAAATATGCAAAAAAAGGTTGAGCTAAATAAAATTGACAATTTTTTCATTAAATTCAAAATTTCATCAAGAAATTATTAAGTCAGATTTTTTGTTTTACTGTTTAAAACACGCTTGACCAAACAATTTGTCATTCATGGTAGATTTAGAGTGTCTGACATATTGTGAGGACATTAAAGGGTCCATTATTATTATTATTATTATGGTTGAGCTGATTATTAATGATGATATATAATGATGAGATAATACCTGATCCAGGCTCGTGGAAACTTACCACTTCAAAGGAAACCGTAGAAGCAGGTTGTGAAAGATGTTCTGCTCAATCAACTAGTCCTGCCAATGAGGATCCATCAGATCCCTGATTTCAGTTCATTACATTACAACTCTTCATTAAAGGGATTTTTGTAATTTTGCAGCAGAGTCTCCGATTGTTTTATGTGAAGAAAAATAGAAGCATAGAAAATCTGAATTTTGCATTTACTTTTGACTTATTATTTATACTGTTTTCTGAACAGGCGCATATTTGCAAATTATATGTAGAAAATGTGCAGCTTGATCGGGAATTTTGTAAATATTCTCTTTTCAACAAAAAAGCAACAAATAGAGAAATAGCCGATAAGAAACGGCGGGAAACTGCTCAAAGAACTCAATCTGTAACGTGGCTGTCGTGGCTCCATCAAGTCGCTTTTGAGTGACATCAAAGCCATTAATCACCATGTCACAGATATCGCTATACTTTTCTATATCAAATTAAGACATCAATTCACATGTTAAATACATAAAAGCCATCATGTTACATATCACAAATACAACAAAGTCACACGGCAAAGACATCAAAGCCAGCAAAGCCATCAGGTTGCATGTCCAAATGACATCATTACATTTACTGTACGATTTAAAATACACCAATTAGCATTACAAAGACATCATAGCCCTAAAGTTAAATTGATCTTTGTTAGCTTCAACTTTAAAATATGAAAATGTGCTATTTGAAATGATTCTTTACTGTAAATATTTGGTCTCCGGCCTGTTAATCCCATAACAAAAACATTTCAACATATGACTTTCATTAAATTGTTTGGTCGACTGTTTGACATTTAACACACGGAGCATGATGCAACTAATAGATACACGGATAATGAAAAAAATTAAAAAGCGGCTTCAAGCCCACATCTCACTGAATCATCCAGCTCCACTAAACCAATCTGCTCAGCCAGACAAGACCCTACACACTGACAACCTTTTCAATCTTCACTGTGAGTCCTCTCATGTCCTCACAGTCTCAAGATGAAGAATCTAGTGCTGCTATGATACGGCTTAAGAGTGAAATAATTCCCCCTTTGTAAATTATTTATTCATCCCCCATGCTTGTCGCGTGGAACATGCCTAATCTACTTATAGGGAGTTGATAGACTGGTAATATAAATGAGGCTGCTTGGCCATCTGAGGATCTGTCTTCATTAGGAGCGGATCTGGAGAGAGTTGCTATTAGCTCGCTATCAAGATGGGAGACTGAGAGGAGGAAATTACGTATGTCACAAGACAAAGTGTTAGCGGCCCAGAGCTAAACCCCCTGGAGGATGAAAAGCCTTAATCAGTAACAAGGACTGCTGGTGACAGGGTACCATGATCACCCAATGCGTCTCATTCTAGGAGATTATAGCCAGCTTCTGACAGATTGACACTTTCTTGCTGAGGAGATGGAAGGATGGCACAGTCCACTTCCTCAGCTCTCCTTTTCTTGCTTCGTTGGCTACCATCAAACGTCTCTCGCAGATTCCGTTCATTATTTTTTAGTCCAATCAGCAGGGGTAAAAACACTCAGTGTTCTTTGAAAGATAACAGCATCAGAGCGCGCCCCGAGAGGACCGCGTGCACGGCTCGCCAACACTCGCCAAAGAAATTAGAGTCATACCGAAGCAGACGAGTTGTTAACATGAGGATGTTTTCATGTAAAAGCCTGTAAATCTATTTTAAAGTCATGTTGCATTTGGAAGGAAACTGTTTCCTGTTTCTTTCTCATCCGTACCACATTTTTATAATGAACACGCCGGTCGAAAGCCCTGGTATAGACAAACCAAAAAAAAAACTGCCGGTGTTTTACGGACACTGATTTTCTGCGTTTGAATTAGTCCAGTGCCATTATGACAGGTTGTACCATAAACCCTGTTCTGCCTATTACTCATGTGCTGCAGCTAAAATGGTTTCTCTCCGGACAAGAAATGGTTGTCTCAGAAGAGAGAAGACCATTATTTTTGCAAGTTATAGTTAAAGTGAAGATAAGGCTTTACGTTACAGTAGTGCTTTCTGCCCTGCTGTTAGCATGATGAGTTCAGGGCCTGCATGTATGGACATGATGATGAAGTAAACATGCAAATAAATGTTGGAATTCTCCATAAGACTCCTCAGTCCTCGTCCTGTCCTTCACGGGGGCACTGGCTGATAATGAACACCATTTAATGGCCCTGGTCCTCTGAGGAAACTCTGCTAATTAAAACACAAGAAGTCACGTTCTTAATCTTACCTTTATAATGTTAAGTGCTGTAATTGTTCAAATCAAAACTTCAAACTTAGACAGCTGTCTGCGTCTTTACACGTCATGTATCGTGCTGAAAAATGATATTTTCTGAAACAGTACTCTCAGTTTATTATTGCCTTCTAGCACTAAAATACTCTGACAGTCTCATAATGGAGAGACAAAAAAAAAAAAAAATCTTCCCTGAAGGGCCGGCCCAAGTGTTTACAGGGCCCTGAGCAGGATTCGATTTGGGGGCCCCCTGATCACCATTAAGTTTTACTATGGACAATTCTGGATGATTCACACGCAGTAAATCTGAGGCACCAATTATAAATGTCTGTAGTTGTGCCGGTGCTGCTCACATCACTGATTCGCAAACATTTTTCAATAACTAGTGGCTAATAAAAAGTTGGTGGGTGCAATAACAGAATTATAAAATAAAAATAAAAAAACCAAAATAAACAGTACGACGAAGTTATAATTCTGACATTTAGTAAAAATTGAAGAACAACACAAAATATATTAGATGAGCCTAAGTCTGAGATTAAATTCAGGCTTCTGGCGTTATGCCCGGAATTGTTGACTTAAATAACACTTTAAAAATGAAAAAGAAAATAACATCAGGTGGCCCGAATCCTTTTCCATACAATTCAAATGAGAAAATATGGAGAATTAAATGCTTTTTTTGGACTTATAGTTACATGTTTTGTACTAAATGTATTATATTAATATTATCTAATGAATCAGGCATGATAAAATAATTAACTGAGTTTGTTTATTGAGACAATTCGTATTTCTTTGAGGGGATAGCCTGTGTATTGACTTTTGGAAGTTATTTTAACAGTTATTTCTGTGTCCTTCCCCTTTAAAAAATTTAAATCAAATGCCAAAAGGCCAATTTGAATTTTCAGACTCATGTTAAGCATTAAATGAAACAAAAAGAAAAAGAAAAAAGCACTCAACTCAAACCAGTTCTTACCCCAATTGGTTCAATCTAATTCAATCCAGTGCAATCCAAAACCGACCTCCTGACCTGTAGCCATCATTTAAGACTAGTGGATTTGGGGGTTAACCGTCTTCACCAGGATCCGTGATTCTGTTTCCTACAAAGAACAACAACATCAAAAGAAAGTGAGAGAAACCAAATTCCCTCAGCAGTTGTTATGTGTTCCGCAGGCAAATGGAACCGGTTCTAAACAAAACCTCCTCAGCTAGAGATATCAAAACCGAAAGAATTCATTCGGCAGGTCTCTGGCGGATTCAAACCACTTTCCGCTGAGCGTTGTTAATTCTAAAGATTGTTTGTCAACCGGTTAATCACAGGCGATGCTTCATTGCAGCGTTATCTGTCTCTTGGCTATTGTGCATTTGCTGCACGTTTCAGCTTCTGCTAAGGGTTATGTAATTAAGCTTGTCGCCAGGGTTTGTGCCGAGAGGAGGGACCCTGCTCTACTGTCTGAGAGAGAGAACCAAAGGTTACGATGGAGGAGGCGGAGAACGTAAACGCAGGCCCTCCAAATCCCAAAAGCATCAATCTGACCAGGCGTGAAAACAACAAAAAAAAAGTTGCTGTAGTTGCAGGACTTTGATTTGCATCTGCATGCCACAGGTATGAAAAGGAGTCTTTTCTGCATCTCAACTGACTTTTATACTGGAGCGCCTGCAGAAATAACCGATGTTTAATATTCCTCCGGGCGGAAATTCGTAATATCAGCGTGACACAATGACACTTATCATCTTGATTGTTTGGCTCCGAGTGGTGACAGGGCAAAGTGAGCTGGAGCGGCTTGTCTGTCGCCTGTCTCCATCCGGCCCTCCTCAGTGATTAAAAATGGCACCGCAGTTAAACCTTCAACCGAAAGCGTTGGTCGCAACATGTCATGTTCAGTTTTAGAAGCACTTCTGATGTTGCATTTTGAAAACAGGACGTTTCTTTTTCTCTTTGCAGACAGATGTTTAATGCCTGTCCATGTTATTGAATATGCTGGTCTTAAGTCTTGTTATTACATTGTAATTACATAAATCCGGTCATCCCTTCCAGTTACTCATTAAAGATCTTGCATTATTTATATTTTGGATCCGGCATCACCATCTTGCTTTGGGTCTTGTTGGATAAGCAGCACATCTCCACTTCTGGAGTGAGATCAGGACCTCAAGGGAGCATCGGGATATATCCTTTGCTTTGAAGCTCTTAGGGCTGTACAGAGTTCATTCATCAGCCAGTTTAACGGATTGAGTCGAGCTTTTCAGAGGTGCCACGGAGACACAGCTATTTGCCTTAATGTTAAAAAAGTAGACAGAGAGAAGGAGCCGATATACCCCCCGCCTCTCTCTCCCTCTCTCTCCCTCTTAGTATCTGTTTTCTCCATTTATATTGAGGCTGATGCATTCATTTCATCACTGTCTGACAATGAAAGCAGTCAGCAGGAAAGGAGTTTCAAAATAATGTAACTGTCACTCATTTTCACATTTATTTAGTCTCAGGGAGCGTGAAGTCAATGCCGCAGAGATTAAATCCTCTAACCTTTCTGGATCTCTATCACTTTACAGAGTCACAAACTCATCTCTTTTATACGGCGCTTCAGTTTAATACAATAATGGTTTGAGGTTTTCATCACAGGACCGCCACAATTTGTCACTTATTCTTAATAAATGTCCTATACATTAGTTTATATCAAAGCCAAAATAGGCCTACAGTGCTACATGACAGCAAGGGTAATAATAATAATATATATATATATATATATATATATATATATATATATATATATATATATATATATATATATATATATAAATATATATATATATATATATATATTATAACTGTTAAATATATATATATATATATATATATATATATATATATAGCTCAGAAACAACATGTTAACCGTATTTATCTTCATTATTGAGTCACTATGGGATCTGATCTTAGAGCATATTGCTGACTTCATAGAAATAGTTAGGTTGAGTTAATGTGGACTGTTTGAGATCATTAATGAGTCACGTTTTAGTTCAGGAGTTCAATCAGGGGGGGTAGTTTGTACAACGCAGAGAATGGGAAGTTTTGGGAGATGTACGCTGCCTGTCGGGGACGGCAGCATGGGCCTTGTTAACGAATTAGAATAGTTAATTGGATTGAGACCGTGATTTAATAACAAAAAAGAAGCAGAAATCTTGTACTTTATGAGTTGGAAATGAAGCATAAAGTTGTATGAGGAAGTTCTCGTAGCATCGAAATGATTTGTGAGACTTGTGTTACTACGGCTCCTCGTATGTTAATATAAAGTAATGGTTAAACCTTTGCAGCTAAAACAGTAATGCACTTTAACTTTCTCAGCAAAAAAAAGTGACCCCCCAGTTATTTCATAGTTCATTACCGAATCCCAGGTCTTACTTCCATTTTTTCAAAATATCCATTAAAAAAAAAATAAATAAATAAAAAAGATAAAAAGATCCTTCATTCATCCCACATGCGGAAATTCCAGTGTTACAGCAGCAACACATTACATGAGAGAGACAAATGGAATAAAGGCGATAAAGACACAGAATACATCCGGTTTTTGTTTAAAAAAAAGTTTTTAACTGAAGAATAGTTTACATTTAACGTACAGTATAAACAACCGGCACTGGGCTTTAACAGAATGAAAACGTCTTGGATCATTTTGAAAGCGGGAAAAACACTAATTGCAATGACTTTAACCCACAAAGTACAGAATGTTGGCAAATGTTAAAAAATGGTGCTGCATCTTTGATGGTCTGAGCGGATCCAGTGCCAGGAATAATGAGGTGTTTTTTTTTTTGTCAACACTGAGTGGGATGTCGGACAGACTCATCACTCGCGACGATGCCATAATTAACATGAGGAAGTTGCAAAACAAATTGAGCGGTGGATGAAGTCAAACAGCTTCCCAGAGTACCACACACACACAAACACACACACACACAACCACACACACACAAACACACACACACACACACACACACACACACACACATGAAACCTTTATGAGATGGGCTAGAGAGCTGAGGGGAGAGAGAGTCTCCACCTCCTACACCAGCTGGAGGCTTTCTTTGTTGATAAAATGTCTAACATCCCACTACACACACTTCTGCATGGGAAGGGTGGCTCTCAGAGGACTGACGCCGCGCTGACGTTAAATAGCGGGCTGACGTCTCGCTCTGCACCTCATATTCAGAAAACCTCCGGTCTGTTGTCGTGATTAAATTAAACATGTCTTGTTCACCTGGAGATCGCTGCTGTGCATCTGACTTAAGCATCTCGTGTGATCAAAGAAAACAAAATTGGCTTAATGGGATACAAAACATTTGGAATAAGCTAATTTTATACCCTTGATTCAGCTTAAGTCGGCTCAATTTAAAAAAAACGTTTTTTTCCCTCGCGATGCAAGTGGAACCAAAGGGGTTACAGAAAAAAACCTTCACACAACTTCAGTAATAATCAGAGCAGCTGTCTCTCTCTCTTTCTTTCTCCTTCCACTTCCTGTTCCCATTGATTCCAGCTGCTGTGTGAGGAAATGTGAATGAGACCCATGGTCTTAATGTCTCGCGAATGGCTGCTTGTTAACTGCAGGACATTATGGACAGTTAGAATTCTCTAACGTGTGATGAAACTGATTAGAAAATGTATTAAGAGGACGCACCGTGTGAGGTGGCTGAGCGTTGTCCTAATTAAGGCGTTCAAAGCTAAATACGATTAAAAAATCCAGCGGTGATGTAATCTGTGTGAGAAGTGAAGACACTCGTTTTCCTTCACGTTTCATGTGTCCTTCTCTTAAATGTCCGTCACAATGTTACGTGTAAGAAGCTGCAGCTTTGCTTGAAAATGTCAGGGAACTCATTGCCTCAGAATGTCCCAGTAAAATATGTCATTACCTGTCAGTGGGTGGGACATATTAGGCATTAGGTGGGCTTTTAGTCCTTAAGGTTCTGTACTGGAAGCAGGAAAAGTGACTTTGACAAGGGACAAATGGGGATGGCTAGACGACTGGGTCAGAGCATCTCTAATACGGCAGGACTTGATGGTTGGTCCTGGTGTGCGACAGTTAGAACCTACCAAGGATGGTCCAAGGAAGGGCTACTGGTGAACTGGTGACTCGGTTATGGGCAGCCAAGGATCATTGACGTTCACGAGGAGCCCAGGCTGACAGATCCCACAGAGCAGCTTTAGTTGTGAATTAATTCATTATTATATATTATATATATATATATATATATATATATATATATATATATATATATATATATATATATATATATATATATATATATATATATATATATATATATTTATATATATATATAATATATAATAATGAATTAATGTCCAAGTTAAGTGTTTCACAGTATTTAAAATATGAATAAAAATAATAACACATTTAGATTAGTAACATTATAATGACACTATTGCTGCCTTTGTTCCTGTGATGTCTCTTTGGGGGTGGATCTTGGGGCTTGATGGGCTGAACAGAGACACTGAAGTGGAAGTTGCAGGAGCAGAGTGGCTACTGAGATGAGTATTTGAGCGATACTCGGTAGAGTTTGTTTCAGTTGTCGATAGATTTAGAGGCTGGCAATAACTCAGACATTAATGGACAAATCTGCACAAATGTTTTGGAAACCTAGGGGTACTTCTGTGCCTTAGCCGAGGTTTGCACTCTCTGAATGCTTTTTGTATTCTTTATTACAGCAGAATTTGTATTCCAGTTAATTTATTTGTTTACTTTACTCTTAATTGTTGCTTTTCTTCTTCTTCTTCTTCTTCTTCTTCTTTTATTATGTTATCCCTGTCTGTGTCTCACATATCGTACCCCTCAAACCAGTCATGCACATGTTTCACATAAGTGTGGATGATGCATGTCTGTTTTTTTCTTCTTTGTGGTCATTCTTTAACCAAAGATCGACATTAAACTAGCGAATTAGATGTTGCAGGTTTCAACAACCTGTGTTGTTTTGTAACTAGTTCAAATATTATCACTTGACAAAAACCATATGAATCAAGAGACCTGGTTCGTATTGAAACAAAGAAATTACTTCTTAAAAATAAAGAAGGTTTTTTGGAAATCGAGAGCTCTAACATTTCCCTTACTTCATGCAAAAACACCTATTTTGCACTTATTTTGCACGCTATGAAAATTTCAATGGACATAAAAGATTGAATTCTGTCAAATGGAGCAAATAATTCCTCATTATAAAGGTAATTAAGAGTTAATACCCTGAGAATAAAAAGGGTGCGTGAGAAGAGTGTTTTCGTTTTAAAAAGCACAACGGCAGACAAGTCCTTTAAATTAGATCCAAAGAAAAAACATAACTTGTTACCAAGCCTCTTATTATGAACTCAAAGGTGATAAATGAAGCCTAAACACTTTAATTTATTCATCAGAATGGTGTCTGAGGTGGTGAGACTCATTCTAATCCCCTACTTCCTGCACCTCCTCCTTCTCTACACATATCTTTGTGTGCGCCCTTCTATTTTATTCGACTTTCTCCCATTGATACCCGTGATGTATAAATTGAGGGAGGCATTTCAAGGTTGTTTCCATCTTTGATCGTCACACGGTGGACCCCGTAGGAAATATCAAATATTAAAGCAGCACATCTCCTCAGGATTGCACACTTTCAGACACGGCATGCCGTGAGAAAGCGTGGCGTGATGTTCAAAATGCAAAGCGGTGGTGATACCGACTCTACCAGCGAACTTCCCCGGGGATCCTCTTTCTACTTCTTTGAACAGCTCAGTATTTGAGCTCATGAGCGTTCCCAAGTAGAAGCAGGATAACAAAAAGAGTTTAATCCAGGTATGTCAAATCATGCGCCGCGTAGGGCAGAGTTCTCCGATTATTCTACCTGCTTATTTCTCTGAGAGGATGATGAGGTGAGGGGAGAGATGGGGAAGTAATTAGTCAAGACTTTTGCGTTTGCGTTCACAAACAGTCAGAACCTTTCTGTCGGAGAGCTCTTTAGCGTGCAAAGTTAATGGCGGTTCCATCCCAGAGGTGATTCAAGAAAGTTATCCGACCAAAGGAAAGACGAGAAATCTTACTTCAGTGAAGTCTGTCTGGCTCTCTTGTGAAACTGGACTGTGGCAAACTCAATATAAGAGCTCAGCAGAATTTGATTTCCTGGCATGGCTATTTAGCCCTCTGGAGTCTAAAATCACGCTGGTGTGATCCCCAAACTTGGTCTTAAACTTTACGACTTTAGAGTTGTGGTTGTTTGATTTCAAATCACACTGTATGAATCGAACGTTTGCAGAATCTCAGGATTGACGTGCTCATATCGTATGGTCAGATCCTCGTGCACGACACGAGTACTCACACTGTGCGACACTCCCGAATCCTGCAGCCCGTTGTCATGTGTGCTGAAGTCCCATTTAAAAAAAAAAGACGCCGGCGTATCTACGAGTCACTAGGAGGATGTGTTCGGTGTGTCTGGCCTTCTTTGCAGAGAGATCTGGAGATAAACTAACTTTGTTTGACTGCATAGAGTGTTAACTCGATAGCTAGCACCGCTCATACAGCTGGGAACCCTTTTTTTTTACCCTCTCAGTTTCTTCCAGCTGCGAACTTTCTACTTTTCTATTTATTATCTACTTTATTATACTTTATTATTATTCAGTCCAAATTTGGTGCCTGGACATAAAGATAAATAGTCTATTGGTAAAAGTAAAGTTTTAATAGCTGACAGAGTAAAATGTTTATTTTGGACAATGTGAGACAAATGTTTGTTCAAGAAGGTAGAGATAACTCAGTAATATACGTACTAACAGGAAGGGCTTCGGTTTTTTGTTTTGTTCGATCCTTTTTAACTGCAGCTTTTCACTAAGTTAAGTGTTTTAAGTTGAAATAAAGCTGTTTTTGTCTTTTGGAAGCTGACATCATCCCACACAGTATGCTAATACGATAAGTCAAATGGAGGAAACAGCTGAAAGGTCACGGAGGGGAAGGCGTGGCGGACATAACTCAACATAGTATTTAAAGGCTTAGGATTCATGCCAACCTGACCTCAGACTCCAAAGGACTAAAGATGCATCAGTGTCTTCAAGCTTCTCTGCCAAAGCTCGTTAACAGGTCATGCAGCAAGCTTCCTAATTAGGCAATCGTCCAATGTGGGTTCTAACTGAAATACAAAACACAACTCATGTTTGTTTCCAGCAGCCTGTTCCAGCCAAAATGCTGATGAGTTACCTAAACAAGCCTCATAAGACTAAAATGGGCTAAACGCCTCCTTTTTGTAGAAAAGAAGCAAACAGGGAATCACAGGGATGTGATGCTGGATGTTCACTGCTCCCAAAGTTCTTATTATAAAGACTGAATTTCCATCACCCAGTCCACATAGTCTGATACTTTAAAGTTCTACTCATCATCTTTAATACTTCCATCTGCATCTATGTTCACTCTAATCAGACCTTTCAGGCGTTGGAAACAATGTGATTAGTGCTGTGGTGTAACCCTAAACACTGAGTTCACATCCTTTCTCACCACTTAGCAGCAGTTATTCACTGCTTCAACAACTTATTATGTCTCCAGCAAGTTGAGGATATCCTGGAATCGTCATCATTCTCCCCACCGCTGCAGATCCTTCATGTCAACACGATAACCCAAAAACTATTTCATGCATCATTTTGTAATTTTGACAGTGATAGTGTTTGGGTGGAATGAGGTTGGGAAAGGAATGTTGCATTTTTTCACCACAAGGGGGAGTTTAATAGACAAAGATTTTCGGGCCATTATTTCGTCGGTCCAATTTTCCAAATTTGGTGCATATGAATGGACCGGTCACATTCGTCATATTTTACCATAATAGTTCATATTTTACTCACTAAGGGGAGCGTTTTTGTTAGTTAAAAAACGTATTATCGTAATATCATTATATCACAGTAAAACCAAGCAAAAACAATCAAAGAATCTGAATCCTGAAACTCACTGACAACTACTGCATCAAAGATAATAGAAAATGCCACAAAGTTCACGTTATTTGTAGTTTTTGGATAAGAACAGGCACAGCTGGATCGCCATTGGAACCGGAATGTGCAGAAAATGAATTTTGACTGCCAAAATACACATATCAAGTAGGGGAGCTATATGCAAATACTAAATCCTTTGGGTCTCATGTATATCCAGGGCTTTATCAAAATATAGAATTGTGCAGCGTAAAATAATAGCAAAAATATGTAGAGCCCCACGTAAGGGCCTCTTAGGGTGGAAGGGTCCTGCTCCAAGTCCTTAAATCCAATTTATCAATGTGTGTCTGTTTTGGGGTTGTTAATACTCAGTTTACCTCTTATTGTTTGATTAACAGCTTATGAGCACATATTATGTTTGTTGGGGTATTTTTGGTTCTCTCTAAACATCTGGACTGAATTATGGCAGAAACTGACCCGCATGTAACCTTGAGTTTTTTCATTTATCTCACAAACACCTTAGCCTCTGCACTTTAATTGGATTCAAGACATATGAGAAGGGAAACTATGGCCCACAGGATTCCAACACATTTTGCACCATGACATCAAATCATTTACGAAGAACTATTTACGAAGAAAAGCTTAATATTCATGTCACAGAGAATTCTGGCTGGAGCCGCCAGATCTTTTGGGTTAGCGCTGTAAGGCAAAAACTATATCATGGATGATTTTCAAATTGTATACCCACATAGACCTTAGTACGAGGAAGTACTGGATTGATATAGGGAAAGGTTGGTTGTATATTTCAACAACTATGGATGCTTTAGCTCCAAAAATGTTCATGCCATACTTTTATTCATAGCTCAGTGGGACACACCACTGACTCTGGTCCAGGAGACTGGGGTCCAAATGCCAGTCTAAAGAGGGTGTGTCATGTGGCCCTTTAGGCAAGGTCCTTAGTGCTTCCAGCCCACCCCAGCCACATCTGCTGGCCAAGCCCGGATAAATAAGAGGGTTGTGTCAGGAAGGTATCTGATGTAGAAACTGTACCAAATCAATATGCGGAATGAGAGGATCCTCTCTGGCGACCAACTACAAAAGAAAAAAAGGGAAAGAAGTAGCTTGTTTTCTTGCAATCTAATTTGATGTATATGAGTGAACCGAGAGTTTTACGTTTTACTCGAATAGTTCATATTTGACTCAGTAGCGGAATCTTTTGAACATCATTAATCAGACATATCCTTCTAATGGTTGGTCCAATTTAGTCCAAGTTTGGTGGATATTAATCGACTTCCTAGTTTTACTCACTAGGGGGAGCTTTTTTAACGAAAAATGCTGTTTTTTGATTATTACCTCATGACAGTTGGTCCGATTCCGTCAAACCTAATCTCTAATGAACAGCCACAAGGAGAACTCTAAATGAGAAAGTATGGAGTGAGAAGAGCTCTTTGTAATATTTAATTGTTCATATTTCCCTCACTAGGGGGACTTTTTTTTGCTAAAAAGAAAGTAAATTGACCATTTTGACCCCAACCACATGTCTTGTGGTTGCATCTTGTATACACATTATTTCACTATAACAGTTCATATTTCACTCATTATGGAAACTCATTGACACTCTGTGTCGTTCAACCCAAATATATTTATAGCAGTATGTGTCATCTGATGACGCCGATATCTCATCAGTGATTCTGACTACGTGAGAGAAGTCTGCTGTAGCCATTGTAGTTATTGACATGTTTGAATGGTGTAATAGCATTGATTTATGGAGTGAGAAATATAAACTGGCTTCTAATGAGATGTACATAAAGAATGAATAACACCAATGCGTAATCTAACCTGTACGACTTTCATAGCTCTGTGTTTCTCTCGATGTTTACAACGTTTCGCTGTCTCTCCAGAAGTTACATTCTCCTCTCTATAAAAGTCAAATATAAAATATTCTCAGTCCACTCGAGTGCCGGCCTCTCAGAGGAAAAAACAATCTGTGTTTTTAATGGAGCTTTTAATGGAGGTCCACAAAACTCCCAACAGTCACTGTGAAATAAGATTCTGTTACCAAGTATCCTCTTTTCTCGCCTTGCCTTTTCAGAAAAACTTTATTTTTTAGTGTGCATACTGTTTAGCTGTGATGTAACAAAGTTCATCAATACCTGGAGATGACACCCCATTGGCATCCCCCCAAAACTGAACAACGAACGTATCCTCCACTCCTTTTCTGAGCCTTATATGGAGAAGGTGTTTGTCTTGAATATTTCCATGAAAAACTCATATTAAATCTTAATATTAAAAGGCACAACGCTGCTTCATGGTATATTTATGTGTAAAGTCTGGTGAGGCTTGAATGCAAGTATGCTAGGTATTCACTGGACAAGATGGCGGACCTTAAGAATCAGCTTAGAAACTAAATATAAATGTACGCCGTTTTTTTTAAAATAAATGTTTTGATATTAAAAGGAATAACCTCTTACTGTGGTTACAAAATATATGCAAACCTCAGGGAAATAGAATGTATTGTTTCAGAGATATCCTACAAACAACTTATCCACTAATGAGAGGCACCTAAAACAACATGTTTCCATGTCAACCGCACAAAATAAAATCCCTATAAAATGTAAAATGACGAGACACACAATGCATAGCATGTTTAATATGTGTGCAAGTTTTGATGATTTGAAAAATAATAAAGACAAAAGTCCTTGTCGTGTTTAACATTTTGTAAAGCCACAATGTGAAGTTTGCATGTTATGCTTCAAGCAAGATGTTGGTTGACCTTTGAGGATCATGTTTCTATGTTTTAAATTTTTTTTTTACCACAGTTTAAAATATGAAACACTTTCAACAAACGTTTGTATATGTGTAAAGTTTGATGAATCTGGTTTGTACAGTCTGCCAGGACAAAGGGATTATGACTGAGTCACTATGGGATCTGATCTTAGATCATATTGCTGACTTCATAGAAATAATTTGCTTGAGTCAATATGGACTATTGGAGATCATTAATGAGTTAATTTGAGGAGTTCAGTCAGGGGGATTGCTTGTGCAACGCATGGGCATTGGGGCTTTTCTTGGGTACATGCTTGCTGTTGGGGACGACAGTATACAACTAGTTTATGCAATGTTTATGGTCAACATGTGATATATTTTCACTATAAAAAGATACACAGATTAAGTCGTCCTTGCTTTTCAGATGAATCAAATGTTATTTATATTAATTGATGATTATGCTGATGACATGTTTCTATGTCAACGATTCTTTAATCTTCATTAAACAAGAATTTTTGTTTTTTGATTTTTGTTAAGGTCTCACAAATCTTGTATTTATAAACCTTTAAAACTATTTTACTAGAAGAAGATATCCAAATACAAAAATAATTAAAATGAAACCAGCACAGTCCTGGCTTTCCACAGCACTTAATTCCAAATGAAACAGTGGTGTGGATATTTCATTTTTACTAGGTCAAAGTTTACCGCCACACTGAAATTCGGTAAAGCGAAGAATAACAAAAAACAAACAAAAAAAACATGACGCATTTTTAGTAAAAAATTATTACTTTTTAAAAAACTTTTTTTGAATTTATAACGCACTTTTCATTTGTGCAAGTTCATTAGTTACATTAGTTAGTTACGATAGTACGTCATTGAATGAAAACAACACTTGAAGTCCTTGAAAGAGTAAATTTGTTTTTAGCAGCGTTCGCTGATTCTACCTGACGGCATTTGGAAATTTCACAGCGAAAGAGTACAGAGGAGCCACAACAACAAATTCCAACACTCAAAGAATACAATCCTCATTTGTCCATTTCCATCCTCTTGCTTCTGATGGATAAGGAGGAGGTGGCATGAGCCTCCTTTCAGCAGCTCTCTTGGAGATGAAAACCCCTACAGCGGCTGTAAGACGTCATCTAACAGGTCAGCAGGGAAATGTCAGCGTGAGCACCTCAGCTCTCCGTTCTGCTCACACCTGCTATCAAATATCAACATGCTAATGATCGCAAGTTCACGACAACAGTGTTTACCACGTAGTTGCGTGCTAGGAAAGAGGGCATCCGTCCTCTGCAGGATCCCTGTATGCACGGCATTTCCTTCAGAGTGCATGTACACATGAAGGCAGAGAGGATCTGAGCTAACATTAAAGTTTCAGGCAGGGTTTGTGGTCTCTGTGGAGAGGGAGCAGATGCTGAAAGTGTGTTCCCTGGCTTCAATCACATATCCGAACCCTCTGGGTATTAAACAGGATAGGAAATTTCTGGGATTTAGGAAAATGGAAGCGGGGCTAGATGCACTTGACGTGAAGATGTTTACCAAAGTTAACGATGCAAAATCTATGCAGTTTTAAAAAAAATAAAATTCCATATGTTTAAACACCCATGGATAAACATAAATGAGGAGTTTGAAGTGTTGTATGTTTAAATAAATATGAGGACCCCGAAGGTAGAATATGATATAATACCATTCAGTTGCCACTTTAACCCAAATGCAATATTCTACCATGAAGGCATGACATCATGGTGCTGCTTTTACACAGTACTATAGATTCATTCTGTAACTTGTGGGTGGTGCTCCTCAGAAGCCAGCATAAGACAAAAATAATACCAAAATACAGAAAACACAAAAGATTAATTACTTAAGAAAACATGTAAATCACAACTGTTTTTCAGGTATTTATTTGTTTTCAATAATGAAATATGGTAATGTTGGCTAGTGTCTCTCATCCGGGGTGTCTCATTTTTTCCATCAAAAATATTCTGATGTTGCTGAAATCATAAAATAAATTAAAATTCAAAGAAATTGATGGATGCACAAATTATCTTGATAACGTCGATCCCCAACAACCTTATTCCATTTCCTTTGGGTTATCAAAAAAGGAAATGGAATTATTATTTTGGGTTGTTCATGCTGGCACTAGTCCAGGAAGTGTTTTTATAATATCTCTCAGCCCAGCAATGCTCTCCAGCTCATCCTAGGGTATCAGAGGCCTCAGACATGAGACATGAGACAGGATTTAGGAAAGACAGGATCTACACTCAGATAACTCTGAATCTGAGCCATTTCCTTCATTATCTGTTGGTAGCTTTGTAACGAGGATAGTAGCTGTTAGCAGCAAGACACAGAAAAAAATAATACAAAGAAATCTGTTTGGTAACACGTGAACCTTTCCCTGGATCCATCATTCCCTCTCTCCAAGAGGCCCGTGTGAGATCCAAAGTACTTAAACCATGTAATGGTTTTGATATAAATTTAAAGACAAAGATTCTCTTTCGCCCGGCAGCAAGGTTCATAGTATTAAATTCACTTGAAAATTCAGTATAACCGAGAAGATGATGAAGTGTGCAAAAGTGCCAGAAACTACAGGAGGACACTCCACCTCCAGAATACTCATCCCATACTCCTCCTTAATATTCAACCCTAGCCCATTTCTCTTCCAATCCACACTAGATAGAACAGTTTCCTCCTCCGATGCTTCTAGGCTTACTGCCTTTCCACCTGGTCTCTTGGCAACACAATATGTCTACCTTGCTTCTCGCCATCATATCAGATAGCTCTCTACCTTCACCTGTCATTGAAACCAACCAATCCAGTTTGGTAATAAGTTTCATGAACTTCATAATGATATGGCATCGTTTTTTTTTACATCACACGGCATTTCCGACACAATCCTCCCCATTTATCTGAGCTTCGGACCGGCACTAGAAGTACACTGACTTTTGACACCTTTAGAGTTCAAAGGGTGAAGCTAGCCCGGCAAGCTAGTAAGATCTGAAAATTCATGTCTCAACTCTTTGTATCAGCCTGAAATAACCCTTCCAGTTGAGACATAGTACTAAGGGACAGAGCAGTGTGTCACTCTCACCTTCTCTCCCTCTCTTGTTCAGAGTTAACACAACTCACCAGCGGTGGATTTCCCTGAAATCAACCTGAAGATACAGTATAATGATTCAACCAGTGCTTGTTATAACGACAGAAATAATCAAATGTCTGCACTGAAATTTTGAACGTTGTAGAATAAGAATTGAAGAAATGCCCCCAAAAAAACAGACTCATCTAAAATTACAACTACAGTGTTTCATAATAGTTGCTTATGAAATGAAAAGAAGATTCACATCTACATTTTCTCGAGTTGTCTCACTGACACAATCTGTGAAATTCTCATTATGGATTTTTTTAAGGGCCGATTTGTTTCTTCTGGATTTGTTTCAATAGTCACTTCATTGACATGAAAAATAAAATACGAATGCCTTCAATGACTCCTATGATGATGGAAAAATGTACGGGATGGTAATTCTTGTGTTAGCTATAACATTACTCCAGTTAGAACTCTCACTCTCACTGTTCATGTTTTGCACCCCTATATAAATATTAAAAAGGCCAACATTAATGAGGAAGACAATGACCCAGCAACTGAAACAAACAACATACACTATGTGGTAATTTAGTGACAAAAAACAACAACATTGTTTTACGGGTTTCTTATTTACCACCGGTGATGGCTATTTTGTTCACAGCGGTGTTGAAGTTTTACTCTTTAAGATTTCTACGTTGAGTTTATCCCCCAAAGTGTAATTTGGACTCATTCTCTGCAAATTCTAACTTCAGCGGAGCTCAGTGTTTGGGTAAATTGCCCTGTTGGAGTTAATTGAGAGAGTTGATCTCATTAGCGTTAATCAAACTCCGCAGAAATGTAATTGAGTCCCACCCATATGGAAAATGAAGGTCGTAAAAATGAAGGCGTGACCCTCAGTAAGGGATTTGAGAACCAGGCTCCTCGGCTAGCCATTAGTTACGCTATAACAGCTGTTCTCTGAGTGAAAGGACTGTCTCTCTGCCACCAACTTATCCCACCTTTACTGGGATACATTTGGGAAAGGATACAAGTACATATGAGATATGTAGCTTGATTTAAGAGACTAACTTTGAAAGTGTGAAATATTTATTTTTGATTCCATCAACTCAACTCAACTCAAGGCAGGTTCCAAAAAGAGCCGGTAGGTCGTACTTGTTATTCTACTGAAACCAAACGATTCCCACATGAGCATCAAAATTGCAGCAGTATCGACGAAAATAAAAAGCCCTTTTACAGACAGAAACCTCAAGCTAATCCTTTCTCAGAGTGGGCGTCCTTCTGTCTTCAGCGCTTGACAGAGAGTGAAAGAGATGTGGGGGAAAGAGGAAGAGGTGGGGAAGTGACAAATTCCATGTAAAGCGACATGAGTGTAGTGGGCTGAATCTAACTCTATGGTTGGTGAATAAACGCGGTTCATTCTTCTCTGTATGTGGTAAAGGATATAATTAATTGAGTCGTTTCAAACTTGATATTTAAAGTTTGGCATTTTATCCAAATCTTGGGGTGAATTTAAATGTATCCAATCGAGCTAAAACTGCCGTGTATCCCGGCTCCGATATTCTTATAAAATAATAGCGTGTTAAACTGACTAACTTGTCCCTGAACTCCTTGACATTTTGGCCAACACGAGGCTAAGTGTGTTTGTTGGACATATCCGAGGCCACCCGTTCAGGTCGCTGGGATCTAAGATCTCATTATCCTTTTAAGGGTCTGACTGTCAGTGGTCCACGTTACGTTAGATTTATTTCAGCTCTAAGAAAAGGAACAATAGTAGTAGCACATGGCTTGAATTTCCTGTTGGATGCTTCAGTGAAAAAAAGAATAAATGGAACTTGTTTCTATTGCTGTAATATTAGAAGATAGCATGAGGTTAGGAACAGAACGATTAACTGTGACATTACAGATTCTGGACTCCTTCACTGTTATTTATTACAGGACAGATTCATTTACTCTGATATTATAGATTTTTGACTCCTTCACTGTTATTTATTACAGTTCAGAATGATTTACTGTGATTTTACACTTATTTATTTATTTATTTTTTGGGCCAGTCCTGTCCAGCTTCCTCATTATTCAGAATGAGGATCTGGCTGCCTTGCAGTGCCAGACAGGTTTTAGTCTGCAAAGGAAGAGTCGGTCACACTCCTCCAGACGCGTGAACTGCATTTTATTGTTATTTTTATGTGTTATTATTCGATTAGGCGACCGGACCGGAAAGGGGACTCAGGGGGAATGGGAGAAAGAAAGTGCGAAGAAAGGGAGAAATACAACGGGGGTCAGGGGAATGAAGACCGACAGCCACATTATAGTGGAACAAACATCAACAATCAAAGCAACAAAACAACAATAATAGCAACAATATATCCATAAATAAACATACATATGCATACATGTGTATGCAGACACACATATACATACACACCTATATCAACATTACATTCAAAAGTATACCACCTTGCGTTCACCTTATTGTGAGCGCCTGTGTGTGTGTGTGTGTGTGTGTGTGTGTGTGTGTGTGTGTGTGTTCGTGTGAGTGGAAAAGATTGATAAGATATTACACATTTTTTAACTCTTTTACTGATATTTATTACAGGACAGAACAATTTACTGTGATATTGCCAGAGTTTTTACTTAACTACGTCTATCTGCTGCAGTACAAACGTATTTTGGGTTATGTTCTACAGTTGTATCTCTATTACTGTGATTTACTCCAGAACTAAAATAATTACTGTGGTATCACACATTCTTTAACCTTTACCGTTATTAATTGCAGATTAAAACTTTCTACAGTTGTGATTTTATTACTAATATTTACTACAATACAAAAACGTTTTTACTGTGATATTGCAGTTCTGTAATTTTCACAGTAAAACTTGAAAACTATATAATTGTAAAACATTTTACAATAATGTACTGTTCAATTACACACTTAATTAATGTGTATCCTTTACTGTTCTTTAGTACAGTACAAAACTATTTAGGCTACTGCGATGTTCGACAATTGTGGCTTAACTACTGTAATTTTATACAGTAGTATCAAATTACAGTATACAGTATACAGGGCAAACTGTGCTGCCACAAAGGGGTCAGAACACAGTGTACTTGAAGTGGCGGTCCAAATTAGGAAGGGCATCTGGCGTAAAACCTATAACAAATGAATATGCGGAACAAGATAATCCGCTTTGGGGACCCCTAAAGGTAACAGCTGAAAAGGGAGAAAGAATTTACCACAGCACAAACATATTTACTGTGATATTATACAGTTTTGATACATTTACTCTTACAAAAGCATTTCCTGTTGTATTCTACAGGTGGGTCTTTGTTAGTGTTACATACTATAATACATAAAATAGTTACAGTTTTATCTTTATTACTGTTATTTTCTAGAGTACAAAATCATTTACTGTGATATACTACAAATGTGAATTTATAACTGTGATTCTCACAGTAATACTTTGAAAACTGTAATTTCTGAGTTAATACACAGTAAAGTATTTAACTGTGTACATACTGTAAAGTATTTAACTGTGTATTTAACATTGAGTAGAAAATAGGTAATTAAAGTTGATTTTACAGCATTTTCTTTACAGTGTAGCTGCATATTGAAGTCGGAGAGGAAGAACTGCTCACCTCAGTGTAACTCCAACTCAATCACACACACACACACACACACACACACACACACACACCTCCGGGATATCAACCTGCTCAGTCAGGGAGCAATAATGATTTTGAATCAATTTCACCTGTTGTTGTGCAAATGGGACAGAAAACAGGTGGCAAGTGCCTTCGCCACTAGTGGTAGCATGAGGCGTTATCTGCAGCCCACAGAAGTTGCTCAGGTAGTGCAGATCCTCCAGGACGGTACATCCATACTCCCCGTGGCCAGAAGGTTTGCTGTGTCTCCCAGCACAGTGTCAGGAGCCTGGAGGAGATACCAGGACACAGGCCAGTACACCAGGAGAGGCGGAGGGGGCTGTAGGAGGGCTACAACCCAGCAGCAGGTTTTATTATCTGCTCCTTTGTGTAAGGAGAAACAGGAGGAGCACTGCCAGATGCCTACAAAATGACCTCCTGCATGCCTCTCTTGTGCATGTTCCTGCCAGAACTGTCAGAAACAGACTCCATGTAGACGTCGGCCCACTTGTGTCCCGACATCCACAAGTGAGGCCTGAATTGCCGAACACCAGAATTGGCACATACGCCATTGGCGCCCTGTTCTCTTGACAGATGAGAGCCGGTCCACACTGAGCACATGTGACAAATGGGAGAGTCTGGAGATGCTTTGGAGAACGTTCTGCTGCCTGCAACATCCACCAGCATGACTGGTTTGGCGGTGGCTCAGTGATAATCTGGGGAGGCACATCCTTGGAGGGCCGCACAGACGTCCATTTGCTAGCCAGAGGTGCCCTGATTGCCGTTAGGTACTGGGATGAGATCCTCAGACCCATTGTCAGACCGTATGCTGGTGCAGTGGGCCCTGGGTTCTTTATGGTACAATACCCGGCCTCATGTTCCTGGATCATGAAGGCATTGATGCTATTGACTGGCCCGCTTGTTCCCAGGACCTGAATCCAAACCAGCACCTCTGGGACATCATATATCGTCGCATCCACCGCCGCCACGTCGCACCTCAGAGTGTCCATGAGCGGACTGATGTCCTGATCCAGGTCTGGGGCGAGATCCCCCAGGAGACCATCCATCGTCTCATCAGGATCATGCCCAGATGTTGTGGGGAGTGCATACAGGCACGGGGAGGCCATACACACTACTGAGACACATTATGAGTTGTCTTGAGGAAATTCACAAAAGTTGCCTCAGCCTGGGATTTAATTTCTCCACTTTGATTTTGAGCATGATTCTGGATCCAGTCATCAATGGTTTACGATTTTGGTTTCCATTGGTCTTTCTTACGTTATTTTGTTCTCAACAAAGTACCCTATGTAATCAACAAAGATTTTTAAGTGGAATGTTTCATTCATCCAGATCTGGGATGTGTGATTTAAGTGTTCTCTTTTTTTATTTGAGTAGTGTATGCGTATACGGGTGAACTGACGCCGTCCCTCCTGAAGCTGCATTCAGGTGTGCTGCTTGAACGGCCGGTCATTTAGTGTCTGTGTTTGTTTGCGTCTGCACCAGGACGGTTGAGCCATATGCTGCCGCTGTCACCCAGACTGATGAGGAGAATCTGGCGTCCAGCAAAAGATGGGAAAAAGAGGAAAAACAATGAGCCATTATGCTTAAGGACAAGAGAAAACCATTAGGAGCCGAGGATTACGAAGCAATCTCACTTCAAAGACATGAACGTTGATGCTGGGAGCGTTTTCTCTTATGTCATGTCCCGTTCCGTCTCGGACCATCATTAATAAAACGGCACAGAACAATGCAGGGAGTCAACCTATTACATAATTGGCGACCCACACGTGGACTGAAAATATTGCCATATGAATTTTTAACACATCTGATTTCATATCCATCAAGCAAGCAGCTCCTCCGTACGCTTTCAGCCACAAAGGATTATTTCTTAACCATCGTTGCACAAAAGCCAGAGACAGCTTTAATTATGCAGGAAATTAAAGTGATTACAACAATGCATGTATCTTTTTTAGACCTCTTAGCGTTTGCAACATTGCGGACCTTTAATGAGAGCGCAGGAGAAAGAACAGGTTTAAACTCTGGTGTATTTAGAGCTGTAAGGAAATGTAGCCTGTAATCTGTAAGGAGAACATTTCTTAATTGTTACCAGTGTCACAAAGAGCGGAAATTTGAAAGGTTAATAACAACCGGTGAAGAAAATTGTTGTCTTCTGAGTTCATCTGTCGAATTGTACTGGAATGGTCCCCATAGAAAATGGTTATTGTTATGCAGTCAAAGCGGTCGCATCGTCACACTGATGCTGCTAAATTGCGCATATCAGCCATAACATCATAACCACTTACGAGTGAAGTTATAATCACATATATTTTCTGCTTACATTGGCACCTGTCAGTTGGTGGGATATTCTGGCCCGCAAGTGAATATTTCTCCATAAGGTTTTGGGGCTGGAGGCAGAAAACTGTGTAAGTGTTTGGATGGTTTATGACTTTGGTAAGTTCCAAATTGTCATTATTTTCCTAATAAAAAGGTCAACAGTCATTTACACTGTGGGTTATTAGGAAGTT